>OX031065.1:15303676-16689926 GCA_943736015.1 Tridacna crocea
TTCAGTAGCAACTGCTTCTTATTGCATAAATCAAACAAAAGGAACTAAATTTTTGATGTATATTTTTTTCTTCAATCTCTTTATACCGTGACGACAAATCCATTTACATTGACTACCGTCTCATAGGTGCCAGTTACGTCTCTGCAAAAAATCGACTTTCGGAGCATTTCATAGCAGACGACACCTGTTGCTTGATTGGTCAAGCAGAGGGAATTACTTATATAATTTCTAATATATGTTTTTTCCCAATCTTTGTATGCCTGACAACAAACCCATTTAGGTTGTCTACTGTCTCGCAAGTGCCACTTACGTATCCGCAAAAACATGAAAATTCAACTTACGGAATATTTTATAGCAGACAACAATGGTTGCTTAAGTCAGTTATAGGGATTTTTCTTTTTCATTTTCTCTCACTAGGGCCATTGATTTGGTTACGATGACCATCTCGCCCATACGTGACTGTTACGTGCTGTGCATAAAATCGTAAAATCAACTTCGACACTTTCGGAGGCAACTGATACGTGTTGTACAAATCAAAGAAAGGTAAACAAAATTTTTCCCTGTTTTCTTGAAAACATTGAACCGACTTTGACGACCACGCGAGTCATAAATAAGACAATTTTATGTTTAACCGCTGCGCGAAAATATAAAATTCAGAAGCAAGCGGTTGGTGTTGCGGAAATTTTTTCCGACAAAAAAATCTTG
Organism: Tridacna crocea; assembly: GCA_943736015.1. Taxonomy (NCBI): domain Eukaryota; kingdom Metazoa; phylum Mollusca; class Bivalvia; order Cardiida; family Cardiidae; genus Tridacna; species Tridacna crocea. The sequence continues at coordinate 15,304,382 of OX031065.1, forward strand.
TTCTTGTTTGAAGAATTTAGAAGTAGGCCATAAAGATTAAATAAGATTAAGAATAACTAAAAATCCAATTTTTTTCTTTGATAGGGTAGAAAACATTGTGGGAAAAGGAGAAAATGCTGGTAACCTGCATTTTCTCCTTTCCTCAGTTTATTTTCAAAAGCCTTCGGGGTATTAAAAAGCCACTTCATTATGTGGTAAAAGGTTAATAAGGATAAACAGATATTCTCCCCCCCACTTTCCCATCAGCCAATCAAATCTCTTCCCTCTCTGAAATTATCCAATCAGAGAAGCTTTAAGGAAATCAGAATGGGTACCAACAGCCAAATTCAAAGCTGGGCCCACCAGCCAATCAGAGAGCTTCAAAATCGCTCCAAAATGAGGCGCTAATTTATCAGTAAAAAACAGTGAAAAAAACGGCATAAAAGTGGATTTAAAGTCTTCTTTAAAGGCTTCTGTGCAGTCCTTGGCAAACTGCCAGGCATGCACCATCCACACATGCCAGATTTCACTGAAAATGGGCAAACATTTAAGAAAATAGGGGCCCAGAAGACCTTGTTTTGGTCTTTTCAAGCCCCTTGCAAGAGTTACTTCCCTTAAACCCTCGATGCACCCCCCCTCCCCAGCCCATAGCTGGATTCGCTTTTCTAACTGGGCCCACAATAAATGCTGCACATTGAAACTTTTCAATAAGCCAAAGTGATCAATGTACAGTGTAAAAAACCCCCAGAAATTAATGTGACAAGTGGCTAAAAAAACACTGAAAACCCATATATCAAACAAAGGCAACTGAAGTGTAATTTTTCTAATCTCTTCAAACCGCAACAAGAAACCCAGTCACGTTGACTATCGTTTCATATGTGCCCGTTACGCTCATGCGAAAACCCCAGAAAATAATGCGACAAGTGGCTAAAAAAAGACTGAAGGCTCTTTCAGTAGCAACTGCTTCTTATTGCATAAATCAAACAAAAGGAACTAAATTTTTGATGTATATTTTTTTCTTCAATCTCTTTATACCGTGACGACAAATCCATTTACGTTGACTACCGTCTCATAGGTGCCAGTTACGTCTCTGCAAAAAATCGACTTTCGGAGCATTTCATAGCAGACGACACCTGTTGCTTGATTGGTCAAGTAGAGGGAATTACTTATATAATTTCTAATATATGTTTTTTCCCAATCTTTGTATGCCTGACAACAAACCCATTTAGGTTGTCTACTGTCTCGCAAGTGCCACTTACGTATCCGCAAAAACATGAAAATTCAACTTACGGAATATTTTATAGCAGACGACAATGGTTGCTTAAGTCAGTTATAGGGATTTTTCTTTTTCATTTTCTCTCACTAGGGCAATTGATTTGGTTACGATGACCATCTCGCCCATACGTGACTGTTACGTGCTGTGCATAAAATCGTAAAATCAACTTCGACACTTTCGGAGGCAACTGATACGTGTTGTACAAATCAAAGAAAGGTAAACAAAATTTTTCCCTGTTTTCTTGAAAACATTGAACTGACTTTGACGACCACGCGAGTCATAAATAAGTCAATTTTATGTTTAACCGCTGCGCGAAAATATAAAATTCAGAAGCAAGCGGTTGGTGTTGCGGAAATTTTTTCCGACAAAAAAATCTTGTTCTTGTTTGAAGAATTTAGAAGTAGGCCATAAAGATTAAATAAGATTAAGAATAACTAAAAATCCAATTTTTTTCTTTGATAGGGTAGAAAACATTGTGGGAAAAGGAGAAAATGCTGGTAACCTGCATTTTCTCCTTTCCTCAGTTTATTTTCAAAAGCCTTCGGGGTATTAAAAAGCCACTTCATTATGTGGTAAAAGGTTAATAAGGATAAACAGATATTCTCCCCCCCACTTTCCCATCAGCCAATCAAATCTCTTCCCTCTCTGAAATTATCCAATCAGAGAAGCTTTAAGGAAATCAGAATGGGTACCAACAGCCAAATTCAAAGCTGGGCCCACCAGCCAATCAGAGAGCTTCAAAATCGCTCCAAAATGAGGCGCTAATTTATCAGTAAAAAACAGTGAAAAAAACGGCATAAAAGTGGATTTAAAGTCTTCTTTAAAGGCTTCTGTGCAGTTCTTGGCAAACTGCCAGGCATGCACCATCCACACATGCCAGATTTCACTGAAAATGGGCAAACATTTAAGAAAATAGGGGCCCAGAAGACCTTGTTTTGGTCTTTTCAAGCCCCTTGCAAGAGTTACTTCCCTTAAACCCTCGATGCACACCCCCTCCCCAGCCCATAGCTGGATTCGCTTTTCTAACTGGGCCCACAATAAATGCTGCACATTGAAACTTTTCAATAAGCCAAAGTGATCAATGTACAGTGTAAAAAACCCCCAGAAATTAATGTGACAAGTGGCTAAAAAAACACTGAAAACCCATATATCAAACAAAGGCAACTGAAGTGTAATTTTTCTAATCACTTCAAACCGCAACAAGAAACCCAGTCACGTTGACTATCGTTTCATATGTGCCCGTTACGCTCATGCGAAAACCCCAGAAAATAATGCGACAAGTGGCTAAAAAAAGACTGAAGGCTCTTTCAGTAGCAACTGCTTCTTATTGCATAAATCAAACAAAAGGAACTAAATTTTTGATGTATATTTTTTTCTTCAATCTCTTTATACCGTGACGACAAATCCATTTACGTTGACTACCATCTCATAGGTGCCAGTTACGTCTCTGCGAAAAATCGACTTTCGGAGCATTTCATAGCAGACGACACCTGTTGCTTGATTGGTCAAGCAGAGGGAATTACTTATATAATTTCTAATATATGTTTTTTCCCAATCTTTGTATGCCTGACAACAAACCCAGTTAGGTTGTCTACTGTCTCGCAAGTGCCACTTACGTATCCGCAAAAACATGAAAATTCGACTTACGGAATATTTTATAGCAGACGACAATGGTTGCTTAAGTCAGTTATAGGGATTTTTCTTTTTCATTTTCTCTCACTAGGGCCATTGATTTGGTTACGATGACCATCTCGCCCATACGTGACTGTTACGTGCTGTGCATAAAATCGTAAAATCAACTTCGACACTTTTGGAGGCAACTGATACGTGTTGTACAAATCAAAGAAAGGTAAACAAAAGTTTTCCCTGTTTTCTTGAAAACATTGAACCGACTTTGACGACCACGCGAGTCATAAATAAGTCAATTTTATGTTTAACCGCTGCGCGAAAATATAAAATTCAGAAGCAAGCGGTTGGTGTTGCGGAAATTTTTTCCGACAAAAAAATCTTGTTCTTGTTTGAAGAATTTAGAAGTAGGCCATAAAGATTAAATAAGATTAAGAATAACTAAAAATCCAATTTTTTTCTTTGATAGGGTAGAAAACATTGTGGGAAAAGGAGAAAATGCTGGTAACCTGCATTTTCTCCTTTCCTCAGTTTATTTTCAAAAGCCTTCGGGGTATTAAAAAGCCACTTCATTATGTGGTAAAAGGTTAATAAGGATAAACAGATATTCTCCCCCCCACTTTCCCATCAGCCAATCAAATCTCTTCCCTCTCTGAAATTATCCAATCAGAGAAGCTTTAAGGAAATCAGAATGGGTACCAACAGCCAAATTCAAAGCTGGGCCCACCAGCCAATCAGAGAGCTTCAAAATCGCTCCAAAATGAGGCGCTAATTTATCAGTAAAAAACAGTGAAAAAAACGGCATAAAAGTGGATTTAAAGTCTTCTTTAAAGGCTTCTGTGCAGTCCTTGGCAAACTGCCAGGCATGCACCATCCACACATGCCAGATTTCACTGAAAATGGGCAAACATTTAAGAAAATAGGGGCCCAGAAGACCTTGTTTTGGTCTTTTCAAGCCCCTTGCAAGAGTTACTTCCCTTAAACCCTCGATGCACACCCCCTCCCTAGCCCATAGCTGGATTCGCTTTTCTAACTGGGCCCACAATAAATGCTGCACATTGAAACTTTTCAATAAGCCAAAGTGATCAATGTACAGTGTAAAAAACCCCCAGAAATTAATGTGACAAGTGGCTAAAAAAACACTGAAAACCCATATATCAAACAAAGGCAACTGAAGTGTAATTTTTCTAATCTCTTCAAACCGCAACAAGAAACCCAGTCACGTTGACTATCGTTTCATATGTGCCCGTTAGGCTCATGCGAAAACCCCAGAAAATAATGCGACAAGTGGCTAAAAAAAGACTGAAGGCTCTTTCAGTAGCAACTGCTTCTTATTGCATAAATCAAACAAAAGGAACTAAATTTTTGATGTATATTTTTTTCTTCAATCTCTTTAAACCGTGACGACAAATCCATTTACGTTGACTACCGTCTCATAGGTGCCAGTTACGTCTCTGCGAAAAATCGACTTTCGGAGCATTTCATAGCAGACGACACCTGTTGCTTGATTGGTCAAGCAGAGGGAATTACTTATATAATTTCTAATATATGTTTTTTCCCAATCTTTGTATGCCTGACAACAAACCCATTTAGGTTGTCTACTGTCTCGCAAGTGCCACTTACGTATCCGCAAAAACATGAAAATTCGACTTACGGAATATTTTATAGCAGACGACAATGGTTGCTTAAGTCAGTTATAGGGATTTTTCTTTTTCATTTTCTCTCACTAGGGCCATTGATTTGGTTACGATGACCATCTCGCCCATACGTGACTGTTACGTGCTGTGCATAAAATCGTAAAATCAACTTCGACACTTTCGGAGGCAACTGATACGTGTTGTACAAATCAAAGAAAGGTAAACAAAATTTTTCCCTGTTTTCTTGAAAACATTGAACCGACTTTGACGACCACGCGAGTCATAAATAAGTCAATTTTATGTTTAACCGCTGCGCGAAAATATAAAATTCAGAAGCAAGCGGTTGGTGTTGCGGAAATTTTTTCCGACAAAAAAATCTTGTTCTTGTTTGAAGAATTTAGAAGTAGGCCATAAAGATTAAATAAGATTAAGAATAACTAAAAATCCAATTTTTTTCTTTGATAGGGTAGAAAACATTGTGGGAAAAGGAGAAAATGCTGGTAACCTGCATTTTCTCCTTTCCTCAGTTTATTTTCAAAAGCCTTCGGGGTATTAAAAAGCCACTTCATTATGTGGTAAAAGGTTAATAAGGATAAACAGATATTCTCCCCCTCCACTTTCCCATTAGCCAATGAAATCTCTTCCCTCTCTGAAATTATCCAATCAGAGAAGCTTTAAGGAAATCAGATTGGGTACCAACAGCCAAATTCAAAGCTGGGCCCACCAGCCAATCAGAGAGCTTCAAAATCGCTCCAAAATGAGGCGCTAATTTATCAGTAAAAACAGTGAAAAAAACGGCATAAAAGTGGATTTAAAGTCTTCTTTAAAGGCTTCTGTGCAGTCCTTGGCAAACTGCCAGGCATGCACCATCCACACATGCCAGATTTCACTGAAAATGGGCAAACATTTAAGAAAATAGGGGCCCAGAAGACCTTGTTTTGGTCTTTTCAAGCCCCTTGCAAGAGTTACTTCCCTTAAACCCTCGATGCACACCCCCTCCCCAGCCCATAGCTGGATTCGCTTTTCTAACTGGGCCCACAATAAATGCTGCACATTGAAACTTTTCAATAAGCCAAAGTGATAAATGTACAGTGTAAAAAACCCCCAGAAATTAATGTGACAAGTGGCTAAAAAAACACTGAAAACCCATATATCAAACAAAGGCAACTGAAGTGAAATTTTTCTAATCTCTTCAAACCGCAACAAGAAACCCAGTCACGTTGACTATCGTTTCATATGTGCCCGTTACGCTCATGCGAAAACCCCAGAAAATAATGCGACAAGTGGCTAAAAAATGACTGAAGGCTCTTTCAGTAGCAACTGCTTCTTATTGCATAAATCAAACAAAAGGAACTAAATTTTTGATGTATATTTTTTTCTTCAATCTCTTTATACCGTGACGACAAATCCATTTACGTTGACTACCGTCTCATAGGTGCCAGTTACGTCTCTGCGAAAAATCGACTTTCGGAGCATTTCATAGCAGACGACACCTGTTGCTTGATTGGTCAAGCAGAGGGAATTACTTATATAATTTCTAATATATGTTTTTTCCCAATCTTTGTATGCCTGACAACAAACCCATTTAGGTTGTCTACTGTCTCGCAAGTGCCACTTACGTATCCGCAAAAACATGAAAATTCGACTTACGGAATATTTTATAGCAGACGACAATGGTTGCTTAAGTCAGTTATAGGGATTTTTCTTTTTCATTTTCTCTCACTAGGGCCATTGATTTGGTTACGATGACCATCTCGCCCATACGTGACTGTTACGTGCTGTGCATAAAATCGTAAAATCAACTTCGACACTTTCGGAGGCAACTGATACGTGTTGTACAAATCAAAGAAAGGTAAACAAAATTTTTCCCTGTTTTCTTGAAAACATTGAACCGACTTTGACGACCACGCGAGTCATAAATAAGTCAATTTTATGTTTAACCGCTGCGCGAAAATATAAAATTCAGAAGCAAGCGGTTGGTGTTGCGGAAATTTTTTCCGACAAAAAAATCTTGTTCTTGTTTGAAGAATTTAGAAGTAGGCCATAAAGATTAAATAAGATTAAGAATAACTAAAAATCCAATTTTTTTCTTTGATAGGGTAGAAAACATTGTGGGAAAAGGAGAAAATGCTGGTAACCTGCATTTTCTCCTTTCCTCAGTTTATTTTCAAAAGCCTTCGGGGTATTAAAAAGCCACTTCATTATGTGGTAAAAGGTTAATAAGGATAAACAGATATTCTCCCCCCCCCACTTTCCCATCAGCCAATCAAATCTCTTCCCTCTCTGAAATTATCCAATCAGAGAAGCTTTAAGGAAATCAGAATGGGTACCAACAGCCAAATTCAAAGCTGGACCCACCAGCCAATCAGAGAGCTTCAAAATCGCTCCAAAATGAGGCGCTAATTTATCAGTAAAAAACAGTGAAAAAAACGGCATAAAAGTGGATTTAAAGTCTTCTTTAAAGGCTTCTGTGCAGTCCTTGGCAAACTGCCAGGCATGCACCATCCACACATGCCAGATTTCACTGAAAATGGGCAAACATTTAAGAAAATAGGGGCCCAGAAGACCTTGTTTTGGTCTTTTCAAGCCCCTTGCAAGAGTTACTTCCCTTAAACCCTCGATGCACCCCCCCTCCCCAGCCCATAGCTGGATTCGCTTTTCTTACTGGGCCCACAATAAATGCTGCACATTGAAACTTTTCAATAAGCCAAAGTGATCAATGTACAGTGTAAAAAACCCCCAGAAATTAATGTGACAAGTGGCTAAAAAAACACTGAAAACCCATATATCAAACAAAGGCAACTGAAGTGAAATTTTTCTAATCTCTTCAAACCGCAACAAGAAACCCAGTCACGTTGACTATCGTTTCATATGTGCCCGTTACGCTCATGCGAAAACCCCAGAAAATAATGCGACAAGTGGCTAAAAAATGACTGAAGGCTCTTTCAGTAGCAACTGCTTCTTATTGCATAAATCAAACAAAAGGAACTAAATTTTTGATGTATATTTTTTTCTTCAATCTCTTTATACCGTGACGACAAATCCATTTACGTTGACTACCGTCTCATAGGTGCCAGTTACGTCTCTGCGAAAAATCGACTTTCGGAGCATTTCATAGCAGACGACACCTGTTGCTTGATTGGTCAAGCAGAGGGAATTACTTATATAATTTCTAACATATGTTTTTTCCCAATCTTTGTATGCCTGACAACAAACCCATTTAGGTTGTCTACTGTCTCGCAAGTGCCACTTACGTATCCGCAAAAACATGAAAATTCGACTTACGGAATATTTTATAGCAGACGACAATGGTTGCTTAAGTCAGTTATAGGGATTTTTCTTTTTCATTTTCTCTCACTAGGGCCATTGATTTGGTTACGATGACCATCTCGCCCATACGTGACTGTTACGTGCTGTGCATAAAATCGTAAAATCAACTTCGACACTTTCGAAAGCAACTGATACGTGTTGTACAAATCAAAGAAAGGTAAACAAAATTTTTCCCTGTTTTCTTGAAAACATTGAACCGACTTTGACGACCACGCGAGTCATAAATAAGTCAATTTTATGTTTAACCGCTGCGCGAAAATATAAAATTCAGAAGCAAGCGGTTGGTGTTGCGGAAATTTTTTCCGACAAAAAAATCTTGTTCTTGTTTGAAGAATTTAGAAGTAGGCCATAAAGATTAAATAAGATTAAGAATAACTAAAAATCCAATTTTTTTCTTTGATAGGGTAGAAAACATTGTGGGAAAAGGAGAAAATGCTGGTAACCTGCATTTTCTCCTTTCCTCAGTTTATTTTCAAAAGCCTTCGGGGTATTAAAAAGCCACTTCATTATGTGGTAAAAGGTTAATAAGGATAAACAGATATTCTCCCCCCCACTTTCCCATCAGCCAATCAAATCTCTTCCCTCTCTGAAATTATCCAATCAGAGAAGCTTTAAGGAAATCAGAATGGGTACCAACAGCCAAATTCAAAGCTGGGCCCACCAGCCAATCAGAGAGCTTCAAAATCGCTCCAAAATGAGGCGCTAATTTATCAGTAAAAAACAGTGAAAAAAACGGCATAAAAGTGGATTTAAAGTCTTCTTTAAAGGCTTCTGTGCAGTCCTTGGCAAACTGCCAGGCATGCACCATCCACACATGCCAGATTTCACTGAAAATGGGCAAACATTTAAGAAAATAGGGGCCCAGAAGACCTTGTTTTGGTCTTTTCAAGCCCCTTGCAAGAGTTACTTCCCTTAAATCCTCGATGCACCCCCCCTCCCCATCCCATAGCTGGATTCGCTTTTCTAACTGGGCCCACAATAAATGCTGCACATTGAAACTTTTCAATAAGCCAAAGTGATCAATGTACAGTGTAAAAAACCCCCAGAAATTAATGTGACAAGTGGCTGAAAAAACACTGAAAACCCATATATCAAACAAAGGCAACTGAAGTGAAATTTTTCTAATCTCTTCAAACCGCAACAAGAAACCCAGTCACGTTGACTATCGTTTCATATGTGCCCGTTACGCTCATGCGAAAACCCCAGAAAATAATGCGACAAGTGGCTAAAAAAAGACTGAAGGCTCTTTCAGTAGCAACTGCTTCTTATTGCATAAATCAAACAAAAGGAACTAAATTTTTGATGTATATTTTTTTCTTCAATCTCTTTATACCGTGACGACAAATCCATTTACGTTGACTACCGTCTCATAGGTGCCAGTTACGTCTCTGCGAAAAATCGACTTTCGGAGCATTTCATAGCAGACGACACCTGTTGCTTGATTGGTCAAGCAGAGGGAATTACTTATATAATTTCTAATATATGTTTTTTCTCAATCTTTGTATGCCTGACAACAAACCCATTTAGGTTGTCTACTGTCTCGCAAGTGCCACTTACGTATCCGCAAAAACATGAAAATTCGACTTACGGAATATTTTATAGCAGACGACAATGGTTGCTTAAGTCAGTTATAGGGATTTTTCTTTTTCATTTTCTCTCACTAGGGCCATTGATTTGGTTACGATGACCATCTCGCCCATACGTGACTGTTACGTGCTGTGCATAAAATCGTAAAATCAACTTCGACACTTTCGGAGGCAACTGATACGTGTTGTACAAATCAAAGAAAGGTAAACAAAATTTTTCCCTGTTTTCTTGAAAACATTGAACCGACTTTGACGACCACGCGAGTCATAAATAAGTCAATTTTATGTTTAACCGCTGCGCGAAAATATAAAATTCAGAAGCAACCGGTTGGTGTTGCGGAAATTTTTTCCGACAAAAAAATCTTGTTCTTGTTTGAAGAATTTAGAAGTAGGCCATAAAGATTAAATAAGATTAAGAATAACTAAAAATCCAATTTTTTTCTTTGATAGGGTAGAAAACATTGTGGGAAAAGGAGAAAATGCTGGTAACCTGCATTTTCTCCTTTCCTCAGTTTATTTTCAAAAGCCTTCGGGGTATTAAAAAGCCACTTCATTATGTGGTAAAAGGTTAATAAGGATAAACAGATATTCTCCCCCCCACTTTCCCATCAGCCAATCAAATCTCTTCCCTCTCTGAAATTATCCAATCAGAGAAGCTTTAAGGAAATCAGAATGGGTACCAACAGCCAAATTCAAAGCTGGGCCCACCAGCCAATCAGAGAGCTTCAAAATCGCTCCAAAATGAGGCGCTAATTTATCAGTAAAAAACAGTGAAAAAAACGGCATAAAAGTGGATTTAAAGTCTTCTTTAAAGGCTTCTGTGCAGTCCTTGGCAAACTGCCAGGCATGCACCATCCACACATGCCAGATTTCACTGAAAATGGGCAAACATTTAAGAAAATAGGGGCCCAGAAGACCTTGTTTTGGTCTTTTCAAGCCCCTTGCAAGAGTTACTTCCCTTAAACCCTCGATGCACCCCCCCTCCCCAGCCCATAGCTGGATTCGCTTTTCTAACTGGGCCCACAATAAATGCTGCACATTGAAACTTTTCAATAAGCCAAAGTGATCAATGTACAGTGTAAAAAACCCCCAGAAATTAATGTGACAAGTGGCTAAAAAAACACTGAAAACCCATATATCAAACAAAGGCAACTGAAATGTAATTTTTCCAATCTCTTCAAACCGCAACAAGAAACCCAGTCACGTTGACTATCGTTTCATATGTGCCCATTACGCTCATGCGAAAACCCCAGAAAATAATGCGACAAGTGGCTAAAAAAAGACTGAAGGCTCTTTCAGTAGCAACTGCTTCTTATTGCATAAATCAAACAAAAGGAACTAAATTTTTGATGTATATTTTTTTCTTCAATCTCTTTATACCGTGACGACAAATCCATTTACGTTGACTACCGTCTCATAGGTGCCAGTTACGTCTCTGCGAAAAATTGACTTTCGGAGCATTTCATAGCAGACGACACCTGTTGCTTGATTGGTCAAGCAGAGGGAATTACTTATATAATTTCTAATATATGTTTTTTCTCAATCTTTGTATGCCTGACAACAAACCCATTTAGGTTGTCTACTGTCTCGCAAGTGCCACTTACGTATCCGCAAAAACATGAAAATTCGACTTACGGAATATTTTATAGCAGACGACAATGGTTGCTTAAGTCAGTTATAGGGATTTTTCTTTTTCATTTTCTCTCACTAGGGCCATTGATTTGGTTACGATGACCATCTCGCCCATACGTGACTGTTACGTGCTGTGCATAAAATCATAAAATCAACTTCGACACTTTCGGAGGCAACTGATACGTGTTGTACAAATGAAAGAAAGGTAAACAAAATTTTTCCCTGTTTTCTTGAAAACATTGAACAGACTTTGACGACCACGCGAGTCATAAATAAGTCAATTCTATGTTTAACCGCTGCGCGAAAATATAAAATTCAGAAGCAACCGGTTGGTGCTGCGGAAATTTTTTCCGACAAAAAAATCTTGTTCTTGTTTGAAGAATTTAGAAGTAGGCCATAAAGATTAAATAAGATTAAGAATAACTAAAAATCCAATTTTTTTCTTTGATAGGGTAGAAAACATTGTGGGAAAAGGAGAAAATGCTGGTAACCTGCATTTTCTCCTTTCCTCAGTTTATTTTCAAAAGCCTTCGGGGTATTAAAAAGCCACTTCATTATGTGGTAAAAGGTTAATAAGGATAAACAGATATTCTCCCCCCCACTTTCCCATCAGCCAATCAAATCTCTTCCCTCTCTGAAATTATCCAATCAGAGAAGCTTTAAGGAAATCAGAATGGGTACCAACAGCCAAATTCAAAGCTGGGCCCACCAGCCAATCAGAGAGCTTCAAAATCGCTCCAAAATGAGGCGCTAATTTATCAGTAAAAAACAGTGAAAAAAACGGCATAAAAGTGGATTTAAAGTCTTCTTTAAAGGCTTCTGTGCAGTCCTTGGCAAACTGCCAGGCATGCACCATCCACACATGCCAGATTTCACTGAAAATGGGCAAACATTTAAGAAAATAGGGGCCCAGAAGACCTTGTTTTGGTCTTTTCAAGCCCCTTGCAAGAGTTACTTCCCTTAAATCCTCGATGCACCCCCCCTCCCCATCCCATAGCTGGATTCGCTTTTCTAACTGGGCCCACAATAAATGCTGCACATTGAAACTTTTCAATAAGCCAAAGTGATCAATGTACAGTGTAAAAAAACCCCAGAAATTAATGTGACAAGTGGCTGAAAAAACACTGAAAACCCATATATCAAACAAAGGCAACTGAAGTGAAATTTTTCTAATCTCTTCAAACCGCAACAAGAAACCCAGTCACGTTGACTATCGTTTCATATGTGCCCGTTACGCTCATGCGAAAACCCCAGAAAATAATGCGACAAGTGGCTAAAAAAAGACTGAAGGCTCTTTCAGTAGCAACTGCTTCTTATTGCATAAATCAAACAAAAGGAACTAAATTTTTGATGTATATTTTTTTCTTCAATCTCTTTATACCGTGACGACAAATCCATTTACGTTGACTACCGTCTCATAGGTGCCAGTTACGTCTCTGCGAAAAATCGACTTTCGGAGCATTTCATAGCAGACGACACCTGTTGCTTGATTGGTCAAGCAGAGGGAATTACTTATATAATTTCTAATATATGTTTTTTCTCAATCTTTGTATGCCTGACAACAAACCCATTTAGGTTGTCTACTGTCTCGCAAGTGCCACTTACGTATCCGCAAAAACATGAAAATTCGACTTACGGAATATTTTATAGCAGACGACAATGGTTGCTTAAGTCAGTTATAGGGATTTTTCTTTTTCATTTTCTCTCACTAGGGCCATTGATTTGGTTACGATGACCATCTCGCCCATACGTGACTGTTACGTGCTGTGCATAAAATCGTAAAATCAACTTCGACACTTTCGGAGGCAACTGATACGTGTTGTACAAATCAAAGAAAGGTAAACAAAATTTTTCCCTGTTTTCTTGAAAACATTGAACCGACTTTGACGACCACGCGAGTCATAAATAAGTCAATTTTATGTTTAACCGCTGCGCGAAAATATAAAATTCAGAAGCAAGCGGTTGGTGTTGCGGAAATTTTTTCCGACAAAAAAATCTTGTTCTTGTTTGAAGAATTTAGAAGTAGGCCATAAAGATTAAATAAGATTAAGAATAACTAAAAATCCAATTTTTTTCTTTGATAGGGTAGAAAACATTGTGGGAAAAGGAGAAAATGCTGGTAACCTGCATTTTCTCCTTTCCTCAGTTTATTTTCAAAAGCCTTCGGGGTATTAAAAAACCACTTCATTATGTGGTAAAAGGTTAATAAGGATAAACAGATATTCTCCCCCCCACTTTCCCATCAGCCAATCAAATCTCTTCCCTCTCTGAAATTATCCAATCAGAGAAGCTTTAAGGAAATCAGAATGGGTACCAACAGCCAAATTCAAAGCTGGGCCCACCAGCCAATCAGAGAGCTTCAAAATCGCTCCAAAATGAGGCGCTAATTTATCAGTAAAAAACAGTGAAAAAAACGGCATAAAAGTGGATTTAAAGTCTTCTTTAAAGGCTTCTGTGCAGTCCTTGGCAAACTGCCAGGCATGCACCATCCACACATGCCAGATTTCACTGAAAATGGGCAAACATTTAAGAAAATAGGGGCCCAGAAGACCTTGTTTTGGTCTTTTCAAGCCCCTTGCAAGAGTTACTTCCCTTAAACCCTCGATGCACCCCCCCTCCCCAGCCCATAGCTGGATTCGCTTTTCTAACTGGGCCCACAATAAATGCTGCACATTGAAACTTTTCAATAAGCCAAAGTGATCAATGTACAGTGTAAAAAACCCCCAGAAATTAATGTGACAAGTGGCTAAAAAAACACTGAAAACCCATATATCAAACAAAGGCAACTGAAATGTAATTTTTCTAATCTCTTCAAACCGCAACAAGAAACCCAGTCACGTTGACTATCGTTTCATATGTGCCCATTACGCTCATGCGAAAACCCCAGAAAATAATGCGACAAGTGGCTAAAAAAAGACTGAAGGCTCTTTCAGTAGCAACTGCTTCTTATTGCATAAATCAAACAAAAGGAACTAAATTTTTGATGTATATTTTTTTCTTCAATCTCTTTATACCGTGACGACAAATCCATTTACGTTGACTACCGTCTCATAGGTGCCAGTTACGTCTCTGCGAAAAATTGACTTTCGGAGCATTTCATAGCAGACGACACCTGTTGCTTGATTGGTCAAGCAGAGGGAATTACTTATATAATTTCTAATATATGTTTTTTCTCAATCTTTGTATGCCTGACAACAAACCCATTTAGGTTGTCTACTGTCTCGCAAGTGCCACTTACGTATCCGCAAAAACATGAAAATTCGACTTACGGAATATTTTATAGCAGACGACAATGGTTGCTTAAGTCAGTTATAGGGATTTTTCTTTTTCATTTTCTCTCACTAGGGCCATTGATTTGGTTACGATGACCATCTCGCCCATACGTGACTGTTACGTGCTGTGCATAAAATCGTAAAATCAACTTCGACACTTTCGGAGGCAACTGATACGTGTTGTACAAATCAAAGAAAGGTAAACAAAATTTTTCCCTGTTTTCTTGAAAACATTGAACCGACTTTGACGACCACGCGAGTCATAAATAAGTCAATTTTATGTTTAACCGCTGCGCGAAAATATAAAATTCAGAAGCAACCGGTTGGTGTTGCGGAAATTTTTTCCGACAAAAAAATCTTGTTCTTGTTTGAAGAATTTAGAAGTAGGCCATAAAGATTAAATAAGATTAAGAATAACTAAAAATCCAATTTTTTTCTTTGATAGGGTAGAAAACATTGTGGGAAAAGGAGAAAATGCTGGTAACCTGCATTTTCTCCTTTCCTCAGTTTATTTTCAAAAGCCTTCGGGGTATTAAAAAGCCACTTCATTATGTGGTAAAAGGTTAATAAGGATAAACAGATATTCTCCCCCCCCCACTTTCCCATCAGCCAATCAAATCTCTTCCCTCTCTGAAATTATCCAATCAGAGAAGCTTTAAGGAAATCAGATTGGGTACCAACAGCCAAATTCAAAGCTGGGCCCACCAGCCAATCAGAGAGCTTGAAAATCGCTCCAAAATGAGGCGCTAATTTATCAGTAAAAAACAGTGAAAAAAACGGCATAAAAGTGGATTTAAAGTCTTCTTTAAAGGCTTCTGTGCAGTCCTTGGCAAACTGCCAGGCATGCACCATCCACACATGCCAGATTTCACTGAAAATGGGCAAACATTTAAGAAAATAGGGGCCCAGAAGACCTTGTTTTGGTCTTTTCAAGCCCCTTGCAAGAGTTACTTCCCTTAAATCCTCGATGCACCCCCCCTCCCCAGCCCATAGCTGGATTCGCTTTTCTAACTGGGCCCACAATAAATGCTGCACATTGAAACTTTTCAATAAGCCAAAGTGATCAATGTACAGTGTAAAAAACCCCCAGAAATTAATGTGACAAGTGGCTGAAAAAACACTGAAAACCCATATATCAAACAAAGGCAACTGAAGTGAAATTTTTCTAATCTCTTCAAACCGCAACAAGAAACCCAGTCACGTTGACTATCGTTTCATATGTGCCCGTTAGGCTCATGCGAAAACCCCAGAAAATAATGCGACAAGTGGCTAAAAAAAGACTGAAGGCTCTTTCAGTAGCAACTGCTTCTTATTGCATAAATCAAACAAAAGGAACTAAATTTTTGATGTATATTTTTTTCTTCAATCTCTTTATACCGTGACGAAAAATCCATTTACGTTGACTACCGTCTCATAGGTGCCAGTTACGTCTCTGCGAAAAATCGACTTTCGGAGCATTTCATAGCAGACGACACCTGTTGCTTGATTGGTCAAGCAGAGGGAATTACTTATATAATTTCTAATATATGTTTTTTCCCAATCTTTGTATGCCTGACAACAAACCCATTTAGGTTGTCTACTGTCTCGCAAGTGCCACTTACGTATCCGCAAAAACATGAAAATTCGACTTACGGAATATTTTATAGCAGACGACAATGGTTGCTTAAGTCAGTTATAGGGATTTTTCTTTTTCATTTTCTCTCACTAGGGCCATTGATTTGGTTACGATGACCATCTCGCCCATACGTGACTGTTACGTGCTGTGCATAAAATCGTAAAATCAACTTCGACACTTTCGGAGGCAACTGATACGTGTTGTACAAATCAAAGAAAGGTAAACAAAATTTTTCCCTGTTTTCTTGAAAACATTGAACCGACTTTGACGACCACGCAAGTCATAAATAAGTCAATTTTATGTTTAACCGCTGCGCGAAAATATAAAATTCAGAAGCAAGCGGTTGGTGTTGCGGAAATTTTTTCCGACAAAAAAATCTTGTTCTTGTTTGAAGAATTTAGAAGTAGGCCATAAAGATTAAATAAGATTAAGAATAACTAAAAATCCAATTTTTTTCTTTGATAGGGTAGAAAACATTGTGGGAAAAGGAGAAAATGCTGGTAACCTGCATTTTCTCCTTTCCTCAGTTTATTTTCAAAAGCCTTCGGGGTATTAAAAAGCCACTTCATTATGTGGTAAAAGGTTAATAAGGATAAACAGATATTCTCCCCCCCCACTTTCCCATCAGCCAATCAAATCTCTTCCCTCTCTGAAATTATCCAATCAGAGAAGCTTTAAGGAAATCAGAATGGGTACCAACAGCCAAATTCAAAGCTGGGCCCACCAGCCAATCAGAGAGCTTCAAAATCGCTCCAAAATGAGGCGCTAATTTATCAGTAAAAAACAGTGAAAAAAACGGCATAAAAGTGGATTTAAAGTCTTCTTTAAAGGCTTCTGTGCAGTCCTTGGCAAACTGCCAGGCATGCACCATCCACACATGCCAGATTTCACTGAAAATGGGCAAACATTTAAGAAAATAGGGGCCCAGAAGACCTTGTTTTGGTCTTTTCAAGCCCCTTGCAAGAGTTACTTCCCTTAAACCCTCGATGCACGCCCCCTCCCCAGCCCATAGCTGGATTCGCTTTTCTAACTGGGCCCACAATAAATGCTGCACATTGAAACTTTTCGATAAGCCAAAGTGATCAATGTACAGTGTAAAAAACCCCCAGAAATTAATGTGACAAGTGGCTAAAAAAACACTGAAAACCCATATATCAAACAAAGGCAACTGAAGTGAAATTTTTCTAATCTCTTCAAATCGCAACAAGAAACCCAGTCACGTTGACTATCGTTTCATATGTGCCCGTTAGGCTCATGCGAAAACCCCAGAAAATAATGCGACAAGTGGCTAAAAAAAGACTGAAGGCTCTTTCAGTAGCAACTGCTTCTTATTGCATAAATCAAACAAAAGGAACTAAATTTTTGATGTATATTTTTTTCTTCAATCTCTTTATACCGTGACGACAAATCCATTTACGTTGACTACCGTCTCATAGGTGCCAGTTACGTCTCTGCGAAAAATCGACTTTCGGAGCATTTCATAGCAGATGACACCTGTTGCTTGATTGGTCAAGCAGAGGGAATTACTTATATAATTTCTAATATATGTTTTTTCCCAATCTTTGTATGCCTGACAACAAACCCATTTAGGTTGTCTACTGTCTCGCAAGTGCCACTTACGTATCCGCAAAAACATGAAAATTCGACTTACGGAATATTTTATAGCAGACGACAATGGTTGCTTAAGTCAGTTATAGGGATTTTTCTTTTTCATTTTCTCTCACTAGGGCCATTGATTTGGTTACGATGACCATCTCGCCCATACGTGACTGTTACGTGCTGTGCATAAAATCGTAAAATCAACTTCGACACTTTCGGAGGCAACTGATACGTGTTGTACAAATCAAAGAAAGGTAAACAAAATTTTTCCCTGTTTTCTTGAAAACATTGAACCGACTTTGACGACCACGCGAGTCATAAATAAGTCAATTTTATGTTTAACCGCTGCGCGAAAATATAAAATTCAGAAGCAAGCGGTTGGGTTTGCGGAAATTTTTTCCGACAAAAAAATCTTGTTCTTGTTTGAAGAATTTAGAAGTAGGCCATAAAGATTAAATAAGATTAAGAATAACTAAAAATCCAATTTTTTTCTTTGATAGGGTAGAAAACATTGTGGGAAAAGGAGAAAATGCTGGTAACCTGCATTTTCTCCTTTCCTCAGTTTATTTTCAAAAGCCTTCGGGGTATTAAAAAGCCACTTCATTATGTGGTAAAAGGTTAATAAGGATAAACAGATATTCTCCTCCCCCACTTTCCCATCAGCCAATCAAATCTCTTCCCTCTCTGAAATTATCCAATCAGAGAAGCTTTAAGGAAATCAGAATGGGTACCAACAGCCAAATTCAAAGCTGGGCCCACCAGCCAATCAGAGAGCTTCAAAATCGCTCCAAAATGAGGCGCTAATTTATCAGTAAAAAACAGTGAAAAAAACGGCATAAAAGTGGATTTAAAGTCTTCTTTAAAGGCTTCTGTGCAGTCCTTGGCAAACTGCCAGGCATGCACCATCCACACATGCCAGATTTCACTGAAAATGGGCAAACATTTAAGAAAATAGGGGCCCAGAAGACCTTGTTTTGGTCTTTTCAAGCCCCTTGCAAGAGTTACTTCCCTTAAACCCTCGATGCACGCCCCCTCCCCAGCCCATAGCTGGATTCGCTTTTCTAACTGGGCCCACAATAAATGCTGCACATTGAAACTTTTCGATAAGCCAAAGTGATCAATGTACAGTGTAAAAAACCCCCAGAAATTAATGTGACAAGTGGCTAAAAAAACACTGAAAACCCATATATCAAACAAAGGCAACTGAAGTGAAATTTTTCTAATCTCTTCAAATCGCAACAAGAAACCCAGTCACGTTGACTATCGTTTCATATGTGCCCGTTAGGCTCATGCGAAAACCCCAGAAAATAATGCGACAAGTGGCTAAAAAAAGACTGAAGGCTCTTTCAGTAGCAACTGCTTCTTATTGCATAAATCAAACAAAAGGAACTAAATTTTTGATGTATATTTTTTTCTTCAATCTCTTTATACCGTGACGAAAAATCCATTTACGTTGACTACCGTCTCATAGGTGCCAGTTACGTCTCTGCGAAAAATCGACTTTCGGAGCATTTCATAGCAGATGACACCTGTTGCTTGATTGGTCAAGCAGAGGGAATTACTTATATAATTTCTAATATATGTTTTTTCCCAATCTTTGTATGCCTGACAACAAACCCATTTAGGTTGTCTACTGTCTCGCAAGTGCCACTTACGTATCCGCAAAAACATGAAAATTCGACTTACGGAATATTTTATAGCAGACGACAATGGTTGCTTAAGTCAGTTATAGGGATTTTTCTTTTTCATTTTCTCTCACTAGGGCCATTGATTTGGTTACGATGACCATCTCGCCCATACGTGACTGTTACGTGCTGTGCATAAAATCGTAAAATCAACTTCGACACTTTCGGAGGCAACTGATACGTGTTGTACAAATCAAAGAAAGGTAAACAAAATTTTTCCCTGTTTTCTTGAAAACATTGAACCGACTTTGACGACCATGCGAGTCATAAATAAGTCAATTTTATGTTTAACCGCTGCGCGAAAATATAAAATTCAGAAGCAAGCGGTTGGTGTTGCGGAAATTTTTTCCGACAAAAAAATCTTGTTCTTGTTTGAAGAATTTAGAAGTAGGCCATAAAGATTAAATAAGATTAAGAATAACTAAAAATCCAATTTTTTTCTTTGATAGGGTAGAAAACATTGTGGGAAAAGGAGAAAATGCTGGTAACCTGCATTTTCTCCTTTCCTCAGTTTATTTTCAAAAGCCTTCGGGGTATTAAAAAGCCACTTCATTATGTGGTAAAAGGTTAATAAGGATAAACAGATATTCTCCCCCCCCACTTTCCCATCAGCCAATCAAATCTCTTCCCTCTCTGAAATTATCCAATAAGAGAAGCTTTAAGGAAATCAGAATGGGTACCAACAGCCAAATTCAAAGCTGGGCCCACCAGCCAATCAGAGAGCTTGAAAATCGCTCCAAAATGAGGCGCTAATTTATCAGTAAAAAACAGTGAAAAAAACGGCATAAAAGTGGATTTAAAGTCTTCTTTAAAGGCTTCTGTGCAGTCCTTGGCAAACTGCCAGGCATGCACCATCCACACATGCCAGATTTCACTGAAAATGGGCAAACATTTAAGAAAATAGGGGCCCAGAAGACCTTGTTTTGGTCTTTTCAAGCCCCTTGCAAGAGTTACTTCCCTTAAACCCTCGATGCACGCCCCCTCCCCAGCCCATAGCTGGATTCGCTTTTCTAACTGGGCCCACAATAAATGCTGCACATTGAAACTTTTCGATAAGCCAAAGTGATCAATGTACAGTGTAAAAAACCCCCAGAAATTAATGTGACAAGTGGCTAAAAAAACACTGAAAACCCATATATCAAACAAAGGCAACTGAAGTGAAATTTTTCTAATCTCTTCAAATCGCAACAAGAAACCCAGTCACGTTGACTATCGTTTCATATGTGCCCGTTAGGCTCATGCGAAAACCCCAGAAAATAATGCGACAAGTGGCTAAAAAAAGACTGAAGGCTCTTTCAGTAGCAACTGCTTCTTATTGCATAAATCAAACAAAAGGAACTAAATTTTTGATGTATATTTTTTTCTTCAATCTCTTTATACCGTGACGAAAAATCCATTTACGTTGACTACCGTCTCATAGGTGCCAGTTACGTCTCTGCGAAAAATCGACTTTCGGAGCATTTCATAGCAGATGACACCTGTTGCTTGATTGGTCAAGCAGAGGGAATTACTTATATAATTTCTAATATATGTTTTTTCCCAATCTTTGTATGCCTGACAACAAACCCATTTAGGTTGTCTACTGTCTCGCAAGTGCCACTTACGTATCCGCAAAAACATGAAAATTCGACTTACGGAATATTTTATAGCAGACGACAATGGTTGCTTAAGTCAGTTATAGGGATTTTTCTTTTTCATTTTCTCTCACTAGGGCCATTGATTTGGTTACGATGACCATCTCGCCCATACGTGACTGTTACGTGCTGTGCATAAAATCGTAAAATCAACTTCGACACTTTCGGAGGCAACTGATACGTGTTGTACAAATCAAAGAAAGGTAAACAAAATTTTTCCCTGTTTTCTTGAAAACATTGAACCGACTTTGACGACCACGCGAGTCATAAATAAGTCAATTTTATGTTTAACCGCTGCGCGAAAATATAAAATTCAGAAGCAAGCGGTTGGTGTTGCGGAAATTTTTTCCGACAAAAAAATCTTGTTCTTGTTTGAAGAATTTAGAAGTAGGCCATAAAGATTAAATAAGATTAAGAATAACTAAAAATCCAATTTTTTTCTTTGATAGGGTAGAAAACATTGTGGGAAAAGGAGAAAATGCTGGTAACCTGCATTTTCTCCTTTCCTCAGTTTATTTTCAAAAGCCTTCGGGGTATTAAAAAGCCACTTCATTATGTGGTAAAAGGTTAATAAGGATAAACAGATATTCTCCCCCCCCACTTTCCCATCAGCCAATCAAATCTCTTCCCTCTCTGAAATTATCCAATCAGAGAAGCTTTAAGGAAATCAGAATGGGTACCAACAGCCAAATTCAAAGCTGGGCCCACCAGCCAATCAGAGAGCTTGAAAATCGCTCCAAAATGAGGCGCTAATTTATCAGTAAAAAACAGTGAAAAAAACGGCATAAAAGTGGATTTAAAGTCTTCTTTAAAGGCTTCTGTGCAGTCCTTGGCAAACTGCCAGGCATGCACCATCCACACATGCCAGATTTCACTGAAAATGGGCAAACATTTAAGAAAATAGGGGCCCAGAAGACCTTGTTTTGGTCTTCTCAAGCCCCTTGCAAGAGTTACTTCCCTTAAACCCTCGATGCACCCCCCCTCCCCAGCCCATAGCTGGATTCGCTTTTCTAACTGGGCCCACAATAAATGCTGCACATTGAAACTTTTCGATAAGCCAAAGTGATCAATGTACAGTGTAAAAAACCCCCAGAAATTAATGTGACAAGTGGCTAAAAAAACACTGAAAACCCATATATCAAACAAAGGCAACTGAAGTGAAATTTTTCTAATCTCTTCAAATCGCAACAAGAAACCCAGTCACGTTGACTATCGTTTCATATGTGCCCGTTAGGCTCATGCGAAAACCCCAGAAAATAATGCGACAAGTGGCTAAAAAAAGACTGAAGGCTCTTTCAGTAGCAACTGCTTCTTATTGCATAAATCAAACAAAAGGAACTAAATTTTTGATGTATATTTTTTTCTTCAATCTCTTTATACCGTGACAACAAATCCATTTACGTTGACTACCGTCTCATAGGTGCCAGTTACGTCTCTGCGAAAAATCGACTTTCAGAGCATTTCATAGCAGACGACACCTGTTGCTTGATTGGTCAAGCAGAGGGAATTACTTATATAATTTCTAATATATGTTTTTTCCCAATCTTTGTATGCCTGACAACAAACCCATTTAGGTTGTCTATTGTCTCGCAAGTGCCACTTACGTATCCGCAAAAACATGAAAATTCGACTTACGGAATATTTTATAGCAGACGACAATGGTTGCTTAAGTCAGTTATAGGGATTTTTCTTTTTCATTTTCTCTCACTAGGGCCATTGATTTGGTTACGATGACCATCTCGCCCATACGTGACTGTTACGTGCTGTGCATAAAATCGTAAAATCAACTTCGACACTTTCGGAGGCAACTGATACGTGTTGTACAAATCAAAGAAAGGTAAACAAAATTTTTCCCTGTTTTCTTGAAAACATTGAACCGACTTTGACGACCACGCGAGTCATAAATAAGTCAATTTTATGTTTAACCGCTGCGCGAAAATATAAAATTCAGAAGCAACCAGTTGGTGTTGCGGAAATTTTTTCCGACAAAAAAATCTTGTTCTTGTTTGAAGAATTTAGAAGTAGGCCATAAAGATTAAATAAGATTAAGAATAACTAAAAATCCAATTTTTTTCTTTGATAGGGTAGAAAACATTGTGGGAAAAGGAGAAAATGCTGGTAACCTGCATTTTCTCCTTTCCTCAGTTTATTTTCAAAAGCCTTCGGGGTATTAAAAAGCCACTTCATTATGTGGTAAAAGGTTAATAAGGATAAACAGATATTCTCCCCCCCCACTTTCCCATCAGCCAATCAAATCTCTTCCCTCTCTGAAATTATCCAATCAGAGAAGCTTTAAGGAAATCAGAATGGGTACCAACAGCCAAATTCAAAGCTGGGCCCACCAGCCAATCAGAGAGCTTGAAAATCGCTCCAAAATGAGGCGCTAATTTATCAGTAAAAAACAGTGAAAAAAACGGCATAAAAGTGGATTTAAAGTCTTCTTTAAAGGCTTCTGTGCAGTCCTTGGCAAACTGCCAGGCATGCACCATCCACACATGCCAGATTTCACTGAAAATGGGCAAACATTTAAGAAAATAGGGGCCCAGAAGACCTTGTTTTGGTCTTTTCAAGCCCCTTGCAAGAGTTACTTCCCTTAAACCCTCGATGCACCCCTCTCCCCAGCCCATAGCTGGATTCGCTTTTCTAACTGGGCCCACAATAAATGCTGCACATTGAAACTTTTCAATAAGCCAAAGTGATCAATGTACAGTGTAAAAAACCCCCAGAAATTAATGTGACAAGTGGCTAAAAAAACACTGAAAACCCATATATCAAACAAAGGCAACTGAAGTGTAATTTTTCTAATCTCTTCAAACCGCAACAAGAAACCCAGTCACGTTGACTATCGTTTCATATGTGCCCGTTACGCTCATGCGAAAACCCCAGAAAATAATGCGACAAGTGGCTACAAAAAGACTGAAGGCTCTTTCAGTAGCAACTGCTTCTTATTGCATAAATCAAACAAAAGGAACTAAATTTTTGATGTATATTTTTTTCTTCAATCTCTTTATACCGTAACGACAAATCCATTTACGTTGACTACCGTCTCATAGGTGCCAGTTACGTCTCTGCGAAAAATCGACTTTCGGAGCATTTCATAGCAGACGACACCTGTTGCTTGATTGGTCAAGCAGAGGGAATTACTTATATAATTTCTAATATATGTTTTTTCCCAATCTTTGTATGCCTGACAACAAACCCATTTAGGTTGTCTACTGTCTCGCAAGTGCCACTTACGTATCCGCAAAAACATGAAAATTCGACTTACGGAATATTTTATAGCAGACGACAATGGTTGCTTAAGTCAGTTATAGGGATTTTTCTTTTTCATTTTCTCTCACTAGGGCCATTGATTTGGTTACGATGACCATCTCGCCCATACGTGACTGTTACGTGCTGTGCATAAAATCGTAAAATCAACTTCGACACTTTCGGAGGCAACTGATACGTGTTGTACAAATCAAAGAAAGGTAAACAAAATTTTTCCCTGTTTTCTTGAAAACATTGAACCGACTTTGACGACCACGCGAGTCATAAATAAGTCAATTTTATGTTTAACCGCTGCGCGAAAATATAAAATTCAGAAGCAAGCGGTTGGTGTTGCGGAAATTTTTTCCGACAAAAAAATCTTGTTCTTGTTTGAAGAATTTAGAAGTAGGCCATAAAGATTAAATAAGATTAAGAATAACTAAAAATCCAATTTTTTTCTTTGATAGGGTAGAAAACATTGTGGGAAAAGGAGAAAATGCTGGTAACCTGCATTTTCTCCTTTCCTCAGTTTATTTTCAAAAGCCTTCAGGGTATTAAAAAGCCACTTCATTATGTGGTAAAAGGTTAATAAGGATAAACAGATATTCTCCCCCCACTTTCCCATCAGCCAATCAAATCTCTTCCCTCTCTGAAATTATCCAATCAGAGAAGCTTTAAGGAAATCAGAATGGGTACCAACAGCCAAATTCAAAGCTGGGCCCACCAGCCAATCAGAGAGCTTCAAAATCGCTCCAAAATGAGGCGCTTATTTATCAGTAAAAAACAGTGAAAAAAACGGCATAAAAGTGGATTTAAAGTCTTCTTTAAAGGCTTCTGTGCAGTCCTTGGCAAACTGCCAGGCATGCACCATCCACACATGCCAGATTTCACTGAAAATGGGCAAACATTTAAGAAAATAGGGGCCCAGAAGACCTTGTTTTGGTCTTTTCAAGCCCCTTGCAAGAGTTACTTCCCTTAAACCCTCGATGCACCCCCCTCCCCAGCCCATAGCTGGATTCGCTTTTCTAACTGGGCCCACAATAAATGCTGCACATTGAAACTTTTCAATAAGCCAAAGTGATCAATGTACAGTGTAAAAAACCCCCAGAAATTAATGTGACAAGTGGCTAAAAAAACACTGAAAACCCATATATCAAACAAAGGCAACTGAAGTGTAATTTTTCTAATCTCTTCAAACCGCAACAAGAAACCCAGTCACGTTGACTATTGTTTCATATGTGCCCGTTACGCTCATGCGAAAACCCCAGAAAATAATGCGACAAGTGGCTAAAAAAAGACTGAAGGCTCTTTCAGTAGCAACTGCTTCTTATTGCATAAATCAAACAAAAGGAACTAAATTTTTGATGTATATTTTTTTCTTCAATCTCTTTATACCGTGACGACAAATCCATTTACGTTGACTACTGTCTCATAGGTGCCAGTTACGTCTCTGCGAAAAATCGACTTTCGGAGCATTTCATAGCAGACGACACCTGTTGCTTGATTGGTCAAGCAGAGGGAATTACTTATATAATTTCTAATATATGTTTTTTCCCAATCTTTGTATGCCTGACAACAAACCCATTTAGGTTGTCTACTGTCTCGCAAGTGCCACTTACGTATCCGCAAAAACATGAAAATTCGACTTACGGAATATTTTATAGCAGACAACAATGGTTGCTTAAGTCAGTTATAGGGATTTTTCTTTTTCATTTTCTCTCACTAGGGCCATTGATTTGGTTACGATGACCATCTCGCCCATACGTGACTGTTACGTGCTGTGCATAAAATCGTAAAATCAACTTCGACACTTTCGGAGACAACTGATACGTGTTGTACAAATCAAAGAAAGGTAAACAAAATTTTTCCCTGTTTTCTTGAAAACATTGAACCGACTTTGACGACCACGCGAGTCATAAATAAGTCAATTTTATGTTTAACCGCTGCGCGAAAATATAAAATTCAGAAGCAAGCGGTTGGTGCTGCGGAAATTTTTTCCGACAAAAAAATCTTGTTCTTGTTTGAAGAATTTAGAAGTAGGCCATAAAGATTAAATAAGATTAAGAATAACTAAAAATCCAATTTTTTTCTTTGATAGGGTAGAAAACATTGTGGGAAAAGGAGAAAATGCTGGTAACCTGCATTTTCTCCTTTCCTCTGTTTATTTTCAAAAGCCTTCGGGGTATTAAAAAGCCACTTCATTATGTGGTAAAAGGTTAATAAGGATAAACAGATATTCTCCCCCCCCACTTTCCCATCAGCCAATCAAATCTCTTCCCTCTCTGAAATTATCCAATCAGAGAAGCTTTAAGGAAATCAGAATGGGTACCAACAGCCAAATTCAAAGCTGGGCCCACCAGCCAATCAGAGAGCTTCAAAATCGCTCCAAAATGAGGCGCTAATTTATCAGTAAAAAACAGTGAAAAAAACGGCATAAAAGTGGATTTAAAGTCTTCTTTAAAGGCTTCTGTGCAGTCCTTGGCAAACTGCCAGGCATGCACCATCCACACATGCCAGATTTCACTGAAAATGGGCAAACATTTAAGAAAATAGGGGCCCAGAAGACCTTGTTTTGGTCTTTTCAAGCCCCTTGCAAGAGTTACTTCCCTTAAACCCTCGATGCACCCCCCTCCCCAGCCCATAGCTGGATTCGCTTTTCTAACTGGGCCCACAATAAATGCTGCACATTGAAACTTTTCAATAAGCCAAATTGATCAATGTACAGTGTAAAAAACCCCCAGAAATTAATGTGACAAGTGGCTAAAAAAACACTGAAAACCCATATATCAAACAAAGGCAACTGAAGTGAAATTTTTCTAATCTCTTCAAACCGCAACAAGAAACCCAGTCACATTGACTATCGTTTCATATGTGCCCGTTACGCTCATGCGAAAACCCCAGAAAATAATGCGACAAGTGGCTAAAAAAAGACTGAAGGCTCTTTCAGTAGCAACTGCTTCTTATTGCATAAATCAAACAAAAGGAACTAAATTTTTGATGTATATTTTTTTCTTCAATCTCTTTATACCGTGACGACAAATCCATTTACGTTGACTACCGTCTCATAGGTGCCAGTTACGTCTCTGCGAAAAATCGACTTTCGGAGCATTTCATAGCAGACGACACCTGTTGCTTGATTGGTCAAGCAGAGGGAATTACTTATATAATTTCTAATATATGTTTTTTCCCAATCTTTGTATGCCTGACAACAAACCCATTTAGGTTGTCTACTGTCTCGCAAGTGCCACTTACGTATCCGCAAAAACATGAAAATTCGACTTACGGAATATTTTATAGCAGACGACAATGGTTGCTTAAGTCAGTTATAGGGATTTTTCTTTTTCATTTTCTCTCACTAGGGCCATTGATTTGGTTACGATGACCATCTCGCCCATACGTGACTGTTACGTGCTGTGCATAAAATCGTAAAATCAACTTCGACACTTTCGGAGGCAACTGATACGTGTTGTACAAATCAAAGAAAGGTAAACAAAATTTTTCCCTGTTTTCTTGAAAACATTGAACCGACTTTGACGACCATGCGAGTCATAAATAAGTCAATTTTATGTTTAACCGCTGCGCGAAAATATAAAATTCAGAAGCAAGCGGTTGGTGTTGCGGAAATTTTTTCCGACAAAAAAATCTTGTTCTTGTTTGAAGAATTTAGAAGTAGGCCATAAAGATTAAATAAGATTAAGAATAACTAAAAATCCAATTTTTTTCTTTGATAGGGTAGAAAACATTGTGAGAAAAGGAGAAAATGCTGGTAACCTGCATTTTCTCCTTTCCTCAGTTTATTTTCAAAAGCCTTCGGGGTATTAAAAAGCCACTTCATTATGTGGTAAAAGGTTAATAAGGATAAACAGATATTCTCCCCCCCCCCCACTTTCCCATCAGCCAATCAAATCTCTTCCCTCTCTGAAATTATCCAATCAGAGAAGCTTTAAGGAAATCAGAATGGGTACCAACAGCCAAATTCAAAGCTGGGCCCACCAGCCAATCAGAGAGCTTCAAAATCGCTCCAAAATGAGGCGCTAATTTATCAGTAAAAAACAGTGAAAAAAACGGCATAAAAGTGGATTTAAAGTCTTCTTTAAAGGCTTCTGTGCAGTCCTTGGCAAACTGCCAGGCATGCACCATCCACACATGCCAGATTTCACTGAAAATGGGCAAACATTTAAGAAAATAGGGGCCCAGAAGACCTTGTTTTGGTCTTTTCAAGCCCCTTGCAAGAGTTACTTCCCTTAAACCCTCGATGCACCCCCCCCTCCCCAGCCCATAGCTGGATTCGCTTTTCTAACTGGGCCCACAATAAATGCTGCACATTGAAACTTTTCAATAAGCCAAAGTGATCAATGTACAGTGTAAAAAACCCCCAGAAATTAATGTGACAAGTGGCTAAAAAAACACTGAAAACCCATATATCAAACAAAGGCAACTGAAGTGTAATTTTTCTAATCTCTTCAAACCGCAACAAGAAACCCAGTCACATTGACTATCGTTTCATATGTGCCCGTTACGCTCATGCGAAAACCCCAGAAAATAATGCGACAAGTGGCTAAAAAAAGACTGAAGGCTCTTTCAGTAGCAACTGCTTCTTATTGCATAAATCAAACAAAAGGAACTAAATTTTTGATGTATATTTTTTTCTTCAATCTCTTTATACCGTGACGACAAATCCATTTACGTTGACTACCGTCTCATAGGTGCCAGTTATGTCTCTGCGAAAAATCGACTTTCGGAGCATTTCATAGCAGACGACACCTGTTGCTTGATTGGTCAAGCAGAGGGAATTACTTATATAATTTCTAATATATGTTTTTTCCCAATCTTTGTATGCCTGACAACAAACCCATTTAGGTTGTCTACTGTCTCACAAGTGCCACTTACATATCCGCAAAAACATGAAAATTCGACTTACGGAATATTTTATAGCAGACGACAATGGTTGCTTAAGTCAGTTATAGGGATTTTTCTTTTTCATTTTCTCTCACTAGGGCCATTGATTTGGTTACGATGACCATCTCGCCCATACGTGACTGTTACGTGCTGTGCATAAAATCGTAAAATCAACTTCGACACTTTCGGAGGCAACTGATACGTGTTGTACAAATCAAAGAAAGGTAAACAAAATTTTTCCCTGTTTTCTTGAAAACATTGAACCGACTTTGAAGACCATGCGAGTCATAAATAAGTCAATTTTATGTTTAACCGCTGCGCGAAAATATAAAATTCAGAAGCAACCGGTTGGTGTTGCGGAAATTTTTTCCGACAAAAAAATCTTGTTCTTGTTTGAAGAATTTAGAAGTAGGCCATAAAGATTAAATAAGATTAAGAATAACTAAAAATCCAATCTTTTTCTTTGATAGGGTAGAAAACATTGTGGGAAAAGGAGAAAATGCTGGTAACCTGCATTTTCTCCTTTCCTCAGTTTATTTTCAAAAGCCTTCGGGGTATTAAAAAGCCACTTCATTATATGGTAAAAGGTTAATAAGGATAAACAGATATTCTCCCCCCCCCACTTTCCCATCAGCCAATCAAATCTCTTCCCTCTCTGAAATTATCCAATCAGAGAAGCTTTAAGGAAATCAGAATGGGTACCAACAGCCAAATTCAAAGCTGGGCCCACCAGCCAATCAGAGAGCTTCAAAATCGCTCCAAAATGAGGCGCTAATTTTTCAGTAAAAAACAGTGAAAAAAACGGCATAAAAGTGGATTTAAAGTCTTCTTTAAAGGCTTCTGCGCAGTCCTTGGCAAACTGCCAGGCATGCACCATCCACACATGCCAGATTTCACTGAAAATGGGCAAACATTTAAGAAAATAGGGGCCCAGAAGACCTTGTTTTGGTCTTTTCAAGCCCCTTGCAAGAGTTACTTCCCTTAAACCCTCGATGCACCCCCCCTCCCCAGCCCATAGCTGGATTCGCTTTTCTAACTGTGCTCACAATAAATGCTGCACATTGAAACTTTTCAATAAGCCAAAGTGATCAATGTACAGTGTAAAAAACCCCCAGAAATTAATGTGACAAGTGGCTAAAAAAACACTGAAAACCCATATATAAAACAAAGGCAACTGAAGTGTAATTTTTCTAATCTCTTTAAACCGCAACAAGAAACCCAGTCACGTTGACTATCGTTTCATATGTGCCCGTTACGCTCATGCGAAAACCCCAGAAAATAATGCGACAAGTGGCTAAAAAAAGACTGAAGGCTCTTTCAGTAGCAACTGCTTCTTATTGCATAAATCAAACAAAAGGAACTAAATTTTTGATGTATATTTTTTTCTTCAATCTCTTTATACCGTGACGACAAATCCATTTACGTTGACTACCGTCTCATAGGTGCCAGTTACGTCTCTGCAAAAAATCGACTTTCGGAGCATTTCATAGCAGACGACACCTGTTGCTTGATTGGTCAAGCAGAGGGAATTACTTATATAATTTCTAATATATGTTTTTTCCCAATCTTTGTATGCCTGACAACAAACCCATTTAGGTTGTCTACTGTCTCGCAAGTGCCACTTACGTATCCGCAAAAACATGAAAATTCGACTTACGGAATATTTTATAGCAGACGATAATGGTTGCTTAAGTCAGTTAT
Organism: Tridacna crocea; assembly: GCA_943736015.1. Taxonomy (NCBI): domain Eukaryota; kingdom Metazoa; phylum Mollusca; class Bivalvia; order Cardiida; family Cardiidae; genus Tridacna; species Tridacna crocea. The sequence continues at coordinate 15,335,102 of OX031065.1, forward strand.
AGGGATTTTTCTTTTTCATTTTCTCTCACTAGGGCCATTGATTTGGTTACGATGACCATCTCGCCCATACGTGACTGTTACGTGCTGTGCATAAAATCGTAAAATCAACTTCGACACTTTCGGAGGCAACTGATACGTGTTGTACAAATCAAAGAAAGGTAAACAAAATTTTTCCCTGTTTTCTTGAAAACATTGAACCGACTTTGACGACCACGCGAGTCATAAATAAGTCAATTTTATGTTTAACCGCTGCGCGAAAATATAAAATTCAGAAGCAAGCGGTTGGTGTTGCGGAAATTTTTTCCGACAAAAAAATCTTGTTCTTGTTTGAAGAATTTAGAAGTAGGCCATAAAGATTAAATAAGATTAAGAATAACTAAAAATCCAATTTTTTTCTTTGATAGGGTAGAAAACATTGTGGGAAAAGGAGAAAATGCTGGTAACCTGCATTTTCTCCTTTCCTCAGTTTATTTTCAAAAGCCTTCGGGGTATTAAAAAGCCACTTCATTATGTGGTAAAAGGTTAATAAGGATAAACAGATATTCTCCTCCCCCACTTTCCCATCAGCCAATCAAATCTCTTCCCTCTCTGAAATTATCCAATCAGAGAAGCTTTAAGGAAATCAGAATGAGTACCAACAGCCAAATTCAAAGCTGGGCCCACCAGCCAATCAGAGAGCTTCAAAATCGCTCCAAAATGAGGCGCTAATTTATCAGTAAAAAACAGTGAAAAAAACGGCATAAAAGTGGATTTAAAGTCTTCTTTAAAGGCTTCTGTGCAGTCCTTGGCAAACTGCCAGGCATGCACCATCCACACATGCCAGATTTCACTGAAAATGGGCAAACATTTAAGAAAATAGGGGCCCAGAAGACCTTGTTTTGGTCTTTTCAAGCCCCTTGCAAGAGTTACTTCCCTTAAACCCTCGATGCACCCCCCCTCCCCAGCCCATAGCTGGATTCGCTTTTCTAACTGGGCCCACAATAAATGCTGCACATTGAAACTTTTCAATAAGCCAAAGTGATCAATGTACAGTGTAAAAAACCCCCAGAAATTAATGTGACAAGTGGCTAAAAAAACACTGAAAACCCATATATCAAACAAAGGCAACTGAAGTGTAATTTTTCTAATCTCTTCAAACCGCAACAAGAAACCCAGTCACGTTGACTATTGTTTCATATGTGCCCGTTACGCTCATGCGAAAACCCCAGAAAATAATGCGACAAGTGGCTAAAAAAAGACTGAAGGCTCTTTCAGTAGCAACTGCTTCTTATTGCATAAATCAAACAAAAGGAACTAAATTTTTGATGTATATTTTTTTCTTCAATCTCTTTATACCGTGACGACAAATCCATTTACGTTGACTACTGTCTCATAGGTGCCAGTTACGTCTCTGCGAAAAATCGACTTTCGGAGCATTTCATAGCAGACGACACCTGTTGCTTGATTGGTCAAGCAGAGGGAATTACTTATATAATTTCTAATATATGTTTTTTCCCAATCTTTGTATGCCTGACAACAAACCCATTTAGGTTGTCTACTGTCTCGCAAGTGCCACTTACGTATCCGCAAAAACATGAAAATTCGACTTACGGAATATTTTATAGCAGACGACAATGGTTGCTTAAGTCAGTTATAGGGATTTTTCTTTTTCATTTTCTCTCACTAGGGCCATTGATTTGGTTACGATGACCATCTCGCCCATACGTGACTGTTACGTGCTGTGCATAAAATCGTAAAATCAACTTCGACACTTTCGGAGGCAACTGATACGTGTTGTACAAATCAAAGAAAGGTAAACAAAATTTTTCCCTGTTTTCTTGAAAACATTGAACCGACTTTGACGACCACGCGAGTCATAAATAAGTCAATTTTATGTTTAACCGCTGCGCGAAAATATAAAATTCAGAAGCAAGCGGTTGGTGCTGCGGAAATTTTTTCCGACAAAAAAATCTTGTTCTTGTTTGAAGAATTTAGAAGTAGGCCATAAAGATTAAATAAGATTAAGAATAACTAAAAATCCAATTTTTTTCTTTGATAGGGTAGAAAACATTGTGGGAAAAGGAGAAAATGCTGGTAACCTGCATTTTCACCTTTCCTCTGTTTATTTTCAAAAGCCTTCGGGGTATTAAAAAGCCACTTCATTATGTGGTAAAAGGTTAATAAGGATAAACAGATATTCTCCCCCCCCACTTTCCCATCAGCCAATCAAATCTCTTCCCTCTCTGAAATTATCCAATCAGAGAAGCTTTAAGGAAATCAGAATGGGTACCAACAGCCAAATTCAAAGCTGGGCCCACCAGCCAATCAGAGAGCTTCAAAATCGCTCCAAAATGAGGCGCTAATTTATCAGTAAAAAACAGTGAAAAAAACGGCATAAAAGTGGATTTAAAGTCTTCTTTAAAGGCTTCTGTGCAGTCCTTGGCAAACTGCCAGGCATGCACCATCCACACATGCCAGATTTCACTGAAAATGGGCAAACATTTAAGAAAATAGGGGCCCAGAAGACCTTGTTTTGGTCTTTTCAAGCCCCTTGCAAGAGTTACTTCCCTTAAACCCTCGATGCACGCCCCCTCCCCAGCCCATAGCTGGATTCGCTTTTCTAACTGGGCCCACAATAAATGCTGCACATTGAAACTTTTCAATAAGCCAAATTGATCAATGTACAGTGTAAAAAACCCCCAGAAATTAATGTGACAAGTGGCTAAAAAAACACTGAAAACCCATATATCAAACAAAGGCAACTGAAGTGAAATTTTTCTAATCTCTTCAAACCGCAACAAGAAACCCAGTCACATTGACTATCGTTTCATATGTGCCCGTTACGCTCATGCGAAAACCCCAGAAAATAATGCGACAAGTGGCTAAAAAAAGACTGAAGGCTCTTTCAGTAGCAACTGCTTCTTATTGCATAAATCAAACAAAAGGAACTAAATTTTTGATGTATATTTCTTTCTTCAATCTCTTTATACCGTGACGACAAATCCATTTACGTTGACTACCGTCTCATAGGTGCCAGTTACGTCTCTGCGAAAAATCGACTTTCGGAGCATTTCATAGCAGATGACACCTGTTGCTTGATTGGTCAAGCAGAGGGAATTACTTATATAATTTCTAATATATGTTTTTTCCCAATCTTTGTATGCCTGACAACAAACCCATTTAGGTTGTCTACTGTCTCTCAAGTGCCACTTACGTATCCGCAAAAACATGAAAATTCGACTTACGGAATATTTTATAGCAGACGACAATGGTTGCTTAAGTCAGTTATAGGGATTTTTCTTTTTCATTTTCTCTCACTAGGGCCATTGATTTGGTTACGATGACCATCTCGCCCATACGTGACTGTTACGTGCTGTGCATAAAATCGTAAAATCAACTTCGACACTTTCGGAGGCAACTGATACGTGTTGTACAAATCAAAGAAAGGTAAACGAAATTTTTCCCTGTTTTCTTGAAAACATTGAACCGACTTTGACGACCATGCGAGTCATAAATAAGTCAATTTTATGTTTAACCGCTCTCAAAAATATAAAATTCAGAAGCAAGCGGTTGGTGTTGCGGAAATTTTTTCCGACAAAAAAATCTTGTTCTTGTTTGAAGAATTTAGAAGTAGGCCATAAAGATTAAATAAGATTAAGAATAACTAAAAATCCAATTTTTTTCTTTGATAGGGTAGAAAACATTGTGGGAAAAGGAGAAAATGCTGGTAACCTGCATTTTCTCCTTTCCTCAGTTTATTTTCAAAAGCCTTCGGGGTATTAAAAAGCCACTTCATTATGTGGTAAAAGGTTAATAAGGATAAACAGATATTCTCCCCCCCCCCACTTTCCCATCAGCCAATCAAATCTCTTCCCTCTCTGAAATTATCCAATCAGAGAAGCTTTAAGGAAATCAGAATGGGTACCAACAGCCAAATTCAAAGCTGGGCCCACCAGCCAATCAGAGAGCTTCAAAATCGCTCCAAAATGAGGCGCTAATTTATCAGTAAAAAACAGTGAAAAAAACGGCATAAAAGTGGATTTAAAGTCTTCTTTAAAGGCTTCTGTGCAGTCCTTGGCAAACTGCCAGGCATGCACCATCCACACATGCCAGATTTCACTGAAAATGGGCAAACATTTAAGAAAATAGGGGCCCAGAAGACCTTGTTTTGGTCTTTTCAAGCCCCTTGCAAGAGTTACTTCCCTTAAACCCTCGATGCACCCCCCCTCCCCAGCCCATAGCTGGATTCGCTTTTCTAACTGGGCCCACAATAAATGCTGCACATTGAAACTTTTCAATAAGCCAAAGTGATCAATGTACAGTGTAAAAAACCCCCAGAAATTAATGTGACAAGTGGCTAAAAAAACACTGAAAACCCATATATCAAACAAAGGCAACTGAAGTGTAATTTTTCTAATCTCTTCAAACCGCAACAAGAAACCCAGTCACATTGACTATCGTTTCATATGTGCCCGTTACGCTCATGCGAAAACCCCAGAAAATAATGCGACAAGTGGCTAAAAAAAGACTGAAGGCTCTTTCAGTAGCAACTGCTTCTTATTGCATAAATCAAACAAAAGGAACTAAATTTTTGATGTATATTTTTTTCTTCAATCTCTTTATACCGTGACGACAAATCCATTTACGTTGACTACCGTCTCATAGGTGCCAGTTATGTCTCTGCGAAAAATCGACTTTCGGAGCATTTCATAGCAGACGACACCTGTTGCTTGATTGGTCAAGCAGAGGGAATTACTTATATAATTTCTAATATATGTTTTTTCCCAATCTTTGTATGCCTGACAACAAACCCATTTAGGTTGTCTACTGTCTCACAAGTGCCACTTACATATCCGCAAAAACATGAAAATTCGACTTACGGAATATTTTATAGCAGACGACAATGGTTGCTTAAGTCAGTTATAGGGATTTTTCTTTTTCATTTTCTCTCACTAGGGCCATTGATTTGGTTACGATGACCATCTCGCCCATACGTGACTGTTACGTGCTGTGCATAAAATCGTAAAATCAACTTCGACACTTTCGGAGGCAACTGATACGTGTTGTACAAATCAAAGAAAGGTAAACAAAATTTTTCCCTGTTTTCTTGAAAACATTGAACCGACTTTGAAGACCATGCGAGTCATAAATAAGTCAATTTTATGTTTAACCGCTGCGCGAAAATATAAAATTCAGAAGCAAGCGGTTGGTGTTGCGGAAATTTTTTCCGACAAAAAAATCTTGTTCTTGTTTGAAGAATTTAGAAGTAGGCCATAAAGATTAAATAAGATTAAGAATAACTAAAAATCCAATCTTTTTCTTTGATAGGGTAGAAAACATTGTGGGAAAAGGAGAAAATGCTGGTAACCTGCATTTTCTCCTTTCCTCAGTTTATTTTCAAAAGCCTTCGGGGTATTAAAAAGCCACTTCATTATATGGTAAAAGGTTAATAAGGATAAACAGATATTCTCCCCCCCACTTTCCCATCAGCCAATCAAATCTCTTCCCTCTCTGAAATTATCCAATCAGAGAAGCTTTAAGGAAATCAGAATGGGTACCAACAGCCAAATTCAAAGCTGGGCCCACCAGCCAATCAGAGAGCTTCAAAATCGCTCCAAAATGAGGCGCTAATTTATCAGTAAAAAACAGTGAAAAAAACGGCATAAAAGTGGATTTAAAGTCTTCTTTAAAGGCTTCTGCGCAGTCCTTGGCAAACTGCCAGGCATGCACCATCCACACATGCCAGATTTCACTGAAAATGGGCAAACATTTAAGAAAATAGGGGCCCAGAAGACCTTGTTTTGGTCTTTTCAAGCCCCTTGCAAGAGTTACTTCCCTTAAACCCTCGATGCACCCCCCCTCCCCAGCCCATAGCTGGATTCGCTTTTCTAACTGTGCTCACAATAAATGCTGCACATTGAAACTTTTCAATAAGCCAAAGTGATCAATGTACAGTGTAAAAAACCCCCAGAAATTAATGTGACAAGTGGCTAAAAAAACACTGAAAACCCATATATAAAACAAAGGCAACTGAAGTGTAATTTTTCTAATCTCTTCAAACCGCAACAAGAAACCCAGTCACGTTGACTATCGTTTCATATGTGCCCGTTACGCTCATGCGAAAACCCCAGAAAATAATGCGACAAGTGGCTAAAAAAAGACTGAAGGCTCTTTCAGTAGCAACTGCTTCTTATTGCATAAATCAAACAAAAGGAACTAAATTTTTGATGTATATTTTTTTCTTCAATCTCTTTATACCGTGACGACAAATCCATTTACGTTGACTACCGTCTCATAGGTGCCAGTTACGTCTCTGCAAAAAATCGACTTTCGGAGCATTTCATAGCAGACGACACCTGTTGCTTGATTGGTCAAGCAGAGGGAATTACTTATATAATTTCTAATATATGTTTTTTCCCAATCTTTGTATGCCTGACAACAAACCCATTTAGGTTGTCTACTGTCTCGCAAGTGCCACTTACGTATCCGCAAAAACATGAAAATTCGACTTACGGAATATTGTATAGCAGACGACAATGGTTGCTTAAGTCAGTTATAGGGATTTTTCTTTTTCATTTTCTCTCACTAGGGCCATTGATTTGGTTACGATGACCATCTCGCCCATACGTGACTGTTACGTGCTGTGCATAAAATCGTAAAATCAACTTCGACACTTTCGGAGGCAACTGATACGTGTTGTACAAATCAAAGAAAGGTAAACAAAATTTTTCCCTGTTTTCTTGAAAACATTGAACCGACTTTGACGACCACGCGAGTCATAAATAAGTCAATTTTATGTTTAACCGCTGCGCGAAAATATAAAATTCAGAAGCAAGCGGTTGGTGTTGCGGAAATTTTTTCCGACAAAAAAATCTTGTTCTTGTTTGAAGAATTTAGAAGTAGGCCATAAAGATTAAATAAGATTAAGAATAACTAAAAATCCAATTTTTTTCTTTGATAGGGTAGAAAACATTGTGGGAAAAGGAGAAAATGCTGGTAACCTGCATTTTCTCCTTTCCTCAGTTTATTTTCAAAAGCCTTCGGGGTATTAAAAAGCCACTTCATTATGTGGTAAAAGGTTAATAAGGATAAACAGATATTCTCCTCCCCCACTTTCCCATCAGCCAATCAAATCTCTTCCCTCTCTGAAATTATCCAATCAGAGAAGCTTTAAGGAAATCAGAATGGGTACCAACAGCCAAATTCAAAGCTGGGCCCACCAGCCAATCAGAGAGCTTCAAAATCGCTCCAAAATGAGGCGCTAATTTATCAGTAAAAAACAGTGAAAAAAACGGCATAAAAGTGGATTTAAAGTCTTCTTTAAAGGCTTCTGCGCAGTCCTTGGCAAACTGCCAGGCATGCACCATCCACACATGCCAGATTTCACTGAAAATGGGCAAACATTTAAGAAAATAGGGGCCCAGAAGACCTTGTTTTGGTCTTTTCAAGCCCCTTGCAAGAGTTACTTCCCTTAAACCCTCGATGCACCCCCCCTCCCCAGCCCATAGCTGGATTCGCTTTTCTAACTGTGCTCACAATAAATGCTGCACATTGAAACTTTTCAATAAGCCAAAGTGATCAATGTACAGTGTAAAAAACCCCCAGAAATTAATGTGACAAGTGGCTAAAAAAACACTGAAAACCCATATATAAAACAAAGGCAACTGAAGTGTAATTTTTCTAATCTCTTCAAACCGCAACAAGAAACCCAGTCACGTTGACTATCGTTTCATATGTGCCCGTTACGCTCATGCGAAAACCCCAGAAAATAATGCGACAAGTGGCTAAAAAAAGACTGAAGGCTCTTTCAGTAGCAACTGCTTCTTATTGCATAAATCAAACAAAAGGAACTAAATTTTTGATGTATATTTTTTTCTTCAATCTCTTTATACCGTGACGACAAATCCATTTACGTTGACTACCGTCTCATAGGTGCCAGTTACGTCTCTGCAAAAAATCGACTTTCGGAGCATTTCATAGCAGACGACACCTGTTGCTTGATTGGTCAAGCAGAGGGAATTACTTATATAATTTCTAATATATGTTTTTTCCCAATCTTTGTATGCCTGACAACAAACCCATTAAGGTTGTCTACTGTCTCGCAAGTGCCACTTACGTATCCGCAAAAACATGAAAATTCGACTTACGGAATATTGTATAGCAGACGACAATGGTTGCTTAAGTCAGTTATAGGGATTTTTCTTTTTCATTTTCTCTCACTAGGGCCATTGATTTGGTTACGATGACCATCTCGCCCATACGTGACTGTTACGTGCTGTGCATAAAATCGTAAAATCAACTTCGACACTTTCGGAGGCAACTGATACGTGTTGTACAAATCAAAGAAAGGTAAACAAAATTTTTCCCTGTTTTCTTGAAAACATTGAACCGACTTTGACGACCACGCGAGTCATAAATAAGTCAATTTTATGTTTAACCGCTGCGCGAAAATATAAAATTCAGAAGCAAGCGGTTGGTGTTGCGGAAATTTTTTCCGACAAAAAAATCTTGTTCTTGTTTGAAGAATTTAGAAGTAGGCCATAAAGATTAAATAAGATTAAGAATAACTAAAAATCCAATTTTTTTCTTTGATAGGGTAGAAAACATTGTGGGAAAAGGAGAAAATGCTGGTAACCTGCATTTTCTCCTTTCCTCAGTTTATTTTCAAAAGCCTTCGGGGTATTAAAAAGCCACTTCATTATGTGGTAAAAGGTTAATAAGGATAAACAGATATTCTCCTCCCCCACTTTCCCATCAGCCAATCAAATCTCTTCCCTCTCTGAAATTATCCAATCAGAGAAGCTTTAAGGAAATCAGAATGGGTACCAACAGCCAAATTCAAAGCTGGGCCCACCAGCCAATCAGAGAGCTTCAAAATCGCTCCAAAATGAGGCGCTAATTTATCAGTAAAAAACAGTGAAAAAAACGGCATAAAAGTGGATTTAAAGTCTTCTTTAAAGGCTTCTGCGCAGTCCTTGGCAAACTGCCAGGCATGCACCATCCACACATGCCAGATTTCACTGAAAATGGGCAAACATTTAAGAAAATAGGGGCCCAGAAGACCTTGTTTTGGTCTTTTCAAGCCCCTTGCAAGAGTTACTTCCCTTAAACCCTCGATGCACGCCCCCTCCCCAGCCCATAGCTGGATTCGCTTTTCTAACTGGGCCCACAATAAATGCTGCACATTGAAACTTTTCAATAAGCCAAAGTGATCAATGTACAGTGTAAAAAACCCCCAGAAATTAATGTGACAAGTGGCTAAAAAAACACTGAAAACCCATATATCAAACAAAGGCAACTGAAGTGAAATTTTTCTAATCTCTTCAAACCGCAACAAGAAACCCAGTCACGTTGACTATCGTTTCATATGTGCCCATTACGCTCATGCGAAAACCCCAGAAAATAATGCGACAAGTGGCTAAAAAAAGACTGAAGGCTCTTTCAGTAGCAACTGCTTCTTATTGCATAAATCAAACAAAAGGAACTAAATTTTTTATGTATATTTTTTTCTTCAATCTCTTTATACCGTGACGACAAATCCATTTACGTTGACTACTGTCTCATAGGTGCCAGTTACGTCTCTGCGAAAAATCGACTTTCGGAGCATTTCATAGCAGACGACACCTGTTGCTTGATTGGTCAAGCAGAGGGAATTACTTATATAATTTCTAATATATGTTTTTTCCCAATCTTTGTATGCCTGACAACAAACCCATTTAGGTTGTCTACTGTCTCGCAAGTGCCACTTACGTATCCGCAAAAACATGAAAATTCGACTTACGGAATATTTTATAGCAGACGACAATGGTTGCTTAAGTCAGTTATAGGGATTTTTCTTTTTCATTTTCTCTCACTAGGGCCATTGATTTGGTTACGATGACCATCTCGCCCATACGTGACTGTTACGTGCTGTGCATAAAATCGTAAAATCAACTTCGACACTTTCGGAGGCAACTGATACGTGTTGTACAAATCAAAGAAAGGTAAACAAAATTTTTCCCTGTTTTCTTGAAAACATTGAACCGACTTTGACGACCACGCGAGTCATAAATAAGTCAATTTTATGTTTAACCGCTGCGCGAAAATATAAAATTCAGAAGCAAGCGGTTGGTGTTGCGGAAATTTTTTCCGACAAAAAAATCTTGTTCTTGTTTGAAGAATTTAGAAGTAGGCCATAAAGATTAAATAAGATTAAGAATAACTAAAAATCCAATTTTTTTCTTTGATAGGGTAGAAAACATTGTGGGAAAAGGAGAAAATGCTGGTAACCTGCATTTTCTCCTTTCCTCGGTTTATTTTCAAAAGCCTTCGGGGTATTAAAAAGCCACTTCATTATGTGGTAAAAGGTTAATAAGGATAAACAGATATTCTCCCCCCCCCCCCACTTTCCCATCAGCCAATCAAATCTCTTCCCTCTCTGAAATTATCCAATCAGAGAAGCTTTAAGGAAATCAGAATGGGTACCAACAGCCAAATTCAAAGCTGGGCCCACCAGCCAATCAGAGAGCTTCAAAATCGCTCCAAAATGAGGCGCTAATTTATCAGTAAAAAACAGTGAAAAAAACGGCATAAAAGTGGATTTAAAGTCTTCTTTAAAGGCTTCTGTGCAGTCCTTGGCAAACTGCCAGGCATGCACCATCCACACATGCCAGATTTCACTGAAAATGGGCAAACATTTAAGAAAATAGGGGCCCAGAAGACCTTGTTTTGGTCTTTTCAAGCCCCTGGCAAGAGTTACTTCCCTTAAACCCTCGATGCACCCCCCCCTCCCCAGCCCATAGCTGGATTCGCTTTTCTAACTGGGCCCACAATAAATGCTGCACATTGAAACTTTTCAATAAGCCAAAGTGATCAATGTACAGTGTAAAAAACCCCCAGAAATTAATGTGACAAGTGGCTAAAAAAACACTGAAAACCCATATATCAAACAAAGGCAACTGAAGTGTAATTTTTCTAATCTCTTCAAACCGCAACAAGAAACCCAGTCACGTTGACTATCGTTTCATATGTGCCCGTTACGCTCATGCGAAAACCCCAGAAAATAATGCGACAAGTGGCTAAAAAAAGACTGAAGGCTCTTTCAGTAGCAACTGCTTCTTATTGCATAAATCAAACAAAAGGAACTAAATTTTTGATGTATATTTTTTTCTTCAATCTCTTTATACCGTGACGACAAATCCATTTACGTTGACTACCGTCTCATAGGTGCCAGTTATGTCTCTGCGAAAAATCGACTTTCGGAGCATTTCATAGCAGACGACACCTGTTGCTTGATTGGTCAAGCAGAGGGAATTACTTATATAATTTCTAATATATGTTTTTTCCCAATCTTTGTATGCCTGACAACAAACCCATTTAGGTTGTCTACTGTCTCACAAGTGCCACTTACATATCCGCAAAAACATGAAAATTCGACTTACGGAATATTTTATAGCAGACGACAATGGTTGCTTAAGTCAGTTATAGGGATTTTTCTTTTTCATTTTCTCTCACTAGGGCCATTGATTTGGTTACGATGACCATCTCGCCCATACGTGACTGTTACGTGCTGTGCATAAAATCGTAAAATCAACTTCGACACTTTCGGAGGCAACTGATACGTGTTGTACAAATCAAAGAAAGGTAAACAAAATTTTTCCCTGTTTTCTTGAAAACATTGAACCGACTTTGAAGACCATGCGAGTCATAAATAAGTCAATTTTATGTTTAACCGCTGCGCGAAAATATAAAATTCAGAAGCAAGCGGTTGGTGTTGCGGAAATTTTTTCCGACAAAAAAATCTTGTTCTTGTTTGAAGAATTTAGAAGTAGGCCATAAAGATTAAATAAGATTAAGAATAACTAAAAATCCAATCTTTTTCTTTGATAGGGTAGAAAACATTGTGGGAAAAGGAGAAAATGCTGGTAACCTGCATTTTCTCCTTTCCTCAGTTTATTTTCAAAAGCCTTCGGGGTATTAAAAAGCCACTTCATTATATGGTAAAAGGTTAATAAGGATAAACAGATATTCTCCCCCCCACTTTCCCATCAGCCAATCAAATCTCTTCCCTCTCTGAAATTATCCAATCAGAGAAGCTTTAAGGAAATCAGAATGGGTACCAACAGCCAAATTCAAAGCTGGGCCCACCAGCCAATCAGAGAGCTTCAAAATCGCTCCAAAATGAGGCGCTAATTTATCAGTAAAAAACAGTGAAAAAAACGGCATAAAAGTGGATTTAAAGTCTTCTTTAAAGGCTTCTGCGCAGTCCTTGGCAAACTGCCAGGCATGCACCATCCACACATGCCAGATTTCACTGAAAATGGGCAAACATTTAAGAAAATAGGGGCCCAGAAGACCTTGTTTTGGTCTTTTCAAGCCCCTTGCAAGAGTTACTTCCCTTAAACCCTCGATGCACCCCCCCTCCCCAGCCCATAGCTGGATTCGCTTTTCTAACTGTGCTCACAATAAATGCTGCACATTGAAACTTTTCAATAAGCCAAAGTGATCAATGTACAGTGTAAAAAACCCCCAGAAATTAATGTGACAAGTGGCTAAAAAAACACTGAAAACCCATATATAAAACAAAGGCAACTGAAGTGTAATTTTTCTAATCTCTTCAAACCGCAACAAGAAACCCAGTCACGTTGACTATCGTTTCATATGTGCCCGTTACGCTCATGCGAAAACCCCAGAAAATAATGCGACAAGTGGCTAAAAAAAGACTGAAGGCTCTTTCAGTAGCAACTGCTTCTTATTGCATAAATCAAACAAAAGGAACTAAATTTTTGATGTATATTTTTTTCTTCAATCTCTTTATACCGTGACGACAAATCCATTTACGTTGACTACCGTCTCATAGGTGCCAGTTACGTCTCTGCAAAAAATCGACTTTCGGAGCATTTCATAGCAGACGACACCTGTTGCTTGATTGGTCAAGCAGAGGGAATTACTTATATAATTTCTAATATATGTTTTTTCCCAATCTTTGTATGCCTGACAACAAACCCATTTAGGTTGTCTACTGTCTCGCAAGTGCCACTTACGTATCCGCAAAAACATGAAAATTCGACTTACGGAATATTGTATAGCAGACGACAATGGTTGCTTAAGTCAGTTATAGGGATTTTTCTTTTTCATTTTCTCTCACTAGGGCCATTGATTTGGTAACGATGACCATCTCGCCCATACGTGACTGTTACGTGCTGTGCATAAAATCGTAAAATCAACTTCGACACTTTCGGAGGCAACTGATACGTGTTGTACAAATCAAAGAAAGGTAAACAAAATTTTTCCCTGTTTTCTTGAAAACATTGAACCGACTTTGACGACCACGCGAGTCATAAATAAGTCAATTTTATGTTTAACCGCTGCGCGAAAATATAAAATTCAGAAGCAAGCAGTTGGTGTTGCGGAAATTTTTTCCGACAAAAAAATCTTGTTCTTGTTTGAAGAATTTAGAAGTAGGCCATAAAGATTAAATAAGATTAAGAATAACTAAAAATCCAATTTTTTTCTTTGATAGGGTAGAAAACATTGTGGGAAAAGGAGAAAATGCTGGTAACCTGCATTTTCTCCTTTCCTCAGTTTATTTTCAAAAGCCTTCGGGGTATTAAAAAGCCACTTCATTATGTGGTAAAAGGTTAATAAGGATAAACAGATATTCTCCTCCCCCACTTTCCCATCAGCCAATCAAATCTCTTCCCTCTCTGAAATTAGCCAATCAGAGAAGCTTTAAGGAAATCAGAATGGGTACCAACAGCCAAATTCAAAGCTGGGCCCACCAGCCAATCAGAGAGCTTCAAAATCGCTCCAAAATGAGGCGCTAATTTATCAGTAAAAAACAGTGAAAAAAACGGCATAAAAGTGGATTTAAAGTCTTCTTTAAAGGCTTCTGCGCAGTCCTTGGCAAACTGCCAGGCATGCACCATCCACACATGCCAGATTTCACTGAAAATGGGCAAACATTTAAGAAAATAGGGGCCCAGAAGACCTTGTTTTGGTCTTTTCAAGCCCCTTGCAAGAGTTACTTCCCTTAAACCCTCGATGCACGCCCCCTCCCCAGCCCATAGCTGGATTCGCTTTTCTAACTGGGCCCACAATAAATGCTGCACATTGAAACTTTTCAATAAGCCAAAGTGATCAATGTACAGTGTAAAAAACCCCCAGAAATTAATGTGACAAGTGGCTAAAAAAACACTGAAAACCCATATATCAAACAAAGGCAACTGAAGTGAAATTTTTCTAATCTCTTCAAACCGCAACAAGAAACCCAGTCACGTTGACTATCGTTTCATATGTGCCCGTTACGCTCATGCGAAAACCCCAGAAAATAATGCGACAAGTGGCTAAAAAAAGACTGAAGGCTCTTTCAGTAGCAACTGCTTCTTATTGCATAAATCAAACAAAAGGAACTAAATTTTTTATGTATATTTTTTTCTTCAATCTCTTTATACCGTGACGACAAATCCATTTACGTTGACTACTGTCTCATAGGTGCCAGTTACGTCTCTGCGAAAAATCGACTTTCGGAGCATTTCATAGCAGACGACACCTGTTGCTTGATTGGTCAAGCAGAGGGAATTACTTATATAATTTCTAATATATGTTTTTTCCCAATCTTTGTATGCTTGACAACAAACCCATTTAGGTTGTCTACTGTCTCGCAAGTGCCACTTACGTATCCGCAAAAACATGAAAATTCGACTTACGGAATATTTTATAGCAGACGACAATGGTTGCTTAAGTCAGTTATAGGGATTTTTCTTTTTCATTTTCTCTCACTAGGGCCATTGATTTGGTTACGATGACCATCTCGCCCATACGTGACTGTTACGTGCTGTGCATAAAATCGTAAAATCAACTTCGACACTTTCGGAGGCAACTGATACGTGTTGTACAAATCAAAGAAAGGTAAACAAAATTTTTCCCTGTTTTCTTGAAAACATTGAACCGACTTTGACGACCACGCGAGTCATAAATAAGTCAATTTTATGTTTAACCGCTGCGCGAAAATATAAAATTCAGAAGCAAGCGGTTGGTGTTGCGGAAATTTTTTCCGACAAAAAAATCTTGTTCTTGTTTGAAGAATTTAGAAGTAGGCCATAAAGATTAAATAAGATTAAGAATAACTAAAAATCCAATTTTTTTCTTTGATAGGGTAGAAAACATTGTGGGAAAAGGAGAAAATGCTGGTAACCTGCATTTTCTCCTTTCCTCAGTTTATTTTCAAAAGCCTTCGGGGTATTAAAAAGCCACTTCATTATGTGGTAAAAGGTTAATAAGGATAAACAGATATTCTCCCCCCCCCACTTTCCCATCAGCCAATCAAATCTCTTCCCTCTCTGAAATTATCCAATCAGAGAAGCTTTAAGGAAATCAGAATGGGTACCAACAGCCAAATTCAAAGCTGGGCCCACCAGCCAATCAGAGAGCTTCAAAATCGCTCCAAAATGAGGCGCTAATTTATCAGTAAAAAACAGTGAAAAAAACGGCATAAAAGTGGATTTAAAGTCTTCTTTAAAGGCTTCTGTGCAGTCCTTGGCAAACTGCCAGGCATGCACCATCCACACATGCCAGATTTCACTGAAAATGGGCAAACATTTAAGAAAATAGGGGCCCAGAAGACCTTGTTTTGGTCTTTTCAAGCCCCTTGCAAGAGTTACTTCCCTTAAACCCTCGATGCACCCCCCTCCCCAGCCCATAGCTGGATTCGCTTTTCTAACTGGGCCCACAATAAATGCTGCACATTGAAACTTTTCAATAAGCCAAATTGATCAATGTACAGTGTAAAAAACCCCCAGAAATTAATGTGACAAGTGGCTAAAAAAACACTGAAAACCCATATATCAAACAAAGGCAACTGAAGTGAAATTTTTCTAATCTCTTCAAACCGCAACAAGAAACCCAGTCACATTGACTATCGTTTCATATGTGCCCGTTACGCTCATGCGAAAACCCCAGAAAATAATGCGACAAGTGGCTAAAAAAAGACTGAAGGCTCTTTCAGTAGCAACTGCTTCTTATTGCATAAATCAAACAAAAGGAACTAAATTTTTGATGTATATTTTTTTCTTCAATCTCTTTATACCGTGACGACAAATCCATTTACGTTGACTACCGTCTCATAGGTGCCAGTTACGTCTCTGCGAAAAATCGACTTTCGGAGCATTTCATAGCAGACGACACCTGTTGCTTGATTGGTCAAGCAGAAGGAATTACTTATATAATTTCTAATATATGTTTTTTCCCAATCTTTGTATGCCTGACAACAAACCCATTTAGGTTGTCTACTGTCTCGCAAGTGCCACTTACGTATCCGCAAAAACATGAAAATTCGACTTACGGAATATTTTATAGCAGACGACAATGGTTGCTTAAGTCAGTTATAGGGATTTTTCTTTTTCATTTTCTCTCACTAGGGCCATTGATTTGGTTACGATGACCATCTCGCCCATACGTGACTGTTACGTGCTGTGCATAAAATCGTAAAATCAACTTCGACACTTTCGGAGGCAACTGATACGTGTTGTACAAATCAAAGAAAGGTAAACAAAATTTTTCCCTGTTTTCTTGAAAACATTGAACCGACTTTGACGACCACGCGAGTCATAAATAAGTCAATTTTATGTTTAACCGCTGCGCGAAAATATAAAATTCAGAAGCAAGCGGTTGGTGTTGCGGAAATTTTTTCCGACAAAAAAATCTTGTTCTTGTTTGAAGAATTTAGAAGTAGGCCATAAAGATTAAATAAGATTAAGAATAACTAAAAATCCAATTTTTTTCTTTGATAGGGTAGAAAACATTGTGGGAAAAGGAGAAAATGCTGGTAACCTGCATTTTCTCCTTTCCTCAGTTTATTTTCAAAAGCCTTCGGGGTATTAAAAAGCCACTTCATTATGTGGTAAAAGGTTAATAAGGATAAACAGATATTCTCCCCCCCCCCCACTTTCCCATCAGCCAATCAAATCTCTTCCCTCTCTGAAATTATCCAATCAGAGAAGCTTTAAGGAAATCAGAATGGGTACCAACAGCCAAATTCAAAGCTGGGCCCACCAGCCAATCAGAGAGCTTCAAAATCGCTCCAAAATGAGGCGCTAATTTATCAGTAAAAAACAGTGAAAAAAACGGCATAAAAGTGGATTTAAAGTCTTCTTTAAAGGCTTCTGTGCAGTCCTTGGCAAACTGCCAGGCATGCACCATCCACACATGCCAGATTTCACTGAAAATGGGCAAACATTTAAGAAAATAGGGGCCCAGAAGACCTTGTTTTGGTCTTTTCAAGCCCCTGGCAAGAGTTACTTCCCTTAAACCCTCGATGCACCCCCCCCTCCCCAGCCCATAGCTGGATTCGCTTTTCTAACTGGGCCCACAATAAATGCTGCACATTGAAACTTTTCAATAAGCCAAAGTGATCAATGTACAGTGTAAAAAACCCCCAGAAATTAATGTGACAAGTGGCTAAAAAAACACTGAAAACCCATATATCAAAGAAAGGCAACTGAAGTGTAATTTTTCTAATCTCTTCAAACCGCAACAAGAAACCCAGTCACGTTGACTATCGTTTCATATGTGCCCGTTACGCTCATGCGAAAACCCCAGAAAATAATGCGACAAGTGGCTAAAAAAAGACTGAAGGCTCTTTCAGTAGCAACTGCTTCTTATTGCATAAATCAAACAAAAGGAACTAAATTTTTGATGTATATTTTTTTCTTCAATCTCTTTATACCGTGACGACAAATCCATTTACGTTGACTACCGTCTCATAGGTGCCAGTTATGTCTCTGCGAAAAATCGACTTTCGGAGCATTTCATAGCAGACGACACCTGTTGCTTGATTGGTCAAGCAGAGGGAATTACTTATATAATTTCTAATATATGTTTTTTCCCAATCTTTGTATGCCTGACAACAAACCCATTTAGGTTGTCTACTGTCTCACAAGTGCCACTTACATATCCGCAAAAACATGAAAATTCGACTTACGGAATATTTTATAGCAGACGACAATGGTTGCTTAAGTCAGTTATAGGGATTTTTCTTTTTCATTTTCTCTCACTAGGGCCATTGATTTGGTTACGATGACCATCTCGCCCATACGTGACTGTTACGTGCTGTGCATAAAATTGAAAATCAACTTCGACACTTTCGGAGGCAACTGATACGTGTTGTACAAATCAAAGAAAGGTAAACAAAATTTTTCCCTGTTTTCTTGAAAACATTGAACCGACTTTGAAGACCATGCGAGTCATAAATAAGTCAATTTTATGTTTAACCGCTGCGCGAAAATATAAAATTCAGAAGCAACCGGTTGGTGTTGCGGAAATTTTTTCCGACAAAAAAATCTTGTTCTTGTTTGAAGAATTTAGAAGTAGGCCATAAAGATTAAATAAGATTAAGAATAACTAAAAATCCAATCTTTTTCTTTGATAGGGTAGAAAACATTGTGGGAAAAGGAGAAAATGCTGGTAACCTGCATTTTCTCCTTTCCTCAGTTTATTTTCAAAAGCCTTCGGGGTATTAAAAAGCCACTTCATTATATGGTAAAAGGTTAATAAGGATAAACAGATATTCTCCCCCCCACTTTCCCATCAGCCAATCAAATCTCTTCCCTCTCTGAAATTATCCAATCAGAGAAGCTTTAAGGAAATCAGAATGGGTACCAACAGCCAAATTCAAAGCTGGGCCCACCAGCCAATCAGAGAGCTTCAAAATCGCTCCAAAATGAGGCGCTAATTTATCAGTAAAAAACAGTGAAAAAAACGGCATAAAAGTGGATTTAAAGTCTTCTTTAAAGGCTTCTGTGCAGTCCTTGGCAAACTGCCAGGCATGCACCATCCACACATGCCAGATTTCACTGAAAATGGGCAAACATTTAAGAAAATAGGGGCCCAGAAGACCTTGTTTTGGTCTTTTCAAGCCCCTTGCAAGAGTTACTTCCCTTAAACCCTCGATGCACGCCCCCTCCCCAGCCCATAGCTGGATTCGCTTTTCTAACTGGGCCAACAATAAATGCTGCACATTGAAACTTTTCAATAAGCCAAAGTGATCAATGTACAGTGTAAAAAACCCCCAGAAATTAATGTGACAAGTGGCTAAAAAAACACTGAAAACCCATATATCAAACAAAGGCAACTGAAGTGTAATTTTTCTAATCTCTTCAAACCGCAACAAGAAACCCAGTCACGTTGACTATCGTTTCATATGTGCCCGTTACGCTCATGCGAAAACCCCAGAAAATAATGCGACAAGTGGCTAAAAAAAGACTGAAGGCTCTTTCAGTAGCAACTGCTTCTTATTGCATAAATCAAACAAAAGGAACTAAATTTTTGATGTATATTTTTTTCTTCAATCTCTTTATACCGTGACGACAAATCCATTTACGTTGACTACTGTCTCATAGGTGCCAGTTACGTCTCTGCGAAAAATCGACTTTCGGAGCATTTCATAGCAGACGACACCTGTTGCTTGATTGGTCAAGCAGAGGGAATTACTTATATAATTTCTAATATATGTTTTTTCCCAATCTTTGTATGCCTGACAACAAACCCATTTAGGTTATCTACTGTCATGCAAGTGCCATTACGTATCCGCAAAAACATGAAAATTCGACGTACGGAATATTTTATAGCAGACGACAATGGTTGCTTAAATCAGTTATAGGGATTTTTCTTTTTCATTTTCTCTCACTAGGGCCATTGATTTGGTTACGATGACCATCTCGCCCATACGTGACTGTTACGTGCTGTGCATAAAATCGTAAAATCAACTTCGACACTTTCGGAGGCAACTGATACGTGTTGTACAAATCAAAGAAAGGTAAACAAAATTTTTCCCTGTTTTCTTGAAAACATTGAACCGACTTTGACGACCACGCGAGTCATAAATAAGTCAATTTTATGTTTAACCCCTGCGCGAAAATATAAAATTCAGAAGCAAGCGGTTGGTGTTGCGGAAATTTTTTCCGACAAAAAAATCTTGTTCTTGTTTGAAGAATTTAGAAGTAGGCCATAAAGATTAAATAAGATTAAGAATAACTAAAAATCCAATTTTTTTCTTTGATAGGGTAGAAAACATTGTGGGAAAAGGAGAAAATGCTGGTAACCTGCATTTTCTCCTTTCCTCAGTTTATTTTCAAAAGCCTTCGGGGTATTAAAAAGCCACTTCATTATGTGGTAAAAGGTTAATAAGGATAAACAGATATTCTCCCCCCCCACTTTCCCATCAGCCAATCAAATCTCTTCCCTCTCTGAAATTATCCAATCAGAGAAGCTTTAAGGAAATCAGAATGGGTACCAACAGCCAAATTCAAAGCTGGGCCCACCAGCCAATCAGAGAGCTTCAAAATCGCTCCAAAATGAGGCGCTAATTTATCAGTAAAAAACAGTGAAAAAAACGGCATAAAAGTGGATTTAAAGTCTTCTTTAAAGGCTTCTGTGCAGTCCTTGGCAAACTGCCAGGCATGCACCATCCACACATGCCAGATTTCACTGAAAATGGGCAAATATTTAAGAAAATAGGGGCCCAGAAGACCTTGTTTTGGTCTTTTCAAGCCCCTTGCAAGAGTTACTTCCCTTAAACCCTCGATGCACCCCCCCTCCCCAGCCCATAGCTGGATTCGCTTTTCTAACTGGGCCCACAATAAATGCTGCACATTGAAACTTTTCAATAAGCCAAAGTGATCAATGTACAGTGTAAAAAAAACCCCAGAAATTAATGTGACAAGTGGCTAAAAAAACACTGAAAACCCATATATCAAACAAAGGCAACTGAAGTGAAATTTTTCTAATCTCTTCAAACCGCAACAAGAAACCCAGTCACGTTGACTATCGTTTCATATGTGCCCGTTACGCTCATGCGAAAACCCCAGAAAATAATGCGACAAGTGGCTAAAAAAAGACTGAAGGCTCTTTCAGTAGCAACTGCTTCTTATTGCATAAATCAAACAAAAGGAACTAAATTTTTGATGTATATTTTTTTCTTCAATCTCTTTATACCGTGACGACAAATCCATTTACGTTGACTACCGTCTCATAGGTGCCAGTTACGTCTCTGCGAAAAATCGACTTTCGGAGCATTTCATAGCAGACGACACCTGTTGCTTGATTGGTCAAGCAGAGGGAATTACTTATATAATTTCTAATATATGTTTTTTCCCAATCTTTGTATGCCTGACAACAAACCCATTTAGGTTGTCTACTGTCTCGCAAGTACCACTTACGTATCCGCAAAAACATGAAAATTCGACTTACGGAATATTTTATAGCAGACGACAATGGTTGCTTAAGTCAGTTATAGGGATTTTTCTTTTTCATTTTCTCTCACTAGGGCCATTGATTTGGTTACGATGACCATCTCGCCCATACGTGACTGTTACGTGCTGTGCATAAAATCGTAAAATCAACTTCGACACTTTCGGAGGCAACTGATACGTGTTGTACAAATCAAAGAAAGGTAAACAAAATTTTTCCCTGTTTTCTTGAAAACATTGAACCGACTTTGACGACCACGCGAGTCATAAATAAGTCAATTTTATGTTTAACCGCTGCGCGAAAATATAAAATTCAGAAGCAAGCGGTTGGTGTTGCGGAAATTTTTTCCGACAAAAAAATCTTGTTCTTGTTTGAAGAATTTAGAAGTAGGCCATAAAGATTAAATAAGATTAAGAATAACTAAAAATCCAATTTTTTTCTTTGATAGGGTAGAAAACATTGTGGGAAAAGGAGAAAATGCTGGTAACCTGCATTTTCTCCTTTCCTCAGTTTATTTTCAAAAGCCTTCGGGGTATTAAAAAGCCACTTCATTATGTGGTAAAAGGTTAATAAGGATAAACAGATATTCTCCCCCCCCACTTTCCCATCAGCCAATCAAATCTCTTCCCTCTCTGAAATTATCCAATCAGAGAAGCTTTAAGGAAATCAGAATGGGTACCAACAGCCAAATTCAAAGCTGGGCCCACCAGCCAATCAGAGAGCTTCAAAATCGCTCCAAAATGAGGCGCTAATTTATCAGTAAAAAACAGTGAAAAAAACGGCATAAAAGTGGATTTAAAGTCTTCTTTAAAGGCTTCTGTGCAGTCCTTGGCAAACTGCCAGGCATGCACCATCCACACATGCCAGATTTCACTGAAAATGGGCAAACATTTAAGAAAATAGGGGCCCAGAAGACCTTGTTTTGGTCTTTTCAAGCCCCTTGCAAGAGTTACTTCCCTTAAACCCTCGATGCACCCCCCCTCCCCAGCCCATAGCTGGATTCGCTTTTCTAACTGGGCCCACAATAAATGCTGCACATTGAAACTTTTCAATAAGCCAAAGTGATCAATGTACAGTGTAAAAAAACCCCAGAAATTAATGTGACAAGTGGCTAAAAAAACACTGAAAACCCATATATCAAACAAAGGCAACTGAAGTGTAATTTTTCTAATCTCTTCAAACCGCAACAAGAAACCCAGTCACGTTGACTATCGTTTCATATGTGCCCGTTACGCTCATGCGAAAACCCCAGAAAATAATGCGACAAGTGGCTAAAAAAAGACTGAAGGCTCTTTCAGTAGCAACTGCTTCTTATTGCATAAATCAAACAAAAGGAACTAAATTTTTGATGTATATTTTTTTCTTCAATCTCTTTATACCGTGACGACAAATCCATTTACGTTGACTACCGTCTCATAGGTGCCAGTTACGTTTCTGCGAAAAATCGACTTTCGGAGCATTTCATAGCAGACGACACCTGTTGCTTGATTGGTCAAGCAGAGGGAATTACTTATATAATTTCTAATATATGTTTTTTCCCAATCTTTGTATGCCTGACAACAAACCCATTTAGGTTGTCTACTGTCTCGCAAGTGCCACTTACGTATCCGCAAAAACATGAAAATTCGACTTACGGAATATTTTATAGCAGACGACAATGGTTGCTTAAGTCAGTTATAGGGATTTTTCTTTTTCATTTTCTCTCACTAGGGCCATTGATTTGGTTACGATGACCATCTCGCCCATACGTGACTGTTACGTGCTGTGCATAAAATCGTAAAATCAACTTCGACACTTTCGGAGGCAACTGATACGTGTTGTACAAATCAAAGAAAGGTAAACAAAATTTTTCCCTGTTTTCTTGAAAACATTGAACCGACTTTGACGACCACGCGAGTCATAAATAAGTCAATTTTATGTTTAACCGCTGCGCGAAAATATAAAATTCAGAAGCAAGCGGTTGGTGTTGCGGAAATTTTTTCCGACAAAAAAATCTTGTTCTTGTTTGAAGAATTTAGAAGTAGGCCATAAAGATTAAATAAGATTAAGAATAACTAAAAATCCAATTTTTTTCTTTGATAGGGTAGAAAACATTGTGGGAAAAGGAGAAAATGCTGGTAACCTGCATTTTCTCCTTTCCTCAGTTTATTTTCAAAAGCCTTCGGGGTATTAAAAAGCCACTTCATTATGTGGTAAAAGGTTAATAAGGATAAACAGATATTCTCCCCCACACTTTCCCATCAGCCAATCAAATCTCTTCCCTCTCTGAAATTATCCAATCAGAGAAGCTTTAAGGAAATCAGAATGGGTACCAACAGCCAAATTCAAAGCTGGGCCCACCAGCCAATCAGAGAGCTTCAAAATCGCTCCAAAATGAGGCGCTAATTTATCAGTAAAAAACAGTGAAAAAAACGGCATAAAAGTGGATTTAAAGTCTTCTTTAAAGGCTTCTGTGCAGTCCTTGGCAAACTGCCAGGCATGCACCATCCACACATGCCAGATTTCACTGAAAATGGGCAAACATTTAAGAAAATAGGGGCCCAGAAGACCTTGTTTTGGTCTTTTCAAGCCCCTTGCAAGAGTTACTTCCCTTAAACCCTCGATGCACCCCCCCCTCCCCAGCCCATAGCTGGATTCGCTTTTCTAACTGGGCCCACAATAAATGCTGCACATTGAAACTTTTCAATAAGCCAAAGTGATCAATGTACAGTGTAAAAAACCCCCAGAAATTAATGTGACAAGTGGCTAAAAAAACACTGAAAACCCATATATCAAACAAAGGCAACTGAAGTGTAATTTTTCTAATCTCTTCAAACCGCAACAAGAAACCCAGTCACGTTGAGTATCGTTTCATATGTGCCCGTTACGCTCATGCGAAAACCCCAGAAAATAATGCGACAAGTGCCTAAAAAAAGACTGAAGGCTCTTTCAGTAGCAACTGCTTCTTATTGCATAAATCAAACAAAAGGAACTAAATTTTTGATGTATATTTTTTTCTTCAATCTCTTTATACCGTGACGACAAATCCATTTACGTTGACTACCGTCTCATAGGTGCCAGTTACGTCTCTGCGAAAAATCGACTTTCGGAGCATTTCATAGCAGACGACACCTGATGCTTGATTGGTCAAGCAGAGGGAATTACTTATATAATTTCTAATATATGTTTTTTCCCAATCTTTGTATGCCTGACAACAAACCCATTTAGGTTGTCGACTGTCTTGCAAGTGCAACTTACGTATCCGCAAAAACATGAAAATTCGACTTACGGAATATTTTATAGCAGACGACAATGGTTGCTTAAGTCAGTTATAGGGATTTTTCTTTTTCATTTTCTCTCACTAGGGCCATTGATTTGGTTACGATGACCATCTCGCCCATACGTGACTGTTACGTGCTGTGCATAAAATCGTAAAATCAACTTCGACACTTTCGGAGGCAACTGATACGTGTTGTACAAATCAAAGAAAGGTAAACAAAATTTTTCCCTGTTTTCTTGAAAACATTGAACCGACTTTGACGACCACGCGAGTCATAAATAAGTCAATTTTATGTTTAACCGCTGCGCGAAAATATAAAATTTAGAAGCAACCGGTTGGTGTTGCGGAAATTTTTTCCGACAAAAAAATCTTGTTCTTGTTTGAAGAATTTAGAAGTAGGCCATAAAGATTAAATAAGATTAAGAATAACTAAAAATCCAATTTTTTTCTTTGATAGGGTAGAAAACATTGTGGGAAAAGGAGAAAATGCTGGTAACCTGCATTTTCTCCTTTCCTCAGTTTATTTTCAAAAGCCTTCGGGGTATTAAAAAGCCACTTCATTATGTGGTAAAAGGTTAATAAGGATAAACAGATATTCTCCCCCCCACTTTCCCATCAGCCAATCAAATCTCTTCCCTCTCTGAAATTATCCAATCAGAGAAGCTTTAAGGAAATCAGAATGGGTACCAACAGCCAAATTCAAAGCTGGGCCCACCAGCCAATCAGAGAGCTTCAAAATCGCTCCAAAATGAGGCGCTAATTTATCAGTAAAAAACAGTGAAAAAAACGGCATAAAAGTGGATTTAAAGTCTTCTTTAAAGGCTTCTGTGCAGTCCTTGGCAAAGTGCCAGGCATGCACCATCCACACATGCCAGATTTCACTGAAAATGGGCAAACATTTAAGAAAATAGGGGCCCAGAAGACCTTGTTTTGGTCTTTTCAAGCCCCTTGCAAGAGTTACTTCCCTTAAACCCTCGATGCACCCCCCCTCCCCAGCCCATAGCTGGATTCGCTTTTCTAACTGGGCCCACAATAAATGCTGCACATTGAAACTTTTCAATAAGCCAAAGTGATCAATGTACAGTGTAAAAAACCCCCAGAAATTAATGTGACAAGTGGCTAAAAAAACACTGAAAACCCATATATCAAACAAAGGCAACTGAAGTGTAATTTTTCTAATCTCTTCAAACCGCAACAAGAAACCCAGTCACGTTGACTATCGTTTCATATGTGCCCGTTACGCTCATGCGAAAACCACAAAAAATAATGCGACAAGTGGCTAAAAAAAAGACTGAAGGCTCTTTCAGTAGCAACTGCTTCTTATTGCATAAATCAAACAAAAGGAACTAAATTTTTGATGTATATTTTTTTCTTCAATCTCTTTATACCGTGACGACAAATCCATTTACGTTGACTACCGTCTCATAGGTGCCAGTTACGTCTCTGCGAAAAATCGACTTTCGGAGCATTTCATAGCAGACGACACCTGTTGCTTGATTGGTCAAGCAGAGGGAATTACTTATATAATTTCTAATATATGTTTTTTCCCAATCTTTGTATGCCTGACAACAAATCCATTTAGGTTGTCTACTGTCTCGCAAGTGCCACTTACGTATCCGCAAAAACATGAAAATTCGACTTACGGAATATTTTATAGCAGACGACAATGGTTGCTTAAGTCAGTTATAGGGATTTTTCTTTTTCATTTTCTCTCACTAGGGCCATTGATTTGGTTACGATGACCATCTCGCCCATACGTGACTGTTACGTGCTGTGCATAAAATCGTAAAATCAACTTCCACACTTTCGGAGGCAACTGATACGTGTTGTACAAATCAAAGAAAGGTAAACAAAATTTTTCCCTGTTTTCTTGAAAACATTGAACCGACTTTGACGACCACGCGAGTCATAAATAAGTCAATTTTATGTTTAACCGCTGCGCGAAAATATAAAATTCAGAAGCAACCGGTTGGTGTTGCGGAAATTTTTTCCGACAAAAAAATCTTGTTCTTGTTTGAAGAATTTAGAAGTAGGCCATAAAGATTAAATAAGATTAAGAATAACTAAAAATCCAATTTTTTTCTTTGATAGGGTAGAAAACATTGTGGGAAAAGGAGAAAATGCTGGTAACCTGCATTTTCTCCTTTCCTCAGTTTATTTTCAAAAGCCTTCGGGGTATTAAAAAGCCACTTCATTATGTGGTAAAAGGTTAATAAGGATAAACAGATATTCTCCCCCCCACTTTCCCATCAGCCAATCAAATCTCTTCCCTCTCTGAAATTATCCAATCAGAGAAGCTTTAAGGAAATCAGAATGGGTACCAACAGCCAAATTCAAAGCTGGGCCCACCAGCCAATCAGAGAGCTTCAAAATCGCTCCAAAATGAGGCGCTAATTTATCAGTAAAAAACAGTGAAAAAAACGGCATAAAAGTGGATTTAAAGTCTTCTTTAAAGGCTTCTGTGCAGTCCTTGGCAAAGTGCCAGGCATGCACCATCCACACATGCCAGATTTCACTGAAAATGGGCAAACATTTAAGAAAATAGGGGCCCAGAAGACCTTGTTTTGGTCTTTTCAAGCCCCTTGCAAGAGTTACTTCCCTTAAACCCTCGATGCACCCCCCCTCCCCAGCCCATAGCTGGATTCGCTTTTCTAACTGGGCCCACAATAAATGCTGCACATTGAAACTTTTCAATAAGCCAAAGTGATCAATGTACAGTGTAAAAAACCCCCAGAAATTAATGTGACAAGTGGCTAAAAAAACACTGAAAACCCATATATCAAACAAAGGCAACTGAAGTGTAATTTTTCTAATCTCTTCAAACCGCAACAAGAAACCCAGTCACGTTGACTATCGTTTCATATGTGCCCATTACGCTCATGCGAAAACCCCAGAAAATAATGCGACAAGTGGCTAAAAGAAGACTGAAGGCTCTTTCAGTAGCAACTGCTTCTTATTGCATAAATCAAACAAAAGGAACTAAATTTTTGATGTATATTTTTTTCTTCAATCTCTTTATACCGTGACGACAAATCCATTTACGTTGACTACCGTCTCATAGGTGCCAGTTACGTCTCTGCGAAAAATCGACTTTCGGAGCATTTCATAGCAGACGACACCTGTTGCTTGATTGGTCAAGCAGAGGGAATTACTTATATAATTTCTAATATATGTTTTTTCCCAATCTTTGTATGCCTGACAACAAACCCATTTAGGTTGTCTACTGTCTCGCAAGTGCCACTTACGTATCCGCAAAAACATGAAAATTCGACTTACGGAATATTTTATAGCAGACGACAATGGTTGCTTAAGTCAGTTATAGGGATTTTCTTTTTCATTTTCTCTCACTAGGGCCATTGATTTGGTTACGATGACCATCTCGCCCATACGTGACTGTTACGTGCTGTGCATAAAATCATAAAATCAACTTGGACACTTTCGGAGGCAACTGATACATGTTGTACAAATCAAAGAAAGGTAAACAAAATTTTTCCCTGTTTTCTTGAAAACATTGAACCGACTTTGACGACCACGCGAGTCATAAATAAGTCAATTTTATGTTTAACCGCTGCGCGAAAATATAAAATTCAGAAGCAACCGGTTGGTGTTGCGGAAATTTTTTCTGACAAAATAATCTTGTTCTTGTTTGAAGAATTTAGAAGTAGGCCATAAAGATTAAATAAGATTAAGAATAACTAAAAATCGAATTTTTTTCTTTGATAGGGTAGAAAACATTGTGGGAAAAGGAGAAAATGCTGGTAACCTGCATTTTCTCCTTTCATCAGTTTATTTTCAAAAGCTTTCGGGGTATTAAAAAGCCACTTCATTACGTGGTAAAAGGTTAATAAGGATAAACAGATATTCTCCCCCCCACTTTCCCATCAGCCAATCAAATCTCTTCCCTCTCTGAAATTATCCAATCAGAGAAGCTTTAAGGAAATCAGAATGGGTACCAACAGCCAAATTCAAAGCTGGGCCCACCAGCCAATCAGAGAGCTTCAAAATCGCTCCAAAATGAGGCGCTAATTTATCAGTAAAAAACAGTGAAAAAAACGGCATAAAAGTGGATTTAAAGTCTTCTTTACAGGCTTCTGTGCAGTCCTTGGCAAACTGCCAGGCATGCACCATCCACACATGCCAGATTTCACTGAAAATGGGCAAACATTTAAGAAAATAGGGGCCCAGAAGACCTTGTTTTGGTCTTTTCAAGCCCCTTGCAAGAGTTACTTCCCTTAAACCCTCGATGCACCCCCCCTCCCCAGCCCATAGCTGGATTCGCTTTTCTAACTGGGCCCACAATAAATGCTGCACATTGAAACTTTTCAATAAGCCAAAGTGATAAATGTACAGTGTAAAAAAACCCCAGAAATTAATGTGACAAGTGGCTAAAAAAACACTGAAAACCCATATATCAAACAAAGGCAACTGAAGTGTAATTTTTCTAATCTCTTCAAACCGCAACAAGAAACCCAGTCACGTTGACTATCGTTTCATATGTGCCCGTTACGCTCATGCGAAAACCCCAGAAAATAATGCGACAAGTGGCTATAAAAAGACTGAAGGCTCTTTCAGTAGCAACTGCTTCTTATTGCATAAATCAAACAAAAGGAACTAAATTTTTGATGTATATTTTTTTCTTCAATCTCTTTATACCGTGACGACAAATCCATTTACGTTGACTACCGTCTCATAGGTGCCAGTTACGTCTCTGCGAAAAATCGACTTTCGGAGCATTTCATAGCAGACGACACCTGTTGCTTGATTGGTCAAGCAGAGGGAATTACTTATATAATTTCTAATATATGTTTTTTCCCAATCTTTGTATGCCTGACAACAGATCCATTTAGGTTGTCTACTGTCTCGCAAGTGCCACTTACGTATCCGCAAAAACATGAAAATTCGACTTACGGAATATTTTATAGCAGACGACAATGGTTGCTTAAGTCAGTTATAGGGATTTTTCTTTTTCATTTTCTCTCACTAGGGCCATTGATTTGGTAACGATGACCATCTCGCCCATACGTGACTGTTACGTGCTGTGCATAAAATCGTAAAATCAACTTCGACACTTTCGGAGGCAACTGATACGTGTTGTACAAATCAAAGAAAGGTAAACAAAATTTTTCCCTGTTTTCTTGAAAACATTGAACCGACTTTGACGACCACGCGAGTCATAAATAAGTCAATTTTATGTTTAACCGCTGCGCGAAAATATAAAATTCAGAAGCAAGCGGTTGGTGTTGCGGAAATTTTTTCCGACAAAAAAATCTTGTTCTTGTTTGAAGAATTTAGAAGTAGGCCATAAAGATTAAATAAGATTAAGAATAACTAAAAATCCAATTTTTTTCTTTGATAGGGTAGAAAACATTGTGGGAAAAGGAGAAAATGCTGGTAACCTGCATTTTCTCCTTTCCTCAGTTTATTTTCAAAAGCCTTCGGGGTATTAAAAAGCCACTTCATTATGTGGTAAAAGGTTAATAAGGATAAACAGATATTCTCCCCCCCACTTTCCCATCAGCCAATCAAATCTCTTCCCTCTCTGAAATTATCCAATCAGAGAAGCTTTAAGGAAATCAGAATGGGTACCAACAGCCAAATTCAAAGCTGGGCCCACCAGCCAATCAGAGAGCTTCAAAATCGCTCCAAAATGAGGCGCTAATTTATCAGTAAAAAACAGTGAAAAAAACGGCATAAAAGTGGATTTAAAGTCTTCTTTAAAGGCTTCTGTGCAGTCCTTGGCAAACTGCCAGGCATGCACCATCCACACATGCCAGATTTCACTGAAAATGGGCAAACATTTAAGAAAATAGGGGCCCAGAAGACCTTGTTTTGGTCTTTTCAAGCCCCTTGCAAGAGTTACTTCCCTTAAACCCTCGATGCACCCCCCCTCCCCAGCCCATAGCTGGATTCGCTTTTCTAACTGGGCCCACAATAAATGCTGCACATTGAAACTTTTCAATAAGCCAAAGTGATCAATGTACAGTGTAAAAAAACCCCAGAAATTAATGTGACAAGTGGCTAAAAAAACACTGAAAACCCATATATCAAACAAAGGCAACTGAAGTGTAATTTTTCTAATCTCTTCAAACCGCAACAAGAAACCCAGTCACGTTGACTATCGTTTCATATGTGCCCGTTACGCTCATGCGAAAACCCCAGAAAATAATGCGACAAGTGGCTAAAAAAAGACTGAAGGCTCTTTCAGTAGCAACTGCTTCTTATTGCATAAATCAAACAAAAGGAACTAAATTTTTGATGTATATTTTTTTCTTCAATCTCTTTATACCGTGACGACAAATCCATTTACGTTGACTACCGTCTCATAGGTGCCAGTTACGTTTCTGCGAAAAATCGACTTTCGGAGCATTTCATAGCAGACGACACCTGTTGCTTGATTGGTCAAGCAGAGGGAATTACTTATATAATTTCTAATATATGTTTTTTCCCAATCTTTGTATGCCTGACAACAAACCCATTTAGGTTGTCTACTGTCTCGCAAGTGCCACTTACGTATCCGCAAAAACATGAAAATTCGACTTACGGAATATTTTATAGCAGACGACAATGGTTGCTTAAGTCAGTTATAGGGATTTTTCTTTTTCATTTTCTCTCACTAGGGCCATTGATTTGGTTACGATGACCATCTCGCCCATACGTGACTGTTACGTGCTGTGCATAAAATCGTAAAATCAACTTCGACACTTTCGGAGGCAACTGATACGTGTTGTACAAATCAAAGAAAGGTAAACAAAATTTTTCCCTGTTTTCTTGAAAACATTGAACCGACTTTGACGACCACGCGAGTCATAAATAAGTCAATTTTATGTTTAACCGCTGCGCGAAAATATAAAATTCAGAAGCAACCGGTTGGTGTTGCGGAAATTTTTTCCGACAAAAAAATCTTGTTCTTGTTTGAAGAATTTAGAAGTAGGCCATAAAGATTAAATAAGATTAAGAATAACTAAAAATCCAATTTTTTTCTTTGATAGGGTAGAAAACATTGTGGGAAAAGGAGAAAATGCTGGTAACCTGCATTTTCTCCTTTCCTCAGTTTATTTTCAAAAGCCTTCGAGGTATTAAAAAGCCACTTCATTATGTGGTAAAAGGTTAATAAGGATAAACAGATATTCTCCCCCACACTTTCCCATCAGCCAATCAAATCTCTTCCCTCTCTGAAATTATCCAATCAGAGAAGCTTTAAGGAAATCAGAATGGGTACCAACAGCCAAATTCAAAGCTGGGCCCACCAGCCAATCAGAGAGCTTCAAAATCGCTCCAAAATGAGGCGCTAATTTATCAGTAAAAAACAGTGAAAAAAACGGCATAAAAGTGGATTTAAAGTCTTCTTTAAAGGCTTCTGTGCAGTCCTTGGCAAACTGCCAGGCATGCACCATCCACACATGCCAGATTTCACTGAAAATGGGCAAACATTTAAGAAAATAGGGGCCCAGAAGACCTTGTTTTGGTCTTTTCAAGCCCCTTGCAAGAGTTACTTCCCTTAAACCCTCGATGCACCCCCCCTCCCCAGCCCATAGCTGGATTCGCTTTTCTAACTGGGCCCACAATAAATGCTGCACATTGAAACTTTTCAATAAGCCAAAGTGATCAATGTACAGTGTAAAAAACCCCCAGAAATTAATGTGACAAGTGGCTAAAAAAACACTGAAAACCCATATATCAAACAAAGGCAACTGAAGTGTAATTTTTCTAATCTCTTCAAACCGCAACAAGAAACCCAGTCACGTTGACTATCGTTTCATATGTGCCCGTTACGCTCATGCGAAAACCCCAGAAAATAATGCGACAAGTGGCTAAAAAAAGACTGAAGGCTCTTTCAGTAGCAACTGCTTCTTATTGCATAAATCAAACAAAAGGAACTAAATTTTTGATGTATATTTTTTTCTTCAATCTCTTTATACCGTGACGACAAATCCATTTACGTTGACTACCGTCTCATAGGTGCCAGTTACGTCTCTGCGAAAAATCGACTTTCGGAGCATTTCATAGCAGACGACACCTGATGCTTGATTGGTCAAGCAGAGGGAATTACTTATATAATTTCTAATATATGTTTTTTCCCAATCTTTGTATGCCTGACAACAAACCCATTTAGGTTGTCGACTGTCTTGCAAGTGCAACTTACGTATCCGCAAAAACATGAAAATTCGACTTACGGAATATTTTATAGCAGACGACAATGGTTGCTTAAGTCAGTTATAGGGATTTTTCTTTTTCATTTTCTCTCACTAGGGCCATTGATTTGGTTACGATGACCATCTCGCCCATACGTGACTGTTACGTGCTGTGCATAAAATCGTAAAATCAACTTCGACACTTTCGGAGGCAACTGATACGTGTTGTACAAATCAAAGAAAGGTAAACAAAATTTTTCCCTGTTTTCTTGAAAACATTGAACCGACTTTGACGACCACGCGAGTCATAAATAAGTCAATTTTATGTTTAACCGCTGCGCGAAAATATAAAATTCAGAAGCAACCGGTTGGTGTTGCGGAAATTTTTTCCGACAAAAAAATCTTGTTCTTGTTTGAAGAATTTAGAAGTAGGCCATAAAGATTAAATAAGATTAAGAATAACTAAAAATCCAATTTTTTTCTTTGATAGGGTAGAAAACATTGTGGGAAAAGGAGAAAATGCTGGTAACCTGCATTTTCTCCTTTCCTCAGTTTATTTTCAAAAGCCTTCGGGGTATTAAAAAGCCACTTCATTATGTGGTAAAAGGTTAATAAGGATAAACAGATATTCTCCCCCCCACTTTCCCATCAGCCAATCAAATCTCTTCCCTCTCTGAAATTATCCAATCAGAGAAGCTTTAAGGAAATCAGAATGGGTACCAACAGCCAAATTCAAAGCTGGGCCCACCAGCCAATCAGAGAGCTTCAAAATCGCTCCAAAATGAGGCGCTAATTTATCAGTAAAAAACAGTGAAAAAAACGGCATAAAAGTGGATTTAAAGTCTTCTTTAAAGGCTTCTGTGCAGTCCTTGGCAAAGTGCCAGGCATGCACCATCCACACATGCCAGATTTCACTGAAAATGGGCAAACATTTAAGAAAATAGGGGCCCAGAAGACCTTGTTTTGGTCTTTTCAAGCCCCTTGCAAGAGTTACTTCCCTTAAACCCTCGATGCACCCCCCCTCCCCAGCCCATAGCTGGATTCGCTTTTCTAACTGGGCCCACAATAAATGCTGCACATTGAAACTTTTCAATAAGCCAAAGTGATCAATGTACAGTGTAAAAAACCCCCAGAAATTAATGTGACAAGTGGCTAAAAAAACACTGAAAACCCATATATCAAACAAAGGCAACTGAAGTGTAATTTTTCTAATCTCTTCAAACCGCAACAAGAAACCCAGTCACGTTGACTATCGTTTCATATGTGCCCGTTACGCTCATGCGAAAACCCCAGAAAATAATGCGACAAGTGGCTAAAAAAAGACTGAAGGCTCTTTCAGTAGCAACTGCTTCTTATTGCATAAATCAAACAAAAGGAACTAAATTTTTGATGTATATTTTTTTCTTCAATCTCTTTATACCGTGACAACAAATCCATTTACGTTGACTACCGTCTCATAGGTGCCAGTTACGTCTCTGCGAAAAATCGACTTTCGGAGCATTTCATAGCAGACAACACCTGTTGCTTGATTGGTCAAGCAGAAGGAATTACTTATATAATTTCTAATATATGTTTTTTCCCAATCTTTGTATGCCTGACAACAAACCCATTTAGGTTGTCTACTGTCTCGCAAGTGCCACTTACGTATCCGCAAAAACATGAAAATTCGACTTACGGAATATTTTATAGCAGACGACAATGGTTGCTTAAGTCAGTTATAGGGATTTTTCTTTTTCATTTTCTCTCACTAGGGCCATTGATTTGGTTACGATGACCATCTCGCCCATACGTGACTGTTACGTGCTGTGCATAAAATCGTAAAATCAACTTCGACACTTTCGGAGGCAACTGATACGTGTTGTACAAATCAAAGAAAGGTAAACAAAATTTTTCCCTGTTTTCTTGAAAACATTGAACCGACTTTGACGACCACGCGAGTCATAAATAAGTCAATTTTATGTTTAACCGCTGCGCGAAAATATAAAATTCAGAAGCAACCGGTTGGTGTTGCGGAAATTTTTTCCGACAAAAAAATCTTGTTCTTGTTTGAAGAATTTAGAAGTAGGCCATAAAGATTAAATAAGATTAAGAATAACTAAAAATCCAATTTTTTTCTTTGATAGGGTAGAAAACATTGTGGGAAAAGGAGAAAATGCTGGTAACCTGCATTTTCTCCTTTCCTCAGTTTATTTTCAAAAGCCTTCGGGGTATTAAAAAGCCACTTCATTATGTGGTAAAAGGTTAATAAGGATAAACAGATATTCTCCCCCCCACTTTCCCATCAGCCAATCAAATCTCTTCCCTCTCTGAAATTATCCAATCAGAGAAGCTTTAAGGAAATCAGAATGGGTACCAACAGCCAAATTCAAAGCTGGGCCCACCAGCCAATCAGAGAGCTTCAAAATCGCTCCAAAATGAGGCGCTAATTTATCAGTAAAAAACAGTGAAAAAAACGGCATAAAAGTGGATTTAAAGTCTTCTTTAAAGGCTTCTGTGCAGTCCTTGGCAAACTGCCAGGCATGCACCATCCACACATGCCAGATTTCACTGAAAATGGGCAAACATTTAAGAAAATAGGGGCCCAGAAGACCTTGTTTTGGTCTTTTCAAGCCCCTTGCAAGAGTTACTTCCCTTAAACCCTCGATGCACCCCCCTCCCCAGCCCATAGCTGGATTCGCTTTTCTAACTGGGCCCACAATAAATGCTGCACATTGAAACTTTTCAATAAGCCAAAGTGATCAATGTACAGTGTAAAAAACCCCCAGAAATTAATGTGACAAGTGGCTAAAAAAACACTGAAAACCCATATATCAAACAAAGGCAACTGAAGTGTAATTTTTCTAATCTCTTCAAACCGCAACAAGAAACCCAGTCACGTTGACTATCGTTTCATATGTGCCCGTTACGCTCATGCGAAAACCCCAGAAAATAATGCGACAAGTGGCTAAAAACAGACTGAAGGCTCTTTCAGTAGCAACTGCTTCTTATTGCATAAATCAAACAAAAGGAACTAAATTTTTGATGTATATTTTTTTCTTCAATCTCTTTATACCGTGACGACAAATCCATTTACGTTGACTACCGTCTCATAGGTGCCAGTTACGTCTCTGCGAAAAATCGACTTTCGGAGCATTTCATAGCAGACGACACCTGTTGCTTGATTGGTCAAGCAGAAGGAATTACTTATATAATTTCTAATATATGTTTTTTCCCAATCTTTGTATACCTGACAACAAACCCATTTAGGTTGTCTACTGTCTCGCAAGTGCCACTTACATATCCGCAAAAACATGAAAATTCGACTTACGGAATATTTTATAGCAGACGACAATGGTTGCTTAAGTCAGTTATAGGGATTTTTCTTTTTCATTTTCTCTCACTAGGGCCATTGATTTGGTTACGATGACCATCTCGCCCATACGTGACTGTTACGTGCTGTGCATAAAATCGTAAAATCAACTTCGACACTTTCGGAGGCAACTGATACGTGTTGTACAAATCAAAGAAAGGTAAACAAAATTTTTCCCTGTTTTCTTGAAAACATTGAACCGACTTTGACGACCACGCGAGTCATAAATAAGTCAATTTTATGTTTAACCGCTGCGCGAAAATATAAAATTCAGAAGCAACCGGTTGGTGTTGCGGAAATTTTTTCCGACAAAAAAATCTTGTTCTTGTTTGAAGAATTTAGAAGTAGGCCATAAAGATTAAATAAGATTAAGAATAACTAAAAATCCAATTTTTTTCTTTGATAGGGTAGAAAACATTGTGGGAAAAGGAGAAAATGCTGGTAACCTGCATTTTCTCCTTTCCTCAGTTTATTTTCAAAAGCCTTCGGGGTATTAAAAAGCCACTTCATTATGTGGTAAAAGGTTAATAAGGATAAACAGATATTCTCCCCCCCACTTTCCCATCAGCCAATCAAATCTCTTCCCTCTCTGAAATTATCCAATCAGAGAAGCTTTAAGGAAATCAGAATGGGTACCAACAGCCAAATTCAAAGCTGGGCCCACCAGCCAATCAGAGAGCTTCAAAATCGCTCCAAAATGAGGCGCTAATTTATCAGTAAAAAACAGTGAAAAAAACGGCATAAAAGTGGATTTAAAGTCTTCTTTAAAGGCTTCTGTGCAGTCCTTGGCAAACTGCCAGGCATGCACCATCCACACATGCCAGATTTCACTGAAAATGGGCAAACATTTAAGAAAATAGGGGCCCAGAAGACCTTGTTTTGGTCTTTTCAAGCCCCTTGCAAGAGTTACTTCCCTTAAACCCTCGATGCATCCCCCCTCCCCAGCCCATAGCTGGATTCGCTTTTCTAACTGGGCCCACAATAAATGCTGCACATTGAAACTTTTCAATAAGCCAAAGTGATCAATGTACAGTGTAAAAAACCCCCAGAAATTAATGTGACAAGTGGCTAAAAAAACACTGAAAACCCATATATCAAACAAAGGCAACTGAAGTGTAATTTTTCTAATCTCTTCAAACCGCAACAAGAAACCCAGTCACGTTGACTATCGTTTCATATGTGCCCGTTACGCTCATGCGAAAACCACAAAAAATAATGCGACAAGTGGCTAAAAAAAAGACTGAAGGCTCTTTCAGTAGCAACTGCTTCTTATTGCATAAATCAAACAAAAGGAACTAAATTTTTGATGTATATTTTTTTCTTCAATCTCTTTATACCGTGACGACAAATCCATTTACGTTGACTACCGTCTCATAGGTGCCAGTTACGTCTCTGCGAAAAATCGACTTTCGGAGCATTTCATAGCAGACGACACCTGTTGCTTGATTGGTCAAGCAGAGGGAATTACTTATATAATTTCTAATATATGTTTTTTCCCAATCTTTGTATGCCTGACAACAAATCCATTTAGGTTGTCTACTGTCTCGCAAGTGCCACTTACGTATCCGCAAAAACATGAAAATTCGACTTACGGAATATTTTATAGCAGACGACAATGGTTGCTTAAGTCAGTTATAGGGATTTTTCTTTTTCATTTTCTCTCACTAGGGCCATTGATTTGGTTACGATGACCATCTCGCCCATACGTGACTGTTACGTGCTGTGCATAAAATCGTAAAATCAACTTCGACACTTTCGGAGGCAACTGATACGTGTTGTACAAATCAAAGAAAGGTAAACAAAATTTTTCCCTGTTTTCTTTAAAACATTGAACCGACTTTGACGACCACGCGAGTCATAAATAAGTCAATTTTATGTTTAACCGCTGCGCGAAAATATAAAATTCAGAAGCAACCGGTTGGTGTTGCGGAAATTTTTTCCGACAAAAAAATCTTGTTCTTGTTTGAAGAATTTAGAAGTAGGCCATAAAGATTAAATAAGATTAAGAATAACTAAAAATCCAATTTTTTTCTTTGATAGGGTAGAAAACATTGTGGGAAAAGGAGAAAATGCTGGTAACCTGCATTTTCTCCTTTCCTCAGTTTATTTTCAAAAGCCTTCGGGGTATTAAAAAGCCACTTCATTATGTGGTAAAAGGTTAATAAGGATAAACAGATATTCTCCCCCCCACTTTCCCATCAGCCAATCAAATCTCTTCCCTCTCTGAAATTATCCAATCAGAGAAGCTTTAAGGAAATCAGAATGGGTACCAACAGCCAAATTCAAAGCTGGGCCCACCAGCCAATCAGAGAGCTTCAAAATCGCTCCAAAATGAGGCGCTAATTTATCAGTAAAAAACAGTGAAAAAAACGGCATAAAAGTGGATTTAAAGTCTTCTTTAAAGGCTTCTGTGCAGTCCTTGGCAAACTGCCAGGCATGCACCATCCACACATGCCAGATTTCACTGAAAATGGGCAAACATTTAAGAAAATAGGGGCCCAAAAGACCTTGTTTTGGTCTTTTCAAGCCCCTTGCAAGAGTTACTTCCCTTAAACCCTCGATGCACCCCCCCCTCCCCAGCCCATAGCTGGATTCGCTTTTCTAACTGGGCCCACAATAAATGCTGCACATTGAAACTTTTCAATAAGCCAAAGTGATCAATGTACAGTGTAAAAAACCCCCAGAAATTAATGTGACAAGTGGCTAAAAAAACACTGAAAACCCATATATCAAACAAAGGCAACTGAAGTGTAATTTTTCTAATCTCTTCAAACCGCAACAAGAAACCCAGTCACGTTGACTATCGTTTCATATGTGCCCGTTACGCTCATGCGAAAACCCCAGAAAATAATGCGACAAGTGGCTATAAAAAGACTGAAGGCTCTTTCAGTAGCAACTGCTTCTTATTGCATAAATCAAACAAAAGGAACTAAATTTTTTATGTATATTTTTTTCTTCAATCTCTTTATACCGTGACGACAAATCCATTTACGTTGACTACCGTCTCATAGGTGCCAGTTACGTCTCTGCGAAAAATTGACTTTCGGAGCATTTCATAGCAGACGACACCTGTTGCTTGATTGGTCAAGCAGAAGGAATTACTTATATAATTTCTAATATATGTTTTTTCCCAATCTTTGTATGCCTGACAACAAACCCATTTAGGTTGTCTACTGTCTCGCAAGTGCCACTTACGTATCCGCAAAAACATGAAAATTCGACTTACGGAATATTTTATAGCAGACGACAATGGTTGCTTAAGTCAGTTATAGGGATTTTTCTTTTTCATTTTCTCTCACTAGGGCCATTGATTTGGTTACGATGACCATCTCGCCCATACGTGACTGTTACGTGCTGTGCATAAAATCGTAAAATCAACTTCGACACTTTCGGAGGCAACTGATACGTGTTGTACAAATCAAAGAAAGGTAAACAAAATTTTTCCCTGTTTTCTTGAAAACATTGAACCGACTTTGACGACCACGCGAGTCATAAATATGTCAATTTTATGTTTAACCGCTGCGTGAAAATATAAAATTCAGAAGCAACCGGTTGGTGTTGCGGAAATTTTTTCCGACAAAAAAATCTTGTTCTTGTTTGAAGAATTTAGAAGTAGGCCATAAAGATTAAATAAGATTAAGAATAACTAAAAATCCAATTTTTTTCTTTGATAGGGTAGAAAACATTGTGGGAAAAGGAGAAAATGCTGGTAACCTGCATTTTCTCCTTTCCTCAGTTTATTTTCAAAAGCCTTCGGGGTATTAAAAAGCCACTTCATTATGTGGTAAAAGGTTAATAAGGATAAACAGATATTCTCCCCCCGCCCCACTTTCCCATCAGCCAATCAAATCTCTTCCCTCTCTGAAATTATCCAATCAGAGAAGCTTTAAGGAAATCAGAATGGGTACCAACAGCCAAATTCAAAGCTGGGCCCACCAGCCAATCAGAGAGCTTCAAAATCGCTCCAAAATGAGGCGCTAATTTATCAGTAAAAAACAGTGAAAAAAACGGCATAAAAGTGGATTTAAAGTCTTCTTTAAAGGCTTCTGTGCAGTCCTTGGCAAACTGCCAGGCATGCACCATCCACACATGCCAGATTTCACTGAAAATGGGCAAACATTTAAGAAAATAGGGGCCCAGAAGACCTTGTTTTGGTCTTTTCAAGCCCCTTGCAAGAGTTACTTCCCTTAAACCCTCGATGCACCCCCCCTCCCCAGCCCATAGCTGGATTCGCTTTTCTAACTGGGCCCACAATAAATGCTGCACATTGAAACTTTTCAATAAGCCAAAGTGATCAATGTACAGTGTAAAAAAACCCCAGAAATTAATGTGACAAGTGGCTAAAAAAAACACTGAAAACCCATATATCAAACAAAGGCAACTGAAGTGTAATTTTTCTAATCTCTTCAAACCGCAACAAGAAACCCAGTCACGTTGACTATCGTTTCATATGTGCCCGTTACGCACATGCGAAAACCCCAAAAAATAATGCGACAAGTGGCTAAAAAAAAGACTGAAGGCTCTTTCAGTAGCAACTGCTTCTTATTGCATAAATCAAACAAAAGGAACTAAATTTTTGATGTATATTTTTTTCTTCAATCTCTTTATACCGTGACGACAAATCCATTTACGTTGACTACCGTCTCATAGGTGCCAGTTACGTCTCTGCGAAAAATTGACTTTCGGAGCATTTCATAGCAGACGACACCTGATGCTTGATTGGTCAAGCAGAGGGAATTACTTATATAATTTCTAATATATGTTTTTTCCCAATCTTTGTATGCCTGACAACAAACCCATTTAGGTTGTCTACTGTCTCGCAAGTGCCACTTACATATCCGCAAAAACATGAAAATTCGACTTACGGAATATTTTATAGCAGACGACAATGGTTGCTTAAGTCAGTTATAGGGATTTTTCTTTTTCATTTTCTCTCACTAGGGCCATTGATTTGGTTACGATGACCATCTCGCCCATACGTGACTGTTACGTGCTGTGCATAAAATCGTAAAATCAACTTCGACACTTTCGGAGGCAACTGATACGTGTTGTACAAATCAAAGAAAGGTAAACAAAATTTTTCCCTGTTTTCTTGAAAACATTGAACCGACTTTGATGACCACGCGAGTCATAAATAAGTCAATTTTATGTTTAACTGCTGCGCGAAAATATAAAATTTAGAAGCAACCGGTTGGTGTTGCGGAAATTTTTTCCGACAAAAAAATCTTGTTCTTGTTTGAAGAATTTAGAAGTAGGCCATAAAGATTAAATAAGATTAAGAATAACTAAAAATCCAATTTTTTTCTTTGATAGGGTAGAAAACATTGTGGGAAAAGGAGAAAATGCTGGTAACCTGCATTTTCTCCTTTCCTCAGTTTATTTTCAAAAGCCTTCGGGGTATTAAAAAGCCACTTCATTATGTGGTAAAAGGTTAATAAGGATAAACAGATATTCTCCCCCCCACTTTCCCATCAGCCAATCAAATCTCTTCCCTCTCTGAAATTATCCAATCAGAGAAGCTTTAAGGAAATCAGAATGGGTACCAACAGCCAAATTCAAAGCTGGGCCCACCAGCCAATCAGAGAGCTTCAAAATCGCTCCAAAATGAGGCGCTAATTTATCAGTAAAAAACAGTGAAAAAAACGGCATAAAAGTGGATTTAAAGTCTTCTTTAAAGGCTTCTGTGCAGTCCTTGGCAAACTGCCAGGCATGCACCATCCACACATGCCAGATTTCACTGAAAATGGGCAAACATTTAAGAAAATAGGGGCCCAGAAGACCTTGTTTTGGTCTTTTCAAGCCCCTTGCAAGAGTTACTTCCCTTAAACCCTCGATGCACCCCCCTCCCCAGCCCATAGCTGGATTCGCTTTTCTAACTGGGCCCACAATAAATGCTGCACATTGAAACTTTTCAATAAGCCAAAGTGATCAATGTACAGTGTAAAAAACCCCCAGAAATTAATGTGACAAGTGGCTAAAAAAACACTGAAAACCCATATATCAAACAAAGGCAACTGAAGTGTAATTTTTCTAATCTCTTCAAACCGCAACAAGAAACCCAGTCACGTTGACTATCGTTTCATATGTGCCCATTACGCTCATGCGAAAACCCCAGAAAATAATGTGACAAGTGGCTAAAAAAAGACTGAAGGCTCTTTCAGTAGCAACTGCTTCTTATTGCATAAATCAAACAAAAGGAACTAAATTTTTGATGTATATTTTTTTCTTCAATCTCTTTATACCGTGACGACAAATCCATTTACGTTGACTACCGTCTCATAGGTGCCAGTTACGTCTCTGCGAAAAATCGACTTTCGGAGCATTTCATAGCAGACGACACCTGTTGCTTGATTGGTCAAGCAGAGGGAATTACTTATATAATTTCTAATATATGTTTTTTCCCAATCTTTGTATGCCTGACAACAAATCCATTTAGGTTGTCTACTGTCTCGCAAGTGCCACTTACGTATCCGCAAAAACATGAAAATTCGACTTACGGAATATTTTATAGCAGACGACAATGGTTGCTTAAGTCAGTTATAGGGATTTTTCTTTTTCATTTTCTCTCACTAGGGCCATTGATTTGGTTACGATGACCATCTCGCCCATACGTGACTGTTACGTGCTGTGCATAAAATCGTAAAATCAACTTCGACACTTTCGGAGGCAACTGATACGTGTTGTACAAATCAAAGAAAGGTAAACAAAATTTTTCCCTGTTTTCTTTAAAACATTGAACCGACTTTGACGACCACGCGAGTCATAAATAAGTCAATTTTATGTTTAACCGCTGCGCGAAAATATAAAATTCAGAAGCAACCGGTTGGTGTTGCGGAAATTTTTTCCGACAAAAAAATCTTGTTCTTGTTTGAAGAATTTAGAAGTAGGCCATAAAGATTAAATAAGATTAAGAATAACTAAAAATCCAATTTTTTTCTTTGATAGGGTAGAAAACATTGTGGGAAAAGGAGAAAATGCTGGTAACCTGCATTTTCTCCTTTCCTCAGTTTATTTTCAAAAGCCTTCGGGGTATTAAAAAGCCACTTCATTATGTGGTAAAAGGTTAATAAGGATAAACAGATATTCTCCCCCCCACTTTCCCATCAGCCAATCAAATCTCTTCCCTCTCTGAAATTATCCAATCAGAGAAGCTTTAAGGAAATCAGAATGGGTACCAACAGCCAAATTCAAAGCTGGGCCCACCAGCCAATCAGAGAGCTTCAAAATCGCTCCAAAATGAGGCGCTAATTTATCAGTAAAAAACAGTGAAAAAAACGGCATAAAAGTGGATTTAAAGTCTTCTTTAAAGGCTTCTGTGCAGTCCTTGGCAAACTGCCAGGCATGCACCATCCACACATGCCAGATTTCACTGAAAATGGGCAAACATTTAAGAAAATAGGGGCCCAAAAGACCTTGTTTTGGTCTTTTCAAGCCCCTT
Organism: Tridacna crocea; assembly: GCA_943736015.1. Classification (NCBI taxonomy): domain Eukaryota; kingdom Metazoa; phylum Mollusca; class Bivalvia; order Cardiida; family Cardiidae; genus Tridacna; species Tridacna crocea. Next base: position 15,378,484 of record OX031065.1, read on the forward strand.
GCAAGAGTTACTTCCCTTAAACCCTCGATGCACCCCCCCCTCCCCAGCCCATAGCTGGATTCGCTTTTCTAACTGGGCCCACAATAAATGCTGCACATTGAAACTTTTCAATAAGCCAAAGTGATCAATGTACAGTGTAAAAAACCCCCAGAAATTAATGTGACAAGTGGCTAAAAAAACACTGAAAACCCATATATCAAACAAAGGCAACTGAAGTGTAATTTTTCTAATCTCTTCAAACCGCAACAAGAAACCCAGTCACGTTGACTATCGTTTCATATGTGCCTGTTACGCTCATGCGAAAACCCCAGAAAATAATGCGACAAGTGGCTATAAAAAGACTGAAGGCTCTTTCAGTAGCAACTGCTTCTTATTGCATAAATCAAACAAAAGGAACTAAATTTTTTATGTATATTTTTTTCTTCAATCTCTTTATACCGTGACGACAAATCCATTTACGTTGACTACCGTCTCATAGGTGCCAGTTACGTCTCTGCGAAAAATTGACTTTCGGAGCATTTCATAGCAGACGACACCTGTTGCTTGATTGGTCAAGCAGAAGGAATTACTTATATAATTTCTAATATATGTTTTTTCCCAATCTTTGTATGCCTGACAACAAACCCATTTAGGTTGTCTACTGTCTCGCAAGTGCCACTTACGTATCCGCAAAAACATGAAAATTCGACTTACGGAATATTTTATAGCAGACGACAATGGTTGCTTAAGTCAGTTATAGGGATTTTTCTTTTTCATTTTCTCTCACTAGGGCCATTGATTTGGTTACGATGACCATCTCGCCCATACGTGACTGTTACGTGCTGTGCATAAAATCGTAAAATCAACTTCGACACTTTCGGAGGCAACTGATACGTGTTGTACAAATCAAAGAAAGGTAAACAAAATTTTTCCCTGTTTTCTTGAAAACATTGAACCGACTTTGACGACCACGCGAGTCATAAATATGTCAATTTTATGTTTAACCGCTGCGTGAAAATATAAAATTCAGAAGCAACCGGTTGGTGTTGCGGAAATTTTTTCCGACAAAAAAATCTTGTTCTTGTTTGAAGAATTTAGAAGTAGGCCATAAAGATTAAATAAGATTAAGAATAACTAAAAATCCAATTTTTTTCTTTGATAGGGTAGAAAACATTGTGGGAAAAGGAGAAAATGCTGGTAACCTGCATTTTCTCCTTTCCTCAGTTTATTTTCAAAAGCCTTCGGGGTATTAAAAAGCCACTTCATTATGTGGTAAAAGGTTAATAAGGATAAACAGATATTCTCCCCCCGCCCCACTTTCCCATCAGCCAATCAAATCTCTTCCCTCTCTGAAATTATCCAATCAGAGAAGCTTTAAGGAAATCAGAATGGGTACCAACAGCCAAATTCAAAGCTGGGCCCACCAGCCAATCAGAGAGCTTCAAAATCGCTCCAAAATGAGGCGCTAATTTATCAGTAAAAAACAGTGAAAAAAACGGCATAAAAGTGGATTTAAAGTCTTCTTTAAAGGCTTCTGTGCAGTCCTTGGCAAACTGCCAGGCATGCACCATCCACACATGCCAGATTTCACTGAAAATGGGCAAACATTTAAGAAAATAGGGGCCCAGAAGACCTTGTTTTGGTCTTTTCAAGCCCCTTGCAAGAGTTACTTCCCTTAAACCCTCGATGCACCCCCCCTCCCCAGCCCATAGCTGGATTCGCTTTTCTAACTGGGCCCACAATAAATGCTGCACATTGAAACTTTTCAATAAGCCAAAGTGATCAATGTACAGTGTAAAAAAACCCCAGAAATTAATGTGACAAGTGGCTAAAAAAAACACTGAAAACCCATATATCAAACAAAGGCAACTGAAGTGTAATTTTTCTAATCTCTTCAAACCGCAACAAGAAACCCAGTCACGTTGACTATCGTTTCATATGTGCCCGTTACGCACATGCGAAAACCCCAAAAAATAATGCGACAAGTGGCTAAAAAAAAGACTGAAGGCTCTTTCAGTAGCAACTGCTTCTTATTGCATAAATCAAACAAAAGGAACTAAATTTTTGATGTATATTTTTTTCTTCAATCTCTTTATACCGTGACGACAAATCCATTTACGTTGACTACCGTCTCATAGGTGCCAGTTACGTCTCTGCGAAAAATTGACTTTCGGAGCATTTCATAGCAGACGACACCTGATGCTTGATTGGTCAAGCAGAGGGAATTACTTATATAATTTCTAATATATGTTTTTTCCCAATCTTTGTATGCCTGACAACAAACCCATTTAGGTTGTCTACTGTCTCGCAAGTGCCACTTACATATCCGCAAAAACATGAAAATTCGACTTACGGAATATTTTATAGCAGACGACAATGGTTGCTTAAGTCAGTTATAGGGATTTTTCTTTTTCATTTTCTCTCACTAGGGCCATTGATTTGGTTACGATGACCATCTCGCCCATACGTGACTGTTACGTGCTGTGCATAAAATCGTAAAATCAACTTCGACACTTTCGGAGGCAACTGATACGTGTTGTACAAATCAAAGAAAGGTAAACAAAATTTTTCCCTGTTTTCTTGAAAACATTGAACCGACTTTGATGACCACGCGAGTCATAAATAAGTCAATTTTATGTTTAACTGCTGCGCGAAAATATAAAATTTAGAAGCAACCGGTTGGTGTTGCGGAAATTTTTTCCGACAAAAAAATCTTGTTCTTGTTTGAAGAATTTAGAAGTAGGCCATAAAGATTAAATAAGATTAAGAATAACTAAAAATCCAATTTTTTTCTTTGATAGGGTAGAAAACATTGTGGGAAAAGGAGAAAATGCTGGTAACCTGCATTTTCTCCTTTCCTCAGTTTATTTTCAAAAGCCTTCGGGGTATTAAAAAGCCACTTCATTATGTGGTAAAAGGTTAATAAGGATAAACAGATATTCTCCCCCCCACTTTCCCATCAGCCAATCAAATCTCTTCCCTCTCTGAAATTATCCAATCAGAGAAGCTTTAAGGAAATCAGAATGGGTACCAACAGCCAAATTCAAAGCTGGGCCCACCAGCCAATCAGAGAGCTTCAAAATCGCTCCAAAATGAGGCGCTAATTTATCAGTAAAAAACAGTGAAAAAAACGGCATAAAAGTGGATTTAAAGTCTTCTTTAAAGGCTTCTGTGCAGTCCTTGGCAAACTGCCAGGCATGCACCATCCACACATGCCAGATTTCACTGAAAATGGGCAAACATTTAAGAAAATAGGGGCCCAGAAGACCTTGTTTTGGTCTTTTCAAGCCCCTTGCAAGAGTTACTTCCCTTAAACCCTCGATGCACCCCCCTCCCCAGCCCATAGCTGGATTCGCTTTTCTAACTGGGCCCACAATAAATGCTGCACATTGAAACTTTTCAATAAGCCAAAGTGATCAATGTACAGTGTAAAAAACCCCCAGAAATTAATGTGACAAGTGGCTAAAAAAACACTGAAAACCCATATATCAAACAAAGGCAACTGAAGTGTAATTTTTCTAATCTCTTCAAACCGCAACAAGAAACCCAGTCACGTTGACTATCGTTTCATATGTGCCCATTACGCTCATGCGAAAACCCCAGAAAATAATGTGACAAGTGGCTAAAAAAAGACTGAAGGCTCTTTCAGTAGCAACTGCTTCTTATTGCATAAATCAAACAAAAGGAACTAAATTTTTGATGTATATTTTTTTCTTCAATCTCTTTATACCGTGACGACAAATCCATTTACGTTGACTACCGTCTCATAGGTGCCAGTTACGTCTCTGCGAAAAATCGACTTTCGGAGCATTTCATAGCAGACAACACCTGTTGCTTGATTGGTCAAGCAGAAGGAATTACTTATATAATTTCTAATATATGTTTTTTCCCAATCTTTGTATGCCTGACAACAAACCCATTTAGGTTGTCTACTGTCTCGCAAGTGCCACTTACGTATCCGCAAAAACATGAAAATTCGACTTACGGAATATTTTATAGCAGACGACAATGGTTGCTTAAGTCAGTTATAGGGATTTTTCTTTTTCATTTTCTCTCACTAGGGCCATTGATTTGGTTACGATGACCATCTCGCCCATACGTGACTGTTACGTGCTGTGCATAAAATCGTAAAATCAACTTCGACACTTTCGGAGGCAACTGATACGTGTTGTACAAATCAAAGAAAGGTAAACAAAATTTTTCCCTGTTTTCTTGAAAACATTGAACCGACTTTGACGACCACGCGAGTCATAAATATGTCAATTTTATGTTTAACCGCTGCGTGAAAATATAAAATTCAGAAGCAACCGGTTGGTGTTGCGGAAATTTTTTCCGACAAAAAAATCTTGTTCTTGTTTGAAGAATTTAGAAGTAGGCCATAAAGATTAAATAAGATTAAGAATAACTAAAAATCCAATTTTTTTCTTTGATAGGGTAGAAAACATTGTGGGAAAAGGAGAAAATGCTGGTAACCTGCATTTTCTCCTTTCCTCAGTTTATTTTCAAAAGCCATCGGGGTATTAAAAAGCCACTTCATTATGTGGTAAAAGGTTAATAAGGATAAACAGATATTCTCCCCCCGCCCCACTTTCCCATCAGCCAATCAAATCTCTTCCCTCTCTGAAATTATCCAATCAGAGAAGCTTTAAGGAAATCAGAATGGGTACCAACAGCCAAATTCAAAGCTGGGCCCACCAGCCAATCAGAGAGCTTCAAAATCGCTCCAAAATGAGGCGCTAATTTATCAGTAAAAAACAGTGAAAAAAACGGCATAAAAGTGGATTTAAAGTCTTCTTTAAAGGCTTCTGTGCAGTCCTTGGCAAACTGCCAGGCATGCACCATCCACACATGCCAGATTTCACTGAAAATGGGCAAACATTTAAGAAAATAGGGGCCCAGAAGACCTTGTTTTGGTCTTTTCAAGCCCCTTGCAAGAGTTACTTCCCTTAAACCCTCGATGCACCCCCCCCTCCCCAGCCCATAGCTGGATTCGCTTTTCTAACTGGGCCCACAATAAATGCTGCACATTGAAACTTTTCAATAAGCCAAAGTGATCAATGTACAGTGTAAAAAACCCCCAGAAATTAATGTGACAAGTGGCTAAAAAAAACACTGAAAACCCATATATCAAACAAAGGCAACTGAAGTGTAATTTTTCTAATCTCTTCAAACCGCAACAAGAAACCCAGTCACGTTGACTATCGTTTCATATGTGCCCGTTACGCACATGCGAAAACCCCAAAAAATAATGCGACAAGTGGCTAAAAAAAAGACTGAAGGCTCTTTCAGTAGCAACTGCTTCTTTTTGCATAAATCAAACAAAAGGAACTAAATTTTTGATGTATATTTTTTTCTTCAATCTCTTTATACCGTGACGACAAATCCATTTACGTTGACTACCGTCTCATAGGTGCCAGTTACGTCTCTGCGAAAAATTGACTTTCGGAGCATTTCATAGCAGACGACACCTGATGCTTGATTGGTCAAGCAGAGGGAATTACTTATATAATTTCTAATATATGTTTTTTCCCAATCTTTGCATGCCTGACAACAAACCCATTTAGGTTGTCTACTGTCTCGCAAGTGCCACTTACGTATCCGCAAAAACATGAAAATTCGACTTACGGAATATTTTATAGCAGACGACAATGGTTGCTTAAGTCAGTTATAGGGATTTTTCTTTTTCATTTTCTCTCACTAGGGCCATTGATTTGGTTACGATGACCATCTCGCCCATACGTGACTGTTACGTGCTGTGCATAAAATCGTAAAATCAACTTCGACACTTTCGGAGGCAACTGATACGTGTTGTACAAATCAAAGAAAGGTAAACAAAATTTTTCCCTGTTTTCTTGAAAACATTGAACCGACGTTGATGACCACGCGAGTCATAAATAAGTCAATTTTATGTTTAACCGCTGCGCGAAAATATAAAATTTAGAAGCAACCGGTTGGTGTTGCGGAAATTTTTTCCGACAAAAAAATCTTGTTCTTGTTTGAAGAATTTAGAAGTAGGCCATAAAGATTAAATAAGATTAAGAATAACTAAAAATCCAATTTTTTTCTTTGATAGGGTAGAAAACATTGTGGGAAAAGGAGAAAATGCTGGTAACCTGCATTTTCTCCTTTCCTCAGTTTATTTTCAAAAGCCTTCGGGGTATTAAAAAGCCACTTCATTATGTGGTAAAAGGTTAATAAGGATAAACAGATATTCTCCCCCCCACTTTCCCATCAGCCAATCAAATCTCTTCCCTCTCTGAAATTATCCAATCAGAGAAGCTTTAAGGAAATCAGAATGGGTACCAACAGCCAAATTCAAAGCTGGGCCCACCAGCCAATCAGAGAGCTTCAAAATCGCTCCAAAATGAGGCGCTAATTTATCAGTAAAAAACAGTGAAAAAAACGGCATAAAAGTGGATTTAAAGTCTTCTTTAAAGGCTTCTGTGCAGTCCTTGGCAAACTGCCAGGCATGCACCATCCACACATGCCAGATTTCACTGAAAATGGGCAAACATTTAAGAAAATAGGGGCCCAGAAGACCTTGTTTTGGTCTTTTCAAGCCCCTTGCAAGAGTTACTTCCCTTAAACCCTCGATGCACCCCCCCTCCCCAGCCCATAGCTGGATTCGCTTTTCTAACTGGGCCCACAATAAATGCTGCACATTGAAACTTTTCAATAAGCCAAAGTGATCAATGTACAGTGTAAAAAACCCCCAGAAATTAATGTGACAAGTGGCTAAAAAAACACTGAAAACCCATATATCAAACAAAGGCAACTGAAATGTAATTTTTCTAATCTCTTCAAACCGCAACAAGAAACCCAGTCACGTTGACTATCGTTTCATATGTGCCCATTACGCTCATGCGAAAACCCCAGAAAATAATGTGACAAGTGGCTAAAAAAAGACTGAAGGCTCTTTCAGTAGCAACTGCTTCTTATTGCATAAATCAAACAAAAGGAACTAAATTTTTGATGTATATTTTTTTCTTCAATCTCTTTATACCGTGACGACAAATCCATTTACGTTGACTACCGTCTCATAGGTGCCAGTTACGTCTCTGCGAAAAATCGACTTTCGGAGCATTTCATAGCAGACAACACCTGTTGCTTGATTGGTCAAGCAGAAGGAATTACTTATATAATTTCTAATATATGTTTTTTCCCAATCTTTGTATGCCTGACAACAAACCCATTTAGGTTGTCTACTGTCTCGCAAGTGCCACTTACGTATCCGCAAAAACATGAAAATTCGACTTACGGAATATTTTATAGCAGACGACAATGGTTGCTTAAGTCAGTTATAGGGATTTTTCTTTTTCATTTTCTCTCACTAGGGCCATTGATTTGGTTACGATGACCATCTCGCCCATACGTGACTGTTACGTGCTGTGCATAAAATCGTAAAATCAACTTCGACACTTTCGGAGGCAACTGATACGTGTTGTACAAATCAAAGAAAGGTAAACAAAATTTTTCCCTGTTTTCTTGAAAACATTGAACCGACTTTGACGACCACGCGAGTCATAAATATGTCAATTTTATGTTTAACCGCTGCGTGAAAATATAAAATTCAGAAGCAACCGGTTGGTGTTGCGGAAATTTTTTCCGACAAAAAAATCTTGTTCTTGTTTGAAGAATTTAGAAGTAGGCCATAAAGATTAAATAAGATTAAGAATAACTAAAAATCCAATTTTTTTCTTTGATAGGGTAGAAAACATTGTGGGAAAAGGAGAAAATGCTGGTAACCTGCATTTTCTCCTTTCCTCAGTTTATTTTCAAAAGCCTTCGGGGTATTAAAAAGCCACTTCATTATGTGGTAAAAGGTTAATAAGGATAAACAGATATTCTCCCCCCCACTTTCCCATCAGCCAATCAAATCTCTTCCCTCTCTGAAATTATCCAATCAGAGAAGCTTTAAGGAAATCAGAATGGGTACCAACAGCCAAATTCAAAGCTGGGCCCACCAGCCAATCAGAGAGCTTCAAAATCGCTCCAAAATGAGGCGCTAATTTATCAGTAAAAAAGAGTGAAAAAACGGCATAAAAGTGGATTTAAAGTCTTCTTTAAAGGCTTCTGTGCAGTCCTTGGCAAACTGCCAGGCATGCACCATCCACACATGCCAGATTTCACTGAAAATGGGCAAACATTTAAGAAAATAGGGGCCCAGAAGACCTTGTTTTGGTCTTTTCTAGCCCCTTGCAAGAGTTACCTCCCTTAAACCCTCGATGCACCCCCCTCCCCAGCCCATAGCTGGATTCGCTTTTCTAACTGGGCCCACAATAAATGCTGCACATTGAAACTTTTCAATAAGCCAAAGTGATCAATGTACAGTGTAAAAAACCCCCAGAAATTAATGTGACAAGTGGCTAAAAAAACACTGAAAACCCATATATCAAACAAAGGCAACTGAAGTGTAATTTTTCTAATCTCTTCAAACCGCAACAAGAAACCCAGTCACGTTGACTATCGTTTCATATGTGCCTGTTACGCTCATGCGAAAACCCCAGAAAATAATGTGACAAGTGGCTAAAAAAAGACTGAAGGCTCTTTCAGTAGCAACTGCTTCTTATTGCATAAATCAAACAAAAGGAACTAAATTTTTGATGTATATTTTTTTCTTCAATCTCTTTATACCGTGACGACAAATCCATTTACGTTGACTACCGTCTCATAGGTGCCAGTTACGTCTCTGCGAAAAATCGACTTTCGGAGCATTTCATAGCAGACAACACCTGTTGCTTGATTGGTCAAGCAGAAGGAATTACTTATATAATTTCTAATATATGTTTTTTCCCAATCTTTGTATGCCTGACAACAAACCCATTTAGGTTGTCTACTGTCTCGCAAGTGCCACTTACATATCCGCAAAAACATGAAAATTCGACTTACGGAATATTTTATAGCAGACGACAATGGTTGCTTAAGTCAGTTATAGGGATTTTTCTTTTTCATTGTCTCTCACTAGGGCCATTGATTTGGTTACGATGACCATCTCGCCCATACGTGACTGTTACGTGCTGTGCATAAAATCGTAAAATCAACTTCGACACTTTCGGAGGCAACTGATACGTGTTGTACAAATCAAAGAAAGGTAAACAAAATTTTTCCCTGTTTTCTTGAAAACATTGAACAGACTTTGACGACCACGCGAGTCATAAATAAGTCAATTTTATGTTTAACCGCTGCGCGAAAATATAAAATTCAGAAGCAACCGGTTGGTGTTGCGGAAATTTTTTCCGACAAAAAAATCTTGTTCTTGTTTGAAGAATTTAGAAGTAGGCCATAAAGATTAAATAAGATTAAGAATAACTAAAAATCCAATTTTTTTCTTTGATAGGGTAGAAAACATTGTGGGAAAAGGAGAAAATGCTGGTAACCTGCATTTTCTCCTTTCCTCAGTTTATTTTCAAAAGCCTTCGGGGTATTAAAAAGCCACTTCATTATGTGGTAAAAGGTTAATAAGGATAAACAGATATTCTCCCCCCCCACTTTCCCATCAGCCAATCAAATCTCTTCCCTCTCTGAAATTATCCAATCAGAGAAGCTTTAAGGAAATCAGAATGGGTACCAACAGCCAAATTCAAAGCTGGGCCCACCAGCCAATCAGAGAGCTTCAAAATCGCTCCAAAATGAGGCGCTAATTTATCAGTAAAAAACAGTGAAAAAAACGGCATAAAAGTGGATTTAAAGTCTTCTTTAAAGGCTTCTGTGCAGTCCTTGGCAAAGTGCCAGGCATGCACCATCCACACATGCCAGATTTCACTGAAAATGGGCAAACATTTAAGAAAATAGGGGCCCAGAAGACCTTGTTTTGGTCTTTTCAAGCCCCTTGCAAGAGTTACTTCCCTTAAACCCTCGATGCACCCCCCCTCCCCAGCCCATAGCTGGATTCGCTTTTCTAACTGGGCCCACAATAAATGCTGCGCATTGAAATTTTTCAATAAGCCAAAGTGATCAATGAACAGTGTAAAAAACCCCCAGAAATTAATGTGACAAGTGGCTAAAAGAACACTGAAAACCCATATATCAAACAAAGGCAACTGAAGTGTAATTTTTCTAATCTCTTCAAACCGCAACAAGAAACCCAGTCACGTTGACTATCGTTTCATATGTGCCCGTTACGCTCATGCGAAAACCCCAAAAAATAATGCGACAAGTGGCTAAAAAAAAGACTGAAGGCTCTTTCAGTAGCAACTGCTTCTTATTGCATAAATCAAACAAAAGGAACTAAATTTTTGATGTATATTTTTTTCTTCAATCTCTTTATACCGTGACGACAAATCCATTTACGTTGACTACCGTCTCATAGGTGCCAGTTACGTCTCTGCGAAAAATCGACTTTCGGAGCATTTCATAGCAGACGACACCTGATGCTTGATTGGTCAAGCAGAGGGAATTACTTATATAATTTCTAATATATGTTTTTTCCCAATCTTTGTATGCCTGACAACAAACCCATTTAGGTTGTCTACTGTCTCGCAAGTGCCACTTACATATCCGCAAAAACATGAAAATTCGACTTACGGAATATTTTATAGCAGACGACAATGGTTGCTTAAGTCAGTTATAGGGATTTTTCTTTTTCATTTTCTCTCACTAGGGCCATTGATTTGGTTACGATGACCATCTCGCCCATACGTGACTGTTACGTGCTGTGCATAAAATCGTAAAATCAACTTCGACACTTTCGGAGGCAACTGATACGTGTTGTACAAATCAAAGAAAGGTAAACAAAATTTTTCCCTGTTTTCTTGAAAACATTGAACCGACTTTGACGACCATGCGAGTCATAAATAAGTCAATTTTATGTTTAACCGATGCGCGAAAATATAAAATTCAGAAGCAACCGGTTGGTGTTGCGGAAATTTTTTCCAACAAAAAAATCTTGTTCTTGTTTGAAGAATTTAGAAGTAGGCCATAAGGATTAAATAAGATTAAGAATAACTAAAAATCCAATTTTTTTCTTTGATAGGGTAGAAAACATTGTGGGAAAAGGAGAAAATGCTGGTAACCTGCATTTTCTCCTTTCCTCAGTTTATTTTCAAAAGCCATCGGGGTATTAAAAAGCCACTTCATTATGTGGTAAAAGGTTAATAAGGATAAACAGATATTCTCCCCCCCCACTTTCCCATCAGCCAAGCAAATCTCTTCCCTCTCTGATATTATCCAATCAGAGAAGCTTTAAGGAAATCAGAATGGGTACCAACAGCCAAATTCAAAGCTGGGCCCACCAGCCAATCAGAGAGCTTCAAAATCGCTCCAAAATGAGGCGCTAATTTATCAGTAAAAAACAGTGAAAAAAACGGCATAAAAGTGGATTTAAAGTCTTCTTTAAAGGCTTCTGTGCAGTCCTTGGCAAACTGCCAGGCATGCACCATCCACACATGCCAGATTTCACTGAAAATGGGCAAACATTTAAGAAAATAGGGGCCCAGAAGACCTTGTTTTGGTCTTTTCAAGCCCCTTGCAAGAGTTACTTCCCTTAAACCCTCGATGCACCCCCCCTCCCCAGCCCATAGCTGGATTCGCTTTTCTAACTGGGCCCACAATAAATGCTGCACATTGAAACTTTTCAATAAGCCAAAGTGATCAATGTACAGTGTAAAAAAAACCCAGAAATTAATGTGACAAGTGGCTAAAAAAACACTGAAAACCCATATATCAAACAAAGGCAACTGAAGTGTAATTTTTCTAATCTCTTCAAACCGCAACAAGAAACCCAGTCACGTTGACTATCGTTTCATATGTGCCCATTACGCTCATGCGAAAACCCCAGAAAATAATGTGACAAGTGGCTAAAAAAAGACTGAAGGCTCTTTCAGTAGCAACTGCTTCTTATTGCATAAATCAAACAAAAGGAACTAAATTTTTGATGTATATTTTTTTCTTCAATCTCTTTATACTGTGACGACAAATCCATTTACGTTGACTACCGTCTCATAAGTGCCAGTTACGTCTCTGCGAAAAATCGACTTTCGGAGCATTTCATAGCAGACGACACCTGTTGCTTGATTGGTCAAGCAGAGGGAATTACTTATATAATTTCTAATATATGTTTTTTCCCAATCTTTGTATGCCTGACAACAAACCCATTTAGGTTGTCTACTGTCTCTCAAGTGCCACTTACGTATCCGCAAAAACATGAAAATTCGACTTACGGAATATTTTATAGCAGACGACAATGGTTGCTTAAGTCAGTTATAGGGATTTTTCTTTTTCATTTTCTCTCACTAGGGCCATTGATTTGGTTACGATGACCATCTCGCCCATACGTGACTGTTACGTGCTGTGCATAAAATCGTAAAATCAACTTCGACACTTTCGGAGGCAACTGATACGTGTTGTACAAATCAAAGAAAGGTAAACAAAATTTTTCCCTGTTTTCTTGAAAACATTGAACCGACTTTGACGACCATGCGAGTCATAAATAAGTCAATTTTATGTTTAACCGCTCTCAAAAATATAAAATTCAGAAGCAAGCGGTTGGTGTTGCGGAAATTTTTTCCGACAAAAAAATCTTGTTCTTGTTTGAAGAATTTAGAAGTAGGCCATAAAGATTAAATAAGATTAAGAATAACTAAAAATCCAATTTTTTTCTTTGATAGGGTAGAAAACATTGTGGGAAAAGGAGAAAATGCTGGTAACCTGCATTTTCTCCTTTCCTCAGTTTATTTTCAAAAGCCTTCGGGGTATTAAAAAGCCACTTCATTATGTGGTAAAAGGTTAATAAGGATAAACAGATATTCTCCCCCCCCACTTTCCCATCAGCCAATCAAATCTCTTCCCTCTCTGAAATTATCCAATCAGAGAAGCTTTAAGGAAATCAGAATGGGTACCAACAGCCAAATTCAAAGCTGGGCCCACCAGCCAATCAGAGAGCTTCAAAATCGCTCCAAAATGAGGCGCTAATTTATCAGTAAAAAACAGTGAAAAAAACGGCATAAAAGTGGATTTAAAGTCTTCTTTAAAGGCTTCTGTGCAGTCCTTGGCAAACTGCCAGGCATGCACCATCCACACATGCCAGATTTCACTGAAAATGGGCAAACATTTAAGAAAATAGGGGCCCAGAAGACCTTGTTTTGGTCTTTTCAAGCCCCTTGCAAGAGTTACCTCCCTTAAACCCTAGATGCACCCCCCTCCCCAGCCCATAGCTGGATTCGCTTTTCTAACTGGGCCCACAATAAATGCTGCACATTGAAACTTTTCAATAAGCCAAAGTGATCAATGTACAGTGTAAAAAACCCCCAGAAATTAATGTGACAAGTGGCTAAAAAAAACACTGAAAACCCATATATCAAACAAAGGCAACTGAAGTGTAATTTTTCTAATCTCTTCAAACCGCAACAAGAAACCCAGTCACGTTGACTATCGTTTCATATGTGCCCGTTACGCTCATGCGAAAACCCCAGAAAATAATGCGACAAGTGGCTAAAAAAAGACTGAAGGCTCTTTCAGTAGCAACTGCTTCTTATTGCATAAATCAAACAAAAGGAACTAAATTTTTGATGTATATTTTTTTCTTCAATCTCTTTATACCGTGATGACAAATCCATTTACGTTGACTACCGTCTCATAAGTGCCAGTTACGTCTCTGCGAAAAATCGACTTTCGGAGCATTTCATAGCAGACGACACCTGTTGCTTGATTGGTCAAGCAGAGGGAATTACTTATATAATTTCTAATATATGTTTTTTCCCAATCTTTGTATGCCTGACAACAAACCCATTTAGGTTGTCTACTGTCTCGCAAGTGCCACTTACGTATCCGCAAAAACATGAAAATTCGACTTACGGAATATTTTATAGCAGACGACAATGGTTGCTTAAGTCAGTTATAGGGATTTTTCTTTTTCATTTTCTCTCACTAGGGCCATTGATTTGGTTACGATGACCATCTCGCCCATACGTGACTGTTACGTGCTGTGCATAAAATCGTAAAATCAACTTCGACACTTTCGGAGGCAACTGATACGTGTTGTACAAATCAAAGAAAGGTAAACAAAATTTTTCCCTGTTTTCTTGAAAACATTGAACCGACTTTGACGACCACGCGAGTCATAAATAAGTCAATTTTATGTTTAACCGCTGCACGAAAATATAAAATTCAGAAGCAACCGGTTGGTGTTGCGGAAATTTTTTCCGACAAAAAAATCTTGTTCTTGTTTGAAGAATTTAGAAGTAGGCCATAAAGATTAAATAAGATTAAGAATAACTAAAAATCCAATTTTTTTCTTTGATAGGGTAGAAAACATTGTGGGAAAAGGAGAAAATGCTGGTAACCTGCATTTTCTCCTTTCCTCAGTTTATTTTCAAAAGCCTTCGGGGTATTAAAAAGCCACTTCATTATGTGGTAAAAGGTTAATAAGGATAAACAGATATTCTCCCCCCCCACTTTCCCATCAGCCAATCAAATCTCTTCCCTCTCTGAAATTATCCAATCAGAGAAGCTTTAAGGAAATCAGAATGGGTACCAACAGCCAAATTCAAAGCTGGGCCCACCAGCCAATCAGAGAGCTTCAAAATCGCTCCAAAATGAGGCGCTAATTTATCAGTAAAAAACAGTGAAAAAAACGGCATAAAAGTGGATTTAAAGTCTTCTTTATAGGCTTCTGTGCAGTCCTTGGCAAACTGCCAGGCATGCACCATCCACACATGCCAGATTTCACTGAAAATGGGCAAACATTTAAGAAAATAGGGGCCCAGAAGACCTTGTTTTGGTCTTTTCAAGCCCCTTGCAAGAGTTACTTCCCTTAAACCCTAGATGCACCCCCTCCCCAGCCCATAGCTGGATTCGCTTTTCTAACTGGGCCCACAATAAATGCTGCACATTGAAACTTTTCAATAAGCCAAAGTTATCAATGTACAGTGTAAAAAACCCCCAGAAATTAATGTGACAAGTGGCAAAAAAAACACTGAAAACCCATATATCAAACAAAGGCAACTGAAGTGTAATTTTTCTAATCTCTTCAAACCGCAACAGGAAACCCAGTCACGTTGACTATCGTTTCATATGTGCCCGTTACGCTCATGCGAAAACCCCAGAAAATAATGCGACAAGTGGCTAAAAAAAGACTGAAGGCTCTTTCAGTAGCAACTGCTTCTTATTGCATAAATCAAACAAAAGGAACTAAATTTTTGATGTATATTTTTTTCTTCAATCTCTTTATACCGTGACGACAAATCCATTTACGTTGACTACCGTCTCATAGGTGCCAGTTATGTCTCTGCGAAAAATCGACTTTCGGAGCATTTCATAGCAGACGACACCTGATGCTTGATTGGTCAAGCAGAGGGAATTACTTATATAATTTCTAATATATGTTTTTTCCCAATCTTTGTATGCCTGACAACAAACCCATTTATGTTGTATACTGTCTCACAAGTGCCACTTACGTATCCGCAAAAACATGAAAATTCGACTTACGGAATATTTTATAGCAGACGACAATGGTTGCTTAAGTCAGTTATAGGGATTTTTCTTTTTCATTTTCTCTCACTAGGGCCATTGATTTGGTTACGATGACCATCTCGCCCATACGTGACTGTTACATGCTGTGCATAAAATCGTAAAATCAACTTCGACACTTTCGGAGGCAACTGATACGTGTTGTACAAATCAAAGAAAGGTAAACAAAATTTTTCCCTGTTTTCTTGAAAACATTGAACCGACTTTGACGACCACGCGAGTCATAAATAAGTCAATTTTATGTCTAACCGCTGCGCGAAAAATATAAAATTCAGAAGCAACCGGTTGGTGTTGCGGAAATTTTTTCCGACAAAAAAATCTTGTTCTTGTTTGAAGAATTTAGAAGTAGGCCATAAAGATTAAATAAGATTAAGAATAACTAAAAATCCAATTTTTTTCTTTGATAGGGTAGAAAACATTGTGGGAAAAGGAGAAAATGCTGGTAACCTGCATTTTCTCCTTTCCTCAGTTTATTTTCAAAAACCTTCGGGGTATTAAAAAGCCACTTCATTATGTGGTAAAAGGTTAATAAGGATAAACAGATATTCTCCCCCCCACTTTCCCATCAGCCAATCAAATCTCTTCCCTCTCTGAAATTATCCAATCAGAGAAGCTTTAAGGAAATCAGAATGGGTACCAACAGCCAAATTCAAAGCTGGGCCCACCAGCCAATCAGAGAGCTTCAAAATCGCTCCAAAATGAGGCGCTAATTTATCAGTAAAAAACAGTGAAAAAAACGGCATAAAAGTGGATTTAAAGTCTTCTTTAAAGGCTTCTGTGCAGTCCTTGGCAAACTGCCAGGCATGCACCATCCACACATGCCAGATTTCACTGAAAATGGGCAAACATTTAAGAAAATAGGGGCCCAGAAGACCTTGTTTTGGTCTTTTCAAGCCCCTTGCAAGAGTTACTTCCCTTAAACCCTCGATGCACCCCCCCTCCCCAGCCCATAGCTGGATTCGCTTTTCTAACTGGGCCCACAATAATTGCTGCACATTGAAACTTTTCAATAAGCCAAAGTGATCAATGTACAGTGTAAAAACCCCCAGAAATTAATGTGACAAGTGGCTAAAAAAACACTGAAAACCCATATATCAAACAAAGGCAACTGAAGTGTAATTTTTCTAATCTCTTCAAACCGCAACAAGAAACCCAGTCACGTTGACTATCGTTTCATATGTGCCCGTTACGCTCATGCGAAAACCACAGAAAATAATGCGACAAGTGGCTAAAAAAAGACTGAAGGCTCTTTCAGTAGCAACTGCTTCTTATTGCATAAATCAAACAAAAGGAACTAAATTTTTGATGTATATTTTTTTCTTCAATCTCTTTATACCGTGACGACAAATCCATTTACGTTGACTACCGTCTCATAGGTGCCAGTTACGTCTCTGCGAAAAATTGACTTTCGGAGCATTTCATAGCAGACGACACCTGTTGCTTGATTGGTCAAGCAGAGGGAATTACTTATATAATTTCTAATATATGTTTTTTCCCAATCTTTGTATGCCTGACAACAAACCCATTTAGGTTGTCTACTGTCTCGCAAGTGCCACTTACGTATCCGCAAAAACATGAAAATTCGACTTACGGAATATTTTATAGCAGACGACAATGGTTGCTTAAGTCAGTTATAGGGATTTTTCTTTTTCATTTTCTCTCACTAGGGCCATTGATTTGGTTACGATGACCATCTCGCCCATACGTGACTGTTACGTGCTGTGCATAAAATCGTAAAATCAACTTCGACACTTTCGGAGGCAACTGATACGTGTTGTACAAATCAAAGAAAGGTAAACAAAATTTTTCCCTGTTTTCTTGAAAACATTGAACCGACTTTGACGACCACGCGAGTCATAAATAAGTCAATTTTATGTTTAACCGCTGCGCGAAAATATAAAATTCAGAAGCAACCGGTTGGTGTTGCGGAAATTTTTTCCAACAAAAAAATCTTGTTCTTGTTTGAAGAATTTAGAAGTAGGCCATAAAGATTAAATAAGATTAAGAATAACTAAAAATCCAATTTTTTTCTTTGATAGGGTAGAAAACATCGTGGGAAAATGAGAAAATGCTGGTAACCTGCATTTTCTCCTTTCCTCAGTTTATTTTCAAAAGCCTTCGGGGTATTAAAAAGCCACTTCATTATGTGGTAAAAGGTTAATAAGGATAAACAGATATTCTCCCCCCCACTTTCCCATCAGCCAATCAAATCTCTTCCCTCTCTGAAATTATCCAATCAGAGAAGCTTTTAGGAAATCAGAATGGGTACCAACAGCCAAATTCAAAGCTGGGCCCACCAGCCAATCAGAGAGCTTCAAAATCGCTCCAAAATGAGGCGCTAATTTATCAGTAAAAAACAGTGAAAAAAACGGCATAAAAGTGGATTTAAAGTCTTCTTTAAAGGCTTCTGTGCAGTCCTTGGCAAACTGCCAGGCATGCACCATCCACACATGCCAGATTTCACTGAAAATGGGCAAACATTTAAGAAAATAGGGGCCCAGAAGACCTTGTTTTGGTCTTTTCAAGCCCCTTGCAAGAGTTACTTCCCTTAAACCCTCGATGCACCCCCCCTCCCCAGCCCATAGCTGGATTCGCTTTTCTAACTGGACCCACAATAAATGCTGCACATTGAAACTTTTCAATAAGCCAAAGTGATCAATGTACAGTGTAAAAAACCCCCAGAAATTAATGTGACAAGTGGCTAAAAAAACACTGAAAACCCATATATCAAACAAAGGCAACTGAAGTGTAATTTTTCTAATCTCTTCAAACAGCAACAAGAAACCCAGTCACGTTGACTATCGTTTCATATGTGCCCGTTACGCTCATGCGAAAACCCAAGAAAATAATGCGACAAGTGGCTAAAAAAAGACTGAAGGCTCTTTCAGTAGCAACTGCTTCTTATTGCATAAATCAAACAAAAGAAACTAAATTTTTGATGTATATTTTTTTCTTCAATCTCTTTATACCGTGACGACAAATCCATTTACGTTGACTACCGTCTCATAGGTGCCAGTTACGTCTCTGCGAAAAATCGACTTTCGGAGCATTTCATAGCAGACGACACCTGTTGCTTGATTGGTCAAGCAGAGGGAATTACTTATATAATTTCTAATATATGTTTTTTCCCAATCTTTGTATGCCTGACAACAAACCCATTTAGGTTGTCTACTGTCTCGCAAGTGCCACTTACGTATCCGCAAAAACATGAAAATTCGACTTACGGAATATTTTATTGCAGACGACAATGGTTGCTTAAGTCAGTTATAGGGATTTTTCTTTTTCATTTTCTCTCACTAGGGCCATTGATTTGGTTACGATGACCATCTCGCTCATACGTGACTGTTACGTGCTGTGCATAAAATCATAAAATCAACTTCGACACTTTCGGAGGCAACTGATACGTGTTGTACAAATCAAAGAAAGGTAAACAAAATTTTTCCCTGTTTTCTTGAAAACATTGAACCGACTTTGACGACCATGCGAGTCATAAATAAGTCAATTTTATGTTTAACCGCTGCGCAAAAATATAAAATTCAGAAGCAACCAGTTGGTGTTGCGGAAATTTTTTCCGACAAAAAAATCTTGTTATTGTTTGAAGAATTTAGAAGTAGGCCATAAAGATTAAATAAGATTAAGAATAACTAAAAATCCAATTTTTTTCTTTGATAGGGTAGAAAACATTGTGGGAAAAGGAGAAAATGCTGGTAACCTGCATTTTCTCCTTTCCTCAGTTTATTTTCAAAAGCCTTCGGGGTATTAAAAAGCCACTTCATTATGTGGTAAAAGGTTAATAAGGATAAACAGATATTCTCCCCCCCACTTTCCCATCAGCCAATCAAATCTCTTCCCTCTCTGAAATTATCCAATCAGAGAAGCTTTAAGGAAATCAGAATGGGTACCAACAGCCAAATACAAAGCTGGGCCCACCAGCCAATCAGAGAGCTTCAAAATCGCTCCAAAATGAGGCGCTAATTTATCAGTAAAAAACAGTGAAAAAACGGCATAAAAGTGGATTTAAAGTCTTCTTTAAAGGCATCTGTGCAGTCCTTGGCAAACTGCCAGGCATGCACCATCCACACATGCCAGATTTCACTGAAAATGGGCAAACATTTAAGAAAATAGGGGCCCAGAAGACCTTGTTTTGGTCTTTTCAAGCCCCTTGCAAGAGTTACTTCCCTTAAACCCTCGATGCACCCCCCCTCCCCAGCCCATAGCTGGATTCGCTTTTCTAACTGGGCCCACAATAAATGCTGCACATTGAAA
This sequence comes from Tridacna crocea, assembly GCA_943736015.1. Classification (NCBI taxonomy): domain Eukaryota; kingdom Metazoa; phylum Mollusca; class Bivalvia; order Cardiida; family Cardiidae; genus Tridacna; species Tridacna crocea. Next base: position 15,398,194 of record OX031065.1, read on the forward strand.
CTTTTCAATAAGCCAAAGTGATCAATGTACAGTGTAAAAAACCCTCAGAAATTAATGTGACAAGTGGCTAAAAAAACACTGAAAACCCATATATCGAACAAAGGCAACTGAAGTGTAATTTTTCTAATCTCTTCAAACCACAACAAGAAACCCAGTCACGTTGACTATCGTTTCATATGTGCCCGTTACGCTCATGCGAAAACCCCAGAAAATAATGCGACAAGTGGCTAAAAAAAGACTGAAGGCTCTTTCAGTAGCAACTGCTTCTTATTGCATAAATCAAACAAAAGGAACTAAATTTTTGATGTATATTTTTTTCTTCAATCTCTTTATACCGTGACGACAAATCCATTTACGTTGACTACCGTCTCATAGGTGCCAGTTACGTCTCTGCGAAAAATTGACTTTCGGAGCATTTCATAGCAGACGACACCTGTTGCTTGATTGGTCAAGCAGAGGGAATTACTTATATAATTTTTAATATATGTTTTTTCCCAATCTTTGTATGCCTGACAACAAACCCATTTAGGTTGTCTACTGTCTCGCAAGTGCCACTTACGTATCCGCAAAAACATGAAAATTCGACTTACGGAATATTTTATTGCATACGACAATGGTTGCTTAAGTCAGTTATAGGGATTTTTCTTTTTCATTTTCTCTCACTAGGGCCATTGATTTGGTTACGATGACTATCTCGCTCATACGTGACTGTTACGTGCTGTGCATAAAATCGTAAAATCAACTTCGACACTTTCGGAGGCAACTGATACGTGTTGTACAAATCAAAGAAAGGTAAACAAAATTTTTCCCTGTTTTCTTGAAAACATTGAACCGACTTTAACGACCATGCGAGTCATAAATAAGTCAATTTTATGTTTAACCGCTGCGCGAAAATATAAAATTCAGAAGCAACCGGTTGGTGTTGCGGAAATTTTTTCCAACAAAAAAATCTTGTTCTTGTTTGAAGAATTTAGAAGTAGGCCATAAAGATTAAATAAGATTAAGAATAACTAAAAATCCAATTTTTTTCTTTGATAGGGTAGCCTGGTAACCTGCATTTTCTCCTTTCCTCAGTTTATTTTCAAAAGCCTTCGGGGTATTAAAAAGCCACTTCATTATGTGGTAAAAGGTTAATAAGGATAAACAGATATTCTCCCCCCGCACTTTCCCATCAGCCAATCAAATCTCTTCCCTCTCTGAAATTATCCAATCAGAGAAGCTTTAAGGAAATCAGAATGGGTACCAACAGCCAAATTCAAAGCTGGGCCCACCAGCCAATCAGAGAGCTTCAAAATCGCTCCAAAATGAGGCGCTAATTTATCAGTAAAAAACAGTGAAAAAAACGGCATAAAAGTGGATTTAAAGTCTTCTTTAAAGGCTTCTGTGCAGTCCTTGGCAAACTGCCAGGCATGCACCATCCACACATGCCAGATTTCACTGAAAATGGGCAAACATTTAAGAAAATAGGGGCCCAGAAGACCTTGTTTTGGTCTTTTCAAGCCCCTTGCAAGAGTTACTTCCCTTAAACCCTCGATGCACCCCCCCTCCCCAGCCCATAGCTGGATTCGCTTTTCTAACTGGGCCCACAATAATTGCTGCACATTGAAACTTTTCAATAAGCCAAAGTGATCAATGTACAGTGTAAAAAACCTCCAGAAATTAATGTGACAAGTGGCTAAAAAAACACTGAAAACCCATATATCAAACAAAGGCAACTGAAGTGTAATTTTTCTAATCTCTTCAAACCGCAACAAGAAACCCAGTCACGTTGACTATCGTTTCATATGTGCCCGTTACGCTCATGCGAAAACCCCAGAAAATAATGCGACAAGTGGCTAAAAAAAGACTGAAGGCTCTTTCAGTAGCAACTGCTTCTTATTGCATAAATCAAACAAAAGGAACTAAATTTTTGATGTATATTTTTTTCTTCAATCTCTTTATACCGTGACGACAAATCCATTTACGTTGACTACCATCTCATAGGTGCCAGTTATGTCTCTGCGAAAAATCGACTTTCGGAGCATTTCATAGCAGACGACACCTGATGCTTGATTGGTCAAGCAGAGGGAATTACTTATATAATTTCTAATATATGTTTTTTCCCAATCTTTGTATGCCTGACAACAAACCCATTTAGGTTGTATACTGTCTTACAAGTGCCACTTACGTATCCGCAAAAACATGAAAATTCGACTTACGGAATATTTTATAGCAGACGACAATGGTTGCTTAAGTCAGTTATAGGGATTTTTCTTTTTCATTTTCTCTCACTAGGGCCATTGATTTGGTTACGATGACCATCTCGCCCATACGTGACTGTTACATGCTGTGCATAAAATCGTAAAATCAACTTCGACACTTTCGGAGGCAACTGATACGTGTTGTACAAATCAAAGAAAGGTAAACAAAATTTTTCCCTGTTTTCTTGAAAACATTGAACCGACTTTGACGACCACGCGAGTCATAAATAAGTCAATTTTATGTCTAACCGCTGCGCGAAAAATATAAAATTCAGAAGCAACCGGTTGGTGTTGCGGAAATTTTTTCCGACAAAAAAATCTTGTTCTTGTTTGAAGAATTTAGAAGTAGGCCATAAAGATTAAATAAGATTAAGAATAACTAAAAATCCAATTTTTTTCTTTGATAGGGTAGAAAACATTGTGGGAAAAGGAGAAAATGCTGGTAACCTGCATTTTCTCCTTTCCTCAGTTTATTTTCAAAAACCTTCGGGGTATTAAAAAGCCACTTCATTATGTGGTAAAAGGTTAATAAGGATAAAAAGATATTCTCCCCCCCACTTTCCCATCAGCCAATCAAATCTCTTCCCTCTCTGAAATTATCCAATCAGAGAAGCTTTAAGGAAATCAGAATGGGTACCAACAGCCAAATTCAAAGCTGGGCCCACCAGCCAATCAGAGAGCTTCAAAATCGCTCCAAAATGAGGCGCTAATTTATCAGTAAAAAACAGTGAAAAAAACGGCATAAAAGTGGATTTAAAGTCTTCTTTAAAGGCTTCTGTGCAGTCCTTGGCAAACTGCCAGGCATGCACCATCCACACATGCCAGATTTCACTGAAAATGGGCAAACATTTAAGAAAATAGGGGCCCAGAAGACCTTGTTTTGGTCTTTTCAAGCCCCTTGCAAGAGTTACTTCACTTAAACCCTCGATGCACCCCCCCTCCCCAGCCCATAGCTGGATTCGCTTTTCTAACTGGGCCCACAATAAATGCTGCACATTGAAACTTTTCAATAAGCCAAAGTGATCAATGTACAGTGTAAAAAACCCCCAGAAATTAATGTGACAAGTGGCTAAAAAAACACTGAAAACCCATATATCAAACAAAGGCAACTGAAGTGTAATTTTTCTAATCTCTTCAAACCGCAACAATAAACCCAGTCACATTGACCATCGTTTCATATGTGCCCGTTACGCTCATGCGAAAACCCCAGAAAATAATGCGACAAGTGGCTAAAAAAAGACTGAAGGCTCTTTCAGTAGCAACTGCTTCTTATTGCATAAATCAAACAAAAGGAACTAAATTTTTGATGTATATTTTTTTCTTCAATCTCTTTATACCGTGACGACAAATCCATTTACGTTGACTACCGTCTCATAGGTGCCAGTTACGTCTCTGCGAAAAATCAACTTTCGGAGCATTTCATAACAGACGACACCTGTTGCTTGATTGGTCAAGCAGAGGGAATTACTTATATAATTTCTAATATATTTTTTTTCCCAATCTTTGTATGCCTGACAACAAACCTATTTAGGTTGTCTACTGTCTCGCAAGTGCCACTTACGTATCCGCAAAAACATGAAAATTCGACTTACGGAATATTTTATAGCAGACGACAATGGTTGCTTAAGTCAGTTATAGGGATTTTTCTTTTTCATTTTCTCTCACTAGGGCCATTGATTTGGTTACGATGACCATCTCGCCCATACGTGACTGTTACGTGCTGTGCATAAAATCGTAAAATCAACTTCGACACTTTCGGAGGCAACTGATACGTGTTGTACAAATCAAAGAAAGGTAAACAAAATTTTTCCCTGTTTTCTTGAAAACATTGAACCGACTTTGACGACCACGCGAGTCATAAATAAGTCAAACTTATGTTTAACCGCTGCGCGAAAATATAAAATTCAGAAGCAACCGATTGGTATTGCGGAAATTTTTTCCGACAAAAAAATCTTGTTCTTGTTTGAAGAATTTAGAAGTAGGCCATAAAGATTAAATAAGATTAAGAATAACTAAAAATCCAATTTTTTTCTTTGATAGGGTAGAAAACATTGTGGGAAAAGGAGAAAATGCTGGTAACCTGCATTTTCTCCTTTCCTCAGTTTATTTTCAAAAGCCTTCGGGGTATTAAAACGCCACTTCATTATGTGGTAAAAGGTTAATAAGGATAAACAGATATTCTCCCCCCCTTTTCCCATCAGCCAATCAAATCTCTTCCCTCTCTGAAATTATCCAATCAGAGAAGCTTTAAGGAAATCAGAATGGGTACCAACAGCCAAATTCAAAGCTGGGCCCACCAGCCAATCAGAGAGCTTCAAAATTGCTCCAAAATGAGGCGCTAATTTATCAGTAAAAAACAGTGAAAAAAAACGGCATAAAAGTGGATTTAAAGTCTTCTTTGAAGGCTTCTGTGCAGTCCTTGGCAAACTGCCAGGCATGCACCATCCACACATGCCAGATTTCACTGAAAATGGGCAAACATTTAAGAAAATAGGGGCCCAGAAGACCTTGTTTTGGTCTTTTCAAGCCCCTTGCAAGAGTTACTTCACTTAAACCCTCGATTCACCCCCCCCTCCCCAGCCCATAGCTGGATTCGCTTTTCTAACTGGACCCACAATAAATGCTGCACATTGAAACTTTTCAATAAGCCAAAGTGATCAATGTACAGTGTAAAAACCCCCAGAAATTAATGTGACAAGTGGCTAAAAAAACACTGAAAACCCATATATCAAACAAAGGCAACTGAAGTGTAATTTTTCTAATCTCTTCAAACCGCAACAAGAAACCCAGTCACGTTGACTATCGTTTCATATGTGCCTGTTACGCTCATGCGAAAACCACAGAAAATAATGCGACAAGTGGCTAAAAAAAGACTGAAGGCTCTTTCAGTAGCAACTGCTTCTTATTGCATAATCAAACAAAAGGAACTAAATTTTTGATGTATATTTTTTTCTTCAATCTCTTTATACCGTGACGACAAATCCATTTACGTTGACTACCGTCTCATAGGTGCCAGTTACGTCTCTGCGAAAAATTGACTTTCGGAGCATTTCATAGCAGACGACACCTGTTGCTTGATTGGTCAAGCAGAGGGAATTACTTATATAATTTCTAATATATGTTTTTTCCCAATCTTTGTATGCCTGACAACAAACCCATTTAGGTTGTCTACTGTCTCGCAAGTGCCACTTACGTATCCGCAAAAACATGAAAATTCGACTTACGGAATATTTTATAGCAGACGACAATGGTTGCTTAAGTCAGTTATAGGGATTTTTCTTTTTCATTTTCTCTCACTAGGGTCATTGATTTGGTTACGATGACCATCTCGCCCATACGTGACTGTTACGTGCTGTGCATAAAATCGTAAAATCAACTTCGACACTTTCGGAGGCAACTGATACGTGTTGTACAAATCAAAGAAAGGTAAACAAAATTTTTCCCTGTTTTCTTGAAAACATTGAACCGACTTTGACGACCACGCGAGTCATAAATAAGTCAATTTTATGTTTAACCGCTGCGCGAAAATATAAAATTCAGAAGCAACCGGTTGGTGTTGCGGAAATTTTTTCCAACAAAAAAATCTTGTTCTTGTTTGAAGAATTTAGAAGTAGGCCATAAAGATTAAATAAGATTAAGAATAACTAAAAATCCAATTTTTTTCTTTGATAGGGTAGAAAACATCGTGGGAAAATGAGAAAATGCTGGTAACCTGCATTTTCTCCTTTCCTCAGTTTATTTTCAAAAGCCTTCGGGGTATTAAAAAGCCACTTCATTATGTGGTAAAAGGTTAATAAGGATAAACAGATATTCTCCCCCCCACTTTCCCATCAGCCAATCAAATCTCTTCCCTCTCTGAAATTATCCAATCAGAGAAGCTTTAAGGAAATCAGAATGGGTACCAACAGCCAAATACAAAGCTGGGCCCACCAGCCAATCAGAGAGCTTCAAAATCGCTCCAAAATGAGGCGCTAATTTATCAGTAAAAAACAGTGAAAAAACGGCATAAAAGTGGATTTAAAGTCTTCTTTAAAGGCTTCTGTGCAGTCCTTGGCAAACTGCCAGGCATGCACCATCCACACATGCCAGATTTCACTGAAAATGGGCAAACATTTAAGAAAATAGGGGCCCAGAAGACCTTGTTTTGGTCTTTTCAAGCCCCTTGCAAGAGTTACTTCCCTTAAACCCTCGATGCACCCCCCCTCTCCAGCCCATAGCTGGATTCGCTTTTCTAACTGGACCCACAATAAATGCTGCACATTGAAACTTTTCAATAAGCCAAAGTGATCAATGTACAGTGTAAAAAACCCTCAGAAATTAATGTGACAAGTGGCTAAAAAAACACTGAAAACCCATATATCGAACAAAGGCAACTGAAGTGTAATTTTTCTAATCTCTTCAAACCACAACAAGAAACCCAGTCACGTTGACTATCGTTTCATATGTGCCCGTTACGCTCATGCGAAAACCCCAGAAAATAATGCGACAAGTGGCTAAAAAAAGACTGAAGGCTCTTTCAGTAGCAACTGCTTCTTATTGCATAAATCAAACAAAAGGAACTAAATTTTTGATGTATATTTTTTTCTTCAATCTCTTTATACCGTGACGACAAATCCATTTACGTTGACTACCGTCTCATAGGTGCCAGTTACGTCTCTGCGAAAAATTGACTTTCGGAGCATTTCATAGCAGACGACACCTGTTGCTTGATTGGTCAAGCAGAGGCAATTACTTATATAATTTCTAATATATGTTTTTTCCCAATCTTTGTATGCCTGACAACAAACCCATTTAGGTTGTCTACTGTCTCGCAAGTGCCACTTACGTATCCGCAAAAACATGAAAATTCGACTTACGGAATATTTTATTGCAGACGACAATGGTTGCTTAAGTCAGTTATAGGGATTTTTCTTTTTCATTTTCTCTCACTAGGGCCATTGATTTGGTTACGATGACCATCTCGCTCATATGTGACTGTTACGTGCTGTGCATAAAATCGTAAAATCAACTTCGACACTTTCGGAGGCAACTGATACGTGTTGTACAAATCAAAGAAAGGTAAACAAAATTTTTCCCTGTTTTCTTGAAAACATTGAACCGTCTTTAACGACCATGCGAGTCATAAATAAGTCAATTTTATGTTTAACCGCTGCGCGAAAATATAAAATTCAGAAGCAACCGGTTGGTGTTGCGGAAATTTTTTCCAACAAAAAAATCTTGTTCTTGTTTGAAGAATTTAGAAGTAGGCCATAAAGATTAAATAAGATTAAGAATAACTAAAAATCCAATTTTTTTCTTTGATAGGGTAGAAAACATTGTGGGAAAAGGAGAAAATGCTGGTAACCTGCATTTTCTCCTTTCCTCAGTTTATTTTCAAAAGCCTTCGGGGTATTAAAAAGCCACTTCATTATGTGGTAAAAGGTTAATAAGGATAAACAGATATTCTTCCCCCGCACTTTCCCATCAGCCAATCAAATCTCTTCCCTCTCTGAAATTATCCAATCAGAGAAGCTTTAAGGAAATCAGAATGGGTACCAACAGCCAAATTCAAAGCTGGGCCCACCAGCCAATCAGAGAGCTTCAAAATCGCTCCAAAATGAGGCGCTAATTTATCAGTAAAAAACAGTGAAAAAAACGGCATAAAAGTGGATTTAAAGTCTTCTTTAAAGGCTTCTGTGCAGTCCTTGGCAAACTGCCAGGCATGCACCATCCACACATGCCAGATTTCACTGAAAATGGGCAAACATTTAAGAAAATAGGGGCCCAGAAGACCTTGTTTTGGTCTTTTCAAGCCCCTTGCAAGAGTTACTTCCCTTAAACCCTCGATGCACCCCCCCTCCCCAGCCCATAGCTGGATTCGCTTTTCTAACTGGGCCCACAATAATTGCTGCACATTGAAACTTTTCAATAACCCAAAGTGATCAATGTACAGTGTAAAAAACCTCCAGAAATTAATGTGACAAGTGGCTAAAAAAACACTGAAAACCCATATATCAAACAAAGGCAACTGAAGTGTAATTTTTCTAATCTCTTCAAACCGCAACAAGAAACCCAGTCACGTTGACTATCGTTTCATATGTGCCCGTTACTCTCATGCGAAAACCCCAGAAAATAATGCGACAAGTGGCTAAAAAAAGACTGAAGGCTCTTTCAGTAGCAACTGCTTCTTATTGCATAAATCAAACAAAAGGAACTAAATTTTTGATGTATATTTTTTTCTTCAATCTCTTTATACCGTGACGACAAATCCATTTACGTTGACTACCGTCTCATAGGTGCCAGTTACGTCTCTGCGAAAAATTGACTTTCCGAGCATTTCATAGCAGACGACACCTGTTGCTTGATTGGTCAAGCAGAGGGAATTACTTATATAATTTCTAATATATGTTTTTTCCCAATCTTTGTATGCCTGACAACAAACCCATTTAGGTTGTCTACTGTCTCGCAAGTGCCACTTACGTATCCGCAAAAACATGAAAATTCGACTTACGGAATATTTTATAGCAGACGACAATGGTTGCTTAAGTCAGTTATAGGGATTTTTCTTTTTCATTTTCTCTCACTAGGGCCATTGATTTGGTTACGATGACCATCTCGCCCATACGTGACTGTTACGTGCTGTGCATAAAATCGTAAAATCAACTTCGACACTTTCGGAGGCAACTGATACGTGTTGTACAAATCAAAGAAAGGTAAACAAAATTTTTCCCTGTTTTCTTGAAAACATTGAACCGACTTTGATGACCACGCGAGTCATAAATAAGTCAATTTTATGTTTAACCGCTGCGCGAAAATATAAAATTCAGAAGCAACCGGTTGGTGTTGCGGAAATTTTTTCCAACAAAAAAATCTTGTTCTTGTTTGAAGAATTTAGAAGTAGGCCATAAAGATTAAATAAGATTAAGAATAACTAAAAATCCAATTTTTTTCTTTGATAGGGTAGAAAACATTGTGGGAAAAGGAGAAAATGCTGGTAACCTGCATTTTCTCCTTTCCTCAGTTTATTTTCAAAAGCCTTCGGGGTATTAAAAAGCCACTTCATTATGTGGTAAAAGGTTAATAAGGATAAACAGATATTCTCCCCCCCACTTTCCCATCAGCCAATCAAATCTCTTCCCTCTCTGAAATTATCCAATCAGAGAAGCTTTAAGGAAATCAGAATGGGTACCAACAGCCAAATTCAAAGCTGGGCCCACCAGCCAATCAGAGAGCTTCAAAATCGCTCCAAAATGAGGCGCTAATTTATCAGTAAAAAACAGTGAAAAAAACGGCATAAAAGTGGATTTAAAGTCTTCTTTAAAGGCTTCTGTGCAGTCCTTGGCAAACTGCCAGGCATGCACCATCCACACATGCCAGATTTCACTGAAAATGGGCAAACATTTAAGAAAATAGGGGCCCAGAAGACCTTGTTTTGGTCTTTTCAAGCCCCTTGCAAGAGTTACTTCCCTTAAACCCTCGATGCACCCCCCCTCCCCAGCCCATAGCTGGATTCGCTTTTCTAACTGGGCCCACAATAAATGCTGCACATTGTAACTTTTCAATAAGCCAAAGTGATCAATGTACAGTGTAAAAAACCCCCAGAAAGTAATGTGACAAGTGGCTAAAAAAACACTGAAAACCCATATATCAAACAAAGGCAACTGAAGTGTAATTTTTCTAATCTCTTCAAACCGCAACAAGAAACCCAGTCACGTTGACTATCGTTTCATATGTGCCCGTTACGCTCATGCGAAAACCACAGAAAATAATGCGACAAGTGGCTAAAAAAAGACTGAAGGCTCTTTCAGTAGCAACTGCTTCTTATTGCATAAATCGAACAAAAGGAACTAAATTTTTGATGTATATTTTTTTCTTCAATCTCTTTATACCGTGACGACAAATCCATTTACGTTGACTACCGTCTCATAGGTGCCAGTTATGTCTCTGCGAAAAATCGACTTTCGGAGCATTTCATAGCAGACGACACCTGATGCTTGATTGGTCAAGCAGAGGGAATTACTTATATAATTTCTAATATATGTTTTTTCCCAATCTTTGTATGCCTGACAACAAACCCATTTAGGTTGTCTACTGTCTCACAAGTGCCACTTACGTATCCGCAAAAACATGAAAATTCGACTTACGGAATATTTTATAGCAGACGACAATGGTTGCTTAAGTCAGTTATAGGGATTTTTCTTTTTCATTTTCTCTCACTAGGGCCATTGATTTGGTTACGATGACCATCTCGCCCATACGTGACTGTTACATGCTGTGCATAAAATCGTAAAATCAACTTCGACACTTTCGGAGGCAACTGATACGTGTTGTACAAATCAAAGAAAGGTAAACAAAATTTTTCCCTGTTTTCTTGAAAACATTGAACCGACTTTGACGACCACGCGAGTCATAAATAAGTCAATTTTATGTTTAACCGCTGCGCGAAAAATATAAAATTCAGAAGCAACCGGTTGGTGTTGCGGAAATTTTTTCCAACAAAAAAATCTTGTTCTTGTTTGAAGAATTTAGAAGTAGGCCATAAAGATTAAATAAGATTAAGAATAACTAAAAATCCAATTTTTTTCTTTGATAGGGTAGAAAACATTGTGGGAAAAGGAGAAAATGCTGGTAACCTGCATTTTCTCCTTTCCTCAGTTTATTTTCAAAAACCTTCGGGGTATTAAAAAGCCACTTCATTATGTGGTAAAAGGTTAATAAGGATAAAAAGATATTCTCCCCCCCACTTTCCCATCAGCCAATCAAATCTCTTCCCTCTCTGAAATTATCCAATCAGAGAAGCTTTAAGGAAATCAGAATGGGTACCAACAGCCAAATTCAAAGCTGGGCCCACCAGCCAATCAGAGAGCTTCAAAATCGCTCCAAAATGAGGCGCTAATTTATCAGTGAAAAACAGTGAAAAAAACGGCATAAAAGTGAATTTAAAATCTTCTTTAAAGGCTTCTGTGCAGTCCTTGGCAAACTGCCAGGCATGCACCATCCACACATGCCAGATTTCACTGAAAATGGGCAAACACTTAAGAAAATAGGGGCCCAGAAGACCTTGTTTTGGTCTTTTCAAGCCCCTTGCAAGAGTTACTTCCCTTAAACCCTCGATGCACCCCCCCTCCCCAGCCCATAGCTGGATTCGCTTTTCTAACTGGGCCCACAATAAATGCTGCACATTGAAACTTTTCAATAAGCCAAAGTGATCAATGTACAGTGTAAAAACCCCCAGAAATTAATGTGACAAGTGGCTAAAAAAACACTGAAAACCCATATATCAAACAAAGGCAACTGAAGTGTAATTTTTCTAATCTCTTCAAACCGCAACAAGAAACCCAGTCACGTTGACTATCGCTTCATATGTGCCCGTTACGCTCATGCGAAAACCACAGAAAATAATGCGACAAGTGGCTAAAAAAAGACTGAAGGCTCTTTCAGTAGCAACTGCTTCTTATTGCATAAATCAAACAAAAGGAACTAAATTTTTGATGTATATTTTTTTTTCAATCTCTTTATACCGTGACGACAAATCCATTTACGTTGACTACCGTCTCATAGGTGCCAGTTACGTCTCTGCGAAAAATTGACTTTCGGAGCATTTCATAGCAGACGACACCTGTTGCTTGATTGGTCAAGCAGAGGCAATTACTTATATAATTTCTAATATATGTTTTTTCCCAATCTTTGTATGCCTGACAACAAACCCATTTAGGTTGTCTACTGTCTCGCAAGTGCCACTTACGTATCCGCAAAAACATGAAAATTCGACTTACGGAATATTTTATTGCAGACGACAATGGTTGCTTAAGTCAGTTATAGGGATTTTTCTTTTTCATTTTCTCTCACTAGGGCCATTGATTTGGTTACGATGACCATCTCGCTCATACGTGACTGTTACGTGCTGTGCATAAAATCGTAAAATCAACTTCGACACTTTCGGAGGCAACTGATACGTGTTGTACAAATCAAAGAAAGGTAAACAAAATTTTTCCCTGTTTTCTTGAAAACATTGAACCGTCTTTAACGACCATGCGAGTCATAAATAAGTCAATTTTATGTTTAACCGCTGCGCAAAAATATAAAATTCAGAAGCAACCGGTTGGTGTTGCGGAAATTTTTTCCAACAAAAAAATCTTGTTCTTGTTTGAAGAATTTAGAAGTAGGCCATAAAGATTAAATAAGATTAAGAATAACTAAAAATCCAATTTTTTTCTTTGATAGGGTAGAAAACATTGTGGGAAAAGGAGAAAATGCTGGTAACCTGCATTTTCTCCTTTCCTCAGTTTATTTTCAAAAGCCTTCGGGGTATTAAAAAGCCACTTCATTATGTGGTAAAAGGTTAATAAGGATAAACAGATATTTTTCCCCCGCACTTTCCCATCAGCCAATCAAATCTCTTCCCTCTCTGAAATTATCCAATCAGAGAAGCTTTAAGGAAATCAGAATGGGTACCAACAGCCAAATTCAAAGCTGGGCCCACCAGCCAATCAGAGAGCTTCAAAATCGCTCCAAAATGAGGCGCTAATTTATCAGTAAAAAACAGTGAAAAAAACGGCATAAAAGTGGATTTAAAGTCTTCTTTAAAGGCTTCTGTGCAGTCCTTGGCAAACTGCCAGGCATGCACCATCCACACATGCCAGATTTCACTGAAAATGGGCAAACATTTAAGAAAATAGGGGCCCAGAAGACCTTGTTTTGGTCTTTTCAAGCCCCTTGCAAGAGTTACTTCCCTTAAACCCTCGATGCACCCCCCCTCCCCAGCCCATAGCTGGATTCGCTTTTCTAACTGGGCCCACAATAATTGCTGCACATTGAAACTTTTCAATAACCCAAAGTGATCAATGTACAGTGTAAAAAACCTCCAGAAATTAATGTGACAAGTGGCTAAAAAAACACTGAAAACCCATATATCAAACAAAGGCAACTGAAGTGTAATTTTTCTAATCTCTTCAAACCGCAACAAGAAACCCAGTCACGTTGACTATCGTTTCATATGTGCCCGTTACTCTCATGCGAAAACCCCAGAAAATAATGCGACAAGTGGCTAAAAAAAGACTGAAGGCTCTTTCAGTAGCAACTGCTTCTTATTGCATAAATCAAACAAAAGGAACTAAATTTTTGATGTATATTTTTTTCTTCAATCTCTTTATACCGTGACGACAAATCCATTTACGTTGACTACCGTCTCATAGGTGCCAGTTACGTCTCTGCGAAAAATTGACTTTCCGAGCATTTCATAGCAGACGACACCTGTTGCTTGATTGGTCAAGCAGAGGCAATTACTTATATAATTTCTAATATATGTTTTTTCCCAATCTTTGTATGCCTGACAACAAACCCATTTAGGTTGTCTACTGTCTCGCAAGTGCCACTTACGTATCCGCAAAAACATGAAAATTCGACTTACGGAATATTTTATAGCAGACGACAATGGTTGCTTAAGTCAGTTATAGGGATTTTTCTTTTTCATTTTCTCTCACTAGGGCCATTGATTTGGTTACGATGACCATCTCGCCCATACGTGACTGTTACGTGCTGTGCATAAAATCGTAAAATCAACTTCGACACTTTCGGAGGCAACTGATACGTGTTGTACAAATCAAAGAAAGGTAAACAAAATTTTTCCCTGTTTTCTTGAAAACATTGAACCGACTTTGATGACCACGCGAGTCATAAATAAGTCAATTTTATGTTTAACCGCTGCGCGAAAATATAAAATTCAGAAGCAACCGGTTGGTGTTGCGGAAATTTTTTCCAACAAAAAAATCTTGTTCTTGTTTGAAGAATTTAGAAGTAGGCCATAAAGATTAAATAAGATTAAGAATAACTAAAAATCCAATTTTTTTCTTTGATAGGGTAGAAAACATTGTGGGAAAAGGAGAAAATGCTGGTAACCTGCATTTTCTCCTTTCCTCAGTTTATTTTCAAAAGCCTTCGGGGTATTAAAAAGCCACTTCATTATGTGGTAAAAGGTTAATAAGGATAAACAGATATTCTCCCCCCCACTTTCCCATCAGCCAATCAAATCTCTTCCCTCTCTGAAATTATCCAATCAGAGAAGCTTTAAGGAAATCAGAATGGGTACCAACAGCCAAATTCAAAGCTGGGCCCACCAGCCAATCAGAGAGCTTCAAAATCGCTCCAAAATGAGGCGCTAATTTATCAGTAAAAAACAGTGAAAAAAACGGCATAAAAGTGGATTTAAAGTCTTCTTTAAAGGCTTCTGTGCAGTCCTTGGCAAACTGCCAGGCATGCACCATCCACACATGCCAGATTTCACTGAAAATGGGCAAACATTTAAGAAAATAGGGGCCCAGAAGACCTTGTTTTGGTCTTTTCAAGCCCCTTGCAAGAGTTACTTCCCTTAAACCCTCGATGCACCCCCCCTCCCCAGCCCATAGCTGGATTCGCTTTTCTAACTGGGCCCACAATAAATGCTGCACATTGTAACTTTTCAATAAGCCAAAGTGATCAATGTACAGTGTAAAAAACCCCCAGAAAGTAATGTGACAAGTGGCTAAAAAAACACTGAAAACCCATATATCAAACAAAGGCAACTGAAGTGTAATTTTTCTAATCTCTTCAAACCGCAACAAGAAACCCAGTCACGTTGACTATCGTTTCATATGTGCCCGTTACGCTCATGCGAAAACCCCAGAAAATAATGCGACAAGTGGCTAAAAAAAGACTGAAGGCTCTTTCAGTAGCAACTGCTTCTTATTGCATAAATCGAACAAAAGGAACTAAATTTTTGATGTATATTTTTTTCTTCAATCTCTTTATACCGTGACGACAAATCCATTTACGTTGACTACCGTCTCATAGGTGCCAGTTATGTCTCTGCGAAAAATCGACTTTCGGAGCATTTCATAGCAGACGACACCTGATGCTTGATTGGTCAAGCAGAGGGAATTACTTATATAATTTCTAATATATGTTTTTTCCCAATCTTTGTATGCCTGACAACAAACCCATTTAGGTTGTCTACTGTCTCACAAGTGCCACTTACGTATCCGCAAAAACATGAAAATTCGACTTACGGAATATTTTATAGCAGACGACAATGGTTGCTTAAGTCAGTTATAGGGATTTTTCTTTTTCATTTTCTCTCACTAGGGCCATTGATTTGGTTACGATGACCATCTCGCCCATACGTGACTGTTACATGCTGTGCATAAAATCGTAAAATCAACTTCGACACTTTCGGAGGCAACTGATACGTGTTGTACAAATCAAAGAAAGGTAAACAAAATTTTTCCCTGTTTTCTTGAAAACATTGAACCGACTTTGACGACCACGCGAGTCATAAATAAGTCAATTTTATGTTTAACCGCTGCGCGAAAAATATAAAATTCAGAAGCAACCGGTTGGTGTTGCGGAAATTTTTTCCAACAAAAAAATCTTGTTCTTGTTTGAAGAATTTAGAAGTAGGCCATAAAGATTAAATAAGATTAAGAATAACTAAAAATCCAATTTTTTTCTTTGATAGGGTAGAAAACATTGTGGGAAAAGGAGAAAATGCTGGTAACCTGCATTTTCTCCTTTCCTCAGTTTATTTTCAAAAACCTTCGGGGTATTAAAAAGCCACTTCATTATGTGGTAAAAGGTTAATAAGGATAAAAAGATATTCTCCCCCCCACTTTCCCATCAGCCAATCAAATCTCTTCCCTCTCTGAAATTATCCAATCAGAGAAGCTTTAAGGAAATCAGAATGGGTACCAACAGCCAAATTCAAAGCTGGGCCCACCAGCCAATCAGAGAGCTTCAAAATCGCTCCAAAATGAGGCGCTAATTTATCAGTGAAAAACAGTGAAAAAAACGGCATAAAAGTGAATTTAAAATCTTCTTTAAAGGCTTCTGTGCAGTCCTTGGCAAACTGCCAGGCATGCACCATCCACACATGCCAGATTTCACTGAAAATGGGCAAACACTTAAGAAAATAGGGGCCCAGAAGACCTTGTTTTGGTCTTTTCAAGCCCCTTGCAAGAGTTACTTCCCTTAAACCCTCGATGCACCCCCCCTCCCCAGCCCATAGCTGGATTCGCTTTTCTAACTGGGCCCACAATAAATGCTGCACATTGAAACTTTTCAATAAGCCAAAGTGATCAATGTACAGTGTAAAAACCCCCAGAAATTAATGTGACAAGTGGCTAAAAAAACACTGAAAACCCATATATCAAACAAAGGCAACTGAAGTGTAATTTTTCTAATCTCTTCAAACCGCAACAAGAAACCCAGTCACGTTGACTATCGCTTCATATGTGCCCGTTACGCTCATGCGAAAACCACAGAAAATAATGCGACAAGTGGCTAAAAAAAGACTGAAGGCTCTTTCAGTAGCAACTGCTTCTTATTGCATAAATCAAACAAAAGGAACTAAATTTTTGATGTATATTTTTTTTTTCAATCTCTTTATACCGTGACGACAAATCCATTTACGTTGACTACCGTCTCATAGGTGCCAGTTACGTCTCTGCGAAAAATTGACTTTCGGAGCATTTCATAGCAGACGACACCTGTTGCTTGATTGGTCAAGCAGAGGCAATTACTTATATAATTTCTAATATATGTTTTTTCCCAATCTTTGTATGCCTGACAACAAACCCATTTAGGTTGTCTACTGTCTCGCAAGTGCCACTTACGTATCGGCAAAAACATGAAAATTCGACTTACGGAATATTTTATAGCAGACGACAATGGTTGCTTAAGTCAGTTATAGGGATTTTTCTTTTTCATTTTCTCTCACTAGGGCCATTGATTTGGTTACGATGACCATCTCGCCCATACGTGACTGTTACGTGCTGTGCATAAAATCGTAAAATCAACTTCGACACTTTCGGAGGCAACTGATACGTGTTGTACAAATCAAAGAAAGGTAAACAAAATATTTCCCTGTTTTCTTGAAAACATTGAACCGACTTTGACGACCACGCGAGTCATAAATAACTCAATTTTATGTTTAACCGCTGCGCGAAAATATAAAATTCAGAAGCAACCGGTTGGTGTTGCGGAAATTTTTTCCAACAAAAAAATCTTGTTCTTGCTTGAAGAATTTAGAAGTAGGCCATAAAGATTAAATAAGATTAAGAATAACTAAAATTCCAATTTTTTTCTTTGATAGGGTAGAAAACATTGTGGGAAAAGGAGAAAATGCTGGTAACCTGCATTTTCTCCTTTCCTCAGTTTATTTTCAAAAGCCTTCGGGGTATTAAAAAGCCACTTCATTATGTGGTAAAAGGTTAATAAGGATAAACAGATATTCTCCCCCCCACTTTCCCATCAGCCAATCAAATCTCTTCCCTCTCTGAAATTATCCAATCAGAGAAGCTTTAAGGAAATCAGAATGGGTACCAACAGCCAAATTCAAAGCTGGGCCCACCAGCCAATCAGAGAGCTTCAAAATCGCTCCAAAATGAGGCGCTAATTTATCAGTAAAAAACAGTGAAAAAAACGGCATAAAAGTGGATTTAAAGTCTTCTTTAAAGGCTTCTGTGCAGTCCTTGGCAAACTGCCAGGCATGCACCATCCACACATGCCAGATTTCACTGAAAATGGGCAAACATTTAAGAAAATAGGGGCCCAGAAGACCTTGTTTTGGTCTTTTCAAGCCCCTTGCAAGAGTTACTTCCCTTAAACCCTCGATGCACCCCCCCTCCCCAGCCCATAGCTGGATTCGCTTTTCTAACTGGGCCCACAATAAATGCTGCACATCGAAACTTTTCAATAAGCCAAAGTGATCAATGTACAGTGTAAAAAACCCCCAGAAATTAATGTGACAAGTGGCTAAAAAAACACTGAAAACCCATATATCAAACAAAGGCAACTGAAGTGTAATTTTTCTAATCTCTTCAAACCGCAACAAGAAACCCAGTCACGTTGACTATCGTTTCATATGTGCCCGTTACGCTCATGCGAAAACCACAGAAAATAATGCGACAAGTGGCTAAAAAAAGACTGAAGGCTCTTTCAGTAGCAACTGCTTCTTATTGCATAAATCAAACAAAAGGAACTAAATTTTTGATGTATATTTTTTTCTTCAATCTCTTTATACCGTGACGACAAATCCATTTACGTTGACTACCGTCTCATAGGTGCCAGTTACGTCTCTGCGAAAAATTGACTTTTGGAGCATTTCATAGCAGACGACACCTGTTGCTTGATTGGTCAAGCAGAGGGAATTACTTATATAATTTCTAATATATGTTTTTTCCCAATCTTTGTATGCCTGACAACAAACCCATTTAGGTTGTCTACTGTCTCGCAAGTGCCACTTACGTATCCGCAAAAACATGAAAATTCGACTTACGGAATATTTTATAGCAGACGACAATGGTTGCTTAAGTCAGTTATAGGGATTTTTCTTTTTCATTTTCTCTCACTAGGGCCATTGATTTGGTTACGATGACCATCTCGCCCATACGTGACTGTTACGTGCTGTGCATAAAATCGTAAAATCAACTTCGACACTTTCGGAGGCAACTGATACGTGTTGTACAAATCAAAGAAAGGTAAACAAAATTTTTCCCTGTTTTCTTGAAAACATTGAACCGACTTTGACGACCACGCGAGTCATAAATAAGTCAATTTTATGTTTAACCGCTGCGCGAAAATATAAAATTCAGAAGCAACCGGTTGGTGTTGCGGAAATTTTTTCCAACAAAAAAATCTTGTTCTTGTTTGAAGAATTTAGAAGTAGGCCATAAAGATTAAATAAGATTAAGAATAACTAAAAATCCAATTTTTTTCTTTGATAGGGTAGAAAACATCGTGGGAAAATGAGAAAATGCTGGTAACCTGCATTTTCTCCTTTCCTCAGTTTATTTTCAAAAGCCTTCGGGGTATTAAAAAGCCACTTCATTATGTGGTAAAAGGTTAATAAGGATAAACAGATATTCTCCCCCCCACTTTCCCATCAGCCAATCAAATCTCTTCCCTCTCTGAAATTATCCAATCAGAGAAGCTTTTAGGAAATCAGAATGGGTACCAACAGCCAAATTCAAAGCTGGGCCCACCAGCCAATCAGAGAGCTTCAAAATCGCTCCAAAATGAGGCGCTAATTTATCAGTAAAAAACAGTGAAAAAAACGGCATAAAAGTGGATTTAAAGTCTTCTTTAAAGGCTTCTGTGCAGTCCTTGGCAAACTGCCAGGCATGCACCATCCACACATGCCAGATTTCACTGAAAATGGGCAAACATTTAAGAAAATAGGGGCCCAGAAGACCTTGTTTTGGTCTTTTCAAGCCCCTTGCAAGAGTTACTTCCCTTAAACCCTCGATGCACCCCCCCTCCCCAGCCCATAGCTGGATTCGCTTTTCTAACTGGGCCCACAATAAATGCTGCACATTGAAACTTTTCAATAAGCCAAAGTGATCAATGTACAGTGTAAAAACCCCCAGAAATTAATGTGACAAGTGGCTAAAAAAACACTGAAAACCCATATATCAAACAAAGGCAACTGAAGTGTAATTTTTCTAATCTCTTCAAACCGCAACAAGAAACCCAGTCACGTTGACTATCGTTTCATATGTGCCTGTTACGCTCATGCGAAAACCACAGAAAATAATGCGACAAGTGGCTAAAAAAAGACTGAAGGCTCTTTCAGTAGCAACTGCTTCTTATTGCATAATCAAACAAAAGGAACTAAATTTTTGATGTATATTTTTTTCTTCAATCTCTTTATACCGTGACGACAAATCCATTTACGTTGACTACCGTCTCATAGGTGCCAGTTACGTCTCTGCGAAAAATTGACTTTCGGAGCATTTCATAGCAGACGACACCTGTTGCTTGATTGGTCAAGCAGAGGGAATTACTTATATAATTTCTAATATATGTTTTTTCCCAATCTTTGTATGCCTGACAACAAACCCATTTAGGTTGTCTACTGTCTCGCAAGTGCCACTTACGTATCCGCAAAAACATGAAAATTCGACTTACGGAATATTTTATAGCAGACGACAATGGTTGCTTAAGTCAGTTATAGGGATTTTTCTTTTTCATTTTCTCTCACTAGGGTCATTGATTTGGTTACGATGACCATCTCGCCCATACGTGACTGTTACGTGCTGTGCATAAAATCGTAAAATCAACTTCGACACTTTCGGAGGCAACTGATACGTGTTGTACAAATCAAAGAAAGGTAAACAAAATTTTTCCCTGTTTTCTTGAAAACATTGAACCGACTTTGACGACCACGCGAGTCATAAATAAGTCAATTTTATGTTTAACCGCTGCGCGAAAATATAAAATTCAGAAGCAACCGGTTGGTGTTGCGGAAATTTTTTCCAACAAAAAAATCTTGTTCTTGTTTGAAGAATTTAGAAGTAGGCCATAAAGATTAAATAAGATTAAGAATAACTAAAAATCCAATTTTTTTCTTTGATAGGGTAGAAAACATCGTGGGAAAATGAGAAAATGCTGGTAACCTGCATTTTCTCCTTTCCTCAGTTTATTTTCAAAAGCCTTCGGGGTATTAAAAAGCCACTTCATTATGTGGTAAAAGGTTAATAAGGATAAACAGATATTCTCCCCCCCACTTTCCCATCAGCCAATCAAATCTCTTCCCTCTCTGAAATTATCCAATCAGAGAAGCTTTAAGGAAATCAGAATGGGTACCAACAGCCAAATACAAAGCTGGGCCCACCAGCCAATCAGAGAGCTTCAAAATCGCTCCAAAATGAGGCGCTAATTTATCAGTAAAAAACAGTGAAAAAACGGCATAAAAGTGGATTTAAAGTCTTCTTTAAAGGCTTCTGTGCAGTCCTTGGCAAACTGCCAGGCATGCACCATCCACACATGCCAGATTTCACTGAAAATGGGCAAACATTTAAGAAAATAGGGGCCCAGAAGACCTTGTTTTGGTCTTTTCAAGCCCCTTGCAAGAGTTACTTCCCTTAAACCCTCGATGCACCCCCCCTCTCCAGCCCATAGCTGGATTCGCTTTTCTAACTGGACCCACAATAAATGCTGCACATTGAAACTTTTCAATAAGCCAAAGTGATCAATGTACAGTGTAAAAAACCCTCAGAAATTAATGTGACAAGTGGCTAAAAAAACACTGAAAACCCATATATCGAACAAAGGCAACTGAAGTGTAATTTTTCTAATCTCTTCAAACCACAACAAGAAACCCAGTCACGTTGACTATCGTTTCATATGTGCCCGTTACGCTCATGCGAAAACCCCAGAAAATAATGCGACAAGTGGCTAAAAAAAGACTGAAGGCTCTTTCAGTAGCAACTGCTTCTTATTGCATAAATCAAACAAAAGGAACTAAATTTTTGATGTATATTTTTTTCTTCAATCTCTTTATACCGTGACGACAAATCCATTTACGTTGACTACCGTCTCATAGGTGCCAGTTACGTCTCTGCGAAAAATTGACTTTCGGAGCATTTCATAGCAGACGACACCTGTTGCTTGATTGGTCAAGCAGAGGCAATTACTTATATAATTTCTAATATATGTTTTTTCCCAATCTTTGTATGCCTGACAACAAACCCATTTAGGTTGTCTACTGTCTCGCAAGTGCCACTTACGTATCCGCAAAAACATGAAAATTCGACTTACGGAATATTTTATTGCAGACGACAATGGTTGCTTAAGTCAGTTATAGGGATTTTTCTTTTTCATTTTCTCTCACTAGGGCCATTGATTTGGTTACGATGACCATCTCGCTCATACGTGACTGTTACGTGCTGTGCATAAAATCGTAAAATCAACTTCGACACTTTCGGAGGCAACTGATACGTGTTGTACAAATCAAAGAAAGGTAAACAAAATTTTTCCCTGTTTTCTTGAAAACATTGAACCATCTTTAACGACCATGCGAGTCATAAATAAGTCAATTTTATGTTTAACCGCTGCGCGAAAATATAAAATTCAGAAGCAACCGGTTGGTGTTGCGGAAATTTTTTCCAACAAAAAAATCTTGTTCTTGTTTGAAGAATTTAGAAGTAGGCCATAAAGATTAAATAAGATTAAGAATAACTAAAAATCCAATTTTTTTCTTTGATAGGGTAGAAAACATTGTGGGAAAAGGAGAAAATGCTGGTAACCTGCATTTTCTCCTTTCCTCAGTTTATTTTCAAAAGCCTTCGGGGTATTAAAAAGCCACTTCATTATGTGGTAAAAGGTTAATAAGGATAAACAGATATTCTTCCCCCGCACTTTCCCATCAGCCAATCAAATCTCTTCCCTCTCTGAAATTATCCAATCAGAGAAGCTTTAAGGAAATCAGAATGGGTACCAACAGCCAAATTCAAAGCTGGGCCCACCAGCCAATCAGAGAGCTTCAAAATCGCTCCAAAATGAGGCGCTAATTTATCAGTAAAAAACAGTGAAAAAAACGGCATAAAAGTGGATTTAAAGTCTTCTTTAAAGGCTTCTGTGCAGTCCTTGGCAAACTGCCAGGCATGCACCATCCACACATGCCAGATTTCACTGAAAATGGGCAAACATTTAAGAAAATAGGGGCCCAGAAGACCTTGTTTTGGTCTTTTCAAGCCCCTTGCAAGAGTTACTTCCCTTAAACCCTCGATGCACCCCCCCTCCCCAGCCCATAGCTGGATTCGCTTTTCTAACTGGGCCCACAATAATTGCTGCACATTGAAACTTTTCAATAACCCAAAGTGATCAATGTACAGTGTAAAAAACCTCCAGAAATTAATGTGACAAGTGGCTAAAAAAACACTGAAAACCCATATATCAAACAAAGGCAACTGAAGTGTAATTTTTCTAATCTCTTCAAACCGCAACAAGAAACCCAGTCACGTTGACTATCGTTTCATATGTGCCCGTTACTCTCATGCGAAAACCCCAGAAAATAATGCGACAAGTGGCTAAAAAAAGACTGAAGGCTCTTTCAGTAGCAACTGCTTCTTATTGCATAAATCAAACAAAAGGAACTAAATTTTTGATGTATATTTTTTTCTTCAATCTCTTTATACCGTGACGACAAATCCATTTACGTTGACTACCGTCTCATAGGTGCCAGTTACGTCTCTGCGAAAAATTGACTTTCCGAGCATTTCATAGCAGACGACACCTGTTGCTTGATTGGTCAAGCAGAGGGAATTACTTATATAATTTCTAATATATGTTTTTTCCCAATCTTTGTATGCCTGACAACAAACCCATTTAGGTTGTCTACTGTCTCGCAAGTGCCACTTACGTATCCGCAAAAACATGAAAATTCGACTTACGGAATATTTTATAGCAGACGACAATGGTTGCTTAAGTCAGTTATAGGGATTTTTCTTTTTCATTTTCTCTCACTAGGGCCATTGATTTGGTTACGATGACCATCTCGCCCATACGTGACTGTTACGTGCTGTGCATAAAATCGTAAAATCAACTTCGACACTTTCGGAGGCAACTGATACGTGTTGTACAAATCAAAGAAAGGTAAACAAAATTTTTCCCTGTTTTCTTGAAAACATTGAACCGACTTTGATGACCACGCGAGTCATAAATAAGTCAATTTTATGTTTAACCGCTGCGCGAAAATATAAAATTCAGAAGCAACCGGTTGGTGTTGCGGAAATTTTTTCCAACAAAAAAATCTTGTTCTTGTTTGAAGAATTTAGAAGTAGGCCATAAAGATTAAATAAGATTAAGAATAACTAAAAATCCAATTTTTTTCTTTGATAGGGTAGAAAACATTGTGGGAAAAGGAGAAAATGCTGGTAACCTGCATTTTCTCCTTTCCTCAGTTTATTTTCAAAAGCCTTCGGGGTATTAAAAAGCCACTTCATTATGTGGTAAAAGGTTAATAAGGATAAACAGATATTCTCCCCCCCACTTTCCCATCAGCCAATCAAATCTCTTCCCTCTCTGAAATTATCCAATCAGAGAAGCTTTAAGGAAATCAGAATGGGTACCAACAGCCAAATTCAAAGCTGGGCCCACCAGCCAATCAGAGAGCTTCAAAATCGCTCCAAAATGAGGCGCTAATTTATCAGTAAAAAACAGTGAAAAAAACGGCATAAAAGTGGATTTAAAGTCTTCTTTAAAGGCTTCTGTGCAGTCCTTGGCAAACTGCCAGGCATGCACCATCCACACATGCCAGATTTCACTGAAAATGGGCAAACATTTAAGAAAATAGGGGCCCAGAAGACCTTGTTTTGGTCTTTTCAAGCCCCTTGCAAGAGTTACTTCCCTTAAACCCTCGATGCACCCCCCCTCCCCAGCCCATAGCTGGATTCGCTTTTCTAACTGGGCCCACAATAAATGCTGCACATTGTAACTTTTCAATAAGCCAAAGTGATCAATGTACAGTGTAAAAAACCCCCAGAAAGTAATGTGACAAGTGGCTAAAAAAACACTGAAAACCCATATATCAAACAAAGGCAACTGAAGTGTAATTTTTCTAATCTCTTCAAACCGCAACAAGAAACCCAGTCACGTTGACTATCGTTTCATATGTGCCCGTTACGCTCATGCGAAAACCCCAGAAAATAATGCGACAAGTGGCTAAAAAAAGACTGAAGGCTCTTTCAGTAGCAACTGCTTCTTATTGCATAAATCGAACAAAAGGAACTAAATTTTTGATGTATATTTTTTTCTTCAATCTCTTTATACCGTGACGACAAATCCATTTACGTTGACTACCGTCTCATAGGTGCCAGTTATGTCTCTGCGAAAAATCGACTTTCGGAGCATTTCATAGCAGACGACACCTGATGCTTGATTGGTCAAGCAGAGGGAATTACTTATATAATTTCTAATATATGTTTTTTCCCAATCTTTGTATGCCTGACAACAAACCCATTTAGGTTGTATACTGTCTCACAAGTGCCACTTACGTATCCGCAAAAACATGAAAATTCAACTTACGGAATATTTTATAGCAGACGACAATGGTTGCTTAAGTCAGTTATAGGGATTTTTCTTTTTCATTTTCTCTCACTAGGGCCATTGATTTGGTTACGATGACCATCTCGCCCATACGTGACTGTTACATGCTGTGCATAAAATCGTAAAATCAACTTCGACACTTTCGGAGGCAACTGATACGTGTTGTACAAATCAAAGAAAGGTAAACAAAATTTTTCCCTGTTTTCTTGAAAACATTGAACCGACTTTGACGACCACGCGAGTCATAAATAAGTCAATTTTATGTTTAACCGCTGCGCGAAAAATATAAAATTCAGAAGCAACCGGTTGGTGTTGCGGAAATTTTTTCCAACAAAAAAATCTTGTTCTTGTTTGAAGAATTTAGAAGTAGGCCATAAAGATTAAATAAGATTAAGAATAACTAAAAATCCAATTTTTTTCTTTGATAGGGTAGAAAACATTGTGGGAAAAGGAGAAAATGCTGGTAACCTGCATTTTCTCCTTTCCTCAGTTTATTTTCAAAAACCTTCGGGGTATTAAAAAGCCACTTCATTATGTGGTAAAAGGTTAATAAGGATAAAAAGATATTCTCCCCCCCACTTTCCCATCAGCCAATCAAATCTCTTCCCTCTCTGAAATTATCCAATCAGAGAAGCTTTAAGGAAATCAGAATGGGTACCAACAGCCAAATTCAAAGCTGGGCCCACCAGCCAATCAGAGAGCTTCAAAATCGCTCCAAAATGAGGCGCTAATTTATCAGTGAAAAACAGTGAAAAAAACGGCATAAAAGTGAATTTAAAATCTTCTTTAAAGGCTTCTGTGCAGTCCTTGGCAAACTGCCAGGCATGCACCATCCACACATGCCAGATTTCACTGAAAATGGGCAAACACTTAAGAAAATAGGGGCCCAGAAGACCTTGTTTTGGTCTTTTCAAGCCCCTTGCAAGAGTTACTTCCCTTAAACCCTCGATGCACCCCCCCTCCCCAGCCCATAGCTGGATTCGCTTTTCTAACTGGGCCCACAATAAATGCTGCACATTGAAACTTTTCAATAAGCCAAAGTGATCAATGTACAGTGTAAAAACCCCCAGAAATTAATGTGACAAGTGGCTAAAAAAACACTGAAAACCCATATATCAAACAAAGGCAACTGAAGTGTAATTTTTCTAATCTCTTCAAACCGCAACAAGAAACCCAGTCACGTTGACTATCGCTTCATATGTGCCCGTTACGCTCATGCGAAAACCACAGAAAATAATGCGACAAGTGGCTAAAAAAAGACTGAAGGCTCTTTCAGTAGCAACTGCTTCTTATTGCATAAATCAAACAAAAGGAACTAAATTTTTGATGTATATTTTTTTTTTCAATCTCTTTATACCGTGACGACAAATCCATTTACGTTGACTACCGTCTCATAGGTGCCAGTTACGTCTCTGCGAAAAATTGACTTTCGGAGCATTTCATAGCAGACGACACCTGTTGCTTGATTGGTCAAGCAGAGGCAATTACTTATATAATTTCTAATATATGTTTTTTCCCAATCTTTGTATGCCTGACAACAAACCCATTTAGGTTGTCTACTGTCTCGCAAGTGCCACTTACGTATCGGCAAAAACATGAAAATTCGACTTACGGAATATTTTATAGCAGACGACAATGGTTGCTTAAGTCAGTTATAGGGATTTTTCTTTTTCATTTTCTCTCACTAGGGCCATTGATTTGGTTACGATGACCATCTCGCCCATACGTGACTGTTACGTGCTGTGCATAAAATCGTAAAATCAACTTCGACACTTTCGGAGGCAACTGATACGTGTTGTACAAATCAAAGAAAGGTAAACAAAATTTTTCCCTGTTTTCTTGAAAACATTGAACCGACTTTGACGACCACGCGAGTCATAAATAAGTCAATTTTATGTTTAACCGCTGCGCGAAAATATAAAATTCAGAAGCAACCGGTTGGTGTTGCGGAAATTTTTTCCGACAAAAAAATCTTGTTCTTGCTTGAAGAATTTAGAAGTAGGCCATAAAGATTAAATAAGATTAAGAATAACTAAAATTCCAATTTTTTTCTTTGATAGGGTAGAAAACATTGTGGGAAAAGGAGAAAATGCTGGTAACCTGCATTTTCTCCTTTCCTCAGTTTATTTTCAAAAGCCTTCGGGGTATTAAAAAGCCACTTCATTATGTGGTAAAAGGTTAATAAGGATAAACAGATATTCTCCCCCCCACTTTCCCATCAGCCAATCAAATCTCTTCCCTCTCTGAAATTATCCAATCAGAGAAGCTTTAAGGAAATCAGAATGGGTACCAACAGCCAAATTCAAAGCTGGGCCCACCAGCCAATCAGAGAGCTTCAAAATCGCTCCAAAATGAGGCGCTAATTTATCAGTAAAAAACAGTGAAAAAAACGGCATAAAAGTGGATTTAAAGTCTTCTTTAAAGGCTTCTGTGCAGTCCTTGGCAAACTGCCAGGCATGCACCATCCACACATGCCAGATTTCACTGAAAATGGGCAAACATTTAAGAAAATAGGGGCCCAGAAGACCTTGTTTTGGTCTTTTCAAGCCCCTTGCAAGAGTTACTTCCCTTAAACCCTCGATGCACCCCCCCCTCCCCAGCCCATAGCTGGATTCGCTTTTCTAACTGGGCCCACAATAAATGCTGCACATTGAAACTTTTCAATAAGCCAAAGTGATCAATGTACAGTGTAAAAAACCCCCAGAAATTAATGTGACAAGTGGCTAAAAAAACACTGAAAACCCATATATCAAACAAAGGCAACTGAAGTGTAATTTTTCTAATCTCTTCAAACCGCAACAAGAAACCCAGTCACGTTGACTATCGTTTCATATGTGCCCGTTACGCTCATGCGAAAACCCCAGAAAATAATGCGACAAGTGGCTAAAAAAAGACTGAAGGCTCTTTCAGTAGCAACTGCTTCTTATTGCATAAATCAAACAAAAGGAACTAAATTTTTGATGTATATTTTTTTCTTCAATCTCTTTATACCGTGACGACAAATCCATTTACGTTGACTACCGTCTCATAGGTGCCAGTTACGTCTCTGCGAAAAATTGACTTTCGGAGCATTTCATAGCAGACGACACCTGTTGCTTGATTGGTCAAGCAGAGGGAATTACTTATATAATTTCTAATATATGTTTTTTCCCAATCTTTGTATGCCTGACAACAAACCCATTTAGGTTGTCTACTGTCTCACAAGTGCCACTTACGTATCGGCAAAAACATGAAAATTCGACTTACGGAATATTTTATAGCAGACGACAATGGTTGCTTAAGTCAGTTATAGGGATTTTTCTTTTTCATTTTCTCTCACTAGGGCCATTGATTTGGTTACGATGACCATCTCGCCCATACGTGACTGTTACGTGCTGTGCATAAAATCGTAAAATCAACTTCGACACTTTCGGAGGCAACTGATACGTGTTGTACAAATCAAAGAAAGGTAAACAAAATTTTTCCCTGTTTTCTTGAAAACATTGAACCGACTTTGACGACCACGCGAGTCATAAATAAGTCAATTTTATGTTTAACCGCTGCGCGAAAATATAAAATTCAGAAGCAACCGGTTGGTGTTGCGGAAATTTTTTCCAACAAAAAAATCTTGTTCTTGTTTGAAGAATTTAGAAGTAGGCCATAAAGATTAAATAAGATTAAGAATAACTAAAATTCCAATTTTTTTCTTTGATAGGGTAGAAAACATTGTGGGAAAAGGAGAAAATGCTGGTAACCTGCATTTTCTCCTTTCCTCAGTTTATTTTCAAAAGCCTTCGGGGTATTAAAAAGCCACTTCATTATGTGGTAAAAGGTTAATAAGGATAAACAGATATTCTCCCCCCGCACTTTCCCATCAGCCAATCAAATCTCTTCCCTCTCTAAAATTATCCAATCAGAGAAGCTTTAAGGAAATCAGAATGGGTACCAACAGCCAAATTCAAAGCTGGGCCCACCAGCCAATCAGAGAGCTTCAAAATCGCTCCAAAATGAGGCGCTAATTTATCAGTAAAAAACAGTGAAAAAAACGGCATAAAAGTGGATTTAAAGTCTTCTTTAAAGGCTTCTGTGCAGTCCTTGGCAAACTGCCAGGCATGCACCATCCACACATGCCAGATTTCACTGAAAATGGGCAAACATTTAAGAAAATAGGGGCCCAGAAGACCTTGTTTTGGTCTTTTCAAGCCCCTTGCAAGAGTTACTTCCCTTAAACCCTCGATGCACCCCCCCTCCCCAGCCCATAGCTGGATTCGCTTTTCTAACTGGGCCCACAATAAATGCTGCACATTGAAACTTTTCAATAAGCCAAAGTGATCAATGTACAGTGTAAAAAACCCCCAGAAATTAATGTGACAAGTGGCTAAAAAAACACTGAAAACCCATATATCAAACAAAGGCAACTGAAGTGTAATTTTTCTAATCTCTTCAAACCGCAACAAGAAACCCAGTCACGTTGACTATCGTTTCATATGTGCCCGTTACGCTCATGCGAAAACCCCAGAAAATAATGCGACAAGTGGCTAAAAAAGACTGAAGGCTCTTTCAGTAGCAACTGCTTCTTATTGCATAAATCAAACAAAAGGAACTAAATTTTTGATGTATATTTTTTTCTTCAATCTCTTTATACCGTGACGACAAATCCATTTACGTTGACTACCGTCTCATAGGTGCCAGTTACGTCTCTGCGAAAAATCGACTTTCGGAGCATTTCATAGCAGACGACACCTGTTGCTTGATTGGTCAAGCAGAGGGAATTACTTATATAATTTCTAATATATGTTTTTTCCCAATCTTTGTATGCCTGACAACAAACCCATTTAGGTTGTCTACTGTCTCACAAGTGCCACTTACGTATCCGCAAAAACATGAAAATTCGACTTACGGAATATTTTATAGCAGACGACAATGGTTGCTTAAGTCAGTTATAGGGATTTTTCTTTTTCATTTTCTCTCACTAGGGCCATTGATTTGGTTACGATGACCATCTCGCCCATACGTGACTGTTACATGCTGTGCATAAAATCGTAAAATCAACTTCGACACTTTCGGAGGCAACTGATACGTGTTGTACAAATCAAAGAAAGGTAAACAAAATTTTTCCCTGTTTTCTTGAAAACATTGAACCGACTTTGACAACCACGCGAGTCATAAATATGTCAATTTTATGTTTAACCGCTGCGCGAAAATATAAAATTCAGAAGCAACCGGTTGGTGTTGCGGAAATTTTTTCCGACAAAAAAATCTTGTTCTTGTTTGAAGAATTTAGAAGTAGGCCATAAAGATTAAATAAGATTAAGAATAACTAAAAATCCAATTTTTTTCTTTGATAGGGTAGAAAACATTGTGGGAAAAGGAGAAAATGCTGGTAACCTGCATTTTCTCCTTTCCTCAGTTTATTTTCAAAAGCCTTCGGGGTATTAAAAAGTCACTTCATTATGTGGTACAAGGTTAATAAGGATAAACAGATATTCTTCCCCCCCCCCCACATTCCCATCATCCAATCAAATCTCTTCCCTCTCTGAAATTATCCAATCAGAGAAGCTTTAAGGAAATCAGAATGGGTACCAACAGCCAAATTCAAAGCTGGGCCCACCAGCCAATCAGAGAGCTTCAAAATCGCTCCAAAATGAGGCGCTAATTTATCAGTAAAAAACAGTGAAAAAAACGGCATAAAAGTGGATTTAAAGTCTTCTTTAAAGGCTTCTGTGCAGTCCTTGGCAAACTGCCAGGCATGCACCATCCACACATGCCAGATTTCACTGAAAATGGGCAAACATTTAAGAAAATAGGGGCCCAGAAGACCTTGTTTTGGTCTTTTCAAGCCCCTTGCAAGAGTTACTTCACTTAAACCCTCGATGCACACCCCCTCCCCAGCCCATAGCTGGATTCGCTTTTCTAACTGGGCCCACAATAAATGCTGCACATTGAAACTTTTCAATAAGCCAAAGTGATCAATGTACAGTGTAAAAAAACCCCAGAAATTAATGTGACAAGTGGCTAAAAAAACACTGAAAACCCATATATCAAACAAAGGCAACTGAAGTGTAATTTTTCTAATCTCTTCAAACCGCAACAATAAACCCAGTCACATTGACCATCGTTTCATATGTGCCCGTTACGCTCATGCGAAAACCCCAGAAAATAATGCGACAAGTGGCTAAAAAAAGACTGAAGGCTCTTTCAGTAGCAACTGCTTCTTATTGCATAAATCAAACAAAAGGAACTAAATTTTTGATGTATATTTTTTTCTTCAATCTCTTTATACCGTGACGACAAATCCATTTACGTTGACTACCGTCTCATAGGTGCCAGTTACGTCTCTGCGAAAAATCAACTTTCGGAGCATTTCATAACAGACGACACCTGTTGCTTGATTGGTCAAGCAGAGGGAATTACTTATATAATTTCTAATATATTTTTTTTCCCAATCTTTGTATGCCTGACAACAAACCTATTTAGGTTGTCTACTGTCTCGCAAGTGCCACTTACGTATCCGCAAAAACATGAAAATTCGACTTACGGAATATTTTATAGCAGACGACAATGGTTGCTTAAGTCAGTTATAGGGATTTTTCTTTTTCATTTTCTCTCACTAGGGCCATTGATTTGGTTACGATGACCATCTCGCCCATACGTGACTGTTACGTGCTGTGCATAAAATCGTAAAATCAACTTCGACACTTTCGGAGGCAACTGATACGTGTTGTACAAATCAAAGAAAGGTAAACAAAATTTTTCCCTGTTTTCTTGAAAACATTGAACCGACTTTGACGACCACGCGAGTCATAAATAAGTCAAACTTATGTTTAACCGCTGCGCGAAAATATAAAATTCAGAAGCAACCGATTGGTATTGCGGAAATTTTTTCCGACAAAAAAATCTTGTTCTTGTTTGAAGAATTTAGAAGTAGGCCATAAAGATTAAATAAGATTAAGAATAACTAAAAATCCAATTTTTTTCTTTGATAGGGTAGAAAACATTGTGGGAAAAGGAGAAAATGCTGGTAACCTGCATTTTCTCCTTTCCTCAGTTTATTTTCAAAAGCCTTCGGGGTATTAAAACGCCACTTCATTATGTGGTAAAAGGTTAATAAGGATAAACAGATATTCTCCCCCCCTTTTCCCATCAGCCAATCAAATCTCTTCCCTCTCTGAAATTATCCAATCAGAGAAGCTTTAAGGAAATCAGAATGGGTACCAACAGCCAAATTCAAAGCTGGGCCCACCAGCCAATCAGAGAGCTTCAAAATTGCTCCAAAATGAGCCGCTAATTTATCAGTAAAAAACAGTGAAAAAAAACGGCATAAAAGTGGATTTAAAGTCTTCTTTGAAGGCTTCTGTGCAGTCCTTGGCAAACTGCCAGGCATGCACCATCCACACATGCCAGATTTCACTGAAAATGGGCAAACATTTAAGAAAATAGGGGCCCAGAAGACCTTGTTTTGGTCTTTTCAAGCCCCTTGCAAGAGTTACTTCACTTAAACCCTCGATTCACCCCCCCCTCCCCAGCCCATAGCTGGATTCGCTTTTCTAACTGGACCCACAATAAATGCTGCACATTGAAACTTTTCAATAACCCAAAGTGATCAATGTCCATGTAAAAAACCCCCATAAATTAATGTGACAAGTGGCTAAAAAAAAAACACTCAAAAACCCATATATCAAACAAAGGCAACTGAAGTGTAATTTTTCTAATCTCTTCAAACCGCAACAAGAAACTTAGTCACGTTGACTATCGTTTCATATGTGCCCGTTACGCTCATGCGAAAACCCCAGAAAATAATGCGACAAGTGGCTAAAAAAAGACTGAAGGCTCTTTCAGTAGCAACTGCTTCTTATTGCATAGATCAAACAAAAGGAATTAAATTTTTGATGTATATTTTTTTCTTCAATCTCTTTATACCGTGACGACAAATCCATTTACGTTGACTACCGTCTCATAGGTGCCAGTTACGTCTCTGCGAAAAATTGACTTTCGGAGCATTTCATAGCAGACGACACCTGTTGCTTGATTGGTCAAGCAGAGGGAATTACTTATATAATTTCTAATATATTTTTTTTCCCAATCTTTGTATGCCTGACAACAAACCCATTTAGGTTGTCTACTGTCTCGCAAGTGCCACTTACGTATCCGCAAAAACATGAAAATTCGACTTACGGAATATTTTATAGCAGACGACAATGGTTGCTGAAGTCAGTTATTGGGATTTTTCTTTTTCATTTTCTCTCACTAGGGCCATTGATTTGGTTACGATGACCATCTCGCCCATACGTGACTGTTACGTGCTGTGCATAAAATCGTAAAATCAACTTCGACACTTTCGGAGGCAACTGATACATGTTGTACAAATCAAAGAAAGGTAAACAAAATTTTTCCCTGTTTTCTTGAAAACATTGAACCGACTTTGACGACCACCCGAGTCATAAATAAGTCAATTTTATGTTTAATCGCTGCGTGAAAATATAAAATTCAGAAGCAACCGGTTGGTGTTGCTGAAATTTTTTCCGACAAAAAATTCTTGTTTTTGTTTGAAGAATTTAGAAGTAGGCCATAAAGATTAAATAAGATTAAGAATAACTAAAAATCCAATTTTTTTCTTTGATAGGGTAGAAAACATTATGGGAAAAGGAGAAAATGCTGGTAACCTGCATTTTCTCCTTTCCTCAGTTTATTTTCAAAAGCCTTCGGGGTATTAAAAAGCCACTTCATTATGTGGTAAAAGGTTAATAAGGATAAACAGATATTCCCCCCCTTTCCCATCAGCCAATCAAATCTCTTCCCTCTCTGAAATTATCCAATCAGAGAAGCTTTAAGGAAATCAGAATGGGTACCAACAGCCAAAGTCAAAGCTGGGCCCACCAGCCAATCAGAGAGCTTCAAAATCGCTCCAAAATGAGGCGCTAATTTATCAGTAAAAAACAGTGAAAAAAAACGGCATAAAAGTGGATTTAAAGTCTTCTTTAAAGGCTTCTGTGCAGTCCTTGGCAAACTGCCAGGCATGCACCATCCACACATGCCAGATTTCACTGAAAATGGGCAAACATTTAAGAAAATAGGGGCCCAGAAGACCTTGTTTAGGTCTTTTCAAGCCCCTTGCAAGAGTTACTTCCCTTAAACCCTCGATTCACCCCCCCTCCCCAGCCCATAGCTGGATTCGCTTTTCTAACTGGGCCCACAATAAATGCTGCACATTGAAACTTTTCAAAAAGCCAAAGTGATCAATGTACAGTGTAAAAAAAAACCAGAAATTAATGTGACAAGTGGCTAAAAAAAACACTGAAAACCCATAAATCAAACAAAGGCAACTGAAGTGTAATCTTTCTAATCTCTTCAAATCGCAACAAGAAACCCAGTCAGGTTGACTACCGTCTCATAGGTGCCAGTTATGTCTCTGCGAAAAATTGACTTTCGGAGCATTTCATAGCAGACGACACCTGTTGCTTGATTGGTCAAGCAGAGGGAATTACTTATATAATTTCTAATATATTTTTTTCCCGATCTTTGTATGCCTGACAACAAACCCATTTAGGTTGTCTACTGTCTCGCAAGTGCCACTTACGTATCCGCAAAAACATGGAAATTCGACTTACGGAATATTTTATAGCAGACGACAATGGTTGCTTAAGTCAGTTATAGGGATTTTTCTTTTTCATTTTCTCTCACTAGGGCCATTGATTTGGTTACGATGACCATCTCGCCCATACGTGACTGTTACGTGCTGTGCATAAAATCGTAAAATCAACTTCGACACTTTCGGAGGCAACTGATACGTGTTGTACAAATCAAAGAAAGGTAAACAAAATTTTTCCCTGTTTTCTTGAAAACATTGAACCGACTTTGACGACCACGCGAGTCATAAATATGTCAATTTTATGTTTAACCGCTGCGTGAAAATATAAAATTCAGAAGCAACCGGTTGGTGTTGCGGAAATTTTTTCCGACAAAAAAATCTTGTTCTTGTTTGAAGAATTTAGAAGTAGGCCATAAAGATTAAATAAGATTAAGAATAACTAAAAATCCATTTTTTTTCTTTGATAGGGTAGAAAACATTGTGGGAAAAGGAGAAAATGCTGGTAACCTGCATTTTCTCCTTTCCTCAGTTTATTTTCAAAAGCCTTCGGGGTATTAAAAAGCCACTTCATTATGTGGTAAAAGGTTAATAAGGATAAACAGATATTCCCCCCCCCCTTTCCCATCAGCCAATCAAATCTCTTCCCTCTCTGAAATTATCCAATCAGAGAAGCTTTAAGGAAATCAGAATGGGTACCAACAGCCAAATTCAAAGCTGGGCCCACCAGCCAATCAGAGAGCTTCAAAATCGCTCCAAAATGAGGCGCTAATTTATCAGTAAAAAACAGTGAAAAAAACGGCATAAAAGTGGATTTAAAGTCTTCTTTAAAGGCTTCTGTGCAGTCCTTGGCAAACTGCCAGGCATGCACCATCCACACATGCCAGATTTCACTGAAAATGGGCAAACATTTAAGAAAATAGGGGCCCAGAAGACCTTGTTTTGGTCTTTTCAAGCCCCTTGTAAGAGTTACTTCCCTTAAACCCTCGATGCACCCCCCTCCCCAGCCCATAGCTGTATTCGCTTTTCTAACTGGGCCCACAATAAATGCTGCACATTGAAACTTTTCAATAAGCCAAAGTGATCAATGTACAGTGTAAAAAACCCCCAGAAATTAGTGTGACAAGTGGCTAAAAAAACACTGAAAACCCATATATCAAACAAAGGCAACTGAAGTGTAATTTTTCTAATCTCTTCAAACCGCAACAAGAAACCCAGTCACGTTGACTATCGTTTCATGTGTGCCCGTTACGCTCATGCGAAAACCCCAGAATATAATGCGACAAGTGGCTAAAAAAAGACTGAAGGCTCTTTCAGTAGCAACTGCTTCTTATTGCATAAATCAAACAAAAGGAACTAAATTTATGATGTATATTTTTTTCTTCAATCTCTTTATACAGTGACGACAAATCCATTTACGTTGACTACCGTCTCATAGGTGCCAGTTACGTCTCTGCGAAAAATTGACTTTCGGAGCATTTCATAGCAGACGACACCTGTTGCTTGATTGGTCAAGCAGAGGGAATTACTTATATAATTTCTAATATATTTTTTTTCCCAATCTTTGTATGCCTGACAACAAACCCATTTAGGTTGTCTACTGTCTCGCAAGTGCCACTTACGTATCGGCAAAAACATGAAAATTCGACTTACGGAATATTTTATAGCAGACGACAATGGTTGCTTAAGTCAGTTATAGGGATTTTTCTTTTTCATTTTCTCTCACTAGGGCCATTGATTTGGTTACGATGACCATCTCGCCCATACGTGACTGTTACGTGCTGTGCATATAATCGTAAAATCAACTTCGACACTTTCGGAGGCAACTGATACGTGTTGTACAAATCAAAGAAAGGTAAACAAAATTTTTCCCTGTTTTCTTGAAAACATTGAACCGACTTTGACGACCACGCGAGTCATAAATAAGTCAATTTTATGTTTAACCGCTGCGCAAAAATATAAAATTCAGAAGCAACCAGTTGGTGTTGCGGAAATTTTTTCCGACAAATAAATCTTGTTTTTGTTTGAAGAATTTAGAAGTAGGCCATAAAGATTAAATAAGATTAAGAATAACTAAAAATCCAATTTTTTTCTT
This sequence comes from Tridacna crocea, assembly GCA_943736015.1. NCBI lineage: Eukaryota > Metazoa > Mollusca > Bivalvia > Cardiida > Cardiidae > Tridacna > Tridacna crocea. The sequence goes on from OX031065.1 coordinate 15,434,933, forward strand.
TGATAGGGTAGAAAACATTGTTAGAAAAGGAGAAAATGCTGGTAACCTGCATTTTCTCCTTTCCTCAGTTTATTTTCAAAAGCCTTCGGGGTATTAAAAAGCCACTTCATTATGTGGTAAAAGGTTAATAAGGATAAACAGATATTCTCCCCCCCACTTTCCCATCAGCCAATCAAATCTCTTCCCTCTCTGAAATTATCCAATCAGAGAAGCTTTAAGGAAATCAGAATGGGTACCAACAGCCAAATTCAAAGCTGGGCCCACCAGCCAATCAGAGAGCTTCAAAATCGCTCCAAAATGAGGCGCTAATTTATCAGTAAAAAACAGTGAAAAAAACGGCATAAAAGTGGATTTAAAGTCTTCTTTAAAGGCTTCTGTGCAGTCCTTGGCAAACTGCCAGGCATGCACCATCCACACATGCCAGATTTCACTGAAAATGGGCAAACATTTAAGAAAATAGGGGCCCAGAAGACCTTGTTTTGGTCTTTTCAAGCCCCTTGCAAGAGTTACTTCCCTTAAACCCTCGATGCATCCCCCCTCCCCAGCCCATAGCTGGATTCGCTTTTCTAACTAGGCCCACTATAAATGCTGCACATTGAAACTTTTCAATAAGCCAAAGTGATCAATGTACAGTGTAAAAAAACCCCAGAAATTAATGTGACAAGTGGCTAAAAAAACACTGAAAACCCATATATCAAACAAAGGCAACTGAAGTGTAATTTTTCTAATCTCTTCAAACCGCAACAAGAAACCCAGTCACGTTGACTATCGTTTCATATGTGCCCGTCACGCTCATGCGAAAACCCCAGAAAATAATGTGACAAGTGGCTAAAAAAAGACTGAAGGCTCTTTCAGTAGCAACTGCTTCTTATTGCATAAATCAAACAAAAGGAACTAAATTTTTGATGTATATTTTTTTCTTCAATCTCTTTATACCGTGACGACAAATCCATTTACGTTGACTACCGTCGCATAGGTGCCAGTTACGTCTCTGCGAAAAATTGACTTTCGGAGCATTGCATAGCAGACGACACCTGTTGCTTGATTGGTCAAGCAGAGGGAATTACTTATATAATTTCTAATATATTTTTTTCCCAATCTTTGTATGCCTGACAACAAACCCATTTAGGTTGTCTACTGTCTCGCAAGTGCCACTTACGTATCCACAAAAACCTGCATTTTCTCCTTTCCTCAGTTTATTTTCAAAAGCCTTCGGGGTATTAAAAAGCCACTTCATTATGTGGTAAAAGGTTAATAAGGATAAACAGATATTCCCCCCTTTCCCATCAGCCAATCAAATCTCTTCCCTCTTCCCTGCCAGGCATGCACCATCCACAAATGCCAGATTTCACTGAAAATGGGCAAACATTTAAGAAAATAGGGGCCCAGAAGACCTTGTTTTGGTCTTTTCAAGCCCCTTGCAAGAGTTACTTCCCTTAAACCCTCGATGCACCCCTCCTCCCCAGCCCTTAGCTGGATTCGCTTTTCTAACTCGGCCCACAATAAATGCTGCACATTGAAACTTTTCAGTAAGCCAAAGTGATCAATGAACAGTGTAAAAAAAACCCAGAAATTAATGTGACAAGTGGCTAAAAAAACACTGAAAACCCATATATCAAACAAAGGCAACTGAAGTGTAATTTTTCTAATCTCTTCAAACCGCAACAAGAAACCCAGTCACGTTGACTTTCGTTTCATATGTGCCCATTACGCTCATGCGAAAAACCCAGAAAATAATGCGACAAGTGGCTAAAAAAAGACTGAAGGCTCTTTCAGTAGCAACTGCTTCTCATTGCATAAATCAAACAAAAGGAACTAAATTTTTGATGTACATTTTTTTCTTCAATCTCTTTATACCGTGACGACAAATCCATTTACGTTGACTACCATCTCATAGCTGCCAGTTACGTCTCCGCGAAAAATCGACTTATGGAGCATTTCATAGCAGACGACACCTGTTGCTTGATTGGTCAAGCAGAGGGAATTACTTATATAATTTCTAATATTTTTTTTTTCCCAATCTTTTTATGCCTGACAACAAACCCATTTAGGTTGTCTACTGTCTCGCAAGTGCCACTTACGAATCCGCAAAAACATGAAAATTCGACTTATGGAATATTTTATAGCAGACGTCAATGGTTGCTTAAGTCAGTTATAGGGATTTTTCTTTTTCATTTTCTCTCACTAGGGCCATTGATTTGGTTACGATGACCATCTCGCCCATACGTGACTGTTACGTGCTGTACATAAAATCATAAAATCAACTTCGACACTTTCAGAGGCAACTGATACGTGTTGTACAAATCAAAGAAAGGTAAACAAAATTTTTCCCTTTTTTCTTACCAGGGTCATGAAAACATTGAACCGATTTTGATGACCACGCGAGTCATGAATAAGTCAATTTTATGTTTAACCGCTGAGCAAAAATATAAAATTCAGAAGCAACCGGTTGCTTTTGCGGAAATTTTTTCCAATAAATCTTGTTCTTGTTTGAAAAATTTAGAAGTAGGCCATAAAGATAATATAAGATGTAAGAATAACTAAAAATCCAATTATTTTCTTTGATAGGGTAGAAAACATTGTGGGAAAAGGAGAAAATGCTGGTAACCTGCATTTTCTCCTTTCCTCAGTTTATTTTCAAAGGCCTTCGGGTGTTAAAAAGCCCCGTCATTATATGGTAAAAGGTTACTAAGGATGAACAGATATTCCCCCCCCCCTCCCCATCAGGCAATCAAATATCTTCCCTCTCTGAAATTATCCTATCAGAGAAGCTTTAATGAAATCAGAATGGGTACCAACAGCCAAATTCAAAGTCGGGCCCATCAGCCAATCAGAGAGACAGAAGACCTTTATTTGGTCTTTTCAAGCCCCTTGCAAGAGTTACTTCCCTTAAACCCTCGGTGCACCATCCCCCCTCCCCAGCCCTTAACTGATTCGCTTTTCTATCTCGGCCCACAATAAATTCTACACATTGAAAATTTCAATAAGCCAAAGTGATCAATGTACAGTGTAAAAAAAAAAAAAGACAGAAAGTAATGTGACAAATGGCTAAAGAAACACTGAAAGATCATTTATCAAAAAAAGCAACTGAAGTATAATTTTTCTAATCTCTTCAAACCGCAACAGAAACCCAGTTACGTTGACTACCGTCACACATGTGCCAGTTACCAGCATTTTCTCCTTTTCCTACAATTTTCTCTACCCTTCACAAAACGAATTTCAAATTTTCAGTCACTTTTATTTTGTCGTCTACAAATGCTTTCGGTTTGGACAAGCCTAAAATATTGTCGTCTCGTAATGAGTTCAATGATCCACATTAACACTTCACTAATTGACAAAATGTAAGATCTGCCAAAAATGAAAGGATTTGCAGACGACTGATTGTTTGATTGTTTGGTGTTTAATGCCGTTTCCAACATCAGTCGGAAAATCTTCCTAACCATTTACCACACAGTTTTGACGACCCTGGGAAAGAAGCCTTTAGAAAACATTGTGGGAAAAGGAGAAAATGCTGTTAACCAGCATTTTCTCCTTTTTCCACAATGTTTTCTACCCTTCACATAAAAATTTATTTCAAATTTTCAATCACTTTTATTTTATTGTCTGCAAATGCTTTCGATTTGGACCACTATATAAATTTGTCGTTTGGTAAAGAGTTAAACAGGGCCTATTATTATGACAAGGCCGTCGGAAGCGGTCCGGCCATGGCTGGACCAAGTTTTTTAGCCGAAAATGAAAAATGGCCGGACCAATTTTCGAAAGAAAATGCGTAATATAAATCTTAAAAAAATGCACCAGAATGCACCAGAGAGCGTCTTATTTTCAAAATTTTTCCGATTTTTCCCCGAAATCCCCACCCCCCCACGACCAAAGCATGGCTTCGCGACTTCGTCGCTCGCCATACTGGTAGAACCAAATGAAATTTCCTTCCGGCGGGCCTGCTATAATACAAAACTGATTTCATGGGGAGGTAGAACTCTTCGAGTCAATTCTTATGGTAAAAAAATCTCAAATTTTACAAAAACGGAGATAGAACAGTGTTATAATGATGCGAAGAAAAATTTGTTGTCGAAAAAAACCAGAACAGCTGCCAGGTACTTTTCTTTACTCATTCCGAAACAATCCCTGCTTTTACGGACTCTGAGGTAGAAAGCTTTTGAAAACATTGTGGGAAAAGGAGAACATGCTGATAACCAACATTTACTCCTTTTCCAACAATGGTTTCAATCCTCCAAGACCAAATTTTAATTTATTGAGTTACGTTAATTTTGTCGTCTGCAAATGCTTTGAATTTGGACCGGTCTACAATGTCGTCGATTGGTAAAGAGTTAAACCTCAAATAAAATAGAATCTTTTTATGTAAACATTTAAGCTTTATATGTATAAAACACGTTATGCTATCTATAAAATATCATACACTCGGCTGATGAAGCTCGTGCGAATAAGTTCATAGATGAGAAGCTAAGGGTCGAACATTTTTGGAACGAACAATCACTCATGTAGAAATCACAAACCGCAATGTTTTGGTAAAGGTTCCAATTTTTAACCTTTTTGGGAACCAAAATTTTGCTCTTAATTTTATTCTAGAATGACAACGCGGAAAACAAATTAGTCATGTGACGTAAAATGGAGGAAGGTGGAACGAATGTATGCAAAAATAAGGAAGTTTTAAGGTAAACAAAGCATTTGAAGAAGTCAAAATATAGAACAAATAACGTAGAGACAGTGTCAAGTAATCATTGACATATTCTATCATATCTGAGAGTGTTGAACATGGAATCACAAGACGTAGTCAATGAAAGGAAATGCGGGAGGTTAAAATGGTAAATTTGTCGCTGACAGATCCTAGGAATAATTATTCTTTTTCTGTTCCATTTTTGGTATAGTGAATTGGTGATCTTTTCGTATGTTGTAACACAGGAATTTGACATTCTATAACCAAAATAAATGATAAAATATGAAAAAAAATCTCCCCTATATAATATAAACAAAAGGAATGCAACGTCTCGATTGCTGGCGCTATTTTTTCAAATAGCCCGATGTCTTTTCTTTAAAAAGGAATGCGCTCAGATACTTTTGTTAGTTACTTATAGAAAAATCGTTAGTATCATGTGATGTCCATAAATATATTAAAAACAAAAAAAATAATAGTAATAAGTAATACGAAAATAAGCTTTCTGCCATTTTCTGTGACATCAGCGAATGGAGACCCAGACTAATCAAAATTTTCAGATAAAGCTGTAAAACATAACGGATATCTACGGTTGAAAGGTGTCTACTGAGGTATCGCCGGATGTCGCAGGTACATTAGTGTATTGTACTGTTTATTCTAGACCAGGCAAAAGGGCAGGGAGGCAGGAAAAAGGGGCAGGGAGGCAGGAAAAAGGGGCAGGGAGGAACATTGCCTTGTTGAATGACTTCTCATATCAGATAAAGGCAAAACGGGATAAGGTCAAAACGGCCCAATTCCAAAACGGCCCGGTCCCAAACGGCCCACTTTACCAAAACGGCCCACAAATATGGGTACCAAAACGGCCCACTTTTCAGATATGGTCAAAATCATAGTTTGACTTAGATATTTATTTCAATATAGCTGAGTTTTTAACCTAACATTTTCTGTTAGTTTAATTTAATTATACTAAATAAATGTCGATCTATGTATATGAAATAAATGGTAAAATATGACCGGATTTGTTTGATGTTATTTTTAACACGTTGCGTGTTTCTTCCTTAGATACTTTTTTCTTATCTATCTAATTAATGCCTGACTGTCACAAATTTGTTTAAGATGGTTTCAAACACAGGTGTTTGACACTGTTTTGACATTGTTTTGTAAGTTTTTTTATATATCAAGTTCACGAGTTTGTTGCATATATATTTGAAAAGAGTTAAATAAAAGATGATTGTAGGAAAGAAAGTGTCGGGTAAAAAAAAAAAGAATCAGGAAAAAAAAAGTATCAGTTCCCAAAAAGGAGACTAAGGTAATAATTATGTTGTTTGTGATAGATATTTGGTTGATAGTTTTTATTGACTTTGTATAGAAAAAATGTGATATTTGTACATGTTTTTTTTTTCTTTTTCTGGCCTTAGATTGGGAAGAAATGTGGTTGATACCTACAAAGGAAATAACAATAGTCATTAAAATGTTTTTGACTTGTGCAAATTCATTTGTGTAATTGATTTATTTTTATAATTTTCCACCTGTATAATCCTAATCAAGATCCAATTTTGACTTTGATGAAGTCACCGATTATGCCATACTGTTAAGAATATGTTGTCTTTAATTTTTGTCTTTCATCAGCATTTAATTTCATTTCTGATTGATCTTTAACTTTTATTTTACTCATAGCTAGTATTCAAGAGACATTTAAAAACCTGTGAAAACAATGTAGGTAAAAGAGAAACTGTTTCTATATAGCATTTAGGGTGTGCTAAAATGCCATAAATTACTTACATAAAGTATCAAATTAATAAATATATGATTTAAAATAAATATTGATAAAGAATCACAACTTTGACAGACATTGATTTTTTTTTTTTGTGATAGATCTAATTTCTTTCCTAGCAAAAATTTATTCTTTTTTCCCCGATACCTTTTTTTCCTGATACTGTCTTTCCAATTACCATAAAAGATGTAGATTTAATTCAGTCTGTGCATTTTTTCCTTTCGATCGTCTTATGCTCCAGTTTATTCAAAAAAAAGGGCTAGAAAACTGCATTGATTCCTTCTCTAAATACATGTATCTGGGCGAGATGATTGAACAAATGCATGAAAACTTGCATACATAATGAAAAACGTTACATACAACTTCCATTACTAAAGAATAAAGCAAGAAAAACAGTGGGCCGTTTCGGTTGTGGGCCGTTTCAGTTTTGGGCCGTTTCGGTATTGGGCCGTTTTGGAAGTGGGCCGTTTTGACCCCCATTCAGGCAAAACAGTGTCCTTCACTCTTTTCGAAACAAGTTCTAACTATAACTTTGGATATGAATTGCATATTAAAGAAAAGAAGAAAAGATTCCTATCAACTCATAGACTCAAAGCAACACAATCTAACTATACAGGTTTTGATTGCCATGTAATCTATGATCCCATGATGCACTGTCACACTTAGCTTTAATGTAGTAGTCCCATAACACTTCTGGTGTAGCATGGAATAAAAGTTCTAAATAGTTGATAAATACGGATTTATACAGATAAAATACTTATGCATATTTTTGATCGACTAGAAATGCCTTTGATGTCTCTTTAAAACAATTGTTGATACTTTTGTTAAGTTTTCAGAAAAGGGAGGTAATTATTAATTTGCTTTGTAATGTGAATACAATGGTTTTGGATTTATAAATAATAATTCTAGGAAGGAAAAAATGGAAAAATTGGCTCGGTTAAAGTAGTACAATAATACTCATTTTAGCAAATTTTTTTGGATAATGATATTGTGGAAATAGCTGTTTTCTATTACAGGTCCACTACCTAACTTCTCGTCAGATAACAAAAAATGTCAAGAGTAATTATAAAATAAAACCTTCTTCTCAGCTGTTTTAAGAAATGACAATAATTTTGATTTAAAAAAAGAAATAAAAAAAACTTAATTATTACATAGAAAGAATTACAAAATGTGTAGGCAGGCCTACTGATGGAGTAGTGTACTACTGCATCAGTGTTCCCTCTGAAAATTTTATTTGGGGGTTTTTTGTACCCCCTACAACTGAAAAATGGGGGTATAAGAAAAAAAATTGGGGTACAAATTCAGAGTGAAACTAGTATGCCCTCAATTCTAAATTGTTTACTTAATGCCTCATTTTCGATCCAATGCAGAACAATCATATAGATCTAGTATGTAAATGAACATTTTTAAATGTAATTGACACTTTAAGAATTGTTTGGCAAACTAGTAGTTTATATGCTCATCTTTCCACATGCCTTATCTACATTAATCATTGTCGAATTCTGACTGAAAACTGCTGTACTCAATATGCAGTGTTCATACTAGCTTTTTATTTCTGGGGTATACTTACCCCTTGAGTTGTAAACCTGGAAGGGGGGGGGGGGACAGCTAGATTTCATATTTGAGGGTATGACAACAATGATTCTGAAAGCAATCCATACTGATGATTTGCATCAAAAAAGTTTGTTATATCCAGATATTTGTGGAAATTTACAGCTTGCACCCATTAAAAGCTGAAAAAACAGTATGAAGTGACTGATCGGACAATGTAAAAAGGAGCATTTTGTTGTGTCATGGGTTTCCGCATTTTTTGGACCGATTATTTTTTCGTGTCCGTTTAACTATGGATAAGTATTTCTGCAATAAATGAACTCTCTTTACTAGATTTTGAATGGTTCTACAACTAGTGTACCTTGCTTGCTTACGGGAACCCGAATTCTGAAACCTGAAAGCGTCTACAGTATATTTCCGAGCTATTCCGAATGTGTGGGTTTACAGACGAAAGACGTTGACGTCGACAAAAGGCTTTTTACCGACTGCGTTAAACAGAGGGGAGCTGAATTAAGGACCTTTTTGGAAACAAACGGGTCGCAGTCTGCAATATAATTGATCACGATGATAAAGACCGAGTACGCCAACTATGTAAATGTTCTAAAAATAGAAAGCTGGAAATCCAAAATTTCTCTGATGATTTATATTTTCCGAAAATCGCACTTACGTGAGCCGTTCTATACAAGTGTTTCCTGCTTGATTTTTGTTCGATCTTCTTTATTTTTTGTGCGTGATTTCACGTATAGGTTTGCAATTTTGTACGTGTTTTATTTCATTTATACATGTTTCACGCACAATTTTGCGTGATCGGGAACTCTGTGCATAGCCATTCTATAAATAGACTGCTAAAAATAGAACACCGCGATGCAGATTTTGCTTTAAAAAAATTGCCGATACTTCAATAGCAAACATCGAGTATTTTCAAGATAGTTGGCAACTTTGGTTTACCATCCATACTTGTAATTTATGCAAAAAATATACGAAATGATAATCTCCAGCTGCAATAAGAGTTAATTCAGCTTTATTTTAAAACTATTCAAGTATTGATAAATTTCACTGATTGTGTGACGTCATTTAAAGAAATTAGCAGACGTTAAAGTACCTGTGGTGGAAAAAAGTCAGGGTTTCGAGGGATAAAGGGATGGTTTAGCAAGTTAATGACAGAGAAGGATTATAACACCCTGCTGTCCTGTCTTAACTGACGAAATTGATAAAGGATAATTAGTGTCACCCTTAGTCTTAGATTTGCTGTATTTCATGAATATAGTCAGGTCAGAAGAAATTTATGGTGACTTTTTGTGACTATGCAAGCTTGACGAGACAGAGCCGAGACACTGAAGATGAGTTTTTTGCCCATGTAGCCCGGTGGTTTGTTCTGAAACAGAACAATACTCAAACAAGTTTTGTATGTATATGATAAGGGCAACAGGGTGGGTGTTCACAGATTCGAGGGCAGAAGGGCGGAGTGAAAAGGGGCAGGGCGGCGCGCCCTGCTATTCCGCTTTAGAATAAACACTAGTGTTGTCTATCGCTAGGCTAAAGGAGATTATGATCAATGTTTGTTTCGTGGGTGATTTGGGTTGGGAAAGGCTGTCGGGTGCTAGCGCTAGCAATCGAGAGGTTGCATTCCTTGTGTTTATATTATATAGGGGAGATTTTTTTTTTTCATATTTTATCATTTATTTTGGTTATAGAATGTCAAATTCCTGTGGTTGTAAATTTAAAGGCATAAACAGAAAGAAAAAATACAACACAGAGATCAAGCTTTAATTCCTAATGGAATTACAGTATCTAGATCTATTGGTACTATATTTTAGAACTTGTCATGTTAATATCCGGGGATATGACAGGTATGAAAATAAGTTCTACCATAGTGATTACTCTAAAATGCTCACAGAAGTAAAGTACGTCACAGGTAGGCAATAGGAGAATGCATGTATTTCGTACGGTATCAGGAGAACTCGTACCCCAATCTCAAGAGTACGAGTTCTCTGGAGAACTCGTACCTCTACTAATAAATATATAATGCTAGTTTACCAGCATGCTGTCAAGTTTTATTTTTATGCCGTTATTGTGATGTAGATTTGATGTTTTTCTTTTTTGCTTGTACATGTGTTGAAAAGACAAATAAGTAAAGAAACCTGTGTTTTTTCTCATGCAGTGTACGTTGTATTTGATTTTAAAAAATTATAAGGAAAACATTTATGAACCATTTAAATAAATTATATTCAACTGAAAAATCATTAGTAGGATTAACTTTTGCTCTCTTGAATTCTTCGAGTAACCATCACTTGCATTCAAGTTTTGAGTTGATGTTTGATGTTGTTTTGTGTAAGAACGGTCTAGGAATCAGTATTTGATTGGATTAGATATTTGTTAAATGGAAGGAGTTTATAAAATGAACACAGAATTAATCAAATTTTCACTACTGGTGAAAAGCAAATTTCCTGAACAAAGAGAGCAAGAAAGGTGTGATTTTCACAATGATAAAATTACTGTAACATAATTGCAATATTCAATGTTGAGCCCTTAATTCCTTTAACGCTAGAATCGAAACGGGTGGTAAAGAACAAGATCAATATGCAAAAAAAGCAGTCTGACCTTGGATTTACACCATCAAGATTCTCAGCCAAACCTTTTAGAAAAAAAGTCTTTTCTGAATTTTAGTGAATCGTCAATGAAGTCCCCTGTATACTTTTGGCGCCAAAAGAGTTAAGCACGTAGAGTAATGATTGGAAAAGTCAGTGACATCATTTGTCCACAATGTTTCAGCAATACAAAAATGCCTCCGTAGAATCGCTTGTAAGTTGAAAATTTCGTATAAGCCGTATAAAGAAGCTTTCAAAAATTGTTTGAAATGGTGGAAAAAGAAGACCATATTGGTTATTTGATTTTGCACCTTTTCCCACAATGGTTACTTTGGTGTGGTTGAAACTCGAGATCATGAAGTAAACATCCCAGAAAACATAGAAGAAGACTGTGCAATGAAAATGGGAGAGAGCGAGAGAAAATGCAAATATTGCTATATGTGAACTCATAGTCTCTTCAAAATTGTATATATATCTGCATACAACAAATTTATATTTGGTACAACGTATTTATCTATCCGACTGAAAGGGTGGAAAAATTGTGGAAAAATGAGAAAATGTTGGTTATATAAGCACCCTCCCCCTTTTTTCCAACAATGTTTTCAAAAGCTATCTCCCACAGTGTGGTAGGCCTATTTAGCAACTCAGCGCTATTTGGATCCATCAAGTTAGATTTCTTCTTTTAATGTTGCATTGTAGAGAACCCGTTATAATCATTTAATCCTTTTCTAACAATGTTTATAAGTCTTATTCCTCGTAAAACCATGCGATTGATTGGTAAAGGGTTAAGGGTCCTTTTGAAGAACTATACAAGTTTAATTGCTGATAAATGGCATGTGTGCACAATCATGTTTATCACACCTGATATGTGACTTCATTGTACCCGACACCTTTGACCCCTTAAAAAAAGAAACTGGCATACTCCATTTACGAACCTAAAATATCTAAGCAAGCTTTAAAAAAAACCTATGTTCGAATCATTAGATGAATCCAGATTATGTAGATCTCAATGATAATTTCATCTTTCTTGAATTTACTTGCCCATTTACCTTACTTCCTTTCCATTTTAATTAATGAAACATCCGGTAACAAAACTGATATTTTACTACAAATACCCTTTACCAATGCTTGATTATTGTATAACTTACTCGATCATTTCATAAAAGATGAAATGAAAACCATCAATTCATCAAAATCTGAATGATATATAGAGATACAAATTTATCCCCAAAAATTATCTGTAAGGTACAAGTTCTCTGGAGAATTCGTACCCAGGGTACGAGTTCTCCATAGAACTCGTACCCTTCAGATTGGGGCACGAGTTTTCCAGAGTATGAGTTCTCCAGGGTACGAGTCCTCTGACAACCTTTCGTACATTTAAATATCTTGATTAAGATATTAACTTAAATATATTGAAATTTAGTTGAGAAAACCTATATTTTTTTGTTCAAACTTGATTTTAATAGACAGACAGAAGTGTAGAGTTGAGATCCGACTGACACCATAGATCTTCTATGTATAGAACATCAATTTCTTGAAGATGTCTGTTTGTGCAACTTAAAATAGATTTATTTTTCATTTCTTTGAATAATTAACAATATCAAGAATTGAATTGTAACTTTGTAAAGCATATCATCTCCAGACTTTCGTTTATTGTGAATCTATATGAATACATAAATTTTGAAGGGAGATAACTCTAGCAAATGTTTGATACTTTTCTCCACTTTAATCATTAGTCTAGTGGAGATGATACCGTGTACAGAGACGGTTCAATACTGAGCATTGTTGAACATCCTAAGAATGGAAAAATCTGTTGAAAATTGTACAGACATCAATCTTCAAGAAAGTAATGGGGTGTCAAAGAAAGATAGAGCTCAGACTCACTAACAGTACAGAATATGGCTGTCTTTCAATATCAAATTTCCACCAAAATACAAAAAAATGTCTTGGCTATACAATATATAGATAACATGCTAATTAAAATAGATATATTTAAACCATTAAACTATGTTTTGGAAGTTAAAATTGTGCTGTGGAGGTTCAGTTTCTCCTGTGGCTACCTGTAGCAAAAATTATTCCTATGACATATTTTAGTGTGATTCCTACAGTAGTCGGTACTTTTTTACCTCTGCATAGTCTTTGCGAAGATTTTTTCTTTATTTGGTTCCCACTCTTCATGACAGGACAAACCATTAACAGAGCTTTATTAAGTTTTACTGATTTCTTCTTTGCTAGAGTAGCATGATGAAATATTGGCAATAGTTTCTTTTGTGATTATATCCTTTTATTTTATGTCACTTACATTATTTTTTTATTTTATCAATTTGTGTGAACAAAATAAAGTTGTGACTCTTGATAAAGATCAGAAACCAATAGAAATGGAATTATTTTCCTGGAAAAAATTAAACGCAGTTTTATCCAATGGTCAAAGCTAATTCTGCTGTTAAAAAGATCAAGTGTAGATCCATTCACATGACTGCATCTTGTCACATAATTAGATAAGCATTATAAACATTTATCATTTGCTCCTTTAAAACAGAAAGTTTTAAAGGCTATACCTCAGTCACTGCATGCATCACCTGTATTATGTATCCTCAGTGACTAAGGCAAGATACTTGATTCTACATATCAGTGACACTTTGTGTTTTTTAGCGTACGAGACCCATCGGCTGGCAGCTGGTTAAAGTGGATACCAACATCCATGAGTGCCCTAATCAATTTTGAGTCAAAGATATTCAGTGGTAAGTTTTTAGTCACTTAAAGCTTGATTTAGACTACAGTAAAACTTGTCTATTAAGACCTCCCAAAAACTGGGGCTCTGAGTAGACTTATGCAGGGCCAAATGATGTGAATAGTAAATGCATTTCATTTAGGGAAGCTTAAGTACCTAAATGAAAATGACAAGAACATTTTCATGTTCATTGAAAAGTTAAACATTTCTTGAATTTTATGAAATAAATCTAACTCTAAAAGCATGTCAATTCATAATAACCCACTTAAAATAATGATAACCACGCATGATATACAAGGTCACAGTGTAGGACCAAAAGTGTGCATTGTTTGATACTGTATGTCACTTGGGAGTCTGTACAGGGGCAAAATGTCACTTGATTCTAGAAAACTGTGTTTCCACGGTAAGTGAAGTTAATATTTTTTTCATTTATTTTTATATTTGATTGAATTCTTTCCATCCACTTGTACTTTTGATATATATTAAACATGCCAGGCACCTGATCATGCAATATGCAACCTCCTTATAGCAGTAAGAATGTCTTGATCATCTTGATGTGAGAAAATTGAAATGATTTTCGACTACAAAAAATAGCAGAATTTTCGCTTTAGCGCACACGAGAGAGTTCTTTCTATGATTAAAAGGTCTGCCGATGTGTCTGCTTTCTCTTTTCATCAGCAAGTTCCAAGTTGTGACCTTAAAAGCGATTAAAATGACGAAATTCCAGCATGTCTACCAACCGAATTTTGTACTGTCACTTGTATGAAACATTGTAGATCTCAAGTGACTGTACAACAGCTTATCAAGTGACAGTACAAATTCCCTATGTTGACATGCCATTTTAAACAAACGATCAGGAGGATTGTAGTCGATTTTGTTACCAATTCTTTACATGTTTTCAAACAAAAGTGAATAAAGAAACTGTCTATACATTTTCCGTTCAGCAAAAAAGCTTTAAAGGATGATTAATCAAACAAAATACCCCATTGTTTTTAGGCAAAATCATCTGTATTTTAGTATGGTTACATGATCAAGGCATCCCCATATCTCCAGGAAAGCTTTTCAGAGCAAATGAGTGTTCTTGATACGGTTATGATTAACAAACAAACAACTGGATATGAAGGTTTTATAATAGCTATCAAAATAAATGAAAAATCACCAGCTTGACTTACTGTGTGTTAGCAATTTTCAACGACCAAGTGATATTTCACCGCTGCACAGACTCCCAAGTGACATACAGTATCAAACACTGTACGCTTCCGGTCCTACACCGTGAAGGTTAGAGGAAAGAGAAAGGAAAGTCAAAATGCACCAGGAATGATCTCAGATAAAAGCTGAGTTGATAGAATAGAACATTTGAATAAAAAACAACTCAGTTTTCCTTACCTTATCATACTTGAAAAATATACTATGTTAAAGAATGCCACCTACTAATCAGTAAAAGGTGATACCATGGAGAAATGTTTAACTCTTTCCCAAACAAGCCCTGGTTTTCACTTGTCTGCCGTAAAAGTCTTTTGAAAACACTTTGGGAAAAGGAGAAATTGCTCATAATGACCAATTTCTCCTTTTTCCACAGTGTTTTCTACCCTTTTCGAAAACTTTCTACCATTTTCTCCATTTCAAAAATTGTCGTCTGCAAACTCTTTTGGTTTGAAAGAGTCCAAAATTTGTTGTTTGGGAAATGGTTAAAGGAATGGGAAATTATTTTTTTACATTCCTGTTAAACAATTTAGCATTTTGTGAAAGGAGGAATTTTTGAGCAAACAATTTAGCATTTTGTTCAAGAAGCAGTATCTGTATCTCTTTACCAAACAATCCCTAGTTTATTCAACCCTGGGAAATAAGCCTTTAAAAAAAACAAAAGGGGAAAATGCTGGTAACCAGTATTTTCTCCTTTTCCCACAATGCTTTCTACCCAGTTGGAAACAAGTTTCAAATTTTTATTTATGTTTATTTTGCCGTCTGCACATGCTTTCAATTTGGACCAGTTTCAATTTTTGTCATTTGGTCAAAGGTTAACTATTTACCCAACAAGAAGATTTCAGACTTGTCCTAATTATTGAATGCAGTAACTGTTGCAGGTTACAAACCAAAGTGGGCTTAACCCTTTACTAAACAATGCCTGGTTTTTACTACCCTGGGAAAGAAGCCTTTTGAAAACATTGTGGATAAAGGAGAAAATGCTAGTAACCAGCATTTTCTCCTTTTTATACGCCCGAAGGGTCGTATTATGTTATACCCCCGGTCGTCCGTCCGTCTGTCCGTCCGTCCGTCTGTTAGCAATTTCTTGTGTGTGCAACTCCTCCTACAGTTTTCATCGGAATTCTTTGAAACTTGCCACAATGAATCTTCATGATGTCTAGTTGTGCACCTGGGTCTTAGAATTTTGATCGCTCTTTGCGTTCCAAAATTATCTGCCCTTGATTTCTGAAATAACCAACTTTTCACTTGGAATTTTTGTTCAGGCCATAACTTCTATACCATACAGGGTATCAAATTGAAACTACATACACTGATAGAACACATTATGGAGAAGTGCAGTACACATGAAACATAACTCTGCCACTTCTATTTTTTGAGTTATTGCCCTTTGTTAATTTTCGGTCCAGGCCATAACTTCTAAACTATAAAAGCTATTAACTTGGAACTTCATACACTGATAGAACACATTGTGGAGAAGTGCATCGCACATGAACCATAACTGTGCCACTTTTATTTTTTGAGTTATTGCCCTTTGTTAATTTTCAGTTTGAATTTTTGTCCAGGCCATAACTTCCAAACTATAAAAGCTAATAACTTGCAACTTCATACACTGATAGAACCCATTATGGAGAAATGCAGTGCACATGAACCATAACTCTGCAACCTTTATTTTTTTAGTTATTGCCCTTTCTTAATTTTCAGTTTGAATTTTTGTCCAGGCCATAACTCCCAAACTTTAAAACTTATCATCTTGAAACTTCAAAGACTAATAGAACACATTATGAACAAGTGCACTGCACAAGAACCATAACTCTGCCATCCTTCCTTTTTAGTTATTGCTCTTTGTTAGTTTTCTCTTTGAATTTTCGTCTGGGCCATAATTTCTAAAATATAAAAGCTATGATCTTGAACCTTTCAAGACTGATAGAACACCTTGTGGAGAACAGCAATTCACAAAATTTGTAACTGTGCCACCCTTCTTCTTTTAGCTATTGCCCTTTAATATTTTCACATATCATGGAGATTTACTACTCTTCATTCATGGCCCTTCCGTCATTTCAACTCATTTCACTGACAAGCCCCTTCGGGCGTATATGCGCCGCTTTGCGAAGCTCTTGTCCCACAATGTTTTCTACCCTGTTGGAAACCAATTTCAATTTTTGAGTTATGTTCATTTTGTCGTCTGCAAGTGCTTTCAATTTGAACCAGTCTAATATTTTGTTGTTTGGGAAAGGGTTAAATATTGATGTTTCTGTTTGAAAACTTTAAAGGTAGAATACATTCTTTGAAAAGGAGAAATACTGACTTCAACGTCTACAAGCATTTTCTCCTTTTTCAGCAATGCTTCAAAAGCCTCCCTACCAAGTGTTGTTCAAACCAATAATTGTCTGGAGAAGGCTTAATAAGGAATTGCTTCTATTTTCCAAAGTGGTTTTAAAGTTTTAAATTGCAAGGGAATAAAAATTCAGAATTTTATGTAGATGTAATTACGTAAATTGCTTAAAATAATTAACCCATTACAAGACAATTCCTACTTCTGACGACCCTGAGAAAGAAGCCCTTAGAAAACATTGTGGGAAAAGGGAAAATGCTGGTAGCCAGCATTTTCTCTTTTTCCCACAATGTTTTCTGCCCTTCACAAAACAAATTTCAAGTTTTCAGTCACTTTCATTTTGTCGTCTGCAAATGCTTTGGATTTGGACAAACATAAAATTTTGCTGTTTGGTAATGAGTTAATGTGAGTACATTTACATCTTTTCAAAATTCCAGTCTTGAGGAGTTCATTAGAAAAGAAGTTTGTAATATTACCACAAAGTCAGCACAGAATATGGACTGTGACAGCGAACAAAGACAAATCAAATATCCCACTAGTCATGGTGCACGGAATGGGCGGGGGCGTTGGTCTTTGGGCTCTGAATCTGGATTCCCTAGCCCAGAAAAGACCTGTATATACCTTTGACTTACTTGGGTTTGGACGAAGCTCCAGACCTAAATTTGGTTCAAGTGCTCAGTTGGTTGAAATGGAATTTGTTGAATCCATTGAAGAATGGAGACAGGAGATGAAGATAGAGAAGATGGTGTTGCTGGGACATAGTCTGGGTGCTTACATAGCTAGTTCTTATGCTTTAAAGTATCCCCATTATATACAGCACATGTTTCTGGTAGACCCATGGGGTTTCCCTGAAAAACCAGTGGAAAATGACGAAAGATCTCGAAGGATCCCTGTATGGATAAGTGCGATTGCCACTTTGCTATCTCCGTTTAACCCCCTTGCAGCTGTACGTGTAGCAGGACCTTGGGGTAAGTTTGGATTTTTATATTTAGGGAAAAAAAATTGTAGGCAAGTGAATGTAATTATACTGCCTCTCAATACTTTTTTAACTCATTAGTAAACAATCCCTGGTTTTCACGACACTGACTCTGAGAAGGAAAGCTTTGGAAAAGGAGAAAATGCAGATAACCAGCATTTTCTCCTTTTCCCAAAAGGATTTCTATCCTTTCAGAGACAAATTTCATAAATTTAGACGCTTGTAATTTGTCCTCTGCAAATGCACCTAATGTGGACCGTTCTAACATTTCGTCATTTGGTTAAGAGTTAACTCTTAAACGCACAATCCCAACTTTTAATGACCCTGAGAAAGAACGCCTTTGAAAACATTGTGGGAAAAGGAAACCAGCATTTTCTCCGTTTTCCACAATGCTTTCTACACTTCCAAGTAAAAAGTTTTTTTTTTTTAGTCACACTTGTTTTATCATCTGCAAATGCTCTCAATTTGGACAGGTCTAAAATTTTATCCTTTGGTAAAGAATAAAAATTCTATTTGAGTTAGGCTCTGTGAGAAGGGAATTAACCGTTCACCCGACAGCCTTTCCCAACCAAAATCACCCATGAAACAAACATTGATCATAATCTCCTTTAGCCTAGCGATAGACAACACAATAATGTACCTGCTACATCCGGCAATACCTCGGTAGACACCTTTCAACCGGAGATATCTGTCATGTTTTACAACTTTATCAGAAATTTTTTATTTGTGTGAGACTCCATTCGCTGACGTCACAAGAAGAGTCAGGAAGCGTATTTTCGTATTACTTATTACTATTATTTTTTCGTTTTTAAGATATTTATGGACATCACATGATACTAAAGATTTTTCTATAAGTAACTAACAAAAGTATTTGAGCGCATTCCCTTTTAAAGAAAAGATATTTGACTTTTGTGAATAGGGAAATCCCCCATCAAGCGAGGAAACTCTATAAACTTAAGCCGTATTGGACTGTTCACAGGAATCACCTGACGTCAGCAAATGGTGTCCCCAGACAAATCAAAATTTCAGATAAAGTTGTAAAATATGACGGATATCAACGGTTGAAAGGTGTCTAAGTACTGAGGTATCTCCGGATGTCGCAGGTACTTTAATTTGTTGTCTATCGCTAGGCTAAAGGAGATTATGATCAATATGTGTTTCGTGGGTGATTTTTGTTGGGAAAGGCTGTCGGGTGCCAGCGCCAGCAATCGAGACATTGCATTCCTTGTGTTTATATTATATATAGGGGAGATTTTTTTCATATGTTATTCCTGTGCTTTTCCAAACAACAAAATCATAGACTGGTCCAAACTGAAAGCATTTGCAGATGATAAATGAAAGATGGCTCAAATAGCAGAATTTGTCCTGCTATAACAGGATATTACAAAGATAAATTATTACAAGAATAATTCCTGATATAACTCTAGGTCCTGGCTTGGTGAAGAGGTTTCGACCAGACTTACAACAAAAGTTCTCTCCCTTGTTTGAAGATGATACCATTCTGGAATATATCTACCACTGCAATGCCCAGACTCCTAGGTAATGTGTTATGTGCTTATTTTGACAGACATCAATGAAACAGTTTGAAAAGTTCAAGTGGTATATTGTGAGACTTGTCCACAAATCCAGGGCCATTTGTGGGTTGGGTACAATTCTCATGAGTGGCCATCTAAAATTACTTATATTTCTTTAAATGAGGCACTAGGTGCTCTTTCAACATATGATCGAGTTTCTTATTCTAGGAGTGTCTTTGAACCAGTGACTTTTGTGTGCATCTCATAAAGCACATAATTATTTTGATGACGTCACATGGTATTCCTGGTTATAACCCTTAGCAATATGTGAATGCTTCATTGCCCTTGAATTTCAGACAAATACATGTGAAAATCAGCTAATTATCATATTTAAAAGAAATCTACATCTTTTTTCGTACATCTAAATAGTGTTCCTTCTCAAGAAATGCAAAGATCTTTAACTTTCTGCTGTTAATACTATCGAGCTAACGGAATTAGGTCACACCATATTTGCACAAGAAGGCTGATGGCATGTTCTTTATCTATGCATATTGAACATGAAAATAATTATCTAAGCTATTCTTTTCATGTCAATCCGAAAGTGACCAGAAATTATTTTTCTATGAAGGTAGGGAATTTGTAGCTCATATTCTGGTCTCAGTTCTTAACCCTTAACACACAATCCTGACTTTTAACACCCCTTGAGAAAGAGGCCTTTTGAAAACATTGTGGGAAAAGGAGAAAATGCTGATAACCAGCATTTTCTATTTTTCCCACAATGTTTTTTTCCCTTCCTAAAACAAATTTCAATTCTTTAGTCACATTTATTGTGTCGTCTGCAAATCCTTTCAATTTAGACTGTCTGAAATTTTGTGGTAAAGGAGGTAAATTCATGGTAAATTTTCTGTGTGGTAAAGAGTTAATTTCATCAAGTTGTTTCTATATCGTCATGGAATACAGACACTCGAGGCTATATGTAATTTCAGGCATATCATGATAGCTACCAACTAATCTATGTCTATCCTGGGTTTTACTCGTACTGGAATATGGCTAGCTATGAAGTGTCTTGGATTCCTTCTATTTTCACATGTTGCCTGCCTAAATTATTATTTACATATCTGACGTTAATCCAAATTGAAAGCATGTGCAGGTGCCAAAATAAATGGGACTTAAAAAGAGAAATTGATTTTGGGAAGGGTTAAAACATTATTGGGAAAAGAAGAAAATGTGGGTTGCCAGCATTTTCTCCTTTTCAACAATGTTTTCAAAAGCTTTTTGTTCAGGATCATAAAAAGTTTTGACTTTAAAGACTTAAAGAGGCCCTTGTACTCATATTCAGCCAGTTTTAACTCATTTTGTCTTGACTTTATCAAATTATGGTCATTCTTACATCATCATGTCAAATATTGCGCCTGACGGTTACAAGGTTGCTTAGATTACAGTCAATAGAAAATGCATTTCACTGAGTTGTGGCCTTCCATGTAAACAGACTAACCGTTTCCAGTTTTTGAATTGAAAAGTTTCTATATATCTGTTATACACGCGGGTAGATTCGTATAATGATCATGCATTCTGTCACATGGCAATATTTGGCTCTTGTCCTGTGTCTAATGAGGTAAACAAATACAGATTCAATCATCAGCTAGTTCTCTTGACTAATGTTTGGTATCTAATACAAATCTCTGTGTTTCCTTTTTTCAATTATACCATATATGTCAGTAATTTATCCTTTTTTATTCAAAGGACTAATTTCTGTACTGTTCTAACTCGTTTGAAATTTAACAGCGTTTCTGTTCACTGGCTGAAGACAGGCATCTTTAAATATCTCAAAATTGTATTGAAAACAATGTAACTGAGATAATGTTGAAAATGGCATGGAGCACCATACAATCTATCAATCAACCATACAATGATAAACCCGTACTACATAATGACGACTTTTGATGGCCCTGGGAAAGAAACCTGTTGAAAACATTGTGGGAAAAGGAGAAAATGCTGGTAACCAGCATTTTCTCCTTTTTCCACAATGTTTTCTATCCTATCAAGAAAATTTACACCATTTGAGCCACATTGAAATTGTTGTCTATAAACGCTTTCAATTTGGACAAGGCTATTTTTTTTTTGTCTGGTAAAGGGTTGAATGAGAAAATGTATGAGCATCAAAGTTTAGAACTTCAATTTACACATTATATGTTTCAGTGGTGAAACAGCTTTCAGAACCTTGTCAATGAAACTAGGGTGGGCCAAACGCCCCATGATTCAGCGAATTGCAGACATTGACAAGAACTTACCAATTACATTTATCTATGGTTCCCGAACCTGGATGGACAGAGAATGTGGGTACCAGGCTAAATATCTCAGAAATGACAGCTATGTTGACGTTGAGGTAAGACGCAGTGGATCTAATAATTTTAAAACCCCCCCCAAAAATTCAGAGATGGAGAAATTTACCAATAATAAAGAAATGACAACTCTGCTCATATTAACTCTTTACCAAACGACTGGTCCAAATTGAAAGCATCTGCAGAAGACAAAAAAAACATGAATGAAAAATTGAAACTTGGTTAGGAAAGGGTAGAAAACATTGTGGGAATAGGAGGAAATGCTGGTCACCAGCATTTTCTCCTTTTCCCCTAATGTTTTCCAAAGGCTTTAACCCTTTACCACACAATGCCGACTTCTAACGACCCTAAGAAAGAAGCCTTTTGACAACATTGTGAGAAAGGAGAAAATGCTGGGTTTTTTTGCTGGAAACCAGCATTTTCGCCTTTTCCCACAATGTTTTCTGTGCTTTTCAAAACAAATTTCAGTATTTGAGTCATATTTATTTTGTCATCTGCAAATGCTTTCAATTTGAAACAGTCCAAAATTTTGCCGTTTTGTAAGGAATTAAAGCGTCGTTAAAACCCGAGATTTTGTGGTAAAGGGTTAAATAAGGGATCTACTCTTTGGCTCTCTTTACACAATTGGATTTATCTCTAGATAGAAAAGAAACAATTTTGTAAAACAGAAAAATGCTATTTCCCAGCATTTTCTACTTTTCCCATAATTTTTTAAACTCTTCACCAAATAACAAAATTGTAGACCTGTCCAAATTGAAACAATTTGCAGATAAAGTTTTAGATTTGAAATTTAACCCATTACCACACAATCCCTTCTTTTGATGCCCCTGAGAAAGAAGCCTTTAGAAAGCATTGTGGGAAAAGGGGAAAATGCTGGTAACAATGTTTTCTACCCTTCACAAAACAAATTCCAAATTTTCAGTCACTTTCATTTTGTCGTCTGCAAATGCTTTCATTTTGGACTATTCTAAAATATTGTTGTTTGGTAAAGAGTTAAACAGTGTAGTAAACATTGTTTGAAAAGCAGAAAATGCTGGTTACCAGTATTTTCTGCTTTTCCCAAAAGGTTTTAAAGTCTTCTCAGGCAGGGTTCATAAGACTAATAGGATTGTGCGGTAAGAGATTAAAAACCTTTGTTTCATAAGAGTTTGGAAACAATATATTCAGATGAGAGTTTCCTAATAAGAATTTTTCTATTTGTCACTTCATTACCTCTTTACCAAACAACAAAATATGCATTATTTAGACTAGTAGAAATTGAAAGAAGACAAAATAAAATGACTGAAAGTTTGAAATTTGGTTTGGAAAGGGTAGAAAACATTGTGGTGAAAGGAAGAAAATGCTAGTTACCAGCATTTCTTCCTTTCCCACAATATTTTCAAAAGTTGGTCAACCCTTTACCACACGATGACAGTTTTTAACACCCCTGAAAAAGAAAGCTTTAGAAAACATAGTGGGAAGAGGAGAAAATGCTGGTTACCAGCATTTTCTCCATTTCCCACAATGTTTTCTACTCTATCAAAGAAAAATAATTTGATAAGAGCCACACTGAAACTGTTATCTGCAAGCGCTTTCACTTTGGACAGGTCTGAAATTTTGTTGTGGGGTAAAGGGTTAAGGATTACAAGGCACTTTACTGCCCTCTTTGGTTACTGTCACATTAGTTGTTCAATTTGTAAATGCATGTGTTTCGTTATTTTCAACATTCTTATTTAACAGGTAATTAAAGGTGCAGGCCACCATGTTTATGCAGACAGATCTGAAGACTTCAACAAACTGATGAGCAAGTACCTGGACTCTATTGACAAACATACAGACAATCTAAACACCAATAGTCAAGTCCTTCCTAGAAGTGAAACTGATGGGGACCTTGAGAATTTCCCACTTACACAAATGTGATACTGTGATGCCCTGACATAGTTTATATTTTGGTTGATACTGTGACTTTTGTTATGTGCCTGGTAAACTGTTTGATGCCAAATAAATATTTTTGTATTGTCAAGGTAGTTTTGAAAATAACTAAGTTGCCTGGAACCAGGGACAATGAAAACTTCTAGTGGACAAACTAGAACTTAAAACTTTTACTAGATGGCAAATTTTTATACTTGTCCATATTGAAAGCATAATTATGCAGAGGACAAAATGAACATGATTGAAAAATTGAAACTTGTCTTTGGAAGAAAAGAAAACATTGTGGGAAAAGGAGAAAAGGCTGGCTACCACACTGTTTTCAGAAGGCATCTTCCTCTGGGTCTTCCTCTTAACCCAATTCAAAGGATTTTCAGACTACAAATTTAGTGCAGCCTCAATGATGATTTTTTTTTTCGTATTATTATAGAAAAAGGTTTTGGGGAAAAAGGATCAAATGCTTGTTAGCAGCAGTTTCTCCTTTCAAACAATTTTTTTCAAAAGCCTCTCTCTTCATGTCCCTAAAACATGGGATTATTTGGTAAATATTTTTAAATCACTTACCAAACAATTCCAAATTTTAGAGACCCTGTGAAAGAAAACTTTTCAAAACATTTTGAAGAAAGGAGAAAATGCTGGTAACAAGCATTTTTCCTTTTCCCTAAATCTTTTCTTAACTCCAACATTTGCACCGTATTTAGTTTATCATTTGCAATTGCTTTCAATGTGGACAAGTCCAAAATTGTGTCATCTGATAAAGAATTAAACCAAAATGGCTGATTGATCAAGTGTACAGTGTGGTCAGAAGCAAATAACATCAAAACCATCAAAATGCAGGGAAGATCATATCCATTTTATTTTTGGTAAGCATATTTAAAATGACACATTAAGTAAACTTGTAATAGTAACATACTATGCAATTATAGAGTGTGTACTTGTTTTACATCTCATGAACCGATGGCATTTGTCAGTGTACATCATAAAAACCAGTGTAAATTATTAGACACAAAACTTGCACAACCACTATTCTGTCAGGGCACTGATCAATAAACACATTTCAGAAGATTGTGGCAAAAATAAAAAAGTAATTTGGTAAGAGTAAATGATGTGTTAGCAGCAATTACCTCTTTTGCCTCGGGGTTTACCATTTTTAAAAGTGCATGTACATAATTACCTATATATGTGCAAAACCAGTTTATGTTTTTTTCACAAAACTCTCCTTGTTTTCATTGTAATACAGCCATTACAAATTTTCTTGTCTCACACACCTGTGAGATAAGGAAATATTTCTGTATTTGGTCAACACTATATAATTATATGCTTCATTTCTAAAACATTGCTGACCTAGGTTTCTGAAGTAAATTAGCGGTCGAAATTCTTATCATAATAAACTTATTAATCTAATCACTTTTATTAGACTTAAACAAAAATCAACATTTACAAGTTTCTTCGAAACTATCTTCATTCTTAATGTACCTGTCAAAGTAAGTGCACAGGCTTCATGTAAATTTCACAACAAGTGATACATGTATGCCTGTGATTTTACAAATTTTGGACTGCAATTCTTGTTATACAATAAGTGTGATAAAAAGAATCTGGTACTCGTTGGCTTTTGAGGTAAAAATTTATTAAACTTGTCCACAAAAAAATGTTATTAAGCTTTCCAAAAGCTCGTTTCATAAATTTTTATTTCAAAAACAAACTAATGTCAGATCCTATATATCTGTTTTGCTAGATAAAAAAATTGATTATCTCTTTACCACTCGACAAAATTATAGACTGATCCAAATTGAAAGCATTTGCAGATGACAAAATAAAGGTGACTGAAAAATTGATTTTTGTTCTGGGAAGGGCATTTTCTCCTTTTCCTACAGTATTTTCAAAAGGCTTCTTTCTCAGGGCCGTCAAAAGAAGGGATTGTGTGGTAATGGGTTAATTAACTGATGCTCTGTGATTTTTGAAAGTGATATCCAGGCAAGACAGGCACAAAAGTGGTACACATGTATTCTTTTGTACTAGTAATTTACTGTGACAAATAGAGTAAATTCTAGCCACAGCTTCTTTCCCCATTTTCAGTATCAAAAAGTTCGAACTATATCTACCTGCTGCAAGTATGATTACATGATAAAAAATTGTTTTTTTTTTCTGAAATGTTTTGGGCATTTCTAAAGTGAAAACAGGCCTCAAATTAGGTAAATTACAAATACCGGTCAATGGGTTTATCTTTAATAGGTCAGGATAGAAACACCTAGTGGGAAAAGGGAAAACAGTACTGTAAACCAGCATTTTCTGCTTTTCCCACATTGTTTCAAAAGCCTTCTTTCTCAGGGTGGTCAAAAAACAGGATTTCTAGAAAGAGTTAAAGCCCTAGATACTTGTTCATACTTTTTGAACGTTAGATTCATAGAGAAAGAGAGCACAATGTTAGGTTGTGAAAGTTCATGTTCATTGCTCTGTGTGATGGGACAAAATGAGTTCCATTGTTGAATTGAAGATATTATGTCTTATTTCATGCTTTCCTGTTGGTTATCAAGAAATAGCGGTGACTCTATATTCCACAGGTACAACCAGTGAAAATACCGATTTTTATATTCCAGTTACCTTTGTAATTTGTGCATGACTCAAAACCAGATGGAAATATTACATAATTTACCTTACATTTCTGGCACTTGACGTAATATCATAATGCGTTGCTACGTGGAGGTGGTACACCATGGGTAATAACTGAAAAGAACTGTACTAGATTTTGATAAAGCTTCTCCCAGTTCCTCCTTGAAAAGGTTAAAAGCATGAAATAAATAGAATATTCTTTTTTTTTTTCAGTGAAAGATCAAAATTTATTTCATCTTGTGAATGCCATTGGTAATATTTTCACTCCTGGCTTTGCCACTCATTAAAATATTACCGATGATGTTCACTAAATGAAATAAATTTTGATCTTTCAGCGAAAAAAAACCAAATATCCTCTATTTATACTGTAGTTGTTTTAGTTGGGAGACCTTTTAATTTTGTTATTAAAGTAAATATTATGAGTGTCAGAACAAATCAGGAATTTTTTAATTTGTTTTTGAATAGAAATTCTTTCTAAAAGCAACCTCTGCCTTCCTTGCTTGTTTGTTTTTCTGGCATAATATTATCGAGGTCTGTAACTTTTGCATAGCATAATGAAGATTAATTCTTTACCCCATGAAGCCATTACCAATTAAAATCGCGACTGATGACCTTCAAAAAGAAGCCTCTAGAACATATTGTGGGAAAAGGAGAAAACGCTGGTAACCAGCATTTTCTCCTTTTCCCACAATGTTTTCTTCCCTACTGGAAACATATTTCAATTTTCAGTCACTTTTATCGTCTGCAAAATTTTAATGTTTCACAAAATTTCACAATAAATGATACATGTATGCCTCTGATTTTACACATTTGGACTACAGTTCCTGTTGTACAGTAATGTGATAAAAAGAATCTGGTACTCGTTAGCTTTTGAGGTAAAAATTTATTAAACTTGTCCACAAAAAAATGTTATTAAGCTCGCCAAAGGCTCATTTCATAAATTTTTATTGGACAAACCTAAAATTTTGTCGTTTGGTAAAGGGTTCATCCAGTGTCCACACTGAAGAAAAGTTTGGTAAATATTATGAGAAAATGATTTAAAAAAGGTGGTTACAAATTACTTGTCTCTTTCTCACAATGATATCCAAGAAAAAATTCCATCATTTTAGCCACAATCAACTTGTGGACAACTCTATAAATCTTTACCAAATGGCAAAATTTTAGACTTGTCCAAATTGAAAGCATTGGCAGACATCAAAATAAAAGTGACTGAAAATTTGAAATTTGTATCAAAGAGGAGAGAAAACATTGTGGGAAAAAGAGAAAATGCTGGTTACCAGCATTTTCTCCTTTTCAACAATGTTTTCAAAAGGCTTCTTTCTCAGGGTCATAAAAAAGTTGGGATTTTGTAGTAAAGGGATAATTTTGTTGACTTGTTTCTAAAATTAAACATTAACTCTGTACTACACAATCCCAAGTTTTAATGACCCTGTACCACAAGTTTTAATGACCATGACAGAAATGGCTTTTGAAACTTTGTCTAGAGGATAAAATGCTGGTAACTAGCATTTTATCTGTGAGCACAAGGTTTATCTCCCCTTTTGACAAAAAAAACCTTTCATTTGATTGAAATATAATTTGTTGTCTGCATACGTTTTCTATTTTGACTACTCGAAAATCTGCTTTGTGGTAAAGAGTCTTACAAACAATGTCCATAACAAAGAAACAAATAAATGCATAGCTCAAATACAAACCACATCTGGTGGGATTCGAACCCACGAAGGACACATACCCTGGTTTTTTCACTGAGCCAAAGAGATATCTCTCTGACACAGTTGTCAGGTATTGTATTTAAATCGGGACGAAGCTGTGCTTGGTGGAGTGGTCTCCTGTAAAACCCACCCCACCCCTTCTTAAAGTCATCATTTATTTAATGACTTAACTCTTTACCAAACGACAAAATTGTAGACTTGTCCAAATTCAAAGCACTTGGAGACAACATAATAAATATGGCTCAAAAATTGAAAATTGTTTTGAGAAGGGTAGAAAACATTGCCACCAGCATTTTCTCCTTTTCCTACAATGGTTTAAAAGAAGTTATTTCTCAGGGTTGTGAAAAGACGCGATTGTGTGGTAGAGTAAAAGCTTTATTAGACAGAAAGTTCAATCTTGGATAACAAATGGGAATAATGACTCAATGACCAATCCTGGATGAGCCTCCACCTTACAAACAAAGTCTGTAACAAAGAAACAAAAAAATGTATAGCTAAAATACAAACCACATCTCACGGGATTCAAACCCTTGAAGGGACAAATATCCTCGTTTTTAGAGGATTAAAAGACCAATTCCATAACCACTGAGCCAAAACAGATATGGTAATTGTCTTTTGATTGAGGATATTTGTCCTTTGTGGGTTCTAATTCCAACTTACAATTTTCACTGAAAGCAACTGCATCCTAGCATTGGCATCCACATTTTTTTCTTTCATTTTTTTTTTCTGGACAGTTCATGATTAAATGCAAATTGCTTTACCCATATATATGCATTTTCCAGTTGCCCCTAGACGTCAGTTTTTTCAGCGTTTTGCTTCTGTCTGTTGTTCCTTTTATGTGATAAATAAAATCTCACATTCATGTTAATTTAATATCATTTTTATCTAATTTGTTGACTAAAATGTATTTGACACTCTCTAAGGCTTGCATCATACAATTTTAGTCAACTTGTTTGATAAAAATGGTAATACATAAACACTCATGTAAGATCCATTGTTTTAATCTTTGAAATCTTAAAAGATTGATCGTTTGGTGTTTAACCCTTTACCAAACAATCTTTGGTTTTCACGACCCTGATATATAATCCTTTTTAAAACCTTTTGGGAAAAGGAGAAAATGCTGGTAACCAGCATTTTCTCCTTTTCCCACAATGTTTTCTACCCTGCTGAAAGGAAATTTCAATTTTTAAATCCATTTGTCCTCTGCAAGTGCTTTAAATTTGGACCAGTCTAAAATTTTGTCGTCTGGTAAAGGGTTAACACTCCTTCAGCATTATGTCAGTAACTTGTGGCAGCCAGTACCATGGTTTTCTGGATTCCTTTTACCAGCCTTTCAAATAATGTTTTTCCGGAGCTACTGGCTGCTTTCCCCACAAAGAGGTTGTCAAAGGACTGATCAAGCAGCTGAAGAGAGTAATGAATCTTGTTGTAATAGTTCTCAGCCCTCAAGACAGAATCTGAATACTGCCTCATAGGCTGTAAAGCTTTACCAAACAACATAAGTTTTGACTTGTCCAAATTCAAAGCATTTGATGCCGGCAGATCAAAGATGACTCAAATGATAGAAACTTCCATTTGATTGTGCAGATGTCATTATGGGAAAAGGAGAAAATGCTGGTTACCAGCATGTTCTCCTTTTCCCATAATGTTTTCAAAACCTTTTTGTGTAAGAGTCTGTAAAACTCAGGATTGTCTGGTAAAGGGTTAACCCTTTCCTAAACAACAAAATTTTAGACCGGTCCAAACTGAAAGCACTTGCAGACGACAAAATAAACATGTCAAAAATTAATACCTGTTTCCAGCAGGGTGGAAACATTGTTGGAAAAGGAGAAAATGCTGGTTACCATCATTTTCTCCTTTTTTCCACCATGTTTTCAAAAGGCTTCCTTTTCAGGTACGTAAAAACCAGGAAATGTTTGTTAAAGGGTTAACCCATTTCCACACAATCCCTTTGATGACCCTTTGAGGAAAAAGCCTTTTGAAAACTTAATGGAAAAGGAGAAAATACTGGTAACCAGCATTTTCTCCATGTCCTACAATGTTTTCTACCCTCCACAAAACAAATCAAATTTTCAGTCACTTTTATTTTGTCATCTGCAAATACTTTCGAATTGGACAAGCCTGAAATATTGTCATTTGGTAATGAGTTAAACGTTTTTGACTAAGCAATGGGGTTATTCTGGAAAGAGAATACATATAATCAACAACTCAAATATATAACATTTATTTTTCATATAATAAAATAGACTAACTTAGTATTTATAATTATGCATAACATTTATAACTGAACAATAGCGCCGCAACCCTTTAATGAGCAATGTATAATTTCACTCTTTATCAACAAACAAACCAGTTTTTTATTGGCCTTGAAGAAGTAGGCTTTTGAAAACTTTGTGGGAAAAGGAGAAAATGCTGACAACCAGCATTTTTTCCTTTAACAACAATATTTTCTACACTTCAACGCTTCTATAAACAGATCTATTCTCAGTTAGTTAACTCTTTCACAAACCATTCCTGATTTTCATGACCCTGAAAAAGAAACCTTTTGAAAACATTGTGGGAATAGGAGAAAATGCTGGTAACCATCATTTTCTCCATTTCCCACAATGTTTCCTACACGCCCAGAACGAATTTTAATTTTTGAATCACATTAATTTTGTTGCCTGGAAATGCTTTCAATTTGAACCAGTCTAAAATTTTGACATTTTTGGTAAAGAGTTAATTTAACCCATTACCACACAATCCCTACTTTTGAAGCCCCCTGAGAAAGAAGCCTTTTGAAAACACTGGGGAAAAAGGAGAAAATGCTGGTACCCAGCATTTTCTCCTTTTTGCAGTGTTTTCTACCCTTCCCAAAACAAATTTCAATTTTTCAGTCACTTCTATTTTGCTGTCTGCAAATATTTTTAATTTGGACCAGTCTAAATTTTTCTCGTGTGGTAAAGAGTTAATGTTTCAGCTAAAATTGTTTTGAACTTGAACAGGCCTGAATTTTTTTGTCTGCTATAGCGTTTAACCGCTTTAACAAATGACAAAATTTTAGACTGGTCCAAATTCAAAGCTTATGCAGATGACAAATAAATGTGGCTCAGATTATTGAAATTGCCTTTTAACTCATTACCAAATGACAAATTTGTAGACTGGTCCAAATTGAAAGCATTTGCAAACGACAAAATAAAAGTGACTGAAAGATCGAAATTTGACTTGGAAATGGTTGAAAACATTGTGGAAAAAGGAGAAAATGCTGGTTACCAGCATTTTCTCCTTTTCCCACAATGTTTTCTAAAGGCTTCTTTCTCAAGGGTGTCAAAAGTAGGGATTGTGTGGTAATGGGTTAAATCTTTGAAATGGTTACTATAAAGGATGAATTCCTGGTAACTATTATTTTCTCCTTTTTATATGCCTGAAGGGTCGTATTCTGTTAGTAAATCCATCAGTCCGTCTGTACGTTAGCATGTTCTTGTGTGTGCAACTCCTCCTACAGTTGTCATTAGATAAGTTCAGACTTATCACAATGAAATTCTGGGATAGGTAGTTGTGCATGTGACTCTTATAACTTTGATCTCTGTAGATATTTTTAGATTTTAACCAATTTTACTGACAAGCTCCTTTTGGCATATATGTGCCACTTTGTGAAGCTCTTGTTTTGGAATGTTTTCAGATCTGTTTATACACAAAGGCCAATAAAAAATGGAATTGTGTGGTAAAGGATTCAATATACATGTAGGCCACTGAAGCCCTCTTGGTCTATTAAAGAATACTGAAATTTCATTGCTTGATCCTGGGACACTGTTACTAAAAATAGCACATTAGCACACAACCTCTGTATCATATACATTAATCCTTTACTCCATAGATACTCATTTTTACGCATTGCTTATAGGAGCCTTTGGAAAACATTGTGGCAAAAGGTGAAATTGCTCGTGACGAGCAATTTCACCTTTTACCACAATGTTTTCTATGCTATCAAAAGGTGTCATAAACACATAAGAAACAGCTTCATCCTTGCTGTTATTTAGGGTTAATTAGAGATACCATAGAAATGCCTTATGGGGTAAAGGGTTAAACTTTAAAGCGCCTTACATGACTGCAGTAGAATTTTTGGCCAGTGAAGATCAACAAAAAGTGCAGTCTGATCTTTGATCTACACCATCTGCTTTGCTGTAACACAATCTGTAGACTTAAACAACCATGATTATAGCAATTATTTGTGTTGTATTTCTAGGATGAAAATGTATGATAGGTTTATTCAGTACTCAAAGAGTATACACCATTATTTCATGCTTTCCAGTAGGTTATTGAAAAATATCAGTGACATAGTGTTTGATACTTCATGGTTATGACCAGTGAAAATACCGATTTTTATATTCTAGTTACCAAGGTAAAATTTATGTGACTCACAAGCAGATGGAAATATAACATCATTTACCATACATTTCTTGCACTTGACAAAATATTTTAATCTGTTGCAAAATTTTATTTCATCTCACAAACACCATCAGTAAATTTTTCACTTGTGGCTTCACCACTCATGACAATATTGCCAATGATGTTCACTTGATGAAATAAAATTTTGATCTTTAACCAAAAAACACAAATATCCTCTATTAATAATATGATAGGCAATGTGCTATTATTACAGTGTTTGATGATCCAGCAGAATTCCAGAAAATTTCTCTGCTCCTTGATACACCAATTGGGCCTCTGAGGTCTTTGGTTCATATTTAAGCAATATCTAAATATAAAACAAACAAAATGAACAATACCTGACTGTACAACACAAAATGAGCAATGTTTGGTTATAAAGAAAAATAAACAAAAATTAAAACAAAAAAGCAAAAAGTATCAACCCAGGGCTGCCAGTTTAGGGTGATCTAGGTCTATACTTTGTGATATCATTTCTCTGCATGTCATAGAACCAGTGTACCTCATGATTCAGTCACTCAGTGGCCAAATGGACTTAACCCTTTACCACACAATAACGACGTTTAATGTCCCTGAGGAAGAATCCTTTTGAAAACATTGTAGGAATAGAAGAAAATGCTGGTAACCAGAATTTCTCCTTTTCCCACAAAGTTTTCTACCCTATCAAAGCAAAAATTGCACCATTAGAGCCCCTTTGAAATGGTCGTCTACAAATGCTTTCAGTTTGGATAGGTCTAAAATTTTGCCGTGTGGTAACGGCCAAAAAATTTGATTCGTGCATCGTGAAAATGCATATTAATGCCCCTTTTTGCAAGAGTACCACTCATGTGTAATATAGGTGCACAAGAATATGAGCCATGCTCTGGCAAAAGGGGGCTTCAATGCATCCCTAATATACATGATTCTAGTCATCAAATAATTATGGATCCATAAGAGCCACCTTTTTTAGAAATCCATCTTAACCATTTACTCCATAGATACTCATTTCTACGTATTGCTTGTAAGAGCCTTTGGAAAACATTGTGGCAAAAGGTGAAATTGCTCGTGACGAGCAATTTCACCTTTTGCCACAATGTTTTCTATGCTATCAAAAGGTGTCATATATACAAAAGAAACAGTTTCATCCTTGCTGTTATTTAGAGTCAATTAGAGATACCATAGAAATGCCTTATGGGATAAAGGGTTAACTCTTTACCAAACGACAAAATATTGGACTAGTCCAAATTGAAAGCATTTGCAGACGACAAAATAGATGTGAATCAAGATTTGAATTTTGATTTTGGAAGGGTAGAAAACATTGAGGGAAAAGGAGAAAATGCTGGTTACCAGCATTTTCTCCTTTTCCCTCGATGTTTTCTACAGGATTCTTTCCCAGGGTCGTCAAAAGTCGGGATTGTGTGGTAATGGGTTAATCATGAGGTAAATTAATCCTTTGACAAACAAAATTTACCTGTAGCTAAAGTTTTGGCCTATGTCAGATTGTGCAAACTGCGCAGGCTTACCTTGGTCGATACTTTTTGCAGATACATTAAGTCACTTTTTCACAGAACTTGGCTCATTTGTATTTATCTTTTGCTCTTTGTAGAAAGACAAAAGTTAGAGTAAACCGTAATTGAAAGCATTTTCAGACAACTATTTTGATGTGTTTTTAGTGATTGGGCCTGTGTTTAAAGTGGTAGAAGACATAAAATCATTGGTGGAAAAGGAGACAATGCTAGTTATAAGCATGTTATCTCCTTTTCCTACAATGTATTCAAAAGGCTATTGCCTCAGGGTCGTTAAAACTTGAGGTTTTTAGGTAAAGGGTCAATATGTTCTGTTGAGATTATATTTCATAAGCAATGTAAAATAGATGTGTTTAAGCCTTTCTAAGACAAGCCCTAGTTTTTACTGCTCCGAGATTGAAGGCATTGAAAACACTGTGGATAAAGGAGAAAAGGAGAAACATTTTCTCCATTTTCTATAGTGTTTTCTTCCCTTACAGATGAAAATACCACCTTTTTGGCCACTCTAAATTAGTCGTCTGCAAATTCTTTCAATTCTAGCAGACCAAAATTACCTTCTTTTGTAAAGAGTTAAAATAATTATAGGTTTTGGTTCTTCAGAAATTAGAATGAACATAAACTGAGATCAGAGATCAGAACTGCTCACAAACATAGTCATATTGTACACAAAAACAGTTAACTCTTTACCACACAATCCCGACTTTTAACAACCCTGAAAAAGAAGCCTTCTGAAAACATTGAGGGAAAAGGAGAAAATGCTGGTAACCAGCATTTTCTCCCTTTCCCACAATGTTTTCTTCCCTTCCATATTTCAATTTTTCAGTCACTTTTATTTTGTTGTCTGCAAATGCTTTCAATTTGGACCAGTCTAAAATTTTGTAGTTTGGTAACTTAATTAACTTTATTCTCATCACTTTA
Organism: Tridacna crocea; assembly: GCA_943736015.1. NCBI lineage: Eukaryota > Metazoa > Mollusca > Bivalvia > Cardiida > Cardiidae > Tridacna > Tridacna crocea. The sequence goes on from OX031065.1 coordinate 15,469,697, forward strand.
ATCCTTTCCAGCACAATCACACGTTTTAACAATCCAGACAAATAAGTTGTTTGAAAACATTGTATGAAAAGTCATAGTAATCAGCATTTTCTCCTTTTCAAGCAATGATTTCCTAGCAAAGCTTTATCCCGTCATCAGAGCTACATTTAATTGTCTTCTGCAGATTATCTTTCAACTTTGACATGTCTCAAAAGTTTCGCTTGTAGGTGGTAAAAACTTGACCTGTCAATTTCAGAAAGCTTTTGAAAACATTGTGGGAAAAGGAGAAAATGCTGCTAACCAGCATTTTCTCCTTTTCCTACAATGTTTTCAACCCTTCCAAAGTCAAAATTCAATTTTTGATTCACATTTACTTTGTCGTCTGCAAATGCTTTTAATTTCGACAAGTCCAAATTTTGTCATTTGGTAAAGAGTTAAGACTTTACTAAATGACAAAATTTTGGACAAGACCAAATTGAAAGCATTTGCAGATGACAAATTAAATGTTGCTAAAATGGTGGTTTCTGTACTTGATTAGGAATAAAACATTGTGCGAAAAGGAGAAAATGCTGGTTTACCAGTATTTTCTCCTTTTCCCATGATGTTTCCAAAAGCTCTCTCCTTCAGGGTTGTTAATACAAGGATTAAAAGCATTTTTCTAAACTCATTTAATTAATTTTTATCTCATACACCAAATTGACCCATTACCACACAATCCCTACTTTTGGTGCCCCCTGATAAAAAAGCCTTTCGAAAACATTGTGGGAAAAGGAGAAAATGCTGGTGTCTTTTTCCCACAATGTTTTCCTAACGTCCTAAAACAAATTTCAATTCTGTAGTCACATTCATTTTGTTGTCTGCAAATGCTTTCAATTTGGACTAGTCTACAATTTTGTCGTTTGGGAAAGAGTTCAAAAGCCTCCTTCCCAAGGATAGTTAAAGCACAGGGCCATACTGTAAAGAGTATGTACGTGTCACAAGATGACAAAATACTAGTATTTGACTCATTCATATTGAAAACAATTGCAGGTGATGAGTGTAGCTTAAAAGCTCGGATTTGCTTCAGAAAGGGTTAAAATCATTGTGGCAAAAGGAACAAATGCTGGCCACAAGTCTTTTGAAAGCCTTCTCCCATAGGGTTTGCAAAAAAAAAACCAACACTAGATTGTTGCGGAAAGGATTAAAGTGGAACTGCTCTAGTAAATTTGTCTTCACAACCACTGAGTTTGCATATACCACAGAATGTCAATTTGCTGTCCTGTTGAAGACTTTTTTTATATTGTAATCCAGCATTCCTAGCAGCTGTACCTCTGACAAACTGCTTTCCTTAGCTTTAACTCTTTACCACACAATTCTAAATTTTATTGACCCTGAGGAAGAAGACTTTTGAAAACATTGTGGGAAAAAGAGAAAGTACTGGCAACCAGCATTTTCTCCTTTTCCCACAATGTTTTAACCCTATCAAAGACAAATTGCAATATTTGAGCTATATTGTAATTATCCTCTGCAAATGCTTTTAATCTGGAACAATTTACCATTTTGTTGAGGTAAAGAGTTAATTAGGATAGAACGTTTTATTCAATATAGCTGGTCTATTTTTGGCTGGAAAAGTGTTAATCAGATTTTGTAGGTACAACCATAAGTAGCTTCTGAAGAGTCTTCTGTATTGCATCTGAAGTTAGAAAAATAAATGAGAAAGACAAAACAGACAAATGTAAGAAAACATCTTAGGATGAAAATCAGAAAAAGATAAGATCATCTTGTCTACAAAAGGCTGATAATTGGACGCAAAATTCACAAAAGGGACATTGGTACTCATTTCACACCTACAATTTAACATCCAATGACATCACTTTTATACTACAACATAAGTACAGAATATCTTATTCCATATTTGATGCTTTAGAGTCCAGTATGGATTTCTCAGAATGAGGCAAGACTCCAAAATGGATGTTTTAAAAAGATGCTAGAGTTCAAAATATTGATATTTGACCAGAACAGTCTACTACTAAAGTCTGTTGTCAAAAAAGCAGTTTCAAAATTCTCTTTTACTATGTTTTGATCTTTTTTTTTTTTTCATTTGAATGGCCCCTATACCTGCTGTTTATTTCAAAGTCAATACCGAAGTGTGAAATAAAGAAGTCAACTGAATTCAGTTTGATTCATACCCTGCAGAACAACTCTATATTTTAGACTCATATACATGTAAAATAAAGACTTTTTCTGTGGTGCACTCATCTAACAGAACTCAGTATTGTACCCAAGCATGTTAATCCTTTCTCAAACAATCCTTGGTTTCTTTGACCCTAAGATAGATGCCTTTTGAAAACATTGTGGGAAAAGGAGAAAATGCTGGAAAGCAACACATTCTCCTTATCCCACAATGTTGGAAACAAATAATCTTACGAACAAAGTCCATAACAAAGAAACAAATGAATAAATGCATGGCAGAAATAAGGGTCCGAGCGGGATTCGAACTCCGAACTCCCGGACGCAAAGCCAATACCCTAACCACTGAGCCAGAGAGATATCTCCCTGACGCAGTAGCCAGGTATTGTATTTAAATCGGGAGTATGCCATGCAGGAAGGAGTGGTCTCCCGTAACAATAAAAATTTTTGGGTTACCTTTATTTTGTCTAAAATTTTGTTGTTTGGGAAAGGGTTAAATAACCCCATAATGTTACAGATGAAGAACAGAGAAAGATCACACAAGGAATATGTGCTTTAGATAAAAAAAGAGGACATAAAAAGGTGAGCTATGCTTTGTGAGAATGCCAAATATGCCAAAAAATGTATTGACTAAGGTCAGTCTGCACTGTCCATCAAGGCTGACCTGGGTCTAAACTTTTTGCTACTTGTACATTTTCTGCATGTCAAAGGGCCATTTTACCAGCATTTTCTCCTTTTACCACAATGTCACAATGTTTTCAAAAGAAAAAATGTTTTCAAAAGAAAAAATGAAGTTCGGAGAAAGACTGTTAGATCAACTTACCTACATAAGGCAGCTTGTATTCGAGGCGTATAAAAGGGATATAAACAAAAATCCCTGAGAAGATGAAGATCATTGCATAGAGAAAAGTGACCCTCCCAGTCTGTACAACAGGAGATATGGTCAGGTAAAATGACATTATAAGAACCACAATTGGAATCACAGTTGGAACCTGAAGAAAAAAGATAATGTTTACTAACAACTCATAAGTTTTTGGGTACAAATTACCATAACTTCAAGTGTACATTTTGATTTACAAGGTTTTTGAATTATTTTATCTAAAGTTTTTAGGCTCTGTGAATTTGTTTGAATAAATAATTTGCTAACTTTTCTATCAAAGATAAGTAATGTACATATGAATCTTTGGTATTCAATGTCTCAATATTTGAACAACATGTTGGCTAGACCAAAGAAAAAAAAAGATCATAGCCCTTGACAGCCCTAAAGTCTCTCACCTGACCTTTAGGCCCAATGTGAACCACGATTTTTGTGGTTTCGCCCTATCATGCATCATACTGTCAAGGGACAGTTATTCATAACTCCTTCTAATGATCAAAGGGAGGCCACCAAAACATAAATAATGTTAACTTTGTCATAAGTAGTCTTCCCTCAACCAAAAAGGTGTTCATTTGTTTAGTTTGTTGACTTTCAAGCCAAAATCTAAATAATACTTTTATTATTTTTCAAATTATTAAATCCACACAACGGCTTCCTACACAAATACCACATCAGTGTTCTCAACACTTTGATTTATCTCACTTGTGATATCAAGACAAACATTATAACAAAATTCATGAGTATTGGATTGAAATTGTGGCCTCTAGAGTATAAACTTGCTTTTTCTTAGATCTGTCTAAGTCACCTTCTTTTTGGCCGTACATGACCAATTTTCAAACCCACCCTTGGTATCATCAAGACAAACACCCAACAAATTTTTATGATCATGGGACAAAAAATGAAGCCTCTAGCGTGTACACAAACTTTTTTTTCTGAATTTGACCTTGTGACCTTCATCTATCAGAACAAAAATTCTGGTCATGTTAAAATAGTGAACATACACATGGCAAATTTTGTAAACAGACTATGTACACAGCACCATCACAAAAGCTCACCTTGAGCACTTCATGATCAGGGGAGCTAAAATAAGAAAAAAAATTCAAAATATCTTAGTTTTCTGTTGGTTCCAAATGAAAAGGTTCATTAATCAAGAAAAGTAAAGGCCTACAGCATTTTTTTGTGTTCCCAAAATGTATGCCACAGCTTTAAGTCTCTTCAGCGTCTTTAAAACACAGGAAATTTACCAAAGATTCAAGACAGAAAAACTGACTTACCCTGTATGGGCGTTTCAAGTTAGGCTCTGTTTTTCGGAGGACTAACAGAGCTGTTGTTGTCGCCCCATATGCAAACCACAGAGAAAAACTATAAAAGTCTATTAGAGTACTTAAATCACCGGGAATGACTGTAATGATACCAATAATTGTCTGAAAATTCAAAGAAAATAGTAATGTTTTACTAAAGGACAAAATTTTAGACTGGTCCAAACTGAAAGCACTTGCAGACGACAAAATAAAAGTAACTTAAAAACTGAAATTTGTTTCAAGCAGAGTAGAAAAAACTTTGTGGGAAAAGGAGAAAATGCTGGTTACCTGCATTTTCTCCTTTTCCCACAAAGTTTTCAGAAGGCTTCTATCTCAGGGTCGTAAAAACCAGGGATTGTTTAGTAAAGGGTTAATGTAAATCATCCTAATCTTTTCACCATTCACCCAATGGGTCCTTGTTCTTTAACTCTTTACCAAACGACAAAATATTAGACTGGTCCAAATTCAAAGCATTTGCAGACTACAAAATGAATGACTGAAAAGTGGAAATTTGTTTTGGAAAGGGGTAACAAGCATTTTCTCCTTTTCCCACAAGGATTTTTACTGTTTTTCACTGACAATAAGCACCATTCACCTACAAGTAACCCTTTCCAAAACAACCCCGATTTTACACTTGTGCACCAGGGTTTCTAAAAGTAGGGATTGTGTGGTATAGGGTTAAAGGTAAATGAAGAGTACCACTCTAAACTACAGTATAGTGTATATGCTAACACAAATATAATCGTTGTTGCACATTACAATAACAACAGTAAGATTTTGTTATAAGTATAAAAATTTTAATTCTTTACCAAACAATAGTGACTTCAATGACCCCTAGACAAAGTTCAATATTTCAGTCACCTTTATTTTTTGGTCTGCAAATGCTTTCGATTTGAACTACAACTTTGTTGTTTGGTAAGGTTTTAAGTAAAATCCAAAAGACAAAAAAATCATGACTTTAAGAACAGAACCATAAATCCTGCTTGGTGAAAAGGACTTAACTGATTACCAAACGACAAAATTCTACGTTTGTCCAAATCAATAGGATTTGCAGACAACAAAATAAAAGTGACTAAAAATTTTAAAATTTGTTTTGTGACAGGTAGAAACATTTTGGGAAAAGGAGAAAATGCTGGTTACCAGCATTTTCTCCTTTTCCCAAAATGTTTTTAAAAGGTTTCTTTCCAAGGGTTGTTAAAAGTCTGGATTGTATGGTAAAGAGTTAATGCATCCGCAAAATAAACCAATCAGGTCAGCCTGCTTTGAGTCAGACCAAGGTTGTAACTGTTGTTTTTGAAACATTTACTGCTGTTTAACGAAGGACCACTCTTCCTTATGATTCAGCTAGTTATTGGACAAAAAAGAAGATTTTATGAATTCATAACCATGTGATGCCTAGCTTGGAATAGTGCATCAGGGAGATGCATTAATCCTTTACCAAACAATCCCTGGTTTTCACAACCCTAAGATAGAAGCTTTTTGAAAACATCATGAGAAAAGGAGAAAATGCTGGTAACTAGCATTTTCTCTTTTTCCCAAAATGTTTTCTACCCTCCCAGAAAAAAATTCAATTTTTTAGTCATGTTAATTTTGTCATCTGCAAATGCTTTCAATTTGGACCAGTCCCTTTTGGTAAAAAGTTAAACCCCTTTTGCATGGCACATATTGTAACTTACTGTAAAAAGAATGGAAGGCATAGGAGTGAGTCTTTTGACTTGTATACCAGATAAAATGTTTGGAAAATGTTGGTCCCGTGCAGCTGCGAAGCATAGTCTGAAAACACAGAAACATACAGCATGTACCTACATGTATGTAAAACCTTGATGAAAACAAGCAATTTTGTTGAAATGATATCCCCTGCTGAAAAAAATGCATACATGTAACTTAAAATTGCTCCCAGTCAGCCATTTTGCATTCAATCAAAAAAGCAAGAAAAGTGTCTGCGAAAAATGGGTTACTTTCCATGTGTATAAAGTTTCACAAAACTCCGTTCAATGGTATTGGTTTATGGTTATATTCACCAGGACTGACACACTGACAGACAAACATATGGACTGACAGACGGAAGGCGGATGGAAGTAACGAAGGACAGACAGACGGATAAGGCTAAAACTATATCCCTCCACCTCCAGCGGGGAATAACAAGGGCACAGCATGGCTGCAGTTATGTTAGTGAATGAAATTATAAATCTAAAATGGGGCATAACAGTCTCAAAATATTGTGATGCTTGTCTCCCCCTTTTGTATAGCTCCTCTTTTGATATTTAACATATGTAACCCTTATTTTGCAAATTAAAAAAATATGAATTTTTCGCGCTGAAAGTCAAAAGCCAGATTATTGCTTTTTGAAAGGAATTTTTTGTGGGAAGGTATCTCTGTACTGACAGTGTAGAATCAAGATCAGACTGCATGTTCTGTCAGCATGTCTTGCAAAGCAGCATAAGGGTTAACATTGAGTCCATGGTAAAATACATACTATCCAGTATTAAAAAATATATTTTAAAGTGTTAATGTTTTTGCATGACAAGGATGATGCAGACAATGATTGCACCAGGGCCATGACAATAACTTAATGTCTTTTCAAAAACAGTCGCAGTAAAACTTATCTAAGACATATGATTTTACAAAAGGAAAGTTCCACAAAATATTTAACCCAAAACATATAAAACTTAAGTGCAACGCCTTTGCAAATTCTTTTGAAGTCCAGATTTCTGCCAGCAACAAACATATGAACTGACTGTACATAACAGATTGTCACCTTCACAATAATTTCTATTCTTTTACATGGTGTCATTTAAATTCACAAGCATTTCACCCATTACCACACAATCCCTGCTTTTGACGCCCCTGAGAAAAACATTTTTGAAAACACTGTAGGAAAAGGAGAAAATACTGGTAACCAGCATTTTCTCCTTTTCCCAGTGTTTTCTACCCTTCCCAGAACAAATTTCAATTTTTCAGTCACCTTTATTTTGTCGTCTACAAATGCTTTCAATTTGGACCAGTCTAAAATTTTGCCGTTTGGTAAAGAGTTAAACACGCTCATTGCTGACTATAGGCAACTATTGGGGCTTAACTCTTTACCAAACAACAAAATTTCAGACTGGTCCAAAATGAAAGCACTTGCAGACAACATAATGAATCTAACTCAAAAATTGAAATAGTTTCCAGCAGGATAGAAAACATTGTGGGAAAAGGAGAAAATGCTGGTTACCAGCATTTTCTCCTTTTCCCACAATGTTTTCAAAAGGGTTCTATTTCAGGGTCGTAAAAACCAGGAATTGTTTCGTAAAGGGTTAAAGTATACATACCTCCCTGTAGAAAAAATGCATCCATTGGCTGAGCCCAGGCATGAGAGCACCACAAATACAGGCATCACCCACGCCATAACACCTAACATATAGTTTGACCATGTCTGTTGGAAATAAAGTCTTCATACAATAGATGTATATATAAAAGATATTTATTATCTATATATGGTTTAAATGCTTTTGAAAAGATTTCTGAGAAAAAAAGATCTACATGTATATATTTGATCCAGATAAAACTTACACATGTAAATGCTTGCAATACAAACAAGTCTAAAATTTTGTCATTTGTTTAACCCTTTCCCAAACAAGCCCTGTTTTTACGTGTCTGCAGTAAAAGTCTTTTGAAAACCGTGTGGGAAAAGGAGAAATTGCTCATGACGAGCAATTTCTCCTTTTTCCACACTATTTTCTACCCTTTTTGAGAACTTTCTGCCATTTTCTCCAAATCTAAAATAGTCGTCTGCAAACTCTTTGGGTTTGGAAGAATCCAAAACTTGTCATTTGGGAAAGGGTTAAGAAATAATTTTCTGTCCGTGATGGTTTATTGGTCAATAAATCATGGTTGTGAGTTATGAGGCACAATGAATAATCCACAAGGGTGATAGCCTGAGTTCATCTCGCACCTCAGACCACACAACATGGTTTATGAACAATAAACCATGATAACAGTTTGTCTATTGTTACAGGCACTAAACAGCTTCTAATGATATCACAATGTCTTGCAAGAGTTGTCTGTTTTCTTACCATGTATGCACAAGACAGCTCGATCAGACTGGCAATAACAAGTATAGATTGAGTTCAAGATATACTTACTACAGCTACAGCATGTGAAACTAATACTTCTTCTTTTGACATGACTGCAAAATATCCTATATTAGCAAGAGTATATGCCACAGTTACCAGAGGAATTCCAATAATGATAGCTCGAGGTAAATTTCTGAAACAAGAGGGCCATGATGGCCCTGAAATCGCTCACCTGAGTTTATTGACCAAACATGCACCATCTAGTTTCCCAGTGACCTAGTTTTTTATCAGACATTACCCATCATCAAACACTTTTGAGATATCAATAAGACAAACATTCTGGCCAAGTTTCATGAGTATTGGACTGAAAATGTGGCCTCTACAGTGTACAAAAGGTTTTTCTAAGATTTCATCAAGTGACCTAGTTTTGGACCCGACAAATACCCATTATCAAACTCTTTTGAGACATCACCAAAACAAACATTCTGACCAAGTCTGAAGAGTATCAGGCAGAAAATGTAGCCTCTGGAGTGTACACAAGGTTTTTCTAATATTGACCCATTGACCTAGTTTTTGACTCCACATGACCCATTTTCAAACTCATTCAAGGTATCACCAGGACAAATATTATGAACAAGTTTTAGGAGTATCAGACTGAAAATGTGTCCTCCAGAGCATACAAAAAGTGTTTATAACATTTGACCTATTGACCCAGTTTTTGACCCAACATGACCCATTTTCAAAGTCATCCAAGATATTATAAAGGCAAACATTCTGACTAATTTTCAAGAGTGTTGGACTGAAAATGTGGCATCCAGAGCATATACAAGGTTTTTCTAAGATTTGACCTGGTGACCTAGTTTTTAACCCCCAATGACCCATTTTCAAACCTGTTTGAGATATCATCAAGACAAACATTCTGACCAACTTACAAGAGTTTCGGACTGAAAATGTGGCCTCTAGAGCCTACAAAAGGTTTTTCTAACATTTGACCTAGTGACCTAGTTTTTGACCCCACATGACCCATTTTCGTTCTTGTCCGAGATATCATCCAGGCAAACATCCTGACCAACTTTCATGAGTATCCGACTGAAAATGTGGCCTCTAGAGCGTACAAAAGGTTTTTCTAAGATTTGACCTAGTGACCTAGTTTTTGACCCCACGTGACCCATTTTCAAACTCATCCGAGATATCATCCAGGCAAACATCCTGACCAACTTTCATGAGTATCCGACTGAAAATGTGGCCTCTAGAGCGTACAAAAGGTTTTTCTAAGATTTGACCTAGTGACCTAGTTTTTGACCCCACGTGACCCATTTTCAAACTCGTCCGAGATATTATCCAGACAAACATCCTGACCAACTTTCATGAGTATCCAACTAAAAATGTGGCCTCTAGAGCCTACAAAAGGTTTTTCTAAGATTTGACCTGGTGACCTAGTTTTTGACCCCACGTGACCCATTTTCGAACTCGTCCGAGATATCATCGAGACAAACATCCTGACCAACTTTCATGAGTATCCGACTGAAAATGTGGCCTCTAGAGCGTACAAAAGGTTTTTCTAAGATTTGACCTGGTGACCTAGTTTTTGACCCCACGTGACCCACTTTCAAACTCGTCCGAGATATCATCCAGACAAACATCCTGACCAACCTCATGAGTATCCGACTGAAAATGTGGCCTCTAGAGCGTACAAAAGGTTTTTCTAAGATTTGACCTGGTGACCTAGTTTTTGACCCCACGTGACCCACTTTCAAACTCATCCGAGATATCATCCAGACAAACATCCTGACCATTTTTCATGAGTATCCGACTGAAAATGTGGCCTCTAGAGCGTACAAAAGGTTTTTCTAAGATTTGACCTGGTGACCTAGTTTTTGACCCCACGTGACCCATTTTCGAACTCGTCCGAGATATCATCCAGACAAACATCCTGACCAACTTTTATGAGTATCCGACTGAAAATGTGGCCTCTAGAGCGTACACAAGGTTTTTCTAAGATTTGACCTGGTGACCTAGTTTTTGACCCCACGTGACCCACTTTCGAACTCGTCCGAGATATCATCGAGACAAACATCCTCACCAACTTTCATGAGTATCCGACTGAAAATGCGGCCTCTAGAGCGTACACAAGGTTTTTCTAAGATTTGACCTGGTGACCTAGTTTTTGACCCCACGTGACCCATTTTCGAACTCGTCCGAGATATCATCGAGACAAACATCCTGACCAACTTTCATGAGTATCGGACTCAAAATGCGGCCTCTAGAGCGTACACAAGGTTTTTCTAAGATTTGACCTAGTGACCTAGTTTTTGACCCCACATGACCCATTTTCGAACTCGTCCGAGATATCATCGAGACAAACATCCTGACCAACTTTCATGAGTATCCGACTCAAAATGCGGCCTCTAGAGCGTACACAAGGTTTTTCTAAGATTTGACCTAGTGACCTAGTTTTTGACCCCACATGACCCATTTTCGAACTCGTCCGAGATTTCATCGAGACAAACATCCTGACCAACTTTCATGAGTATCCGACCAAAACTGTGGCCTGTAGAGCGTACACAAGGTAAAAAGTTGACGACGGACAACGCACGACGCACGACGCACGACGGACACAGCACGATCACAATAGCTCACCATGAGCACTTCATGCTCAGGTGAGCTAAAAAGCAAAAAGGAAAAACTTTTCATGCAGGACACCACTCTTTCATGCATGGCTTTGTCCCAAATTAAATACAATACCTGACTACTGCGTCAGGAAGATATCTCTTTGGCTCAGTAGTTAAGATGTTGGCCTTTCGTCAGGGAGTTCAGGGGTTCAAATTCTGCCCGGTCCCTTATTTCTGCCATGCATTTGTTCATCTGTTTCTTTGTTACAGACTTCGTTCATAAGAACCATTTTCTATAGAACATCTTGACATTACATGATATAACATCAAGTCTTTGGGTTAAACATCTTGACATTACATAATATAACATCAAGTCTTTGGGTTGAACATTTTGACATTACATAATATATTATCAAGTCTTTGGGTTGAACATCTTGACATTACATAATATAACATCAAGTCTTTTGGTTTCATAATTTCAAATTAGAAGGCATTTTTCTTAAAAATCCTACAATTAAGAAAATTTTCAGTCAGTAGTCATAAATGTTTTTATCACATTCTGCATTCTTTACGTTGTGAATTATATTATGACTTTAAACCAAAATGAACAAATATTGTCTTTATGGATGGATATACTTACTTATCAGGATTTTTTAGTTCCTCTGTAATAAAATTGAGATTATTCCTGAAAAGGGAAAGAAAAATATGTCAGGCAAGCACTAATGGAGTATGAGAAGAGTTTGTATTTTTAACTTATTGTTACTTGAAACATGGGATTGTTTAGTGAGGGGTGACTATTTTCAATATCAATAAGGTTTTGTAGTCGGCAATATGAAGAGTTAGCTCTTTATCATATAATCCCGAGTTTTAACTGCTATGAAAATGAAGATTTTTAAAAAAACATTGTGGGAAAAGGAGAAAATGCTGGTAACCAGCATCTTCTTCTTTTCCCACAATGTTTTCTACCCTATCAATAACAAAAATCACAATTTAGGTTGCCTTAACCCATTACCACACTATCCCTACTTTTGACGCCCCTGAGAAAGAAGCGTTTAGAAAACATCGTGGGAAAAGGAGAAAATGCTGGTAACCAGCATTATCTCCTTTTCCCACAATGTTTTCCACCCTTCATAAAACAAATTTCAAATTTTCAGTCACTTATATTTTGTCATCTGCAAATGCTTTCAATTTGGACCAGTCTAAAATATTATCGTTTGGTAATGGGTTAAATTGTTTGCAAAAGCTTTCAATTTGGTATTTTCCAAAATTTTGCTGTGTGGTAAAGAGTTAACTCAGAATTAATTGAAAGATTACACTAATACCATAATGGAAGCATTTCTTCATGCCCTTTTTATGGCAGCTTTCTTAAAGCATTGTGAGAAAAAGCAGAAACTGTTGAAACCTAAAGAATTCACACTTTAGTAAGCGACAGATTTTTGACTTGCCTGAAATTGAAAACAATTACAAAAGTGGCTCAACTGCCTGGGAGTACTTCCAAAAAAATGAAAATCATTGTTTGACAATATTTTCAAAAGCTTCCTTTCTGAGGCTCATAAAAACTTAATGTTTTGATAAAGTTTTACAAAAATTAACCAATCGGTGCACACTATCTTACTGTTGGCAATGGAATTCATTTATCTTATTCATGATTGATTGTCTAACATAACTGGGCCCCATTTCACCTAGGCAGTTACAAACAAATTTTGTGTAAGTTTTACATAACTATAGAATAGTGGCATTAATCTGCTGCGAGGTACATGATAACTATCATTCAATATTTATTGAAAACTACTGCGAAAAATCAAAGTTTTCCTGGAAATTTTATCTAGATAAATTGAAAAGCTAAAATTTCCGAGAAAGTTTGATTTATCGCAATACCAAGTAGTTTTCTAAAATAAGCCTGACAGTTATGTCGTATCTGATAGCTGTTTAATGCCACTTTATTATATACCTAGCAGTGAAATCCTGGAATTTCCCAGTGTAATTAATTTTGATATCATCACTAGTGACGTTATCAACTTTCACTTTCACTTCCTGCCGTAATTTGGGAACTACTTTTTTTTTTCGATTACATTTTTTTCGACTTTCAAACGGAAAATTACAAATAATGAGGTTAATAAGGTATATAACAAACAGAATAATCAACTGGTTATTTTTGATATGAAAAATATCTCACTTGGATGCGTCGTAAGGTGTTAAACTCGTGCTGCGCACTCGTTTTTTCAACGCCTAACAACGCATCCTCGTGAGATATTTTTCATATCAAAAACAACCAGTTGATTATCCTCTATATACTATAGTTATGTAAAAGTTACGCAAATTTTGTTTGTAACTGCCGTGGTGAAATGGGGCCCTGGACTGTATTTGTAAAACAAGCTATTTTCGACATTAAAGGTGGGTATTTAGAATTTTTACATCTCACCAAATTAAAAAATATATATATCACTGAAATTTTTATGAAAAAATGATACATATCATCAATTATTCAGATTCATAAAATTACAAAAAAAAAAATTTTTGATGGTATTCCCGTAAAAGGCTACGTAGCCTCTTAAGCTATTTTTAGATTTTGCACCAAAAATCAATAAAGCATTGTGGGAATGTCAAGTGAGTGGCACGTGACTCATAACGCTTAAATTCCCTATCATAACAAACAAATAATTATTGTCCATAATGTCTTCTTCGGATGCTATGTTTGAAGCTTCTTCTGTGTATTCCTGTAAGTAAATGAGCAAATTGATCATCTAAAAATAGAATGTGTCTCCCATTGGTGTCAACCTGGGCCATAGTAAATCTCTAATTTCTCATGTTGTCGGACGGTTTTCAAATACTGGGGTTCTATGAATGAAAATTAAAAGGCTTTGGGAGTATAAGGATGACTTTTTGCACTTTTGTAAAATTTTCGTCCCAAAATCTGAAGGGCCACCTTTAAAGGTACAGTGTAAACTATTTTATAACAACCATTCAAGTCTTACCATCCATCATATGCCCAGAGTCCATTATAAAAAGCAATAGCTATCAGAGATGGGTCCCTAGTTGTATCCTGAAAACCTTCCCGTATATTTTCTGAGCTAACTGCAAACAGAGAAACGAAAATATAAAGTTTTAACCACCCCTTGAATACATTTTGGTAAGAAGAAACAAATAGTGAGAAACCAGCGCATTTTCCCTTGCCCCACCGTCACAGAACATTTTTAGCCCTTTGAGAGAAAAACAAGAGGACCATGATGGTCCTATATCGCTCACCTGAGTATATTTGTAATTTATATGGCTTATCAAGGGCAGGCTATTAATTCTTTTCCAATAAGGCATACCCTAGGGTTTGTCACAAAAATATGTTTACAGATTTTCTTCTTTGTCTTTGGCCAGTAGAGCTAAAGGCTGCTGCTTATCATCAATTTTTCTCTTCACAGTGTCTTTTTCCCTTTTTGACTTGTAGTTTAGACATTACCAGATGACAAAATTTTAGACCGTTCCAAATTGAAACAAATTGCAGACGACATTTTAAAATGTATCTAAAATGAAAAATAAGTAATCTATATGGTAGAAAAGATTGTGAGAAAGGAGAAATTGCTTGTTACAAACAATTTCTCCTTTTTAGATGGAATTGATTTTAAAAGATTTCCTTCTATGATTCTATGTGAAATAGTGTGCACCAGGGCACAGAGCCAAAATATGACCCCAAGGGGATAATTTTAATTATTTTCATAAAGGGTCACTAGATGATGCTACATGCAAAATATGAATGCTCTAGCCTTTATGGTTTGTCACAAGTAGATTTTTAAAAGATTTCCTTCTTTGTTTCTATGTAAAATAGGGTGCGCCCGGGCAGAGCCCAAATATGACCGCAGAGGGATAATTCTAGCAATTGTGGTAGAAGGTTATCAGATTTTGCTACATAGCAAATATGAATGCTCTAGCCATTACGGTTTGTCAGAAAAAGATTTATTAAAGGTTTCCTTCTTTGTTTCTATGTAAAATAGGGTGTGCCCGGGCAAAGCCCAAATATGATCCAAGGGGAATAATTTTAACAATTTTGGTAAGGGGTCACCCAATAATGCTTCAAACAAAATATGAATGCCCTCCGCCTTATGGTTTGTCACAAGAAGATTTTTAAAGATTGTAAAATAGGGTGCGCCCGGGCAGAGCCCAAATATGACCGCAGAAGGATAATTTCAACAATTTTGGTAGAAGATCATCAGTTAATGCTACACACTAAATAGGAATGTTCTAGCCATTATGATTTGTCACCAGAAGAAGTTTTAAAGATTTCCTTCTAAATTTCTATGTAAAATAGAGTGCGCCCGGGCAAAGCCCAAATATGACCCCATGGGAATGATTTTAACAATTTTGGTAAGGGGTCACCCAATAATGTTTCAAACAAAATATGAATGCTCCCAACCTTATGTTTTGTCACAAGAAGATTTTTAAAGATTTTAAAATGGGGTGCGCCCGGGCAGAGCCCAAATATGACAGCAGAAGAATAATTTTAACAATTTTGGTAGAGGATCATCAGATAATGCTACATACCAAATATGAATGCTCTAGCCATTATTGTTTGTCAGAAGAAGATTTTTTAAAGCTTTCCTTCTTTGTTTCAATGTAAAATAGGGTGCACCCGGGCAAAGCCCAAATATGACCCCAGGGGAATAATTTTAACAATTTTGGTAAAGGGTCACCCAATGATGCTTCATACAAAATATGAATGCTCCCGGCCTTATGGTTTGTCACAAGAAGATTTTTAAAGATTTTTTCCATTTTCAGCCATTTTGTTGCCATGGCAACCAGAGTTTTTGTTGGAATTAAATTCTTTTAACAATTTTTGTAGAGCTTCACCCAAGGAACATTCCTGCCAAGTTTTATCAAGATTGGCCTTCTGGTTTTGGAGGAGAAGATTTTTAAAGAAATTGTTAACGGACGGACGGACAGATGGACGGACGGACGGACGGACAGACGGACGGACGGACGGACGCCGGACGATGACCGGTCACAATAGCTCCCCCTGAGCACGTTGTGCTCAGGTGAGCTAAAAAAAGCTTTTAAAAATCAGCTTCATTTAACTTGCTGCCTGCAAATACTTGAATTCTTTACTAAATGACAAATTTTAGGCCAGTCCAAACTGAAAGCATTTGCAAACGAGAAAATAAATGTGACTCAAAAAGTAAAATTTTATTTTGGAAGGGCAGAAAACATTGTGGTAAAAGGAGAAAATGCTGGTTACCAGCATTTTCTCTTTTTCTGGATCACTATGTTTTCAAAAGGCTCCTTTCTCATGGTTGTCAAAAGTTGGGACTGTGTGGAAAAGAGTTAAGTCATTTTGTAGTTTTGTAAAAACTAACAAGTTACTGTTGCTTTCAAATTTGTTTTTCAAAAGTATTCAGGATATCCTCATCCTTACAGTGCGTAATTCAACTTGTGCCATTTTTAGGGAGTTGGTAGATAGATAAGACAAACAAAAATTACGTGGTCTGACGTTGGATCAACTCTGTCTGCAGTTTTGTAAGATATTCTTGATATAAACACAGCCATATAGTTGCCACAGCATAGTCTTTTTTTCAGACTGGCAGTTATACAGTGGGAAACAGCAATTGAACATCACAAAATTGATATATAAAGAATTGTTGACGATGCACGACGGACGATGCATGACAGACGAGGCACGACGGACACCGGGTGATCTTAAAAGCTCCTCTTGAGCACATTGTATTTCCCCCTTTTTTGACATGTGTACCATTTGCAAAAAACATTTTTATCAAGGTCCCTAAGATCATTGGACGCTTTTGTATAAAATAAGCATGCTATTCTTAACTGAATCGCAAAATTTGATCCTCAACAAAAATGAAAGTATTTGCAGACCACAAATTATATGTGGCTAGAATGATAGGAATTTTTGTCTTTTAAAAGGGTATAAAACATTCTTGGAAAAGGAGAAAAATGCTAGTTACCAGTATTTTCTCCTTTTCTCAAAATGTTTTCAAAACCCTTCTCCAAAGGGAGACAAACAAAGCCATTAAGATCTTGCTCCCTTAAGTCTTTACCAGATGAGGTAATTTTGGTCTGCTGAATTTGAAAGAATTTTGCAGACGACAAAATTAGAGACACTAAAAGGGTGGCATTTTTATCTGTAAGAGAAGAAAGCACTGTGGAAAATGAATAAAACGCTCCTCATGAGGATTTTCTCCTCTTTCCACAGTGTTTTCTGACACCTTCAACCACAGAGCAGTAAAAACCAGGGCTTATCTGGGAAAGGATTTGAAGATTTTTAATTTTAATGCTCTTAAACTTTGGAGAAAGAATACATACCTGCAATCATGTGATATAATCCACCAAAAGTAATGATGGCAATTGCACCAAGTTTAGTAACCGTGGTAACATTCTGTAGTCGTGTTGCCCACAGGACACTGTATGAATTTACTGCAGCCAAAATTACTGTCGTAAAAGTAGAAAATAATTATTACGTAGGAGTGTAAAAATATTCACGTCATAAAAAATGATTGGGAAAAGGCTTGTATTATTCCTTGTTTGAAACAAGTCCTTTTCTAATAAGCTTAACACTTTACCAAACGACAAAATTTTAGACTGGTCCAAATTGAAAGCATTTGCAGACGTCAAAATAAAAGTGACTGAAAATTTGAAATTTGAAGGATAGAAAACATCACTGGAAAAGGAGAAAATGCTGGTTAACATCATTTTCTCATTTTCTCACAATGTTTTCTAAAGGCTTCTGTCTAAGGGTCATCAAAAGTAGGGATTGTGTGGTAATGGGTTATATCTACAAGTACTATACCTACAAAACCAGTTCTTTGACTCATGAAAAGATCTTTTTCTTCCACAATGGATGGATATCAATAATTTTTTTCTGCTCTCTTTAATGGCTTGGTTTAGCCTTTAAGACATTGTGTCAATTCTTTAATTTAGAAAAAGACTTTGAATGTAATTTAGAATCATTGGTGAATATAGGCCCTGATCAACTGTATTGATCAATCATCATCTACGGAATATATAAACACTTTACCAGACAACAAAATTTCAGCTTTGTCCAAATTCAAAGCATTTGCAAACAACAATTTCAATATGGCTCCATTGGTGTAATTTTCTTTGATACAGTAGAAAACATTGTGGGAAAAGGAGAAAATGCTGCATCTTCTTCCTTTCCCACAATGTTTTCAAAAGGCTTCTTTCCAAGGAGCATCAAAAGTTGGCATTGTGTGGTAAAGGGTTAACTATTTACCAAATGACAAAGTTTTAGACCAGTCCAAATTGAAAGCATTTGCAGACAACAAAAACATGTGAATCAACCATTTATGTTCAATTTAGGAAGGGTAGAAAACACTGTGGGAAAAGAAGAAAATGCTGGTTAACAGTATTTTCTCCTTTTCCCAAAATGTTTTCAAAAGCTTTCTTTCTCAGGGTTGTTAAAGGTTGTGTGGGATTGAGTTAATTTTCTCCTGCAAAAAAAAACCCCATGCCTAAACAGGATTTCAGTTTCATACATGAGAATAGTGAAAATATTTTTCAAGAGGAGAATTTGCATTAACGAGTAATTTCCCCTTTTATCAGTATGCTTTGAAATCTTGATCTTCTTCAATAGTGCAAGTGCTAGTAAATTTATAAGAAAAACAAATAAATGAGATAATTCATACAAACATTATCATATTATGCTTAACTGTAAACCAAGCGACAAAATTTTTCACTAAATTGAGAGCATTTGCAGAGGACAAAGTAAATGTAGTTCAAAATTAATGCTGACTCTTGTCTTTGAAAAGGTACAATTAAATATTGATATGAACATTTTCTCCTTTTTCCTCTATATTTTCCAAAGCCTTATCTTTGATGATCCTTAAAAGTCAGGATTGTGTGGTAAAAGAATAATAAAACAGCTAAAGAGGTTAAAAATACCAGGAAGGTGTCTAAAGGGATATAATGAATCCTTTACCATATAATCCCGACTTTTAATGAGCCTGTGAAAAAGAGTTTTTAGAAAACATTGAGGGAAAAGGAGAAAATGATGGTAACCAGCATTTTCTCCTTTTTCCATAATGTTTTCAACCCTTCCCAAAGCTAATTTCAATTTTTCAGTCACCTATATTTTATTGTCTGTAAATGCTTTAAATTTGGACCAGTCTAAAATTTTGTCTTTTGGTAAATAGTTTTAATACTTACACATTGCTGAAATTGTAACAAGTTTCACAGGTAAGTCAGGCGGATCTGTACAACTAGGAAAGAAAGGTTTTACAACATATTTTCCAAGTGATAATGTCATGATTGTGAACATGCATGGCCTTAATATGAATAAACCAACCTGAAATCAGACAGGAAAAAATGATTTAACCCTTTACCACACAATCCTGACTATTGAAGAGCCTGAGGACCTTCTGCAAACACTGTGGGAAAAGGAGAAAATGCTGGTAACCAGCATTTTCTCCTTTTTCCCAGAATCTTTTCTACTCTTCCAAAGTCAAGTTTCATTTTTTGAGTCATGTTTATTTTGTAGTCTTCAAATGCTTTCAATTTGGACAAATTTTGTTGTTTAGTAAAGAGTTAATTTTTAAAATGCAAAATGAAAAAACAAAAAGTCTTTAACATATTAGGACAAAAATTTGAACTAGTCCCTGTGGGAAAACATTTGCAAAAGACAAACTAAAATGTGGCTGAATCCTTCAGATTTGTTATTTGAAAATTTTGAAAACACTATTGGAAAAGAACAAAAAAATTTAAAAAATAAAAAAATGTCAAGGCCTTGATCAACATAACCACTAAAACATGGAATTATTTAATCGAAAAACGATTAGGGTATACAAAAAAAAATCAGCAAATAAAAAGTAAGAGGGTCATGATGGCCCTGGATCTCTCACCTGACTCAATAAGCAAAATTTCAATCCATTTGTATAGTTCAATTTCTGACCAAGTTTCATCAAGACTGGCCCAGTGGTTTAGGAGATGTTTCAAGAAATTGTGGACCACGCAAGAGGGACAACGGACATTGAACGATCACAGAGCTCACCTTCAAGAACACTTGGTGCTCAGAAGAGATAAAAAGTTCCTGGATTCCTTAGGAAAAGAGCTAAATCAAATTCATCGTCAATTTTTGCAAGGGTCAAGATCAACTGTCCCCTTGCTATAACATCCGTGAATGAAAGGCCATGTACTTGTTTCACCCTTTCCCAAACAATCCCTGGTTTTTACGACCCCAAGATAGAAGCCTTTTTAAAACATTGTAGGAAAAGGAGAAAATGCTGGTAACCAGCATTTTCTCCTTTTCCAACAATGTTTTTTAACCTGCTGGAAACAAATTTCAATTTTTGAGGTATGTATATTATGTCGTCTGCAAGTGCTTTCAATTTGGACCAGTCCAAAATTTTGTCGTTTGGTAAAGGGTTAAAAACAACAGCTATGAAAAATAATAACTACCCAATCAAATAAGAAAGCTGGTAGGGTGCCGATACTTTTCTTTTTGGAACCATCACTTTTCTTATTGGAACCATCACTTTTTTTATTGGAACCAAATACATACATTAAGTATGCATGCTCTCCACCTGACCGTGGTATACTAGTTCCTAGTTCAGCGTACACCAAGGCACCTATAAGCAAAAAAGTGTAACCAATTAACTTGTTGCAGAAAAAAATGTATATTCAAGGGGAAATAATTCTTTATTGAACAGGCCCGGATTCATTACGAGGGATGTCCCAGAATTACGTAGACTTTTGTTATAACTTTTTGTTGTATTTATTGTATCTTTCTCAACCAAATCTTATCTGTACAAAGTTTAAGAGGTTCACAGCAAACCTGTGAAACAGATTTTCAAATAAAATGTAACAAGAATATTTTATTTGTCGCCATGGTAACCGGGATACGACGTAGCCTCTTAAGGTATTTGTATATTTCGCGTCAGAAATTAAAAAAAAAAAAGCACTGTGGTAATGTTAAGAGACTGGCACGCACGTGACTAATGTAGGGTTAATTCACGTTTTTGAGGTCGTTAACGTTCGCAGAGGCCTGAAAAATGCACGAGGGTGTTAAAGTATATTGAAGGTCTCTGCCATGGAATGTTAGAGACAAAACAAAAACGTGAATAAATGCTATTATAGCATAAAGTAAAGGTATTTTAGCAAAAATTTGCAAAGATAACAAAAATATTTCCATAGAAATGCAAATAAGCGAACTCCAGATGTATTGTAACTAAATAGGTCAAAACCGGAAGTCGGCGAAAAAGTTTTAATTACGAGCGGTGAAGGCCAGTTTCGGTTTTCTCGACGTAAATTCACTTCTAATTATTTTAAACACAAAATGGACTTGTGGGATAAACTTGCATACGTTTGGACGATTACAACTACTGGATGAATGAGTGGATATGAATTCTGTAACTGAAAGCCGTCAAAAGGATCGCTCTTCATCGAGCGAGGGAATTACCGATCGTTAAAAAGTGGGTGGGATGTAGTTGGTTTAAAGTACATTTTACGGGTGAATTTTTGTTCAGATCTCGATTAAACTGAGATCCTGTGCAAAATTTTGTTTGTGGTGTAATGATATAATCCAAGACATGCCATGAAAAGGATCTAATATGATACAAATTCCTACAGTTTGATGGTCGGAGTCTAGGGAAAATCTGACAAGGACAAACGTTGTTTACGAGGTAGGCCCGAATCGAAGATATTGGTGGTTCAAAGCCAGGCGTTAACGGCGCGTGAATTTACTGATTAATATTCTCCCGTTAACGCCCGCTTTTTACCCGCTAATACATGCTTATAAGTGCCAGAAAAGGCACATTTTATGCAATAATGATGCTTAAATTCCATAACTTAACAAACATGTAATTATTTTCCGTAATGTCTTTTTTGGGTGTTGTGTTTGAAGCTTCGTCTGTGTAACGTTATTTCCGGTATGTAAATGAGCGAGTTGCTCTTTTAAAACAGACCATGTTTCCCGTCGGTGTCGATCTGGGTCATAATAAATCTCTAATTTCTCTTGTTGTCGGATGGTTTTCGACTACTGGGGTTTTAAGAATGAAAATTAAAAGGCATCGGGAGTATGAGGATGATTATTTGGTATTTTGGTAAAATGTTCATCCCAAAATCTGAACCTTGGCCCATCTTTAAAGCAGACAAGATAAACACAACTCACCCAGTGTTGACAATATTCCACACGCAACCCAGATCACAAGACTGAACCCCACAGAGCCTGTACCCTCAAGAACACCTTTGGGTGAGATAAAAATTCCAGAACCTGAAAAAAGATCCAAGTATATAATTTATATATGAGCTGTACTCTGGAAAAGGGGGCCCAGTGCATATCCATGATCCACTATACCACGCAAGTCCTCACTTAATTCTGTGATCTGTAAAATTAACCTCTAGGCTGCTAAGCGCGACTTACTGACCTTTTGTGGACAATGTAGATCAAGATCAGACTGCACAGAACGTGCAGTCTGATCTTTGATCTACGTTGTCCGATAAGGAGATTTTATTCCCAAAAACATAACTTTAAAACAGCAACTTTGAAGTTATTGATATCGGGTTGAAAATTTCATTTTAGTTATTTATCAGGATAAGGGTTAAATCACTGTTTTTTTTTTTTACATGCAGATCTTGTCGAGTGATCAATGGTTGAATCAGAAATAAAATGAAAATAATCGGTCAATTGTCTTTTTTTTGTGAATTTATAGCTGAGAGAGATTAATCTTTATCAATAGATAAACAAAATATGTCAGAATATCCTTTTTTCCAAAATGTGAACAAGTCCCAACTAAAAATTTCGAATATTGCAAACAGCTGTCAAGCTGAGTACGTTGGTGTATGAAAAACTATTATCTCCCGCTGTAGATGGCATTCTACAAATACATATCTATCTAATTTTGGCATTCTGAGTACAGATCTGGACTACTTTTCTACGCGACGAGCGTTACTTTGAATTTCAAACTAAAATAAACGTTTATTCAATTAAACGCTACCTGATGCGATTCATTCAGCTATGATCAGCAGTATAGAGAAATCTGGAGCTAAAACAGGCCTGATTTTTCCTCAAACGTATTGATAAATGCCATTTTCTCTATTGCTACTTTTTAGCGCGTATTACTACTATCCCCTTAATATTAGGGGGGAGTGGTGCGTCATATATGACAGGTCGAATCTTCGAAGAATGCGCAGACAACGCTCAGCTCCGGCTTTTTTACCAAAAGAAAACCCTACATCAAAACAAGGGGCATAACCACATCAGAAATGAGTTCAGAGTTATCTGTCATTCTAAAATGGGTTCCCCCCTTTCATAGTGTTGGAACCACTATAAGTTTGAAACAAATATCTTTAGAAATTCAGGAGGAGAGCTACGATATGTTCAATTTTCACATGACAACGACTAAAAGACGACAATGGTGACAGGGCTATGAAAGCTCTTAAAAAACAGCCAAACTTGAAATGTGAACACAGGACGGTTTTCATGTTTTTTTTTGTTGTTGTTGTTTTTTATTTCCAGATAATGGTGTTTTACGCCACTTTCAATATTATTAAATTTGTATCGTGGACATCAGTACAACTATCGATGCTTTCCTTGAGTTGCTTTAAGAGTACTTTGCATCATATTCTCTCCCAAGATACTCGCTGCTTTCCCAAATTACCATCCTTGAAACAACGATAAGCGATGAAAAACGAATGAATCCTATCGCAATCGGACAATAACATCTTCGGTAGCCAAGGTTACGATCACTACGTGGATCTTACCTTGGCTGATTGAGCCTGATTTCGAGATTCCGGCGATGCGCCCTCTATTGGATGCTGGTTATTACCCCCTTTAAATCCTATTTCTGAAAGCCAATGAAATATCGTTTTACAAACCGCTTATGAATACAATAATTCAACATGAAGCGATAAGCAGACATCCAAGTGGGTTTCCATGTTTACCTTCCATTCGCAAGGGCGCGACCTTATTCTATTTTTATCAAAGATGAAATGCTACGAGCGATTTCATTCGTTGCAGTTAGAGCTGGCTGCATCCAATGAAAAAGCGTATCGGGGGAATGTGAAAATCAAGCTCGATCCGCAAAGGGTAGAGTAGCGTAGTGAATCGTCAGCCTTGGCTTGCAAAGATGGGACAATAATCAATCCCCAGAAAGAAATTCGTCGAGCTATGGATTCGAAACCCCGTCGTTTTAAGTCCTGTACAGCGACCCGGGAAGTATATGTCCAAGACAAAGGCTGGTAACCAGTATTTTGTCTCTTTCCCACAACGTTTGCAAAAAGCCTTCTCCAACAGGGTAATAAAAATCTGTATTATTTGGTAAACGGTTAACATCATAGGCTAAATAATTCTATTTAAAAGGTTTCTTTTTTTAAACTCAATATAAAGCGACAATATTATAGACTGGTCCAAATTCAAAGCATTTGCAGACGACAAAATAAAAGTGAGTGAAAATTTGAAATCGTTTTGTGAAGGGTAGAAAACATTGTGGGAAAAGGAGAAAATGCTGGTTACCAGCATTTTCTCCTTTTCCCACTATGTTTTCTAAAACTTCTTTCTCAGAGGCGTCAAAAGTAGGGATTTGTGTGGTAATGGGTTTAACAGCTGTCAAATCTGCAGTAACATTATTGAGCATATTATTTTCCATAAATACATAACACTCAATGCGATGAATAGATCTTGCCACTTTATTTAACCCTTTACCAAACAAGAAAATTTGAGACTAGTCTAAATTGAAAGCACTTGCAGACGACAAAATAAAATTAACTCAAAAACTGAACATAGTTTCCAGCAGGGAAGAAAAACATTGTGGGAAAAAGAGAAAGTGCTCTCCTTTTCCCACAATGTTTTCAAAAGGCTTCTATCTCAGAGTCGTAAAAACCAGGGATTGTTTGGTAAAGGGTTAAAATGGAGAAGACGCATTCTTCCAGAAAAAAAAAGTGCTTTTGAAAAATTCCCATTTAAAAGCATGAATTCAGGGAATTCACAAAAGATTGAATGTTCAATCTCTTTCAAAAAATGAATAGGCATTATGCAACCCCGCCATATTTCCCCCCCCCCTATTTTTTTTTTTAATTTGATCTTTCTTTTTATGCGGGTATGACATAAGCCTTCTCAACTCTATTCAAACAAAATTATTGATAAAATCCTAAATCAATTAAATTTTCTTTTCGTGTATGCGTTTTTATTTTTCTTTCAAGAGCAATGGGTGGGGAGAGGGAATCTGTGACATTATCTTTTATTACTCGCATATTTTTTCCTACTGCATAAGATATATCAAATTTTGGTGGGTTTATATTTTTATATTATTTCAAATATGTGGTTTTCTCCTTTTCCCACATACATGTAGTTGTCAACCCATTCAAAGATAAGTGGACTGCAACACACGAAAAGGGGCATTCTAACATTAGCGTAGCCTATAGTGTCGTCTCGGATCAGCCTGCGCAGTTCGCGCAGGCTAATCCGAGACGACACTATACGACTACATGAGAGCTTGTGCTACAGTAGACTTGCATGCAAATACCTTTCGTATGAACGAATCTTAAATTTCTTTGTTCGGTAACAGGGTCTGTATTCGTTGTCTGCGCATGTCATATTCTTTGAAGATTCGACTGTCTTATATGACGCATCACTAGTCCCGAAAGCGGGCTTTACGCTCTATAAAGTAGCAATGGAGAAAATAGCTTTTATCAATACGTTTGAGGAGAAATGAGACCTGCTTTAGCTCCAGATGTCTTTAAACTGCTGATCATAGGTGAGTGAATTGCACGACAAGAGTTTTTATTGAGTAAAAGTTTATTTTAGTTTGAAATTCAAAGTAACGGTTTTCGCGTAGGAAAGTGGTGGGTTCTGTACCCAGGATGCCCAGATTAGATAAATGAGTATTTATAGAATGCCATCTAGCGGGAGATAATGACTGCAACACAGCTAACAAAAGTATTTGTAAAGAAAAGCCTGCGTTTAAACCCCTTATCCTACTAGATAAAGTAAAACGGGGGGCATGCCCCAGGGTTTCGAACGCATCTCCGTGACGATACATACCAAACAAAGGCATCACATCATTATGAAACCATAACATTCATTTTGTTTATCGATCGGACTGAAACTCATGG
The DNA here is from genome assembly GCA_943736015.1 of Tridacna crocea. Taxonomy (NCBI): domain Eukaryota; kingdom Metazoa; phylum Mollusca; class Bivalvia; order Cardiida; family Cardiidae; genus Tridacna; species Tridacna crocea. The sequence goes on from OX031065.1 coordinate 15,495,753, forward strand.
TAGAGTGGTCAATTGGTGAGCCGGAAATTTACAAAATAGTAAAAAGTTTCGATCCATGTAGGCCTGCTTTCCCGAGTCTAACATCTGTGTTTTTTTGCAAAAATAGGCTTACCTAAAATTAACTAAAGTAAAGAAAAGAAAACTTTAACCGAGCCACGTAAACGAAACTAGACTAAGTTAAACTAAACCAAACCGAACCGGACCGGACCGAACCGAGCCAAACCGAACCAAACCGAACCGAACCGAACCAAACCAAACTAAACTAAACTAAACTAAACTAAACTAAACTAAACTAAACTAAACCAACCTAAACCAAACCAAAATGAAACTAAACCGAACCAAACCAAACTAAATAAAACTAAACCAAACTAAACCGATTCGTACCAAACCCAACCAAACCGAACCGACCGAACTAAACTAAACTAAACTAAACTAAACTAAACTAAACTAAACCAAACCAAACCAAATCAAACAAAACCAATCCAAACCAAACTAAACTAAACTGAACTAAGTTAAACTAAACCAATCTAAACTAAAGTTAAGTAAACTAAAAAAAACTAAACTAAACAAAACTAAACTAACTTAAACTAAACTAACCTAAACTAAACTAAACCAAACTGAACTCAACTAAACTTAACTAAACTAAACTAAACTAAACTAAAACAAACTAAAATGAAGTTAACTAAACCAAACCAAACCAAAATTTACTCAATCATACTGAATTCAACATCAAACCGACTAACCTATCATAGTTCCCACAATAAGCGCCGTCCCGGATGCAAGCCCCACATTTTTCTTTAATTCCGTTTTCTCATCTGCCGGTTCCATGTCCTTGCTTCCGTACGGGTTATCTGTGTCCTCTTCGTTTTTCTGAGAGTCCGCCATTTTGCGGTCTTTTTCGTGTCACAACTGAAACACAAACATGAAAGTGTAAATACTAATTATTAAATATATAAAATATTGTATATCATTTTTTCAATAATATTTGACCTTTTGATTTGTATCATAGAATTGAATGCATTCGAAAAATCCTGCCAATAAACTGATACATAGGGGCCGGCGGAAGAAGGCCAAATTTATTAGAACTGGTTTCGCCTGGTTTAACCCTTTCGCAAATGACAAAATTTTTGACTGGTCCAAATTCAAAAGCAGACGACTAAAGAAAATTGAAAGTTGTATAATGAAGAGATGAAAACATTGTGAGAAAAGGAGAAAATGCTGGTGACCAGCATTTTCTCCTTTTCCCACAATGTTTTCAAAAGGCTTCTATCTTCTATCTCAGGGTCGTAAAAAAAAACAGGTAAAGAATTGTTTAGTAAAGGGTTGAATATTTGAAAATACGACTTTTTTAGACATGATCAACTTGAAGAAAAGACCGCAGTCAATTAATACATTGTGGCTGGTAAGATGATTCCTTTTAAACGATAGGGAATGAGTTTATTTTCGGGAAAAGGAGAAAACGCTCACGACAAGGATTTTTCTCCCTCCCCTACAATGTTTTCCGGTCTTCTTCAGCAGGTTCATTTGAACACTGCTTAGTTTGGTAAAGGTTAAACATATACGAGCAGCACTCTAGTAAAAGGAGGCTTAATAAATCCCCGAAATAATTTTTACCAAGCAAATTTATCACATTACTAGGGGAGCCAAGCCCCGGTAGCTCAGTCGGCAGCATATAGGACTTGAGAACAGGGGGTCGTGAGTTCGATCTCCGGCTGGGCAAATTTCTCTCCTAGGATTTATGTTAGTCATTGTGACAGGATCCATTCCTCTCTCACCGCTGATCGTTGCTTCGACGATGGTTATGTGGGAAAGCAGCCAGTGCCTTGGAAAGACTATTGTGCAGAGTACCGGTAACAGAAACTTCTGGAAAGTATGGATAGGTGCACTGACCGCTGCAATATACATGTAATTATGTTGAAAACGGCGTTAAACAATAAACAATTAATCAACATTACTAGGTATCCATAAGAGCTGTTTTGTCTAACAACGGTATCAGGGTGTAGACGGGTCCTTTGACACGCAGAAAATTGACTCGTAACAAAAACAATCGACCTAGGTTAGCCTGCGCGGACTGTGCAGGCTGAGCGGAATCGATACTTTTCGCAAATGCATTAAGCCCCCTTTTTTGCAGGGCATGTCCTTTACCAATTTATCTATTCGCACACGTCAAAGTCTTTGACCTGTCTAAATTGAAAGAATTCGCAGACGACAAATTTAATGTTGTTCAAATGCTAGAGTTTGTCCTTGTATGGGCAGAAAATATTGTGGGCAAAGGAGAAAAAACTGGTTACCAGCATTTTCTCCTTTCCCTACAATGTTTTCAGCGTGGCTTCTTCGTTAGGGTTGTTAAAAATCTGGATGTGGTCAGGGATTAACCCAGTATATTAACGAGCCTGTTGGAGTCTCTTTCGAAAACATTGAGGGGATAGGACAAAAAGCTGCTAACCAGCATTTCTTTCATTTTCCAAAATGTTTTCCTCTTTTTACCCTTTACCAAACAATCCCTGTTTTTTCACGACACTGATATTGAAGTCTTTTGGAAATATTGTGGGAAAAGAAGAAAATGCTGATAACCAGAATTTTCTCCTTTTCCCACTATGTTTTCTACCCTGCTGGAAATAAATTTCAATTTTTGAGTCAAGTTCATTTTGTCGTCTGCAAGTGCTTTCAACTCGGACCACTCTAAAATTTTGTCGTTTGGTAAAGGGATAAAGATACATTTCAGCTATATTAATTTTGTCGTCAGGATGGACAAACATCGCCGTCTTGTAAAGTTGAGACCTTTTTCAATACAAAACTGATAAAACAATTTGAAAACAGTTGACGATGTTTAGATAAAATTAATTAACTGCAAAATTTATATTCAAATATCGACCCCCATCCTCAAAGTGTGACTCGATGAAAAAAAAAATGACATGTCAAAAAGATATTTCAAAGCAAATGAAGTGCATAATATAATCGAATACTTCAGAATGAAAGCAAATATCCAAAAAATCACAAGCGTCCAGCGAGAAATAATCTGCGTAGATTATTTAATTTTCAACGCGCAAGCTTTTTAAATTAGCTTCTTTGCGCAGTTGCCCGACGCCGCCGTATTTTATATTATTTTGACAACAAGGTCAAGGTCATAATTTTGCAATATGCAATCATACCATCTGAACACTTCAGCAAACGTCAAATGTTTAGACTTGTCTATATTCGAAGCGACTGCATACGACAAATTTAGTCTAGCTCAATTGTTGGCATTTACATAAGAAAGGATAGAAAATACAGTGGGAAAAGTAGAAATACCTGATAAATTAGGCAAAAATATTTCTCTTTTTCCACAATGTTTCCAAAGTGCTTCTTCTTCGGAGTCGATAAAGAACGGGAATATTTAGTAAAGAGTTAACTCATTCGACCGTAATTAACAATAACAAGCGATGTGTAACTTTAGAAACATTGAAACACAAAGTAAACCTCAAGCACTTTTCCCCATTTTGCAGTTAACCCTTTCCCAAACGGAAAATTTTGGACCACACTAAACTGAAAGTATTCTGCAGATGACAACTTAACAGTTGCTAAAAAGATGATTTCTCTATAGGATGGGGTAGAAAACATTGTGGGAAAAGGAGAAAATGCTGGTTACCAGCATTTTCTCCTTTTCCCACAATGTTTTCAAAAGGCTTATATTCCTGACCCGTAAAAACCAGGGATTGTTTGGGAAAGGGTTAAACTCTCTACCTCACAATTATTCGGTGTTTTAACATTTTACCAAACGACAAAATTGTAGACCTGTCCAAATTCAAAGCACTTGCATACGACAAATTAAACTCAAAATTGAAATCTGTTTCCAACAAGGCAGAAATCATTGTTGGAAAAGGAGAAAATGCTGGTAACCAGCATTTTCTCCTTTTCCCACAATGTTTTCAAAATGCTTCTATCTTAGAGTAGTAAAAACCAGAGATTGTTTGGTAAAAGGTTATCGGCCATTGAGCTTAACCCTTTGACTGCTAAGCGCCACTCATCGAACTTTTGCAGAAGGTGTAGATCAAGATCAGACTGCACTGCTACACTGTACGATAAGGAGATATTTTTGCCCAAAATATAACCTTGAAATAACAATATTTGTTTTTTTCTATCGAACTGAAAAATTCATTCAACCTTACCACACAACCCTCACTTTTAACGCCCCTACGAAAGAAGACTTTTAAAATCATTGTGGGGAAAAGGAGAAATGCTGGTTAGAACATTGTGGGGAAAAGGAGAAAATGCTGGTTACAACGCCCTACGAAAGACGCATTCAAAAGCATTGTGGGAAAAAGAGAAAATGCTGGTTAAAACGTTGTGAGGAGAGGGAGAAAATGCTGGTTACAACGCCCTACGAAAGAAGCCTCTAAAAACATTGTGGGAAAAGAAGAAAATGCTTGAAACCTGCTTATCAGCATTTTCTCCTTTTTCCAACAATGTTTTCTACCCTTCCCAAATCAAACTTTCGATTTTTCTGTCACATTTATTTTGTCGTTTGCAAATGCTTTCAAGTTGGACCAGTCTATAAATTTGTCGTTTGGTAAAGATTTAAAAGCTTGCAATTGTTCGACTTCTTGGCAGTACTTCTTGGTAAAAGTCTTGGATAGTGAATAAATGGTTATTTGTGATTCGTTAAAAACGTGGACGTATTTATTATGCGGGCCCAAGAGCCTTTTTGAGGACCTTGTTTGTGGGCCCATTCATTACAGTTATAAATACAGACCGTTTGCTATCGTAAATCAATGCTCCGCGGCAAATAGATACGAAAGGAGAAGTTTCCAATCTTTTTATTCTACTAATTAATTATTCAATACTTTGCTATGAGTTACCCGTAAACCCGTTTCCATTATACTGCACGAAATTTTTCGTGACTGATTGGATAATATGCTCCGAACATAACCAGCATTTTCTCTTTTTCCAGCAACGTTTTCTATCAACTCAAGACAGATTTTACTATATGAATCATAATCAGTTTGTAGTCTGCAAATACTCTCACATTCTTAGGGTCAAAAAACGCGTTACGTTATGTACCGTTCAGGCGCGGAGGCAAAGTAGGACAATGTCAATTTGTGAGCATGTTCTGTCCTCTTTTTGGCAGTAGATCTTACTTTAAATGCAGTTTGAGTAACTATAAACGTTAAAAATGTCGACTTGTCCAAATTCAAAGCATTTGCGCGCGACATTTTAGATGTGACTCAAAAGAGAGAACTCGTCCTTGATATGGTATAGGGAAAACATGGCGGGAAAAGGAGAAAATGCTGGTAACCAGCATGTCGTTTATAAATAAGTGCGTTGAAGTTGACTTAGTCTAAAATTTAATATTTCGTGGTCTGGTAAAAAGTTAAACATGTTTGACAGTTATAAATGTGCTCATACTCGTACCTGGGACATTGTAATTTTTTTTTGAATCCGGTTCACAATCCTTCGAATGTAAACAAGGTTATTTAACCCTTAGGCTGCTAAACGCGACTGAGTCACCTTTTTACGGACAGTGTAGATCAAGATCAGACTGCACAAAACGTGCAGTCTGATCTTGATGTACGCTGTCCGACATGGAGATATTATTCCTCGAAAAGATTTGGGTTTATAATAGCAAGATTTGGGTTTATAATAGCAAGATTTGGGTTTTGATTATATCCAATTGTAAGGTTCATTTTATACATTTAGCAGGATAAGCGGTTGACGTAAACGCCAAGAATATACTTTAACCCTTTACCAAACAGTCCCTGGTTTCTACGACCAAAAGGAAAAGGCGTTCTGAAAACATTGTGGGAAAATGAGAAAATGCTGGTAACCAGCATTTTCTCTTTTTCCCACAATGTTTTCTACTTTTCTAAAGTCAAGTTTCATTTTTTGAAACATGTTTATTTTCTCGTCTGCAAATGCTTCTAGTCTGGACAAGTCTACATTGTCGTCGTTTGGTTAAAAGGCAGTATCATCAATATAGTATAACGGCGAACGTGTGTCAGACCAAATCGTTTTACACGAGAAAAATACAAGACCTTGAGATGGAAGACTTTTGAAAACAATGTGGGAAAAGGAGAAAATGCTGATAACCAGCATTTTCTCCTTTTCCCATAATGTTTTCTAGCCTGCTGGAAACAAATTTTAACTTTTGACAGACGTTCATTTTGTCGGCCGTTAGTGCTTTCAATTTCGAACAGTCTAAAATTTTGTCGTTTGGTAAAGGGTTTATTGAAATCCGTTACAGCTAACTTAGAAGATGCACTTTTGTTTAGGAGATTTACTACGGTCGTATGAGAAGAAAAGCCCAGGCCAAGAAAAGAAGATAAGCCCAGAGATGTAGTAAGTCAACAAAATATAAAATATGGTGTTAACAAGTAGCGACGAATTGGAAATACCTCTGAGTAAACAGTTGGTACGTGCAAATTCTTTGATTTTTAAGACATCCCTGCAGTAGCAAATTACCTCACACCTCATTCCCATATTTCGGGTCTTGCCTCGAAATATGCCTATAGGAGGTTTTAAGTAAATGTCCCATTAGTTAAAGCTTCAGCGCTATAAACTGCATTCCTTTATCTTTTTTGAAACAATCGGCTACATGTTTGACGGTTTACCTTATTTTCTCAAAATATTTCATCTACATGACATAGGGCTTTAATTTTTTTATTTCATATATTACTACCTAAAACACATTCGCCAAAACCCCTTTAAAGCGACACATTACCACCAGGACACTGTTTCAATCGGGTCACAAAGTTTGTTTAGAGTCTGAAAAGGACCCATTTCCAGTACTTTATTCACCCCTCAACCAACCCCTACTTCTAGCAAGACTGAGGAAGAGAACCTTTGAAAACATTGCAGGAAAAAGAGATATTGTTTGCAAACAGAAATTTCTGTTTTCCCAGAATGTTTTCTAAGCTTTCATAAAGTTGATTACAATCGGAGATATTTTCCCCCAAAACATAAATTTGTAATAGCAATATTTGGGTTTTTACTATCGAAATGAAAATTTCATTTTAATTATTTAGTATGATAAGGATTAATATGTTTAGCTCATTACCAAACAACAAATTTTTTTGCTTTGTCCAAATCGAAAGCATTTGCAGACGACAAAAGAAAAGTGACTGAAAATTTGAAATTTATTTTGTGAAGGGTAGAAAACATAGTGGGAAAAGGAGAAAATGCTGGTTACCAGCATTTTCTCTTTTTCCCACAATGTTTTCTAAAGGCTTCTTTCTCAGGGGCGTCAAAAGTAGGGATTGTGCGGTAATGGGTTTTAACAGGGGGCTTCTGAATAAAGATGTGCATATTTTTGACCAATCGCAAACTACCATCTATTTATTCTGTATTAGTACCAAACAGTAGGTCAAAAGCCAGTGCAATAGGCTACGCCGAAAAATACCATCTATGCTGTGTAAACAGACAAAACCGTTTACCTTGTAAGCCGTAATAGATGTACATAGTAGGGCAATCATTGAAGAGTCGGTGTTTTCTTGGTGCATGGAAATACCGGAATGGACCGGAACGGACTGGTTTGGACAGGAATGGACAATGTGAACTCTTGTAGCTATACTTTACTAATTTGAAAATGGAATAGGGGAAAGCCTGAACATACTCATGTACAGGAAAATGGGGACTTGCAAGAGATAAGGCTATAATAATCTCTGTCATTACTAAAGATAATTACTTCAAACTGGGACTGCTCTTAGCTAAAATGCAAACCGTGTATAAGGGACAGGTATACCCATCAAAGTATTTTTCAAACATTTATAACTGACCCTCTTTGACTTTGGATGTTCAAATATTTCGATATTTTATGATGTCTTTATCATTATTGTCATTACTGAAGATATTTACTTCAAGTTTGAAGTAGTTGCTTAACATCATCTTTACTTCAAACTTGGGCTAATTGTTAACTGTTATACGGGAAACCCTAAGTCAGGGGCAGGTTAACATCTAAATATTTCTGACACAGTAATGCCCTTTTTTTATTTACAGTTTTCACTTAAAGCAACTGCAGCCAACTATCGGCATCTTCTTGCTTTTTTACTTTTAACCCAGAAGTCCATGATTGAATGTAAATTGCTTTACACATTATAAGCACCTTCGACTCTGTTCCTAGCAATCAGTGCTTTCAGCACTTTGATTTGTCGTTTAGGATTGCCCAAGTAAGCACACGGTATTAGACTGCAGGCTTAGTGCAGTCTAAGCTAGGTGTTTGTTATCTTTTGCTCTGCCTGTTTTCGCCCATTGCTCTAATGACAGGATAAAATACCTTTAGAGTACAAGATAAGGCCTGATATATAGCTTGGTTCAACAAGTGCGAAACGATATCAACGCAATGAAATTACACGTACTTAAACAAAACAAATAGACAGGCTGACCAATCTTAACAGTTCGATTAATTTTCTGAACTGCCAAAGTGGCCTCTAGAGTGCACATGATTCTTGAGGCCGATATTACGATGCAAGACGGACGACAGACACAGCATGATAACAAAAGTTCACATCAGTCAGTTCCTACTCAGGTGAGCGATCTGTGAAGAAAAAGTTTTCTGTACTGATGCAGGAATGACTGGCTATATTATGCAGAAGTTGCATATAGAAGAGTTCCTCTTATGCTGCTGTGACTTTTTTCAATCAATTTTTTTTCTCATTCTGGTTAGCAGCATTTTCTCTTCCAACAATGTTTTCAAAGACCTTCTCTTCGGCTGTCGTTAGAACACTGGCGTGATCATTTCGTTAATACCCCCGTCACACCAAACTCGTCCTCACTATACCTTCCGAAAATTTTTGTCGAACGGACATAAACTGTGTCGGACGGGGTGGACGTATAAGCAACCTTTTATGATCTGTTGACGAATTTAATGGACAGGTAGGACGGGAAGGGTACCCCAGAACTTTGTGTCTGCTTAAACTTTTTTGCCGTCCATCCCGTCCTTAATTAGACGGAGTTACGACGCACTCAGAACGAGATGGACGTTCTACAAACGGAACTGCCGTAGTTCGATCCTATAAAGACGCGGTACCGTCCAGCATCAACTGACAGTGCATTTGCATTTTAGCGAACGATATTACGCGTCCTGTCCTGACTGCAACCCGTGTTACGATTTTGTCGACCGGGCTAAGACTTTTTATGAACAGACTTGGTGAGACAACGGTTTCAGGCATTATCATACCAAAGTAACACTATTCCCCAACCGCAACCCGTTTTCCGATCATGACAGGACGGCGTAAAACGTTCTGAGAACATTAAGTTTGGTGTGACGGGGGCTTAAAATGTTAAACTACAGCCACGTTCTTTAAAGTCTCGCCTTTATTTACAGTCAAAGAAGCTCCTACATGTATCACAAACTGGCTAAGGGTTCACCCTTTATCAAACAACCGTGTGTTTAAACGACCTTGGTATTCGAAAAAAAAAACAACTTTTGAAAACATTGTGAAAAAATGAGAAAATGCTAGTCACCAGCATTTTCTCCTTTTCCCACTATGTTTTTTACCCTATCAAAAATAATTTCTATAATTTGATCAACAAAGAATTTGTCGTCTGCATATGCTTTCAATTCCCCAGCGTCTCAAATTAGTAGTATTTCTTCTGGTAAAGAGTGAAGACCAACTCAGTATGTCGGACACCTGATATGATAGTATACGTTATGACTGACCATCCGTGTATGAGAAATAAAAGTCGAACACTGGACGGTCATTGACCGCAAAAAAGTTGTGACTTTCCAACTCCCACTCAGAGTCCACGTAAAATATATATAATTCATTGACAATAATTCATTGACAATAATTCATTGACAGAAAATAAAACACATAGAACATGGTCAGCCGATACACTTTATGGGCAAAGTACCTGATGTTACAGGGTACCACTCCTCCGTGCATAGCTTCGTCCCTATTAACCCATTACCACACAATCCCTACTTTTGACGCCCCTGAGAAAGAAGCCTTTTGAAAACACTATGGAAAAATGAGAAAATGCTGGTAACCAGCATTTTCTCCTTTTCCCACAGTGTTTTCTACCCTTCCCAGAACAAATTTCTATATTTTAGTCACCTTTATTTTGTTGTCTGCAAATGCTTTCAATTTGGACCAGTCCAAAATTTTCTCGTGTGGTAATGAGTTAAAGGTAATAGACCCGTAACATTTCTGGTGCAGCATGGAATAGAATTTCTTCATAGAACTTTGATGAAAGGTTAAATCTTGAAGGGGAATGTATTGTAAAATTGTTTATATATTATTGTCCGGTGGCCTACATAGTTGAATAAATTATTTGAATATTTAATTTGAGTGCTGATTTACAAAGATATCATACTTTTCACACTTTTAACCGATAAGGAATTCCATTGATGTCTACCTTGAAATTATTTGTTGATACTTTTGTTAGTTTCCAGAAAAGGGAGGTAATTATTATCTCTATTTGTAATGCGCATATAGTTGTTTTAGATTTATAAATGATAATTCTAAGAAAGAAAAAAAGGAAACGTTGCTCGGTTAAAGTAGTAGAATAATGCTTATTTTTTATCACAGCAAATTTTGTAGGGTACTATTATAGTGGAAATAGCTGTTTTCTATTACGGGTCAACTACCTTTTAAGGTATTCCAACCCTGAAGCGGAACAGCTATTTCCACTGTAATTTTACTCTGGAAAATATGAAAGCATTAAAATTCATCACTATTGTAGCATCTTATCCGAGTCAAATTTGATGGTTTTACCTCCACATAATCATCATTTTCAATTCTAAAATCACTATATCCACAATATTCAAAGGTACATTATTATTACCTCCCTTTACAAAAAAGGTAATCGAGGTATGAGCAGAAACCTCTTTAGAGACATTTACAGATATTCTGGGCGGATATTTTTTTTAATTGTTAAATTACTATAAAATCCCAATAATCTAACAACAACAACAAATATGCCATGTTGGCCAGAAGCTTCAGTGGAGGAAGCCTTACATACAACACCTGGCCGCTACATTAGGAAGATGTCTCTTTGGCTACGTGGTTATAGTATTGGTCTTTTGAGCATCGAAAAACGATGATATTTGTCTGACATGGGTTCGAATCCCACCTGATGCAGTTTGTATTTAAGCTTTTCATTTGTTTCTTTCTTAGAGACTTTGTAAAGGGCTTTGTTCGTACGATACGGCTACATGTGAAACTGTGGGAAATGTCTCCTGGAGCCACATCACTTAATTCACATAACATAACAGTCACATAAAACGTATTTTGTCTAACAACTATATAAGGTAGAAGCGTCATTGGGCAAGAGAGAAAAAAATATCAAAAGCAAAAATTCAGAGAGAAAAAAAATGCAGACGCATTTAACCTTCTTTTCACAAAGCATGGATAAACTATCCATTGACACTGTTCAATTTAAGCAGATATTATCATTTACTTCATTTAATGGTGAGTATTTAGAATTTTCACATAACACCATATTAAAAACTATATAACACTAAAATTTATATGAAAAAAAAACAATATAAAACATCAATGATTAAGAAACATAAAATTACAAAAAAATGATGGTGTTCCCTTCAAAGGCTACGTAGTCTCTTAAGCTATTTTTAGATTTCGCGCCAAAAATAAAAAAAAAAAAATTGTGGAAATGTTAAGTGACTGGCACGTGACTAATGACGCTTAAATTTAATAACATAACAAACATGTAATTATTTTCCATAATGTGTTCTTTGGACGCTATGTTTGAAGCTTCGTATGTGTATTTTTTAATCCAATCACATGCAAAACAGTTGTCCAGGTATATAAATGAGCGAGTTGCTCATATAGACTGTGTTTCCCGTCGGTGTCGACCTGGGCTGTAGTGAATCTCTAATTTCTCTTGTTGTCGGATGGTTTTCGACTACTGGGGTATAATGAAAGAAAATTATAAGGCTTTGGGACTATAAAGATGATTTTATTTTTTTAACTTTTGTAAAATTTTTGTCCCGGAATCTGAAGGGCCACCTTTAACCTGACACAGGTCAAAATCATTTACATAAATTAGTATTCTATTTTTACACTCGGCAATGCTCGGCATATGTCCCGAATGGCTTCGGAAATATTTCGTGCGTTTTTCGTCAATCAACTCTGAACTTGCTATATAAGTTAATTAAAACTTTCCGGTCAATACCAAAACAAACAAATATTGCAATTTATAAGTTATTTATTTAAGGAAAAATATCTCCACATGGGACAGTGTAGATCCAAGATCAGACTGCACGTTTTGTGCAATCTGATCTTGATCTACACTGACCGCAAAAGCCCTTAAGTCGCACTTTGTATGCTAAGGGTTAAATTGCTTACCGTATAATTATGTAACTTTCTAAATAACAGTCGGAGTTCTATTTAGATATGCATACTTGTATATTTTCAGCATAAATGTCAAAATCAGGTTAAATGAACTATAGACACTACTACACATGTACAGAAACGTAGACAGGAGATGTAATTACACGTTTTACAATAAATTGCCATTGTTTTTGTGTGTAATTATTGATGACTGTATGATGCAATTTGATGAATGACACGATTTGTTCCTTTACCCCGTTAACCCCTACTCTGCTAAGTGCGACATGCTGACCTTTGGCGGGCAGTGTAGATCCAAGATCAGACTGCACGTTCTGTGCAGTCTGATCTTGAATCTACAGTGTTCGATAAGTAGACAGCTTTCCCCCTAAAACTACAATTGTTCCGTTACCCCGTTAACCCTTATCCTGTTGAAAAATAGGAATAAAACTTTCAAACGTACAGTAAAAGCAAAAATATAGCACATTGCAGTAATGGTTCAAAGACAGACAAACACACTGGCGGACGGATGGAAGAAGGGGCAGGCGGGTATACAATACCGATGAAAAAGTTTAGTTTGAAATTGCACTTTGGAAAAAAAACTGTGGGTCTATATGGTCAAGTGCAATAAGCAAGTGAAACAAACTTCCCCCCCCCTTCCCCCCCCCCCCACTTGTAGCAAGAAAATTTGCCGATTTAGAAAGAAAAGAAACATACCCAATGATATTTAAACACGTCAATTAATTATTTAAGACATAATACAAATATGGCAAATGAAGAATTTTCGCATCATCAGCAGATTTGCTATGTGCGATGATGCAATACCAAAGCGCCCATTGATATTGCATCAGATTATGCCATTATAATTGTTTGTGCCCCTTTACCAGATATTACAAAAAATTAAACGTATCCAAATTCAAGGCATTGGCAGACAACAAACTCAGCGAGATTCAAACGACTGAATTTGCTTTTTAATTCGTCCAAAGTATTGTGGGAAAAATGAATATTATTAGTTATTTAAAAGGTTTCCCCCCCCAAGGCCGTTTAAACACGTGATTGTTAGTTAGAGAGTGAATAGAAAGGATAAAAATCTATTCTTATGACGCTTATTCATTCAAGCACATAGGGCAAAACGCGATCTTCTGCGGACAGAATAGATCAAAATCAGACGTAGAATCTGATCTTGCGTCAAAACCGTTCACTTGTTTATTCAAGTGAATAAGATCAAATAATTCCGAGTTTCAGTGGATACTATGATATGTAGCAGCCAGTTTTGCAATAAGAACGAGAATTGCAAGAAATTATTGCAAAACTCTTTATGAAACTGGTTGCTACAATGGTATGTTATGTTTATATATTTGGCGCCGACATAGTCAATGATCTTCAGTTGTCAGTAGAGCTGACTCAACACTCTACACCTTGTTGATGAAGTGGAATAAATCTTGATAGTGCAAATAAAAAAAAAATAATATATTCATTCATTAAAAACGATCGAGACATTTCAAATTTAAAAACTTTTCATTGCCGAAATATATATCAGACTACACGTTTTATACAGTATGATCTTGATCTAATCTGTGCTCAAAAGTATCCAAATCTCGAACCGTATATGTGAGAAAAATCAAATAAACGTTCTATAGAGAAACATTATAAATGATGTTTGCGCTGGCAACGAGCTCGACTTTCAAAACTTCCTCATTCCTGATTTATGGTCAATACCATTGAGCCGGTACAAGTACAAATTTTGTGTCCCAATTAACGTCCATCTTTTTTTTCAAATTTTATATCTACCAGTCACCAGCGTCCCCTTTTTGCCAATAATATTTTGAATCTTCTCATAGGCTTTCTTCCAGGGATCGTCTGGAATTAAATGAGTTTTTCCCCTCAACTTGCCATTTTGCAGAAAGACATTTTATCCCCCTCCCATCCCACTCCTTTTCTATTTTTTCAATTAATATTATGTGTACTAAAACCCACTATTAAAACAAAATTATCTCTTTTTTTTAACTGAAAACTCTTCACAATCATAAAGCCATTTTGGCAAGCTGGGGATTTCCCTTCGAAAAAAATAGACGAGGGGAATACGTTTGCACAAATGATTTGAAAAGTGACGTTTCATTGGTCAAAAGAAACCAGCATTTTCTCCTTTTCCCAATTTTTTCTACCCCAAAGTTTCAAAGATTGGAATTATCGCTTGGGCCATTTTTAGTGTATTGATTGCAAATGCTTTCAATTTCGAGGAATTTAGGCTTTTGTAGTGATAAAGAACTAAAAAGAAGAAGTTTTATAGCCCTCGAGCCACACTCATCATTAATTGAACAAACGGAGGTAAATTTATCGATTTATTCAGTATCACCCTACTTCATGCACATCAACCGTTCGTGTAAATGTTGTTTTTTTTCATTGTTGCGTGACCCGCATGTATTTTGAATGTATATATATAAATTCGTCTGTGTGGTTATGGGTTAAAGTCGTCTATGGCGATAGTTCAGGCTCTAGGACCATCTTCACCGGACCATTCAAAAACTTTCCAAATTCTTAATTTCCATTACTAGCTTTCCCATTGGCTGAGACAAATATCTATAACAATCAGGGGACTTTTATTGGAAATAAAGTAAGACCTAAACCTATAATTGAAGTATACGCGGTTAATGGTGTATCCAACATTGCGCTTTACTACTCTGATATAGCCGTTTACAACAATGAGATTGCGCTTTTCAACATTGACATTGCGCTTGGCACTGCGCTTTACAACATTGGCATTGAGCTTAGACATTCACACTGCGCTTAACAACATTGGCACTGCGCTTTACAACATTGGCATTGAGCTTAGACATTGACACTGCGCTTAACAACATTGGCACTGCGCTTTACAACATTGGAATTGAGCTTAGACATTGACACTGCGCTTAACAACATTGGCACTGCGCTTTACAACATTGGCACTGCGCTTTACAACATTGGTATTGAGCTTAGACATTCACACTGCGCTTAACAACATTGGCACTGCGCTTTACAACATTTGCATTGCGATTATACACTGACATTACGCTTTACAACATTGGCACTGCGCCTTACAACATTGGCATTGAGCTTAGACATTCACACTGCGCTTTACAACATTGGCACTGCGCTTTACAACATTGGCACTGCGCTTCACAACATTTGCATTGCGATTATACACTGACATTACGCTTTACAACATTGGCATTGCGCTTTACAACATTGGCATTGCTTTATGCGATATTCGCACTGTGCTTTACAAAAATGACATTGAGCTTTACAACATTGAAACCTTGAATTACAACGTTGAAATTGCGCTTTGAAACATTAAACCTGCGCTTTTTCAAGAATAACATTGTACTTCAAAATATTGACATTGCACTTTACAACATTGACATAGAGAGCCATGTAGTTCTGAATTTGCTCTCTATAACGAACCGCCAGCCTCATATCAAATATACATAACGCTCCCTTAAAGATACAAATGACGATTTCTTGCGGTCTTGCAAGAACAGTTGCAAATAGAGAAATTGCTCCTGGCTAGAAATTTCTTCATAAGCGGCATCACTTCAGATCTAGAATCTAGTCATGTTTTATACGTGAATACAAGCTACTTATTAAAAATTCATTCAAAATGACTCATTTACCGGCCAGATTCTCTCAAAAGATTTAAGATCAGACTGAACATCCCGTGCTGCATAATCTGCCAAATCAACAAGAGTTTCGATGCGCTATGTATAACTAAGGGTTACATAGGAACTAAATGGGTTTATGGTACATCATAAATAAATATTTTAGATTTTCTTTCTTCGTAAAAAGGCCATAGAAAAACACCGTATTACACAGGATGTCGTAAAATGATTTTTTGGAAAAGATTTTGAGTTGAGATAAAGCACATAAACTAAACATTAACTTTCTACCTTTTACAAACGATACCTTTTCGTCTCGCTGCTAAAGGGTTGTGGCATGTCCCCTCTCAAAATTGGCAGGGTCGCGGGGAACAACCCACTCCCGGAGAATTTGGGGGGGAAATAAGTTAAATTTGATGCATTTTGCACATTCCAGTGGAAATTCCGAGGAAAAAAGAAACAGACCATCAACTAGCATGGAGCGAACAGGAAATATCTAAAAGGATTGACGGTGTAAATTTGCCAGCAAATAGACCAATAAACATTTCAATGTTGTAACCAATTACAAATTTCTATCTCTATTCATTTGATATCGTTTTTTAAAGGTCAAAAGCCAGTCATTCATCTACGCCGAAAAACAAACCCTTCGCAGGAAATATACTGATGTCCATAGGAAACGCCTCATCGCCATCTGTCGCGTCCTATCTCATGAATTTAATATTGAATGCATAGTTTTTTTTTTTCATTTAGAAATGGACTTGGTCTATATTTCTACACATATTACATGACACAGGCGTAGAGGTAACCCATAACACAAATTCAAAAGCCATATCAAAATTCACATCCCTTAAAATTCATCAATACCGTGTACGACCTCCATGATTTGCTATCAGTGTCTGCAGTCGCCGACCCATGGACCCACATGAATTACGTAGGAGATAGCGTGGATTGCGAGCCCACTCTTCACGAAGAGCATTAGTCAATTCGTGGACGTATTGCGGAAGTGGGTTACGTCGACGTAAACGACGTCCGAGGATGTCCCACATGTGTTCGATCAGGGCCTGTATTCACCAACCATTCTTGAGAATATTCTTAGTCTTATTCTCCAAGGTTTTCTACATTTGTAAGTAACACAACTTCTGATTGGCTAAACCATTTGGTTGAGCCAATCAGAAGTTGTGTTACTTACAAATGTAGAAAATGCTGGAGAATAAGACAAAGAACGTTCTTTAGAATGGTTGGTGAATACGGACCTAGGTAACTATCGAGAGAATTAGCAGGCTGTGGCAGCCCGGCAAGGTTATTGGCCATGAGAGAGTTTCTGGTAAATCTGGCCGTGTGGGGGCGCGCAATGTCATGTTGAAATCCAAGGCCACGGCATGGGAACGACCATCGGACGAAGAACTTGGTTTACATAACGTCTGGCATTTAAATTACAATTTATCGGGGTTAGGTCAGTTCTAAATGTGTGGTTTATTGCTGCCCAAACCGTTACACCACCACCAACGAAACAGTTGCACTCCAGAATACAACTTTGGGTGTACGTTCATTACGTCGACGGAAATCGCAGACTCGTCCGGCACAGGAGAGGCTGAAACGGGATTTGTCACTGTAGACCACATCACGCTAACGTCTTCCAATGTTGCTTTGAGCCCACTGCCGATGTTCTCGAAGTAGGTGGTCAGCTGGCACAAGACCACGATACGGCCGCCTGCACAATATTCCATGCTCCCGAAGACGTCAGCTCACTGTATTCCGACTTACATGTCTTCCGCGACTTCCTATAACCATCGACGTTTTGGATTGCGCTGTGACAAAACGATTTCGCAAGTGGCATTGAAGGATGCAATTGTCTTGTACAGACGTCACACGCGAAGCACCAGTTCGGAGACTATCAGACAAGCTCCTTGTTTCGTTTACCCGTCGAACAAGATGCACGATCGTTGATCTTGTAATGGTACAGCGTCTTGAAACGTGACTTTGAGAAAGATCGCTTTCAAGCATGCCCAAAATGCGTGCTTTCTTCATTATTTTGCCTTGGCATTTTCGAAATTGAAGTTTTCAAAATATTGCTTGGAGTACTTGATTGAAAACCAATTACTGTATACACATGCGTAATTTTGACCGACATAACCATGTGGGGAAAATGCATGAGGCGTAGGGTAAAACGGTGCCATAAGCCATGGTTAAAGCAAATATAATAGACTGGCACAAAATTTTATGCTTCAGTAGATTAGAGAAGTGAAAATTCTATGGTAGGCAAAAAGTGGCATATATTTTCTAGGTACATGTATGTACACAGCTATTGCACTTTTTAAGTAGGGCGTGTTTGATGGACGTCAGTATAGAAATAACCCATTACCACACAATCCCTACTTTTGACGCCCGTGAAAAAGAAGCCTTATGTAAACTCTGTAGGAAAAGGAGAAAATGCTGGAAACCAGCATTTTCTCCTTTTCCCACAGTGTTTTCTTCCCTTCCCAGAACAAATTTCAATTTTTCAGTCACCTATATTTTGTCGTCTGCAAATGCTTTCAATTTAAACCAGTCTAAACTTTTGTCGTGTGGTAAAGGGTTAAAATATATCGATCACGCATTCGAAGCCAAGTAGCCGTGATTTCGAGCAAAGGTAGCTAGGTGCATGACAGGAGAGTAGTTCTTGAAAACCGTGATGATTGTGGCAAAAATAAAAAGGAAATTTCCCCTAGTTAGTTATTTATGCTCTTGGCATAATGTTTTAGCATACCCTTGAATCATAATTGATTGTAGAATCTCTCCTTTAAATAGTTTACCACACATCCCGAGTTTTTTGCAACCCTGACTCAGACGGCTTTTGCAAAGGAGAAAATGCTGGAAACCAGTATCTATTTTCTCCTTTTTCCAACAATGCTTTCAATTCTAATTGATAAAAAAAAAACGTCCTTTTAGCAATAGTCGACGGCAAATACTTTGATTTTGGTCGAGTCCAAACTTTTGTCACTAAGTAAAAAGTTTACCAAGATGCTTTCAAATCTGTCGCCCATTATAGGCCTACCACTCAATCCCTACTTTTGACGCCCCCGGAAAAGAAGCCTTTTGAAAAA
This sequence comes from Tridacna crocea, assembly GCA_943736015.1. Classification (NCBI taxonomy): domain Eukaryota; kingdom Metazoa; phylum Mollusca; class Bivalvia; order Cardiida; family Cardiidae; genus Tridacna; species Tridacna crocea. The sequence goes on from OX031065.1 coordinate 15,514,734, forward strand.
ATTGTGGGAAAAGGAGAAAATACTGGTAATCAGCTTTTTCTCCTTTTTCCACAATGTTTTCTGCCCTTCACAAAACAAATTTCAAATTTTCAGTCACTTATATTTTGTCGCCTGCAAATGCTTACAATCTGGCCCAGTCTAAAGTTTTCTTGTGTGGTAAAGAGCTATATCAAATATGTTCCTACAGATTATATCTTAATTATAATTTAACAGACGGTGCATGGTTGGCACAATCTTTTCACGAAACAGAAATGAACTTGATTTTCCATCAATCAAATATGAAAATATGAAAAAAATAAAATATCGCAATTCAACCCTTTACCACTTAACCCCACGTTCTAACGACGCTGAAGAAGATTTTAAAAACATTGTGGTAAAAGCAGAAAATGCTGGTTACTTTTCTCCGTTTCCCACAATGTTTTCTACAGTTTAAAAAAGCCAATCCCACCATTTGTGGTTTTATTTTGTTGTCTGAAAATACTCTCGATTGTGATAAAATAATAAAACGCCTAAAATTTCGTAGTCAGATAAACAGTTCAGTCTTCTGTTACACTAGAGGTCACAAATATAGGTCAGCGTAAATCAAAGATCAGATTGCACCTTCTCTGCAGTCTGATCTCTGACCTACACTGTCAATAAAAAGCGTGGGAAGTTCCTTAAAATCTTTTTGCCCATTACCACTTAATCCCTACTTTTGACGAGACCTGAGAAAGAATCCTTTAGAAAACGTTGTAGGAAAAGGAGAAAATGCTGGTAACCAGCATTTTCTCCTTTTCCCACAATGTTTTCTTCCCTTCCCTAAAAAAGTTTCGATTTTTCAGTCACTTTTATTTTGCCGTCTGCAAATGCTTTCAATTTGGACCAGTCTAAAATTTTGTCATTTGGTAAAGAGTTAACGATTGGGTTATGCAAACTATGAGAAAAATGTTTCTAGTATGTGTTTGGCGGCAAAAAGCGCGCATCCGTCTGCTTTTAAAATATCGCTATATGATTTTTGTAATTACATGCTTGACTTAATTGATCACTTCGCTTTTAATGAGATTTTTTGATGGGAATTCTATACATCAGTTAGATGAAAACAGATCAACGATAGTGCAGGTCAGTCTAAGTTGATAATTAAAAAATTACTGTATAGGTCAGCCTGCGCAATTCGCGCAGTCTGACCAGGGTTGACAGTTTTCGCAGTTCCCAGAGGGTCCCTTTTGCGTGATGGGTCACATATGTATTCAATGAAAGCACGTTTTTCCTTGAGATTCTGTTTGAAGGTTATAGACAAAATCTTAACTTTGTCTGCTTGCCTTATCTGTAGTCTCTGTGACTCTCTTTCCACACTTCTTTTCTATATAATCTAACTCTTTACAAAGACGAAACAATTTTACACCGTTCCAAAATGAAAGCATTTGCATACGTCAATTTAAAAATGACTCCTAAATAGAAATTTGTATTTGACAGGGGGGAAAACATTTTGAAAAATCGAAAAAAAAAAAAACCACCAGCATTTTTTCATCCTTTACCACAATGTTTTCCAAAGCCGTCCTCATAAAAAAGGTCATTTAAACTAGAGATTGTGTGGTAAAGGGTTAAATGGTTTTTCTGCGTCTGTTAACCCTTTCCCACACAGTGACGACATTTGATGACCCTGAGAAAGAAGCCATTTTAAAACTTTGTGAGAAATGGAGAAAATGCTGGAAACCAGCATTTTCTCCTTTTCCCACAATGTTTTAAAATGGCTTCTTTCCAAGGGTCATCAAAAGTCGTCATTGTGTGGGAAAGGGTTAAAATGCTTGAAAACTTTATGGGGAAATAAGAAAAAAGCTGGAAAATCGGAATCTTTTTCCAATAATGTTTTGAAAATCTGATTAAACTAGGATCGGCAAAACATTGGACTGTCTGGAAAAAAGATCCAAGGCTTAATCTTAACCACAGACAAATGCCTATTTACATGTAATATAATGTTGCATAAAATATTTTCAGAACAGTATTGTACTCTACAGATTTCATCAAACTTCCAAATTTAAACTTACTTGGCCTGACACATTACTTTTTGTCCGACATATTTCTTGCGAAGACTGTAGTAAAGTGGACATTCAACTATTCATTTCTATACCATTCATATCACAAAATATACAAAATATTTCACTTCTGGGAATTCGAATTCGGCTTAGTCTTCCGGATTCAGCACGTATATAGAATATGGGAAGACGTGCGGATTTTGGTCAAATAAATTGACGCATCTCCGTGAGACATTATACCAAGCAGCTATCACAAAATCGTGGATCCTTAGAATCTATTTTATTTAACAGGTCTCAGGTAGAGTGGTCTTTTGACATGCAGAAAATTGTCAAAATTAATAGAAAAAATTTTCGGCACAGGTCAGCCTGCGCGGACTGCGCAGGCTGACCGGTGCCGATAACTTTTTGGAAACGCATTGAACTCCCTTTTAAAAGAGCATGGTTCATTTTTTACACGTGGTGACCGGTTTTACCCATTACTCTATAACGGGTTAACCTATTACTCTACAAATATAAGTCTATTTTCCGACAGCAATGAAAAATGGTGTGTCATAAAGAGCAGTCGCTTGTAGAAAGCAATTAAAACAGCGAGACAAAATGAGCAATCGCTTATATAATAAGAAATTAAAAACAATCCGGCACAAGGAGTAACCGCTTACAACAAACAAATCTTTTCCCTCTGGTGGTTTTCACAACACTGAAAAAAAAAACATTATTTTCCTTTAATTCAGTTGTTCTTCCATAATGCATTCTGTAATTAATCAAGTATTGGTTGGTTCTAAAAAGTCTGATTGACTTTTTAAAACGAGTTGAGGCGTATCATAGTATCATTGCGAAAAGTATCATCGTGCCAAACCAGCTTTTATTTAATACGTATACATGTCAGATATATATATATTCGATAGACCCAGCTGAACTCTTTTCATACCATAGACGACATAAGAGCCTTTTGTGGACAGTGTAGATCAAGATCAGAGAACGTGCAGTCTGATCTCTGATCTACACTGTCAATTGCCTTATTTTAGATTATAACCAATCGTCTTTTGATTTTATAGTGGAACTGTATTCTACGCCCTTGAGAAAATGCAGTTTGTTTGTTCAGAAATAAAGAAATTAAGAGAGTAATGCAGCATGAAGGATAACGATCAAATCGTCGGTTTACTTCAAAAACCTCGTCTACAGCTTGAAACAAGCTGTAGTTTACGATATTTTTGAAGTAAACCGACGATATATTAGTTTATTCAGTAGGCAACTACCTTTGTAACATGTGGGATAAATGTGGTAACAGATTTTAATGGACATTATTTTCGCGGAGCCTACATTTTAATGTTCTCACCAAGTGGAAAAGGTCCCCTGCACATGTGTTTTTCATATATTTTGACAAATACAGAAAATGTTACTTACATATTAATATGTTTAAAGTCTATGCCGCACACGAATACTAGGAGCTACTTGGTATAGGAAAGCAGTTCCGGTTAGTCGACACACCATTGCATTGTCTGCGCATGTCATATTCTTCGAAGATTCGACCTGTCTTATATGACGCATTACCCATTTCCCGATACTTGGGAGAAACCGGGCTTATACTGAAGCTCAAACTAAGCCTGTAGGAACTGTTTCAAGAAATGGTTACCTGCTAGCTGATCGTAGCTGAATAAATCGCACTAGGTATCGTTTTACTGGGTAAACGTTTATTTTATTTTGAAATTCAAAGTAACAGTTGTCGTTTTGAAAAAATAGTCCGCTTATGTATACCCAGAATGCCCATATTAGATAGATGTGTATTTGAAGAATGCCATCTAGCGGAAGATAATGCGAAATACTTATATTTAGGAAAGTAGTTCCGGTTAGTCGACAAACCGTTGAGTTTGAATCCACATTTCATTGTCCAATTTACTATGTATATTGTTTGTCTTTATGTTCATGTATTTGGAATTTCGCTGATGATACTGCTGTATCTTTGACATAATCATTTTCTTTTGGTTTATTTTTTCGTGACACTTATGCTTCGAATCCTCGAGTTATTGCCTGATTGACATAACAGAATCACTCCGCTTAAATTACATCAGAAGCAGTTACATCATACAGTGTTTTTCCCCCATGATACAAAAGGTAGACATTTTAGTTCTCTCCTTGTTCACTTTGAATTCCTTATGTCAGAGGCCACAAAAAATAACGTTGAGGAAAAAATTGAACTATCGACTAAGTGGATCTTCTCTTTTTAATGGAATTCATTTATGACTCAAAGACTAATGTCAAATCGACTACTGGTTCCCAAAAATCTTACCTCCCACTGTCATTGGAGTAACCTTATTATGCATGTATCTTAACCCTTTCCCAAACAATCCCTGGTTTTTACGGGTCTGGAGCAGCAGTCCTTTGAAAACATTGTGGGAAAAGGAGAAAATGCTGGTAACCAGCATTTTCTCCTTTTCCCACAATGTTTTCTACCCTATCATAGACAGAAATCATCTTTTCAGCAAGAGTTGAACTGTCGTCTGCAAATGCTTTCAATTTGGTCTAGTCCAAAAGTTTGTCGTTTGGGAAAGGGTTAAATAACAAAATGTAAGACTTAAAATCGACAGCATTTTTTGTTCGAACAACAAAGTGTACAAGATGGTCTCTGTATTTGATAAGGAAGACAACATTTTGAGAAAAGGAGAAAATGCTGTTTACCAGCATTTGCTCCTTTTCCCAAAATGTTGTCAAAATCCTTCTTCCAAGGGAGTGCTTAAAACACGGGTTTATTTGACGAAGGGTTTGTATTGGCGGTTAACTAAAAAAGCCTCGTAACTACAGCTTGTTACAAGCTGTAATTACGATGTTTGAAGTAAACCCACGATATAGCTGCCTGGTACAAACACAGTCTACAGGGTAATGTAACTAACATCACACTGGAGAGACCTTACGAACTTGCTCCCGGGCAACGTTACTGTCCCTGTCAATTTTACGCACCTGTTCAAGTAAAAAACATGGCTGCGCCCATAAAATTACACAAGGTAAGCACAAAAACATACTTCTATTACAACCAGATGAGTAGATGTGCAGTAGACGGTTGTCGCACGGAATGTCTGGGATGTCATTGCATATTTATGTTTAGTTCCTTTAGTGGTTTGTTATTTGTTAAAGACGTTTAATCCAACAAACTTCCGTCAGCGACTGCGATTTCTGAATAATCAACACATGGGAGTCAGCAAAAAGCTTTTTTAAACATATACACACAATAATCTGAAGTTTGTGTTGTGTCAGGTGAATCACATATGCTTTATTCACCACAGTTGAAAAAAAAAAAAACTATACGACATCCATTAAAAAAGCACTTTTCTGTTAATTTTTGTTGGCAACGCTCCACGCTCCAGAACACAATAAAACGATCCAGTCCCTGTATTGAAAAAGAGAACGATATCATAATGTGATTGTGTACTAATATAATGATTGTTTTCCCTTTTTTCCCTTCTTTAATCAATATGTTTAATTGTCTACTCGTCCATCTTTCGGTTTTTCTTTCCGGCAAGTTTATTGTCCTTTTGATGCTTTTGAAATGAAATGCCATGATATAGATGAAGAGCTTGATGACAGACAGTATCATGCAAAGGATATTTATCATAACTATCGTGCAGAAGATCCATAACTTTTATAAATACCATCTTTGATATCGTCATCAAGAGACTCATTTTTGTGAATATAATTTAATAATAATGATCATCAACGAACAACCATTCATATGCCTTGTAAGGGGCACACCCCAAAGTACATGTAACTAGTAATATCTAATACTATGCTTTAAATATTGATCAGCGATACTTTGTGCATTTGCGAAAGAATCTGCCCAGGTCAGCTTGTGCATTCCGCGCAGGCGGAACTGGACCGAGACTTTTCGCTTTAAGTCAATTTTCTGTCTACCTAACCCCCCGTTCACACATAGACGCCGCTTCTACTAAGATCAAAGCGTGGCCGAAAACGTGGCCGATCGTGACAAATCGCAGAAGAAACGTAGTGGAGTCTTCATAAGCGCAGTATGATCGCGGTAGGGTCTTCATGATCGGGAAGCCCTACGCTCTCGCCACGCTTATTTTGAACATGCTCAAAACAAGCGTAGCGAGATCGTGGCCAACAAGAATCGGGGTAAAGTCGTAAAAAGAGCGTAGTAGAAGCGCCGTAATCGTACAAGCAGCGCAGAAGCATCGTGGAGAGATCTTCATGATCGTAGTGAAAGCGAAGTAAAAGCGTAATACGGTCGGGAAGATATCGAGTACGCTCCTACAACGCTCCCATTACGTTCTTACTACGTTCCCACTACGATTTCGCTACGTTCCTGACGATCCTACGAAGACCTACCATGACCTTACGCCGATCATACCACGACCTATCAGTCAGCAGTTTGTTTTTATAGCGCTGATATTTGACCAATCATCATCTGTCAACTACATATAAAGGGGGCACTATACATCACGTTCATTTACAGATGAGACTTCGAACTTTGCACATCTTGTTACAGTTGCAAAAATTGAAAATGCCCCGTAAACCTCGTTGTAAAGGCCGTGAAAAATCTGCGTTTCAAGCTCTGTGATTCAAGACCTTGAAAATCCTGCAGCCGAAAATCCTGAGGCCGGGAAAGAGCATGATGAGCCTTCGAACGTTGAAGCTGGTGCCCTTCCTTCTACGGAAACTGATGATCCCGCTATTGTTTGAAAAGAAGTGAAAAATAATGTTTGAAACCCAAGATATATATACATCAATGCCAAAATCGTACTAGAAGCGTACTACAAGCGTGATATGATCGGCACCACCGTAGCGATATCGTCGCACAGTCTCCTAGATCTGCGTAGCGTCGTAGTATGATCTTGAATGTCGTAGCTGCAGCGTAGTATAAACGCAGTAAACGCGGCCGCTGGTCGGCAACAGTCTACGTAACATCGTAGTAGAAGCGTGTCAGCAGCGCGTTGGACGTGGGAGCATCGTAGTACGGTCGTAATGAAGACCATAATTTGCCACATTACTCGATTTAGACGCCGATCGGCCCCGATCCAATACTTTTTCAGATCGTGGCTTGATCGGGATGATCGTCCTAAAGTCGCAGCTCTGTGTGAACGGGGGGTAAGGATTGAGTGGTGTTTGTTTTTTTCGAAAAGGTGATTATTGTAGATCCATAAGTAGGCAAAGGGTTGTTTGGCACCACGAATGACGCAGATGCATTAAGTTCTCTTTCATAGAAAATGGCTCCAATATATATAAATCTTCTCACACCTTTGCAAAACAGTAGATCATATAGCTAATTAGACCTCAAAGTAGCTTACGAATCGCAAATTTGTTTCAAATTAAACAACCATTTTTGTGAAAAAAAAAAGATGTTTATAAGGGTTGAGTCGTGTTCTGGACAGACACACAGTTCCGATATACCTGATTAATTCTGATCATGACTTACTAAAAAAAAGTTATCCACTGTCCCACGTAATTGAATACTAAATGTCTAACTATAGTTCACATTTCCCACCGATGTGAAGCGAACAAAACTACATGTATTTTCCCCTACAACTATTGAGAAAGTACGAAATGCTACAGTATGAAAGCCTACAAGGATCAAAATGAAGGAAAAAGGAAATGAATGTATTCAGCATTGACAACTTTCAAACAACTTAATATCGTTACTTTCTGAAACAAATTGAGAAGACATCCGTGCCTGTTAGACAAATCTGTTCACGCTCTCTCTCTCTCTCTCTCTCTCTCTCTCTCTCTCTCTCTCTCTCTTCTTCTTCTTCTTCTTCTTCTTCTTCCTACACCCCACCATTTCTCTCCCTTTCTTTCTCTTCTTCCTTCCCCCTTCCTCTCTCTCTCTCTCTCTCTCTCTCTCTCTCTCTATTTTTCACGATAGGTGTCTGATTCTGCCACCTTAAAGGTGGGTATTTAGAATTTTTTACATCTCGCCAAATTAAAAAAATATATATATCACGGAAATTCATATGATAAAATAATTCAATTCATCAACAATTAAGATTCATAAAATTTAAAAAAAAAATTTTTTTTTGGTGGTATTCCCTTAAAAGGCTACGTAGCCTCTTAAGTTATTTTTAGATTTCGCGCCAAAAATCAATAAAGCATTGTGGGAATGTCAAGTGACTGACACGTGACTCATAACGCATAAATTCCCTATCATAACAAACATGTAATAATTATTTTCCATAATGTCTTCTTCGGACGCTATGTTTGAAGTTTCTTCTATGTATTCCTGTAAGTAAATGAGCGAATTGACCACCTAAAAATGGAACGTGTCTCCCGATGGTGTCAACCTGGGCCGTAGTAAATCTCTAATTTCTCGTGTTGTCAGACGGTTTTCGATTACTTGGGTTTTATGAACGAAAATTAAAAGGCTTTGGTAGTATAAGGATGATTTTTTTGCAACTTTGTAAAATTTTCGACCTAAAATCTGAAGGGCCACCTTTAAAGGTGGCCCTTCAGTTTTTGGGACGAAAATTTTACAAAAATGCAAAAAAAATCATCCTTATACTCCCAAAGCCTTTTAATTTGCGTTCATAAAACCCCAATTTTCCAAAACCGTCCTACAACACGAGAAATTTACTACAGCCCAGACTGACACCAACGGGAGACACGTTGTATTTTTAGATGATCAATTCTCTCATTTACATACAGGAATACACAGACAAAGTTTAAACCTAGCGTCGGAAGAAGACATTATGGAAAATAATTATTACATGTTTGTTTTGTAATGGAATTTAAGTGTTATTAGACACGTGCCAGTCACTTGACATTCCCATAATACTATTTTGATTTTTGGCGCGAAATCTAAAAATAGCTTAAGAGGCTACGTAGCCTTTTAAGGGAATACCATCAAATTTTTTTTTATTTGTAATTTTATGATTCTTAATTATTGATGATTTCTATCATTTTTTCATATAAATTTCAGTAAAATATATATTTTTTAATTTGGCGAGATGTAAAAATTCTAAATATCCACCTTTAATAAAATTGGGGATAGAAACAGAGAACCCGAGATCGCCTGAATACATGCCCAGTAACATTAAGCCTATAATGATAGAAAAAGGAGTTCAACGTGTTTTAGAATTGTACTTCCATTCAAGTATTTATTTAACTACTTTACGACTGTGACTACGATAATTAATATATAATCTTGACCAAAATAACAAAATTGTTCACTGTAACACAAACCTATACGCTTACCGTATTTTCAGCTCAGAAGCTGAATCGTTGTATTGAATTTAGGAGCATCTTACGTTGTAATGTAAAAATGGCAAAATATCCTTTAATAACTGCAATTTGATTTTTTATCAGTTTATAGCTCTGAGGATAATCACTGTATTGGTCATCTGACACGACACACACTTCAGAATATCGACTATATATGTTTTACAAAGGTTTCTGGAGACTCCATGTAGTGTTTTTGCAGAAATCGTAGTCGCCGACGAAACTTTGTTGGATTAAACGTCTTCAACAAACGATTAACCACCAAAAGAACTAAAGATTAACGTGCACTGACACCCCAGACATTCCGTGCGACAACCTGCAACTGCATATCTATTCAATAACATGTTTAAAAAAAATGTTTTTGTGCTTACCTTGTGTAATTTTATGGGCGCAGCCATGTTTTTCACTCGAACAGGTGCGTAAAATTGACAGGGACAGTAACGTTGCCCGGGAGCAAGTTCGTAAGGTCTCTCCAGTGTGAACATCTGCTAATGTAAATGCACTAAACCATATTAATATCGAAACAGGGAGATAAAGATAGCATATATCGACAACAAACATATCATGGTATGCTAATGATGATGAGAGTGAAATTCACTATTTGCTTGCATGTTCTTTCTACTAAGATCTATGGGCATCATATTATCCTATGGTAGTCTAGTTACACAGACTCTGCCGTTTTCGATCAGGACGGTTAAAGAAATGAAGGATACTTGTTAGGGGAATTCTTAAATATGGGTATAAAACATTTTGGATATAGGGAAAAGTGCTGGCTCCCTTTTTCTAACAGCGTTTCAAAAATACATTTTACAAGGATAAAACACGGGACTGCTTAATTCAGAGTTTAAATTACATACCGTCTGTTTACTAGATTTCAAAAACCTGGTAACTACAGCTTGTAATAAGTATGTTACGAGGTTTTCGAAATAAAATGCATTATCTCCAGCTAGATGGCATTCTACAAATACATATCTATCTCATTTTAGCTTTCTGGGTACAGGACCGGGCTTCTTTCTTACGTGACAACTGTTATTTTGAATTTCAAACTAAAACAAACGTTTTCTCAATAAAGCTCTACCCGGCGCGATTCATTCAGCTAAGATCAGCAGTTTAGAGAAATCTGAAGCTAAAGTAGGCCTTATTTCTCCTTGAATGTATTGATAAAAGCCATTTTCTCCATTGCTACTTTATAGCGCGTATTATTACAATCCCCCCAATGTTGGGGGAGTGATTCGTGATATAAGACCGGTTGAATCTTCAAAGAATATGACATGCGTAGACAACGAATTCAGAGTTGAAATTACATACCGTCAGTTTACTTCAAACATCTACAGATTGTAATAAAGTGTTACGCGGTGTTCGAAGTAAACCGATGATACACGCGTTTGGCCGGATTTTAGATGCACTCTTGTGATATTTCAGTATACGAAATATAGTCCATATTCCATGACAGTTATTAAGTCAGTAGCAATCACCCCTGAACTATCTTGCATCCAAATTCTACTTTCGTACAGAGTATTAAGACTACTATGCACTACATTTTAATTCTGAAATTGGTGACGATTATCTATTTCTATAAAAGTTAATAAAGTGTACATGGATTTCACTTGGTTTAAAGGTCAAACGATCTCAAGAAAGACTAGCAAAGTTCAGATACTGTCTAGATCTTTTTCAATGAAAGATTTCAAGGGTAACAACCTACGTCACAGGAAGTGATATCGGACCTGCGCATTTTCGTAACTTTTATTGAAAAGTAAGTACGATATGAAGATAGAATGAGGCTAGCTTGGGTGGATACAAACGGACTACAAAGACTCTCATGTATTTATCAAAGACATTAGATGAATACATTTAATATTCTGATGTTTTAGACTGGAAAGCACATGTCACACTTTGACCAAATATCAAAAAGTGATTGGGTTTTAATAGTTGTTCGAAGTCTATTCCATTATTATTAGTAGTTAACAAAAGCTTTGACAAAAAACAAAGTCCCTAGGCATTGTACGCTTTGGCGATCTAAAGACTTTTTCAGATCATTTAAAGAAACGATTACAAAAAAAAAACAGTCTTACCAAACACGCACACTGACTTTATAACAAGGGTCCGATATCACTACCTGTGACGTCACACTGACGTACGTTGTGAGGGGTGGATTTGAAGCTGTAATAATTTAGGAATAACAATCCGTATTGTCAGTGATTTGAATTTAAACAGAACGAGCTTTTTACCTACTTCTTTACATAATACAGAAAACCCACACCAAAACTACCATGTTCCTGGGTTAAATATGACCTTGATATTGTAAGTATGGTCATGTTATTGGAGTGTAAACGTGACCTACATGTTAGATTTGGATCGAATCCAAATGGTATGCATTGTCTGAATGAAAGATACAGAGCTGTATTGTTTTAAATAAAAATATTTGTAAAACCAATTTACGCTTTACAAAAGGACTGGAACGTTTGCTTTGACATTGCGTGTGTAGCTGTTGAGGTCAGTATTCACCATTACATATCACATACAAATCTAAGACTATGTACAGACAAAGCACACATACATCAGGATGGTACTTAACAATACATATCGCTGACACGGCCATTACTGTCAACCTGCAATTCTAATCGGGTTTCACTAACTTATATAGCGCTCTGATACATATTACAGTGCAGAATCTTGTAGACCATAAATAGAGCATCTCCTACCTAAATGCAGAACGGAAACATTGGCTCTGATCCTGTATTGCTAATTCATCTCTTAGGAAAATATTGAAAGGTCTTAACCGAAACCGTTATGAAGCAGCAGCCCTTAAACATCACCCGCCCCCACCTTCGGACATAGGTCCTAGTTTAAAATTGGTCCTTGCCATCATCTCTCGTAGTGCGCGGACTGTTACTCTGTTAGACCCTCAAGGTTCCGTCTCGTGTCCACACTGTAAATGATTTACAAGATTTCAGCCCGATATCAATATTAGGATTGCTTGCTGGGTATTCAATAATAAGTTTGACAGTTATCAGCTTTCAGTATAATTGAGGTTCCATGGCATCACCTTGATCAACATAACAAATGAGAGTTTTATTTGGTCATATTGTTCAATATAGGTATAAGTCGTGTAATATGAGCATGAAAAACTAAAGTTACAAGTGAGTGTCTAGCGCCATTCGTCATACCTCGGGTGATGGGAGCCATCAAATCCCTCGGCTGTAACAGGTGGATTGATATGCACCAGATCGATACATACATGAAATACGCCGGATTACTGCTCTGAAAACTGTAAGGCTCCTCTTAAAAACTTGAGTTTTAATTTTCTATCGAAATCTTTCTAATTATGTTTCAGTTGAGTTGGCAAACATTTCGCACATTCATTATTTAAAGTGGTTTATCAATTCCGACTGAAGTTTTCATCGACAGATATGTAGATGTGAATAATTACTTCATCGAGGTTGTTTATGTCTTTGCTAATAAACGACTGATACTGGCGTGCCATGTATAAGATCACGTGATTCGCAATTCAAATGGAATAAAACGTTATACGGACGAAGATAAATTTAGGTAAGGAACCGGCCGAGTTGTGACGAAAGTGACGAAACCCGTCAAGCCGCCGGATCCTTCAAGTGTGCGTGTGTGTAGAAACCCATGACAATCTGTCTGTAAACAGCCGTAATCAGAAAACATGCATTTATATCATGCGGTCTCTAGGACTGTCCTCAAAAGCCAAACTGAGGCCTAATTCTGGTGAAATGACATGTAAGATACTGGTGCTCCCTATGTTGAATATTCAAGCCCTTACACTCCTTATCGGACTATGTAGGTCACACATCAGACTGCATGTTCTATTCTGTCAGGGCCAACCATTCTAGAGAATATTCCCAATCTTATTCTCCAAGGTTTTCTAAATTTGTAATTAACACAACCTCTGAATGGCTCTGAATGGCTAAACCGAAAGGCTTAGCCAATTAGAAGTTGTGTTACTTACAAACGTAGAAACTTTTAGAGAATAAAAGAAAGAACGTCCTTTAGAATGGTTGGGGAATACGGTCCTCGATCTTGATCTACACTGTCCTTAAAAGGTCCTCGAGTCGCACTTAGTAGCGCATGGACGTAGACACGGGTGCGGCAGGTGTGGCATTCGCCGCACCAATACTGTCGGTTGGTATGGCATACAGCACCAATAAAATTGGCTGATACGGTATGATGCCTCACCAATAATATGACGCCGCACGTCCCCAGCATAGTTTCGCGCCTTCGGCACTCACATTCGCTCCTTTGGAGCTCAATTTCGCAGCAGCAATCGAAATAACATGCCTCTGCAGCATAACAGTTAAGATAAAATTGGGTCTAGGACATTTGCCCCCCCCCCCCGGACTTCTGCCTCCGGACTTTTGCCCCCTTAGGACACCTGCCACCTGGACGTTTGCCCCCCGGACATCTGCCAACCTAGGACATCTGCCCCCAGACATCTGCCCCCTTAGGACATCTGCCCCCTTAGGATATCTGCCCTCCTGACAGCTGCCCCCAGACATCTGCCCCCTTAGGACATCTGCCCTGGCACTTTGTTTACAACTTGGACGTCTAGCTCCTTCAAGGGACAATCTAAAAAAAAGCAACTTTGAGATATACAGGTATATCATACATGGTAATTTTGACCGGCACTATGAAAAAGACCTCTCAGCTGTTGTATCGTTTTAATGCTATTTTGTTGAAAATCTTCGGCTGATTAATTGATTTCAGTTTTAATATCAAACTTCCAGTATGATAACTATAGAGTCATTTACTCATCTGGCACGCCTGCTGTAAACCCGATAAAAAATTCTTTTTTTTTTTCATTTTAAGACAAATAAAGCAAAATTCATGATGTTATTAGTTCTTCAACATCATTTAGAAGAGGCTAATCGTTTCCGAGGAAGCATTTGTCCTACGGGGGCAAATATCCAGGGACAGATGTCCTACCAGAGCAAATGTCCGAGAGGGGATGTCCTGAGGGGGGCGAATGTCCTGGGGCAGATGTCCTACGGGGGCAGATGTCCTACGGGGGCGAATGTCCGGGTGGCAAATGTCCAGGGGGCAGATGTGCTGAGGGGGCAGATGTCCTACGGGGGCAAATGCCCGGGGTCAGATGTCCAGGGGGCAGGTGTCCTACGGGGGCAAAATTCCGGGGGGCAAATGTCCTGATACCGACAAAATGACCTTGACATTCAATTTTTCCCTCCCTACAACAAAGACATTGAAATACAGCTCAACAATTTTGCAGAGCACGCCCGAATATTTGTAAGGCTGCGATTCACGTTCGCGTTCAAAGGCGACTTGTAAGACAACGATTTAGCTCTTGATACTGGACAAGAAGTTTTCAAATGTGCCAAAATTGAAAGCTATTAAAGACGATAAATAAAACGAGGCCCAAACGATGGGATTTGTTTTTTGACGGAATGTACAACGTAAGGTAAAAAGAAGAAAACACTACTTACTATCATTTCTCTTTCTTTCCACATTAAGTTTAAACCAGGATCGTTTAGCAGGAGATAGTTTAATTAACTTAAACGCTACTTGTTAAGCTTAAATGGACGTCTGCAATATTTCAGTTATATAGTCTCTTCCAAATTTGATGAAATTAATATTCCTTTATGTTCAGCTAGAAAGTTAGAGGCTACTGAGCAAGTAAAGTAACAAACAGCGCCGCAAAATGCTTTTCAAGTTAGTCATTGCAACAGGGTGCGTTCCTCTCTCATCGCTGAACATCATCATATTACGACAACGGGAAAGCACCTACACATGTAATTGCTTTAAACATTGCACCAGTAAAAAGCAACAGTCTGTTTATGATTTATGAGTAAGCGAGTCGTCTGACTAATAAAACAGAAACTATATTCAATCTATTTGATGAACTCGATTGCTCAATGAGTGTCAGAGTTTCCCTTTTCAAGTAAATATACAAGAAAATATTGATGAATAACATCAATGGCGCCGCAAATCAGATGTTTCTTAAATAAGGCACATTACAGCAAATCCAAATTGACCAGAGCATTTTTTAAAGAACTAGGTGAGAAATGAACTGAGAAGTCCTAAACAGTCCTTAGAATGCAACTTAAAACTTAAATAAAAAACAATAATGGTAAGACACAATCATAGCAATTCTTCGGCGAAAATTAAAACAATTTCAATTGGAACTATTTGCAAAAGCAGTTATCATTCGAGACGCAACACAAGAAAATAGCATTAAAACTAGGTTCCAAATTACAAAATTGATATCAAGGACTGGGAATGAAATGATCAAAGTGAGTGCGAAATGAAATAGAAAAACGTGGGTACGAAATGATCAAACTGTATGAAATGACCGAGGTACGAAATGACCCGGTTACGAAACGAGTAAACAATATGGCTGCCTCCATAGGCACTTTTCAAAACCGAATGAAAATATAGTGCCGCCGCTCATGCGGCGCCACAATCAACTGCTAAAAATACATGATGTTTATCGACTTATCAGCTTCGTTCATTATACTTAGTGCGGTATTAAAGTTTCCATTTCACTGTGTATATTAGAAACATGAGGCCCATGATGGCCCTGTATCGCTAAAACAGGCTTTTTAACCCTTTACCACAAGATTTGAAGCGTTTCTGACCCTGCAAAAGAGGGCTTTCAAAAACAGTGATTATTGTCAGGCACTACAAGCATCTTTATTCCATGGCATGAAAGGCAAAGTTCTTGGGTGAAAAACCTGAATGATAGAAACCTTACTTTAAATTTAATATTCCACTCATGTGAGCATAATTATTAGCATCAAAATGAATCACTCTCCTTGAAAAGAGAACATTTTGTATTAAAAAAAATTAAAATAATCTAGCACCAATCATGTATCACTGTAGTTTGATAATCAAGGGAGGTAAATAGTAAAAACTTTATCCTTTATATGTAAGCCCACGTTAACTTGTGATCCATGGAATGGACCCCAGGCCTATGGTATGAAGAAATTTGTTAAAGATCCAGTAGATTAAGCTACAGGCTAAATTCAGTAGCCCTGAGCCTTGTGGTTTCAGAGAAAAAGATTTATAAAAATGTTGGGTTTATTTTTCAGTTTTGTTGCCATGGTACCAACAGTTTTTGAAGGAATCAAATTCTTTCAAGAAATTCTGAAGAGGACTATTGCAGGAGTTTCATCAAATTTGGATGGGTATTTTCAGAGAAGAATATGCTTGAAATAAAAGTTAACGCACGCAC
The DNA here is from genome assembly GCA_943736015.1 of Tridacna crocea. NCBI lineage: Eukaryota > Metazoa > Mollusca > Bivalvia > Cardiida > Cardiidae > Tridacna > Tridacna crocea. The sequence continues at coordinate 15,531,177 of OX031065.1, forward strand.
GGACAGACGCATACACGCACGGACGGACGCACTCGCGCTCACCTGACACCGGGTCACGACATGAGCCTGCTGGACTTCGGCCAGTGGTGCTAAAAATTGGTCAGCTTTCAAAGTTTCTACCTTCATAATTTTTTGAATGCCCATGCATTTGTCGATTATAATCATTAGAACATAATTAAGGTAAATTTCTTTACTGTTCGTTTAAAATTTGAGAAATTTTAAGAAAGGGTAGGGTCCATGTTTGGAAGGTCAAACAGTTTACATCTTTTGTTATATAATCAGTTACAAGACGGATGAAGTGTGTGAAAAAAAAAGTCCAAAAATGTGTGATTTAGACTTAGCCTTTAACACGCTAAAAGGGCCTTCGGACACTTGCGTAAAACGTAGTCCCGAATCAGCCAGCGCACTCCGCACAGGCTTATCCGAGACGACACTTTCCGGTCATGTTTGATTTTTTGTTTCACGCAAGTCGACTGCGCAGGCTGATCCGAGATGACACTTAGAATACGCAAAAGTCTGAAAGCCCATTTTCCAACGTTGCAGTCCATATAATAGGACATGTGCGTAAAGTGTCGTCTCGGATCAGTCTGTGCACTCTGCGCAGACTAGTCCGAGACGGCACTTAACGACTAAATTAGATTTTGTGATTCAGTGGACTTGTGCAAAACAGAAAGTTATATTAAAGCGGAAAGTGTCGTTTCGAGTTAGCCTGCGCGGACTGCGCAGGCTGATCCGTGATGACACTTTATGCAAATGTCCGAAAGCCCCTTTTCCAACGTTGCAGTCCAATTATGTAGTAAAGGATTGAAAGCGGACGGAATCTCCACAGCTTTAAAGTCTCTCACGTTTAACCTTCATCAAAACATTTCTTGATTTAACGACAGCGGTGAAGAACGATTTCGAAAACATTTGGAAAAGGAGAAAATACCGATATCCAGCGGGTTTCTTTTTTAATTGCTTAAAGCTTTCATAGACAAGTCCGATCATTTGAGAAACATTTAATTTGCGTCGTCTTCAAATGCTTTCAGTTTTGACCAATCCAGAAAAGTGTCGTCTAGCAAAGAGTTAACCAAATACCATATAAACAAGAGGGTCATGATGGTATTGAGGTCGCTCTCCTGAGCCTTTTGATTACACATGACCAATTTCCAATCCCTTCAGAGATATAGAGACAAACATTCTGACAAACACCTATTTGTATTGGACTTAGAAATATGGCCTCTAGAGTGTGCACAAGCTTTTTTCTTAGAACTTGTATCAGTGGCCTTCTTGGCATGTAGAAATTATCCAGACATTTATTCTGACAAACTTTTATGAGTATTTGAGAGATAATGTGTCCTGTAGGGAGTATAAAAGATTTATAAAGGGTTTGAACCATCCTCGGATACCCCAGGGTCTCCCTATTTGCTACGCTACATCGACCCTGGGACAATTGACTACTAAAACTTTGAATCAGCCGCCGAAAATCGATACGAAACGTTATACCGTACAGTCCACTCGCCCATCACAAAATGATGATAGAACCAATGAAAAGCCAGCATTCGGCCAGCGGTAAAGCGAAGGAAATTCAACTAATTGTCCCAGGGGTCGATGTATAGCGTAGCAAATAGGGAGACCCCGGGGTATCCGAGGATGGGTTTGAACCAGCTTTCTTACTTTATTTCAGTTGACAAACAGTTCGTACATTCATTTTTTCGTGTGGATTATCAATTACGTTTGAAGCTTTCACCGACAGATACATGTAAATATATGTGGATAACTTCACCGAGGTTGTTTTACGTCGTTGCTTGTGGCGCGCCATGTATAAGATCACTAGATTGGCAATTCAAATCGCGTTTTCTGCGCATGTCATATCCTTCGAAGATTTGACCTGTCTGCTATGAAACATCACCGATCCAATATACTAGGGAAAAGATGGGTTTATAACAAAGCTAATACCCAAGCTTTTCAGATCTGTTTTAATAGTTTAAACATATTTATTTTACATCGATTGTGAAACAAATTCGGACAACTTATACTAATCTCTCTCGATTCATCTTTTTTAATGAATGGCCAGTGCAAAGGTTACCTGCTAGCTGGTCATAAGCTGGGTGAATCGCACCAGGTAAAGACTTACTGAGTAATCGTGGTTTTTTTATATTCAAAGTAATGGTTGTGGTTTTTAAAAGTAGTCCGGTTCTTCACCCAGAATGCCCAAATTAGACAGATTTTTATTACTCAACAACACGCTTCCTGCTGTTACTCATTCAGCTATGAACAACACAACAGAGGCTAAAGAGGCCCCGTGTGATGATGCTATACGCCGAACATGCTAAAGGACCAGTTGTTATATTAGATGGGTTTCATCTTGTATCTTGCACCATCTCCAGCAACTTAACAGCTTTCTGGTTGCATCACCTAATTGAGCAAGCGATGGCAACGATAAATAAGGGAAAATCAATTAATCAAACCTTAGAAAAGTTCAGCGCAAGTTGTAGGTGTGAGACTTGTAAGCGGCACGTGGGTTGCGGGTTCGGGTCCCTTGGCTGGCTGATTAAAAAAAAGGAGAAGCAGAAGAAGAAGAAAGGAGAAAAAAAAAGTGCGCATAGTTTTTCGGATAAGTCTGTGAACCTAGGTGTCATGTGACGTAACTATACCCCTAGCATGTTAATTAACCCTTTACCACACAATTCCAGGTTTTTAGACCCTGAGATAGACGCCTTTTGAAAACATTGTGGAAAAAGGAGAAAACGCTGGTTACCAGCATTTTCTTCTTTTCCCACAAGGTTTTCTTCCAAGCTGGAAACAAATTTTGGTTTTTGAGTTACTTTTATTTTGTCGTCTGCAACTGCTTTCAATTTGGATCAGTCTAAAATTTTGTCGCTGCCGGTAAAGGGTTAAAAAAAACCAGCCGTAACGTAGCATTGTTTTCGCACTGTATCTTGCATTACTATCCATGACATAAAAGCTTTATTTTGAGGCGTCGCCTATATGGAAAAGTGTTTATAATAAATGGAAAATTCTATCAAGCAATGAAATTCTAGTCTCGTCTATATATTGAAAGCTCTTGCTAAACAGGAATCAAAGATGGCTAAAAATGATGAACTTTGTCTTTGATATGGTAGAAAACATTGTGAGAAATGGGGGAAACCGTTTATTACCAACATTTTCCCTTTTCCCAACACTGTTTTAAAGGCTTTATTTCTCTGTTGGCCGTTAAAGAACGGGATTATTTGATAAAGGGTTGGATGCAGGTGACATTTTATCATCACTAAAGTACAGATCTATATATAAAGCAAACGTGCATTATGTTGCATAACAATACCTTTTACAAGTATACAATAGTCGGTTATTGCGTGCTTATACTCTTTTAACATCACATGCAAACACAGAGGCTCTGTCCGGACGCTATAGATCAAGATCAGACTGCGCAGAACGCGCAGTCTGATCTTGATCTAAACCGTCCGCTCTGTGTGTCTACTCTAACAGTCAAAACTCTGTTTTAGGTCTCAGCAACGGAGAGGTCGAGTTTATTTGAGCCATGCTCTGGCAAAAGGGGGCTTAACTCTTTACCAAACGACAAAATCTAGGACCGGTCCAAATTGAAAGCATTCGGCAGACGACAAGATAAAAGTGATTGAAAATTTGAAATTTGTTTTGTGAAGGGTAGAAAACATTGTGGGAAAACGAGAAAATGCTGGTTACCAGCATTTTCTCCTTTTCCCACAATGTTTTCTGCAGGGTTCTTTGTCGGGGGTCGTTGAAAGAAGGGATTGTGTGGTAATGGGTTAATGCATCTCCTAGCAAGCCATGGCATACTTATGGATCCATGACAACAATTTCTTTAAACAACTGATTTTATCATGTAGTAGATTGGTCCTCGTGCATGCACAAAACTGACCAATAGCGAAAAGTTTCGGTCCAGTTAAGCCTGCGCAGGCTGACCTGAGTCGATACCTTTCCCAGCTGCATTAAATCTTGTTCGTAGAACTTGGATTAATGACATGGCGCTGAATGCAAAATGTTCCATATTCGGTAAACGTTACGTTTTATTACATGCAATGATTGTATAAATAGCGGATCTTACATAAGTGTTTTTGTATTGTAATTATTATCATTTTTATCCAACGAAATGACTAAAATTTTATGACGAAATATTATATGCCCATTTTAGTCAACAAGTTCGATCAAAATGATACTACACAAACACGAATGCGAGATTATGTTTATCGTTATCAAATAAAACGAATGGCAGACAAATAAGTATCGTGCATCAACATCTTCAGCACATATACCGTTCACGGGTTGATGTTTACAGATGTAATTCGGTTGAAGTGTGTACGTGTACAAGAAAATAGATCAGAGACATGTACCTCGAAAAGAGACTGAAACAATTTGTGGTGGAGTAAATCAAACTAATTTTACAATTTTGTTGACTTTAACCCTTTACCAAACAATCCCTGTATTTTACGGGTCTGGAATAGTAGCCTTTTGAAAACATTGTGGGAAGAGGAGAAAAGCGGCTAGTATTTTCTCCTTTTCCCACAATGTTTACTACCCTATCATAGACAGAAATCATCTTTCTAGCAAGTGCTGAATTGTCGTCTGCAAATGCTTTCAATTTGTTCTAGTCCAAAAAAGTTTGTCGTTTGGGGCAGGGTTAAATAACTTGTAATGCATTGCTTGTTGTTGTCCAACCTTAAAGTCTTACATTTTCAGCCGCCAACAATAAAGTCTTACATTTTCAGCATGCATATTACGTCTAAGCAACAAAGACGATATTTTCCGCGAATTGGCGAAATAGTACAGATACGGGCACCTGCTGTAGTTGGTTTCGTCGGCTTTATATCTTCATAATTATTATCAAAGCGTTGAGAACGCTGAAGTGGTAAGCCGTTGTGTGAAATTAAAAATTCTAAAAGGAGAAATATTATTATTGAAAGTCAACCATCTAAACAAATGAATACCTTTTTTGGTTGAAGGGAGAATATTCATGATATAGGTAGGATTATGTGTGTATTGGTGACCTCCCTTTGATCATCAGGGGGAGTCAGGGGGACGTCCCTTGGCAGTATGATGCATGATGGATAGAGAGAGAAACTATATGAATGATTGAAAAAAATTAAGTTTGTACCTGAAAACTATGATTTTGAAATATCTTTGGTCGTTAAAATTAATTCCCAACATTACACTAAATTACTACTCTTTCGATGTATGAATATTCATGCCCAATCAAACGGAGTGGCGTGCAATCATGGGATGAACAAGCCATGGAACGAACTGGCTTTGGAACGAAAAAGCACAGGACCAGGGTATCTGTAGACAAATTTTGTATCATTGCACCAGTTGAAGGTTATGAGCAAGTGAAGCTATTTTCAATTTAAAAAAAAAAACAGTATTTCCACAGTCGATGCACCTGAAAAATTCTTTTGCCTGAGAAAAATTCAGTTGAACTGGGTTTATTTCCTTCGGCTTTGCACAATTTAAAAACGATACATGGTCTTTAAAATTCAATATTGAACTAATAATGGTATTGTCTTCGACAAACACCACAAAAATAGCCAGAACAGGGACCTAAAAACGACGATGCACAAACATATTAATGAGTGGAATTAAGGTATGAGTTAAATACACTGCCGGTGTAACGCAGAGAAATCATGGGTCATTTCACTACGAAGTGGAATAACCCGGGTCATTATTCTACATAGAGAAATGACCATAGACTAGCGGGTTATTTCTCTACGTAGAATAATGACCCGGGTCATTTCTCTACGTAGTGAAATGACCAACTTGTCATACCCCTACATAGTGAAATGACCCATGGGTCATTTTGTAGGGGAGAGTCATTTCTCTGCATTACACCGGCGTAGGTTTAATGTGATAGATAATTAATCCTCTAAGGCCTTGTATTCACCAAGCATTCTATATCTTATTTTTTGTCTAGTTCTAAATTAACATAATCACGGTAACATAAATTCCGATTGGCTAAACCAAAATAGATTAATCAATCACAAATTTCCGGTTACTTTTGAACTGGGAAAATTCTGGAGAACTAGATTGGACCTTAGCCACACAATCCCAACTTTGAAAAACCCTGTGGAAAAAAGCAACTTTTAAAAACATTTTCGGAAAAAAAAAGGAGAAAATGCAGCTTACCAGTATTTTCTTTATTTTTTTTAACCAAAATGTTTTTGCACTTTCAATAACATATTCCAACTTTTGGGTCGTATTTAATTTACCGTTTGCAAGCGATTTCGTTTTGGACAAGTCTAAACTTTTGTCATTTGGTAAAATGTGAAGGATGTAAGTCATTCATGTAAGTAGCGTTCAATTCCGAATATTTAAAAGGGAATTTCCGATCAGTCATAAATACTAACGCAAATGCCGTTTGATATCTAACAATCTTATACATGATTGTAATGCTATCGTGATTGACATGAAATGCCGAACAATTATAAATACTAACATAATTCTAATCATAATAACATAATTCTTTTAAAAACCACCGAAAAGACGTTTCATCCCTCACAAACCTGTAAACAGACCTAAATGACATTAAATCCTGAACAAAACTAGAGAACTTAAGAACTAAAGTAAATGACAGTGAATTCCTAACAGTCATGAAAGGCTTACCTGGCATTAAATTCCGAAATATCAAAAAAACTAACCTAACTGAAGTAAAATTCCGAACAATCAAAAAAGTCAAACGTAAATGACAACTCAAAAATACTTACGTAAATGACCTTAAATCCCAAACGATCCAAAAGCTAACCTTATTTTAACGGGAAGACACATAATTCATCGACAATTTAACTCATTACCAAACGACAATATTTTAGGCTTGTCCAATCGAAAGCATTTGCTGACGACAAAATAAAAGTGACTGAAAATTTGAAATTTGTTTTGTGAAGGGTAGAAAACATTGCGGGAAAAGGAGAAAATTCTGGTAACTAGCATTTTCTCCTTTTCCCACAATGTTTTCTAAAGGCTTCTTTCTCGGGAGCGTCAAAAGTAGGAATTGGGTGGTAATGGGTTAAGAGCATGGCAACATAACTTTTACCCATTACCAAACGACAAAAGTTCAGGTTTGTCAAAATTGGAAGGAATTGCAGACGACAAAATAAAAGTGACTAAAAAATTGAAATTTGTTTTGTGAAGGGAAGAAAACATTATGGGAAAAGGAGAAAATGCTGGTTACCAGCATTTTCTCCTTTTCCCACAATATTTTCTAAAGGCTTCTTTCTCAGGGGCGTCAAAAGTAGGGATTGAGTGGTAATGAATTAAATATTTGCGTGTAAAATATATCACATGGAAGTAATGTCAACTGACTTCAGCTAAATCTATTCAGTCAGTCAAAACCACATTCCCAAGTGACATTAAACATTATATAATGCATAACAAAAAGACAAATTTTAACCCTCGAATAAATCCTAAATAATCGTTTAAAAACAACGCATAAGAAAACAAATTAACGTGTAAATGACGAGCTATCAGGCCTTTTACCTACCAGTCTAGGGATTGGGGCAACTTCGCAAGCCAAGGTTGACGATTCACTACGCTACTCTACCCTTGGCGGATCGAGCTTGATTTTTACATTCCCCCGATACGCTTTTTCATTGGATGCAGCCAGCTCTAACTGCAACGAATGAAAACGCTTGTAGCATTTCATCTTTGATTAAAGTAGAATAATATCGCGACCTTTCGAATAGAAGATGAACATGGAAACCCACGTGGATGTCTGCTTATCGCTTCGTGTTGAATAATTGTATTCGTATGCGGTTTGTAAAACGATATTCCATTGGCTTTCAGAAATATGGTGTAAAGGAGGGTAATAACCAACATCCAATAGAGGGCGCATCGCAGGAATCTCCACGTAGTGATCGTAACCTTGGCTCGCGAAGATGAGGGATTGGGGTTTTATGCTGCTTTTAACTCATTTACAACGATAAAATTTTAGGTTTGTCCAAATTGAAAGCATTTGCAGACGACAAAAAAAAAATTAAATGAAAATTTTAAATTTTAAATTTATTTTGTGAAGGGTATATAGAAAACATTGTAGGAAAATTTGAAAATGCTGGTTACCAGCATAGAATGCTCATATGACTACACCTCCAACACAAAATCCAAAGTGGGGAAGGAAGATATGACCTAAATTTGCACCTAAGGACGCACGAATGGACCTGATTCGAATATTTCTTTCTCCTCCTTATCTCGTTCCGGAATGAAGTGGAAAAAAATATCTCCTTATCGGACAGTGTAGATGCAAGATCAGACTGCACGTTCTGTGCAGTCTGATCTTGGATCTACACTGTCCGCAAAAGGTCAGTGAGTCCTGCTTAGCAGTCTAAAGGTTAAGGCCTATTGGTTGAAAGCAAGCAGAGCCCATGTCATGCTGTGTTGTTCGTCGTCCTCCCGTCTGTCCGTTACAAGCATTTTCTCCTTTTCCTACAGTGTTTGCAAAAGGCTTCTTTCTCAGGGGCGTCAAAAGTAGGGATTATATGGTAATGGGTTAAGCTCCTTTTTTTCAGAGCATGTCTCAAATATTTTTACCATTTATTGAAAGGTAAAGAAAATGTTGATAATTTTCAGGTTTGGACATTGGACTCTTGTACTTCAGTAGTTCGGATATTATCTACAAAAATCACGATCTTTGTCAATCAAAAACCAGACTGAAGCTGCAGTGCATTTTGATTTAAAATTACACCGACCGCCATGCGTCGACCGTTAATCACAGCATGCCAAACGTAATAATCAGCCCATGATAACCTCCAACGCGGGAAAAAACAGTTATGATTCAAATCAGTAGAGTCAACATGATGTACTAAAATCATCTTAAGGTAGCGGACCCGTAATAGAAGACATATATATCTACTATAATATTGTCCTACAAAACTTGCTTAGACTAAAAATGAGTATTATGTTCTTTCACCGAGCCACTTTTTTTTTCCTTTTTGTCCTTCCTAGAATTATCATCTATAAATCTAAAACGACTATATTCTCTTTACAAATGGATAAGATAATTACCTCCCTTGTCTAAAAACTAACAAAAGTATCAACAAATAATTTCAAGATAGACACTAAAGGAATTTCTGGTCGGTTAAAAACATTCAAAAGAATTTCGGTGTTTCGGTTTTCAGTCCAAGATACTGTGGGTAGGGTGAATACGGTTTTTTTTTTCAAAAAAAATTTACATGGAACATATGAAATCAGACCTGATGGGTTTTTTTTTTCAGTCATCGCGTATTACGAGCCAATTATAGTCGTGAAATTATGCTCTGTACAACAGTTAAGTCAGAAAAATGATAATAAAGGGCTATAAGTCCTAAATCATGCAACCAATAGTTATAGTTCTTGTGCATTGCACTTCTCCTTGGTGAGATTTATCCACCTGAGAAGTATCATGTTTGCATCTTACACCTCATAGTTTTTGAGTTATGCTCCAGGCAAGAAAGTTGGACGGAAAGGCAGACATACAGACAGACGAAAGGGTGTATCTATAGCCAGAAGGAAAACGTATTTTTATGAAAACAAAAAACATTGATTTGATGAAGAACATAGCATTACGTGACCATACATGTACGAAGGGAAGTAAAGTAGTACTGTAAAACTTTGAGGAAAAGTACTGATAACACTTTTTGAGTTTTTTGACATGAGGTGTCATGGATTACACCCAAGTATGAAGTAAATGTTGTCATAAATTATCAACCGTAAACTTTTCCACACATTGTTTGGTTACATCAAGCTGTCCTTGGCATATGATACATTATTATTTCTGAAGAAAGCATCTCTAATAAGTTGTGGAGGCAGAATACTACATTTTAGGGAGAAAGGGTGGATGGAAGAATTTATCGAGGACAAGAATTACCGTGTTGGAAAGTGCTGTACTTGTAACTGAAGGCCTGCTTTATTTCTTTACTGCACACTGCCGACTTTTAACCCTTTACCTGACTACAAAATTTCAGCATTGTCTAAAATGAAAGCATTTGCAGACGACAATTTCGGTGTGGCTCTAAAACTTAAACTTTTCTTTTATCGAGTAAAAAAACATTGTGGGAAGGGGAGAAAATGCTGATTACCAGCATTTTCTCCTTTTCTCACAATATTTTCAAAGGCTTAATTCTCAGGGGTGTTAAAAGTTGTCATTGTCTTGTAGAGGGTTCATGACCCTTGGAAAGAAGGTTTTTGAAAACATTGTGAGAAAAGGAGAAAATGCTGGTTACCAGCATTTTCTCCTTTTCTCGAAATGTTTACTACCATATCAAAGAAAAATTGAACCATCTGAGACACGTTGAAATTGTTGTCTGCAAATGATTTCATTTTCGACGAGGCTGCAAATATTGTCGTCTGGTAAAGGTTTAAACACCCAACAGCAACCGGCTTTTCGTTTTTGCTCTATTTTTCCCATCTCCAATTGTTGGGCTTGTTATCACACCATAACTGTCATTACTTCGAGCTGTACATAGCCATGTCATTATAAATATCAACTTGTCGCCTTAAGTTGGAAAACACAGTATAAATGTTTAGCTTTCGTTCTTGTCCATTTGTTATTAAAGTTTTTGTATGACATTGTCCTCGGGCCTTCAAGGTAGATACATGTATTTAGATTTTTTAACATCTCACCAAATCAAATATATATATATCACTGAAATTTATATGAAAAACCAATATAAATCATCATTAAATAAGAACCATTTACAAAAAATATATTTTCGATGGTGTCAAGTGACCGGAACGTGACTAGTATAGAGTTAATCCACGTTTTTGAGGTCGTTAACATTCACAGATGCTTGAAAAATGCTTTAACGGCCGAGTGCGAAGCACAAGGGTGTAAAAGTATTTTTCAAGCATCTGCGAATGTTAACGACCAGAAAGAGGTGAATTAACGATATAATTGCATAAAGTAAATGTATTTTAACAATAATTTGCAAAGATAGCAAAAATATTTCCATAGAAATGCAAGTAAGCGAACTTCAAATGTACTGTACCTAAATGGGTCAAAACCGGAAGTCCGCAAAGAAGTTTTTGTTACGAGCAGTGAAGGGCCGTTAGTCCTATATGCCAGTTTTTATTCTCTCGGCGTAAATTCATTTCTAATGGTTTTTAATACAAAGTGGACTTATGTGGGATAAACTCGCACACGTTTGGACGATTACAACTAAGATGAATGAATGGATATGAATTTCTGTAACTGAAAGACGTCAGAGGGTTCGATCTACATCAAGCGAGGAAATTAGACCGATCACGTCAAAAAATGGGTGGGATGTAGCTGGTTTAGAGTACATTTCACAGCTGATTTTTTGTTCAGATCCCGATTAAACTGAGATCCTGTGCAAATTTTTGTTTGTGATATATACCAATATCATCAGACATGCCATGAAAACGAACTGATATGGTGCAAGTTCCTACAGTTTAATGGTCGGAGTCTAGGGAAAATCTGACAAGAACAAACACTGTTTACAAGGTAGGCCCGAATTGAGGATATCGATAGTACAAAGCCGGGCGTTAACGGCGCGTGCATTTACTGATTAACACACGTTTTCTACCGTTAACGCCCGGTTTTCACCCGTTGAAATACATGCTTTTAACGGCCCGAAAAGGCACATTTTATGCGATAAAGACGCTTATATTCCGTACAAATTTCCATAATGTCGTCTTCGGACGCTATGTTTGAAGGGTGCCGACGCTCTACCTCAAAACCAAGGACACACCACTCTCTTCCTCGGAGTCGTTAAGAGCCGGGATTGTGTGGTAAAGGGTTATGAATGACGCAAGACAGAAGCACGTGATCAACTAAAGCCTTTTATATTTGCCATTTAACTTGGTAGTCTGGTTTTACCGAAATTTTGCAGCTGTTACGAATTACAACAAGCCAGTGATATAATTTTATTGGGAAAAAACCATTACAACTCCATTTAAAAGGCAAACGTTAATCCTTAGGCTGTTAAGTGCGACTCGCTGATCTTTTACGGGTAATGTGGATCAAGATCAGATTGCACGGAACGTGCAGCCTGATCTTTGATCTACATTGTCCGATAAGGAAATATAATTGCCAAAAACATAACTTTGAAACAGGAAAATTCAGGTTATTAATATCAAATTGAAAATTTAATTTCAGATATTTAGCAGGAGAAGAGTTAAATAGTCTGAGACCCATTATCTACATCAATACATAAATACTTAACCCTTTACCACACAATCCAATGTTTTAACGACTCTGAAGAGGAATAGTTTTGAAAACATTTTGGGAAAAGGAGAAAATGCTGCATACCAGCATTTTCTCTTTTTTCCACAATGCTTTCTATCCTTTCAAAGAAAGAAATTGTCTTTTAAGTTGCATCAAATTTGTTGTATGCAAATCTCTTCAATCTGGTCGAGTCCAAAATTTTGTTGTTTGGTAAAGAGTTAAAGGACCCATGGCGGCCAAAAGTAAAAACTGTGGGTATTCAAAATGAATATAATTCAAATGATTTCAAAGAACACATGTTATTTTGAAGATGACAATCTATTGCACGAGCGATCCAACTTTTAGACGCTGGCAATAAAATGAAAGTAAAAAAAAAACTCGGTAAAAAATTGGCAGGTCATATCGTTTATTTACGTTTACTTAATTTTAAAACTCATTTTTTTCTGCCAGCGAGTAACACATTGACGGACCGTAGATTGCGTACAATAAAGGACTGCCTTTTTCATTATAATAACTTCCAGTAAATTCAACATCTGATTTTCAACTTAACTATATTATTATATTGTGGCGGCAAGGATGCGTTCCCGGAGTTTCTTTACCGATCACGCAATATTCCTCAAAATCCACTGGCTGCTTTCCCATATAACGATGATGGGAACAATGATCAGCGGTTAGAAAGGATTGATTGACTGATCGATCGATTGGTTGATTGATTGTATGGTGTTTAACGCCGTTTTCAACATTATTTCAGTTATAACGTGGTGGCCAGAGCACCTATCTATGCTTTCCTGGAGTTTCTGTGACCAATACTTCGCACAGTATTCTTTCTAAGCCACTGGCTGCTTTCCCACATAATCATCATCGAAACATCGATCACTGGTAAGAGAGGAAAGAACCCTTTCGCAATGACTATCATCAATCCTCAGAAAGAAATTAGCCGAGCCGGGGATCGAACTTGCGACCTCCTGGGGGTGGGATAGGAATGAATCCCTTCACAAAGCGTCTATTATCAATGCTCGACAAGAATCAAACCAGTGACCCCTTTACACGAATCCAACAAGTACATTACCAACTCCGATACTAGGCTCAGCCTGGCCCCTTATATTCGGAAAAGAGTTCAATAGCAACAACTTGTATCAGGTGTCACAAGATAAATAGGCCTGCATGAGCCCGGAAAATAAACATGACCCTATTTTTTTAAAAAAAAAACAAATAGCAAGTTATTACTTATTATTTCGGGTATAACAATACCAAAACCCATGTAAGTCAAAAGCCTGCCTAGTCAAGCTACGCCAAAAAATTAGCTGATTGCTGATTGCTGATGACGAAAAAGGGTCAGTAAACAGCAACCATTCCTAAGATTGTTCTTTGTCTTATTCTTCAAGATTTCTGACTGTGAAAGTAACAGAGCTTCTGTTTGGCTAAACCGAATGGTTTAGCCAATCAGATGTTGTGTTACTTTCAAAGTTAGAAAATAATGGAGATTACGATTAAGAATATTCTTAAGAATGGTTGGTGAATGTTGGTCCTGGTAACTAGAATTTTCTTGTATTTCCGCAATGTTTTCCTCTCTAGGTAGTAAAAGCATACCCGCTTACATATTTAAATGCGGTTAAAAAAAGAGTCGACCGAAGTCAACAGTAGTCTTATCGATTGCCTGAAGCGGCGTACAGTTCAAAGTTCGGGCCCCTTTGCCCAGCTTCTGCATGATATATTGTAGGTGATTACGGATCGCTTAACCCTTTGCCAAACCATCCCTGGTTTTTACGACACAGAGCAAAACGCCTTCTGAAAACATTGTGGGAAAAGGAGAAAATGCTGGTAACCAGCATTTTCTCCTTTTCCAACAATGTTTTCTACTCTTCTAAAGTCAATTTATTATTTCAATTTATGCTGGCGTTTATTTTGTCGTCTGCAATTGCTTTGAATTTGGACAAGTCTAACACTTTGTTGTTTGGTTAAGAGTTGATACAGTGTTTACAGATCATAATATTTTGAGCCCTTTGTTTGTCTATTTGAAAGGTGAGTAACCCCGATTTCTACATTATTTCAGTTATATCGCGGCGGACACCTATCCACGCTTTCCTGGAGTCTGTTTAACCAGTACTTCGCACATGGTTGGAACGAATAACATCCCAATGCAAGTTTCTGCAATCTGCTTCTTTCCTCTCAAGAGGTAAATAACGAAATAAATGGGGACCAAACTACAAAACGACGTGAATCGTATGTGATGAGATAAACTATGTACTTTAAACATCTTCGTAATAATTCATTACCAAACGACAACATTTTAGGTTTGTCCAGATCGAAAGCATTTGCAGACGACAAAAAAAATGGCTGAAAACTTGAACTTTGTTTTGTGATGGGCAGAAAACATTGTGGGAAAAGGAGAAAATGCTGGTTACCAGCATTTTCTCCCTTTCCCACTATGTTTTTTGAAGGCTTCTTTCTCTGGGTCGTCAAAAGAAGGGATAGTGTGATAATGGATTAACCCATTACCACACAATCCCTACTTTTGACGCCCCTGAGAAAGAAGCCTGTTGAAAACACTATGGGAAAAGGAGAAAATGCTGGTAACTAGCATTTTCTCCTTTTCCCACAGTGTTTTCTACTCTTCGAAGAACAAATTTCTATTTTTTAGTCACCTTTATTTTGTCGTCTGCAAATGCTTTCAATTCGGACCAGTCTAAAATTTTCTCGTGTGGTAAAGAGTTAAGTCTCGCCATAGAAAAACGACCTTTTGAGTCCATAATATAGGTAGCTATATAGAAAACAGTGTTACTTAACCCGTTACCAGACGGCAAAGTTTTAGCCATGCCCAAATTGAAAGCATTTGCAGACGAAAATTTCAGTGTGTCTCGAAAGATGCAATTTTCGTGGATAGGGAAGAAAACATTGCGGGAAATGGAGAAAATGGTGGTTACCAGCATTTTCTCCTTTTCCCACAATGTTTTCAAAAAGGCTTCTTTCCCAGGGTCGTTTTTTTCCTGTAGCGTTTTATAATGATAAAAGAGAGACAATAATTAATATGGTTATTGTTTGTGTCCACTCATCTTCGCGAGCCAAGGTTACGATCACTGCGTGGATCTTACCTTGGCTGATTGAGCCCGATTTCGAGATTCCTGCGATGCGCCCTCTATTGGATGCTGGTTATTACTCCCCTTTACATCATGTTTCTAAAAGCAAATGAAATATCGTTTTACAAACCGCTTACGAATACACATGAAGCGATAAGCAGACATCCACGTGGAATTCCATGTAACTTACCTTCTACTCGTAGGGTAGCGACCTTGTTCTATTTTTATCAAAGATGAAATGCTACAAGCCATTTCATTCGTTGCAGCTAGAGCTGGCTGCATCCAATGAAAAAGCGTATCGGAGGAATATAAAAATCAAGCTCGATCCGCCAAGGCTAGAGTAGCGTAGTGAATCGTCAGCCTTGGCTTGCGAAGATTATCTAAAACTACTCTGTAAAGAATGGGTTCAATCCTTTGACACAGCATGCATCATGGTGGCCTTTTCAAAATCAGTGATGGATTATAAGTCTTCACCTACTCAGAAGGAGATTTATCTTCCTTTTTGTGATTGTTTATTGTTTACAAAACATGTCGCAATTTACAGTATAAATTCAACAAGCTATTTTGGCCATTATCGGAAATTCCAATATTCATCTGTAAGTAATATAAAATAAAGGTTATTTACCACTAATCTAGTAGTATTGCTCGAAGAAACTGATATGAGATAAATGACCTCTATTAACCAAATACCACACAATCCCTCCTTTTGACGCCCCTCAGAATGAAGCCTTTAGAAAACAATGTGGGAAAAGGAGAAAATGCTGGCAACCAGCATTTTCTACTTTTACCACAATGTTTTCTACCCTTCACAAAACAAATTTCAAATTTCCAGTCACTTTTATTTTGTCGTCTGCAAATGCTTTCAATTTGGACCAGTCTAAAATTTTGTTGATCGGTAATGGGTTAACATAAAATTGCTTGAATTATTGCAAACTTAGCTTCGGCTAATGTCGTCTGCATGCGGAACTGTGTGCACGATTTTAATTCTTACGCGGCTAATAGATTTTTTGTGGCTTTAAAAGATACTTAAAATAACTGAAATAAAACGATTTTATTGGTTAAAAGTGGTAATACCTGGCCTATGCCATAGATCTAAGATGCACTTTCTGTACAGTCTCCTCTCAAGTTGATCCATGTCATCCGCAAAAGCTGTATTTTTTGCCTATTGTAATGGAAGGATCAAACCATACATTTACCGTCAACAGATTTTCCGTAGCATCCGATTATACCCGATGATATAAATATTCACTCCGAGGCTTTAATTATTCTTTGCATAAAGGTCAATTTCAGGTCAATTAATTGAATTTGAGTTTATTTATCGTCGCCACCGGTTTCCCTTATGGGCGACGCCCCTGAAAGTTGTTAGTATTGTTAAGGGGGATAGTGCAGATACAGGACGAAACCCATCCTAGGGTTCGCCTGGTCTTTAACGTGCTCGGTGTATAGCACCGTCACACGGGACCTCCGTTTAACGTCTCATCCGAAAGACTATTAGTAATTTTAGATGTCCAGCCGTGGGAATAGAACCCACAACTTCAGGATCACGAGTCCTACGCCCTACTAACTCAGCTATCCAGGCAGGGCTTCAGGTTAATTCGTTCGACTAATACTTCATCTATGTAACCTATATCAAGCTTTGACGGTGACTTTTAAGTTTTTCCTCCCCTGAAGCTTCTGGTCACCATGACACAAGTTTTGCTGTAAGATTATTGAAAATTTAGTGATCCAATAATTCTAAACACTTTTAACCGCCCAGAATTTCTTTAAATGACTATCTAAAAAGTTTCTGTTCATACTTCTATTACTTTTTGTGTAAAAGGGAGGTAATAATAATTTCCCTTTCTAATTCAAATTATAGTGATTTTAGAATTGAAAATGATAATTCTATGAAGACAACATATATGGCGCGATTAAGATGCTACAACAGTGACGATTTTTTAACGATGTCATATTTTCCAGAGAAAATTACAATGGAAATAGATGTTTCTCTGCGAGTAAGATTACCTTAATATCACAAAATACACTCACCCACTGTTTATAATAATAGCATGACCAGCAATAATCGCCAAATATCGTACGCAACTTATACTTCTGCGTATGTATCATTCATCATCATAATATGTTTTAACTGTTGATGCTGACTATACCATTTCCCTTTTTTCAACCGATACATCGACGAGAGTATATTTCAATTGTCATTACTTCATTACCAAACGACAATAATTTAGGCTTGTCCAAATTGAAAGCATTTGCAGACGACAAAATAAAAGTGACTGAAAATTTGAATTTCCTTTGGAAAGGGTGGAAAACATGGTAGGAAAAGGAGAAAATGCTGGTTACCAGCATTTTCTCTTTTTCCATATTGTTTTCTGATGGCTTCTTTCTCAGGGTCGTCAGATATGGGGATTTTGTGGTAATGGGTTAAAACATTGAATCAAATGGAGAAATTACGTTGAATGTCATACAGATAAAATGAAATATTCATCCAGCTGTTGCAGTGTTTATTTTATTGTTTATTGTTTCTATTATATCAATTGCACAATTTGGTGCTTCAAACACAGACAAAACATTAGAAGGAAACGAAATTGGCCTTAAAAATATTAATAAAAAAATGACAGAAAATCGAGAAATGACGATTGCCACAAGAAAGGGCTGATTTTCTTGGATTGTCTTTTAACCACACAATCCCTACTTTTGACGGCCCTGAGAAAGAAGCCTTCAGAAAACATTGTGGGAAAAGGGGAAAATGCTGGTAACCAGCATTTTTTTCCTTTTCCCACAATGTTTTCTATCCTTCCCAAAACAAAGTTTAAATTTTAAGTCACTTTTATTTTGTTGTTTGCCAATGCTTTCGATTTGGACAAACCTAAAAAAAATTGTCGTTTGTTAACGGGTTAAAAAAGCCAAGATCGGCAACTTTATATGCGGTTATTTATACGAAATTTCCTTACCAAACAAGCTAACAGAGTGTTTTTACGACCCTGGAAAAGAAGCTCTTCAGAAACGCCGAGAGGAAAGGAAAAATGCTTGTGTGGTAAAAAGTTTAATCCCGTTTTCCCAGGCCTACTCCCAATTATAACTTTGACTTCTGTCAGCGACTCAATCGAAGGCTTGACTGAACAAGCGGAGAGTATAGATCAACTATCAGACTGCTCGTTCTTTGCAATCTCCTGATCTCTAACGTCCCGCAAAGGTTTTGTTTTCGCTTGTGGTGGTGAAATTTAAACTCTCTCACAAACGTCAAAAAAAAAAATCTTCTGTTACGGGAGACCACCCTTTTATGCATGGCTTCGTCTCGATTAAAGTACAACACAAAAAAAAAACCTGTGTTAGGGAGATATATCTCTTAGCTCAGTGGTAATGGTGTTGGTCTTTTAAACCTCGAAAAAAAAAGAGGATCGCATGGGTTCGAATCCTGCCAGATTGTATTTCATCTATGCATTTCGTGAGAACCTTCAAGTTGTCCAAAATTGAAAGCATTCGCCGAAGGGAACAAAACAATGTGGTGAGAGAAGGAAATACCGACAGCCATTATTTTCTACCATTTCTCCGCTTTCCACGACGTTTTCAAAGCTGTCTAGTCTACGAGATCGGTAAAAGTCGGGACTGTGTGGTAAAGGAATACATGTAATACATTGAAGTTCAAAACTAGTGCGATTAAAGAAAATAAATGCATGTTGTGAGCAACTTTTCCTTCCGCCATAATTATTTTCGAAATTCATAACTTACTACGCAAGACAAAAGAAAACAGTCATGTAATATTGTGCCATTGTTACATCAGCTATTTTGGTTAACCCATACCAAACAACAATATTTTAGACTGGTCCGAATCGAAAGCATTTGCAGACAACAAAATAAAAGTGACTGAAATTTTGAAATTTGTTTTGTGAAGGGTAGAAACAATTGTGGGAAAAGGAGAAAATGCTGGTTATCAGCATTTTCTCCTTTTCTCACAATGTTTTCAAAAGGCTTCTTTCTCAGGGGCGTCAAAAGTAGGGATTGTGTGGTAATGGGTTAAGTGTAACGAGTATACAATACTTTCCGGTGAATAAAAATAAAAAGAAAACCCTACAGACACACTCTTCGACTCTTCCGTTGAGAGCTTTAGACTTTTTTTTCAACTGTCAAATTAAAACGCATGTCATGTGTTTCGATTTTCTTTCTTCTGAAAGGTTAGAAAACGTTGTGGGAAAAGGAGAAAATGCTGGTTACCAGCATTTTCTCCTTTTCCTACAACGTTTTCAAAAGTGATAAGTCTCCGGATATTAGGAAGAAAGGGTCAGTCATATTTCAAAGGGAATGAGCCAGATGTTGTAACTTACAATACACATATTTTACTGTACTTACAATATCGTCTTTCTACGCTGCAAAATACCTCCAATGTTTATGATCCCGCGTGCAATTATGATTTATAACGATAACTTCCCGTTCATCGTTTAAGTCCGTCAAAATTTACCCACATAAATCCATTACGAACACAAGTTTACACACAAAAGGGTAAAAAAAAAATATTTACACTTAAAATCCATCTATGAAACTAAATACCTTCTGCGCGCTTTGAGAATCAAACAAAAATGGCAGTTTAGAAAGGCAGTAAAGACTAAACCATCACAAGTAATGAAATTGTTTCTCTTAGAATAATCTCGGAAAATATCCAACAATGTATGGACCGAAGATCAGACCGTACATTTAGTGCATTCTGATCTTTTTTATACACTGACAGCAAAAATAAAACACGCCTGAATCAAGGGTATGCATAAATTACAATATGTATTACATATTATGACAATATCTTTCTTTTATATCCGTTTTCACGTGTGACGCAAACAGAAAAGTAACCTTTGCAAATACACGAACTAACGCCGGACGAACACCATCCCAGCACAAAGTACTGCAAGTAAGTCAATGAATTGAAAGTTTTTGTATTAATTATTAATCCACTGGTTTTCACGCCTGGACGAATCCCATCCGTCAATCTCTTCCATATAACAATCGCCTATCCCTTTTCTCCAAAAAGCCAGAATTTTAGAACTAAGTGACACATGTACAACTTGCTTTTACCCATTACCACTCAATCCCTACTTTGACGACCCTGAGAAAGAAGCCTTTAAAAAACACTGTGGGAAAAGGAGAAAATGCTGTTAACCAGCATTTTCTCCTTTTTCCCACAATGTTTTATATTCTTCACAACACGAATTTCAAATTTTCTGTCACTTTTACTGTATCGTCTGCAGATGCTTTCGATTCGGACAAACCTAAAATATTGTCGTTTTCAAGCGTTTACTAAAGTAAACATATACAATATCTCTGTCTTCACAATAAAAATAATTATTTCTTACTTCCTTCTCCACCCAACAGTTATTTCTCATAACTATAAATTACGGTTTGGTAACTGTCTACAAATTAGGACAACCCATTGTTGCAATTCATGAAGTAACATGAAGCGTACAGGGTCGATCTATTCAAAGTCTACTCTCTTATCCTTTACCAAATAATCCCATGTTCTCCTGAACTTTGTTAGGAAAAGACATTTATTAACCCGTTACCACACAATCCCTACTTTTGACGACCCTGTGAAATAAGCCCTTAGAAAACATTGTAGGAAAAGGAGAAAATGCTGGTAACCAGCATTTTCTCCTTTTCCCACAATGTTTTCTACCTTTTTACAAAACAAACTTCAAATTTTCAGAAACTTTTATTTTGTAGTCTGCAAGTGCTTTAGATTTGGACAAGCCTGAAATTTTGTCGTTTGGTAATGAGTTAAGCATTGTGGGAAAAAAGGCGAAATGTTTGTTACCAGTATTTTTTTTATATAATTTATCCCGCAATAATTTCTGCTAGTGTAAAAAAATACTCAATTCTATTTCTAAGCCAAATTATTACTATCGTCTACAGACACTTTCAATTTCGACCGGTCCAAAATTCAGTCGGCTGGTAAAGGGTTGCTATACTAATGCGACTTTTCACACCACTGAAGCTGAAAGCCTTTCAGTAAACATGGCGGAAATGGTCTGTTTAACGACCCTGACCGTTTGCAATCCCACAAAAGTAGACTTAAAGACATTGTGGGAGGGGCATAAAAGGAAAAAAATGTTGGCTACCAGCATTTATCCTTTCACTAACATCGTTTTCTACCCTGCAACACGCAAAAAGTCGCATTCGGACATTTGCGAAAAGTGTCGTCTCGGATCAACCTGCGCAGTCCGCACAGGCTAATCCGAAACGGCACTTTCCGTTTTTGTGCAAATTTCAGTCTACTGTAGCACAAAATCTAATGCAGTCGTAAAGAGCCGTCTCGGGATCAGCCTGCGCGGACTGCGCAGGCTGATCCGAGACGACTCTTTACGCAAATGTCCGAAAGCCCCTTTTAGCGAGTTGCAGGCCTATTGTATCATCATTTGTTGTCTGCAACTGGCATTTTTTTCTGGAAATACACTTCTCCATGTTCACAGTATTTCATCTACTTTACAGCGGCCAGTGCACTTCTCCATGCGTTCCTAGTGCGTTTCATCTACATATGAGTAATATGTCACTCTTTCAGAAGCCACTGCCTGTTTCCTTAGATAACTGGAATCGAAAACCATATTTTTGTGAGACAGTTACGCATCTTCAGGGTATGATAATTTTCAGTTAACCCTTTAAAGGTGGCCCGTCAGATTCTGGCACGAAAATTTTATATATAAAAAAAAATCATCCTTGTACTCCCAAAACTTTTTAATTTTCATTCCATAAAAAACCAGTAGTCGAAAACCATCCCACAACAAGAAAAATTAAAGATTTACTACGGCCCAGGTCCACACTGACGGGAAACACGATCTATTTTTAAATGAGCAACTTGCTCAATTGCATACCGGAAAGAAGAGACAAAGCTTCAAACATAGCGTCCGAAGAAGACATTTTGGAAAATAATTACATGTTTGTTATGTTCTCTTGTTTTTTTTTCATATGAGTTTCAGTGATATATAGTCTATATTTTTTAATTTGGTGAGATGTGAAAAATCTAAATACCCACCTTTAACAAACAACATCGTATGTTACTTTCCCTGAGAAAAAAGCGTCGGAAAACACTGTGGGCAAAGGAGAAACGCTGGTAACCAGATTTATGTCCTTTTTCCACAATGTTTCTTATTCCATTTTAGAAAATAAATCGCCATATCGTCCGTTTACTTCAAAAACCTCGTAACTACAGCTGCGAAGTTTTTTAAGTTATAGGTTTGTCCTTTGGTTAAGACAAATCGGCATTTTTTTTACTTTATGCTAATAAAAAGCATTTGCAGAAGACAAATTAAACGTTGCTCGAATTACGGAGTTTATCTGTGATTGGGTAGAAAACATTGTTGGAAACCGGAGAAAATACTGGTTACCGGCATTTTCGACTTTTTTCTCGTGATGTTTTCAAATGACTTCTGTGTCAGGTCGCTTAAACTCGGGGACTGCGTGGTGAAAGGTTATAATCTCTACTTTCTCTTTGAAAGAAGTTTGTGAAAATAATCCAGTCCAACGATTCATCCCCTGATGCACAAAGAAAATAATGAAACCTTTACATAGTTTACTACAGTACATTTATACTTTAAAGACGGTCATTTGGAATTATATAATCTGACCGAAGTTCATCACTGAAGCTATCGTGATGGCTGGTCAGTCATCTGCACAGAAGAAAGATTGTTTTTAAAAAATGTTGTTTCCATTATGGACCTCAGAGCCTTGCAAGATATTTCTGGATTTCGTATACAACTTCGACATGGTTTTTGGGAAGGTCACGTGATAAAAACACTCGTCGATATTGCGCGTCGATACTGTGGAATTATTTTCAAGTGCGACGACGTTATCTCGATATTTAAGAAAAAAAAAGCGAACTTAATGCTAAGCAAACCATTTACCTGTTGAAACGCCCAAGTTGCACCGTTTTTACTGAATGAAACCGCCCAGTTTATTTCTTGCAAAGGAAAACACGTTTTGCACACCTTACTAGACTTTTAATGCTAGCAATGTTATGGCCTTGTACAATCAGATGACTTGTCTTTGATGGATGGATGGATGGATGGATGGATGGATGAATGAATGAATGAATGAATGAATGGGGATGGATGGATGGATGGGGATGGATGGATTGGTCGGGCCAGCTGGTGTGATGCAGAGAAATGACCCTCCCTACAAAATGGCCCATGGGTCATTTCACTATGTAGAGGAATGGCCCAGGTCATTATTCTACGTAGAGAAATGACCCCAGAGGGTTATTTCCCTACATAGAATAATGGCCCAGGTCATTCCTCCACGTAGTAAATGACTTCTGGGGTCATTTCTCTACGTAGTGAAATCACCCATGGGTCATTTTGTCGAAGAGGGTCATTTCTCTACGTTACACCGGCCGTCCGAACAACCGATCAATCCATGGATTGACTATGAACATTTTTTTTTCGCTAAATTTCTCACATGTGTAAAATAAATTGTATGTATGAAAAATTGACAAGGTTTTTTATACACATCATTGGTTTACTTCAAAAACCTCGTAATTACAACTTGAGACAAGCTGTAGTTACGAGGTTTTTAAAGTAAACCGACGATATTTTCACCCGTTATTGATTGTATGTTATTCTACTGTGGTGCGTGTTTCCAATTACCTAACCTTGGCACATTATAATGTAAATCTTTTCCCCAAATAGTCTTGAGTTCTAACGTCCCTTAGCAATGAAAGTTTTAAAACATTATGGCAAAAGGAGAAAATGCTGGTAACCAGCACTTTCTTCTTTTGCCATAATGTTTTCTACCTTTTCAAAGAGGACCTACCGCCATTTAAATAACAATTAATTTATCGACTGCAAATGCTTTCAGTCCAGTTTTGGGTTAATGTTAATTTTGTCTTCTGGTAAAGAGTTTTCAACAATGTCACGTAAAGCATTGAAAATTAAGGCATATCGAGTTCCACATTACTGGTTCTTGCACTTAGACAATGTTTTTGCAAATGTAATGGAATAATTTACAGTAAAATGACTGTACAGTAATTTTGTTATACTACAAAATGCGCCTTGCAGTTGAAATGCTATATATATATAAGGCAGATATCTATGCACTATCTTGCACTCCGGATCATTCACATTCACCTCTGTTGCGGGCTCAGAAAGTAGTGCGTGATATTTTCGTCACATGACCATAACTCAAAATGACGACACAAACGCCGGTAAAAGACAGACCAATATCGATTGTTTTTTGTGCTGCTCAAACTGCATACGGCCAATCAGACTTATTGGTAGGAAATGTGAAAAAGGGGGATTTTCTGAAAAGATTTAGTGTCTTTTAAAGGACGATAACTTGTTTTTAATCTTACAAACTTAGATCCATCGTTGTGTCAAAATTGTTGTCATCATTCATGGGCACAGCCATTTTTGTTAAAATTGGCGTAAGATTCTGATCAGTAAATAGGCCTAAGCTCGAAAAAAAATAGTTCCATTGTATACAGGTAAATTCATCAGTTTGAATGCACGTATAATGTACCCAGAATCATATTTCCTTTGTCTACGTTATAATGTTACAAATGAAATAATTAAATGGTAACAAAACATGTTTTCCTCGGTTTGAAAAGGTCCTTGTCATTTAGCCATTGAAGAGATGTATGGTGAGAGTAACGAACAATAACTCTGCTCGGAGATTGATATCTATAAGGCATATCGACTGGTTTGCAAAGTTCTGTAACTCTTTAACCCATTACCACGCAATCCCTACTTTTGACGACCCTGAGAAAGAAGCTTTCAGGACACATTGTGGGAAAAGGAGAAAATGTTAGTAACTAGCATTTTTTCCTTTTCCCACATTGTTTTCTACCCTTCACTAAACAAATTTCAAATTTTCAATCTCTTTTATTATGCCGTCTGTAAATACTTTGGATTTGAACAAACCTAAAATTTTGTCGTTTGGTAATAAGCTAACCCCTTATTATAGACAACAAAACCATCAATCTAATTTCAAAGCATTTGCAGACGACAATTTTAACGTGGCTTAAATGATAGACATTGTCTGTAAAAGAGTAGAAAACAGTGTGGGAAATAGAGAAAATGCTGGTAACCAGCATTTTCTCCTTTTCCCACATTGTTTTCAATAGGCTTCTTTCTCAAGGTCGTTAAAACTCGGGATAGTAAAGAGTTAACAAAAGTGAAACGATCATATAGTCGGTTTACTTCGAAAACCTCGTAACTACAGCTTGTAGCAAGCTGTAGTTACGATGTTTTCGAAGTAAACCGACGATATGCTTTTATCCGCCTCCATCCAGATCGATCTAATTTGAAAACATTGTGGGAAAAAGGCAACACGTATGTACCAGGCAATTTAGCCTCGCTATTCTATCATTCGTAGAGTGCAGGACTTCAGAACAGGGGGTCGTGGGTTCGATCCCTGCCTCAGCCAATTTCTTTCCGAAGATTAAAGATATTCATTGCGACAGGGGTCATTCCTATCCCACCCCTGACCATTATTTCGACGATGGTTATGTGGGAAAGCAGGCAATGGCTTGGAAAAAACTTTTGCAGAGTGCTGGCATAAAGCATGAATAGGTGCACTGGCCGTCGCGATATAAGTGAAAAAAATGTTGAAAACGGAGTTATACATCAATAATTAATCAAACAGTCTCTCGTATATGTTCCCACCAGGCGGGACAGGTCTAGTATGTCAATTTAACCACATCTACCCAACATTCATTCATTCATTCATTCATTTGTTCGTCCACATATGCTTCGTTCTAATATTAGTATTTTTCAGTAATCCATCATTCATTATTCTATCTATTGTATTTATCATTTAGGTGACATATAGACCCATTGGGGCTGGGTGTTGAAATTTCATATTTTATGTATATCATGTATTTGTAGAATTTTCATGTAATTGTATAACACATGTCACTATCATGAAAAAGCAAAATACTTACTTACTTATTATGTCATTTTATACAGAATTAACCTTTTACCAAACAATCCCAGTCGCTACCGAATCCAAGCAAAAAGGGTTTTGAACGGCCATTCTTTCCTTTTTTTCCAAAAGAGATAAATATAAACCTTGCTTTGTTTAAATGCGGATATTAATGCATCTGAAAAAAGTATCGACTAAGGTCAGCAATCGGCGTAGGCTGACCTAAGTCGATTCTTTTAGCTATAGGTCAAATTTCTGCTTTTCAACGGACCAGTGCCCCACGTGATTCCATGTGTTTGGCGAAAATGATTGGTTATGGGACTCTAATTAACGCTATCTCTTGTTTTGGTATCATGCGTCAAAAAGATGAGTTAAGCCTCCTTTTTCCAGATTATCGGCCTTACACTTTCACATCGTTGTCTGCGCATGGTATATTCTTCGAAGATTCGACCTGTCTGATATGACGCATCTTCGCGAGCCAAGGTTACGATCACTATGTGGATCTTACCTAGGCGGATCGAGCCCGATTTCGAGATTTCCGCGATACGCCCCCTATCGGATGCTGCTTATTATCTTCTTTTACATCATATTTCTTATACCCAATGAAATATCGTTTTACAAACCACCTACGAATACAATAATTCAACATGAAGCAATTATCACAAACGTACTTCGACATTGCATGGTCAGGAGGTGATATAGCCTAAAAGCTCTGATAATTGATTGGTCACACTGAAACTTTCTGTAAATATTGTTCGTCTATGTTTTTTTTTCTCGGTAATAACTCATTACAGATCCTGCACACGTCCACGGAGGTATTCATGTTTACCTTCTATTTTTATCCGGAAGGTCGCGACCTTGTTCTATTTTTATCAATGATGAAATGCTACGAGCCATTTGATTCGTGCAATCAATGCTAGCTGCAACCAATGAAATTGCGTATCGGGGAATGTCGAAATCAAGCTTGATCCGCCAAAGCTAGAGTAGCGTAGTGGATCGTCACCCTTGGCTTGCGAAGATGGATATGACGCATCAGTCCCCCTAATATTGGGGGATTGTGGTAATACGCGCTTAAAGTAGCAATGGAGAAAATGGCTTTTATCAATACTTTTGAGGAGAAATCAGGCCTGATTTAGCTCCAGATTTCTCTAAGCTGCTGATCATAGCTGAATGAATCGCACCAAGTAACGTTTTATGACGTATGATCAGCAGTTTATAGAAAATCTGGAGCTAAAACAGGCCTGATTTCTCCTCAAACGTATAGATAAAAGTCATTTTCTCCATAATTTTAGGGAGTGATGCTTCATAGTAGACAGGTCGAATCTTCGAAGAATATGACATGCGCAGACAACGAAAGAAACTAACATGAAACTTTCATATCGATGGTGAAGACCTGAACACTGTTATTTCAACGGACAATGTAAATTGAAGATCAGATTGCCCGATCTGTGCAGTCTGATCTTGGATCTACACTGTCCACAAAGCGTCCGTGAGTCACGCTCAGCAGCATAAGGGTTAACTCTTCACCAGACGATAACATTCTAGCCTTGACTAAATTGAAAGCATTAGCAGACGTCAAATGATGGAATTTCTTGATAGGGTAGAAAACATTGTGGGAAAAGGAGAAAATGCTGGTAACAAGCATTTTCTCCTTTTCCCACAATGTTTTCTACCCTGCTAGAAACAGATTTCAATTTTTTGAGCCACGTTTATTATGTCGTCTGCAAATGCTTTTCAATTTGGACAAATCTAACACTGTCGTTTGGTTAAGAGTTTGTAATGTAACTAAGTATAACATACCACAGCAGTTGAGCCCATTAATGAAACTCGGCCACGTGAATCCAAGTTCAGAATCACATACACTTTCTTAACAATAACATTTCAATATCACAACCTGAGTTTATTAGCGTTAAGTTTAAATTTTTGAGTAACCAATAGTCCGTATAGGGCTCATGTTTACAGCAATAACGAGGATCAGACTGTACGGTCTGTGCAATCTGGTCTTAATCCACGCCGTGCGACATTTAGAGAGATATTAATAAACAGAGCATCAAAGTTGAAAGAATTTCTCCAACTGACTAACTAAAGAAATGTATTTCGAAAATTCAGCATTATAAAAAGTAAAATCGTCTGCAAACCAGTATGGTAATATCCCGCCATTTATTCATAGGTCAAGGTCACAAAAAAATGTTATTATTATGTTATCGTAAGTCATACTTTTTACTCATGATCCGTTTTGTTGAGGTCTATTTATACTCACGTGTCGGCCGCACTGGCAGGAATACATTTCTTTGTATGCCTTAGTGATCGACCTAATTTTTTGTCCAATCAGAGAGGAGTATTTGTGGAAATTTTCTACCTCTAAAAGTCCATAAAATTTTGTCTGCTTGAAATAAAAACAGCCGTTCCGCACGTATGAATTCTACTGGCTCCTCCCACATCTACGTAAAATTAATTCATGCTCCTCCCAACCATTTAAAGCACGATTTGAAAGTTGTTACAACACAACCTAAACCCTTTACCACAAGTAATCCTGTATGTTATCGTTGAAAGTTTGATTGTAGAAAATATTGCAGAAAAAGTGGAAATTGCATTAGAGGAATTGAGTAATAAAACAAAATGTGATTTTTCTTCTCCATATTTTTACCCCCAATAAATTTTAGACCCAAATGGACGACCCAAGTAGCTTTTGCGTACTTTAACGATCAATCTGCAGAGAACGTGTAGTCTGATCATGAATTGAAACATTGTGCTAAACAGCGCAATGTTAAAATTTATGGACTCATTGCACGTTGTTCGTTCTGTATCATGACAAAAAGAAATGACATTTGAAAATCTAGAAAGTAAAAAAGATTATCTACAGCAAGAGCCAGCTGATTAGTTTTTAGAAAAGTTCAACTTGTCCTTTTGTTTTCTTTTAAAAATAACCATAAAAAAGATAGTATTTAGCAAGTACAAGTTTAAAGGAAAGTGCGAAAATGCTTGCCATGCACTCTTTACAAGATGCCAAAACTTAAGCCCGGCTCTAGCATATTAAAAGCAGCCCAGCCACGTATAATGGTTACTATATCTGACTCGTAACCTGGAGGTTACGGGTTCTATACCTGGTTGCACCGAACTCTCTTTCCGGTAAACTTTTGCATCTCACCTCTCATGCATGTGAGAAAATTAGTCAGTGGCTTTGGAAAGAAAGTTGTGTCAGTACAGGTGTGAAAAAGCCAGGAAACAGAAGCGGTGTAAAATAACAATCATCAATAAATTAACCAATCATTCAATCTCTTAAAATGTCGACCTCATGTGATAACAGTTGATAACGAGGAACAACAACAATTGAGATGGTAGATTGTTTACAAATGTCATATCTAGATTATTTTATATATCCAAGGACAACGCATTTATAAATGAAAAGTGGATACATTTGTGATACCTAAATTGTTGACATTGAAAAATCAACATATACTAAAATTAATAGTGTTTTGCATGTACCCTAAAGAACGAAATCTATTGATAAACATACGAACTTGTATTATTTGAAAAAAAGAAAAAAAGGACTGCAATCATAAATCATATCAGTTACCTGTTTTTACAAGTTCTTGTGTGAGCAATTGCAACAATTACGTACATGATATATCCTTGAAAATTTCGTCTAAGTCATTTCCTAAGAAAAGGTCAGAATGTGGTTTGGCTTCCGCCATTGTAAAGACAGCAAAGCTATGCACTTTTCTTTCGCAAAATTTGGGCTTGGAGACACGCATAACATGAGGGTACTGTGTATGAGGAAATCCACGTGATAGTGCTGTTTTCTCGTGTTTCGGGCGTGTCTTTACAATAAAACAAAACAATGAAATTTGATGAAAGTCGTGTTTCTTGATATACTTATGTCATGTGGGTGTGTTTATAGGGTCATGCGGTAATGAAGGCATGTCTTTGCATAATATCTAGGACAGACTTTATAGAGAATGCAGTCTCTATAAAATGATTTATATAAAAACCCAGTCGATCACTAAGTTGGTTAGAGCACAAAAAGAGAATTCTTCGAGAAAATAAAAGCTACGGCGCAGAGCGCCTTCGCTTTTATTTTCTCGAAGAATTCTCTTTTTTGTGCTCTAACCATTACATGGTATATTCCGCTCGTTGAATGAAAAACAAAACGTGTTATGTAAGAGGACTGTCATTGATTACGAAGGTCAAGGTCACAGGGGATGATCCTCTTAAAGAACATGATTGTGTTTCATTTTCCTTTACACTCTCGAGTCATCACGTTCTTACTGCTTACCAACAAATCTCGTGCTTTGTTGCTTTCCAAAAGATTAACCCATTACCCTTCCTATAGGCAACTTTTTAAAAAAATAATAATACATTCTTGTAAATTTCCGTCCTCACAGAAGTCTGGAGGGGCGTTGAGGTTGAAGGCAGTCCTTCGTGCATGGGCGCATCGTAGGAATCTCGAAATCGGGCTCAATCAGCCAGGGTAAGACCCACGTAGTGATTGTAACCTTGGCACGCGAAGATGCATCACCCGAGACATCCGAATGCGTGCAAAACAGTACTCAGGATCATTCACATTCACCTCTGTAGTGGGCTCAGAAAGTAGTCCGTCATTACGTCACATTTTCATCACATGACCATTAACTCAAAATGGCGACACAAACGCCGGTGAAAGAAAGACCAAAATCGATTGTTTCATGTGCTGTTCAAACAGCATAGTACCAATCAGACTTAGTGGTAGGAAATGTGATAAAGAGAGATTTTCTGAAAAGCCTGAAATATCTTTAAAGGGCGATAACTTGATTTTTAATCTTACAAACTTGGATCCACCAGTGTGTCAAATCAGTTGTCATCACTCATGGGCGCAGCCATTTTTGTTAAAATTGGCGTAAGATTCGGATAAGTGAAAAAGCTCGGAAAAAAAATTAGATCCATTCTATACAGGTAAATTCATCAGTTTGAATGCACCTATAATGCATCCAGTAACAAAACATGTTTCACTTCGTTTGACAAGATTCTTGTCATTTAGCCCATTGCAGAGATGTATGATGAGAGTAACGAACGACAACTCTGCTCAGAGATTGGGAGCGACCATTTTCAATGGTGCCATTTTGGGTGACGTAAACGTCATATTTTTTTAACCAGGGGTAAATGTTACAGAAATTAGACAATCTTTTTTCGATATGAAACATTGTGTTCAAAAGTCCTTTTCCTTGAAGGTCGTCAAAATCGGAAACGTGTGGTAAATGTGGTAAATTTCGGTATTACCTATGCGTACATCTTTTTTTTTTTTGGGGGGGGGGGATCCACTCTAAAGATATTTGCAGTACAATAATTTAATGAATTTAGCATAATCTGAACGATATATATACATAAGCAAAACTGAATTTGCAATTAAAAGCGTATGGCGTAACGTTACCATGGAAACGCATATTTCAATTAAGTGTTACTACAGAGACCGTGCGGAGATCAAACAGAGGGGTAAAGTGTCTCGACGCATAAACCGAGTAAAACTCCGGATAAACGCGGGCGACATAGATCATAATTGCATCAATGTGAAAAAAATAGTTAAAAGGAATATCATTCACATAAAAAGTCCCACATCTAAGTATTATACATTTCAGTTCATTAATGCAACATTTGATGTATGTTATTCATATCATGATTGTTAACATGTTATTCCTTTTTATATCGGTAAGAATCACTGCAAAATAAAGTTTACAGTGTAGCTAGTGGGACGTTAGAAGATGTCATATTCTTCGAAGATTCGACCAGTCTGCTATGACGCATCACTCCCCCAGGTTTTGGGGATTGTGTAGTGAGTGATAGGCGCTATAAAGTAGCAATAGAGAAAATGGCTTTTATCTATACGTTTGAGAAAAAAAATGGGGCCTGTTTAAGTTCCAGATTTCTCTAAACTACTGGATCATAGATAAATGAATGGCACCCAGATAACGTTTTATTGGATAAACGTTTATTTTAGTTTGAAATTCAAAGTAACGGTTGTCGCGCAGAAAAGTAGTCCGGTTCTGTACCCAGAATGCCCAAAATAGATAGACATGTATTTGTAAAATGCCATCTAGCGGGAGATAATGGGAAAAAAATGTGAGGGACAAGGAGAAAAAGCTGGTACAAATATTTTTTTTTTCCATTTTTTTGTGCCGAATGTTTTCAAAAGTCTTTTCTGTCAGGGTCGTCAAAACTCCGGATTAGTAAATGTTTAGTCTATATATAGAAGTATTTGTGTACTGTTTTAGATTTGTACAAAAATGGTCTTAATTTCTGACCTTTGACCCACCAGTACAAACATGATATTTAACTCTTAACCAAAAGAAGCCTTTTGAAAACTTTGTGGGAAAAGAAGAAAATGCTGGTTACCAGCATTTTCTTCTTTTTCCACAAAGTTTTCTTCCCTATCGAAGAAATATTGTACCATTTGTGCTACTATGCTTTCAATTTGAATAGGTCTGAAAATTTTCCATGTGGTAAGACTTTAAATGAAATATTTGTTATCATTCTGACATGTGTTCGTTGGTATGTTGTTTGGTAACCACTTTAAACATTACATGTATTTATATCGCACAGTTCAGTGCACCCGCACTCATGTTTTCCTGGACTTTCTGGACTTTTCGCACAATAGTCTTCATAAGCCACTGGCTGCTTTTTCCACATAATCATCACAGATGCAATGATCAAAGGTAAGAGAGGGATGGACCCTGTCACGATGATTTTTCACGAAAAGAAAAAGCTGTCGAGCTGGCAAACCTATAGGTTACCAACTCAGCCGTCGGGATCGACTTGGAGAAAGTGTTCTATGAATGGCTTACAACACAGATTGAATGATTGTCCGGTTAATTCTTCTATAGATTTATCCATTCATTCATTCATTCGTTCATTTAATGGACTTATTCTAGGGCTGTGCTTATTATTGCAGGTCTTCATTTTTTAATGTGTGGCCTATGTTTGCCTTGCGTTTCGCTTTCGTTGCAATGTTCCCCTATATACTTAATTTATTTCCTTTTACCCATTTTTGTCCTGTTTCTCTTCTTTATTTTGGACTTTGGGTTTAACCCATTACCAAACAATCCCTACTTTTGACGACCTTGAGAAAGAGGCCTTTAGAAAACATTGTGGGAAAAGGAGAAAATGCTGGTAACCAGCATTTTCTCCTTTTCCCACAATATTTTCTACCCTTCCCAACCCTTGTTTAATTTTTTCAGTCACATTTATTTTGTTGTCTGCAAAACCTTTCAAATTGGACCAGTCTAGAATATTGTCGTTTGGTAATGAGTTAAACAATGTGCTCCCGCATTCTGACCAGGGAAGGGGCTTTTGAATTTTAGTTCTTATCATTGTAAAGGTCTTTTTCGGGTCGGATTCTGGCCGAACATTGGTTCTCTTTCTAATACTATCTGATTATCTCTTACTTCATTCTTATTGTTTTCCTTGTATGTTAATTGTACAATGCTCGCCATTTTGGCGGAAAACAATAAAATAATAAATAATAATTAGATTTTATGCTAAAGTAGACTTGCATAATTATGTTTATTTTGGGTTGCATTTGACTTGTCGTCTGCAAACAGTCTAAGTTCAAATTGGATGAGAATTAAATTCTGTCCTTCGACAAGGTTAATCATTCACGAAGTCTAACACAAGGAACAATTTGATTGTTTCTTCGTTTGTTTGTTTTTGTGGTGTTTAACACCGTTTTCAACACGATTTCAGTTCAATTGCACTCACCCATACTTTCATAGAGTCTCCCTCACCGGTACCTCACACAATATTTATTCCAAGCCACTGCTACTTTCCCACACAACCGTTATCGAAACAATGATTAGCGACGAAAGAGGAGTAAGAATAAGTGTCATGAATCTTTAGAGAGAAATTCGCAAAGCTTTTGTTTAGAACAAGTTTCAAGCCCTGTCACGACTATTTGCAACTGGGTTCGCCAAAACAAGCGTTAAGCTAAAGCAAATTATTCAAAGGCAATAGATCTAAAAGTGACTTTGAGAAAATAAATACATAAGCAAACACAATGATTATGGAAAAACAGTGGCAAAAGGTTCAATTTCATTCAGAAAAAACTTCAGCCTTAATGTGGAGGGCCTAAATACTAGCCATGGCGTGATCATGCGGTTGTAGGCTTAAGTGTACGTGAAGAAATGACCCAGCAAATATTGAGCCAAAGAAGGTCATTTTGCCCTCTATAAGTAAGTTTAATAGTTTGTCAAACAAGGCCGTCTGGTTCTTTAACTCTTTACCAAACAACAAAATTTTAGACTATTCCAAAATTGAAAGCAGCTCCAGACAATAGTCTGACTGTAGCTCAAATTTTGGTGTCTGTCTTTGATATGGTTTAAAACGTTGTGGGAAAAGGAGAAAATGCTGGTCACCAGCATTTTCTCCTTTTTCCACAACGTTTTAAAAAGGCTTCTTTCTCAGTGTCGTCTAAACTGAGGATTGTGTGGTAAAGAGGAAAAGATAAAGCCTACTAATCTTTATCCCTTCCTAATTGTGGGAGATTTTACTACAATGAGATTAATGCATTTACACAGTCGGCTTGCAATGTTTTGGGGAGGCAAAGTCAAGAGTATAGGAAAAGTACAGAATAGAGGCACTTTTACCTTTCGATATTTTTTTCCCCTTTCGAAATTTCCTCTCTCTATCTTAGTCATGCTATGTAAGAAGATGGTTTCATATATATATATATACAAACAGTATCGACCAAGGTCAACCTGCCAATACCGCACAGGCTGACTTTTGTCGAAACTTAACCATTCTTGACGCATCACTCCCCCCAATATTGGGGAGAGTGTAGTAATACGCGCTATAAAGTAGCAATGGAGAAAATGGCTTCTATCATGCGTTTGAGGTGAAATCAGGCATGTTTTAGCCCCAGATTTCTTTAAACTGATTATCATAGCTGAATGGATCGCACCAGGTAGCGTTTGATTGAGTAAACCTTTTAGTTTGAAATTCAAAGAAACGGTTGTTGCATAGAAAAGTACTGTACCAACGATGCCCAAATTAGATTGATGAGTATTTGTAGAATGCCATCTAGCAGGATATAATGGCACCACTGATAGGAAGTTTTATTTAACTTTGGTCAGTGATACTCTTTTAACCCATTACCACACAATTCCTACTTTTGACGCCCCTGAGAAAGAAGCCTTTTGAAAACACTGTGGGAAAAGGAGAAAATGCTGGTAACCAGCATTTTCTCCTTTTCCCACAGTGTTTTTTCTACCCTTCCCAGAACAAATTTCAATTTTTCAGTCACTTTTATTTTGTCGTCTGCAAATGCTTTCAATTTGGACCAGTCTAAAATATTGTCGTTTGGTAATGAGTTAAGGCAGTAGAGCCATAATAGGAAACAGCTACTGTCTCGATGATATTATCCTACGAAAATTTGCCATGAATAAAAATTAGTATTATTGTACTATTTTAACCGATCCACCTTTCCATTTTCTACCTTCTTAGAATAATCATTTATAAATCTTAACCACTATATTCGCTTTACAAAGGGAGAAAATAATTTCCTCCCTTTTCTGGAAACTAACAAAGGTATCAACAAATAATTTCAAGATAAACATCAAATGAACTTGTGATCGGCTAAGAATGTGTAAGGGTATTATATCTGTATATATATCCTCATTTATCAATTATCAAGAAATTTTATTCCATGCTGCACTAGAACAACAACAAAGAATTTATATTTTTATGGCAAAGGGGATCCATGTAAAGCGATGAACCGACTACATGTACAAAGAATTCATGATTTAATTTCGTATTGTCCGTGTCACATGGATACAAGTCATCCCGCAGCCTTTGGCATCGAATACGAAATTACTTGATTGATGACGTGACCCACAGTCACGCAAAGAGGGACCATCTTGAAATTCTGTAACAGATCAACGATAGTGCAGATCACTTTAGGCTGATAATTCATAATTGATTGTATAGCAAGGTACATTGACCACTTTTCATACAGAAAATCTCAACGTGTCAACCATGGCCAGCCTGTGCAATCTGACCATGGCTGACACTTTTCGCAGTTCCCAGAAGGTCCCTTTTTGCGTGATGGGTCACATTTATCAATCAACGGCCGTGATACGCAGTCCATTTTGGATTTGATATTGATATTTGATCGAGTCATTGGCAAAGTTTTTCTAATCACGACTAGGCGAGTTTACTGAATTTGGCATAAATTTTGTAAAGAAAAGACGATTGAAGTCAATAGCACAACGGTTTGCAGATGCCTAAATCACTCTATTTCTCGGAGCAACGCTCACGCCTTTTCAATCCATAGATCTCCGACTAAAACCATCAGACATAAAAGTGAAAAAAAAGATAAGGCATTTACTATATGGCCTTCAACACGCAAAAAGGGGCATTCGGACATTTGCGTAAACTGTCGTCTCGGATCAGTCTGCGCAGTCCGCGCAGGCTAATCCGAGACGGCACTTTACGCCTACATCAGATTTTGTGCTACAGTAGACTTGCGCAAAACAGAAAATTACATCAAAACGGAAAGTGTCGTTTCGGATTTGCCTACACAGAGTGCGCAGGCTGATCCGAGACGACACTTTACGCAAATAGTGTTGCATGTCAGATAAGAACATTATCAAAGTTCGCTTTTGTTCTGAATGCCTCGGGATTGTGTAGTAAAAATTCAAAATTGTTTCTGTTTTCAATTATTAATTTCTGACGAGGGAAGCAACCAAATACATTCTTTGCAGCATGTGTAGGAGTTTTTGCCCTTGCTAAGAAAATACAGTACAACAACAACAAATACTGTACAACAACAACTTCCTTTGCTAGCGGTCTCGCGCCAAGTTTATCGCTGAATAAATGAAGTGTGTAGCCGGAAAAAGCAATGAAGAAATACAACGACCTGCCTGTTTACGTGACAGAGGATCATCATGATGTAAAAGTTTTCTCTATCATCAAAAATTTCGATATCGGCGGTTTCGCCACTAAAGGGTTTCGTCATCGAGGGGTTTCGCCCAGGGGACTTTTCGTCCACGATGTCGTTGTCACCCGACATCGGTTGACCTGGGTTCACAAAGCTTTTTCAAATAAGGGTTTTTGTCTCCTCATTGATTAAAAAATTTGGAAAACGGGGGATTTTCTGAAAAAGTTGGGGTTTCACTCTAGTTTTACTGTACCTTCAGTCAGAAAGTTTGCTCTGATAGATTTCCACAGCCCTGATTATTTTGTCTTCACATGATTTCAATTTGGACCAGTCTAAAATTTTGTCTTTTGGTAAAGGGTAATCACACCTTGATGCAGATTTTATCAGAGTATCCAAATGTTACTCAAATAGACAAAATTTGATTTCAGACTTTGCTATAGGTAACTGAAGCAAAGGGACAGATAAGAGTGAAGTTAATAAGACCTGACATACATGATGAATGGCAAAATGAGGTTTACCAAAAACATATTTGTTCAGAATTTCCTGGTCTTATTTAGAAAATACTGCAAACTCTTTAATTTTTACACTACGTTTGAAAAAAAGATTTGTCAGGTGGTCAATTTTTGTCTCTGCCCCAAAATTTAAAAAAAAAAAAACCTTTCCCTATGTACCCTACTGACGGCACCTCGGACCGCTATCCTGAACCGAGGTAATTTTTTGTTTGGCCTGAAAAATAGCATGTTTTTATTGATTTACTGATTTATTTCAGGTATTGCCATATATCTACAGGGCAATTGGATCAAAGCACCTTCCAATGAAAGATATGACACTTCTGCACTTTGATTCCCACCCAGATATGTTGATACCATTGGAAATGCCTGCAGATACTGTCTTCAACAAATATGAACTGTTTGAGTAAGTAAATATGCATTTTAGCTGCACTCTTGACTGGGGCAAAAGGGAAAGTTTATCTCTTTACCGCACAATCCGAACATTTAGTAACCCTGAGAAAGGAGCCTTTTGAAAACATTGTAGGAAAAGAAGAAAATGCTGACAACCAGCATTTTCTTCTTTTCCCACAATGTTTTCCATCCTTCCAAAACAATTTTCAATTTTTGAGTTATACATGTATTTATTTTCTTGTCTGCAAGTGCTTTCAGTTTGGGCTAGTCTACAATTTTGTTGTTTACTAGAGAGTTAATGCACCTCCTTGATGCATTATACCACAGGAATTTGACTTTCTTTGCAGGTATATTTTTGTGTTGTCTATAGCTAGGCTAAAGGAAATTATGATCGAGGTTTGTTTCGTTGGTGATTTTAGGTGGGAAAGGTTTTCTTGTGCTAGTGCCCGCAATCAAGACATTGCATTCCTTGTGTTTATATTATATAGGGGAGATTTTATTTTTCATATTTGATCATTTATATTGGTTATAGAATGTCAAATTCCTGTGCCTATACCAAGTAAGTCATCATATAGATATGGAGCCAAAATGGTCCTCTTTGTCTGTGAATCATGACAGAGACTGGTCCTTAGATATGCACAATTCACCCTCAGCAAATTTGTTTTGGCCATGTGGAACTATGCAGACTGTGCAGGCAGACCAGGGTTGGTAGTTTTTGCAGATGCATAGATTTACTCTTTACCTGACTACAAAATTATAGAGTGATCCAAATTGAAAGCATTTGCAGACAACAAAATAAATGTGACTGAAAGGTTGAAATTTGGTTTGGAAATGGTAGAAAAGGGATTTTAAAGTTGGAATTATGTAGTGAAGGGTTAAAAAGGATAGAAAACATTTTGAGAAAAAGAAAAACAAGTGCTGGTTACCACCATTTTCTTTCCTTTTTCCAGCAGTGTTTTCAAAAACCTTCTTTCTCAAGGTTGTTGATACAAAGAATTATTTGGTAGATATTTATCTCTACCACAAAATCCCAAGTTTCAATGACTGAGGGAGAACATGCTTGAAAACATTATGGGAAAAGGAAAAATTGTTTAAACCTGTACATGTATTTTCTCATTTCCCTACAAAGTTTTATGTGCTTTTACCCTTTAACTCTTTACCACACAGTGCAAACTTTTAACGATCCTGGAGTAGAAGTCTTTTGAAAACTTTATGGGAAAAGGAGAAAATGTTGGTAATGAGCATTTTCTCCTTTTCCTATAAAAATTTCTATCTTTCTCAAATTTCATATTTTTCAGTCACATTTAATTTATCGTCTGCAAATGCATTCTACTTGGACCAGTCTAAAATTCTGTCATTGGTAAAGAGTTAAGTTGCATTATTTGAGCCACATCTAGTTTGTTGTCTGATGTTCTGCAAACACATTTAAGTTTGGACAAGTCCAAAATTTTGTTGATTGATAAAGGGTTAAAGCAGTTGGCTGCTTTAACTGGAGGGAGCTGCCTCTCAAACCGCTCAGACTGTGTGTAGTTGATTGATTGAATGGTGATTTTACCACTTTAACAGTTTATTTAGACATTATGGAGACAACTTACTTATTCATATATTGTTCCCAGGGTTTTACCAGCATTCTGATGGGGCTCTTAACCCTTTACCAAACAGTCCCTAGTTTTTATGACTCTCGGATAAAAAACTTTTGAAAAACACTCTAGGAAAAGGAGAAAATGCTGGTAACCACTTACATTTAATTTACTTTTTGACATACATTTAACTGTCTGCAAGTGCTTTCAATTTGGACCTGTCTATAATTTTGTACTTTGGTAAAAGGGTTAACTGTCTTGCTGAAGGACATTTGTCTTGCCAAAGAACATTCCCATCAAAACCTCTTGCTTATAAAGGATAAAACTCCAGACCTCCAGGTTTCAATTTCTACTCTATCCCAGAGATACGCAGGTCCTAAACTACATGTTGTGATTTTCTTTTTCTTTAGATCCTTAAGTATAGAGAACTGGATTTTGCCAGCAGTTTATGCAGGACATATAAATCATGTGATTTGGATAAAGCCACCATGGTGTTCACAGGTTGAAGATAAAACACTCCAGTTCTACGTGGGAAAATGTAATTTGACAGGAACCATTAGGTAGAGATTCTGAAATTAGCAGATTTATTTAGACCATTGTTTTTTTTTTAGTTTTTTTTTTTTGCACACTTTTCAACATCATTCAGTTTTATAATGGCAGCCAGTGCACCTGTCCATGCTTTCCTGGAGGTTTTTTATGTGGAATTCTCACAATACTCTTCCCAAACTACTGGCTGCTTTCCCATATAAGTTTCATCAAAAAATTGATCAGAAGTGAGATGAGAATGGATCCTGTCATAATTATTATGATCAATCCTGGGGACAAACTTTATCAAGCTAGGAATTTGAACCAGCTACCTTCTTGTTTCAAGTCCTGTACCCTACCAATTGGCACCTGTGCTTGACATTCCCAATTATAGTTTGTATGGCTGTGTTAAATCTATATTCATAATTTATATTGTTCAAGGTTATCAGGTAATAGAATTTTACAAGTGAGCTAATGAAATAAAGAGCTCAAAATTACAGTCTTTGATACACAATATTTCACATTGATTCAGTATTGAATTAACTTGACTTTTAATAACCCAGTTGAAAAAGGCTGAAAACAAAACACTGATAATCAACATTTTCTCTCTTTACCACAACATTTACTACCCTTATGAAATATGTGACATGCAAAAAGGAACCATCTGGGAATTCTGTACCTCAATTAGATGAAAACAGATCAATGATAGTGCAGGTAAGTTTAACTCTTTACCAAACGACAAAATTTCGGACTGGTCCAAATTGAAAGCATTTGCAGACGAAAAAATAAATATGACTGAAAAAGTAAAACCTGGGTTGGGAAGGGTAGAAAACATTGTGGGAAAAGGAGAAAATGCTGGTTACCAGCATTTTCTCTTTTTCCCACGATGTTTTCAAAAGGCTTCTTTCACAGGGTCATTAAAAGTAGGGATTGTGTGGTAATGGGTTAAGTTGGTAATTCAAAAATGATTGTATAATAAGGTACAATGACCACTTTTCATACAGAAAATGACAGCCCTGGTCAGCCTGCGCAAATTGCGTGACCAGGATGGACACTTTTCGCAGTTCCCAGAAGGTCCCTCTTTTGCGTGATGGGCCACATTATATATCCAGTTATCTGAGTCATTATAGCCCTGCAAAACGAATGTTTTCGGGGATATCCTGGAATCAGCCTGTGTGTCTGTGTGCCTGTCCATGCGACCGTTCGTGTGTCCATCTGTGTACGAAATACTTGCAATTGCATGTTTCTGTCAAAGCGCTGGTTTCAAGTTGTCATATGGTATAGAGTTGAAAAAAGAATCATGATGAGCAACAATACAGTTTTAGAATTTTTGTCCTTTTCACAGAACTACCTGCAGTGAGACTTATTTTTTAAGTGAAGGTCTTTATGTTCCGGAGTCACAGCTGGACAACAAAAAGCCCCTAACTTTTACGGTACTGACTTTATTTCCTAACAACTGGGAGGAACTGACAGGAAAAGGACCATTGAATGGTGGTAAAATTGAAGGGAATGCAGTACATAATGATGGTGGCATTAACAACAAAGCAGGAAGTGAATCAAGAAATGGTATGAGGCTATGAGCACTTGAACCGTTTTCTGGCAAAAGAGGGTTTGATGCATTTCTGTGAAGCATATTCATATGAAAGTTTTAAATTTGTTTCGTGACAAATTAGAAAAGATTGGTTACCAGCATTTCCTCTTTTTTCCCACAATGTTTTCAGAGGCCATTTTAATCAAGGCATTTAAAACTCAGAGGCCTTTAAAAACATTGTGGCAAAAGGAGCAAATACTGGTTTCCAGCTTTTTATGCTTTTTCCACAATGTTTTCAAAGGCCATTTTAATCAAGGCACTTAGAACTCCAAACGTGTGTAGTATTTAAGCATTAAACTTTCAATTTTATTTTCCACTAAGAAAGGAGTCACTTTGAATGTTTACAAAGCAGTGTTTATCCTTAACTATTTCCCAAATGACAATTTTTAGATTCTTTCAAACTGAAAAAGTTTGCAGATGACACTGTTAATCTTGATGAAAATGTCAAAAAGTTCTCCAGTAGGATAGAAAACGTTTCTGGAAAAGGAGAAATTGCTCATTATGAGCAATTTCTCCTTTTCCCACTGTGTTTTCCTATGACTTGTACTGAAGACACATTAAAAAACAGGTTTGTTTGGGAAAGGGTTAAAGCACAGAATAAATACAACAGATATATTAATACTAAGAATAAGACCCAATTAATGGCAATTTAACCCTTTCCCAAACAAGCCGTTGTTTTTACTTGTCTGCAGTACAAGTCTTTTGAACACTGTGGGAAAAAGAGAAATTGCTCGTAATGAGCAATTTCTCCTTTTCCCACAGAGTTTTCTACCCATTTCGAGAACTTTCTGCCATTTTTATCAAATTTGAAATTGTCGTCTGCAAACTCTTTGAGTTTTGAAGTCTAAAATTTGTTGTTTGGGAAAGGGTTAAGTGCTGCATTTTTCTGTAGTGTTAAAGCTAAACAGATAATGTAGATCAAAATCAGACTGCAGGTCTTGTACAGTCTGATTTGTATCGACACTGGCCACAAAAGCAACTTAACTCATTACCAAACGACAATATTTAAGGCTTGTCCAAATCGAAAGTATTTGCAGACGACGAAATAAAAGTGACTGAAAATTTGACATTTGTTTAGTGAAGGGTAGAAAACATTGTGCGAAAAGGAGAAAATGCTGGTTACCAGCATTTCCTGCTTTTCCCACAATGTTTTCTAAAGGCTCCTTTTTCAGGGGCATCAAAAGTAGGGATTGTGTGGTAATGGGTTAAGCTAAGATAGGCACTATGAGGTTTAACTTGTTTTTATTCAGCACCAAAAAGGAACATTCCTTCAAACCAATCTCAGCTATCCGATAATTCTACACACAAAAGGGCAAAGCTTGACAATGAAAACAGAAGTTCGAAATCAAGTTGCGGTAGTGTAAAGAGCCCGTGCAAAGATGGAAATACGAAGGACAGCTACGATCAAAGTCCCCTTATAGACTGTGGCAGTACTGGCAGAGAGCAAAGTTCTGAAATAGACTGTTGGACTACAGGCAAAAGTGATCGGATTCCCCCAAAAGAGTATGGTAATACAGGCAAAAGTGATAAAAAAGACAGGGGTACTAGCGTTACAAGTGGGCAAAATCCACACAAATACTGTGATACCAAGAGTAGTCTTGGACAAAGTCTTCGTGAAGTCTGTGATGATAAACTTGCTAATACTGTGATAAACTCATTGGGGAAAGGAAATAGTGATATTGACATTACTAAGTCAGTGAGCAAGGAGGACAGTGATTCTAACATTTCACCTCTGAGATTACCAAATACGGAGCAAATAACAGACCTTTGTAATGCCTTGGACAGTCAGTGTTATGTGTTAGATATTGATCTTGATTTTTTCTCTACAAAGAACCCATTTAAAGAAATGTATGGGGAGAGACAGTATCAAATCTTAACAGAGCTTTACAGGTTTGAAAAACCAGGGAGCCAAGATAAGGAAGTATGTTTTATTTGGACTGTGCTCTGTGAAAAGAGGGTTTAAACCTTTACCATAAGAGAAAATTTTAGACTTGTCCAAACTGTAAGCACTTGCCGATGAGAAAATAAATATGAAAGCATAATTGAAACTTGTTTCCAGCAGGGTAGAAAACATTATGGGAAATGGAGAAAATGCTGGTTACCCAGCATTTCTCCTTTTCCCACAATGTTTTCAAAAGGCTTCTATCTCAGGGTCGTAAAAACCAGGGATTGTTTTGGAAAGGGTTAATATATCTCCATGATACATTTTATGAAGCGCATAGTCATTTAAATGTGGTGCAATAAAATCCATTTTGTCAAACAACTTAATTCTAGAGGTAGAATTGTACTAAGACATGATGAAAATATACAAAAAACAAACAGTTTTGACCCATGTTAGCCTACATGGACCATGCAATCTTACAAGTAAAGTCTTCAACAAAGAAACAAATAACCAAGTGCATGGCAGAAATACAGGAACCAGACAGGATTCGAACTCTAGAACACCCGGACGAAAGGCCAATACCTTAACCACTGAGCTAGAGATGTCTCCCTAATGCAGTTGTTGAGTATTGTGTTAAAATTGGGACGAAGCCATGCATGAAGGAGAGATCTCCTGTAACGGCAGGCCGATATGAACCCCATACTTTTTGCAGATGCTTTAAACCTCCTTGTCACAGAAAGAAAGGGGAGAAAACATTGTTGGAAAAGGAGAAAATGATGGCTAATACCACTTTCTCCTTTCCCCACCATGTTTTCCAAAGTTTTCCTTCTCAGGGTTGTCAGATATGTGGTAAAGGGTTGAATATCCATATGTAAATTATATTTCAGGCCCTTGATGAGTGTATGAATAGGAGGATGAAACAGCTCAAAGAACTAAAAGATGTTTTTCTTGCCCTACAGGAAGATGGTGATAGTGAGATTAGACATCCCAGGTAAAGATATCTTAATATGTCTATACCACACTAAAGAATTGCCCATATTGAAAGCATTTGGTTTCCAGCATTTGCTGCTTTTCCCATGTTTTCAAGAGCTTTCTTTCCCATGGGTTGTTAAAAGTCAGGATCTTGTAGTAAAGAGTCAAGTAACTTCAGATTGAACAGTGAAATCACACATCATTACCATTTCAATTACATTTTATTCAATATAATGCTGCACACAACTAAGTTGGGGAGGGGGGTTATACTGATTGATTGATCGAATGGTGTTACAGGACGCTTTCAACTGTATTTCA
Source organism: Tridacna crocea (assembly GCA_943736015.1). Lineage (NCBI taxonomy): Eukaryota > Metazoa > Mollusca > Bivalvia > Cardiida > Cardiidae > Tridacna > Tridacna crocea. The sequence goes on from OX031065.1 coordinate 15,575,986, forward strand.
GTGCTTTAACGGTGACAGCTCACTCTCATATTTGTCCTGGGTTTTATCAGTTCTAGAAGATGGCTCTAAAGTGTCTTTCCCAATGACACATCCATGAAAAACTTGGCGTTTCCAGTGATATTTAACTCATTACCAAATGACAATATTTTGGCTTGTCCAATTCGAAAGCATTTGGAGACGACAAAATAAAAGTGACTGAAAATTTGAAATTTGTGCTGGGAAGGGTAGAAAACATTGTGGGAAAATGAGAAAATGCTGGTTACCAGCATTTTCTCCTTTTCCCACAATGTTTTCAAAAGGTTTCTTTCTCTGGGTTGACAAAAGTAGAGATTGTGTGGTAATGGGTTAAACTTGGACCCTATTTGTAACAAGGCCTAAAATTTTCAGTGAACTACCTAGGATGCCTGTCGAGATACGGTTTTGTAGTTTAATTCCTCTTCTTCTCTACCAGTTTCCAGTGTACTACAGGTTTGATTAAACTTACAGTAGAGCTTTTCAAGTATGGGAACTTCTGTGTCTTCAACCTTAATTTTTTGTTGGTTGACTATGAACCCTTTCCGAGATGACAAACTTTTAGCCTTGTCCAAATTCAAAGCATTTGTGAATGACAATTTCAGTGTGGCTCAAATTGTACAACTTTTCTCTGATAGGTAAAAGTCATAGTGGGAAAAGGAGAAAATCCTTTTCCCTCAGTGTTTTTAAGAGGTTTCTTTCCCAGGGTCATTAACAGTTGGCATTGTGTGGTAAAGGGTTGAAGGAGCCACAGCCCTTTGAAATATGTTTCCTGCTCAAGTGACATTAAAGTGGATGGGAGTTTGCAGTCTGCTGTGACAGTTCTTGTTTATTTTTCAGGAAAGATCTAATACTCGAACTTGTTCAGGATCTTAAAGCTTCAAACACAGCTAAAATAGATTATGGTCTCTTACATGAAGCCGGCTGTACATGTGATGACACAGAATTACCTCATCATATCAGTAACCAGTCACAAATCAGCCTGCTGACAGACTGTGTACAGGAATTTTTGTCCTATCTTCCTTCACCAACTTTCATCACGATGGCAAGGTAGGTGTACAAACATTCCCATTATTCCTTTACCACACAAACGCCAACTTTTTATAACCCTGAGAAAGAAGCCTTTTGAAAACATTGTGGGAAAAGGAGAAAATGCTGGAATTCAGCATTTTCTCTTATACCAACAGTGTTTTCTTACCTTTATAAAACAAATATTTCTTTGTGTTTGTCATATTTATTTTGTTGTCTGCAAAATGTGCAAATGCTCTCAATTTGGTCGATTTTAAAATTTTGTTGTTTAGTAAGAGATAATTTTGGTTGAACTGAATTACCTTGACTAAACAATCTTTTTTTTCTTTTCCCACAATATTTTCCACCCTATCAATGTCAGAAATCATCATATTAACAAGATGTAATTTGTTGTCTGCAGATGCTTTAAATTTGGTCCAGCCCAAAAAAATATTGTTTTGTAAAAAGTTAACTGATTCAGTTTCTTTATATTTTTAAGTGTGTATCACCCATCAAGTGATATTTACAGTCTGATCTTGTATGTGTGACAAAATTCTAGACTTGTCCAAGTTGAAAGCATTTGTGGATGACAGAGTGGAAAGAGAAATTGGTTTTTGAAAAGGGAAAAATGACATTGTGGAAAAAAAAGAATGAAATGCTGGAAATTTTAGAAATTAAATATGATACTTCTCTCCAAACCTGAATTTCAGCACTGTTTGACCAATTCCTGTACAGGCTAGTTTTGAAAACAGATTACAAATCATGCAAAGCTTTTGAAAGAATGGCCATAAAAGGAAAATATTATTTTGTAGTGATGTGTAATAAAATTCCACGAAGGAGTTATTGTTTGTAACATCCAATGCTCATTTACACGATATTTTCCAAGGCAGGGCCTCAAAGAGATGTAACTGGAAAGTTACTGTGTACCCACATGGAAAAGATGTAGATTTCTCCAAATAGAACGCATTTGCAGACTAGTATTTACATATGATAGAATTTGTCATTACCTCTTTACTGCGTAATCCCGACTTTTGAAACCCCTGGGAAAGAAGCCTTATGAAAACATTGTAGGAAAAGGAGAAAATGCCGATAACCAGCATTTTCTCCTTTTCCCAAAATGTTTTCTCCCCTGTCAAATAAAAATTGCACCATTTGAGCCACACTGAAATTGTTGTCTGTAAATGCTTTCAATATGGACAAGGCTATAATTTTGTCCTCTGGTAAAGGGTTAATTGGGTTACAAATATTGAGGGAAAAGGAGAAAGTGCTGGTTACCAGCAGTGTTTTTGAAAAGCTTCTTTCTCTGAGTAGGTAAAACTTTGGGAATGTATTGTGAAGGGTTAAAGGGTTTTAAAATCTCTCATTACAGGTCCAGTTTAGATGACTACTGCCCACCAGACCAAGTAGACAGCATACAAGATGGGATGGTGGATATTTTACAAGATCTCTACATAAGAGTAGCTTTATATTTGACCTATCAGGACAAAAGTGATGATGAAGCAGGTGGGGATGAAACAAACAAAACTGTACAACAAACAACATCAGACATGAAAAAATCTTGATTTGTAATGTTAAAGAAATCAGTTACATGTCATTTGTGGCTTATATATTTTGTGATTTCAGGTTTTGAAAAGGGTGCATGATGTACAGGTTGTCTGACTAGAAAAGAAGTTGAAAAGTCACACTTTCATAAGCCACAACATTAGCTAAGAACAAATTCAGTAATAGTTTTGGAATTAACTGCAGTGAATCTACACCAAATAGACAATCCTTTAAAACTGGAATTCGAGGGCTTCATGTTATATTTCATTTTCACCAATATCTCTTTAACCCTTTCCCAATTTACAAATTTTAGACTCTTCCAAACTGAAATAGTTTGCAGAAAACAATATTAAATTTGATGAAAATGGTAGAAAGTACTCCTAAAGGGTAGAAAATACTGTGGGAAAAGAGAAATTGCTCGTTATGAGCAATTTCTCCTTTTCCCACAGTGTTTTCAAAAGACTTGTACTGCAGACACGTAAAAACCAGGGCTTGTTTGGGAAAGGGTTAAAGGAGGCCCATCAGATTTTGATCGCAGTAAACTGAATGTGGGTGCTAATTTGTGTTACACAGGCTGTATATATTTAGTCCAATACCCGTGACACATTAAAGTTGTAAATCTTATTGCTATAAGATACACTTTTAATGCATAACGAGATGGCTAGTTGTAATGACCTGTACACAGTTAGATATGTTGGCATGGAGACAAGAATGTATGGGTGACGTGACCAGGTTTAGTTAGGTCAAGAATAACCCCTTATCACAACCATGATTTAGGATTGTTTAGAGAAGTAGCTACTGATTTGCTTTCGAATACGTAATTGTGTGAACTCTTTTCACAAGTAAGTTTTATTAATCCATAAAGGTTGATATCATGTCAGTTCTTTTCGGGAAATATATGCCTTACAGTATGTTGTACATACGATGTCTATTAAAGGATATGTTGTTGTTGTTTGAAAGAGATTTCCCAAAATTTTTGAACAGTCAAACATATAATTTGATAAATTTTCAGACACCAAAAAAAATAATTATTTTTTCCCATCCGCATACTTGGGGGAATTACGGTACATAGTTTCATGAAACTGCATATTTTTATTGGTTGATCAAAGCCAGTGACCAATGAGTCCATCGTGCATCCCTCTGTCCATCCATCAGTCTGTTCATGAATGTTTTAGATCACAATTAACACAATATATCCATTAAGCTACCCTGGCAGGTGCAAGAAATTCCATCAGTTTAGTCTCTAGCTAGCTGCTTGAAATGGCAGTAATGTGGCAGCATTTATTGTGAGGACGGCACTCTTGTTTCTGCTGTTTTGATATTCATTTGGGTGTCATAGAAAAGCGGGGTTTCATGTATATTTCAGTTAGGGGATCAATATCTTTTTAGCTCACCTGAGCACAACATGCTTAAAGGGAGCTTTTAGGATCACTCTGTGTCCATTGTGCATCGTGCGTCGTCAACAATTTCTATAAATATCTCCTCCTCCTAAACTGCTGGGACGATTTGGACCAAACTTGGCTGGAATGTTCCTTGGGTAGTCTTCTTTAACCTCTGGTCAGATTTTGAAATAATTTTACAGAAATGTTTCTTGGGTAACCCTTTTCAAAAACTGTTCATAAAATTTTGATCCCTCAGGACTTTTTTTTTTACCTTTTGACCCTTTTCAAAAATTGTTATGGGAATTTTTATCCATCGAAAATATTGGCCAATTGTTCGCAGCTGCATGTGGTGCTCTTGTTCAACTTCTGTTTTTATTCACTATTGAGCATGTGCTCTTTTTCAGGAAATTGTCCTTCGGTGATCTATCCAGAAATTTATTTGCAGAATTCTGATTCATCAAATTGATTGCTGTGGTGACGATTGTAGGGGTGGTGACAGATTTTGAAATGACTTTTCAGGCCTCTGCCAGCTCTCTGAATTTGGGGAGAAGTGACTTCTTCATAGTCTGAGAATTGGGAGAAGTTTTTCAAAATGGGGAAAAGTGGTCAGACTTTGAGGAGAAGTTAAGGCAGACATTAAAACGCAGACATTCGGGGAATCATAGCAGGAAATAACAACATTTTTACAATATAACAGTTTAATCAAACAAAAAAATGCATATCAAATGAAAATGTTTCAAACTTTTTATCTTTTTAACTCTATACCAAATACCATGATTTTAGACTAGTCCAAATGGGATTGTTTGGTAAAGGGTTAACGAGTATCATTTACAGCAGACAATTAGATGTGAATAATGTTAAAAAGTTACGAAAATATTATGCCAAAAGGACATAAGCTTGCTACCAGCATTTTCTTCTATTGCCACAATGTTTTCAACTGCCTCAGTCTCAGAAAAATGAAGAATTGTAAAACTTTAATAGGGCTTAAGCCTTTACTCATGGCACTTGTCCAAGTTCTCTTTTCACCAAAATGTTAAAGGGTTGGGGGGAAAAAAACTGTGGAAAAAGGAGTAAATTTTGCAACTTGCATTTCCTCTTTTTTCCACAATGTTTTTTAAAGCTTTCTTTCAGAGTTATTCAGACTCCGAATTAATAGTGCATGTATAAGGTCAAGCGTTACCGCTCTTTTTTCCACAATGTTTTTTTAAAGCTTTCTTTCAGAGTTATTCAGACTCAGAATTACTAGTTCATGAATAAGGTCAAGCACGGCGGGGAATCACGTGTTAGATTTTTTAAACAACACCTGATAAAAAAGTTATTGACGAGCAAACAAATTATCCAGGGTAAAAAATTTGTTTGCTCGTCAATAACTTTTTTATCAAGGGTTGTTTAAAAAATCTTAACGCATCAAGCAAATCCCTGGAGTCCTTCCGCCTTCTCTGCTTCAAACCAAATTCCAATTGGTCATGTATTAACGGAATTATTGAAGATTTTCTTACCTCAAGTTGGGGAATTTTTTCAAATGTCGGTCATTTTTGTTGTTGTTGTGTCACGTGATTCCCCGCCATGCAAGGGTTACTGGAACAACTGAGTTTAACTATTTGAATGTTTGATTTTGGTATTTAAGGTTTTAAGCAGGGTCTTGTTATGCATAGAGCTTCCTGTTTCGTCTTAGCTTCCATTTTCCTAAAGCTCTTGAAAAGTCAAATACACAAGGTATTGGTCCATCCTCTGAAATTCTCATCAGGTCATCTAGGGTCTCAGACTTCAAGGATGTTCGAGACTTTGTTTTGATTCGGTTTTGGGTACTGAATCCATGTTTACACTGAACACTTGTAACTGGGATAACAACACAACACTTTAGAATGGCTATCAAACCAAATCATTGGTTTTAAGGAGAAATTTCAATATATCTCCCAACATTCATGTGTGAATAGCTAGCAAGCACTAATCTTTTGTAAGTCTGATACTCTGACCTTGTGTTTTCAGGTTCTGGTATGAACTCACTAAAGTGTTCCACTAACTTGTTGACCTCACTCCGTCCAAACTTTGCTACAGATTCAGCACTACAAATATTACTTGGAATAAGAACACTCATATATCCCAAAATTTCAGTGTTTTTAAATCTGTCCTTCAGATTTTCTGTCAACTTGTCAATATACTAAGGCATTATGGATTTAATTTTGTTCTGCTGTTGATCAAAGTATTTCAGTTCTGGCTCATAACCAACATTTTCCTCTGTAATCTGATCTGAATCATCATCACTACTATAGCCTTCAAAGGCTATATTTGTTTGAATTTCCTTTTTTTAAATTCTCACAATTTGATTCAGACAAAGGTCTTCTGTACACAAACTTGCTGTTTTCTGACACAGCATACTTTTTTAACTTCTCAACAAAGACTCCCTCAACTTCGCATAAATCAGTTAAACTCTCACATGTGCTGGCTACCATTGGTTCGACAGTGGAAAAATCTAAAGATTCAGCTTGGAACTTCTTACTTAAAGTTGTCAGAAATGGAAGTATGTCCATAAGCATATGGACAAATGCAATAAATTTAAACTGTTGTACTTGTAGAAGTAGTCCCCGTGCAGCAGATTCAAAGTTGGCCTCTCTGTCGAGAGTCATGACTAGAGCTGGGTATGTTCTGTAAATGACTTTAACAGCATATTCAACACTCAACCACCTGATTGAGTGTACTTCTGCGTATTTAAGGGTTGGTAGATCCAGCATCTGTTGAATTTTTCTAAGTCTGTTTGATCTTAATGCTGAATTCTTGAAGTATCTGAATAAAGAGGCTACAGTCCTTTGAAACTGCTCAAGTTGTGGAAACTGTTTTGCAGCTTGGCTAGATGCTAAAGCTGTACTCCAACTAATGATGGGGAATGCTGTCTAAGAAGGGTCACAACACCTCCTGTTGACCCAGTCATGACACTGGCCCCGTCAGTACCTATGCCTACCATCATCTCAATGTCAAGTCCCTTTTCTTTAATTGCGTTAAGCACTATGTTGGTGAGATCTACTGCATTAGCTGAACCTTCATTTATCTGCTTGTTTCCTAGAAGGCAAACTTTCTTTTCACCATTGTTTGATAGGTATTGGACATAAATCAAGATTCTCTTAGTATTAGCATTGCCACATTCCCAACTTTTAACGACCCTGTGAAAGAACCCTTCTAAAAATGTTGTGAGAAAAGAAAATAATGCTGGTACACTTCAAAGCAGTCAATAATGACCATGCATTTCTTCCCAAAGTGCTTTCTTAATTGCATTGGCGTCGACTTCTCTAGTGTTTCCCGTTCAGGCCAGTGTATAAAAGGCTTCATCCTGTAAAACATGATGTCAATAACACTGGAAAATATCCTTGACACTGTTGCTTGAGAAATTCCAAATTCATGGGCAAGAAACATGACCGGCAAATTTAGGGGTAACTGTAACCTCATTAGAGTCATCATAAGAACTTGGGATCCATTAAAGGAATTAAATGAGGCCATTGAAGGAATATAAGTAATTCAAGTTAAGTTCAAGTAGCCAAATAGCACATTAAAAGTTGTGAAAGTTGATTACCCTGTAAAGTTATCCACTTTACTATCACAATCTCTAAAGGATTCCAATGAGAACCTTTCGTTAAGGGAACTGGCCGGCAGAATGGCCAGCAGAATGCATTCTCTGTTCTTAAAGAATCCACATCGACAAGTAATCCTTGAATATGTCGACTTTCAATGTCTGTTTGCGAACTTGCAATTTGTGAGTTGGCTGCTGTTGCTGCTGATCTATATCAGAGGTATCACTAACGCCCATTTCCAATTCACACTTTGTCCGTTCCTTTGCCCTCTCATATCTGCTCAAACTTAGGTAAGCCAAGTTTACATTGTCTAAAATTTACGTTGGTGAAATCTTGACCTATTTTCGCCATCCATTCTCACCTGAGATGGCTTGTTAATTTCTTTGTTTCTTCTCCTTGATGGGAAATGATGGATGATAGCCGTTAAAAATGGAAATGATTAATGAGGAAGGTAAAAAATTGACTTAAGAGCTTAATGTCAGTTTTAAATTTTACTTTCTTTGACTGTGGCCCTACTTGGATAGTAAGGGCCATCAGTGCCGGAGGGTCTGAAGGGGATTGATTGCTGGAGAAGATACTGAAGCATTTTTATGCCTTGAAGATGAAAAACAAATTTTCTGTACTTGATGTGCATATACAAACAGCATACATATAGAAAGTTTGGGAGATAAGTACCCAAAGAAACTCAGCAAAGAAAGGGCCGAGTTGATGCCCAAGGGATAAAAATGATGGAAAGAGGGACATTACACTGCAAGGGGCAAAATTGAGTGGAATAGTCAATCATGTGAGAAATTTGACATGCACTTGCTTCTGCACCAGCAATAACCAAGGCCAAAAGATCCCTATTACATAGGGCCCAATCAACCTTAGTATGTTTTTCGCGTAGGACTGCTGCTGCCTTGGCACTAAACATTTTATGGTAATCATAGAACTTAACACCATAGAAATTTGAAATTTCTACAATATCTTCCTGGTAACAGTCCATCTCATCCTTTCTTTCTGAAAAAGGCTGAGCACATAGTCCGTTTATACTTCCCAAAGGCTCTAATAAATTCTGGTAAAGTTGGGTGTCGGTCAGCAATCAATGTGTGTTTGAGGGCTGTCAAAATTAGGAATAAGTAGAGCCGCTAGATTTATGTCCCTACCTTCAATGATCTGTCTTTTGTAGGTTAGGAGATACTATACCCACAGTAGAAACAGTCTGATTGAATTCCAGAATCATGAGTTATACGGGTATTGGATTGGTTATTGCCATTACTGGTTTCCTGCTGTTGGTTGTGTAGGTTGTAGCAGGTTATAGGGGCTAACTTTGCTGCTTGGCTCATTTTTGGTTGTGATTAGTTCTGTCACAGTTGTCTGAAGAGACTGAAAACACTGAGTGACACTGCTAAGTGTTGAGAGCACCGATGCCATGTTGGTATTGTCACTCCCGTGATTAGTGGACAACTCCATGGATGTGTTTTCCTCCAGGACAGCAGAATCATTAGATGATGTTGAACTATTATCAAGGCGTGATGACAAAGAAGATTCCAAATTGTCAGTGTACAGCTGCCCCAAGAATGTTTTAGTTACATTTTTGGATGGAGCTTTTATTCCAAGGTCTTTCCAAAGCCTTTCTCTCAATTCTTTTATTGTCCAATTTGAGGGATTCTCAGGATCCCATGTTGAATATGGGTGAATTCTGTGTGTGCCAGTAGGTGTAGGGCTGGCTGTTGTTACATCAGAAACATCTATCGGAAGACAGACTTGAGACTGGTTTACATTAGAGTTTGTTTCAGAGCGAGCTGATGATGACTTTTCTCCTGTTCCTCTGCATTGTTAAAGTACAATCTTTGACACACAGCTATCCTCACACGAGACAAAAGAAAATTTTTCAAAACACCACAATACTGGCAGACATGTCTTTTAGCACTTGATTTTAGTAAATGTCAATTGTAATTGAATAGATAAACATCCACATATACACATGTAATTTATTTTCAGTCACTTTAATGCTTATTATGGATTATGTCCACTAGATATTAATAATAACAGTAAATTAAATGTATTGGCATAGAACTGAACTGCTCCAAACTGGATGCAAGCCTTGAGGTGCATCTAAAACAGAGATCACAGAGACGCCAAATTTACTTTCTGAGTGGCCAGAAACTTTAACAATCTCTTTGACTAATCCAACCAGTCTCCCATATATCAGATAAAATAAAGATATGATGAGCTTGGCTGTTCATAGTGTCATGTATGGCATGAGGTTCAGTATGTGTAATTCGGGATATGCAAAGGGGATCTAAGCGGGTAAATTAGCAGTAGAATAGTCAGCCTTGAAATTATATCTCGGTATAAACTAAATTGTGTATTTCTTCCATAGTTAAAATCCAAATTATACTTCATAAAACCGAATTATACCTACAAATTCTTATTTTGTGATTATTAGATTAATGAGAATGTTACAGGAACTTAACTTGAATTACTTATATATGGTTTATAGGAATATCACATGCAAATGGAACTGGTAGTAAAATGAAACATAAACAACAATATATCACTGTATACAATTGTAAAATACATGTTTGTGTATAACATGTTAATGTATATGTATACGTAAGTATATGTAAATGTTCAAGTATAAATATTGCAAATGTTAAACCAACTAACAGTTACACTTGCTTGCAATTCTGTCCCTCCTGATAACTAGGGCAACGCAACAGAGACTTGCTGTGTACCAGTTACATAAAAGGTACAGAATTTAGCTGCCTTTTTTAGCTCACCTGAGCACAACGTGCTCAAGGGGAGCTTTTAGGGTCACTGGGTGTCCGTCGTGCATCGTTGCGTCGTCAACAATTCTTTAAACATCAACTCCTCCTAAGCCACTGGGCCAATTTGGACCAAACTTGGCTGGAATGTTCCTTGGGAGGTCCTCTTTAAAAAATGTTCACAGAATTTGATTCCGTCAAATACTCTGGTTGCCATGGCAACGAAATGGAATTTTTATAGGAAATTCTTTGAAAATCTTCTCCTCTGAAACCGCAGGTCAGATTTTGAAATAATTTCACAGAGATGTTCCTTGGGTGACCCTTTTCAAAAAATGTTCGTGAAATTTTGATATGTCAAGAAACATGGCTCTGGTGAATGGGGGCTTCTTGCACTATACAGAAAGAAAGAAATTCTTAAAAATTCTTCTCCTCTGAAACTGCTGATCAGATTTTGAAATAATTTCACAGAGATGTTCCTTGGGTGACCCTTTTCAAAAATTGTTCACGAAATTTTGATTCGTCGAAAAAAGTGGCTCTGGTGAATGGGGGCTACTTGCACTATAGGGAAATGAAGAAATTCTTAAGAACTCTTCTTCTCTGAAACTGCTGGTCAGATTTTGAAATTATTTCACAGAGATATTCCTTGGGTGACCCTTTTCAAAAGGTATTCATGAAAGTTTGATTCGTCAACATGGCTCTGGTGAATGGGGGCTACTTGCACTATATGGCCATGAAGAAATTTTTAAAATTCTTATCTGAAACTGCTGATCAGGTTCTGAAATAATTTCACAGAAATGTATCTTAGTTGACCCTTTTCAAAAATTGCTCGAAATATTTTGATCCATCAAAAAACATGGCTCTGATGGCTGTGGGCTATTTACACTATACAGACATGAAGAAATTCTTAAAAATCCTTCTTCTCTGAAATGGTTGTTTAGATTGTGAAAAAGCTGGCTATGGTCCACTCAAAAATTCAGGTGAGCGAACTAGGGCCATCTTGGCCCTCTTGTTTTTAATAGCCAATGTCTTTGCATTTATTTTTCGTTTAACTTGCTGTGGTTTTGTCACATGCGTCTTTGGTGCTACAATGGTCGTTAGTCCATCTGTAGAATGTCAAAAGACCTTGGTGAAGTGGAACTACACCTTTTATACAGCCTGTCTCTATGTCTGGCAGTCATGGAAATCCTTCACGTTTTGGATACCTTAAGATGTTCATGGGTGTGGGACAGCCCATATTCTCGAATCCTTAAGTTGGCATATTGTCCGTCCACTAGAGATCTTAAGGTTGTGACCAAGTCAGTCAGGGACCTCTGTTTTCCAGTCAACTGACTGTTTCAGGACATGATTGATTCGCAATTGTTGTTTGTCCAGTTGTCATGGACAAAGTCTTGTCTGTCAGGGTGGTTGTCAAAATCTCGTAATAGGGGCTTCAGTCTATAAGTAAAATTAGTAATTTGTTATTTCTCCTTTAAACGCCTATAATATATAGTTCTATTTTCTTCTTCTCCTCATCAGGAATTACCAAGTATGGTGGATTTCTCTGCCTTTAATATCAACCTAGACTAGAAGATAAACAATTTGTTTTTCCTCGCTTTTCTCTTTCTAAAGGCCTTTGAAGACGAGCTTGACATGATCCTGAAATTTGTCCCAACTGTCAGGAAAATTGCTAGACTCCCAGTCTATCCTGCAGGTAGGAATCCCTAACTTCTCCATTAGGGATCATCTATCAAACTTTTGACACCATGTAATAACTTTGGTTTCAATCAAAACCAAAAGATTACCAGGATTCACTATTTAGTATATATTTATTTGTATAGATAAGCAGCCATGGTGTTAACACATTACTAAATGACTATTTTAGACTGGTCCAAATTGAAAGTATTTGCAGACAAAATAAAAGTGACTGAAAATTTGAAATTTGTTTTGTGAAGGGTAGAAAACATTGTGGGAAAAGGAGAAAATGCTGGTTACCAGCATTTTCTTCTTTTCCAACAATGTTTTCTAAAGGCTTCTTTCTGAAGGGCGTCAAAAGGAGGGATTGTGTGGTAATGGGTTAAGAGAGAGAACAAGAGAAGCAAAGCTTATAATCCCAAAATTAAATTACTAATGATAATATTGTACCGTAATAGTTTCAAATGCCTCTGTGGCCACCCCTTTCCTAAATTAATGGGGTGTTACTTTGCTGCAGAAATATTTGAGTACCTTATTTGCTTTTAGCTCACCTCAGCTGAAGGTCAGCTCTTGTGATTGTGCTGTGATTCTAAATTCCTCAAAAACATGGCTATGGAGATGATTGTAGGGGTGGTGACAGATTTCGAAATGATTTTTACATGTGACCTTTTCAAATTTGCTTGGCAAAATAATAATTTCTGTTTCCAAAATTTCAATGCTTCAAGTAAAAGATTCTGGCTGAACTTCTCAAAAGTTCAGGTGAGCGATCCAGGGCCATCTTGGCCCTCTTGTTTGGTAAGTTTTGAGAATTTCCATCCAATAATCACACATTCATGGCACATCTTTTGCTGCATGTTGTGCTGTAGTCACTGTAATTTACTCTAGAGCCTTTCTTTTTTGCTGTTTGATGGACAGAACTGCTGCCTGATATCATTCATTGGCATTGGATATCTTTCTGCCCTTTGCTTGAACAAAAAAGCTCTTTCCTGTACCAGTCATTTTAGTTCTATGTATCCAAGGTTTTTATCAGCTAATTGATGGCAGTGGACTTTGTTTCACATAGTTTTGAATTGGGGGAATAGGTCTTTTGTAATCACATATTTTATCTTTAATCTGATGAACTTCACAGGTTATTGGTTTCATGTTGTCCAAAATATAATTTTTAGCACATCTGAGCACAAAGTGTTCTGGATGAGCTATTGTGATTGCTCGCCCCCCATTGTTGTCTGTCAATCCATCCCTCAATCTTTTCCCCTTCATTTTTTTTTACTCTCTAGCATCTACAAATAATAACCGATCAACACCAAACTTGTCAAAATGTATTTTTGAAGCTTTGTGTCTGTAAGCATTTAACACTTTCCCCGAACGAAAAGTTGTTGACTAGTCCAAATTGAAAGCATCTGCTGGTGACAAAATAAAAAGGAATCAAAAATTGAAGTTCAATTTGAAAGGGATAGAAAACATTGTGGGAAAAGGAAAAAATGCTGGTTACCAGCATCTCCTTTTATCACAGTGTTTTCAAAAGGCTTGTCCATTGGGGTTGTAAAAACCAGGGATTGTTTGGTAAAGGGGCTAAGTTTGGATTTTATGGTAGAGTTAAAAACGAGAAAATTTTTCTTGGTATTATCATTTTTTGAAGACGTGTCTCTGTAAGCTTTTAAACTGTTGTATTAAAACTTTTTCCATGTTATCTATGTTTTTTTTGTATGATTTTTTTAATACCTTTTTCAACATTACTGAAGTTACATTGCGATGGACAGTGCACCTATCCACCCTTTGCTAAAGATTTGATTAGTTCTATGCACTCCGGCTGGGTGGCTCAGTAGTGAGCGTGTCGGACTCATGACCTGGTGGTTGTGAGTTTGATACCTGGTTCAGATGAACTTTCTTTCTGGCATATTTTTGCCTCTCACCTCTACTGAAACATGTGAGAAAAGTAGTTGGTGGCTTTGGAAAGAAAATTGTTTTAGTACTGGTGTGAGAAAGCCAGGAAACACATGTGCGTCACAGGCCGCAATGATATGACCTTAGCTGTTAAAAGTGGCGTTAAACCCCAATACAACCAACCAGCTAGTTCTATGCATAATATTCTTTCCAAACCACTGGCTGCTTACCAACATGATCATTATCAGCAGTGATAGTGATATAGCAGTGATAACCTTTACCACACAATGACAACTTTAAATGACCCTCAGGAAAAAGACTTGAAACATTGATGGAAATGGAGAAAATGGTGGTAACCAGCATTTTTTCCTCTTCCAAGAATGTTTTCTATCCTTTCAGAAACATATTGAACTATTTGAGGCATGTTAAATTTGTTGGTCTAAAATTTCTTTGTGTGGTATTGAGTTAATACTGTCCTAATAATTATCAGCAACCCTTGGAAAGAGATTGGCTCTGTTAAGCATTTGATCCCTCTTTTCAAGTCCTGTGTCCTACAAATTGTTGAACAGGGCTTGGGGAGTTTTTATATTATCATTCTTCTAAAATGTGTTTATTTGTTTCAATGTGACCAGGGACTGTATTCATCAACAATTCTTCAGAATATTCTTAAGTCTTATTCTCCAGAATTTTCTAGTTTGAAACTAACACAACTTTTGATTGGCTTAACCAAATGGTCTAGCCAATCAGCAGTTGTCTTGCTATCTAAACCTAGAATATGACAAAGAATATTTTCAAGAATGACCTGAACAGGTAACTCAGTGGTTAGCATATCCATCTTGTGACCATCTTGTTTTAAGTTTGATATCTGGTTGATATCTGAAGGTACAACAACACAAAATATAAACAAATAGATGACTTATGTGTTGTAGATCTCTCAATGGGTGGAAAAATTTTTGGTGATGAAAAAATTGCTAGCTATTAGCAATTTTTTGTTTCTCCAGTTTTTAAAAGGGATCAAAATGAGACATTGTTTATTCTTTACCAACCAGTACGTCTCTGTGAAAGTACCCTTTTGAAAACATTGGGTAAAAGGAGAAAATGCTGGTAATCAGCATTTTCTTTTTTTCCCACCATGTTCTCTACCCTACCCAAAGCCAATTTCAGTTTATGAGTCAGTCTTATTTTGTAGTCTACCAATGCTTTCAATTTGGAAAAGTCTAAAATTTTGTAAAGAGTTAAAGGTTAACCTGTTCTTCAGCAGACTTTTGAAATCATTGTGGCATAATGTATGTGAGTAGCACTCTAATAAAAGGGGGGTTTAACACTCATGATGCATTTTGCCAGAGAACTATACAATGGATGTATAAAACCTGATTGAATCATGATGCAGAATGGTCCTCTTGCATGCAGAAAACTAGAGGCACTTGAGCGCCTATAGCACTCAGCAGGCCTGATTTTTCTGTAACGGTGAAGAGAAGTTTTTTACAAATACCATTCATTCCTGCATTTTAGGTCACTGAAGAAAAAAACCTATGAAAAAAATTGTGAGAAAAGAAGGAAATAATAGTAACCTGCATTTTCTTAGTTTTACACTATAATTTCTACCCTTTTTGATATAAGTTTTACTTATTTAAAGATATATTATGTTGTCTGCAACATCTTTCAATTATGACCAGTTATAAAAAATTTGTCTTCTGGCTATAGTTAAAGAGGGTCTTGTAACAAACCATTTTGGGTGGGGCAACATCAAAATATAGAAAATATGTATTGTACCAATTGTTTTATTGAAGCTGCAGGATCATTTTGAACAAAATGCAGTATCACAACAGTACAGCCCTGTCCCACTTTGTACCAGGTCACCAGCAGAACTAATTGAAGTGCAGAGGTTCTCCTGATTTATATGGAAAGGATTATAGATTATGTAAAGCAACCATCTTTAACTCTTTACCAAATGACAAAATTTGGGATGTGATCAAACTGAAAGCATTTGCAGACGATACATTAAACATTGATGAAATGATGATTTCTCTCTTTGATAAGAGTAGAAGACACTGAGGGAAAAGGAGAAAATGCTGATTACCAGCATTTTCTTCTTTTCCAAGGGTGTTTTCCAATGACTTCTTCTTTAAGGTCATTAAAAGTCGGGATTGTACTTGCAGAAGACAAAAAATTGAAATTTGATTCCAGTAGGCTAGAAAACATGGTGGGAAAAAGAAGAAAATGCTGGTTACCAGCATTTTCTCCTTTTCTAACACTGTTTTCTAAAGCTGTCTTTTTTAGGGTTTTTAAAAGTCAGCATTTTGTGGTAAAAGGTTAACAAAAAATCCTGGCCCTTTTAGTGAGAATCCAACAATTGAAGCAGATTTCAAAGTCTTCAACTTAACAATGTGCCATGCAGGGCGCTATAGATGCATAAACCAAAACTTTAACAACAGATCAGGTAACAAAAACAAATTCTACAACCATCTTAGCCTTTCAGCATCCTAGGCAAAAATAGGAACTTTTGAAGACTGTTTGATCAAGATCAGTCCGCAAAGAATGTGCAGTCTGATCTTTGATCTATAGCCTCCACTTGTTTAGTCCAGCCTTTCAGATCAAATTCTTTCAGTGGATTATAATTTCAGCTGTATAAGTCAAGTTCATGTTACCTGGTTGAGGCGAACTTTCTTTCCGGCATATTTTCAACTCTCACCTCTGCTGAAGCATGTGAGAAAAGTAGTAGGTGGCTTTGAAAAGGAAGTTGTGTTAGTACCGGTGTGAGAAAGCCAGGAAACACATGTGCATCACCGACCGCCATGATATGACCTTAGCTGTTAAAGTGGCGTTAAACCCCAATACAACCAACCAACCAAATCATATACATGTACTGAAAGAGATCTATAACTAAATACTTACACTTTACCAAACGATAAAATTTTAGACTGCTCTAAATTGAAAGCATTTGCAGACGACAAAATAAACCTAACTCAAAAATTGTGGGAAAAGGAGAAAATGCTGCTTACCGGCATTTATTCCTTTTCTCACAATGTTTTCAAAAGGCTTCTACCCCAGGGTCATAACAACCAGGTATATTTTGGTAAGGAATAAATGAAAACAATCCCAGGTTTTAAAAACCCTGAGGAAGAGGCCATTTTAAAACATGGGAAAGGGAGAAAATGTTGGTAACCATCATTTTCACTGTTTCCCACAATTTTGAGTAAGGTTTATTTTGTCGTCTGCCAATTTACTGTTTCCCACAATGTTTTCTACCCATAGAAACAATTTTGGTTGATTTGTAGCACTTTCATATTTGTTGTCTGTGATTGCTTCATTTGGAAGGGTCTAAAATTTGTCATTTGGAAAAGGGTTAACTCTTTACCTAACAAGAAAAATTTGGACTTGTCCAAATTGAAAGCAATAGCAAGCAACAAACTTGATGTGAATCAAATATTTTAAAATTTGATTTAAGAAGGGTTACCAGGATTTTCTCCTTTTTCCACAATGTTTTCGAAAGCTTTCTTTATCAGGGTCAGTAAAAGTCAGAATTGTGTGGTAAAGGGATAAACACCTTTCCCCGAAGAGGTAATAGTACATATGATAAGATTTAGTTATCAACAATTCAACAATCAGGGTATGGTATGCCCACCCTTCTTTTTTCCATGACTACCAAAACTCTCTGACTTTCCCTTTTCACTATCTTTCCCAAAGTTATCACTAAAATTCTTTTGAACGTCAGTTCTGTTTCCTTTAGACCCTCTTCCTCTGAACTTGTCATTTCCTCTAAAGCTTCCCCTGCCAGGACCTCCTTTAAAATGCTGCTTACTTGCACTAGACTCAAGATAATCCTTAGTTCTGTCATCTTTTGAACCTCTCCTGTCAAACTTATCCCCTCTGCCCCTTGCTCCTCCCCTGAATTGGTCACCTCTTCCTCTGCCCCTAGACCCTCCTCTAAATTGTCCATCTCCTCTGCCCCTGCCCCTAGACCCTCCTCTAAATTGTCCATCTCCTCTGCCCCTGCCCCTAGACCCTCCCCTAAATTGTCCATCTCCTCTTCCTCTGCCCCTAGACCCTCCTGTAGAATGTCCATCTCCTCTGCCCCTTGAACTTCCCCTAGAATGACCATTTCCTCTACCCCTGCCTCTAAATGGGTGCCCATCTTGTCCTTTGCTTCTATGTCCCATGTGATCATCTTGTAATAAATCCTCTGTTGTCTCAAACTGCAACAATGTGTAACAATAGAACAATGGGAATTATCTCTGTTTGCAAACCACTACAGTTTCATGTAGGACAAGAACTAATTTTTTCAGTCATTAAAAGAAAGCCTCAAAATATTACAATCTTACCCTTTCACCAACCAATATTCAGCTTTTACCATCCTGAATACAAAGACTTTGAAATAAATTATTGTGGGAAAAGGAGAAAATGCAGGTAACCAGCATTTGCTCCTTTTCCAACAGTGTTTCCTACCCTTTCAGGGCGAAAAATATCCTACAAATTGAACCACATTAAATTTTTTGTCTGAAATAGTTATAAATCTGGACAAATCTGTAGGGGATTGTACCAACACATGCTAATAAAGTAGTGATGGAGAAAATGGGTTTTATCTGTACAACTGAGTAGAAATCAGGCCTGTTTTAGCTCCAGATTTCTCTAAACTGCTGATCATAGCTGAATGACTCTCAGGAAGCGTTTTATTGAGTAAATGTTTTAGTTTGAAATTCAAGTAACGGTTGTCTCGTAGAAAAGTAGTCCATTCCGTACCTAGAATGCCCAAATTAGAGGTGTAGTTGTAGAATGCCATCTAGGGGGAGATAATGGAAAATTGATTTTAACACACCCACCCAGTTCTCTAGCACTAGATCTAATAGAGCCAAAAACTGGTGAAAACATGTACAAAATTACAAACCTCCATGTTTTCTCCATATGTCAAGCCTTCTCGTACAGAATCCTGGTCTTGTCTGCTCTTCTTGTGTCTTTTATGAGGCATTTCTGGATAACAGATAGAAACTTATTTATTTCCTCATTAACTCCTTACCACACAATCCCAATTTTTGACAACCCTGAGAAAGAAGCCTTTTGAAAACATTGTGGAGAAAAGGAGGAAATGCTGGTAAACTGCTACAATGTTTTTGACCCCGATGTAAATAGTTTCATTTTTGGACATGTATTTGTCATCTGCAAGTGCTTTCAATTTGAACCAGTCCAACATTTTGTTGTTTGGTAAAGACTTAAGATATATGTTTTTAATGTTAGATAGACAAACTATCATTAAGCATTGCCAAAAAGGATGAGCAGCTTATTTCAAGCATAATACATCAGAAGCCGTCTCAGTCTAAAGGATAAAAAAATAAGATACTCTCCATTTTGGCATTTAAAGCAAAAAGCACTGAGATAGTTACAGAAATTTTCTCCTCTTCCCAAAATCTTTTGAAGCATCTAATTCATTGTGGTTGTGACAAAAAAAAGGAAATGTTAAGTAGAGACAAATTCCTTTTAACTTCTTACCACAGTTTATTACAATCCCAACTTTAACAACCCCTAGAAAGAAAGATTTTGAAAACATTGTGGGAAAAGGAGAAAATGCTGGTAACCACATTTTTTTGTACTCTATTAAAGACAAATTCCATCTTTAGAGATATATTTAAATTGTCTTCTGCAAATGCTTTCAATATAGACAAGTCTATTATTTGCTTGTGTGGTAAAGAGTTCAAAAGCTCTTGAATTTTTCACATATTCCTACCTTTTCCAGTCAATTCAACAAACAGTTTCCTTTTCTTAACTTCCTGTTGCTGAATAAACTCCCAGTCTTTTGGACGCTTTTTGAAATGCTGAAGTGCAAAAGTTGAGTACACATATTTTCCATACTGGTCACTCCGTACTTTGATCTCGTCCTTGCATAACTCTTCAGATACAGAGGATTTCTGTGCCAGGGTGAAATGTTTCCATAGAGACTGGATTGTTTGACAACCGATCCTGTTACAGGCTACTTCAATACACTGTCCCTGTTAAAAAATATGGTACGTGTATTCACACAAAAAAGTTTTTAACCATTAACCCTCTCCCAAACAAGCCCTGGTTTTTACGTGTCAGCAGGACAAGTCTTTTGAAAACACTGTGGGAAAAGGAGAAGTTGCTCGTAACGAGCAATTCCTCCTTTTCCCACAGCGTTTTCTACCCTTTAGGAGAACATTCTACCATTTTCATCAAATTTAGAAATGTTGTCTGCTAATTCTTTCAGTTTGGAAGATCCTACAATTTGTCGTTTGGAAAGGGTTAATTCAAAGCTACATCCTTACAACTAGTGAGAAAAAACAGAATAAAAACTTGAACATGTCTAAAATTTTGATGTTTGGTAAAGAGTTCAATCATGCAGTCTTTCTGTTATAATTATATCAAATAGAGGGGAAATAAATCTTGATTAAGAAAATATATATATATTACCTTCCTAAACACTAACAACATTTACAATTATTTCCAAATTTACAATTCCTATTCTCAAGTTCTGTTTTGGATATTTTGTATACAAAAGACATAATTTTGACATTTCCTCTTTCCCAAAAGACAAATTCTACGCTCTTCCTAATTAAGAACAACTGAAGGCAATAAAATTTTATCTGAAAGTGAGAAAAACAAACTGAAATTCTTTGACAGGGTAGAAAACATTGTGGGAAAAGGAGAAAATGCTGGTTATCAGCATTTTCGCCTTTTCCTACAATATTTTCCAAAGGTCTCAGGGTTTTCCATGACCCTCTCGTTTCTTTGAGTTTTGAGGGTTTTGACCCCCAATTTTTTTTAAATGACCCCCAAAATTTATTATGCTACCTTCTTCAATTCATATGAAGGGGGTCATTGTGACCCCTTCAACAGAAAGTTGAAGGAAAACCCTGGGTCTGTATCTTCCTTGTTGAAAAAACTTGGGATTGTTTTTTGGTAAAGGGTTAAAGTATACCTTCCAAATATCTATCAAAGAATCCTTTGCTGTTTTAGCTACAGTTTTACTCTGGAAAAATGTTTCCAACACATAACTTCCAAAGGAATTACAAGACACTGTGGATAGGTCTGCCGATGTCATATCAAGTAAACTTTCCACAACCAGTTTGGTACCCGTAAATCTGAGCATTTCCTGTAGGAGCAGGGAGCCAAAATAATTTATGTTTGTTTCATCTAGTGGCACATTTGGAGTCTACAAATGTTAAAAAAAAGCAATTATTAGTACTTTACAAACTTATAACTGGGTGAATTTCAGTGTACTATAATCCTTTATTTATAGGGTCAAGTGTTAACTCTGTACTAAATGACAAAATTTTAGCCTTTCCATATTGAAAGCAATTGCACACAACAATTTCAGTGAGGCTCAAATGGTGCAATTTTTCTTTGATGGGGGAGAAAACATTGTGGGAAAACCTTTCCCACTATGTTTTCAAAAGGCTTCTTTCCAAATCGTATTAAGTCTGGATTGTGTGGTAAAGAGTTGACATAAAAACAAGTTTTTCAGAGCATGGGAGGATTAATCCATTATCAAACAACAAAATTTTAGGTTTGTCCAAATTAAAAGGAATTGCAGACGACAAAATAAAAGTAACTGAAAATTTGAAATTTGTTTTGTGAAGGGTAGAAAACATAGTGGGAAAAGGAGAAAATGCTGGTTACCAGCATTTTCTCTTTTTCCCACAATGTTTTCTAAAGGCTTCTTTCACAGGGGCGTCAAAAGTAGGAATTGTGTGGTAATGGGTTAAGAAGTAAACAAAGCAATTTTAGGGGTTCTTCAGCCACAATATCTTGTTGTTTTCGGTACAGTATCTTGTAAATAGTGTTGATAATTCTTGTGTTTGTCTGGTGTTTAACACCACTTTCAACATTAATTCAGTAATATTCCCATGGCCAGTGCCCCAGTACATGATTTTCTGGAGTTTCTTGTACCAGCACTTCCCACAATAGTCTAAATTCAAGCCACTTTCTGCCTTACACAATAACTTGCTTTCTTTGCAACACTTTTATGTGATGAGAGAGGAATAAATCAGGTGGCAATGACTTTGATCAGTCCTCCGAAAGAACTTAGCTAATGTAGAAAACAGAATCAGCAAGCCCTTTGTTTCATGCTTTATACGTGATGTACTGAGTAAATGAGTAGTGTTGATTAACTGTTTGCCACTTGACAATATTTCAGATTGGTCAGAAGTCAAAGCATTTGCAGATGACAAACCACATACAGTTTATAATAATTAAATTTCTTGTCTGAAAGGTTAGTAAACACTGAGGGAAAAGGAGAACATCTTGGTTGCTAGCAAGTTTTCCTTTTCCTATGTTATCAAAATCCTTCTTGGCTATGTTTTCAACTGGTTTAACTCTTTCCCAAACAACAAAATCTTAGACTTGTCCAAATTGAAAGCATTTGCACAAAATTAAAACATAGCTCAAATGATGAAATCTGTCTTTACTAGCAGAGAAAAATAGTGGGAGAAGGAGAAAAGCTGGTATAGAAAAACATTGTGGGAAAAGGAGAAAATGTTGGTTAACTGCATTTTCTCCTTTTTCTACGTTTTACAAAAGGCTTCTTCCTCAGGGTCATTTAAAGTCTGGATTTTGTGGTAAAGGGTTAAGAAATACTTGTATTTCAGCTTTGTTTTGGAGACAACAAATTAAATCTTGTTAATTTGATTACTGACTTGATAGGGTAGAAAATATTATGGGAAAAGGAGAAAATACTGGTAACCAGCATTTTCTCCTTTTCAGACAATGTTTTCAAAAGGCTTCTTTCTAATGGTTTTTAAAAAGTCGGGACTGTGTTGTAAAGAGTTATGATACATGCATGTACCATATCTTACTATATTACCATATCTTACTATATTCTTGCCGTAAGTTTTTTCCCCAACCAGAAATATCTTTCTGTAAGATGTGATTCAGCATAGCTATGGGAGTATCCAGGACTTTTTCCCATTTTCCATTATGTTTTCTATCCTCTCAAAATCAATTACATGTACTCTCATTTTAGCCATATTGAATAATATTGTTTTCCAATCTGGCAAATCTACAACTTTTTTATGAATAGAATAGAGTAGTTTTATCATTTCCATGGTAGGCCCTTTAAGGGCATATATAACACATATCAACATACTATGTGATTCTATGTGATAAAGATTTAACAAGGAAGATGTACTCATAGTTTTGAGGTAAAACATACATACTTCTTCGACAACTTCAGATTTCTTCTGTCCCTCCTCCGCCTCCTGATCGTCAGGTAGATCGTAATATACCTCGTACGTTCTCATGGTCAGAGCAGTGGGAAACAATTTCTTCTGTCTTCCTTGTGGATCTCGACAATGAAGGGCACTCATCAAAGACTGATGTGAAACAGAATCAACTCTTACATTCATCACACGCATAAATCCTTTACCAAACAATTCCTGGTTTAACAACCCAGAGGAAGAAGCCTTCTGAAAACATTGTGGGAATAGGAGAAAATGCTGGTAACCAGCATTTTCTCCTTTTCTCACATTGTTGTCTATTCTTCTAAAGTCAAGTTTCAATTTTTGAGTCGCGTTTATTTTGTCGTCTGCAAATACTTTCAATTTGGACAAGTCTAAAATTTTGTAGTTTGGTAATGAGTTACAGAGTGAAATGACAATGACAAAGAATGAACTCTTAAATTCATAAATACAATGTCGTTAATGAAGTAAATTTTACATTGGCTTAATTGGAGGATATGATATTGACAGCCAAATAAGTTGAGTTTGTCATTTGATACTGAATGGGCCATGTTCCTCATATAATTTCAAAACACGGTTAATTAACTTTTTTATCACACAATATCGACTTTTCACGACCCTGAGAAAGAAAGCCATAGAAAACATTGTGGGAAAAGGAGAAAATGCTGGTAATCAGCATTTTCTCCTTTTTCCACAATGTTTTCTACCGTTTCCAAATCAATTTTCAATTTTTGATTCACATTAATTTTGTTGTCTGCAAAAGCTTTCAATCTGGACAAGTCTACCATTCTGTTGTTTAGTAAAGAGTTAATAAATGGAAGATAATACAAAAAGGATCATAATGGACATGTATTGTTCATGGGAGTTAACTCTTTACAGGGAAACAAAATTTTTGACTGATCCATATAGAAAGCACTAGCCAATCAACAAAAAAGAGCATTGCATGCAAGTGCAACACTTGACTGCAATTGTTTTTCACTGAAAAATTCAGTCATAAAGGGGCATAACTGGGTCAAAAATACTTTGATGCTTCCCTTTTATGATAGTAAACAACTTGTCCAAGCTTGAACTTAACTCTTTACCAAATGACAGAATTGTAGACTGGTCCTTACCAAATGACAAAATTGTAGACTAGTCCAAATTGAAAACGTCTGAAGATGAAAAATAAATGTGGCTCAAAAATTTGAGATTTGTTTTGGGAAGAGCAGGAAACAATGTTGTGCATTCATCCAATGAAATTCCATACAGCTGCTCACATCTTTTATCATGTGACACTGTTTGGAACAAGAAATTTTATCGGACTATAGCAGCCAGACTGCATTAGCCACTGACAAACAGTCATGTTTTTCTGTTAGCATAAAAAAGATGCGTTTTTTTATTTTTTTTTTTTAAACCCGGGATGAGCAATGGACTGCATACAGTTAAATCCCTTGATTATACTATATAGTCTATGGATGCCAGGAGTCAAAGTACGGACCCCTATGGATGAACGTCTATCAACAATGGTGATGTAAAATTTTGAAGAAAATCTTTGGGCTTAGGACTTGTGAACCCACAATAGAAGTGAAGCACTGTTGAAGTGGCCTAAAATTACCATGTAACTAGTCATTCATTACAAGTGCAGAACTGCAAATTTTGCTATAGGTATGAAGTTTGGTTATACCAGTACCTGTTTGAAATGTTTCTGTTTACATTCCAACTTTTGACAAGTTTTGGCTATGGCATTAATAACGCCATAGTGTCCATAGGCCATCACATCCTCAAATTTGTCCTCAAGTTCCTCAAACTGTTCTTTAAACTGTAACACACACACACAAAGCAGTGAGAAAAAGATACATGAAAATGTATATGAAAACAAGATTTAATAGTTTTACAATTACCTGTAATATTATTTTTGAAGACACAGGCCCCACATCAGACTGTGTATTTTGGGCAGTCCTATGTTAGTTAGATCTCCTAAATCACAGTTCATTATGAAAATGCCTAGCCCAAATAGATTTGGGCTTTTGAAACTTGGATCTTTGATGGGAAAAAAGTATAAAGACCTGACCGCTTCAAGAGTTAACCCTCTACCTCACAATGACAATTTCTAACGACCCTGAGGAAGAATCCTTTTCAAAACGTTGTGGGAAAAGAAGAAAATGCTGATTATCAGTATTTTCTCCTTTTCCCACAAAGTTTTTTTTGAAAACATTGTGGGAAAAGGAGAAAACGCTGATAAACAGTATTTTCTCCTTTACTCACAAAGTTTTTTACCCTATCAAAGCAAAATTGCACCATTTGGGCCACTTTGAAATTGTCGTCTGCAAATGCTTTCAATTTGGATAGGTCTAAAAATTTGCTGTGTGGTAAGAGGTTAATCCATTTACTCAAAACATAGGCTTCCCTAGCATTAGCTTAAACCCTTAATATGGTATGATGACTTGCAACATGCATACAGGCTACTTTTAGTTTAGTTTCTCATCGGATTGTTGAAAAACTTACACTGTACTATTCATCTTCAATTCAAAGTAAAAGAGGCTTTCACCAACTGACCATACTAATATCTGTTCTCCATTTTGGATAAACTTGTGCATACACTTGTATTGACTTCGATTTGCTTAGGAAAATTGTTAGCTTCTTCAGCCTCTTTGGTCTCATAAGCTATCAATTTTGCCAAGCAGGTCAAAGCCAGTGAAAACCCCAGGAAAGTTACTGCAATACAATATTATTTCATTTACTGTTACTTACTATTTCCTTTTCTGAACAGCTTCCAAGTAAACTCTGCAGCACAAAGTTGGCTTTTGGATGGATGGCATACAGTAGCATACTGCCTTTGAACAGTTTTGTAAATAGTTTACTATATACATCTGCAGAGGCTAATGTCATAATCTGTTGTACCAGAAATGAACCCACTTTGTCTGTGGTAACCGGAGGGAGACTGTCCAATGAAAGAATAAAAACTTATATTCTTTAGGGGTTCTACCATCTAAAATCAATAAGTGGTGCATGTAACTTGAGCACGCCTTAAAAATGAGTTAGTTCAAATAAATAAAACTTGAATAAAAGCTAGAATAATATGGAAATAGGAGCAAAAAGTCAATTAAAACAATGCCAGATACACTACTTTATTCTGTCAAATTTTTGGTGAAGTTTCAAAAAGTTCATGTAATAGACAAGCAACTTTTGACCATTTTCTGGAAATTCGTGCTACCAAAGAAACTGCGACAAAATAAATAATGATGTAAAGGCAGAGCAGCGAGCTTAGATAAAGTTTTGCATCTATGAAACACAAAAAAAAAAAGATGTTAAGGCAACACAGAGTGGAAGAGGCATATCTTGGGCTCTTGTTTATTGGTGGCACAATCGGTTTGTGAAAGATGTATCATCGTCGTACATCAAAAAAGGAGGTGGGGACTCATGATCATGGACATCTTTCCACATGTCAAGTCCAAGTTGAGTGGTATAAGAATCACTAATTCAGTGAATTGAAGACTGTGGCACTAAATATGGTGAGGTAAAAAGATAGTGAATGATGTAAAACTACAATAAATGGGTACAGTGACATATGAAGTTAGACTGAATGGTTTAATTTAGAAAAGGATTGACATGCAATGGTGAAATGCCAGGTAAAGTTGATAGGCTGTCACATTCAAAACGCCATTGTGCTCAAAGCCGAGCAAGCTAGCATATTTCCAACAGGTCCCAACACTTATACAGAAGACCAAGCCACCTGATATTTGGCAATAGTAAAGAAATAAAGTATACGCTAACTTTGATGAGGTATTTCGTTTGTAAGCCTTATCATTCTCATGCTATAAGCGTTGTCTCAAAAATTTACAAACAGAATTCTTAAAAGTCGGGACTGTGTTAATGTGGTATACATACTTTGTTGTGCTGCTAACATTATCATCACTGATCTTGACAAGTTTGATGATTTTTTTAATGTATTTTCCACACAAGTCTCCATCCATTTTATGACATACCAACAATAGTGTCTGAACAACAGCACTTGCATGGGTATCCAGTAACAGCACTGTAAAATAATGATTAGTTTAATGCTAAAATTAATATCTTAACAATAACTCTTTACCAAGTTAACCTTTTACCTCACAGTCCTGACTCTTTAACAACTGTAAAGAAGCAAGCCTTTACAAAACATTCTGGGAAAAGGAGAAAATGCTGGTAACCAGCATTTTCTCCTTTTCCCACAATGTTTTCTGCCCTGCTGGAAACATACTTCAATTTTTGAATTACGTTTATTTTGTAGTCTGCAAGTGATTTCAATTTGGACCAGTGTAAAATTTTGCTGCTTGGTAAAGGGTTAAAGATTTGTCCAAATTCAAATTTGTTACAGATGACAAATTAAATTAGGCTCCAATGATCAAACTTGACCATGCAAGGGAGAAAACATAACAAGAAAAGAAGAATATCCTTTTCCCACAATGCTTTTAACAGGCTTCTTCATCAGGGTTGTAAAAAGACAGAATTATGTGTAAAAGGTTTACTAAAACAGCCACAGGTCGACAGAAAATGTTATGGGAAATAGAGGAAATTATTGTAAACAGTAAAATCTTTTTAACAGTTTAAGTTTTTCAGCATTTTCTTCTTTTCTTACAATGTTTTCAAAAGGCTTCTTTTCCAGGAGTGTCAAGTGGGCATTGTGTGGTAAAGGGTTAAAACTAGGCACCAATTGACAATTTTTTTACATTTCTAAATTGAAAGAATAATTATGCAAGTGAAAAAATGGAAAGTAATACATATCAATCAAGTTACCTGGACATGGTAAAAAAAATTGTGGGACAAGGAGAAAATGGTGTCAACCATCATTTTCTCCTTTTCCCACACTGTTTTCAAAAGGCTATTCCTTACAGGATGTTAAAACCTGTGGTTGTGTGGTCAAGGGATTATTATGTTAAACACTCTATATTATAGTTCATGTGTCTATTTTTAGAAATGTAATGGGTAAAGAAATGGCGTAATTTAATCTGGGGGGAATTATTTCCCCGTCACAATGAATATTTTCCTCCTGCCGAAAATCTGTTAACTACTTTTTTTGTTCTTGTTTTAAAAGTGGCATTTGTTGACAAAATAATCAGAGGAAATACAAGATATGATTTATTTCATCAGCTTGTAGTTAATATGGGGAAATATTTGCCTCAAACAGGAAAGGTCCATGAAAATAACTTGTGCCTTATGGCACTCGTTATTTTCCCATACCTTTCCCTTTTTCTGCAAATATTTCCCCCTATTAACAAGCTGATGAAATAAACTCTATGTAATGCAATATAAGGTATAAACTTACCATTCAGGTGCTGCAGATCAAATATATGTTTCCCTATTTGTTTCAGTTGCTTTCTGAATGATTCTGGAACTGCATAATCACTGAATCTCGGTCCCTGTTGCTCTTTTTTTGACCCTGTAAAAATTAACTTTATTATACTGCAAAGAAATTTCTCCTTATCTGATTGGATAATATGCGCCAACCATATACATGTATATCATGTACACTAGCAAAATCAACGTAACAGCTCTTTCCCTTTCTGGAAAACACTACACTATCAACACAACATCCCAAATGACAGCAGCTATTAAGATTAACATCAAGATTATGCACCAAGCTGCATGTTTTAGCACATATTACTAAGGTTTGAGTGACGTCAGTTCCAAGTGCCATAAGTTTTCACTGAATTGGGACACTCAGAGGAAATTCTACCATCTCAGGGTACTCAATTTTTTAAACCAAAAAAAAGACCCTTCGCCTCGGGGCGACATGATTCACCATAAACATGAACAAGTTTGCAAGTGTCCTGCAACCTGACTGTACAACTAATACTGTAATACAGTAAATTTGTAGACTTCTCCAACTTACAGTGTTTCCAGGTTACTAATACAAATGAGCCATGCTCTGGCTAAATGGAGTTTAACCCATTACCACACAATCCCTACTTTTGACGCCCTTGAGAAAGAAACCTTTTGAAAACACTGTAGGAAGAGGAGAAAATGCTGGTAACCAGCATTTTCTCCTTTTCCCACAGTGTTTTCTATCCTTCCAAGAACAATTTTCAATTTTTCAGTCACCTTTATTATGTCGTCTGCAAATGCTTTCAATTTGAACCAGCCTAAAATTTTGCCGTGTGGTAAAGAGTTAAAACCGGTCCGATGAATCACCGAAATACCACAATACACCATTTTTTTTTTTCACTATCAAGTTCAGATTACTGATGAAAGTCAAATTAATTGTCTTTTTTCATAATATTTGACACAAAATTTTAACCTTGACAGAACTGAAAACATTTGCAGACGACAATTTCAGTGTGATACAAATGGCGCAAGTTCTCTATGATAGGGTAGAAAATATTGCGGAAAAAGGAGAAAATGCTGGTAACCAGCATTTTCTCCTTTTCCCACAATATTTTCAAAAGGATTCTTTCCCAGGGTCGTTAATTTTTTTGCTTCTGTCATAATGTTTTAAACTTACCGTCAATCAACAATAGTTCACTAAAATATCTCGAAAAACGACAAATATTTCATACAGTTATCAGTAATCTAAACCTGATAGAAAAAAAAAAATTGGGGTATTTTGGTGTTTCGGTGGTATTTCGGTGATTCGTCGGACCCATTTAACACTGCGTTATACCTGTACCTAGCAAGTCATAACATTATCAGAGATCCATAAAATCAATTCTGTCTGACAACTAACTGGACCATATAGTAGAATTGTCCACTGAAACAGAAAATTGACTCATGGCAAACCGTATCAGTGTAGATCAGCCTGTAAAAAACATTTAGCCCTCTATTCCCAGAGTATGGTTCAAATAAATTTTTAACATGGAACAGTTTTGGTTGGTTTGTCAGTTAACTCTTTATCAAACAACAGAATTTTGAGCTAGTCCAAATTGAAAGCATTTGCAGATCACAAAATAAATGCAACTCAAAAATTGAAACTTGATTTTGGAACGGTAGAAAACATTGTGGAAAAAGGAGAAAATGCTGGTTACCACCAGTATTTTCTCCCTTTCCTACAATGTTTTCAAAAGCTTTCTTTCACAAGGTCATTAAAATTCAGGATTGTATGGTAGAGTTAAGATTGCTAAGTTGCTAATTATAGTTTAACAGATTATAGTTTAACTAAAGTCCTATTAGAGGCAACTATTTTTTTCTGTTTTTTATTTTGTTTTGTGTGTACTCTTACTCACAAAAAGAAAACAAAACATCAACCACCTTTTTCTCTCTTCTTCCCCTCTTCTGAATCTAAATTGTTGGCTACTCAGTTTGCTAGTACAGATAACTGTTCCCAAAGGCGATGTTACTTTTCGACTGGTCGCCTATGGTGTACAGTAAATATCCAAATATGAAAAAGATCACCGGGGCGTCTCATTATTGAGACTACTCAGTTTGCTTGCTTTAGAGAGATAGAAAAGAGAAGTATTTTGTTTGAATTACTAGTGAATATGAGTTATAGAGTATAAGAATTCAATCAACAACCTTTTATCAAATAATCCCTAAGTTTTCACAACCCTGACCAATAAAGCTCTTGAAAACATTGTGAGAAAAAGGCAAAAATGCTGGTAGTGGTAGCAAGCATTTTCTCCTTCGACCACAATTTTTTCGACTCTTCAATAAAAAGACATGATATTACCTTCAATCTGCTGTCTGTAAAAGATTAACTCTTTACCAATTGACAAAATTTTGGACTGGACCAAATTCAAAGCATTTGCAGACAACAAATCTAATGTTGCTAAAATGGTGATTTTCCTGTCTGGTAGGACTAAAAACATTGTGGGAAAAGGAGAAAATGCTGTTTTCCAGCATTTTCTCCTTTTCCCACATTGTTTTCAAAGCCTTTCTTCTATCGGGTCGTTAAAAATCAGAATTGTGTGATAAAGGGTTAAATCTGGGCTAGTTGAAAATTTGATTTGTCTGATAAAGCTTTTCTTTTTCTCCCTGTACTAGAAACCGAAAAGCTTCTTCACTGGAAATTTCTAGTAATATGTTTACCTTTTTTCTGCCGACTAATTTTAAATTCTACACTTGTTCCACCAAGAACCTGTAACAAGGCTCTCACAACATGAGACGAATATGAATCTGTCAAAAATGACCCAATATCTTCTACAATTGCATCAGATAAATGAAAGATCATGTCTTCCAGGGAAGTTGCTCTGTTTTCAGAATCATTTGTCTGGTCCAGGCAGTCCTCTCCTTTTTCATCCTTAATGTCTTCAGCTTTTGTTACAAATTTTGTAGATCTCAACAAAATACTTTGTAAAACATGGCTTGCAAATCTGTCTTTTAGCACAGTATTTATATCCGCTTTAAGTGCTTCATAAAGTACATTTAAATTCTCAGCGGTAGCCATTGCGACAAACTGTTCAACAATAACGCTTGTTTCTGCACACTGACATATGTGTAGTGCATCTTCTTCCAGCTCAGCAAATACATTTTCAAGGCAGCTCTCTGTAACAAAATGTAATGACAATTTATCATCATATTGTCTATTAATCCTTTATCACACAAGAACAACTTTGATTCATTACCAAACAACAATATTTCAGGCTTGTCCAAATTGAAAGCGTTTGCAGATGGCAAAATAAAAGTGGCTGAAATTTGAAAATTGTTTTGTAAAGGATAGAAAACACTGTGGACAAAGGAGGAAATGCTGGTTACCAGCATTTTCTCCTTTTCCCACAATTATTTCTAAAGGCTTCTTTACCAGGGTTGTCAAAGGTAGGGATTGTGTGGAAATGGGTTAAATGACCTTGAAAAAGAAGGCTTTTGAAAACTTTGTGGGAAAAGGAGAAGATAATAATCAACATTTCTCACAATGTTTTCTACCCTACATAATAATAAATTTCAGATTTTGAATCACATTTTTTTGGTCTTCTGTAAATGCTTGCAATTTCGAAAAGTCGAAAATTTTGTTGTTTGGTAAAAGATTAACCAAATGACGAAATCTGAGACTTCCAACTGCAGACTTTCAATGAGGCTTGAATTACCAGGTTTGGTCATGAAAGCCTAGAGAATATAGTGGGAAAAGGAGAAAATACTGGCAACCAGCATTTTCTCATTTTACCACAATGTTTTCAAAATGCTTCTTCCTTAGAGTCATTTAAAGTCTGGTTTGTGAGGTAAGGGACTGAAGGCTTACAGCCAAAAACATACAATTTAGGAGTAAAATTTAGAAAAATTCAATTCATACCATTTTAAAGTATGAATATTATTATGAGGTCTTACAATGTACCTTAAAGTTCCAGACACTGGTAGGAAAAAACAAGAGGGCCATGATGGCCCTGAAATCACTCATCTGAGTCTTTTGACCAAACATGGCCCATTTTCAATCTCTTTTGAGATATTATAACAAACATTCTACCAAGATTTTCATGAGTTATTGACCCGAAATGACCCACTTTCATACTGGTGTAAGACCAACATTCTGACCAAGTTTCATGAGTATTGCATTTAAAGTGAGACCTCTAGAAGGTAAACAAGATTTTCGAAGAGTTGACCTAATGACCTAGTTTTTAACCCAACATTACCAATTTTTTAATCTCTTTCAAGATATTATAATATAAAGACAAACATTCAACCTTTCAAGAGCTTTGGACTAAAAATATGGATTCTGGAGCATACAGGTTTTTCTAAGATTTGACCTAGTTTTTTATCAGACATTACCCTACATCGAACACTTTTGAAATATCACTAAGACAAACATTCTGACCAAGTTTCATGAGTATTGGACTGAAAATGTGGCTCCTAGAGTTTACCAAAGGTTTTTCTAAGATTTGATCAAGTGACCAAGTTTTTGACCTGACATTACCCATCACCAAAGTCTTTTGAGATATCACTGAAACAAACTTTTTGACCAAGTTTAATGAGCATCAGACTGAAAATGTGGCCTCTGGAGCATACACAAGGTTTTTCTAATTTTTGACCCAGTGACCTCATTTTTGACCCAAAATGACCCATTTCAAATTCTTCAAGGTATCATCAAGACAAACATTCTGACTAAGTTTCAGGAGTACATAAACAAGTTTTTTTTCTAATATTTGACCTAGTGACCTAGTTTTTGACCCAACATGACCCATTTTCATTTCAACCAATTTTCAGGAGATTTGGATCGTAAATGTAGCCTCTAGAGAATACACAAGGTTTTTCTAAAATTTGACCTGGTGACCTAGTTTTTAACCCAACATGACCTATTCTTTAAGTCGTCCAAGATTTCATAAAGACAAACATACAGTACTGACCAACTTTCGAGAGTTTTGGACTGAAAATGTGGCCTTGAGAGCATACACAAGATTTTCCTAAGATTTGACCTAGTTACCTAGTTTTTGATCCCACATGGTCCACTTTCGAACTCATTTGAGATATCATCAGAGTGAACATTCTGACCATCTTTCAAGAGTGTTAGACTGAAAATGTGGCCTCTAGAGGATACACAAAGTTTTTCTAATATTTGATCTTGTGTTATGTACATACCCATTTATTCCTAGCTTTGTACATGTGTGTATTTATTTTGAATGGTTTTCCCCTGTGGCTATTTTTAGAACTGGATTCTCTTTTGTGGAATATTGTTCTGGAAGTTTCTGGGTCTTTTTACAATCTGATTACTAGAAATTATGCAACTAATTTTAACATGAATTTTCTGGAAGTTTCTGTGCTATTATAAAAGGAAAAGCTCTTTACATCTCAGCGTTCACTAGTTAATACATGATTGCAAGACTAAAGTGGGGATTATTTTGTGTTTGTGTCATATAATTAGTGCTTGGATTACATTCAGTTAGGATCAGGATCAGACTGGAATTAAAACTGGAATAAATTGTCTTTTGTATTTAACGTCTAAGGTATTGTTTTGTGCTATTGTAATATTGTCACTGATTATTTAATTTATTGTTAATAAATTCTGTTAATTGTTATTGTTTGTTGCTGGCTTCTACTTTCTAGTTAAGCCTGGCTCGTAACACCTTGTGACCTAGATTTTGACCTAACATTAACAATTTTCTAAAGTGTTTGAGATATCATCAAGACAAACATTCTGACCAAGTTTCACAAGAATTGGACCGAAAATATGGCCACAAGAGCATACACAAGTTTTTTTCTATGATTTGACCTAGTGATCTATTTTCTGACCCAAAATGACCTTTTTTCAAAAATGTCAAAGATTTTATTGAGAGAAACATTATGACCTAGTTTCATGAGTATTGAATTGAAAATGTTGCCTATAGAGTGTACACAAGGTAAAAGTAGATGACGAAGGATGGACGACAAACCCAAAGTACTTTGTGCTGACAGGTGAGCTAAAAACTAGACCTATCACAAGGCAAACAAATACCCCCACAGGCACTTTGTCACCGAGACAGCAAAATCAGAGAATGGCAGATATTTACAAAACAAAGATCCGACACCAGTGACCCACACCTTTGATTTGAGTGACCCAAAACCATTAGGGCATTTTCTTTTGCCATAAGCAACACTAAGATAGGGTCCAAGGGCTTTCAAGTTAGAGCACTGAAATGAAAAAGTCTACCAATGAATTGACAGAATGGTGGATGAACGGACACACAGGAAATGGTGAAACCAGTATACCCCCTTCTTCTTTGAAGGAAAGTTGTAAAATTATAGACAGAAGGGAACTATTGAGAATAAACTGAGGTTAAGTACATGCTCCAGATAGAATTTCACAAAGTCCTTTGATTATGCGCTAATAGTATTCCCTCTAGACTGCCTCTTCATATGCTCGCGGTACTTACGCCTATGCGGCCAACATAAACTACAAAAAACCGAAGGCAAATATTATTATCATGAATTCATTTATCATTTCATTCGGTTTGGTCAAATAAGTCGTCATACAACGGTTTTGAAAGGGAATTCCAGTCTCTTTCGGCATCTGGACATGTGTACCCAAACAACAGCCATCTTTGATGATGACGTCATGTATTCGCGGTAATTGAGAAAACTTTGTGTATGGTGGCCTGAATGTATCATATATTTACTTCAGGGCAGTTCATGTGACTTATTTGTTTACAGTTTTGTGTAGCCGAACCGTATATCGGTCAGAATTCGATGGGACTTGTATTTTTTTTTTTTTTTCAGAGGGAAAATGGGGTTTGTAGGTGATAAAGGTACTGAGCATATCAACATTGATTTTTTTATTGTTTAGTTACCGATAAACGAAACTTTCTTGGGTTTTCTGTTTTCGTTTGACAGTCTCCCGTGATGGCTTTGCATCTATAAACAACCGTTAGGTGCAGCTAGTGTTTGTTTATATCGGAAAATACCATTAACGCGAGGATATGACTCCCGCAACCATATGACATTACAGTATACTTCAAGCACAAAATTCTAGGGATAAAATGTGTCTTATAAGAAAGCATTTACGGTATGAACAACGCAGTTCAACATTCTTACTTTGACATCATATTTCTGATGTTCAGCTTTCATCCAGTTCATCTTTTTCTAGTATGTCTGTTTGCAGTTCCACTTATATCATGTTCATTTCTATTTCTTTTATACCCTCACCAATGTCTTGTTATTTTACCTTCAGTCTGAAAGTTTGCCTGATCATGCAATATTTAAAATGCTCAAACTATGGGCCGAAATTGCTAAGGGCCTATATTGTACGGGCCGAAATTTTTATAGACCTAAATTGTCATTGGCCGAATTTGTTACGGGCCGAAAGGTCGAGTCACCGATGAAAATCCCTTTCCAAAGACAACAACGACCACTGCACAAGTAGACGTTCAAACTTTATTCTAGCACTTAAAAAAGTCACCTTTTTCTTCACTCGTTGAAAATCCGACTTGAGCAGCTTCAGCTGCCCTTTTCAAATAATTACTTGTCGCATGTTTCATGTTGATGTTTGTTTGTTTTCACGTGGTTATGCTGTTGTTGTTGTAAATATTTGTCCGGAAATACATTAGACTATACTTAAATTCGGATTTTTCAAAAAACAATGAAATTAGTTCGATGTGTTTCTATTTAAGTCTTTTAAACCTTTTAAATGAACTTAATTCCCCAAAAGTGATATTTATGGTCACAGCAATTTGATAATTTGTGATACTGCTAAACCGCTACTAATTCGAATATTCGTAAATTAAGACATTCAATTTTGTTTTGTAACGGCACTGGAAAATTAAATGATGAAATCAGTACTTTATTCACTTTGAAGGATTGTCATATCATTGCCTCGTAAAATAATAATGTTGCACACTTATTCTTGTATTTCAAGAAAAATGGAACATCTGCTAAGAAGATCCGTGGCCAGAAATATTGGACCAGTGGAGGTATGACCTTGCAGTGCAAATTTTAATTCTTGTTTCTGAAGCTTTTTCTGAAAGAATCTTTACTTAGTTCTGTTTTAGAAGTAGATGTATTCACATTGCCAGTTGTATAGTCAATATTTAGAAGAATGTTTACGGAAGTGTATTAGCTGAGAAATTCTATCACTGTTTAATAAGGCCTTAAATGGGAAAAAGACAATTCATCGACAAGACAGTTCCTCGACAAATTTGGAGGCAGTTTCCCAACACTTTTGAGGACAATTCACCGACATTTTGTTTCAACATCATACATTAATTGTCCTGATAAAAAATGGTTGATGTCGAATTCTATGGATGAATGGTCTTTTGTGACTGAAGTGTTTCCCAAGTACATGGCATCAGCCTGTGACAGATGTTTCGGTAACAGACGTGTTCGGTAACATAGACTTACAGAGTAAATCGATTGGATGTTTCGGTAACAAAGCAATTATACTGTGTTTTTGTTCTGTGACGTTCTTTACACCTAGTTTATGGCTTTGTTTTGTTCAAACCTTTTACTTTTGCACTTTTCACCAATTTATCCCTTGATAGATTGGTTCAAATCCTTTATTTTTTTCACTTTCCACCCTTTTCGCTTGATAGATAGGTAATCCACATGGTCAATACACACAGCATGGAATAAGGTTTGTAACAAAAAAATATTTATAAAACATAGTGGAAATTACAAATTAAGGTTTTAAAAACGAAGGTTTGAATAAAATATAGTCATACGATGAGTGTAAAGAACGTCACGATATATAAACACTATATAATTGCTTTGTTACCGAAACATCCAGTTGATTTACTCAATAAGTCTATGTTACTGAACTCTTCTGTTACCAAAACATCCGTAAATCGCATCAGTAAACACATATATTTTCTTACCACTTCTTTTTTGCAAATTACAACTAAAATAATGTAATAATTCTTGATATACAGTACAATGTCATTCAAGATTCTTTGAAGCTTTTTTCTCTAAAGGTGCTCATTCCCTCTCTCTCACACAGATTGATTGGGGGCGAAACAACTAGGGGAGGAAATGGTTTGGGGGCGAAACAACTAGGGTTTGGGGCGAAACAACTAGGGTTGAAAAATAAGAGCCAAAACGACCATGGGGGCGAAACATCTTGTTACAAGTACATGTGGTCTAAGTGAGATTGTGTTCAATAATTTATGACGGCCTCGTGAAATGTCTATTATTTTGTGTAACTCGGCTTTGTTTCAGGGAACATTTTGACAGCTTTTCCTAACAAATTTTCCCAAATTGTTAATACTGTATTAATGTATTTGAAATTAAGGGGTGACAGATGTTTCGGTAACAGACAAGATCAGTAATATAGACTTAATTAGTAATTAGATTGGATGTTTCAGCAACAAAGCGATTATAGATTGTTTATGTTCTGTGACACCTGAAGTATGGTTTGTTTTATTCAAACCTTTTACTTATGAACTTTTCACCCTTCTGTCCCTTGATAGATAGATTCAAACCTTTTATTTTTTCACTTTCAACCTTTTTTCTGGTGATAGATAGGCAATCCACATGTTTAATACATACAGCATGGAATGAGATACATAACAAAAACAAATTATTTATGAAACACAGTGGGAATTACAAATCAAAGTTTTAATAACGAAGGTTTATCCATCATATTTTACCCCTGACCTCAAAACAGTTTACCCCATTTGAACTTTTCACCCTTTAAACTCCTTACCAAACGAGAAAAAAATGAATACTTCAGGGATCTCCTTTGACCCGGGACCTCGGGTTTTGACGCTTGAAAATCGTAAGTGACCCCGATTTGA
Source organism: Tridacna crocea (assembly GCA_943736015.1). NCBI lineage: Eukaryota > Metazoa > Mollusca > Bivalvia > Cardiida > Cardiidae > Tridacna > Tridacna crocea. Next base: position 15,614,063 of record OX031065.1, read on the forward strand.
CGCTCGAAAAAAATACCTTAAACGTCACATTGACGCACACGAATTCTGGCTTAAGCCTCAACCATATAAGCCGTAAGCGTGATTAAAACGTAATCAGATAATATGGCCGACCGTCAAATTCTTATCAGTGTTGCATATTGAACACTTCCGAAACTGAAATCGGCCTACGCCAACTTGATTGTGATATATCAGGTATCCTAAGCTGTTAACCCTTGCATCTCCCTAATTATCCGATAGACGAAGATCCGATAATGGTGGGGCATTGGCCAGTTACCGGGTACGCGTGTTCTATTAATAGAATACATTCATGAACAATCGCAATTTTTTGGACACTGTGGTGCAGAATGAATTACATGTAAGCGAAGTTTTACTTCCGTTTATCAAGTAAATTTGACAGCGTCAAACGCGATTTTTTTTTTTTGAAATAGCTCTACTTGACCTTTTTAAGTTTAAGTGGCCTTACAGAATTCTTTTCTCATAAATTTCTGTTTCTTATGAAGAATACTAAGGTCTATATTTCGCCATTTTTTATGGGAGCTAGACAAAGTTGTTGCCTGATAATTTTCGGAAATCGGCATCTTCAAGAAAGGTTAAGTGTGAAAGGATATTTCTTAGATCATTTGAACGACAAAACAGATATTTTGCGACGAATTTAATCAAAATTGTGTCACAAATATTTCTAGTAATGCATAAATTAATGACTGGTAGTCTATACAGAAATTGAAATGGCTGTTGAGCAGACGGCACCTTTTCAGATTTGAATAGATTGAAAGAATTTGCAGACAATTAAATTGTTGCCTTTGAGAACGTGTTTAGCCTTTTCAAAGGTAGAAAACACGTTAGAAAAAGAAAAGAAAAAAAAGCTGGTTTCCACTATTTTCACCTCTTTCGCCATTAATTAATAATGGCCTTCTTTCTCAGGATTGTTCAAACTGGGGATAGTGTGGTCTGGGATCTTACATAAGATCCCTGGTGTTGTGAAAGGTAAAGCCTGATTAATTTTTTTTATTGAACCTTTAGCAGGCCCGTAGGAACAGGGGGGGCTAGGGGGGGGGGCTCAGCCCCCTCCAATAATTTTGAAAATCATAGTAACTAAAATACGAGTTCATAGCGCAATGAAACAATCATGCAAAAACCCCAGTATTTCGAAGTTAGCCCCCCCCATCTTGAAATCCTTCCTATGCGCTGTTTAGATCATTCACTAGCCTGCAAGCACAGGAATTTGAAGATGACTTTCAGTACTTGGCTCTCTAATGGATGTAATGAAACCATCAAAAATACTTAAATGAACTGAATGACTTATATCAGTGATGCAAAGCTGTAGATCTAGATTTATATTGATCATACAGGACTCACAGTCATGAAATACTTAGAAAATGACACTAAGACCAAGTGACAGTGACTGGGCTCATTGACTGATCCTGGGTTTTGACGGATCAACCTTTTGGCTACTAAAACTCTTTGGCTGGCACCAACCTAGCTCTTGAATTGAAAATTTTGACTCTTGAAAATTTCAATTTGACTCTTGGATTTTGTGGCCCAAGAGTCAATGACTCCTGAGTTTCAGATGCTAGGGAGATCCCTGTACTTTCCCAAGTTGTAGACAACAAATTCATTGTGATTGAAATAATGTGATTTGCCTCTGAAATATAGATAGCATTGTAGGGAAAAGGGATTATATTAATAACAGTATTTTTCCCTTTCCCCCAATGTTTTCAAAGATTGCTCAGTTAATCTAAAATCATTTCATAAATTTTTAAGTGATTCACAAAAATTTCAAATCTAAGGGGAAAAGAAATCTTATTTTCCTATAGATTTATAGTTTGCAATAGATTTGATTAAACAACTAAAGCAAGCAACATTTGTTTGATCAATGTGCAATATATACAATAAAGTCAACCACAAAATTAATCAAAACAATCATTTTTAGCTCCACTGGCCGAAGGCCAGCGGGCTAATGTCATGGCCCTGTGTCCGTCGTGCGTCCGTCCGTCTGTGCGTGCGTCCGTGCGTGCGTTAACTTTTATTTCAAACATCTTCTTCTCTGAAACTACCCATCCAATTTTGATGAAACTTCACAGAAATGATCCTGCCATGGTCCTCTTCAGAATTCCTTGAAAGAATTTTATTCCTTCAAAAACTCTGGTTGCCATGGCAACAAAACTGAAAATATTGAAAATTTTAAAAAATCTTCTCTGAAACCATAAGGCCTAGGGCTACCAAATTTGTCATGTAGCTTTATCTAGTGGACCTCTACCAAGTTCCTTCAAATATTAGCCCTGGGGTCAAAATTGGCCCCACCCTGGGGGTCACAAGTTTTATATGGGCTTATATAGGGAAAACTTTAAAATCCTTCTGGTACCTAGCCATAGGGCCTATGGCTACCAAATTTGGCATGTAGCTTTATCTAGTAGACCTCTACCCAGAGTGCCCAAATGATAGCCCAGAGGTCAAATTTGGCTCGGCCCTGGGGGTCACAAGTTTTATATGGGCTTATATAGTGAAAATTTTCATACCAAGCCATAAGGCCTAGGGCTACTCAATTTTGCATCTAGCTTTATCAAGTGGTTGACTACCAAAGGTGCCCAAATTGTAGCCCTGGGGTCAAATTTGGCCCTGTCCTGGGGGTCACAAGTTTTACACATGGGCTTATATTGGGAATTTTTTAAAAATCTACTTGTACCTAGCTATAAGGCCTAAGGCTACCAAATTTTGCATCTAGCTTTATCTAGTGGGCCTCTACCAGGAGGGCCCAAATTATAGCCTTAGGGTCAAGTTTGTCCCCACACCAGTGGTCACAAGTTTTACATGGGCTTTTGTGATGACTTTCCAAGTCATCTTGTTACTAACCATAATAAAGACTGGGACCACTAAATTTAGCCCTGTCTCATGGATTTTATGTTTTACAGGGCCTTTTATTGAGAAAACTTTGAAAATCTTCTTCTTTATAACCACACATTCTAGACCTGTATTATTTGGTATGGGGCTTTATCTTGTAGACCTCCACCAGGATTTAAGTAATTATAGCTTTGTGGTCAAAACTGGATTTGCCCAGGGGTCACAACTTTTTTGTTGGTTTTTATGGAAAAAAATTGTAAGCCCTCAAGTTTGAAACCAGTTGGCCAAATAATGTAATGTTTGGCTTGTAGTGTTTTTATGAATTAGCCAGTGGAGCGATACAGGGCCATCATGGCCCTCTTGTTTTAAGTCTTTTTTGACCAGGTATACATAATACCTGCAGACTATGAAAAAGCAGTTTCAGTCAAATAGTGTTTTCAGAAGACTTCTTCCTCAAGGTTGTAGAAACCAGGGATTGTTTGGTAAAGCATTCTTCATGAAAGGACAAAATTGAAGATATGTGCAGACAAAAAAATAAGTGTAGCTCAAATTATGATCTTTCAAAGAGTAGTAAACAGTGTGGAAAAGGGGAACAAGCATTACTAGCATTTTCTCTTGTATCCACAATATTTTCTAGTTATAACCTTTCTTTCTTCAAGATCGTTAAAAGTCTGTATTGTATGGTAAAAAGTAATTAGATTTGCATTTTTACATTTTTCAGATCAGGAGAGGGTTGCATTTTCTGTCTCGCTTGGGGAGAGAGGATGTTAAACAGATATTCCAAAACTGGTCAGTCATGCGCAACACTAAGTCCACAAGGCTTGAGAAAGTGTTTCGAAAAGTAAACAAACGTTCCAAAGAACCTTTGAAAGAGGAAGGAAAAAATGGTAATTAATTGTAATGATCACTAATATTTCCATCCTAAGATGAAAAAAAGCTACTTCTACGCCTTTATAACAGATATTTTCACATGTGTTTAATGAGGATAAATATTTTATCATCCAGTAACTCTTCACCAAAGGACAAAATTTCAGACTCGTGCAAATTTAAAGTACCACTTTTGTGACAATTCAAATGTGGTTCAAATGATAGAATTTGTCCTTGCATGGGTAGAAAAAACTGCATTCCAGCATTTTCTCCCTTTTCCACAATGTTTTAACATTGGATCATTTAAAGTAGAGGCTTATCCCTTTACTCCATAGATACCCATTTCAACACATTGCTTGTAGGAGCCTTTGGAAAACATTGTGGCAAAAGGTGAAATTGCTCATCATGAGCAATTTCACCTTTTGCCACAATGTTTTCCACACTATCAAAAGGTGTCATATACGTATAAGAAACGGCTTCATCCTTCCTGTTATATAGGGTCAATTAAAGATACCATAGAAATGCCTTATGGGGTAAAGGGTTAATACCTTAACTCTTTACCATACAATCCAGACTTTCAACAACCCTGAAGAAGAGGGCTTTTGAAAACATTGTGGGGAGTGAAGGAAATGCTGGTAATCAGCACTATCTCCTTTTCCCACAAAGTTTTCTAACATTCTGTAAACAAATTTTAATTCAGGTTAATTTTGTCATTAATACATGCTTTCAATTTGGACCAGTCTAAAATTTTATGTGGTAAATGGTTGAATGAAATTTGGGGTGGTATGTTTAGTCTAAATTACATCAGCCTGTTACTGCTGTACACATATATGTGGTAAGGTATGTCCATGTAAAGTGTTGGTACACTTAGGCAGCAGAAGTATTCTTTGTCCATCACTGATGACTGAGGAAGTGCATCCTTTGGATGTTTGTTAGAGTTCCCAATGCAGATGTTTTATGTTTACAAGTTTTTATGGTGAAAGGAGTGAATTTTCACCAAGAGCACTTTCTCCTCTTTTCACAATGGTTTCACATGTATTGGACTATAAATCATGGTGATAACCATAAATTGTATTGTCTGTATGTAAAAGTGTGGTATTCTCAGTCATCAAAGCAAATTTGTTTCCGTTGGTTATGTATTTTCCCTTTACCCCATAAACTCATTTTTAAACAACCATAATAAAAGGTTTTAAAAGTTGAAAAGGTAAAATATGCTGGTAACCAGTTTTAATGCCCTTTCCATAATGTTTTCCACCAGTTTATCTCTTTACCAAACGACAAAATTTTTTGCTTGTCCAAATTGAAAGCATTTGCAGACGTTAAAGTAAAAGTGACTGAAAATCTGAAATTTGTTTTGTGAAGGGTAGAAAGCATTCTGGGAAAAGGAGAAAATGCCAGGATGTTTTCTAAACGCTTCTTTCTCAGGGTCGTTAAAAGTTGGGATTGTGTGGGAAAGAGTTAAAAAGAAAGAAATGATCTTTTAAGGTAAAGGTTGCTTCTTGGAATCCCCAGGTTAGCCTATTTGTTTTGAAGGACTGATGATAGTCTTTCAGATGGGATTCATTCTTCTCTCACCTCTGATCATTATTTTGATGATGATTATCGGTGAAAGTAGCCCGTATCTTGGGAAAGTAGTTGTTGGCAGTACTAGTAAAAAAACCTGAGAAAGCATGGATATGTTTAACCCTTTACCACACAATCCCCACTTTTAAGGACTCTGGGGAAGCAGCCTTTTAAAAACATTGTGAGAGAAGGAGAAAATGCAGATAACCAGCATTTTCTCCTTTTCCCACAATGTTGTATCCTTGTTAACCCTTTCCCAAACAATCCCTGGTTTTTACGACCCCGAGATAGAAGCCTTTTGAAAACATTGTGGGAAAAGGAGAAAATGCTGGTAACCAGCATTTTCTCCTTTTCCCACAATGCTTTCTTTCCCCCTGGATACAACTTTCAATTCTGGAGTTATTTTTATTTTGATGTCTGCTAATGCTTTCAATTTGGACCAGTCTAAAATTGTCGTTTGCAAATGCTTTCAATTTGTTCCAGTCAGTAATTTTTTTGTTTGGTAAAGAGTTAATGGTTGCCTTGATATAACAAAAATAATGTTGAAAATGGTATTAACAGACAGATTAAAACTTTGACTTTCTATATTGTCAAATTTTATGCTCAGAGAACCAGATAACAGGGAGTGATGGCATTCTAAATTTGTTATTTCTCTTCCAAACCCTATGTTGTGGGTACTCATTAGAATCGTCTCATTGAGACGATTCTAATGAGTACCCACAACTTAGGGTTTGGAAGAGAAATGAAGCATATTTTCAATACGAAATCAAAATCACTCTCACTATCTGGAGCTCTGATTATGCTACAATAAAAGGTACCTAAACAGGACCTATTTTCTGTGCTGTCATTTTCTAAAAATTTTCTCCTAATTTTTCTTTGTATTTGCAGATAAGAATGACTCCAAGATACTAGAGAAAGAGTTTACTTTTAAGTTCGAAAAAGGGTGAGTTGTTTGCAAGATGCAGAGCTTTGTAGCTTCGCTATCACCATTTCTTGCACAAAACCTTTGTTTTGTTGTGACTCAATCAAATTTTCAGAATGAGGCAAAACTGATGAGTACCAACTTCATAGGTTTTAGTCGTTATCTTCAAAAGTATTTCCTTTTACTTGTAACCAGTATTTTCTTCTTTTCCCACACTGTTTTCAAAGGCCATCCTTAGGCAGCCATAGATGTTAGGATTGCAATTTACAAGCTAGTTAGGCTTATGTTGTAACTTAGCAATTTTCACCAGTCTGAATAAAAAAATTTACAAGCCCATATTAAATTCTGTATCATGTAACAATTAAATCTGGCTGCTGATCGCGACTTACTGTCCTTTTGAAATTTGTGGACAGTGTAGATCAAGATCAGACTGCATAAAATGTGCAGTCTGATCTTTAAAGTACACAGTCCAAAAAGGAGATATTTCCTCCTTAAAATTAACTTTGAAATAGCAACCCTTGAGTTTCTACAATCCACTTTACAGTATTGTTTAACTTACACAGCAGGATAAGGGTTAGCACACAATCCCAACTTTTAATGACCCTGAGAAAGAAGCTTTTGAAAACATCTTGGGAAAATGAGAAAATGCTGGTAACCAGCATATTCACCTTTTCTCACAATGTTTTCTACATGACATCAAACAAATTAATTTTTTTTTTATCACCTTTATTTTTCAAATGCTTTGAGTTTGGACTAGTCTAAAATTTTGTAATTTGGTAAAGAGTTAAGCCTATGAATAACAGCATCCTAGAGGCTGTGAAAACGATGTCTTTTTCCCCCGATTCCAGCGCTAGTCTTCAAACATAATGTTAGAAGTTGATAATATAAGCTAAGGCCTTTTTGTGTCAGTGAAGCCATAAATCTTCCATTGTCATTTCTGTCTTCATAATTTCGATTGGCACCGACTTTTAAACAGGATTGCTTGGTAATTGGTTATTTTTTGGCTACTACTATTTCTTCTTTTTCCACATAGTTTTTAAAAGCCCTTCTTCTTCTTCAGGGATGTTAAAACCAAACACATGATAAATCCAAATGACAAGAACTTTTACTTGACCTTATTGAAAGCATTATGTAGACATCAAATTAAAGTAAGCAAAGATGATGATCACTGAAAGAGAAGAAAATGTCCTGGGATGAGGAGAAAATACTTAGTATCACCATTTTCACCTTTTCCCACAATGTTTTCAAAAGCTTTTTACCTCAGGGTTGTGCAAACTTGATTTGGTGAAGAGTTTATTTTTCAATTTCAGTAAAAGAAAAGAAGGTGACCCGGAGGTACCACCTAATTTTGCAAGAGTCAGTGCCGTGGTAACAGCCGTGTCTATTGGTGCATTAATGTATTATTCAAGTTATAAAGAAATTTTATGGAAGGACTTTGTGAATGACTATTTGGCATCAGGATCAGTAAGTAGGCATTGGTTTTTATTTTCTTACTTAACTGTTAACTGTACAGTCCCCAATGTACAGAGGGAAGGAAATTTTGAAAAATTGTGGAAATGGTGGTGACCAGCATTTTCTCCTTTTCCCTTCACTATATTTTCTACCCTTGCAGAATCATATCTCATCATCTTCGCCAAATTTAATCCATTGTCTGCAAATGCTGTCAATTGGGACTAATTTAAAACTGTTTTGGTATAGGGTTAAAATCTTATGTAAGGTTGGAGGCCTATTTCATCATGTTCTTACTTTTTACCTCATCACATGATTTGAAAAAGTCTTAGAAATGACAGAAAAGATTTGTAGGAAAATAGAAAATGTTGGCTACCTTTACTTTCTCCATGGTCATGCATGGCTCTAGGACTGGTGACATGGAAGCCCAGGATTCGAGCCGTCCTGGAAGCTAGTACCCAGTGTTTTATCCATTTCCCAAAATGTTTTCTACCCTTTCAGAGCCAAATCCAGTCTAAGAGATTAATTGAGTCATAGTTTGTTTGTGGTATGTCATGACAGCTTCAAATTAGGACAAATCTATGATTTTGCCATTTTGTAAAATGTCAACCCTTAACCAAACAATCCTTGGTCCTTACAACCAAGAGGAAGAAGCTTTTTGAAAAAATTGTGGGAAAAGGAGAAAATGCTGTTAACCAGCAATATTTTCTAAAGTTTTTTATAAGTTGGGATGGTGTGGTAAAGAGTCTTCAGAATTTGAATTTGGACAAGTCTAAAATGTTGTGTTCTGGTAAAGAGCTGCAAGACCTTTTCTACATATGTGACATAACTTTTTCTTCCTATCTCTTTCTTTTAGGTACAGAAGTTGATCGTTTATAATAAAGAATGGGTCTATGTACAGTTGCAACCCAATAGCCAAGCAGCTGGAGCATCATATGGGGTGAGATTTAAATTCTGAGGGCCTGTATTCACCAACCATTTTACATGGCTTTCAGAGTCTTAGTCTATAAAGTTTGTGATCGGCTTAGCCAATTTGCTAAGCCAGAATTTATTTGTTAACCCTTTACCACACAATCCCGACTTTTAACAACTCTGAGATAGAAAGCTTTTGAAAACATTATGGGAAAAAGAGAAAATGCTGGTAACCAGCATTTTCTTCTTCTCCCACAATATTTTCTACCCTTCCCAAAACAAACTTTTATTTTTTCACGTCACATTTATTTTGTTGTCTGCAAATGCTTTCATTTTGGTAAAGTCCAAAATTTTGTTGTTTGGTAAAGAGTTAAGCTAATCAGATATTGTGGATTTTAAACACTCTAAAAAATCTTGAGAACTACTCTTAGAGTGTATTGTAGAATGGTTGTTCAGTATGGGCCCTGATACCAATTACTTGATTTTATGTTTGTTTGTTCAAAGAAGAACCCAAGATTTTGTCATAACTCAGGTCATTGTCTTTGTCTGTGTCACTGTGGTGTGAAAGCTTTGACAATTTCTCATATCTCTTTCATCATGTAAAACAGATACCTCGTTAATGTTAAAAAAAAAATGGACTCATAACCAGAAGGGTAGATAACTCTAAATATTTGTGATACAGTGAGTGTCCTTCTTTGACTTATTTCTGTACCATACAAAAACATTTGGACGAGTCTAGATTGAAAGTTACTGAAATTCGAAATTTATTTAAAAAAAAAAAGAAAAAAGAAAACATAGTTGGAAAAGGAGAAAATGCTGGTTACCAGCATTTTCTCCTTTTCCCACAATGTTTTCAAAAGGCCTCATTCTCAGGGTCCCTAAAAGTAGGGATTGTGTGGTAAAGGGTTAATAGACCTTTCGCAAAAAAAAAAAAAAATCAACTGCAGCCAACCTTTGTCAACCACAACCACATGCAGTGCTCTTGCATTCTCTCTGAGCAGGTTCTTACTGTTTCATAATTGGAACAGTTTATCCCTTTGCTATAATGATTTCATATTCTTAGATATGCTTAGTCTAATTCTTGCAGATCACTTATATTCCGTAATTTTGAATTGAGCTGTAATCCTCATTTCAGAATAATGAAAAGTTTAAAGTATGTTTTGCCTTACTCAGGGTTTTCCTTGACGCACGATTTTGTGCGTTTTGACGCACTTTTAAGGAAAATGACCCACATTTTTTTCAGTAATGCGTCATGGTGGACGCACAAATACAATAAGAGGTAATAATGATCTTGTATACTTCTTACACTGTTACATCGTGAGCAGATGAAAAATCTGGAGTACGAAGGGAAAATGGGACGAAACACTGGACTGTGTATCGATTTCACTAAAATACCATCGGTCTTTAAACGGGTCTAAACTAAACCAGTCGATCTCAAATGAAAACAATATGGCTCTGTCAAAATCGACGCCATTCTTGCTGTCTGCTAGGAAGAAGACCCCTTAACCCTTTACTCCATAGACACTCATTTTGACACATTGCTTGTTGGAGCCTTTGGAAAACATTGTGACAAAAGGTGAAATTGCTCGTGTCACAATGTTTACTATGCTATGAAAAGGTGTCATATACACATAAGAAACAGCTTCATCCTTGCTGTTATTTAGGGTCAATAGAGATACCATAGAAATGCCTTATGGGGTAAAGGGTTAAAAAAAAGATCAGACGATACTGCGGCTGGTAAGAGCACCCAAAACAATATTTCAAGGTTTCGAGGGTTTACTGTAAATTAGCTAGAGATACACTGTGTTTTTCGGTATGAAAGCGAGCCGCGTGTCAAAACACAAGAATCGGTCAGTTATCTAATTGGTGAGAATAGTTTATTTTCGGCCGAAACGGATAATCTTTATCAAGAAAAATAGCGGAGACTTCCCACTCTGGCCGACAACAGGCTTTCTTCGCCAACGAAATGGTCGATTCCTGTGATGAAAACAAAATAACCCTTAACTATAGCGAGAGGCTACACATAAAAAAACACATGCTGTACTTTCACAAATAGTAGCTTTTGTTTTAGCGATTTAGCGAATTACATTTTGTTGTGACCCCCACAAATTCCAAAATGACCCCCATTATTTTTGACTAGGGGGTCACATTGACCTCCTATTTTTGTGGCAGAGGGAAAACCCTGCTTACTTTACATCAGCCATGTAATACTTTGGTTCTGCAATTTCCAAGACCTTGTACTTCCAAAATCAGGCCCTGGTTTGACTTAAAAACTTAAGTCTCTTATTTTGCTCAAATGTGCCTAGTCATTTTCCTACTTTACCCTTTACCAAACAATCCCTGGTTTTTACGGCCCTGAGATATAAGACTTTTGAAAACATTGTAGGAAAAGGAGAAAATGCTGGTAACCAGCATTTTCTCCTTTTCCCACAATGTTTTCTACCATGCTGGAAACAAATTTCAATTTTTGGGTTACATTTATTTTGTCATCTGCAAGTGCAGTCAATTTGGACTGGTCCAAAATTTTGCTGTTTGGGAAAGGGGTAAGTATGGGGACAAAAAATTATTCAACAAAAGTGGACCTTGGATGATTAATATCAGCTATGCTATCTTGAAAATGGATCAAATTTGTTTACAGAAAGTATCAATCCAAGGCTGTCTGTGCAGGCTGACCTGGGTCAGACCTTTTTGCTATTGTTCAGTGGATGCACGTCCACAGACTATTCTACCTAACGATTCAGTTGACTGCGAGACAAAATGGAATTTATGTTTTCAGAATTCTGTGATGGCATGCATCATGCAGATGCTTTAGCCATTTTTAGCCAGGGCACCATCATATAGTTCTTTGTCTTAACCAACAGGGTGTATTTGGTACCAAGTTATGGTTTAGTATAGGAAGTCTGGAGGTGTTTGAGAAGTATCTGGAACAGGCCCAGGCTGATCTAGGTGTCAGTCCAGCGAATTTTGTGCAGGTGCAATACACAACTATGCCTACCACGTAAGTCCTCTGTGATTTTGCATAGGTTCATTTATCAAAATGTGCAAGTTTGAACCAGTGGCTTCACTTCCCTTACCCTACTAGCTAGAGTTTTAAAGATTCCAAAGATTAACTCTTTACAACACCATCCTGACTTTTAATGACCCTGTGAAAGGAAGCCTTTGAAAACATTGTGGGAAAAGGAGAAAATGCTGGTAACCAGCATTTTCTCCTTTTCCCCACAATGTTTTCTACCTTTTCCATATCAATTTTTTTGATTCACATTTGTTTTGTATTCTGCAAATGCTTTCAATTTTGACAAGTCCAAAGTTTTGACATTTGGTGAAGAGTTATGGCTTTTGAAAGCATAGTGGGAAAAGGAGAAAATGATGTGGTAATCAGCATTTACCCCTATTTCTATAATGTTTGTTTGCCCTATGAAAGAAGTCATCTTTTGAACTACATTCTCATCTACAAATGTTTACAATTGGGTCGATTCCAACATTTTATTGTTTGGAAAAGAATTAACTCTTTACCAAACGGGAAAATTTTAGACTGGTCCAAATTGAAAGCGTTTGCAGAGGACAAAATGATAGTGATTGTTAAATTGAAATTTGGTTTGGGAAGGGTAGAAAACATTGTGGGAAAAAGAGAAAATGATAGTTACCACCAGCATTTTCTCCATTTCCCTTAATGTTATCAAAAGGTTTCTTTCTTAGGGTCATTAAAAGTTGGGATTATGTGGTAAAGACTTAAAGGTTAGATTTTTACATTCTTTGTATAAAAAAAAAAATGCATGTTTTAACAATCCTTAAAAATCAGCTTTTGAGAACATTGTGAGGTGAGGAGAAAATACTGGTATCTCATTATGTTTTAGAGCCAATGCTGTGAATGTTTACTTAACCAGCATTTTCTTTCCCACAATGTTTTCTTCCCTTCTAAGGTCAAGTTTCAGTTTATGAGTCAAGTTTAATTTTTGCCTGCAAATACTTTCAATTTGGACAAGTTGAAAATTTTGTCATTTGGTAATGAGTTAAATGAAGCAAGGTTTGTATTTTTTTTTTTTTTTTTTCATTTGATTATTCCATACTAACTATTTAGTGAATAGAAAAGAAAAAACCTGCTTTAAAAAGGGAATTCTTCTCATCAGTACTGTTGTCTGAGTTCATGGATATTTGGTATAAATAACATTTGATAAGATATGCTTGATTTCATTGACATTTTCAGGTCAGCTGTATTTGGTTTCGCCTTGAATGTCCTGATATTTGGCTTCATTGTGTATTCATTTCGATCAATCATGGTAAGTAAACAACACTTTCCTCAAACAACAACTTTTTAGAGTCACCAAAATACAAAATAATTGCAGAAAGCAAACTAAACAAGGCTGAAATAGTGGATAGTGCACTGTGTTTGAAAAGGCAGACAGACTATTGTGACAAAAAGAAATAAATGCCAGTTAACATCATTTTCTCCTTTTTCCTGGATGCCTTGAAAAGGCTGTCTTTCCCAGGGTCATTAAAACTCAAGGTAAAGGGTTAGACGGGCCTATTCAGATTTTTTATAGTCAATCTTTTTTCCATTTTTTCACAGATTTGATGAGTGCATTAAAATGATTTCTTCCTCTGCGAGCATTAAAAAACTGAACATTCACATTCTGTTACAGTGGCAAGTTCTGCACTTAGATAATTGGGTATTCTATTTGAAATCCGTAATATTTGTCTTAATTTCATGAAATTTGATATTGCGTTATCATAGTTATTTGAATATCATTTTAGATGATCAATGCAAATATTGGATTTTAGACTGTAGACTTTTACTGAAGAGAGATATATTTACCTATTTGTTTATAGCAAAATGCAGGCCCAGGAGCTGCGAGAAGGGGACGTTCCTCTGGAATGTTTGGTTTTGGAAAGACAACAGCTAAAATTGTGAAAAAGGAAGAAAGTGGTGTACAGTTTAAGTAAGTATTTTGTTTAATACATACTCAGGATGTGCCTTTGTTTTGTTATACTGTTTATGTGCTTTTTTCTTCTTAACGTGAAATAAGGGGTCTTTTTTTTATATAAGGAACAACAAAAATTTCTTTTTTTCTTGTTTTCATATAAATTATGTGTGGAAAAAAAGGAAGCCACACAGTATGAAAACTGATATATAAACTTATCGATTATACATTTATAGTCACGGAACAGTCATTTAAGAAACAGTCTCCAAGCTCGGTCTGTAAGATGCAGACTTTAATGTTCCAGAAGAAGTCTTTCACTGCTGATCAATGTTTTGACAGTCATTGTTATTGCAAGTTCCTTAAGGCCTGAGAGGGAATATTGCAGAAAGTGCTGGTGAAAGAAACTCATTGAAAGGCACACTGAATTCTGCGATATATGTGAAATAGTGTTGAAAGAGCTGTAGAATTTCCAAAAGATACAGATAAACAAGAATGGCATTTATAAAGCTTTTCCTCTGCTTCAGATGTTACTTTTTTTTCAGAGGTTATGAACTAAGTTATTAATCATTTTTTTTTATGCTTTTTGTTTTTATCTGCTCTGTAGAGATGTGGCTGGATGTGAGGAAGCCAAGATTGAAATCATGGAATTTGTCAACTTTCTGAAAAACCCTACACAGTATGTGAACCTTGGGGCTAAAATTCCAAAAGGAGCCATTCTAACAGGTCCCCCAGGTACGGGTAAAACTCTGCTTGCCAAGGCGACTGCGGGGGAAGCTGGTGTTCCTTTTATAACAGTGTCAGGATCAGAGTTTAGCGAAATGTTTGTTGGAGTTGGGTCCTCAAGGGTACGTTTACTTTTGATTATTTACTCTACAAGGTAGTTTAAAGCTTTACCAGTTGACGAAATTTTAGACAGGTCCGTATTGAAAACTCTGGCAGACAACAACATAAACATAACTCAAAAATTGAATTTTTTTCCCATCATTGTAGAAAACATTGTTTTCAAAAGGCTTCTTTCTCGGGGTCATTAAAACCAGGGTCTTATGACAAAGTCCTTCACTCTTTACCACACGAGGAAATTTTAGACTGGTCCAAATTGAAAGCATTTGCAGACGACAATATAAAGGTGACTAAAAAATAGAAATTTGTTCTGGGAAGGGTAGAAAACACTGTGGGAAAAGGTGAAAATGATGGTTACCAGCATTTTCTCCTTTTCCCATAGTGTTTTCAAAAGGCATCTTTCTCAGGGGCGTCAAAAGTAGGGATTGTGTAGTAATGGGTTATTAAGGAAACAAATGAACAAATGCATAGCAGAAATACAAGGACCGGGCAGCCAACACCATAACATTTGAGCTGCAGAAAACATTTGGAAAAGGTGCAATTGTTTGTAACAAATAATCGCTTTTTTCCCCACAATGTTTTCAGTAGATAATTACTAGTTTACATTAAGAGTTTATGATAAAGGATTGATTGGGTGAATGGTGTTTTAGGCTGCTTTCAACATTATGTCAGTCATATGACAGAAACAGCTTACCTATTCATGTATGACCTGGGTTTCATTTAGTACTTGGTTGGAGCTCTGAATTGTCTTGCCCATGGACACTCCCTGGACCCAGGGTTCTGAGCAAGGCTGAAACCCAGGGCCTCAAAGGTACTAGTCATACATTTTACCACTGAGCCACTCAGGACCACACGATACCACTAAGCAAAATTTTAGATCTATCCAAACTGAAAGCGTTTGCAGACGACAATTTCAACGTGGCTCAAATGGTGCAATTTTACTTTGATAGGGTAGAAAACTTTTTGAGAAAAAGAGAAAGTGCTGGTTTGCCAGCATTTTCTACTTTTCCCACAATGTTTTCAAAAAGCTCCTTCCTCAGGGTTGTCGTCATTGTGTGGTAAAGGATAAATGATCATGAAGGCGTTGGAACATTTGGTACAGGGTTAAAGTCAAGAATTTTGTTTTAACCATTTTACAGGTGAGAGATATGTTTTCAGAGGCCAGAAAGAATGCCCCTTGTATATTGTTTATAGATGAAATAGACGCTGTCGGACGTAAGAGAAGCAAAGCTTCATTTGGAGGGCAGAATGAACAAGAAAACACACTGAATCAGCTTCTGGTGGAAATGGATGGTAAGTAGAGGGCTGTACCAACATATAAAAAATTGGATTGGATCTGATTGAAAGCATTAGATTCAAACTTAACAGTGGTAATTTTCATCTTTTATAGGGTAAAAAGCATTTTGGGAAAAGGAGAAAATGCTGATTATTAAACCTTTCCCAAAAAACAAATTTTGGACTCTTCCAAACCAAAAGAGTTTGTGGACGACATTTTTAGATTTGGAGAAAATACCAGAAATTTCTCAAAAAGGGTAGAAAACACTGAGGGAAAAGGAGAAATTGCTCGTTACGAGCAATTTCTCCTTTTCCCACAGTGTTTTTGAAAGACTTTTACTGCAAACACGTAAAAGCCAGGGCTTGTTTGGTAAAGGGTTAACCTTTCTTCCTTTTCCAACAAAGTTTTCAAAATCCTTCACTTTCAGGCTTTGTTTGGGAAAAGGTTAAAAAAAGAAATGTGACTCTTGGAGACATATGATTGGTCATCTGCAGAATTCTAATCCTTTTTATCTTGGACATGTCAAGAACTTAACCCATTACCACACAATCTCTACTTTTGATGCCCCTGAGAAAGAAACCTTTAGAACGCATTGTGGGAAAAGGAGAAAATGCTGGTAACCAGCATTTTCTCCTTTTCCCACAATATTATCTGCCCTTCACAAAACAAATTTCAAATTTTCAGTCACTTTTATTTTGTCGTCTGCAAATGCTCTCAATTTGGACAAGCCTAAAATATTGTCATTTGGCAATGAGTTAAGTATATGGTTGCAATAGATTTTGTACAGTAAATTATTTTCTTGATGTTTAAAGCCATTTCAACATGCTTCAGTTATATTGCGGTTGTGTGGTTCTTATACAGTTTCTTACATCAGTATTCTTGTCAAGCCAGTGACTCAGAGCCCTAGATAGAGGGAGTGATTTTGATTTCACAAGTGAAAATATTCATTATTCTCAACAAAATCCTATGTTGTGGGTATTCATTAGAATCGTCTCATTGAGACGATTCTAATGAGTACCCACAACATAGGGTTTTGAAGAGAAATAAAGGATTTAGGATACCATTACTCCCTCTTATCTGGAACTCTGGTGACTGCCCTAATATTTTCATATATGACTTCTTCTCTCCAAGGGATTAGTTATACTTTGGATGTTTTGAGGTAAAAGGTTTACAAACAAATTGTAATTACAGGTTTTCAAACACAAAGTGGCATTGTGGTGCTTGCAGCCACCAATAGGGTTGATATATTGGACAATGCCCTTCTCAGACCTGGTCGATTTGACAGACAGATCTTCATTCCTCTCCCAGACATTAAAGGAAGGTATGTTGTCTAGTTATTGTAATCCCTTCTACCTACAATTTGGAGGTGTGCTTTATACCCATAATATTATAAGGTTTTCATTTCACTCCAAGGCGAAAAGAGAAAGAAACATTGAGAATATCTCTAATATTGCTGAGGATAATTACTTATAACTTGGAAGAGCTTTCAGATAGCAAAAGAGGAACCCATAAAATAGGACCTGGTAACAATTGAAACATTTTATAACAGTGTTTTTAGCCCGCCCGGGTGGCTCAGTGGTGAGCGTATTGGACTCATGACCTGGTGGTTGTGAGTTTGATACCCGGTTGAGGTGAACTTTCTTTCCAGCGTAGTTTCGCCTCTCACCTCTGCTGAAGCATGTGAGAAAAGTAGTCTGTGGCTTTGGAAAGAAAGTAGTGTTAGTACCGGGTCACCGACCGCCATGATATGACCTTAGCTGTTAAAGTGCCGTTAAACCCCAACACAACCAACCAACCAATAATGTTTTTAGCTCCACTGGCCGAAGGCCAGCGGGCTTATGTCATGGCCCGTTGTCCCTCGTGCGTCCGTCCGTGCGTTAACTTTTTCTTTAAACATCTTCTTCTCTGAAACTACCCATCCAATTTTGATGAAACTTCACAGAAATGATCCTGTCATGGTCCTCTTCAGAACTATTAAATACATGTAAATTTGAATGAAGCTTTTTACATGTATAAAAAGATTGGCCTGGACAAGTTTGTCGATTGGAAGAAATGAAGTGATCTAAGATCATCAGTTTATGCTAGATCGCACACTGACATTCTTATTGAATTTGCAGTATTGCCCCTTCTCATACAGTGCTGCAAGCACAACATCATCTGATTTTGCAAACAGTGAAGAACCTTGACATACACTGTTTGCTGTGTCAACAGTTGTTTTATGGAAGTATTTCTGACGGGTCTTATTTAGTATTAGAGCTGTGCTCTGTGAAAAGTGCACTTAATGCATCTGCGACACATAATGAAGCAGGTCAGTCCGGGAAGGCTGACCTGGGCCCATATGTTTCGCCATTGGTTGATATTCTGTTTTTTCTGTGGACCAGTCTACCTCATGATTAATTTGCAAGTTGGTTTTCTAAAAAAGTGGCCATTATAGATATGCAGCTGTGATGACCCAGCCTAATATCATGGATAACATAGTTGCAATAAGCTCTGTTTTGCCAGAGCATGGCTCATTCATATTTATTTTACCTAACAGGGCATCCATTTTCAAAGTACATTTACAAAAGTTAAAAACAGAATTAGACAAGGAAGAATTAGCAAGAAAGATGGCTGCAACCACTCCTGGATTTTCTGGTATGTAAATGTCTTTACCAGAAGAAGAATTTTTTAGCCAGTATATAACATTCAAAGTTTTTGCAACGGACAAATTATTTATGACATAACTTGAGGATGTGTCTGAGATATGCTAGAAAAGGATGTAGGAAAAAGAGAGATTGCTGTTCTTTTTTTATTTTTTCTTGTTTTTTTCTTGTTTCTTCAGCATATCTCCCTTTTCCACAAATTTTTAACTCTTTACCACACACACACAAAAATTGTATATCCAATTTGAAGCATTAGCAGATGACCTAAATAATAGAATTGTCATGCATAGTCGCCTTTTCTCACTATGTTTGCAGTATCTTGCTTCTTCAAGGTCGTTAGAATTCTGGAATCTGTGGTAAAGGGTCAAAACATTTTATTCTTACATTCTTTAAAAATATTGGATAGAAGGCTAAAAGGTTAATTTATAAGGTTATTAACTCTTTACCAAACAATCCCTAGTTTTTAAAACCCAGAGAAAGAAACCTTCTGAAAACATTGTGGGAAAAGGAGAAAAAGCTGGTAACCAGCATTTCCTCCTTTTCACACATTTTCTACCCGTCCATGAACAAATTTCAATTGTTCCGTCACTTTTATGTTGTCGTCTGCTAATGCTTTCAATTTCAACTAGTCTTTATTTTGTCGTCTGGTAAAGAGTTAACTTTTGATCAGACTTATTATAGACTTGTCTAAATTCACAAACCTCCGTTCCACTTTACATTTACTTTACCGACTGTTTTCTAACTATACAGTGACAAATCTGGTGTTGTATAGCAATGCTTTAAGAAAATTGTTACAGTTTTGTTATCTGGCATATAGTTAACCCTTTCTCAAACAATCCCTGGTTTTTACGGGTCTGGAATAGTAGCCTTTTGAAAACATTGTGGGAAAAGGAGAAAATGCTGGTAACCAGCATTTTCTCCTTTTCCCACAATGTTTTCTACCCTATCATAGACAGAAATCATCTTTTCAGCAAGAGCAGAATTGTCGTCTGCAAATGCTTTCAATTTGGTCTAGTACAAAAGTTTGTCGTTTGGGAAAGGGTTAATAAACAATTACTTTTTTGTATATTTTAGGTGCAGACATAATGAATGTATGTAATGAAGCTGCCCTTATAGCTGCAAGAGAGAGTAAGACATCCATAGAACTGATTGACTTCGAGAAAGCTACAGAACGAGTTGTTGCAGGTAAGCATTTAAAGATAAACACTCTGCCAAACAAACAAAACTTAGGATCATTCATGTGAAACATTTTTAGACAGCAAGTAGGGTATATCACAAAGTCTTTTTGCCATTGAAAATTAATTCTTTACCAATCAACAAAATTTTAAATTTGTCCATATTCAAAGCATTTCCAAATGACAAAATCTGTGTCTCAATAATTGAAACTTGACCTTAGAAGAGTAGAAAACATTGTTGGAAAAGGAGAAAATACTGGTTACCAGCATCTTCTTCTTTTTCCAAAACGTTTTCAGAAAACAAGTCGGTAAAGGGTTAAAAAGCATTGTGGAAAAAAAAAAAGAAGGTTGTAACCGGTATTTTCTCATTTTCCAAAAGTGTTTTCAAAATCTCATTCCACAGGGTTACGAATGTGCAGGCTCTTCTTAATGTAGGGAAAAGTATGAACTGGACTAAAAAATGTAAGATTCATCTTAACTTTTGGACTGGTCCAGTTTGAAAGCATTTCCAGACGACAAAATAAAGGTGACGAAAAATAGAAATTTGTTCTGGGAAGGGTAGAAAACACTGTAGGAAAAGGAGAAAATGCTGGTTACCAGCATTTTCTCCTTTTCCCATAGTGTTTTCAAAAGGCTTCTTTCTCAGGGGAGTCAAAAGTAGGGATTGTGTGGTAATGGGTTAATTGAAGATAATTAAAGGTAATGGATGAAATTTGGCAAAAATTGGACGTTTTCATGCTGTGTGTTCAAACACATGAGTTCTTCTATGACATAATGAACTTGAGTTTGTTTGGTGAATGCATAACTTCATACCATACAACACAAAGGTTTTTTGTTCAAATGAAAGTGTTCAACCCTATACCAAAGGACAAAATATTGGCCTAGTCCAAATTGAAAGCATTTGCAGACAACAAAATATATGTGAATCAAAAATTGAAATTTGATTTGGAAAGGTTAGAAAACATTGTGGGAAAAGGAGAAAATGCTGGTTACCAGCATTTTCTCCTTTACCTACAATGTTTTCAAGGCTTTCCTTCTCAGGGTTGTTAAAAAGTCAGAATTGTGTTGTAAGGAGTCAAAGACAACAATTTAGTTATGTGTAAAATGAAAGTTTTTGTCTGTGAAAGGGTAGAAAATGTTATTGTAACCAGCAGTTTCTCATTTTTCACACAATCCCGCTTTTGACGACTGTGAGAAAGACAGCGTTTGAAAACATTGCAGGAAAAGGTGAAAATGCCAGCATTTTCTCCTTTTCCCACAATGTATTCTACCCTTCCCAAACCAAATTTCGATTTTTCAGTTACTTAATTGTTGTCTGCAAAATGTTTTCAGTTCAGTCCAGCCAAAAATTTGTCATTTGGTAAAGAGTTAAAACACAAGGCTGTTAGGTTGAAGTGTAATACTTTGGACTTACTTTAAGGTTTGGAGAAGAAAACACAAGTTTTACAACCTGCAGAGAAGAAAATAGTCGCATACCATGAGGCGGGCCATGCTGTTGCAGGATGGTTTCTGGAGTATGCAGATCCTTTATTGAAAGTAAGTGTAATGATAGGTTGCTAAAATTTACTCCATAGATCCTCATTTCTACGCATTTCTTGTTGGAGCCTTTGGAAAACATTGAGGCTAAAGGTGAAATTGCCTGTGAAGAGCAATTTCACCTTTTGCCACAGTGTTTTCTACATTTATCAAAAGGTGTCATATACACATAAGAAACGGCTTTATCCTTACTGTTATTTAGGGTCATTTAGAGATACCATAGAAATGCCTTATGGGGTAAAGGGTTAAATACAAACTTAACTCATACCAATGAAAAATACAATTATCATTTTGAGTCTTAATGAGTTACGATGCAATCTGTCAATGTTCCAGTAGTCGGCAGAAAGACATGTGCTAGAAAAATGTAAAACTAGAACAAAAGTTGGCAATAACTGGTCTATTTGTACAATACATTGATGAGCAACTGAAACTTTGACAGATTCCGCAAGAACACAGTATCAGACTGAGATAATATTCATATTTTTTAATGGTTGGAATTAAATTTGTTTCATGAAGTTGTTTTTGATATAGTCAGCAATATATGAAAAGGGGCTTTTGAACATTGATATAAAGTGTCGACTCGGATCAGCCTACACCATCAGCACATGGTAATCCAAGATTGCATTTTACATCAATATAAGATTTTGTACTACAGTAGATTTGCGTAAAATAGAAAATCGTACATGATCGTAAAATGTCGTCTCTGATCAGCGTGTGCAGGCTAACATGGGATGACACTTCACGCAAATATCAAAGTGCCCCTTTTTGCTTGTTGCAGTCCATATGGTAGGACTTTCTTTGAGAAAGGTTCACCACCAGTTTCACCAAAGTCTTCATTTGTTCTCAGGCCCATTGTATCTTTCTTATGCTTTTGCCAATCTCTATCTAAATGCAAAAGTTATGATACTCTCATAAGACTGACCACCAAGATAATAATTGAAACAATGTTGAAAACAGAGTAAAACACCACTGAACTATACTCAGAAGAGCACTGAGAGACATAAATCTTTCAAATTCATCATTATCATTACTTATTGGGCATATTCCTTTCGCCTGTTCTGGCACAATGTTCTGTGTTCTGGAATGCTGTTTTGGAATGTGCGAAAGGAATATTTCAGAACAAAACACACTGTCCTGGGATTATGTTCTGAGTGAAGCACATTAGGAACATTGTTCTAAACCATATCGAAATGAAGGTACATGGGCATGATGGCTGTTGCGAGAGCTACTGTCTTAGTTGTGTTAGTTGAGGATGTGATTTGCCGCTAAGAGAGAGTAGAAATGAGTCTACTGTGCTCCTATTTATGGCATTCATATCGTAAAAAAGGACAATTGCAAATTTTGCCATGAAGAATATTGTCTTTCAGCCATCTTGTATCACCTAGCAACCATTCAGCAGGTATGCTACACCTCGATTGGACTAGAACAGTCAGTACATGTTCTGAGGAACACAGCACAGTGTTTGGAAATACTCCATTGACCTAGAACATGTTTGGAGTGTTTGGAGTAGCGAAAGGAATACACCCAGTATGTTTTTCTAATCTACAGGTATCAATTATTCCAAGAGGTAGAGGTCTGGGATATGCTTTATACCTACCTAAAGAACAATATCTCTATTCTAAGGAGCAAGTAAGTGTTTTCTCATGTTGGTTGACCTTTAGTAGGCAATAAAATTTCAGATCCATCCAAATTATATTCATTTGCAGATGACAGATTGAAACTGGCTGAATGATATCATTTTTCCTTAACTCTTTACCACACAATCTGAACTTTTATGTTTACTACCCTTCCCTAAACAAATTTTAATTTTTCATTCACATTCATCTTTTTGTCTGCAGATGCTTTTGATTTGGACAGGTCTAAAATCTTATTGTGTGGTAAAGAGTTAATGTTTACAAGCATATTCTATTTTACATACATTGAGAAACAAGCTCTTTCAATATATATTAAACCTCTTGGTTTTGCTTTCTGGAAACTACACCAGTGCTTGCATGGAATAAGTGGGTGGGCCTATGAACAACCCCAAAGTTGATACCCTTTCCCATTAATTGAACTCAGAACCTTATGGTTGATCTACCTCACTCTCACAGACATCACAGGGCGTCAAATTTGGCCTGGCACGGGGATCATGATTCATATGGGCTTATATAGGGAAAACTTTAAAAATCTTCTCCAACCAAGCCGTAAGGCCTAGGGCTACTCAATTTGGCATCTAGCTTTATCAAGTTGTTGTCTAGGAAGGGTGCCCAAATTATAGCCCTGGGATTAGATTTTGCCCTGTCCTGGGGATCACAACTTTTACACTGGCTCATATTGGGAAAACTTTAAAAATCTACCTGTACCTAGCCATAAGGCCTAGGACTACCAAATTTTGCCAGTAGCTTTTTATGTAGTGGGCCTCTACCAGGAGGGTCCAAATTATAGATGGGCTCAAGTTTGTCCCATACCAGGGGTCACAAGTTTTACATGGGCTTTTGTTGTGAAAACTTTATAAATCAACTTGTTACTAACCGTAGTAAAGACTAGGGCTACTAAATTTAGCCCTGTCTCAAGGGTCATCATGTTTTACAGGGTCTTTCATTGAGAAAACTGAGAAAATCTTCTTGTTTATAACCACACATTCTTGACCTGGTTTTATTTGGTATGAGGCTTTATCTTGTGGCTCTCCACTAGGATTCAAGTAATTGTTCCTTTTCGGTCAAAATTGGCTTTGCACAGGGGTCATAACTTTCTTGTAGGATTACATGTATATAGATAAAGATTTGAAATCAAGTTTGAAATCAATTGGCCAAATATTGTAATGTTTGGCTTGCAGTGCTTACTTATTAGCAAGTGGAGCGATACATGTACAGGGCCCTCTTGTTTCATTAGAATTTTAATGTATATCCAGCACCCAATAGCCAATTGTTGGCACATGCATGCGGTGCTCTTGTTCTTTTTATTTAAGCAATAGAAAAAAATAACTTGCTATGGTCTACTCAGATATTCTGGTGAGTGATCCAGGGCCAATGTGACCGTCTTGTTCTCCTTTTCCTACAAAGTTTTCAAAAGTCTTGTTTTTAGCTCTACTGGCTGAAAGCCAGCAGAGCTTATGTCATGGCGGGGTTTCCGTCTTCTGTCCGTACGTTAGTCTTTTTCTTGTTTGCACGATAAAGTCTGCATTTGTTGTCAGATTTTTGTGAAACTTGCACAGATTGTTTATCTTGTCAATAGCTTCAATCCTATTGATTTTGAGAAAAATCCAACAAACAATATGGGAAAAGTAGCCATTTCAAATTGAAAATTTCCAATTCTTGTTTACGCGATAAAGTCTGCATTTCTCATCAGATTTTCATGAAACTTGCACAGTTTATTAATCTGATCAATATCTTCAACCCTATTGATTTGGAGAAAAATCCAACAAATAGTATGGGAAAAGTAGCCATTTCCAGTTGAAAATTTCCAATTCTTGTTTACACGATAAAGTCTGCATTTGTTGCTAGATTTTCATGAAACTTGCACAGTTTGTTTATGTCACCAATAGCTTCAATGCTATTGATTTTGAAAATAATCCAACTAACAGTTTGGGAAAAGTAACTATTTCAAGTTGAAAATTTCAAATTCTTGTTTACATGATAAAGTCTGCATTTCATGTCAGATTTTCATGAAAATCACACAGTTTGTTTATCACATCAGTAGCTTCAACCCTATTGGTTTCGAAAAAAATCCAATAAACAATATGGGAAAAGTAGGCATCTCAAGTTGAAAATTTCAAATTCTAGTTTACATGGTAAAGTCTGCATTTCTTGTCAGATTTTCATGAAAATCACACAGTTTGTTTATCACATCAGTAGCTTCAACCCAATGGATTTTGAAAGTTGACTGCCAGTAGAGCATATTCAGGTCCTTCAGAGCCTTCTAGTTCAAGGTTGTTAATAATCAGGATTGTGTGGTAAAGAGTTAAAGACTGTTTCCTCTGACATGTGAGATTTGAGCTACATTAACACTTTCCCAAACAACAAAATTTAGATGCTTTCAATTGGTAGACTACAAGTACAAAATTGATACAAATGACCTTAAGCTCTCTGACAGAGTAGTAAACATTGTGGGAAAAGGAGAAAATGATGGTTACCAGCATCTTCTCTTTTTCCCATAATGTTTTCAAAAACCCTCTTTTCAAGGGTCGTGAAAACCCAGGCTTCTTTGGTAAAGGGTTAATTTGCCACCTGCAGAGGCTTTGACTTTGCAATTTTTCTTAAATTTTGTCATCTGGTAAAGAGGCAAGTTCTATTTTATCATTGACAGATAATTGACAGAATGTGTATGGCATTAGGTGGTCGAGTGTCTGAGGACATCTTTTTTGGTAGAGTCACTACGGGTGCACAAGATGATTTGAAAAAAGTGACTGAAATGGCCTACTCACAGGTATGTGTTGTTCTTTGGTGGTGTGCCCTTAAATGCATTCCATATAGCAGTTCATTTGTTGCTTACTACATACCAGTTACACATACTTTATTACTGAAATTAGTGATCGATCCTTAGATTTTATCGATCCATAATTAGGTGATGATTTGCTTACTTGGTAACCAGCATTTTCTCTTTTCCCCACAATGTTTTCTACTCTTCACAAAACAATTTTCAAATTTCCAGGCACTTTTATTTTGTTGTCTGCAAACGATTTGGACAAGCCTAAGGTATTGTTGTTTGGTAAAAGAGTTATTTGTATATTTCAATACAGGTAGTGAGTTTTGGTATGAGTGAGAAACTGGGACAGATCTCCTATGACCTTTCCGATGCTGGAGGTTTCAGAATAGAAAAACCCTACAGTGAAGAAACAGCCCAGTTGATTGATAAGGAAGTGAGAGATATTGTATCAAGTGCTTATACAAGAACTAAAGAGCTCCTCACCAAGCATAAAGCAGACGTTGAAAAGGTAAGCTTTCTGTTGACTTAATAAATTTATTAACCCCTAGGCTGGTAAGCGCTACTACTGACCTTTTGAGGACAGTTTAGATCAAGATCAGACTGCACAGAACTTGCAGTCTTATCTTTGATCGGCACTGTCCTATAAGGTGATATTATCCCCAAAAGCATAAAGTTTGAAATAGCAATATTAAGTTTTTTCTGTGGAATTGAGAACTTTGTTTTTGTTATTCAACTGGATAAGGGTTAATCTCTTACCAGACTACAAATGTCCGGACCTGGCCAAATCCAAATCATTTGCAAATGACAACTGAATATGACTAAAATGAGGGGAGCTTTCTTGGAAAGAGTAGAAAATATTGTGAGAAAAATTGGAAATAATTGTTTTTAGCATTTTCACTTTTCCCCAGAATGTTTCCTAAAGACACTTTTCTCAGGATTCTTAAAAGGTTAGACTGTGTTGTAAAGGGTTTACCTTGAAAACTAGAAATCAGTGAAAATTGTTCATAGTTATTGTAACTATTTAAGTTTTAGCTATATCTTTCAAAGGGATTAAAAAGATCTCTCTTTTTTTGTCAAAGTTGTTTGTCTCTGTGTTAATGTTGGATGCAAAATTACTGAATCTTAGTCTGTCAAAATACTGAATTTATTTTACCACATAACAAGCATTTTGAGGTGAGAAAGCTGATATTTTATGTGGAAAAATCATGAGGACCTGACCATGCACCCTGAGTTACAAGAAAAACTGAAAACAACAGAAAAAATGCTGAAAAAATGTGCCTCCAGTGGAACTAAAGTCTCCGTTATCAAAACCAGAGTCTGCTGCTCAACCCAGCTTTGGGATCAACTGATACTTCATTGCCATAATTTTTTGTTATGCCACAGAAATTAAACCACAGTAATTCCTTGTGATTTCTCTTTGATTAAGTATAAAGCTATCTTTGCACACCAATGAAACTTAGCAGTCTTTGTCAAGGTATTTCAGAAAAAAAAGTTGTGCAAAGAACTGTGGCCTTGTGCCCCCTTTAACTTTTTACAAAACGACAACACTTTAGAGTAGTCTAAACTAAAAGCATTTGCAAGCAACATTTTGAAAGTGACTCAGAAATTGACATTTGCTTTGAGGCAGGTAGAAAACATTGTGGGAAAAGGAGAAAATGCTGGTTATCAGCACTTTCTCCTTTTCCACAATGTTTTCGATTGCCTGCCTTTGTCAGGGTCATTAAAAGTCGAGATTGTGTGGTATAGGTTTAACCCATTACCACACAATCCCTACTTTTGACGACCCTGAGAAATAAGCCTTTAGAAAACATTGTGGGAAAAGGAGAAAATGCTGGTAACCCACATTTTCTCCTTTTTCCATAATGTTTTCTGCCCTTAACAAAACCAATTTCAAATTTTCTGTCACTTTTATTTTATTGTCTGCAAATGCTTTCATTTTTGAAAAACCTAAAATTTTGTCATTTGGTAATGAGTTAAGCCATTTTGTTCAAAGCAATTTATATGTCTTATCATGAAACACTGTACATATCAAGTCATTAAGGATGTATATTTTACAGGTAGCATTAAAACTTCTAGATCAGGAAAAGATAGATAAAGCTGACATTGTAGAGTTACTTGGACCTAGACCATTTGCTGAGAAGACCACATACGAGGAATTTGTCGAAGGAACTGGTACTTTATCAATTTTTTTACTATTTGATAAGTTTTAGGAACTGTCGAGTTAGAAAGGGTTTGCTGCGGATGAATTTTTATGTGGCTAAAGTGGTGGAGTTGGTTTTTCACGAGATGAAAAAAATTGTAGGAAAAGGGAAAATGCTGGTTACCCTGTAATCCTTACTCTGTGCTCATTTGTATACACCCAAAGGGCCATATTATGTTAAAGGCCCTGTAGGTATGTATGTCTATCTGTTCGTCCGTCAGCAATTTCTTGTGTGCCCAGCTTCATCTACAGTTTCTTTTGGAATAAGTTCTAACTTACTGCAATGAATCTTTATGATGGGTAGTTATTCATGTGACTCATAAAATTTGGATTCTTGTAGGTATTTTAAAGCCATTTCACTGACAAGCCCCTTCGGGTGTTAATGTACCACACTACAAAGCTCTTGTCTCACATTGTTTTCAGATTCCTTTTTACATGGGTAACTTTTCACAGATGCATTAAGCCCCCTTTTCATAGAGTTTGACTCTAATATCTTGTTTACTGTTGTAAATTGAACAAATTTCTTAACTACTCTTGTGCATTAAACAAATATCTGAGTTACTCTTGCGAAATAAATTAATTCGTCAATTATCCTTACCCTTTACCAGAGAACAAACAGCTAGACTGGTCTAAGTTGAAAGGTTGAATCACTTTCTAAATAGATGTACAACTATTTCACACAAGCAAACAAGTTGGAAAGTTAAAATATTTTAACTCTTTACCATTCAATCCCAAGCCTTTACAGCCCTGAGGAATTAACCTTAGGAAAACCTTGTGGGAAAAAGGGAGAAAATGCTGGTAAACTCCTTTTCTCGATACTTTCACAGACAATTACAATCATTTCAACTAAATTTAATATATTATCTGCAAATACTTTTAATTTGGACCAGTCTAAAATTTTGTCGTTTCCTAAAGAATTTGAGGTTGTGTAGATTATGATCACACTGTAGAGAATGTGCCGTTCGATCCAGAATCTACATTAGTAAACATGCACGTAAGATGATATCTATGAATAGACTGGCCTTGAAATTACATCATCAGGGTTTTGTTTACTTACCAAAAATGCCTCTCATATGAAAAAAGACATGTTCTTTACTATTTATGTATTTTCAGTATTGCATGTCTTTCTTGTTGCAGGTTCATTTGAAGAGGATACCACCTTGCCAAAAGGCCTTGAAAACTGGAACAAACCAGTAGAAGAACCAAAGGAAAAGAAAGAAGAGGAAAAAGAAGCTGAAATCAAAGCATAGACTGTTGAGACTGAAGATAAATCACAAATCTGAACTGTGTGTGAAATCTCCTCTCTCATTTTATCATGTCAATTCTGAAAGAATTCAGTTATTGAATCATGAAATCATATAGTGGATCTGTTGCCGCCAGGTTTCGAAAAGATCAAGCCTTTACCATGTGATCCTTTGGCTTTTAAGTCTTTCCCGTACAAAAAAGTTTTAGACTTGTCCAGATTGAAAGCATTTAAGGACTGATTAAGTGTTATCCAAATGTCAAAAGCATGTCTTTGAGAGGGTAGAAATCATGATGGAAAAAGGCAAATATACTGGTTACCAGTATTTTCTCCATTACCCACAATTTTTACATAAGCCTTTTATCTTAGGTTCATTAAAACTCAGGATTGTGAGGTAGAGAGTCTATTAACTTAAACAAAAAACCTTTGTTGGAAAAGAAAAAAAAAGCTGGCAACAAGCCTATTCCTATTTTCCACAGATTGTTCTCTGCCCAGTCCAAAAAGAATTTTGTGATGTGAGCCACTTTTCAGATACAAACGCTTACAACAGGAATGTATCAGAAATTTTGTTGTTCAGGTTAAAGTCAACAAGCCCAACCCATATGCTGCAAAGAGCGACTCACTGGTGCATTACAGAAAATGTAGATCAAGATCAGACTGCACAGAATGTGTAATCTCATCATGGATCTACATTGTATGATAAAGATCTTCTTTAAATAAATTAAGTCTGGAAGTTGATACTATTGGCTTTAAAGTTTAACCCTTTCCCAAATGACAAACTTTTGGACTAGACCAAATTGAAAGCATTTGTAGACGACAATTCAACTCTAGCTGAAAAGATGATTTCTGTCTGTGATATAGCAGAAAACATTGTGGGAAAAGGAGAAAATGCTGGTTACCAGCATTTTCTCCTTTTCTCACAAAGTTTTCAAAAGGCTACTATTCCAGACCAGTAAAAAACAAAGATTGTTTGGGAAAGGGTTAAGTTATATAGCAAGATTAGGGATGATCAATTTGACACAGGATCTGAATGTCAATTGCTTAATTTGGCTTTTTTTAGAGGTCCTACTATTGACTGGAAACTAGACGATATCATTTTTAAGTCCAGCCCTGAAAACGGACTGTAAAAATTGCAAAAGATGCAGTGAAGTAACTTTGAAAGTGCTTCAAGTGCTAAATTTTGATGTACAGTGTAATGATGTGGTTAGGTTATCCTTTATGATTTTTTCAAATGAAGTTTTCACCCTTTACCAAACAATCCTTGTTTTTTACAACCCAGAGGAAGAAGCCGTCTAAAAACATTATGGGAAAAGGAGAAAATGTTTGTAACCAGCATTTTCTCCTTTTTCCACAATGTTTTCTACCAAGCTGGAAACAAATTTCAATTTTTTAGTTATGTTTAATTTGTCATCTGCAAGCCTAAAATTTTGTGGTTTGGTAAAGAGTTAATTGAAAACATCAAGTGAGAAGGAGAAAATGCTGGGCACCAGATTTTTCTTCTTTTCTCACAATATTTCCTACAAGGTATAGGGAAAAATCATGTGAGCAATACTTGTCTGCAAATGTTTTCAGATTTGACATTTCTTAAATGTTTTCATTGTTAAAGGATAAAACCAATACTTCTCTGCTGAAATATTGCTAAATATTTATCTCCTGTGGATGCCAATGTATGTCCCTTTGTGACATAAATTCAAAATTAAATTGTGCTTTTGCATCAACATTGAAAATTTTTGTGTATTTTTCCATCAATTTTGTGTGACTTATTGTCATGTATCATGTTAATTTCTCATCAGGTTGATGTCAAATTATACTGTTATTTACTAGTTAAGTCTTGTTTTTGTCTTATTTCTCCATTTTTTGTGGTTGGAAGATTTTTATACTTCTGAATGGTTGTGTTATGTTATGGCCCTAGTTGTCTGTCTGTCCATCCATATGTTAGCTAGTTCTTTGTGCATGCAACTGCTCCCAGAGCTTGCATTGGAATAAGTTCAAACTCACCACAATGAATCTGTGTTGTGTAATTGTGAATGTGACCCAGCCCTTTCCCAAAAGACAAACTTTTTGAATGGACTAAATTGAAAGCATTCACAGACGACATTTCAACTCTTGCTGAAAAGATGATTTCTGTCTATGATAGGATAGGAAACATTGTGGGAAAAGGAGAAAATGCTGGTTACCAGCATTTTCTCCTTTTCCCCCAATGTTTTCCAAAGGCTACTATCTGCAGGCATTCTAGCTATTAACCTTTTACCAAACAATCCCTGGTTTTTCCGAACATGAGATAGAAGCCATTCGAAAACATTTTCTCCTTTTCCCTAAATGTTTTCTACCCTGCTGAAATCAAAATTCAATTTTTGAGTTATGTTTGTTGTCTGCAAGTGCTTTCCATTTGGACCAGTCTGAAATTTGTTGTTTGGTAAAGGGTTAAGCCATTTCACTCACAAGTGTATATGCACCTCTATTCAAACTTCTTGTTTTAAGATTGGAGAAGTAAAGAAAACTCTTATCAGCAAGGTAGTATTTCTAGCTAGTCCATTTTGCTAGCATTTGCAGATGACAAATTCTTTTTAGCTGAAAAGATGGAGTTTGTCTTAATTTGGTAAAAAACATTGTAGGAAAAGGAGAAAATGCTGATTACCAGCATTTTCACCTTTTTCTACAATGTTTCTAGAGTTTCATTTTCAGAGTCTGCAAGTCAGTAAAAACTCAGGATTTCAAGGTAACAAGTTAACTCATTACCACTCGACAAAATTTTAGGCTTGTCCAAATTGAAAGCATTTGCAGACGACAAAATAAAAGTGACTGAAAATTTTTAAATTTGTTTTGAGAAGGGTAGAAAATATGGTGGGGAAAGGAGAAAATGCTGGTTATCAGCATTTTCTCCTTTTCCCACTATGTTTTCTAAAGGCTTCTTTCTCAGGGGTGTCATAAGTAGCGATTGTGTGGTAATGGATTAACGCTTTACCTGACAATCCCAATCTGATAATTCTGATGACAACGGCTTTTGAAAATATTTACTTTTCTGACAAAACGCTATACTTTCAAAGTCGAATCCCTTTATTGTAGCCACATTTTTGTGGTCTACCAACGCTTTTAAATTTGACAAAGCTAACATTTAGCCATCTGGTGAAGGATAGGTGGACACATTATAACCACACAGTCCCACCTGGAACGACTATGAGAAAAAGCTTTTTAACCCTTTACCACACACTTACGACTTTTAACAACCCTGTCGAGGAAGCCTATTGAAAACATTGTGGGAAAAGGAGAAAATGCTGGTAACCAGCATTTTCTCCTTCTCCCACAATGTTTTCTACCCAATCAAAGCAAAATTGCACCATGTCAGCCACTTTGAAATTGTCATCTGCAAATGCTTTCCATTTGGATAGGTCTAACATTTTGCCGTGTGGTGGGACGAGAAATGTGTTGCTGACATGGATGTCCCCACATTATGCCCCTTACCTTCGAGCTGGTGACATGGTTGTTGCATACGACACAGACACATGATTATTCTGTCCATAGTGATCATTTGTGGCAATTTTTCGTAGAATCAGACCATCCACCTGGAAGTTATCTGCTAAATATAGACAGCACTGTTTACCAAACTAACACACATATACATACATACAGATGGATGGACAGACAGACAGATATACATACACATGGACAGATGTTGAACTATATTCCCCCAACCACATTTTATTGGAGGGTCATAAAAAATGAAAATGCTGGTAACTAGCATTTTCTTCTTTTCTCACAATATTTCATACCCTATGGTACCATTGACGCTAAGTGCTTTCCATTTGAATAAGGCATAAATTTTATGGTGAAGAGAAGAGATGGTCAGTTGATTATTTTGAAAAATCTGGCAGGGAACGAAGCAATTTCTTTAACCCATTATCACATGGCAAAAGTTTAGCCTTGTCCAATTAAAAGCATTTGCAGATGACAAATTTCATAGTGGCTCAAATGACACAATTTTCCTTTGATAGGGTAGAAACTTTGTGGGAAAACGAGACAGTAGGTTGGTGACCTAGTGGTTAACACGTTAGACTATCAATCCGAAGGTCTGGGGGTCAAATCCCGGTCTGGTAGGATGTTTTTTTAGAGACACTTCATGTCTCCCACCTAACAAGAGGTGAACTGGTTAGAAAACCAGAGGTAGCCTTACATGTATCAGTGCTATACACTGAGCATGTAAAAGAACCAAGAAAATCTATTCAAAAAAGAGCTATGGTCTGGTATGCGGATTTCCTTGTATACGACTCTTTCTCTCTACTCCAATCTGCCCCTGCCAGATATGCGTAAATAATAACATGGCACATGTACATAATTGTCACACAAAAAGTTTGAAGGTGAAGGATGAATATTACATTACTAACTCATTAAACCCGTACAAAACAAAACCTTCTCATCCATGAGAAGAATATCCTTCAAAAGAAGGAGTGCCACAGTGCTAGTGTAGGAAAATACCTGAAACAACAACAGTGTTGTTTACCAGCATTTTCTCTTTTGCCCACAATGTTTTCAAAAGGCTTCTTCTCACAGTTGCTAAAAGTTGTCGTTATGTGGTAAAGGGTTAACATGACTCAAATGATCGGATTTATATTGGTACATTTACTAGAACACAAAATTGGAGCAGTTGAAAATGCTGGTTAGGGGTGTTTTCTCCTTT
The DNA here is from genome assembly GCA_943736015.1 of Tridacna crocea. NCBI lineage: Eukaryota > Metazoa > Mollusca > Bivalvia > Cardiida > Cardiidae > Tridacna > Tridacna crocea. The sequence goes on from OX031065.1 coordinate 15,647,524, forward strand.
ACCGTTTTACACCATTTTTGTTGTCATTTTCTTGTGTTGCTTTCATAAATCCCATTCTTCAGGGTTGTTAAAATACAGGACTGGCTACTTAACCCTTTATAACACAAGCCTGAGTTTAAATAAACCCTCCAGAGAGTAAGCTTTATACCTCTTTACCAAATGACAAAATCTAAGACTAGTCCAGATTGAAAGCATTTGCAGATGACGGACTAAATGTGAATCAAAAATTGAAACTTGATTTGGTAAGGATAGAAAACATTATGGGAAAAGGAGAAAATGCTGGTTACAAGCATTTCCTCCTTTCCCCAACAATGTTTTTTAAGTATACACAAAGAGAAAATACTTGTAACCAGCATTTCCTCCACTTCCCACAATGTTTGGTCCTTGATCAAAGGTAAGCTCCATAGTTTGATCTGGCTTTGATTTTTGGCCTGCACATACTGCGAATTTTGACAAGTTAAGAATTTTGTTGGTTGATAAGAAGTTATGGGTGAACCTCATAAAGAATAAAACAAGAGAAGTGTGACCTTCTCTATTATGCTCTTTAGCTATGATATCTAGGCCTAAATCTCCTGTACAATAGAATGCTTTTGAGATTGAATCCGCTCATTCTTTTTTCTTTATGATATTAGTGTGAGAGAAAAGGAAACTGCAAACTCTTTTTCTTTTAAATTTCTTTTTTCTTTACTTGTCATATACTGGTACATTCACATTACATTTGATACAATACCAAATCCATTAAAGTTACAAACATGTAACAATGTATATATAACTTTATCTATATTTGATCTTTATTATTATTTTAATGAATATTCTCTTATAATAAACTTTATTTATAGTCTAACAATACCAATATTAAATACAGAAAAACATGGATTTACCCCAAATTAAGAAAATGATAAACTTAGTAACTATGTAACATGCTAAATTCCTGTTGCGCAATTTTTTTTTTCAAAGCATTAGCAGACAAAAAAAACATGTTGCATAACCCATTACTACACAATCCCTACTTTTGACGACCCTGACAGAGAAGCCTTTAGAAAATATTGTGGGAAAAGGAGAAAATGCTGGTAACCAGCATTTTCTCCTTTTCCCACAATATTTTCTACCCTATCACAGTTGAATTTCATCATTTTAGTTACATTCAATTTGTCGTCTGCAAAACCTTTCAATTTTGACAAGTCTAAAATTTTGTCTTTTGGCAAAGAGCTAAACATTGGATTTGTCATGGAAGGAGTTGAAAACATTGTGTGAAAAGGAGAAAATGCTGGAGACTGGTATTTTCTTTTTTTCAACAATGTTTTCTACCCTTCCAAAAACAATTTCTCACTGTTTAGTCACACTTGTCATCAGCGAATGCTTTAAATTTGGAGAAGACAAATTTGTTGTCTGTTAAAAGGTACAAGACATTATTTCTTCATTAAAACCTGTATTTTGAGTCTCATAGAGATAATACAACCACTGACTACTCAACAAAATTTTAGACATGTCCAGTAAATGACAAATTTAATGTGATTCATGATTAGATTTCTGTCTTGACCGAGAATGAAACATTGTGGGAAACAGGAGAAAATGCTGGTAAGCAGAATTTTATCTGTCTCTCACAATGTTTTCAAAAGCCTACTTTATCAGGGTCAATAAAACTTGGGAAAACTTGGTACAGGGCTAAACTGATGTCCAAAACATAATTTGAAAGAAGAAATTTTAAAAATATAGAGTTGGAATCCAAATTTATGCGATTCAACGCAAACAGGATCAAAAAGCTAGCATAAATGCATATTAACAAATACAAATTTTCAACACGTAAAATTGCGCTCGCTCACAGAGGAAATATACTATCAATATGTATGTACATGACGATACCAAGATCCATTTATAAATATATATATCAGCCATGCTCTGTGAAAAGGGGGTTTAACTCTTTACAACACGATAAAATTTCAGACTGGTTCAAATTGAAAGCATTTGCAGACAACAAAATAAAGGTAAATGAAAAATTAAAATTTACTTTTGGAAGGTTAGAAAACACTGTGGGGAAAAAGGAGAAAATGCTGGTTACCAGCATTTTCTCCTTTTTCCGCAGTGTTTTCAAAAGGCTTCTTTCTCAGGGTCGTAAAAAGTCGGGATTGTATGGTAAAGAGTTAATGCATCTGCCAAAACTCTCCACCCATGTCGATACATTTTACTTTTGGTAATTATTCTATATGTCTAGGAACTATTCTACCTCATTGTTCAGTTGGTAGTTACGCAAAATTGATTTTATGTGTCAATAGTAACCTTATTTGATGGGCTCCTTAGTACAATGCATTTGGGAGAAACCTTATACCCCCCTTTTGTTGGAACATGACTCCCATATATTTCTATCAACACAGCAGTTGGCATACATAGATGAATACCAAATTTTACCACAATTATACACAGTAATTCCGAGTAACTTTTTACCAAATGACGAAATTTTAAAATGGTCCAAATTGAAAGCACTTGCAGACAACGAAATAAACACAAAAATTGAAATTTGTTTCCAGTGTGGTAGAAAACATTGTGGAAAAAGGAGAAAATGCTGATTACCAGCATTTTCTCCTTTTCCCACGATGTTTTCTAAAGGCCTCTATCTCAGGGTCGTAAAAACCATGGATTGTTTGGTAAGGGGTTAAATGGTTTATTATGATTGGATAATAACGGTCACATGGTATGCTGCAGCAAGATATTTCTCACATTTGGTCAGTCTTTGATCCACATGAAAGCTTTTTTGTATCACTATTAACTGTTAAGAATGAGGAGTCTTATCTTGGCTCAACACTATCTGCTACCTTGTTTTATATCCTGACAACTGACAAAATTTTAGACTGGTCCAAATTGAAAGCATTTGCAGATGACAAAATAAACATGTAACCAGCATTTTATCCTTTTCCCACAATGTTGCAGACAACAAAATAAACTAGTATCCAGCATTTTCTCCTTTTCCAATGATGTTTTCTACCCTGCTGGAAACAAATTTCAAGTTTTGAGTTATGTTTGCTTTGTCGTCTGCAAGTGTTTATATTTATAATTTATTTTGGAGCAATCTAAAATTTTGTTGTTTGGTAAGGAGTTAAAGATTTGTAGATTTAACTGTTTCACTACAGAATAAATAAGTTACGGTTTCTCAATGCCTATTTGTAAACACAATACACCTGCAAGGTCAACAGACATTAGGATCATAATCTAGATGAAAGCACTGTACAGTGTTGATCAGTGATCAGGCTGCACATTCTGTGTAGTCTGATCTTGATTTACACTTTCAACGAAAGCTTCTGGTCTCATCTATGGTATGGAGAGAGTTAAAGCATATAAAGGGTGTAAATATGATATAAAAAATAGCACTAAAACTGTAACTTAAAGCAGTTATTTGGCATCTGTTACACTGTATCAGCAGCACCTTGTTCTACTCTTTCATTAGACAGCAAAATTTTAGACTGGTCTAAACTGAAAACACATGCAGATATTGCAAATTGCATTTGATCTAAATAATAGGAATTGCCTTAACCTTTTACCACACAAATTATCAAGTTGTCCAAGTTGAAAGCATATGTAGTTAATTCTTTATGAAAGGAAAATAAATTACACTGGTCCAAATTGAAAGCAGTTGCAGACGACAAATTAAACATAACTCTAAAGTTGAAATTTGTTTTCAACAGGGTAGCAAACATTGTGGGAAAAGGAGAAAATGCTGGTTACCAGCATTTTCTCCTTTTCCCACAGTGTTTAAAAAGGTTTCTATCTCATGGTGGTAAAAACTAAGAATTGTTTGGTAAAGAGTTAACACAAGAAAATGTGAATCAAATGGTAGAGTTCATTTCTAATAAGGTAAAGAGTATTGTGAAAAAAGGCGAAGGTAGTGGTGAAGAGCATTTTCTCCTTTTCAGATGTTTTTTCTAGAGGTCATTTAAACACAGAATTATTTAGTAAAGGATTATAACTTAAAAATATACATGTAGTTGAAAGTGGAGAAATTACTGGCTACCTGTATTGTCCCCTTTTCCCACAATGATTTTAAAAGCATAATTACAGCCTTGGGATTGTCAACATGTGGGACTGTTTACTTAAGCTTTAACCCTTTACCAAACAATCCCTGGTTTTTACGTCCCTGAGATTGAAGCCTTTAGAAAACATTGTGGGAAAAGGAGAAAATGCTGGTAACCAGGAGAAACCAGCATTTTCTCCTTTTCCCACAATGTTTTCTACCCTGTTGGAAACAAATTTCAATTTTTGAGTTACATTTATTTTGTCATCTGCAAGTGCTTTCAATTTGGACCAGTCTAAAACTATGCCGTTTGGGAAAGGGTTAACTCTTTACCATACAATCCTGACTTTTAACACCCCGGATTCGTAGCCTTTTGAAAACATTGTGGGAAAAGGAGAAAATGCTGATAACCAGCATTTTCTCCTTTTCCCACAATATTTTCTACCCTTCTCAAAACAATTTTCAATTTTTGAGCCACATTTACTTTGCTTTCGATTTGGACAAACCTAAAAAATTTTGTCGTTTGGTAATGAGAAATGAAATAAACTACAGGTTCACCATGAAGGTCATAAGCTTCATACCAACAACAACAAAAACAAGGATTGTACAGAAGGATTTCTAGAGGAAAAGGGAGATAATTCAAGTTAGGTGGCCTCTAAGAAGGGAGATTATTCCATTTCACTGTTGGTCTCCATTGACAACTGGAGAATCTTTATTTTCTTCTTGTGAAGACGGGGAGTTACTCTCTGCTTGTGGAGGTGTCTGAAAATAGAAAAGTGTTGAGTCTTAACAATACCATGAAATTTTAAATTTGTCCAAATTGAAAGCACTTGCAGACAAAAAATTAAAAATGGATCAAATAACGAAATTTGTCATACAGAGGGTAGAAATATTGTTTTACCCTTTACCGTACGTCAAAATTTAAGAACTATCCAAATTGAAAGCATTTGCAGATAACAGTTTCAGTGTAGCTAATAGAAAATGATTTTTCCTTAATAGGGTAGAAAACATTTTCCCACATTGTTTTCAAACGCCTTTCGAATCAGGGGCATTAAAAGTCATACTGTGTGGTTTAAACATATTTATTTTACATTGATTGAGAAACAAGTTCTTTCAACTTAAACTAATCTCTCTTGATTCTGCTTCCTGGGAACTACACCAGTACTCACGCCGAACGTGTGGGCCAGTGAAAAATCCTGAAGTTGACACCCGCTCCAGGGTATTGAACTCAGGACCTTATGGCTTCCAGGCCGACGCACTACCTCACAAAAATGGACACCACTAAAGTAGAAATCATTGTAGAAACAGCAAAACAAAATGTTTTACCATTGGACAAAATTTAAGACCGGTCTAAACAAAAGTTTTTCCAAGATGACAAAATAAATGTGGTTGAACAAATAGAACTCATCTATGACATGTTAGAACAAATTGAAAGAAAGGAGAAAATGTTAGTTTTCAGCGTTTTCTCCTTTTCCCACAATTGTGTCCAAAAGCCTCATCTCTCAAAGCAGTAAAAACTTGGAACTGTTTGGTAAAGGGTTAAATATTGATCTCTGCAAAAGATTTATTTACTGATAGATTTTCTTATCCTTTTCCCACAATGTTTTCAAAATCCTTTCATTCCAGACAATTGCTAACACAAGGGATTGTTCAGTACTGGGCTAACTCTTTATAAACCAATAAAATTTTAAGACTTATCCTAATCCAAAGCATATGCAGACAAATAAACAAGACTAAAGTAATGGTACTTGTCGTTGACTGAATAGAAAACATTTTGGGATAGAGAGAAAATGCTGGTTACTAGTATTTTCTCTTTCTCAAACTATAATCTTTCACTCATTATTGAATGACAAAATTTTCGACATGTACAAATTGAAAGCATTTGTTAACTAAAAATTACAGGTGGCTCAAATAATGCAACTAGTCCTTAATAGGATAGAAAACATTGTGGGAAAAGGAGAAAATGCTGGTTACCAGCATTTTCTCCTATACCCACAATGTTCTCAAAAGGCTTCTTCCACAAAGTCGTCAAAAGTCAGGATTGTGTGATAAAGGGTTATGATAAGACAAGTTCTAATAGAGCTTACCTTGGGGGTCGGTTCTTTAGTTGGATCCAAAATCATTTTACCGATATTCTTCCTATCATGCATTTTTTGCATTGCATCTGCTACCTGTGTTTGAAAAAAAGAAAATTACAATTTATATCAAAAATCATTTGCATAGAATCTTAAACCATTTCCAAATAACAAGTTCTAGACTTGAAAGCATCATTCTGCTGAGGTCAAATTCTAGACTAACAAACTCAGGGTTTGATCTCTAGCCTTACCAAAGTTTTTCTGAGGAATGATTACAGTCACAGCAACTGGCTTTATTCCTCTTACACTGCTGAACACTGTTTGGAGAATATTAAGGCTAGAAAGCAGATATTTGCTGGGAAAGTCTGCAGTGGAACTACCGGTAAAAGAACCTCTAGAAAAGCATAGATTTGTGCACTGGGCATTTTGATACAAGTAAAACAGAAGTAAAGTTGACATCTATAAACAAAAGGGTCATGATGGCCCTGTGTTGCTCCACTGGCTAATAAGTAAAACTACTACATGACAAACTTTACAATATTTAGCAAATTGATTTTGAACACGAGACCCCTGAAACGGGACTAAAAATGTTAGCCTTAAGTCTTACGGTCAGTAACAAGAGGGTTTCTAAAGTTTTCACTATATAAGCGGATGTAAAACTATGACCCTGACCTGGGATCAAATTCAACCTATGGTTATAATTTGGGAACACTTGGTAAAGGCCCACTAGATAAAGCTACATGCAAAATTTGGTAGCCATAGGCTTTCTGACTAAGAACAGAGATTTCTACAGTTTTCACCACATATGTCCATGTAAAACTGGATAGAAGTCAATAAGCAAGCAAATCTGTATGTGTTTATTAAAAGAATTCTCGTAACTTGTAATACAAATACTGCAACAGCATACAACATTCCCAGGTTGACATATTAAATATTGTTCATATGATGGGACTTGTCTTTTACAGAGATCTAAAGCCAAGGCTAATTCAGTATACGGTTCACGGTTGCTTACTTACGTCTTCGAAAGCATAGGTAGAATCCACAACTGGTTTGATTTTTCCCTCACGGTAGAGCTTGAACAGTTTATTCATGACATCACGAATATACTCATGCTGGTTCTGCTGGAAGGCTAGCGTTCTCAGCTGGAACCCGGCCAGAGTCCTGTTTTCATCAAATAACTTGATTGGGCTCACTTTGTCTACCTGCCACCACTACAAATGAATACATGTAGAAGGTCATTGACAGGATAGATAAAACTAGGGGGAAGAAAAGGAAATGCTGGGCACCAGTATTTTTTCCCTTTTTCCAGAGGGTTTCTTCATTTAACCCATTACCACTCAATCCCTACTTTTGACGCCCCTGAGAAAGAAGCCTTTAGAAAACATTGTGGGAAAAGGAGAAAATGCTGGTAACCAGCATTTTCTCCTTTTCCCACAATGTTTTCTAACCTTCACAAAACAAATTTTAAATTTTCAGTCACTTTTATTTTGTCGTCTGCAAATGCTTTCGATTTGGACAAGCCTAAAATATTGTCGTTTGGTAATGAGTTAAGTTGCTACAATGAAAGATTTCTTTTTTGTAGAAAGGTTAACCCTTTCCCAAACAATCCCTGGTTTTTACAACCCAGGAGAAGAGTCCTCTTGAAGACATGGTGGAAAAAAGGAGGAAAGGCTAAATGCTGGTAACCAGCATTTTCTCCTTTTCCTACTATGTTTTCTACCTTATCGAAAACAGAAGAAATCATCATGAATGGTACATTTCATTTCTGTTCTCATGACCTTCTCAATTTGGTTTAATCCCAAAAGTTTGTTGTTTGTGAAAGGGTTAAATTACAATATATGTAATGCATTTTACTTGTAACGCATTCCAAGACAACAAAATCTTGGACAGATATGAATTTTAGCCCGATATGAATAAAAAGCATTTGCAAAGGACAACTTAAAAGTGGTTCATATTTTGGGATTTGTCGTCTGTGAAAGCAAAGGATTGTTTAGTCCACTCAGTCTTGTGTTGTAACAACCCTGTGGAAAGAGCCTTTTGAAAACAAGGTGGGAAGAGGAGAAAATGCAGGTCACCATATTTACCAACCATTCTTTAGACCATTCTAAGTCTTATTCTTCAGAATTTCATCAATGTAAAAGTAACAGAACTTCTGATTGGCCAAACCATTTGGTCTGTTACTTCTACAGTCAGAAAATCTTGAAGAGTTAGACTATGAACCTTCTTAAGAATGGTTAGTGAACATGGACCCTGATTGCATATTCAACAACCATTCTTAGTTTCATTCTTAAGTCTAACTCTAGATTCAGATAATAACATAGTGTCTGACTAGCTAGACCATTTGGTTACACCAATAACATGATGCATTACTTTCAAATCTAGACAATTTCATGAAAATAAAACTGAGAATATTCTTTGGGATGGATGGTGAACATGAACCCTGATCATGGCTCAACCTTAAGCCTTTCTCAAATAAGTGTAGGACAAAAGCCCACTTTTTGTACAGTGGGCTTTTGTCCTTGTGGGCTTTTGTCATAGTGGGCCTTTGTCCTCCCTATCAAAATGAGCATCGGGCTTTTGTCCTTGTGGGCCTTTGTCCAGTGGGCTTTTGTCATAGTTGGCTTTTGTCCTCCCTGTCAAAATGAGCAGTGGACTTTTGTCCAGTGGGCTTTTGTCCTTTTGGGCTTTTGTCATAGTGGGTTTTTGTCCTCCCTGTCAAAATAAGCAGTGGACTGTTGTCCAGTGGGCCTCTGTCATAGCTGGCTTTTGTCATAGTGGGCTTTTGTCCTCCCTGTCAAAATGAGCAGTGGACTTTTGTCAACATAGTGGGATTTCGTCCTAGTGGGCTTTTGTCCTAGTGGGCTTTTGTCCTCCCTGTCAAAATGAACATCAGGCTTTTGTCCAGTAGGCTTTTGTCATAGTGTGCTTTTATCCTTGTGGGCTTTTGTCCAGTGGGCTTTTGTCATAGTGGGCTTTTGTCTTAGTGGGCTTTTGTCCTTCCTGCCAAAATGAGCAGTTGACTTTTTTTTGACACAGGTGTCAACTTTGGGATTTTTCATTGGGCCACACATTCTGCACGAGTACTGGTGTAGTTCCTAGGTAGCAGAACCAAGAGAGATTAGTATAATTTGTAAGAACTTGTTTCTCAATCGGTGTAAAATGAATATGTTTGAACTAAACTTATCAGTTATTTTGTCCTTTTGGGCGTCTGTCATAGTGAGTTTTGTCCTAGTGGACTTTTGTCCATGTGGACTTTTGTCCTCCCTGTCAAAATGAGCATCGGGCTTTTGTCATATTGGGCCTTTTTCCAGTGGGCTTTTGTCCTAGTGGGCTTTTGTCCGCCCTATCAAAATGAACTGTGGGCTTTTATCCGGTGGGCTTTTCTCCTAGTGGGCATTTGTCTGAGTGGGCTTTTGTCCATTCCCTTTCTCAAACAATTCCTGGCTTTAACGATGCTGGTAAGGAAGACTTTTTAAAACATTGATGGAAAAGGAGAAAATGCTGGTAACAACCATTTTCTCTTTTTCCCATGATGTTTTCTACCCTTCCCAAAACAATTTTCAATTTTTGAGCCATTTTTATTTTGTCATCTGCAAATGCTTTCAATTTGGACAAGTCTACAATTTTGTTGTTCGATACAGAGTTAAAATTTCCCATGGACACTTCCTGCACAGGACTGGTGAGCTGATAATAAAAAAAATGATGATGAAATAAATAGATAATAGAATATATACAAGGATAGTGAGAAAGAACAGTAGGACTATCTTACTGATTTGGCAAAGCTAAAGAAACTCTTTGTCTCTCCTGTCACTATGTTTGATGTTCCTGAAATACAGAGATTAAAATCTAGACATTTAAACATGTCACCATTCTTTTACAATCCAACACAATTAGCTCAGTATTACAAATAAAAATATTAATAGAATTGGCTAAAAAAGAAAAATAAAATCTCAAAGCCCCCGAGTAGAATGAGCAGCTATGTGTGGAACATGACCTTGTGTAGGTTAGGTCTACAGTTACAGACAGAACAGGTCAAATGTACAGTTAGACTTTAGGTCACTGAAGGATGAAACAGAGCAAAAGTTGTTAGATCTGAAGCCACTGAAGGACAACAACTGTGGCAAAAGGACAGCTGGCACTAAGCCACTAAAAGACAAAATAAAGCAAAAGTAAAGTCATGCTTCAAGTCTTCAATATGCAACAAACAAAATGTATAGTTAGGCTGAAAGCCAAAGGCAAAAGTATAGTTAGGCCCCCAAGCCACAGAAACTGAACCATTACAAAAGCATCTTTAGACTCCGGGCTAATGGCGGTTAAAACTGGGCAAACATGGTGAGACCCCAAAACCTGACAGAGATGGCTTTTACAAATATCATGGGAAAAGGAGAAAATGCTGGTAACCAACATATCATCATTTTACCAAAATATGTTTTACATTTACTAAGAAAATCTCATCATTAGAGCTACATTTCTATTTGCTGTCTCCAAATGTTCTGAATTTGGACATGTATAAAATTTTGAGCAGTGGTAAAGATTAAATTCATTGCAGTTAGAGGATTAACAATCTTCTATCATTGTATTAGCAATTGACCTTTCTGCCGATTTTGATTGACAGGTCTACCAACATCTTATCTGCCAATGAAAATGTAGCATTGGGTGTTATGTAAACAAAAAGGTCTGACACAATTTCTGGTTTGCTTGTCAGGCTTGACAACCAATATAGCATGTTACTAAGGGGGGCGTGCTAAACTCATGTTTACAGAAAGGTCAGTTGGATTATAGCTTTGCTATAATCAAGCTTACCATAAAGTATATATTTTCCCATTGGTTTAAGAAGTGAGATTCCTTTATTGGCATCTTCCCCACACATACAGTCCAACACAACATCCACACCCTCTGGCTTTAATCTGTTGTGAAAAAAAAAACAGAAAAATTTACACTTCTTACTTTTTGGGAATCTTATAGCAACTAGAGATAAATTTGTGGACTGCAGAGGTGATGATCAGACTGCACACAACATTATGGCTGATCTCAGATTTCGTTTTGGTGGTGAAGGCTGTTTTCAAAATAATTTCAGTCATTTTGCAACAAGTGAACCCATTCATGCATTCCTGGAGTCTCTTTTTCCAATGTTTCATACAAAACTTCTTCCAAACCACTGGCTGCTTTCCCACAAAAATGCTTCGACCATTTTCAGTGGAGCACATTTAATTTGTAGTCTCTGGGTGTCATTTACTTTTTAAGAGTCAATATCTTATTGTCTTGTAAAAAGAGTCACATCATTAATACCTTACTCCACAATGTTTTCTTCCCTTTCCAAGGTAGTCCATATCATTTGAGAAATGCTTACTTTGGTCATCTGCTGATACTTTCAATTTGATTTTACCAGACTAGAAAAATTGAGACTAGTTCAAATTGAAACTAGAGCTATCACTCAACGTGATCATACCCCCCACCAGCTCCTTGCAACCAAACAGGTCTTTGTCACAGAATGCAGAATGGTTGAGTACAAAAGTAAAAGTTGAACATGAGTGGCAAATTGTCACAAGATACCCCCGTCTAACCCCAAGTTGTTAAGCTGGGGCATACACTGGACCCAATTCAAGTATGAAAAACGAAAAAGGGCAATAACTCAAAAATTAAGCAAGCAAGAGTTATGATTCCTGTGCACTGCAACCCCCCTTGATGAGATCTATCCATCCATGAAATTTCATAACCCTAGGTAGTATAGTTTTGGAGATACGCTCCGGACAAAATTCAAGTATGAAAAACAACAAAGGGCAATAACTCAAAAATTAAGGGAGCAGGAGTTATGATTCTTATGCACTGCACCCCCCCCCCCCCTTGATGAGATCTATCTATCCACCCATGAAATTTCATAACCCTAGCTAGTATAGTTTTGGAGATATTCACTGGACCAAATTCAAATATTATAAATGACAAAGGGCAATAACTCAAAAATTAAGAGAGCAGGAGTTATGATTCCTGTGCACTGCACTCCCCCTTGGTAAGATCTATCCACCCATGAAATTTCATAACCCTAGCTAGTATAGTTTTGGAGATACGCTCCGGACCAAATTCAGGTATTAAAAACGACAAAGGGCAATAGCTCAAAAATTAAGCAAGCAAGAGTTATAATTCCTGTGCACTGCACTCCCCCTTGGTGAGATCTATCCACCTATGAAATTTCATAACCCTAGCTAGTATAGTTTTGGAGATACGCTCCGGACAAAATTCAAGTATAAAAAAAACAACAAAGGGCAATAACTCAAAAATTAAGCTACCAAGAGTTATGATTTGTGTGCACTGCACTCCCCCTCGATGAGATCTATCCACCCATGAAATTTCATAACCCTAGCTAGTATAGTTTTGGAGATATGCTCCGGACAAAATTCAAGTATGAAAAAGAAATTTGTCCAGAATCATCAAAGGGCCATAACTCCATGAAACCTAAATAAACCATAACCAAAATAGGATATGCACATCTCTGCTTTATACTGAGTCTATCTGTGTAGTTTGAACTAAATCTGTCCAATAGTTGATGAGAAAAAGAGCGGACAAGAAATTTCATGAAAGGGCCATAACTCAGTGAAAAATCAATGAACCATAACCAACATTTCATATGCACATCTCTGCTTGATACTAAGTTTACCTGTGAAGTTTGAATAAAATTCATCCAGTAGTTTATGAGAAATAGAGCGGACAAAAAGCTACAGACCGACGGACCGACGGACCGACGGACGGACCGACGGACGGACCGACCGACAAGCTGACTCCTATATACCCCCCAAATAGAGTTTTGGGGGGTATAATCATTTCAAGAGTATAGTAAATACAGCTAAAATGGTATTTTGATTCAATTGAAAGAGCAGAACGCATTGTGGGAAAAGAAGAAAATGCTGGTTAACAGCATTTTCTTCTTTTCCCACAATGTTTTCAAAAGCCTCTCCACTAAGGGTAGTTAAAACACAAAGAGTTACATGAGTCTAGAATTTTCTTGCCTGGTAAAGAGTTCAAGCACTTACTTGCGCACTTCCTGACAGTAATCTGCTGTCCGATCAAACACTTGCGTCACTTTGTCCTTCACAGCGTCAATTTTATGCGCTGATGCGGTACCATACAGTGTAATCCCCTCCACTGTCTTACACAGCTGGCTAACAGCATGACCCTGTGATGGGGAAAACAAGAATTTATGAAAATTCAATCATGTATTGGGTCTTTTTTCATCCTCGGATACCCCGGGGTCTCCCTATTTGCTACGCTACATCGACCCCTGGGACAATTAATTGAATTTCCCTCGCTTTACCGCTGGCCGAATGCTAGCTTTTTATTGGTTCCATCATCACTTTGTGATAGGCGAGTGGACTGTACGCTATTACGTTTCGTATCGATTTTCGGTGGCTCGCTTTACTGCTGGCCAAATGCTGGCTTTTCATTGGTTCAATCATCATTTTGTGATGGGCGAGTGGACTGTACGCTATGACGTTTCGTATCGATTTTCGGCAGCTAATTCAAAGTTTTATTTAGTCAATTGTCCCAGGGTCGATGTAGGGTAGCAAACAGGGAGACCCCGGGGTATCCGAGGATGGGTCTTTCGTAGCTTCAAATTTGACATCAGGCCTGATCAGATTTAGGATTAAGTTTTCAATCATCTAGAGTGCAAATTTCGTGGTCATTGGTCATTAAAACTTAGACACATTAACCCATTACCACACAATACCGACGTTTGACTACCCTGAGAAAGAAGCCTTTTGAAAAGATTGTTGGAAAATGCTGGTAACCAGCATTTTCTCCTTTTCACACAATGTTTTCTACCTTTCCCAAAGCAAGTTTTAATTTTTTCAGTCGCATTTTGTCGTAGAGACCTGCAAATGCTCTTAATTTGGACCAGTCTACAATTATGTTGTTTGGTTATTCATTTCCCAAACAATCCCTGGTTTTTACAGGTCAGGAATAGAAGCCTTTTAAAAACATTGAGGGAAAAGGAGAAAATGCTGGTTACCAGCATTTTCTCCTTTTCCCACAATGTTCTCTACCCTACCATATCAAAAAATCTTCACTTCAGCAACTGTTAATTTGTCATTTGCAAAATGCTTTCAGTTTGGTCTGGTCCAAAACTTGCTGTTTGGAAACGTTTAAGAGTTAACTGCTTATTTTTACATATGAGCCATGCTCTAACGGATGGACAGATGGACTGACGGATGACGGAAACCCCGCCATGACATAAGCTCTGCTGGCTTTCAGCCAGTAGAGCTAAAAAACTTAGTGCTTCCAGTGAAGCTCGAGGTGACATGTCCTACACTTTACCACTAAGTTATGCAGGACCACTTTGTATAAAATTGGAATATGACTATCATTCTTATTTAACCCATTACCACACAATCCCTACTTTTGATGCCCCTGAGACAGAAACCTTTAAAAAACATTGTGGGAAAAGGAGAAAATGCTGGCAACCAGCATTTTCTCCTTTTCCCACAATGTTTTCTACCCTTCACAAAACAAATTTAAAATTTTCAGCTACTTCTATTTTGTCGTCTGCAAATGCTTTCACGAGTCAAAAATATTGTTGTTTGGTAATGGGTTAAATACAATACCACGTAGTTGATTTGTATTACTGATCCTGTGACACTCCCATATGCATGGTCGATATTTTGGCATAAAATCTATTAAAAAATTGTGACAGTTATTTGGGTGCTTTTCATTTTGAAGTAATTATTCATAATGTTCACAGAGTTCTAGATGAGAGGAAGTGATGGTATTCTAAATCCATTATTTCTCTTTGAAACCCTATGTTGTGTGTACTCATTAGAATCGTCTCGATGAGATAATTCTAATGAGTACCCACAACATAGGGTTTAGTGGAGAATAATCAGTTTTTTCAATTTTGAAATCGAAATCACTCCCTCTATCTAAAGCTCTGGTTCATTAAACGCTCACAAGGTCTTCGAGGAATTCTATTCCACAGACAGTAATTGGAAAAAACTTGATACTATCTTTGGACTCAAACAATGCTAATTAAAACAAAAAAAAAATCAAACAATTAGCCTGTGGAAAAGGATTCCAAATTTAAGACTTGTCTAAATTAACTCTTTACCAAACAATCCCAACTTTCAATGACCCTTAGAAAGAAGCCTATAGAAAAGATTGTGGTAACCAGCATTTTCTCCTTTCCCCACAATATTTTCTACAAAAGTCACCAATCATCATATAAAGAAGATATAATTTGTTGTCTGCAGATGCTTTGAATTTTGGTCCAGTCCAAAAATTTGTCATTTGGTAAAGAGTAAAAAGAGCTTGCACATGAAACATTGATTGAGGCTCAACTCTTCACCAAATTACAAAATTTTAGATTTGTCCAAATTAAGAGCACTTGCAGATAACAGAATAAATGAGACTCAAAAATTGAAACTTGACACAAGAAGAGTAGAATTCATTGTGGGAAAAGAAGAAAATGCTGGCTATAAGCATTCTCTCCTTTTTCCCACAATGTTTTTATTTTTTTCTGAAGACTTCTTCCTCTGTGTCATAAAAACCAGGGGTTGTTTGATTAAAGCTTTTGTCCATAAAAGGGTAGAAAAGATTCACTGGAAAGGTGAACATGGTTACTGGGGGTCCGTATTCACCAACCATTCTTCAGAATGTTCTTGGTCTTATTCTTCAAGATTGTCTGACTGTGAAAGTAATAGAACTTCTGATTGGCTAAACCAAATGGTTTAGCCAATCAGAAGTTCTATTACTTTCATATTGACAAAATTAAGAAGAATAACACTAAGAACATTCTGAAGAATGGTTCATGAATGGAGACCCAGTATTTTCTTCCTTTAACATGTTTTCAAACGCCTACATTCTATAGTTTGTTGTTCTGGTCTTACTCTTTAAAATCGTCTGACTGTGAAAGTAATACAACTTCTGATTGGCTAAACCAAATGTTTAGCCAATCAGAAGTTCTGTTACTTTCATATTGACAAAATTATGAAGAACAACACTAACAATGTTCTGAAGAATGGTTGGTGAATAGAAACCCAGTATTTTCTTCCTTTAACATGCTTTCAAAACTCTATATTCTATGGATTGTTCTTATTTCATGTTATGTAAAGAGTTAGTAATACCATAAAGTATGAAAATAATGATGATTGCTTCTGACATTTATAAATGAAACAGTAAAAGCAGATCAATTACATGACAAGCCTTTAAAGCCCTTTACAAGATAGAAAAATTTCAGCCACATCCAAATTTATAACACTTGCAGACAACAATTCCGATAAAGTTCAAAGGGTGCATTTTCTTTTTGACAGGGCAGAAAACATTGTAGGAAGAGGAGAAATGCTCTGGCTAAAATGCCGGTTCTAAGCATTTCTCTTTTTTCAAATAATGTTTTCAAAAGACACATCTTTCTCAGGATATGTCATAAGTGGGTATTGTGTGATAAAGGGTTAAACTTTAACTGCCCAAAAAAGTCTAAGGACAATTGATTCTGAGCTTTAATCAAGAGCAGATTTTTTCATTGAACCTAAGAAGCCCTGAAGAGACCTTCAGATAGTTTGTATCCAGAACTTAGACCCAACAAATAGCACTTTCATGGTTACTCTGGCAAATATATAAGTGTTTCAGGAAATCCAACAATGCAGATCAAAGATCAGATTGCATGTTTTATTCAGTCTGATATTCATCTACACTTGAGTAAAAAGAGGAACCATTAATCGCTGTGAAAGGCACTTTGAGGTTTAACCCTTTACCACAAAATCCCGGGTTTTAACGGCCCTGAGGGAAAAAGCCTTTTGAAAACATTGTGGGAAAAGGAGAAAATGCTGGTAACCAGCATTTTCTCCTATTCCCACAATGTTTTCTATCCTTCTGGACACAAGTTTCAATTTTTGAGTTATATTCATTTTGTTCTCTGCAAGTGCTTTCAGTTTGGACCAGTCTGAAATTTTGTCGTTTGGTAAAGAGTTAAGATGGATGTAAATAATCCTTTTTCTCCTTTTACCATATTGTTTTCTTCTTTTTAAAAAAATGAACCTTTTCATTAGAACTACAATGTCTAATTTCCTGTCTGCTCTTTATGCCTTCAGACATGGACAAGTCTAAAAGTATACCCTTTGGCACATAATTTCTTTTTGCTTTTTTTTTCAACCACATGGAAGTACCCGTCCATAATTATGTTATCTGCAAATGCTTTTGATTTGGATCATTCCAAAATAGTGTTGTGAGGAAAAGAATTAGGCAGTTAACCCTTTCCCAAACAATTCCTGGTTTTTACGACCCTGAGATAGAAGCCTTTAGAAAACCTTGTGGGAAAAGGAGAAAATGCTGGTAACCAGCATTTTCTCCTTTTCCCACAATGTTTTCTACCCTGTTGGAAACAAATTTCAGTTTTTGAGTTTCATTGATTTTGTTGTCTGCAAGTGCTTTCAATTTGGACCAGTCTAAAATTTGGTCGTTTAGTAAAGGGTTAATAAGTGACTGATAAATTAATTCCAACAAAACTGAGAATACATAATTCCATTAACTTACCATTCCTCCACCGATATTTTGTGCAAATACAGACATGTCCTTGCGCAGGTTGGCAATATCAAACAGCATAATATAGGCTGCCAAATAATTCATCGGCAAGGCCGCCCCATCTTGATAGCTCATGTTTGACGGCATTTTGTAGACAAACTTGGCAGGAACCACTGCTACTTCCCCCCAAGCTCCGTAATTTGAGAAACAAATAACTTGATCTCCAACCTGAAAATAATAAAATGTAGTGAGTGTCTTTCCTTGACAGGTTTCATGATCCTGAAAATGAAAGCATTGTGGGAAAATAGAAAATGCTAGAAACCAACATTTTCTCCTTTTACCACACTTCCCTTTCACTGGCATATTTCATTATTTGAGCCACATTTAATCTGTGGCTAGCATAGGTTTATAAGTTGCAAGATGTTTATAAGGTTTATAAGTTACAAGTCTGAAAATTTTTTGTGCAAAAAAAAGTTAAAATTTTGATAGCACAGATTCAGAAACTTCTGGGGCAAACAACATGGGGTCTGTAAAACTCAAAGGACATGTTGTTGGTAGCACAACTTGAACTATATTAAGGTTCATATTCATTGATTCTTAATCAGAATTTCAAGACTATTCATTTGACTGGCTGAGAAGTTTAGTTTCAACCAATTACATGGCCAACCTTGGAAATTATCTCAATTGTCTAAATATATGAGCCATGCTCTGCCAAAAGGGGGCTTAATGCATCTGCGAAAAGTATCAACCCAGGTCAGCATTGACCTGGGCCAAAACTTTCTGCTATTTGTCACTTTTTCATATGTACAAGGACCAATTTACCTCATGATTAAGTCTGATGTTAAAAGAAGTTAGATGAATCCATTAACTCATTACCACACAATCCTTACTTTTGACGACCCTGAGAAAGAAGCCTTTAGAAAACATGGTGGTAAAAGGAGAAAATGCTTGTAACCAACATTTTCTCATTTTCCCACAATGTTTTCTGCCCCTCCCATATCAAATTTCCATTTCCGATTCACATTTATTTTGTTGTCTGCAAATGCTTTCAATTTGGACTAGTCCAAAATTTTGTACAGAGTTAATAGTATTTCATGGGTTGACTGGTACCATTGATCACAGAGATGCAATAAGCCCCCCTCTGTCAGAGCACGGTTCATACTTATTTTACATTGACAAACAATTCCTTGCAACTTGTACTTATTTCTTTCGATAGTGTTTTCTGGAAAGATTATCTCCAAAGCTGCAAGCATAACCCAATCCACTATTGTGTACAGTAAAGATCAGTCTTTGAAGATAGGTAGAAAGGACAACATTTTTTTTTCCTTTTTCAAATGATGTTTTCAGAGGCTTCTTGTTCAACGTTATTAAAACTAGGATGGTTTGATGTAGATGAATTAGTTCTTTATCCCTTTACCAAACAATAAAATTTTAGACTGGTTCAAGTTGAAAGCACTTGTAGAGGACAAAAGAAACTAACTCAAAAATTGAAATGTTTCCAGAAGAGTAGAAAACACTGCGGGAAATGGAGAAAATCCTGGTTACCAGCATTTTCTCCTTTTCCCTAAATGTTTTCAAAAGGCTTCTATCTCAGGGTCGTAGAAAAAAGGAATTGTTTGGGGTAAAGAGCTAATTATTTTCCAAGCAACAGGGCAATCTGATGAACTTAAATATCAGTTGTAATACAAAGCAACAGTGCAAATTTTTCCATAATTATGTACTAGATTTCACCAGTGCTAACCTTGGGCTCTGAAGTGTCTTGCCCAGGGACATTCAGCATTTTCCCCATAGACAAAAATATTTTTGACCCTATGAGAGGCACACTTCAAGTTTTGTATTAGATTTATAAGTTGAAAATGCCTTCTGTTTGGACAAGGCTAAAATTTTATTGCCGGTCAAAGAGTTATCTATCTATTACTAGCATCTGTATTTACCAACAGTTCTTAGAAATGTTCTCAATTTTGAGCATAAGACTTGTCTAAATATGAAAGCAACATAGCACCTGATTGGCTAAACCAAAAGCTGCGTCATTTTAAAATCTTGAAATCTTGGAGAATAAGAATGTTATTAAGAATGGTTAGACTAGGTGTCACTCAATTCCTGAAAATTGTCTTTGAAAGGGTTGAAAACAGCTAGAAAAGGAGCAAATGCTGTTACCTTTTCCAGGTAAGTTTTTTTATGCATTCTTTTACAGGATGGATTAAAGCTCTGAATTTGCAGTAAAGGGTTGAATTCCAGAGTACTGGAAGTTTCCAGAAGATTTTCCATTACAAGAGGGGGAATAAGTAGAATTAAAAAAGAAATAATTTCTGCCCCTTTGGAATTATGGGTGACAGAGTGATACAAACAAAACAAGAGGACCATGATGGTCCTATATCGCTCGCCTGAGTACTAAGCAGTAAAAGTCTAAAATGAAAATTCTTCTTTTTCGAAAAGATCATCATATCGTTTTGGTAGAGGTCCACTAGAAGATGCTACATATGAAATATCAAAGCTCTACGATTTCTAGTTTCAGTGAAAAATATTCTTAAAGTTTTCCTTCTTTGTTCCTATGTTTCGAACTTGTGACCCCCGTGGCTGGGTCAGTTTGGACCCCAGGGACATCATGTGAACAAAGTTGGTAGAGGTCAACTAGCAGATGCTACATATCAAATATCAAAGCTCTACTCCTTCTTGTATCAGAGAAGATTTTTAAAGTTCTCCTTCTTTGTTCATATGTTTCAAACTTGTGACCCCTGCGGCGGGGCCAGTTTTGACCACAGGGGTATCATATGAACAATCTTGGTTGAGGTCCACTAAGAAATGCTACATAATAAATATCAAAGCTCTGCCCCTTCTAGTTTCAGAAAAGAAGAATTTTAGAGTTTTCCTTCTTTGTTCCTATGTTTCAAACTTGTGACCCTGGGGCGGGCCAGTTTTGACCCCAGGGGCATCATATGAACAAGCTTGGTAGAGGTCCACTAGGAGATACTACAAACCAAATATCAAAGCTCTGCACCTTCTAGTTCAGAGAAGAAGATTTTTAAAATTTTTCTTCTTTGTTCCTTAATGTTTCTAACTTGTGACTCCTGAGGCGGGGCCAGTTTTAACCCCAGGGGGCATCATACGAACAATCTTGGTAATGAGTTAAAGACATGGTCTTAAAGCACTTAGACTGGAATTCAACCTCTTGAACAACTTTGGTAGAGCTTCATCCAAGGAACATCCCTGCCAAGTTTCATCAAGACTGGCCCAGTGGTTTGGGAGGAGAAGATGTTTAAAGAAATTGTGGACGACAGGCCATGCATGACGCACAACGGATGACAGACGCAATCACAAAAGCTCACTATGAGCACTTCGTGCTCAGATGAGCTAAAAACACGCTTACAGATATATCTGGGGTGTTTTCTCCTACAGCCTCGACTTCTCCGGCACACTCGAATCCCATGGTAACGGGGGTTTTGGGGGGATGTTCCAACACACCCTGGCGCACCATCAAGTCTACAAAGTTCATGCCACTGAAAATAGATGGAAAGTGGTTTAGTTGTTACAAAGTGAGAACATATTTTATAAACCAAAGGGAAATAGTATGGGAAAAGGAGTAACTCTCATCAGTCCTTGGAAAGAATGGGGCCTTGCTAGAGAATTGTACCTGAGACCTCCAAATTTATAGCCCTCTATGTAAGTGACTAAGCAGCCAGGCAGCAGAGGACATCATGCCAGGAGAGTATGGAGGTTTACAATTAATACTCTGTCTTGGAGTTCAACTCTTTACCACACTATCCCGACTTTTATCACCCCTGGGAAAGAAGCCTTTTGAAAACATTGTGGGAAAAGGAGAAAATGCTGGTAACCAGCATTTTCTCCTTTTCCCACAATGTTTTTCTACCCTTCTCAAAACAAATTTCAATTCATGTTTATTTTGTCTGCAAATGCTTTCAATTTGGACCAGTCTAAAGTTTTGTCGTTTGGTACAGAGTTAATGCCATTTCATCAGCTTTGATCATATCCTGGTAAGCAGTCCACCTACACAATGTATTTCCTGGGTTTCTCAGACCTGAGTGCCAACACAACTTTCAAAGCCAATGACTGCTTTTCTCACATGCATGCATCAGAGGGTATAGGTGGAAAATTGCCAGAAAAAAAAAGGTTGCCTCAACCAAGTATCAAACATGCAACCACCACGTCATGGGTCAGATCTGCTAACAACTGAGCTAGCTGGCCCGGTTGACAAATCCTGATTTCTCTAGAGGAGCTGATTGTTCTATCATGTATCTGACCTTTGACATTTAAAGACAGACAGAAAATAAGAAAGTTATCTGCAGATTTACTGGGCCTTTATTGATCCACCTTTTGGAGTTTTATGGAAGTTCCATCCAATAATCCAACACTTCTCTTTATCTCTATCCTTTCCCGATAGAGAATAGTAAGGCTGTCAATAAAATAGGTATTTATCAATGCCTTTGGACCAAATTGAATAATTGACTGTATGGTGTTTAACCCATTACCACATCATCCCTACTTTTGACGACCCTGAGAAAAAATCTTTGGAATACATTGTGGGAAAAGGAGAAAATGCTGGTAACCAGCATTTTCTCCTTTTCCCACAATGTTTTCTACCCTTCACAAAACAAGTTTCAAATTTCCAGTCACTTTTATTATGTCGTCTGCATTGTTTCGATTTGGACAAACCTAAAATTTTGTCGCTTGGTAATGAGTTAACATCCTTTTCAACATTATTTCAGTTATATTGAGACGGTCAGTGTACCTATTCATGCTTTCCTGGAGTTTCTTTTACAAGTACTTGGCACAATTTTCTTTCCAAGCCACTGGCTGCTTTCCCACATAATCATTTTCATAAAAAATGGTCAGTAGTGGGAGAGGAATGAAGCCTTTCACAATGACGATCATCAATCCTCAGAAAGAAATTGGCGCAGCCAGAAATCGAGCCCACAACCCAATTCTCAAGTCCTGCATGCTACCGACTGAGCTACCTTGGCTTGGCCTGGACCAAATTGAAAGTTGTTGCAGAGTACAAGTTGAATGGGACTCAAATGATGAAGTTTGTCTGGTATAAAGTGAAAACCTTGTGGAAAAAGAAGAAAATGTTGGTCACCAGCATTTTCTCCATCTTCCACAATGTTTTTAAAAGCCTTCTCTCTCTCATGGTTGTTAAGATTTGGGATTGTTTAGTAATGGGTTAAACCCTTTAAAAATCCCCAACTGCCTTAACACTTTACCACACAAATAATGTTAGACTTGTCCAAATTCAAAGTACTAATTATGCAGATGACAAATCAAAGGTCACTCAAACTAAGAAACTTTAAGCAAGCATAAAATATCGTGGGAAAAGGAGAAAATGCTGATTAGTAACATGGGAACAGGAGGAAATTCAGGTGACTAGCTTTTTCTCCTTTTCCTACAATGTTTCTACCCCTTCATAGACAATCCTTCCATTTCAGCAACATCAAATTTGTCATTTGCAAATGCTTTAAATTTCAAGGAGTCCAAAATTTTGTCAATTAATTGGTAAAGAGTCTTTTCCACATTGTCATTCCTCTCTCACAATGGTTGTGAAAAAGCAGCAAGTCATTTGAAAAGAATATTGTGTAAAGCACTGGCAAAATCCAACTTGCAGAAAAGCATGAATAGGTACATACACTGCCTGTGGCAATGAGAAATGTTTGTCACAGCCTTCTCACCACAACCATGGCATTGCTACTCAACTCCCACAGCACAGTATTGTGTTTCTATGAAGTTCTTCTCCATGTAAGCTCCGATGACATACTCCATCCAAGTGCCATTGACACACTTTCACACTGCGATGTTTATGCACACCAGTGGAGCTCTTGTTGTATGGTAGGAGACCTTACTGCAGTGCTAAGGCGTCCTTGACCAGCCCACATAGCTCAGTTTGTAGAGCGTAAGACTTGTGATCATGAGAGTGTGGGTTCGATCCCCACGGCTGGCCATCTAAAATTACTAATAGTCTTTTGGATGAGATGTTAAACTGAGATCCCGTGTGACGGTGTTTTACACCCAGAACATTAAAGAACCAGGCAAAACTTTGGATGGGTATCGTCCTGCACTGTCCCCTGTAACAATACTAACAGTCTTCAGGGAGTGTCTCCCATATGGGAAACCAGTGGCAACAATAACTAAAAGCAAATTCATTCATAAGGCATCCTCACAGTTAATCTACTGTGCTCTTATCAGAACACCCAGCAACAGCGTCTGCTTTGTGCATACTCAAATAGTGCGCTATCCATGAGGGTGACTACAATAAATAAATGCAAAACAGACAACAAGACTTAGAAAAAATTGTCTGTGCGGTCTTTCAAAAGGAATTAACATACAAATGTCTCTTTGACCCATTACCACATAATCTTTACATTTGACGACCCTGAGAAAGAAGCCTTTAGAAAACATTGTGGGAAAAGGAGAAAATATTGGTAACCAGCATTTTCTCCTTTTCCCACAATGTTTTCTACCCTTCACAAAACAAATTTCAAATTTTCCTTCACTTTTATTTTTTAAGTCTGTAAATGCTTTCAATTTGGACCAGTCTAAAATTTTGTCGTTTAGTAATGAGTTAAAGACATAGTCTCAAAGCACTTAGATACTGGGTTCAAAAGGTCAACCAATAAAACACAGATAGAAAGCAAACCATACTGGGAAAGTTGTGCCTTTCATTGAGAGAAACTTGAAAAGATCTCAACAGCTGGCAATCTGTATCATTCTTTCAATAATCCTTTACTGAGCAAATCTGTGTTTTTACAGCCCTGTGGGGGTAGGCTTTTGAAACCTCATACTGTAAGATTTGTTGTTTGCAAATGTTCTAAATATGGACAAGTCCAAGAATTTGTCAATACAGAGTTGATCCTGTGCCACAAGCGAAAATATTACTGATGATGTTCACTCGATCAAATAAAAATTTTGACCTTTCACAGAAAAAAACAAATTTTCTATTTATTTCCTGTTTTCAACCCTTTCTGAGGGGGAACTCAATCAGAATCCAGTACATTTCTTTTAGGTCATTCCCTGTCTCTGCATAGCAATGCATTACAATATTACGTCAAGTGCGAGAAATGTTGGTTGGTTGGTTGTATTGGGGTTTAACGCCGCTTTAACAGCTAAGGTCATATCATGGCAGTCGGTGAGCCACCTGAGCGGGCATGAGAAATGTAAGGTAACTTACGACATAATTTAATCTGGTTTTGAGACATGCACATTTTACCTGGTTAACTAGTGTGCAGGAACAACAGTTACTGTTTTGGCCTTCAACTGAAGGATATAAAAATCTCTATTTCCACTGGTTGTAACCATGAAATATGGAAAAATATTTCACCATTATTTCTCGATAATCTACTGGAAAGCATGAAATAAAATGCTGTAACCATCATGTTCTTCTGCCATTTGAAATACAAATTATATCACCTACAAAACATCTTGTTTGTAATCATCAGATGCTTTAACAACCGAAGAGTAAAAGAAAATACCCTTAATAATAGATGTTTTGTAAGGAAAAATCATATGGATGTGATTTGTTTAACTTTAGTCAGGAAAAAAAACACACAAAAAAAATCCTAGAATAAAATTGCTTGCTGTGGAACTAGGTATTGATCTCACAACCACAAGGTCATGAGTCCGACACACTCACCACTGAGCCAAACCGGGCGGGCACATCGAAAATAAATTTATTACATCTGTCATATTATTCACATAATAACATATGAAAATCTGATTTGAGCTATGCTCTGTGAAAAAGGGTTTACTGTATCTGCAAAAAGTATTGACCAAGGTCAGTCTGCAGAGTCCATCCAGGTCCAAGTTTCCACTCAGGTCAGCCTGTGTGGACTGTGAAAGCTGACCTGGGTCAAAATTATTTTGCTTTTGGTTAATTTTCTGTATGTCCAAGGACCAATCTACCCCATGATTTGGCTGATTGTTAGCAAAGATGGATTTAATTGATCCGTAAGTATATGATGACTTTCTTGGTAGAATGTATCACAGGGATGCATAAACCCATTACCACACAATCCCTTCTTTTGATGACCCTGAGAAAGAAGCCTTTAGAAAAGAAGCCTTTAGAAAACATTGTGGGAAAAGGAGAAAATGCTGGTAACCAGCATTTTCTCCTTTTCCCACGATGTTTTCTAACCTTCACAAAACAAATTTCAAATTTTCAGTCACTTCTATTTTGTCATCTGCAAATGCTTTCAATTTGGACAAACCTTAAAGTTGATCGTTTGGTAATGAGTTAAACCTCCTTCTGGACAGCGCTACTCATTTACTCAGCACTTGGAGCAATAGATATCATATCTGCATTGCAATTCCAACAACAGAAAAGTATTGCCACAACAAAATTGCCTTTCTGTACAAACATTAGTTTACAAAATGATACCATATGTTAACTTACCAGGCTTTCACCCTCACAGAAACTTGACCTTCACTGGGTGCAACAGCCGGCTTCTTTTGTACTTTCAACATTTTTAATCCACCAAATCCTGTTAGAACAATATTCCTATATTCTTTAGGGGCATCACTGGCCCCTTCTTCAGGCTGTGCCTCTTTTGTAGTAGTTTCCGGCATTTTTTCCGTGCTGTCGTGTTCGTCACCACCAGCAGACTGCTTTCCAGTCAACTATTGGAAAAAAGAAGAGACAGCAAATTCTGAGAGAAAATATTGGTCAGTGGATGCTGTGTCAATACCCATTAGTCTGTTAGATGGACTCTTCCAAAATCAGAAAAAAAAAGCTGATGATAATATTTCAAAACAGAAAATTTTGCAACAATTTCACTTAAAAAGAAACTGATAACAAGGAAAAAAGACAAATATTGATCATGCTACCATATATATTTCCAACCACTGCTATCAATATTCCTTTAATTGTCGACTGCTGCTAAGCGACGAGAAAAAAATGTCCCCAATATGTGGCAAAGGGTCAAATCAAGGCCAATATATTCAGAAAAGCTTCCACTGCAGCAAAATTTGTCCCTCGTCATTTATCTGTTCCCACATGTCATTGGTAATGAATTGTTAGTAGCACAAATTTCCCTCCAGCAGACGACATCTCACAATATCAACACTTTACTCAACTGCAAGATTTTTTAACTGTCGAAATCCATGGCATTTACAGAACACTGGTCACAGATGTAGCTCTATTTGTCTCAGATTTGTCTTTGGAAGGAAAGAAAACACGACAAAGTAGGTAAAGGAGTTACCAAAGACTAAATTTTAAACTTGTCCAAATTGAAAGCATTTGCAGACGACAAAATAAACATCACTCAGTAGTTGAAGCTTGACTTAAGAAGAATAGAAAACATTGTGGGAAAAGAAGAAAATGCTGGCATTTTCTTCTTCTCCCACAATATTTTCAGAAGGCCTCTTCAACAGGGCCGTAAAAACCAGGAATTTTTTGGTAAGGGGTTAAATCTAAGGATATGCCAGGGCTAAGTAAATAGTAGACTGAATTACCATTTTTCATGTAACTGTGATGCTAGAAACATTTTGATAAATTGGCAGTAAAGTACTTGCTTGATCGGTATTCAAAACCAATTTCAACGTTTAGGTTTTGCACCTATATTATGCTTTCTATGAAGTTTTTTTTTTGTACCACCACTTTGTGCAACATTTTTTGCATGCCACTCATCCATACAGTGACAATAAGGGAGTAAAATTCTGTTGCAATGCTTTAAATCAGTATTTAACTGTTTTGCTTAACTATAGAATCAAACTAGTAACCCTGTGCATACTGAGCCACAATTCCTTCTTTCCTTCCTCCCTCCCTCCCTCCCTCCCTTCAAAATTCTGTTTCAATGCTTTAAATCAGTATTTAACTGTTCTGCTAAACTATAGAATCAAACTATAGTAACCCTGTGCATTACTGAGCCACAATTCCTTCCTTCCTCCCTTCCTTCATTCCTTCCCTCCCTCCCTCCCTCTCTCTCTCCCTTCCTTCCTTCCTTCCCCTTCCTTTCTCCTTTCCTTCCTTTCTTCCTTCCTTCCCTCCTTTTTTTCGTTGATTTTTTCAGAGGCCTTTTACATCAAATTTGTTAAAACCAGTAATGAACAGTGTCTGATGCAATTAACCTGAAATAAATTTTCATTGTAAGGGGTTACTTCATTAATTAAGTGTAAGTTACCAATATTTTCTCCTTTTATCTCAATGATTTCAAGAACCCTCTCCACCAAATTGTTTTCACAATCCTGGGTTTTAATGACCTTGGGGAGGAGACTTTATAAAACATTGTAGAGAAAGGAGAAATTATAAAACCACAGTTTTCTCCATTTAACACTACTTTTAAAGACCCTGATAGAGAAGGCTTTGAAAAACATTGTGGGAAAAAGAGAAAATGCTGGTAACTGGCATTTTCTCCTTTTCCAATAATGTTTTCTTCTAAGTCTTGAAATTGTTGTCTGAAGATGCTTTCAGTTTGGACAAGGCTAAAATTTTGTCGTTTGTTAACCCATTATCACACAATCGCTACTTTTGATGACCCTGAAAAAGAAGCCTTTAGAAAACATTTTACAGTCCCTACTTTTGATGACCCTGAAAAAGAAGCCTTTAGAAAACATTGTGAGAAAAGGACAAAATGCTGGTAATCAGCATTTTCTCCTTTTCCCACAATGTTTTCTACAATTTACAACACAAATTTCAAATTTTCAGTCACTTTTATATTGTCCTCTGCAAATACTTTCAATTTGGACAAACCTAATATTTTGTCGTTTGGTAATGAGTTAAGGTTTAAGCCACTTTTAACTATCACATAAAATTTCGTTACTTGATCATTTTTAACTCTTACTTGTCAACTGCAAATGCCTTCAATTTTGATAAGTCTAAAATTTGTTGTGTGGTGAAGAGTGAAAAATTTCAGATCTAAAAAAGAAGCAATTTAAGTAATTAGTCTCCAGCAATAAGGAAATGCAGGTTATGGAATCAGTGTTGGAAGATAAAACACACAAGGTATACTAAAAATTCCCTGAAGCAGAACAGAATATTGAATTCTGGGTAATTACTGGAAAATTCCTCAGAAAAAAGGATGACACCAACTCCATGGAAGAATAATTCAAGGTTTTTCCCTCCTGAATATCTATTAACATCCAATTTGCTTTGGAGTGTCCCCTAAGCAAGACACTCATATGAAGCCCTAGCCTAGTGCTGTTGAAACCCTGGTCATACATGAACATGTTAGGCTTTGCTGCAATATAACCGACTGATTCATTGTATGCTGTTTAACCCATTACCAAACAACAAAGTTTCAGACTGGTCCAAATTGAAAGCATTTGCAGACGACAAAATAAAAGTAACTGAAAATTTGAAATTTGTTTTGTGAAGGGTAGAAAACATTGTGGGAAAAGGAGAAAATGCTGGTTACCAGCATTTTCTCCTTTTCCCACAATGTTTTCTAAAGGCTTCATCCTGAAGGGTGTCAAAAGTAGGGAATGTGTGGTAATGGGTTAACTGATTGATTCATTGTATGCTGTTTTAACTCTTTACCAAAAGACAAAGTTTTAGACTCATCCAAATTGAAATCACTTGCAGACGTCAAAATAAAAGTGACTGAAAGTTTGAAATTTGTATTGAAGAGAGGAAAAAACATTGTGGGAAAAGGAGAAATGCTGGTTACCAATGTCTTCTCCCACAATGTTTTCAAAAGGCTTATTTCTCGGGCACGTCAAAAAGCGGCATTGTTTGGTATAGGGTTGACCTGTTTTCAGCCTTACATCTCTTACTGCAGCTAGTGCACCTATCAATAGTTTCTTGGAGTTTCTATTTCCAGTTGTTCCCACAACATTCTTCCTAAGCCACTGGCTGCTTGCTGTGATATGACTGAAATAATGTTAAAAGCCTCATTACATTGACTACCATCCAAGACAATAAATTGATCATCTAAGACCATCAATTCAATCAACTACTGTCCAAGACCATCAATTCAATCAACTACCATCCAATACCATCAATTCAATCAACTACAATCAAAGACAACAAATTCATCAACTACCATCTAAGACCATCAATTCAATTAACTACTATCAAAGACAATAAATTCATCAACTACCATCTAAGACCATCTATTCAATCGGCTACCATGCACAACCATCAATTAAATAAACTACCATCCACAACCATCAATTCAATCAACTACAATCAAAGACAATAAATTCATCAACTACCATCTAAGACCATCAATTCAATCAACTACCATCTAAGACCATCAGTTCAATCAACTACCATCCAAGACCATTTTCCCTTAGATATTATTCAAACTTTAAGAACACATTTCCAGTAACAACCCTGGTGGAAAACACCATTGAAAACATTTTGGGAAAAGGAGATAGTATTTTTTTTCAGCAAAGTTTTCTACCCTTTATGGACAAATCTTCATTAAAAAAAAACAACCTGATCTTTCATGCATGTCTGAACAAACAGGCTACATGTATGTCATTGCCACTGATGAAATTTAAGCCCCCCTCCCCCCTCATAGGCTGATCAAGATATAGGTGTATTATAGATGATGACTGCAGTCATCAAAGTACAGCAAGTTCACTCTATACTTGAAGTAAATGACAAATGCTTTGATCATGTGACAAATACAGGTACAAGACAGACCCCTTTATTTCTGCAAAAGAGTGTGCTTCAACTCAAGAACATACTGTTAAGAACCCGACAGTATGTATCAAAATATATGTAACATGTCCTTGACAGAAAAAGATAAATCGCAAAACAAGAATTTACTAATTATATGCTGCTTTAAGTCCCTGACTCTTTAACCCTTTACCAAACAATTCCTGGTTTTTACGACTTACCAGAAGAAACCTCCTAAGCACATTGTGGTTAAAAGAGAAAATGATGGTAACCAGCACTTTCTCCTTTACCCACAATGTTTTTTTCTATTCTAAAGTTAAACTTCAATTTTGAGTCACATTTATTTTGTCATCTGCAAATGCTTTCAATTTGGACAAGTCTACAATTTTGTCATTTGGTAAAGAGTTGAGTATGAGGCTTAATGTCTGGAAGGAGGTGGTACATGTATTCTAAGTACTTTTAATGCTGTCAAGTTCACAATATCCCTTGAAAGTTCAGAAAATTTAGATCAAAGATCAGACTGCACATTCTGTTCAGTTGGATCTTGTTTTACACTGTCTGTGAAAGCTTTTTTGCATATATTTATAGAGGTAATAGTTATTTTATGGACAGATGTCAATGGCAGAATTGTTGCCAGGAGAAAAGTGTTGATCCAATATTGACTCGAAATAGGATCTCTTGTGAAAAAATATCTATGTGGGCGTTCTGCAGAAGACAAATTTAGATTACATGACAAATTATCTCTTCACGTGAGGACATTAATGTCCACACTTTTTTCCTGGTGAATTTCTGATTTTTCTGATCATTTGGCAGATAACTTTGGGCAGTAAAGTTACCGTAGTTGGACTGGCTGACTGTGATTGACTGACTGAATGGTTAGTTGGTTGATTGATTGGTTGGTACAAACTTTACTTGATTTGCATGTCAATACTGCCTGCCCACTATCCTATTAGCTAGCTTCTTTTAACTCATTACCAAATGACAATATTTTAGGCTTGTCCAAATTGAAAGCATTTGCAGACGACAAAATAAAAGTGACTAAAAATTTAAAATTTGTTTTGTGAAGGGTAGAAAACATCGTGGGAAAAGGAGAAAATGTTGGTTACCAGCATTTTCTCCTTTTCCCACAATGTTTTCTCAAGGCTTCTATCTGACGGTTGTCAAAAGTAAGGATTGTGTGGTAAGGGGTTAAATAGCTATTACCCTTTCCAAAAACAGAAACTTTCCACTCTTCAGAATTCAGGTTTCCAGCATTTTCTCCTATTCTGTCATTGTTTTTAATAGTTTTCATTGTTAAAATGGATTGTTTGGTACAGAATTACAGACCAACTGATGGATCAACCCTTTCCTGGGCTACTGAAATGTCTCTTCACAAACCATGAGAAAAAAGAAATTTGAAAACATTTTTGGAACAGCAATAAATGGTGATAAACAGCCTTACCTCCTTTTCACCACAATGTTTTTCACAGACATAATTATCTCAAAACTAAATCCACATTTAATTTGTTGTCTGCAATTGGTTTAGTTTGGACAAGATTTTGTCATTTGCCAAACAGTTAACCCATTACCACACAATCCTGACTTTTAACCACCCTGGAAAAGAAGCCTTTTGAAAACAATGTTTACTACCTGTCCAAAATTAAAATTTAATATTTGATTCACAATTGTTTTGTCATCTGCAAATGCTTTCACTTTGGACTATCCAGCATTTTGTCATTTGGCAGAGTTAAAGTTTTCATCTGGTAGACCGATTTATTTTGATTCAGTTCCCTTATAACACTTACCAAAGTAAACTGTCGGAACTTCTTGAATATTTCTTATTTTTAATGAAAAAAAGTTTTACTTTTATCCTGGTCTGCATTAATCTTTTCTTCAATCTGATCCTAAGACAGGAAAAATGGATTGATATAGGGAGTGCTCCTTATCTAACAATGTTTTCAGACGGTTTGTTCCTCTGGGTCCTAAAAACCATGGATTGTTAGGTAAATACAAAGATTTAATCTGTCATCTGCAAGTATTTTTTGAACATCAACGAGTCTAATATTTCAAACTGGCAAAAAATTATATATGAAGAACCCATTACCACACAATCCTTCAGAAGCCTTCAGAAAAAATTGTGGGAAAAGGAGAAAATGCTGGTAACCAGCATTTTCTCCTTTACCCACAATGTTTTCTACCCTGCTGGAAACAAATTTCAAATTTTGATTTATGTTTCTTTTGTTGTCAGCAAATGCTTTCAATTTGGACAAGCCAAAAATTTTCTTTGTTTGGTAATGAGTTAAACAATACTTGTTCAAACAAGTGGTAAGCGTATATAAATATGAGATGCTCTATCAAAAGGGGTATTAATTCATCTCTGTGATGCTTCATGCTAAGCATGTCATTATATAATGGATGTAAAACAATAATCCACATAGATCCGTTTATACAGAGCGCGAATGCAAACGCATCCAATGCGAAAGCGACTTTTGAGCAGTTTTGCTATTCAAATAGAGCTGGAACCCGAACGCGGAAAACTGTTGTTAGCTTTGGGGCGGCTCGTCTTTTTCTTGCTGTGAGAGATAAAATTTGGTAATTTGGAATCATGGCGCAGGTAGAGTCAGACACGGAGGAGATCATAGTACTGTACTTGTATGCAAAACATCGGAGGAGGAGAAAGAGGCGTGTGTCAGTGCACCAAATTTTACAGAGAAGAAGTGAATTTGGAGAGTACCACCACCTCGTACAAGAACTACATTTTCATCCTGCAAAAATTCTCCAGACTTCACAAGCAAAGGAGACTGACGCTAGTGCCTAGCTTTTTCTTGGAACAGGGAAATACCTGCTGATTGGTTGATAGCAAAAAAGTTGTGTGACCTTCTTAGAAAATTCGCTCTGGGGGCAATCAAGGCGGTCGTTCGCATGAACAAATATTTGTTCGCGTTCGCACTCTATTTGAATGGTTCCTCTACAAATGACTAAAATATCCCAGCATGAAAAACGTGTTTGCTTTCGCGTTCGCGCTCTGTATAAATGGACCTTTACATCCACTTTGTTCAAACCCTACTAAAGCATACACTCTAACATGGCATATGAATTTGACTCCATAAACACAGTGCAACAAAAGCATGGTAAAATCTATATTATTCTATGTAGATGTAGAGTGACGTTATTCTGTATAAAGTAAGTACCATAAGTAGGTTATTCAATGGAATATAATCTGCATCCACGTTTTCACTCTAGGTATGAACTTGCTTTCATTTCATTATAAGTGTTGTTTATGTTAGTATTGAAATCGTCTTCTGTCTATTGTGGTTTATCGTTCAATAAAACCATGTTGTGAGTTATGTGGAATGAATAAACCACTTGGGCTATTGCCCTTATGGATTATTTATTGTGACTCATAGCTCACATCTGTGGTTTATAGAATGATAAACCATGATAGAAAGAAGATTATTTCTTAAGTAAAGTGTTTTCTGTGACTTGTGAAAAATTGACAAACAGCAAAAAGTTTAAGCCCACATTGGTCAGTGTAGACTGTGCAGGTTGACCTTAGTTGATACATTTTCCAGGTACAGCAAAACCACTTTTCACACAGCATATATGATACTTGTTTACAACAAAGTAAAACCAAGCTTTTAAATAGTAACATCATCGTTTACTTTGAAAACCTCGTAACTACAGCTTATAACAAGTAAACCACCAATATATATCTATACTAGCGGAAAAAAATAACTGTGCACGATGAATCTTTTTATATCTTTGTTACTCCAAAAAAGGATTTAATAAAGTTTTGCAGGTATGCAAATCAACATTTCATTTTAAAGTTAGACACAGAAAAAAATCATCACAGTGTCCATTATCACAATAGCAAGTCAGAAAAGTTTGTAAGGGTGAAAACCAGTTTCACAAGTCAATAATGTGTGTGGCCACCATTAGCATTGAGACATGCTTGGCAGCGACAACGCATAGAAGTAACCAAGTTGGTGAAAAAAGCTTGTGGAATGCTGTTCCAAATGTTGACCAGTGCCTGAGCCAACTGGTCCAACGTCAGGGGCTGATTCCGTTGTCGACGTATGCCTCTCTCCATCTCGTCCCAAGCATGTTCTATTGGCGATAAATCAGGTGATACGGCCGGCCAGGGCAAGACATGCACATTTTGCTCAGCTAAAATGTCCGTGACTACGCGTGCTACATGTGGGCGGGCGTTATCATGTTGAAACATCATACGACGTCCTTCGCCGTGGACAAACGGCAATACATGGGGCTGGATAATCTCGTCTCTGTAGCATATGCCCGTTAAATTACCTCGGACAATGACAAGCTGGGTTCTACCGTGAAATGAGATGCCACCCCACACCATAACCGATCCGCCTCCAAAATGTTGGCGCTGAACGATGCAGGGATCCGCATAACGTTCTCCAATGCGTCTGTAGACACGAGCGCGACCGTCGGAACTATCCAGATGGAAACGAGACTCGTCCGTAAACAACACGTTGTTCCAGTCCACTCTACGGAACAGTAAATGCTGTCTACACCACTGAAGACAATGTTGTCTATGACGTTGCAGCAAGACAGGGCGTATCGCAGGGCGTCTGGGACGGATGTTGTGCTCGCGTAGCCGATTTCTTACAGTTCTGCTACTGATAGGCCTCAAGCCTGGAATCGTCCTAGCTGTCAATGTCGCCGGTTGAAATCGATTTCGCAAGTGTATAAGTCGAATGTGGTTATCTTGGCGGATTGATGTCACGCGTGGACGGCCTGAACGTGGCAAGTCGCGGGTGTTACCATGCTGTTGAAACCGTCTCCAAAGTGCTGATAAAGTGTTTCTGTGGACGCCAAAACGCCGTGCAACCTCTTTCTGGGACATTCCTGTCTGAAGCATGCCTATGGCACGTAGACGCTCATCTTCAGATAGACGTGCCATGTTTTTTTTAAGTCCAGTGAAACTTACAAAAGTGTTTTTTCTTCACAGAGAAAATTAAGAGCAGTTTCGTGGTAAAAACAAATCCAAAACTCATGTACGAATAACACAGTGCCACAAAACAATGCAAAGGTCTACATGTTCAGAGCGCACGTCAGTGCACGTGTAATTAGTGAAACTCGGTCATTTTCGGACAAGTGTATCTCAGGGTATATATTAAGAAAAATATTTTGTAAATATTTCATTTTTCAAAAAGATATGAGAAAATTTATCATGCACAGTTACTTTTTTCCGCTAGTATATATGAACTGCAACATGCAAAACCAAGCTTTTTAATAGTAACACCATCAGTTTACCTTGAAGACCTCGTAACTACAGCTTGTAAC
This sequence comes from Tridacna crocea, assembly GCA_943736015.1. Classification (NCBI taxonomy): domain Eukaryota; kingdom Metazoa; phylum Mollusca; class Bivalvia; order Cardiida; family Cardiidae; genus Tridacna; species Tridacna crocea. The sequence continues at coordinate 15,682,961 of OX031065.1, forward strand.
GAGTAAAACGCCTTGATATATATCTATATGACCTGCAACATGTGAAAAGGAACATTTGGACATTTGTGTAAAGTATAGTCTTGGACCAGCCTGCACAGTCTGTGCAAGCTAATTCAAAAGAACTTGCCATTTTTTATGTAACTTTCTGTTTACTCTAACAAAATATCTAATGTAGTCGTTAAGTGCCATCTCAGAGTAGCATGCACTGACTGTACAGGTTGATCCAAGATGACACTTAATTCAAATGTCTGAATGCCCCTTTTCGCATACTGTGCGCCTATTCTTCTTCAACCTACCTTTCTGAAAGATTGTGAGATCTTTTGCATTTTATAATCCTCAGCTGTTCACTTCAAATTTAAGCTACACAAATTTAGGTCCATTCACTAAATGTCAATTTCACAGATGCATATCCCTTCTAATCTTTTGTTTGGCAGACTTAAGGTTTATAATTAACTGATAAAAGTTTTTATCTTCAGCTAAAAGGAAAAAAAGACAGACTATTTTGGTCTCAGTATATTTTTGTGCATAAAGACATTGTGAGCTGAATTTTCGAACAGTTTATAAGTGAAAACATGTGCTTGTTACTGAGGTTTAAAGAGGGTTATTTAGTTTTTACAGTGCAAATCATCAATTCTTGCAAAGACTCTGATAAATACAACTAATTATATGAATTTTCTTTGCAACTATACATAAGATGTAAGGTTACTGTAAAAAGGTACAATTATGGGAGTTTGATTAACCCTTGACCTCACAAGGCATTTCTATGGTGTCTCTAAATGACCCTAAATAACAGCAAGGATGAAGCCATTTCTTATATGTATATGACACATTTTGATAGCATAGAAAACATTGTGACAAAAGGTGAAATTGTTTGTCACGAGCAATTTCACATTTTGCCACAATGTTTTCCAAAGGCTCCTACAAGAAATTACCCTAAATAACAGCAAGGATGAAGCCATTTCTTATATGTATATGACACATTTTGATAGCATTGAAAACATTGTGACAAAAGGTGAAATTGTTTGTCACGAGCAATTTCCCACAATGTTTTCCAAAGGCTCCTACAAGAAATGCTTAGAAATGAGCATCCATGGTGTAAAGGGTTAATAGAATGGTCAGTTTGCATCAGAAAACTGTCTGTTGTTGTTACTGAGATGATGGAAATTGTCTTTGAAAGGGTAGAAAGATTTTGAGAAAATGCGCATAATAAAAGTCGTGATTTTTCCTGTATGACTCGGTCTCAAGTTTTAATGGCCCGCAAAATTCTGGAAAAAGGACAAATACTCATTACCAGCATTTCCCTCTTTTCCCACAATATTTTCAAAAATCGTCTCCATGGGGTCCAGTAAAACTCGGGATTGTGTCTTAGAGGGTTTAACCCATTACCACACAATCTCTACTTTTGACAAACCCCCCCCCCACCCAGAAAAAGCCTTTAGAAATCATTGTAGGCAAGGAGAAAATGTTGGTAACCAGCATTTTCTCCTTTTCCCGCAATGTTTACTACCCTTCACAAAACAAATTTCAAAATGTTCGCTTTTATTTTGTTGTCTGCAAATGCTTTCAATTTGGACAATCCTAAAATATTGTCGTTCTGTAATGAGTTAAAAACCCTGTTTTTCAGGACCATGAAATAGAAGCCTCTTAAGCAGCATTGTCTCCTATTCTCACAATGTTTTCTACCCTACTGGTGATAAATTTCAAGTTTTAAGTTACATCATTTCATTGTCTACAAGTGCTTTCAATTTAGACCCATCTAAAATTTTGCTGTTTGGTAAAGATTTAAGAAAAAAGCAATTTACAGTATTTTCTTATATACCTAGCAGTGAAATCCTGAAATTTCCCAGTGTAATAAATTTTGATATCGTCACTAGTGACGATGTCAATGATATCAACGTTCACTTTCACTTCTTGCCGTAATTAATAGGAACTACTATCTTTTCATTACATACTTATAGATAGTGTTAATTGTAAGTTCTATATTTTTTTAACCAGACAATCCAACTACTTTTCTCAGTCTAAACAAAACAAAAAATAAAATTACAAAAATGTTAATAATGTTAATAAGGTATATAATAAATAGAATAATCAACTGGTTATTTTTGATATGAAAAATATCTCACTCAGATGCGTCGTAAGGCGTCAAAAAAAAAAAGACTTGTGCTGCACACTCGTTTTTTCAATGCCTAACAACACATCCTCGTGAGATATTTTTCATATCAAAAATAACCAGTTGATTATCCTCTATATAACATATTTTTCAAAGTTCAATTCACAACTCTAAATCCATTTTATTCACTATTAGACAGTTCAAAATTTTTAGGGTGTAACTACTAACTTGTAAACCATAATCATATGCAATTTACTTCATAATATCAACAAACAACATGCATCATTTAACCCTTTACCAAATGACAAAATTTTAGACTGGTCCAAAATGAAAGCCTTTGCAGACGGCAAATTAAATGTGACTAAAGAATTGAAACTTGTTTTAGGAAGGCAAGAAAACATTGTGGGAATAGGAGAAAATGCTGGTAACCAGCATTTCCTCCTTTTCCCTCAAAGTTTTTGAAAAGACTTCTTTCACCTGGGTGTTAAAGGTCGGGATTGTAAGGTAAAGGGTTGATTAAATACCATACAAATATTAACTCTTTTGGATGTGTCCAAATTGTAGAATGACAAATCAGATGTTGTTCAAATGAAAGAAATTGGGTAAAAAGATTAGAAAACATTGCCAGCAAAGGGTGAAAAGGTGAAAATGCTGCTTACCAGCATTTTCACCTTTTCTCACAATGCTTTTAAAAGCCTCTGTCCTCAAGGTCACTGAAACTCGGAATTATTTAGTTATTAGGGTTGTCCCTCTCATGCCAAAGCATGGGCTTTTGCAGACAGCATTGATCAAGATCATACTGCACAGATTGAGCAACCTGATCTTAGAAATATACTATCCACTTGTTCAGTCATGCCTTTGAAATGAAAATCTTTCTTAGTTTCAGTGAAATGTACTTTTAGCTGTTGAAACAGGTGAAGGTGTGTGTGTTTGATGTCGACATAATTACCTTTTCCCAAAGAATCCCTGGTTTTCATGATCCTGAGAAGGAAGCCCTCTGAAAACATTGTGGGAAAAGAAGAAAATGCTGGTAACCAGCATTTTCTCCTTTTCCTACAATGTTTTCTTCCCTTTCCAAAACAAATTTCAATTTTTGAGTCACAGTCATTTTGTCTTCTGCAAATGCTTACAATTCTGATTAGTCTAAATCATATTGTTTAGTAAAGAGTTAATATATCTAGATTTGTTGCATAAAAAACACATTTCTATGCAACAACATAACTTTATCATGCACCTAGTGAAAGTCATGATTTTTCCTTTACCACACAGTTTCGAGTATTAACCCTTTACCCCATAATGCATTTCTGTGGCATCCCTAATTGACCCTGAAAAATAGCAAGGATGAAGCCGTTTTTTATGTGTAAATTACACCTTTTGATAGCAAAGAAAACATTGTGACAAAAGGTGAAATTGCTCGTCACGAGCAATTTCACCTTTTGCCACAATGTTTTCTAAAGGCTCCTACAAGCAATGTGTAGAAATGAGTATCTATGGAGTAAAGGGTTAATGACCCCAACCAAAGAGCCCTTTGTAAACATCATGGAAATAGGAGAAAATGCTGGTAACCAGCATGTCCTCCTTTTACAACGTTTCTACCCTTTCAAAAATAAATTACATCATTAAATAATTTTGCTCTACATTTAAATTTATCATTTTGTAAGGTTCAATTTGGACTAGTGTAAAATTTTGTCATTTGGTAAAGTGTTAAGATAAAATTGTAGCTAACTATTACCCATATACCCTTTTTAAAACAGTGTAGATTCAGATCAGACAACACATTGAATAGATTCTATCTTTAATTAAGACAGTCTGATCCAATCATAACTTAAAAATAGAAACTTTAGGCTTTCAACCTACTAGAAGAAGAAATGTTTTCTAAAACACTGAGGAAAAGGAGAAAATGCTGGTTACTAGCATTTTCCTCTTAGGCCAGAATTTTTTGTTCACTTTTAAAGACAGCTCCCACACTTAGCCACAATTTTTTATTCACTTTTAACCCATTACCACACAATCCCTACTTTTGACGACCCTGAGAAAGAAGCCTTTGGAAAAAATTGTGCGAAAAGGAGAAAATGCTGGTAACCAGCATTTTCTCCTTTTCCCACAATATTTTCTACCCTTCACAAAACAAATTTCAAATTTTCAGTCACTTTTATTTTGTCATCTGCAAATGCTTTAGATTTGGGCAAGCCTAAAATATTGTCATTTGGTAATGAGTTAAAGACAGCTCCCACACTTAGCCAGAATTTTTAGTTCACTTGGAAAGACAGCTCCCACACTTCGCCACAATTTTTTGTTCACTATGAAAGACAGCTCCTGTACGTTAGGCTACATTATAATTTTATCATGTGCTTGCACTTTCATTTTGAACAAATCTGAAATTTCAACATGCAGTAAATAATCACATTAGATATAAATACCCCTATCACCATACTATCATCCTGCTGAAATGCTACGATTTGAAGGGTACATTAATGAATACCAAAATAAACCCTATAATCCTTCTAAATAACTAGAATGAAACTTTTAGCTCGATAGTACAAACCCAAATTTTGCTATTTCAAAGTCATATTTGTGGGGAATAATATCATCTTATTGGATAGTGTAGCTCAAAGATCTGGAATGTGTAGTCTGATCTTGATTTACACTGTCCCTCGAAGGTCAGGGACCCATGCTCAACAGCTTAACCCTTTACCACACAATCCCAACATTTTACAACCCTGAGAAACAAGCCTTTTGAAAACATTGTGGAAAAAGGAGAAAATGCTGGTAACCAGTATTTTCTCCTTTTCCCACAATGTTTTTCACCCTTCCAAAACCAAATTTCATTTTTTCAGCGATATTTATGTTATAGTCTGCAATTACTTTCAATTTGGACCAGTCTGTAATTTTGTTGTTTGGTAAAGAGTGAGGGTTAAATATTTGTGGCTTCGCTTCTGCATAACACTCATCAGAAAACATTGGCGTACAACACATCTTAGCCCTTTACAAAAAGATGCAAAGTTTTAACTTTCCTGAGAAAGCCGAGTTTTGTAAACATTGAAAGATTTGAATACATTGTGGGAAAAGGAGAAAATGCTGGCAATCATCATTTTCTTCTATTCCTACATTCATTACCAACCCTTCCAAAGACAACTTTCATGTTTTGGGCAGCATTAATTTTATTTTGTCATGTGCAAAGCCTTGCATTTGGACCATTCTACAATGTTGTTGTTTGGTAAAGATCCAACTGCTCACCAGATACATAGTTTCAGACATGCTAGAATTGAAAACATTCACAGACAACAAATAAAACTTGAGCTGTCACTCCATGTGACTTAACTCATTATCAAACGACAATATTTTAGGCTTGTCCAAATCGAAGGCATTTGCAGACAACAAAATTAAAGTGACAGAAAATTTGAAATTTGTTTTGTGAATGCTACAAAACGTGGAAAAGGGAGAAAATGCTGGTTACCAGCATTTTCTCCTTTTCCCATAATGTTTTCTAAAGGCTTCTCTCTCGGGGTTATCAAATGTAGGGAATGTGTGGTAATGGGTTAATACCCCACCAGCGCTTTGACAGAAACAGGCAACTGAACAAAAAATTTTCTTAAGTTCAAGGGGAGATTACCCTTGAATCAAAGGTGGCAGATGATTGAAAACTGGGTCTTGCACAACTTCAATATAATTTATGTGCAAAGTTTTAATACAATTCAAGGAAAACTGTTGGAAGAGTTCATGACATAAAATTACAAGTATTTTGTACACAGATGGACACACAGATGGACAGATAGGCTGATTCCAGTACACCACAAAACCATTTGTTTCGCAGGGGTACAACAAAGTGTCAAGTTCCAGGGGAGATAATTCCTCAACCAGGAAGAGTTGACACTTTAAAATTGTGTTTTACAAACCTTCAATATACTGATTAATATATCCTTTGTTTACTTCAAAAACCTCGTAACTGCAGCTTGTAACAAGCTGTAGTTACGAGGTTTTGGAAGTAAACCGACGACATGTGCAAAGTTTCAATACAATTGAAGGAAAACTGTAGGAAGAAATTATGCTACACAAAATTACAAGTATTTTACAGACAGATGGATGTTGAGAACAAAAAAAGTGTCAAGTTAAAAGGGACATAATTCCTCAACTAGAAAGAGTTGACTCTTGAAAATTGCATCTTGCAAACTTTCAATATATGATAAATATAAGTGAAAAGTTTCAAATTAATTGAAGGAAAACTGTGGGAGGAGTTTGGGACACAAAATTACTAGTATTTGGTACACAGACCGAGATATACACTGTACACAGACTGACATATACACAGATGGACAGACAGACATGCTGATTCCAGTGTACTGCCAAAAACATTCGCTTTGCGGGGATAGAATAAGACTTGCAATTTTCCTGTTTGCATTTTGTTTCCATGCATTATGCAAGCTGAACCAGCGATAATACAGCGATGTAGTGTAATCAGTTGAGACAATGAGAATGCTGGTTCGAATCCAAAGCTCTGCAAATTTTCCTTTCTTTTCTCTCTAACTGCTGATCATTGATAGGATATTTACATGGGGAAAAAGGCAGTGGCTTAGGAAGAACACTGTGCTAAAAAATAGTAAAAGAAACTTCAAGAAAGCATGGATAGGTGCATTTGCCATTACAATATGACTGAAATAATGTTGAAAATGGCACTAACACTTTATCAAATAAAATATATTTTAAGACTGGTCAAAAATGAAAGCATTTGCAGACGATCAAATAAAATTGACTGTAAAGTCAAAATTTGATTTGGGAAGGGTAGAAAACATTGTGGGAAAAGGAGAAAATGCTGGTTACCAGCATTTTCTCCTTTTCCTACAATGTTTTCAAAAGGGATGTATCTCAGGGTCATCAAAAGGTGACATTGTATGGTAAAGGGTTAAAAGCCACAACCCTTACTATATACATTGTAATAAAATTTAGTAACAAGCATGTTTTCACAAATCATCCACCTATAAACTTTCCCTCAGAATATTTATTTACATAAAGTTATCCTTGACAAATAATTATTCACAAAACCATGAAAGGAAAATAAACCACATGTATTTCCCTTATCTTTTAACCAGACAACAAAATTTTAGACTTGTCAAAATTGAAAAAAATTGCAGATCACAAACAAAAAGATACTCAAATGGAGGGATTTGTACAAGAATGGAAAAAAACTATTGCTGGAAAGGAAGAGAATGCTGGTAAAACTGGTATTTTCTCCATTTCTCGCAATGTTTATTCAAATGTGTCCTAACTCTTTAACTGTTTATCACACAATCCCGACTTTTAACGACCCTGGAAAAGAAAGCCTTTGAAAACATTGTGTTAAAAGGAGAAAATGCTTGTAACCAGCATTTTCTCTTTTTCCAACAATGTTTTCTACCCTTCACAAATGAAATTTCAAATTTTCAGTCACTTTTATATTGTCATCTGCAAATGCTTTCGATTTGGTCAAACCTAAAATTTTGTCGTTTGGTAATGACAAACTCGAACATCGTCGATAACATGAAATAGAATCCTGAGACTTAGAAGGATTTATGCCTCATGGACTTGACTCAAGAAGTGGATGGTATAGATACAAGATCAGACTGCACATTCTGTGCATTCTGATCTTGATCTTTGCTGTGTGCTGTTTTTGCCTATCACTTTACCACACGAGAAAATTTCAGATTGGTCCAAATTGAAAGTATTTGCAGACAACAAAATAAAGGTGACTGAAAAATTACAATGTGTTCTGGGAAGGGTAGAAAACACTGTGGGAAAAGGAGAAAATGCTGGTTACCAGCATTTTCTCCTTCTCCCACAGTGTTTTCAAAAGGCTTCTTTCTCAGGGGCATCAAAAGTAGGGATTGTGCGGTAATAGGCTATAATGTCGATAGTCTTTAAAACTAGGCATGGTATGGAAAAGAGTTACATAAGCATATTTTGCCTGCAACACATGAAAAGAAACATTCAGACATTTGTGTAAAGCGTCATCACTTACCAGTCTGAGCAGTCGTTACAGGCTCGTACAGAATAACACTTTACTTTTTTATGTAATTTTCCTATTTTACGAAAGTCTACTGTAGCACAAAATCTAATGTAGTCATAAAGTGCCATCTCAAATTAGCCTGCGGTCCTAATTAATACAAATTTTGAATGTCAGTTTTCCCATATTGCAAGACATTTTTAGTGTCCCTAGGGTGGTTGCTTGACCCATATTTTTTATGAAAGTGATTTTGACCTGGGTCAGGTGAAATGAAGTACATAATAAAACATAAGTAAATGATACAGTAAGTCTTGGCAAACCTATTTAACCTGTTGCAAGAATCTCAAATCATTTGTTGAAAAAAGGAGAAAGTGCTGGTACCCACCATTGCAATCTGTTACAAATAAAACCCAGAAAAAATTGGAGGCCATGTTTCTGTTTTAATTCTATACTTAAGAATGAACAAAGTCTTACTAAAAGTGAAAAAAACTAGAATAACTATCACTAAAGGTGATAAATACCCTCACCCCTATATTTCATGTCACAGGGGCAATAAGTTATCAATTCTTCATAGAATTTTCACGAAAGATGCGTCTTGCACATCTACAACTGCTAATGAACACTTCTGCCAAGTTTAAAGCCAATCAGACAGAAACTGTAGGAGGAGTTGTCCGGACAAGCATTTTCAAATAAAATCAGGGGCAATAACTCAGTAATTCTTGATGGAATTTTCACAAAATTTGCGTCTTGCACATCTACAACTCCAAATGGACACTTCTGCCAAGTATAAAGCAAATCAGACTGAAATTGTAGGAGTTGAACGGATAAGCATTCTAAATGTGAATCAAGGGCAATAACTCATTAATTCTTCATAGAATTTTCAAGAAAATTGTGTCTTGCACATCTACAACTCCTAATGAACACTTCTGCCAAGTTTAAAGTGAATCAGACAAAAACTGTAGGAGGAGTTGTCTGGACAAGCATTTTTAAGTCAAATCAGGGGCAATAACTTAGTAATTCTTGATGGAATTTTCATTTTCAACCAATCGACCGACAGGCTGATTCCAGTATACCCACCACAAACTTCGTTTGCAGGTCTGTAAAAGGTCTAAACCTTTCAATTTCAAGACTGTTGCAGCAAAACTATCACAACAGTCAGTATAGATCTGTGATCCAGTACTCCAGATATTAAGAGGGAGTAATGCTATTCTAAATCCAAAATTTCTATTCAAAACCCTATGTTGTGGGTACTCATTAGAATCAGCTCAATGAGACAGTTCTAATGAGTATCCACAAAATAGGGTTTAGTGGAGAATAATTAGTATTTTCAATTTTGAAATCGAAATTTCTCCCTCTATCTGGAGCTCTGTGATCTGAGACTACACAATCTGGGTCTGTATTCACTAACCATTCTTTAGAATGTTTTGTCTTATCCTTCAAGATTGTATTACTGTGAAAGTAACAGAACTTCCGATTGGCTAAGACATTTGGTTTAGCCAATCAGAGCCTCTGTTACTTTCACATTGAGGAAGTTCTGAAGAATAAGACTAAGACCGTTCTTAAGAATGGTTGGTGAATACAGACCCTGATCATTCTAATCATGGCCTATTCTATTCATAGAAGCACTTAACCCTTTCAGCAATAATATGCACAAACTCAACCTCTTTCAATAGTTGATTACATTATCTAACAATTTCACTCAGAAAGGTTTTTCATCTGAAAGACTCAATTGAACAAGTGGATAAAGTATAGGTCCAAGACCAGACTGCATGTTTTGTGCTGTCTGATTTTGGTCTAGTCCATCTGCAAATGACCACATTTTCACCTTGGGTGCTACCAAAGTTAATCTTATCCTGTGCATAACACATAAGATTAACCCTTTTTCAAACAACAGTAACTTAGACTAGTCCAAATTGAAAGCTCTTGCAGACGACTAAATAAACGTAACTCAAAAATTGTAAACTGTTTCTAGCAGGGTAGAAAACATTGTGGGAAAAGGAGAAAATGCTGGTTACCAGCATTTTCTCATTTTCCCACGATGTTTTCAAAAGGCTTCTATTTCAGGGTCGTAAAAACCAGGGATTGTTTGGTAATGGATTAAGAATAAGCATAAACTCACTTACTTGATAATACTGGTGTAAAAACATAGCAGACATTGAACAAAATTTGAAATAGAGATGGTAATCTAAATAATGTATATAAGTGAATTCCCCAGACAGATGAATACATACAATTGAAGTTTTCAGTCAGTCAGTAGTATAAATGCACTGATAGCTACTTCAGGAATACTCTTGCGGAGATACATGTATTTCACCAAAAAATTAATCAAGACTCGATATAAAGATGGTTAACTAAATAATGCACATCATTCAATCCATTTCAGCCATGCTCTGTGAAAAGGGGGCTTAATGCATCTACGAAAAGGAATCCACTCAGGTCAGCCTGCGCAGTCCACACAGGCTGACCTGGGCCAAAACTTTTTTGCTATAAGTCTCGTCCAAATTGAAAGCATTTGCGGACAACTATTTCAGTGTGACTCAAATGGTAGCACTTTTCTTTGACATAGAAGAAAACATTGTGGGAAAAAGAGAGAACGCTGGTTACCAGCATTTTCTTCTCTTCCCACAATGTTTTCAAAAGGCTTCTTTTCCAGGAGCGTCAAAACTCGGCATTGTGTGGTAAAAGAATATGGGTCATGCTTTGTGAACTGGGAGTTAAATGCATTTGAGCATTGCTCTATGGAAAAGGGGGCTTAATGCATCTGTGAAAAAGTTTTGACCCAGGTCAGCCTGCGCAGTTTGTGCAGGCTGACATGGGCCAAAACTTTTTTCACTATTAGTCAATTTTCTGTTTCTCAAAGGATCAGTCTATTCCATGATTGAGTGGGTTATTTAAAAAGGTCGCTCAATGGATCCATAATATGTAAGGACTTGTTCTGGTACCTTGTATCATGGCAGTGCATTAAGGCCCCTTTTATTATAGCTTGGCTCATTTATAAAAAGTATCAACCCAAAGACTGTGATAAACTCAGGTTACCATACCACAATATTTTAGGCTTGATCAAATCGAAAGCATTTGCAGACGGCAGAATAAAAAGGACTAAAACTTTGAAATTTGTTTTTGTGAGGTGCAGAAAACATTGTGGGAAGAGGAGAAAATGCTGGTTACCAGCTTTTCTCCTTTTCCCACAATGTTTTCTAAAGGCGTCTTTCTCAGGGTCATCAAAAGTAGGGATTGTGTGGTAGTGGGTTAAAACATTTGCAATTGGCAATTTTTTTGCATGTGTTACGAGCACCATTCTACCTTATGATTCAGTCAGATGTTTTCATTGATCCACAATATTGTGATGAATGGCTTGGTATAATGCATCAGCAAGAGATTTACCAAACCCACTACTGCCAGAGTGTGGCTTACGAACCATGGAAAATGGTCAATTGGCAGTAAGAGTGCACTTGTTTTAATTCTTTACCAAACGACAACATTTTGGACTTGTCCAAATCGAAAGTATTTGCAGACGACAAAATAAATGGGAATCGAAAATTGAAATTTGATTTTGAAAGAGTAGAAAACATTGTGGGAAAAGGACAAAATGCTGGTTACCAGCATTTTCTCCTTTTCGACACAATTTTTTCAAAGGCTTTCTTTCTCAGGGTCATCAAAAGTTGGAATAGAGTGGTAAAGCATTAACCGATACATCTGCTGCATCACAAAACTTTGTACAAAATTTGAAACGGACAAGGTCATGTATGTAATGTACATGTATCTGTCAGAGATAAATAAAATGCACATTTTTCTATTCTGCAATCAACAGAATTTATAAGAGCACCTGTAGCAGTTTCAAGAATACATTTGCCACATTTCATCTAACATTTAACATTACAGGCACAAGATCTGGGTCCGTATTCACCAACCATTCTTAAGAACGTTCTAAGTCTTATTCAAGATTTCCTGACTGTGAAAGTAGCAGAACTTCTGATTGGCTAAACCAAAATTTGGTTTAGCCAATCAGAAGTTCTGTTACAGTGTATTTTCAAATTGATGAAATTCTGAAGATTAAGGCTGCATTCTGATGAATGGTTGGTGAATACGGACCCTGATCTTGACTTTGAATCCTGATTCTGCCTGCTTGTCTCTTTTACAGGATTGATGGTTGTCTTTGTGACAGAATTAAGTCCACTGAAAATTTCTTTTTTATTGTTTCAAAAGTCTTTAAGTGAAAAAGCAGCCATTGGCTCTGAAAGAGTGTTGTGCATTGTAATGCTATAATGGGCTTCAGCAAAAACAGATTTATATATATATGTAAGTTGGTCACTGTTTTAAATAGCACTGAGATAGCGGAAACACCAGGGCCTGTTACAAACAAAATTTCCACAAGTTTTATGTAACTATATAGTATAGTGGCATTAAACCACTACCAGATATGACATAACTATCACGATTATTTTAGAAAGCTATTGCGATAAATCAACATTTTTTTTTTAATTTTAGCTTTTCAATTTATCTGTATTAAATTTCCATGAAAACTTTGATTTTTCACACTAGTTTTCAAAAATATTCAATGATAGTTATCATGTACCTTGCTGTAGATTGATGCCACTATACTGTAGTTACGTAAAACTTATGCAAATTTTGTTCGTAACTGCCTTGGTGAAACGGGGCTCAGCTTGTACAAGTCAGTAGATACGGTAACTACAGCCTCTGTGTGAATTCAAAAAGCTTATACTGTTATGAAATAAACTGAACATTTGCATAATTATTTCTTTACCACATGATGAGATTGAAGACTTACCCACATTCAAAGCTTTTCCAGACGACAAAATAATTTTGACTGAAAAATAGAAATTAGTTCTTTGAAAGGTAGAAAACATTGTGGAAAACGGAGAAAATGCTGGTCACCAGGCTTCTTCCTTGCAGGTGCTTAAATGTTGGGAATGTGTGGTAAAGGGATAATAAAAATCACATAAATAAAATAATAAAATCATAGATACTGAAATCTTAACCCTTTACCACCAGGCAAAATTTTAGACCTATCCAAATTGAAAGCATTGGCAGACAACAATTTCATAGTGGCTTAAATAAAGCTTTTTTTTTGATAGGGTGGGAAACTTTGTGGGAAAAGGAGAAAATGCTGGTCACCAGCATTTTCTTGTGTCCTACAATGTTTTCAGAAGGATTCTAGTTCTAAGGGTTATTAAGTTTTTCATAATGTGGTAGACGGTTAATGTAAAAAGTGCATACTTGCCCGATTTTTAAATTGGTATATATGACTGTTCCTTTGCAATAACCCTTTCATTAACAATCCAAACTTTTAATGACCCTGAGGAAGAGGGCTTTCGAAAACATTGTGGGAAAAGGACAAAATGCTGATCACTAGCATTCTCTTCTTTTCCCACAATATTCTTTACCCTATCCAAGACAGAAAACAGCAGTTTAGCCATATTTATTTTGTTGTCTGCAAGTGTTTTTAATCTGGCCTGGACCAAATTTCGTTGTCTGGTAAATTCTTATAGTGCCAGAATAAAATTAACGGAGCAGACATTTTCATTTTGAAATAAGTGGACATTTCAGGTTGCCTTTGTCTGGTATTGTGACTGCAAAGCAGACACTGCAGATCTAATACCAGTCTGCAACTTTAACTCATTACCAAACAACAACATTTTAGAATGGTTCAATTCGAAAGCACTTGCAGATGACAAAATAAATGTAACTCAAAAATTGAAATTTGTTTCAGACGGGGTAGAAAACATTGTGGGAAAAGGAGAAAATGCTGGTTACCAGCATTTTCTCCTTGTCCCACTATGTTTTCAAAAGGCTCCCACCTCAGGGATGTAAAAACCAGGGATTGTTTGGGAAAGGATTAAAGCTGGCTGAAAGCATAAGTGAGATTGTGAAAACCTATATGATTAAATCTTTACCAAATGACAAAATTTTAGACTGGCTCAAATTGAAAGCATTTGCAGACGAAAAAATAAACGTAACTCTAAAATTGAAATTTGTTTCAAGCTGGGTAGGAAACATTGTGGGAAAAGGAGAAAATTCTCCTTTTCCCACTATGTTTTCAAAACATTAGGCTTCTTTTTCAGGGTCATTAAAACCAGGGATTGTTTGGTAATGAATTAACCCATTACCACACAATCCCTACTTTTGACGCCCCTGAGAAAGAGGCCTTTAGAAAACATTGCGGGAAAAGGAGAAAATGCTGGTAACCAGCATTTTCTCCTTTTCCCGCAATGTTTTCTTACCTTCACAAAACAAATTTCAAATTTTCAGTCACTTTTATTTTGTCATCTGCAAATGCTTTCAATTTGGACCAGTCTAAAATACTGTCGTTTGGTAATGGGTTAACTATGAAGAAACAAACATTCAACCCATGCTCTATCATCTTTAAATGCTAAGGGTGAACATCACCACATGGAGCATTATCCATGTAGTGATCGGTAGTGATCGGCAAAGATGGCCTTCTATGAAAAGGAGGTTGAATGCAGCTCGGTAACATACTGATCTATGTCAGCCTTAACCCTTTACCACACAATCCCGACTTTTAACAACCCTGAGAAATTTGTCGTCTGCAAATGCTTTCGATTTGGACCACCCTAAAATTTTGTCATTTGGTAAAGAGTTAACAGAAGTTAGGATAAAAACTGCACATTCATGTGACTTCTTCCTTCATTGTACATTTATAAACACCCATTTGACCCTTTATTAAACAATCCCAGGTTTTAACAAAAAACTAAAAAATGTCTTGGAAAACATCGGGGAAAAAGTAGAAAATACTAAACTCCAGCATCCTTTCTCCTACTTTATTTTCCTCTTTTTCATCATTTCAACCACATTTACTGGTAATTTGTCATCTGCAATCGCACATACTTTGAATTTAGGAAAAAAAAAATACTATTTTACATCTATCAAAGGGGTTAACCAGCAGACTACAAATTAAAAGTAACTCAATTGACGTTTTTCTATGGGGTAGACAACATAGTAGGAAAAGAAGAAAATGCTAGTTACCAGCATTTTCTCTTTTTCCCACAATGTTTTCAAAAGCATTCTTTATCAGGTTCGTTAAAACTTGGGATTGTTTGGTAAGGAGTTAACAGACATAAGGATGGATATACAGATTCATGTGACTGCATTATTCATTTTGCATCAATAAACACCCAGTTATATTATATACCAGAATGTTATATTACCCTCATTCTGATGACTCTCTTTGTCTCAAAGCCTTAAACTTTTGATGACATCAAAATGGTACTAAAGTAGGCATGACATTTGATTTTTCATTTTTCCCATTAAACTGAAAATAATGTGCAAAAAATCAGAGTTTTTCCATGTAGATGTATAGAACCTGAATTCAAATTCATTATCTATATTTTATAAGGATGAGAATAAACTGGTCTGCTGCATTCATACAACTCTTCCCTGTACGCCAAATTTAGACTTGCCCAAATTGAAAGCATTGCAGAAGACAGATCAGGCACAACTCAAAATACGAAAGTTGTAGGTTGAAGGGTAGAAAACTTGTACAAAAAGGAGAAAATGTTTGTAACTAGTACTTTCACCTTTTCCTATAATATTCTTTAAAGCCTTCTTCTTAAGAAGTGATTGACTGAGAAAGGGTTGCCCATTTACATGACATTCCTGACTTTATTCGACTCTGTGGAAGGTTTTTGAAAACATGGTGGAAAAGCAGTAAATGCTGTTAACCAGCATTTTCTCCTTTTCCTATAATTTTATCTACTTTTCGAAACACAAGTTTCGTGCTTTGAGAAAAATTTCATTAATTTTGTTATCTGTAAATGCATATGCCTTCAATCGGACCATACTATAAATCTGTCATACTGTAAAGAGTTAACCCATTACCACACAATCCCTACTTTTGACAATCCTGAGAAAGAAGCCTTTAGAAAACATTGTGGAGAGGAGAAAATGCTGGTAACCAGCATTTTCTCCTTTCCAACAATGTTTTCAACCCTTCAAAAAACATATTTCAAAATAATTTTTCAGACAGAATATTATATTACCGTCTGCGAATGCTTTTAAAATTTAGACAAGTCTAAAATTTTGTCGTTTCTTTAAGGGTTAAAGGGAAGTAATAACCTGATACGGTAAATGATTTTATAAAATGATGCAGTTCAGTGGAGATAAACACCAACTTACCATTCACTTTTCCTTGTATTAAATGTACAATTAGAGCGTTTCATACCCCTGAACAAGTACACAATTTCTTTAACCCATTACTACACAATCCCTACTTTTGCCAGCCTGAAAAAGAAGGCTTGAGAAAATATTGTGGGAAAAGGAGAAAATGCTGGTAACCAGCATTTTCTCCTTTTCCCACAATGTTTTCTACCCTTTAAAAAATAAGTTTTCAATTGTCAGTTACATTTATTTTGTCATCTAGTAAGATGAATAATTGCACTCTAATATTGCTGAAAGTAGTTTTGTACACAACATGAATTTGACAATTACAGCATCAGTTGTACATGAGCTAATTAAAGATTTAATTTTAGATTTCTTGATTCAATCTCTACTACAGACATACATAGTAATACAGCTGTCTGCAGGTGCACGTAGATCACTCTTATTTCAATGAAAGAGAGAGAGTAATGGACAGAAATGAAATAAGCTGGAAAGGGGAATAACTTTGTAAAAAATATTTTGAATGTTTGTGGGTTTTGAAGTGCCTGGGCTCATTTTATCAGAGATCATAGATTGTCAGCACATGTTTTTTCAGTCGTGATGCTTAGTTGAAAAAGGCACATGACTTTGTAAAAAATGTTTTGAATGTAATATTCTCATTTTGTACTGGATCTGATATTGATAGTTAACTCATTACCAAACCACAATATTTTAGGCTTGTCCAAATCAAAGGGATTTGGAGACAACAAAATTTAAGTGAAAATTTGAATTTTTTTTTGTGAAGGGTTGAAAACATTGTGGGAAAAGGAGAAAATGCTGGTTACTAATGCTGGTTTTCTAAAGGCTTCTTTCTCAGAGTCATTGAAAGTAGGGATTTTGTAGTAATGGGCTAAACACTAGACAAAATTTTGGGTAAATGTCTTCAATCATGACAGAAACATTAAATCTTTTGCAGGTATTCTTCAAAAACAGCCAAGGTACAAAAGTAAACTGCAACTCACTGACCGTTTTTCAAAAAGTAAGTTTGAAAAGACTAGAGCTGTCACTGAATGTGACTTAATATCCCCGCCAGTGCTTTGACAGAAAAAAAGTGTCAAGTTCAAGGGGAGATAATTCCTCAACCAGGAAGAGTTAACACTTGAAAATTGCATCTAGCAAATCTTCAATATATGTTCAGTATATGTGCAAAGTTTCAATACAATTGAAGAAAAACTGTAGGAGTTCGAGACACAAAATTACTAGTATTTTGTACACAGACAGACACACAGATGGACAGACACACGGACGGACAGACAGACAGGCTGATTCCAGTATAATATTCAATTTCTTTTTATCGGCTTAAAAGTTTTCTTTTAACTTCTTTTAGCAGGAGAAGGGTTAGCCCTTTACTACAGTATCCTGAATTCTAACAACCCTGAAACAAGAGGACCATGATGGTCCTATATAGCTCACCTGAGTACTAAGCTGTAATATCAAACTTGTGACCCCTGGGCAGGTCCAGTTTTGACCCCAGGGGCATCCTAAGAAAAACCTTTGTAGAGGTCCACTAGGATATGCTACTTACATAATATCAAAGCTCTAGTTTCAGTTTCTAGTTTCAGAGAAGTAGAATTTTAAAGTTTTCCTTCTTTGGTCCTATATTTCAAACTTGTGACCCCTGGGGCAGGGCAAGTTTTGACCCCAGGGGCATCTTATGAAGATACTTTGTAGAAGTCCACTAAAAGATGCTACATACCAAATATCAAAGCTCTACGCCTTCTAGTTTCAGAGAAGAAGAAAATTGAAGTTTTCCTTCTTTGTCCCTATGTTTCGAACTTGTGACCCATGGGGCAGGGCAAGTTTTGACCCCAGGGACATCATATGAACAAATATTGTAAGGACCACTAGGAGACCTTACTTACCAAATATAACAGCTTTACATCTTCAAGTTTCAAAGAAGAAGAATTTTAAAGTTTTCCTTCTTTATTGCTATGTTTTAAACTTGTGACCCCCGGGGGCTGGGCCAGTTTTGACCCCAGGGGCAACAAATGAACAATCTTGGTAGAGGTTCACTAGGAGATGCTACATACCAAATATCAAGCTCTAGGACTTCTTTTTTCAGAGAAGAAGAATTTTTAAGTTTTCCTTCTTTATTTCTATGTTTTAAACTTGTGACCCCCTGGGGTGGAGTCAGTTTTGACCCCAGGGACATCATATAAACAATCTTGGTAGAGGTCCACTAGGAGATGCTACGTTACAAATATCAAAGCTCTGCACCATATAGTTTCAGAGAAGAAGAATTTTAGAGTTTTCCTTCTTAATTCCCATGTTTCAAACTTGTGACCCCTGGGGCAGGGCCAGTTTTGACCCCAGGGACATCATATGAACAATCTTGGTAGAGGTCCACTAGGAGATGCTACATACAAAATATCAAAGCTCTGCACCATCTAGTTTCAGAGAAGAAGAATTTTAAAGTTTTCCTTCTCTGTTCCTATGTTTCAAACTTGTGATCCCTGGGGCAGGGCCAGTTTTGACCCCAGGTACATCATATGTACAATCATAGTAGAGGTTTGCTAGGAGATGCTACATACAAAATATCAAAGCTCTGCACCATCTAGTTTCAGAGAAGAAGAATTTCAAAGTTTTCCTTCTTTGTTCCTGTTTCAAACTTGTAACCCCGAGGGCGGGGCCAGTTTTGACCCCAGTGACATCATATGAACAATCTTGCTAGAGGTCCACTAGGGGATGCTACATACCAAATATCAAAGCCCTGCACCTTCTAGTTTCAGAGAAGAAGAATTTTAAAGTTTTCCTTCTTTGTTCCTATGTTTCAAACTTGTGACCCCTGGGCGGGGCCAGTTTTGACCCCTGGGGCATCATATGAACAATTTTGGTAGAGGTCCACTAGGAGATGCTACATACCAAATATCAAAGCTCTACACCTTCTAGTTTCTGAGAAGAAGATTTTTAAAGATTTTGCTATTTTTTCCTTTTGGTTGCCATGGCAACCAGAATTATGGGTGGACATCCCCAACTTTCAGCTGCAGGTCGAGCAAGAGTTACTCTCCTTGGAACTTATCGATTATCTGATCCGAAAGGATTTCCGATAACGGCCTGTCATATAGGATTCAGAAGGGAAAATTTTTTGATCAACTAAAACACATTTTTCTTCTAAAATGATTAAAATCTATAACGTCTTGAAGTATTCTGTAATATCTCTACTTTACTTCAATATAATTTTAATTCCTGTAGCAAAATGGGAAGTTGCGTCCATTTTGATTTAAAGTTACTGACCCATTCTCCTTCTTATTTCTATAGAAAGGTTTAAGAAATTTGCTCTTGCGCTGTTTTTGACGCTAAATAACATAAAAATGAATTGCAATAAAAAAATCTATAACGTCTTGAAGTATTCTATGTTTTGTTGTGATTATGATCAAAGTATTCGTTTACATTTGTTAAATTGAGATCTTGCATCCATTTTAGTTTAAAAACGACACTATCGTTAATTTTTGTATAAAAAATGCTGTATCGAGCAAAGTGAGATTTCAAGACTGGGTGAAAAGATTTAGCAACGGATAAAGGGAAGATAAGACTTATGACATGATAACCTTGTCTGTATTGTTTTGTTAAACCTGGATCCTGTTTTTACACATTGTCCAAATATATAATGATTGTATTTATCATTTTTATACATGTACGTGTATATTATCTGCATCAGTGAAAACTTTTAAGAGATTTGTAAAAACCATTATCTTCCCAGTATCGTCTTTTTAATTCTTTTTGGAAAATAATTTCAATTTAGTTAGCATAAATTTCTTTTAATTGCATTTTTATTTTTTTTTTTTATTTTTTATTTTTTTCTTTTCTTTTTTTTTTCTTTTTTTCTTTTCTTTTTTTTTTTTTCTTTATTTCTAAAGAAGATTGAATTTGTTGTACTATTGGATCATTATAATAATCATGCAGTCAATAGACCAGTAACAAACTGTACTGTGTCTGATCCTGGGCCGAATCAGTTTTATTTTGTGTCGAAATTCTTTTGGCTTAAAAAAAATTGACGTATCAATATCAATATATGACTGAAATCAGCAGAAAACAATTTGCGTTTTGGTAGTATTGATGTGACGGTTTTGACCCGTACAGCACACTCCCGAATTTCAATGGTCCTGCATAAAACCTTTTGTAAACATTGTGAGAAAAGGAGAAATACCAATATCCAGTATTGATTCCTTTTCCTACAATGTTTTCTACTCTTTTAAAGTGAAGAATATCAATTTAGCTACATTTGATTTATTTTCTGAAATTGCTTTTTTTTCTAAGTTGGTGAAGTCAAAAAGTTCTCCATATGGGAAAAGGTTTTAAATTATTGACTTTTAAAAACACATGAGAGGGAGAAAATACATGTGATCAGATTGAAAATAGCGAGGAAATTTGAATATGTGAGCTGTCGCCATAAAATACTTTTGAAAATGCATTATCATCACACATTTGCAAGTAAAGAGCGGCAAATTGGACTTCCTTATACAAGATCTTGTTAAACTTGACTTTAAATCCTTATAAATAATCTCGTAAAAAAATTCTGATCTTAGTTTAAACATTTAGTTTTAATTTATTCAATATACTAACAACATTTATTTACAACAACATTTATTGTGAAAAGGATTGAAACGAAAGCATCAAAGCTTATATAGTCCCTCTCCCTAAAGAAGTCTGATTTTTTTCCTGATACATGTACTTTCTTTCCGATTACCCCGTATAAATATATCAATGTATACCATTACGTAACACCAATCAAGATACCCGATAGGCGTCTTATCTAACAATGAGACTCGGTCATCATCGGAGAACTCCGGCACAATGCAAACGATCAGGTCATAAGAAAGAAAATACGATAGTTGCTTTAAAAAAGTGTAAAAAGGGCTAAAAATGTATTTTCTAAATGACTGAAAACTACGCCATATTAAAGAACAATGAATAAGCTTTCTGACTTCCCCGAAGATAATTTTGATTTTCCAACTCAATGTGCAGGCTGATTTATGTTTACCGTGTGCTCACAAAACCACTGACTTCTTCTAAAAAATGACGAAATTATTTTAAAAAGAACTGACCTATTGAACATAAAGGTTAAAAAATATAATTTGTATACGGTTGGTTTGTTTATGATAGATCAGACGATACCAGTGTGGTCTGATCTACCTACACACTTTCCCCAGCTCAATATACATGTACGTACATGTACGTACATGTATTTGTGACGACGCTATGCAAAACAATTACAATAAAATGCCGTCTGCTGACTTTTAATAGCTCTATGCTACAGGTTGGAAATTAATGTTTTCGAAAACATTGTAACAAGAGAAGCCTCTTCATAATATCCTTAACTTTGTGGGTAGCTATTCAGAAATATATCCTACCGAAGTATTTTTACTATTGTACCATTTTTGTTGATAAATCAATAAAAATATCAGAGATTGAATTCAAAATTATGATGAAAAAATCAGAGATAAAATTCCAAAGATGCAGTAAACATATGTGCTGTTACATTTCGAGCGTTCGTGTCGCGCTCCTCCCCCGGCTTTAGTCTCATCATAAGAAACTTGTACTGCGGATTATTTTTCTTTTTTTTTTTAACTCTTCAGGAACTGGCAATGTATGACTGCCCCAATATTTAAAGCAGTTGTAGACTACACAATAAATATGGCTCAAATTATTCAATTTGTATCAATTAAGGCATGACAACATTGCTTGAAAAAGAGAAAATGCTGGGTCAAATGCATTTCTATAGCTGACCATAATTTCTCAAACGTGTGCTTTCGGTAAAATTTGAGGTAGATCAAATTGTAAGACCTGAAAGGAAAACAAATCCTACAAGTTTTGGTACCCCAGTAATTTACAACCCCAGATATCCCGCAGAGTTGTTTTCCAATAAATTGAAACCCTCTACACTCGAAGCGCGAAATTCGGGTTACAAGTGCAAAGGGTTTGCAGAGATCGCCAGTCAATATATAATTCCGTATGTGATCGTTTCACGGCCAAAATTAAGCGAGTAGTGGTGTAATGGAAAAAAAATTTCACGGCCAAAAGGGATCAAACTCTCATAATTTAATTGGCTTACATAGCGGTCAAATAACAGTTACCGGGTTTGATTTGCATGATAAAGTTGGCCATGATTCAATCTCTTGAACAACTTTGGTAGAACTTCACCCAAGGAACATCTCTGCAAAGTTTCATCAAGATTGGCCCAGTGGTTTAGGAGATGTTTAAAGAAATTGTGGACGACGGACAACGAAAGACAGACATTGGGCAATCACAAAAGCTCACCATGAGCACTTCATGCTCAGGTGAGCTAAAAAGTAAGCGTTTGAAAACATTGTGGGAAAAAGAGAAAATGCTGGTTACCAGCATTTTCTCTTTTTCACACAATGTTTTCTTCCCTTCCCAAAACTAATCTTTATTTATAAATTCAGATTTATTTTGTCATCTGCAAAATTAATGTATAAATTTGGACCTGTTCAAACTTTTGTTGTACAGTAAAGGTTTAAGATCCTTGTAAGCTGTTGGTCAACAATCTGTTGGAATGGGATTCCTATTACTTGTTGCAATTCTAATGGAATCACAGACAGACACGATGACAGTAATGTTATGTATGACAAATTTAGGTTTTGCATGCTGTGGGACAAAGTTTCTGTCGACATGATATGTAACAATTTTTCAAGCCTTGGTCCACTACTGTGTATATAAATTACATAGATTTTCGATATTTTACCGTGAAAGAAGTCTCTTTTTTTCTGTTTCTTTGCCTGTTTTTGAACTCTTTACCACATGAGAAAATTTAAGACTGGTCCAAATAGAAAGCACTTGCAGATGACAAAACAAAGGTGACTGAAAAATTGAAACTTGATTTGGGGAGGTAGAAAACAATGTGGGAAAAGGAGAAAATGCTGATTACCAGCATTTTCTCCTTTTCCCACAATGCTTTCAAAAGGCTTCTTTCTCAGGGTTTATTAAAAGTCAGGATTGTGTGGGAAAGGGTTAATTAAAGCAACAGGAGCATTAAACCGGATTTCATCTTGCAAGATACTAAGAAATCTTTACAAGGACTGATAATCTTCACTTGCTTGCAAAGATAGCATTAGAATTTTTAGATGCATCTTTATTCGTTTTCATCTTTTAGATCTACTCATTTTCTTTCAGTTTTGTAATTGATTTTATCTTTATTTTATGAAATTATGATGGTTGCAAGGTTGCACAGATTATGATGGATACAAAATGCAACTTGTTCTATTACAGCCAGCCATAGACGTAACAAGCACATTTCCGGTTTAACTCTAAGACAAATCCCTTGCTTCTCTTTATCCCATACATCTTATATTGATTTTTTATCTATATTTAGACGGCTACCAAGATTCTTCTTTCCTTACCCAAGTAGCTCAGTCGGTAGAGTACAGGACTTGAGAACTAGGGGTTGTGAGTTTGATCCCTGGCTCGGCTAATTTCAACAAAGCAATTATTTATGATGTCTGTTTAGATCCACATGTAATTCAACTCAAATTCTGCTCTTAATCATCAGGAATTCAGGATATACAGATTTGTAAATCAATCAAACTAGATTTACTTGAAATATTGTCTCGGGGGGAAAATAGCTGTTTAGTGCAAGACATTCAAGGATAAAATCAAAGCAATTCCCATGGATATCAGGCGCTGTCATAGACTGCAGACTGTAATATTACGCTCTATAAAGTAGCAATGTACAAAATAGCTTTTATCAATATGTTTTAGGAGAAATGAGACCTGCTTCAGCTCCAGATTTCTCTAAACTGCTGATCATAGCTGAGTGAATTGCACGAGGTAGCATTTTATTGAGTAAATGTTTATTTTAGTTTGAAATTCAAAGTACTGGTTGTCACGTAGGAAAGTGGTTCAGCTCAGTACCCAGGGTGCCCAAATTAGATAAATGAGTATTTATAGGATGCCATCTAGCGGGAGATAATGTCATATCAGAACCACAATCTCTGAGCAGAGTTGTTGTTCGTTACTCTCACATACGATCCGGAGTGCAAGAGAGTGATCACAACCAATATAGTACTGGGGAAGAATCAAGGGAAATAACTGGAGAATGGCTCTCATTGGTTTTCCTCAAGGTCACACAATATTACAGATAGATCTACATGCTTAAGAGACCTGTGGACAAAATCAATACAGGCATGTTTTGATGTTCTTTATTCCTGTTCTCTATATATACACATAAGTCTTGTCCAAAGCATTCAGTGGGTGAATGTGGTGGGGGAAACATGTAGAACAGTATTAAATTCTGTATACTCTTTAAAAAAGCAACCAACTTTCTCTTAGGCTTGATACTGATTAGCCAAATGTTTAGCCAGGTTTAATTTTTGCTATTAATTTTAGATATGATAGGGTAGAAAACTTTGTGAAAAAAGGAGAAAATGCTGGTCACCAGTATTTTCTCCTTTTCCCACAATGTTTTTAAAAGGCTCCTTCCTTGGAGGCGTTAAAAGTCCAGTCATCATTGAGTGTTAAAGGGTTAACTCTTTACCAAAGGACAATATTAGACTTGTCCAAATTGAAAGAATTTGCAGATGACAAAATAGATAAGGCTCACTCATTGATTGAAAATTATTTTGGGAAGGGTAGAAAATATTGTAGGAAAAGGAGAAAATGCTGGTTACCAGCATTTTACTCCTTTTCATACTATGTTTTCAAAAGGCTTTTTTCTCAAGGTTGTTATAAGTCGGGATTGTGTGGTAATGGGTTAAGTATGGATCCAAAAGTTCAACATCCATTTTCTCTCATCCCATTTTCAGGCTGCCCCAATCAGTTGCTAGCAATAGGAAAGTTGCCACAATATAATATTTAGCATCTGTTGTTCCAAAACAGCCACATATTATTACAAGCAATTTATCTGTTTGACACTATATTTTGAAATCTATAATACATATTGCCAGATTTTTAACCCATAACTGCACAATCCCTACTTTTTATGACGCTGAAAAAGAAACCTTTAGAAAACAATGAGAGAAAAGGAGAAAATGCCGGTGACCATTTTCTCCTTTGACCACTATGTCTTCTACCCTTCAGAAAACAAATTTCAAATTTTCAGTCACTTTTATTTTGTTGCCTGCAAATGCTTTCGATATGGACAAACCTAAAATTTTGTCATTTGGTAATGAGTTGAGTTTTACTGGATATACAGCTGCATCTAAACGACTGCAATGATATCAAAAGTGGTGTAAAATTCCATTCAATCTGTCAAAACCTAGGATTAGTATGATTTGCTTTGTCCAACAAGAGGATAAAATGATCTTACGATTGTATGGACGGTGGACTTGACAAATGTTACTGATCAATAAACATCTTGCAAGCTCATATAACTCTCACACAATAAACCTTTCATTATCATTTTATATTATTGTTTGTTTCATGGAATATATGTTTAACTCATTACCATAAGACAATATATTTTAGGCTTGTCCAAATCGAAAGCATTTGCAGACGGCAAAATAAAAGTGACAAAAAATTTGAAATATGTTCTGTGAAGGGTAGAAAACATTGTGGAAAAAGGAGAAAATGCTGGTAACCAGCATTTTCTCCTTTTCCCACAATGTTTTTTGAAACTTCTTTCGCAGGGTCGTCAAATGTAGGAATTGTGTGGTAATGGGTTAAAATCATGTACAGTGGCAAGATGACATAAACCTTACCAATCAGGTAATTAATCTCATCAAAATCAAAATCAGTTTTATAATATAATAGCAACAGTGTGTCACTTGGCAGGAGTAATACCAAATGGCTTTCAGTAAGAACATAATTATAAAATATAACTTTCATCAATCTTTGAAACAATAAAGTGCAGTCGTTAATATATAAATACAATACAGTAGGCCCTAGTTCCAAAAATCACAATACCCATCCTGGTTCGTTATTTTGCATATTCGTATGTATATAATCTATATGTATACAAGCTACGCAATATGAACTTGTAATTTTAAAATCCTGGTTTTTGAAAGCAATGTGAGAGAAAGAGAAAAATCTTGAAGTAACCGATTTGTTTTTATAACTAATTTTTCTACAGATAAATACTAGTCTACTTATTGAGCCATATTTTCTTTGTCATCTGCAAGCATGTTCAATATGGACCTGTCTGAAATTCTGTTAATCTGGTAGAGATAAACTTGGTAATATTATAACCCTTAACTCTTTACACACAATCCCGACTTTTAATGACCCTGAGAAAGAAGCCTTTTGAAAACATTGTGGGAAAAGGAGAAAATGCTGGTAACAAGCATTTTCTCCTTTTCCCAGAATGTTTTCTATCCTTCCCCAACCAAATTTCAATTTCTGAGTCATATCTAAATTGTTGTCTGCAAGTGCTTTCAATTTGGACCAGTTTAAAATTTTGTTGTTTGGTAAAGAGTTAACTCTTTACCAAACGACAAAATTTTAGACTGGTCTAGATTGAAAGCATTTCCAGGCGACAAAATAAATGTGACTAAGAAACTGAAATTTGTTTTGGAAGGGGAAGAAAACATTGTGACAAAAGGAGAAAATGCTGTTTACCAGCATTTTCTCCTTTTCCCATGATGTTTTCAAAATGCTTCTTTCACAGAGTCGTTATTAGTAGGTATTGTGTGGTAATGGGTTAAAATACAAACCATGTGACTGCCCACCTTTACTTGACATACCTTTAATGTAGTGACGACAATGTCAAGAGGAAGAATGACAGCTCCAGAAATAACTGTGTGCAGCCTCAGGAATTTTTTCTTGCTTATAGGTCTGAAAAAACATGCACCCATTGGTTTATACTGTGTTCCAGCTTTCAGACCTGTAAAATACAAGTATAGATATCCGACAATGTCATATGAACAAACAAAATGGATAAAATATAATGTTAGTAAAATGGATTTATCTTCTGGTGTTTTAGTCTTTTTCACACCTATTTAACTAAGATGTAACTTCTCTTTTTTGTCATATTATTTTTCACCATATTTGGTCAATAAAGCACCCTCTAGCACACATTCATTTGGCTTTGCTCCCACAATGCTTTTTAAGGATGTTTATGACAAATTCTTCCAACGGACAGATTTTTTTAAAACTTTGCATATACAAAGCTCATCATGTCTCTTGCAGATTTCAATGAAAACAAAAGGGGCTCCCCGTGCTCGTTTCTGAGAAATTCGCGTTTTCACCATATTTGGTCAATAAAGCACCCTCTAGCACACATTCATTTGGCTTTGCTCCCACAATGCTTTTTAAAGGGCTTTTGCTGCAAAGTCTTTAACTCTTTACCAAACGATAAAATTGTAGCCTAGTCCAAATTGAAAGTCTTTGCAGACAACAAGATAAACATGGCTGAAAAATCAAAACTTGTTTTGGAAAGGGAAGAAAACATTGGATACCAGAAGTTTCTGCTTTTCCTACAATGTTTTCAAAAGGCTCTTTACTCAGTTAACAGTCAAGATTTTGTAGTGAAGAGTTATAACACTGTATTGTTTGGTAAAAGTTTAGGTTTACCTCATCAACTGCCTGAATGCTGTCCTTTTCCCACAGTGTTTTCCAATGCTTTCTCTCTCAGGGTTAACTCATTACCACACAAGATAATTTAAGATCAGTCCAAATTCAAAGCATTTGTAGAATGTAGTTCTGATGATAATTTTTGTCTGTGATTGGGTAGAAAACATTGTGGAAAAAGGAGAAAATAGCAGAGATTGTGTAATAAAAAGTTAAAGACTTCATTTCCAGTTGTCTAAATATTATTTCCAATGTTATGGTTATGGAAGCAATGTTCATGTTTAAAGCAATTGCTCCTTTTCCAAAGATATATGAAGAAGCCCTCTTCTGCATGGGAATACAATGTCATGACAAATTCATGGACATAATACCAGAGACCGCCCTACCATAAATCACAAAAAACCCATGAAAACCAAAATTGCAACTGTTTTTCAGATGCGCTCCATATATATCTGTTAATGGAATGAAGCTGAAAATTTCTTAAGTTCTTCTCACGTCAAAAAACAATACCACATGTACACATTTACTGCATGGTGGTGGGGTGTTTGCCGGCATTATGCCAATTTAGGCAGAAAACATAATTTGTTTGTTATTTTGGAGATTTAATCGAGTAAGCAATAAAAGATGAAAAAAAAGGAAGAAAAACTTACTTCATTCAATCCAATCCTCCAGTATACAATAGACCCATCCTTTCTTTCTGTGAATGGCCATTCGCATTCTTCACTAGAAATGGATAAACTTTGAAACATCTGCAGTGAACTCTACATAAAACAACAAAATGTTAGACTTGTTCAAATTGAAAGCATATGCAGATGAAAAAAATGTGGTTCAAATAGTGAAATTTGTCTCTGGAACAGTAGAAAATGCCATGGGCAAAGGAGAATATACTATTTACCAGTATTTTCTCCTTTTCCCACAATGTTTTCAAAAGCCCTCTTCCACAGGGTCATTAAAACTTTGCATTGAGAGTAGAGTTGCTTAACCCTTTACCAAACGACAATATTTTAGACTGGTCAAAATTGAAAGCAATTGCAGATGACAAAATAAAAGTGACTGAAAATTTGAAATTTATTTTGTGAAGGGTAGAAAACATTGTGGGAAAAGGAGAAAATGCTGGTCACCAGCATTTTTTCCTTTTCCCACAATGTTTTCTAAAGGCTTCTTTTACAAGGGCGTCAAAAGAAGGAAATGTGTGGTAATGGGATAACCCTTTACCAAACAAGCCCAGGTTTTCACGACCCTGATAAAGAAGCCTTCTGAAAATATTTTGGGAAAAGGAGAAAATACTGGTTACCACCATTTTCTCCTTTTCCCAAAACGTTTTCTACCATGCTGGAAACAAATTTCAGTTTTTGAGTCACTTTTTGTCATCAGCAAATGCTTTCAGTTTGGAGCAAACTGAAACTTTTGTCATTTGGTAAAGAGGTTAAAATGTGCATTTTCCATATCAGCCACAGATGTTTGTCTTTTTTTTTCTCCTATTTACTCTTTACCAAACAAGAATGTTGACTCTTCTCAATTGAAAGCATTTGTAGGCAAAAATTTAAGTGTGAATAAAGCATTTAAACTTGTCTTTACTAAGGTAGAAAGCATTTTGGTACCCAGCATTTTCTCCTTTTCCAACAATGTTTTCAGAAGTTTTCTTTCTTAGGGTCATTAAAACTTAATTATGTACGGTAAAGGATAAATCAAACTGTATTTTAGATTTTCCATGATCACATATTCATGGGG
Source organism: Tridacna crocea (assembly GCA_943736015.1). Taxonomy (NCBI): domain Eukaryota; kingdom Metazoa; phylum Mollusca; class Bivalvia; order Cardiida; family Cardiidae; genus Tridacna; species Tridacna crocea. The sequence continues at coordinate 15,712,414 of OX031065.1, forward strand.
GCATTCCATTTTTTTTTTTTAAATCTTTAACCCATTACCACACAATCCCTACGTTTGATGCCCCTGAGAAAGAAGCCGTTAGAAAACATTGTGGGAAAAGGAGAAAATGCGGGTAACCAGCATTTTTCTCCTTTTCCCACAATATTTTCTACCTTTCATAAAACAAATTTCAAATTTTCACTTTTATTTTGTCGTCTGCAAATGCTTTCAATTTGGACAAACCTAACATTTTGTTGTTTGGTAAAGACTTCATTTTTGTATGGGTTTACTCATTACATCTTGCACACAACATTTCCTATCTTGCTGGAGACTTTGAAAACAATGCCCCAGTAGCTGAGTTGGTAGCATACAAGATCTGAGAATGGAGGTCACTGGTTTGATTCCTGGCTCGGCCAATTTCTTTCCGAGGATTAATGATAGTCATTGCGACGGGATTTATTTCTTTCTCACCACTGACCATTGTTTTGACAGTAGTTATGTGCGAAAGCAGCCAGTTGCTTAGAAAGAAAATTGTGCTGGGTACCGATAAAAGAAACTCCAGGAAAGCATGGATGAGTGTACTGTCAGCAGGATATGACTGAAATAATGTTAAAAATGGTATTAAACATCATACAATCAACCATATGACAAAAACAGTGTTGCAAATGCAGAAATTGTCCATAGGAACCAATTTAACCTTTGGCAAAATAAAATCTTAGCCATGCATTAATCTTTAAAGGCTAAGAAGAGGCAAAAAGTAAACAATTCCAACTTGAAAATGTATTTAAATCATACCTTTTGAGGTAATAGTACTAAAATTATTGTGAAGATGACAATTAGCTTTACTGATTTTGCATGGACAGTCCAAAGTTTATTTGTTGGCAGAAAAATAAATTTTAAAACCAGTGAAAAGTAAGCAAAGATGGAGCAACTTGGCAACTTTTTAGCTATAGTTTTGAAATCAACTTTTCTGCCAGTGACTTACACTTGGACCAACCATACAATGACAGATGGCATTGTAACAGCCGCATTAGTAGCTTTAGGCAATTACTCTTCCTTTAATCTATGGTGATTTTTAAAGTACACTTTGAAGAAACTATCTCTTGAAAATCCATGTCATAGTTATATGTTTAGAACAGTGCTTTTAGAATGCTTAGATTTTTCTCTAAATCAAAGCTCTGGAAAAAGGATTAACTGTTTACCAAATGACAAAATTAAAAGCACTTGCATATGACAAAATAAACATACCCATAACTCAAAAATTGAAATTTGTTTCCAGTAGGGTAGAAAACAGTGTGAGAAAAGGAGAAAAAGCTGGTAAACAGCATTTTCTCTTTTTCCCACAATGTTTTCAAAAGGCGTCTGTCTCTGTGTTGTAAAAACAAGGGATTATTTGGTAGAGGGTTAAGACAAAGGCTCTTCAGATCAGCCAGTCCATATGAATAAAAAAGTAGTAAACCCTTTACCACAGACTCCTGGTTTTTAACAGTCCTGAGATCAAGGCTTTAGAAAACTTTGTGTGAAAAGGAGAAAAGGCTAAGAACTAGTATTTTTGCCATTTTCGCCAAAGTCTTGTACCAGTTTAAAAACAAACGTGATCATTTTAACCATCTTTACTATGTTGTTTGTAAATGCTTGTCAATTTGAACAGGTCTGACATGTCAGGCTTGTCCAAATTCAACCCTTTACCACACAATCCTGAGTTTTAATTACCCTGAGAGAGAGGCCTTTTGAAAACATTGAGGGAAAAGGAGAAAATGCTGGTAATCAGCATTTTCTCCTTTTCCCACAATGTTTTCTTCCCTTCCCAAAACAAATTTCAATGTTTGAGTTGCATTTATTTCGTCGTCTGCAAGTGCTTTCAATTTGGACTAGTCTAAAAATTTTGTTGTTTGGTAAAGAGTTAAAACATTGAATTTTGCAGACGGTCAATTAAATGCAACTGAAATGATAAATTTTGTCCTTGACATGGTAGAAAACACAGTGGGCATTTTTGCATTTTCTCCTTTTCCTACAATGTTATCAAAAGGCCTTGTGGCACCCTCTCCCCAGGGTCTTGGAAACATGGGAATGAAAACAGGATTGTTTGGTGAAGGGTAAAACTATGGTAACAGCTTTCTGTTGTGGTATTGTTCCATTTATTGTCACATTCATCAAAATGCTGCCATTTATCTGTATGACTGTGTCTATTTATCTATTTCCCTCACTTTGAAGAATTTGTCTAGTTGCTGAAAAAAAAAAAATGAAATAGATATATAACAGAAGGTTTGTTGCATTAAAATCATCTATAAGTACTTGTCTGATATGAAAATTTATTCATAAGGAAAAAAAAATTGCCATATACCCTTCACCAAACAATCCCTGGTTTTTACGACCCTTTTGAAAGCAGGTAAAGCAGAAAATGTTGGTAACCAGCATTTCCTCCTTTTCTCACAATGTTTTCTACCCAGCTGGAAAAATATCTCAATTTTTGAGTTCCGTTTATTGTGTCGTCTGCAAGTGCTTTCAATTTGGCCGAGTCTAAAATGTTGTTGTTTGGTAAACAGTTAAGAATTGTCTGAGAGTAATAATTTTTGTCTTCTTGCATTACAAAATAGATACCTGTCACCATCTGTCAGACAGGGCTTTACTGATTTTTATTATCTCATTAATCTTCAAAAATGATTCACCACTGAACTAACTCTTCATCAAATGACAAAACTACTCTTGTTCAAATTGAAAGATTTTGCAGACAACAAAATAAATGTGACTCAAAAGTTGAAATTTGTTTTGGGAAGGATAGAAAACATTGTAGGAAAAGGAAGAAATGCAGGTTACCAGCATTTTCTCCTTTTCCTACTATGTTTGTAAAAGGCTTCTTAAAGAGTCCTTAAAAGTCGAGATTATGTTGTAAGGAATTAACCCCTTACCAAACGACAACATTTTAGACTGGTCCAAATTGAAGGAATTTGCAGACAACAAAATTAAAGTGACTGAAAAATTGAAATTTGCTTTGTGAAAGGTAGAAAACATTGTGGGAAAAGGAGAAAATGCTGGTTACCAGCATTTTCTTCTTTTCCCACAATGTTTTCTAAAGGCTTCTTTCTCAGGGGCGTCAAAAGTAGGAATTGTGTGGTAATGGGTTAAAACCCATGTGGCAGCCAATAGTAAACAATCCTATTGTTAAAACACATTGAACTCTTTATCATATGACAAAAATTGCAGACTTGTCCAAACTGTAAGGATCTCCAGGTGAAAATTGTAAAGTGCCTAAAATGTTAGAATATTGTTTGACAGGGAATTAAACAGCGCGTGGGAAACAGAGATAAAGCTAGTGATCAGCATGTTCTTTTACCACACTGTTTTCTAAAGCCTTCTTGCTTTGATTTGTGAAAATTTGGATCATACCAAGTGTTAGTTGCTGGATGAAAAATGAATTTCAAAAGTAGACCTAGATTAGGTTTGGGGTAACTGAAAAAATTATAGTAAAAAACAGTTCAAAACAAACCATGACAGACCTTAAAGTGTCAGGTGGTTTAGAACGCATATCTCAAAAGAAGAGGTGTAAAAACATGAAGCCATATGCCAAAAACAAAATTTAATCAAATAATGGAGAACAGACACCATATGAGAAAACACTGGACAAATCATTTTTAGACTGCAAAGTTTGATGAAAATGACCAGAACAATAAAAATGGTAAAGTATACAACTATAATTTATATGTACAAGAACAGGACCATGATGGCCCTGAAGTGGCTCATCTTAGTCTTGTGACCAAACATGACCAATTTTCAATCTCTTTTGAGATAATTATGACAGACATTCTACCAAGATTTTCATGAATATTTGACTAAAAAAGGTTTTTATCAAAGATTTGACTCAGTGACCTAGTTATTGACCCCAAATCACCCACCTGCAAACTGGTCCAAGAAATCATCAAAACATATACTGTATTCTGACCAAATTTCAGGAGTACTGCACTAACTATGTGGATTCTTGAAAGTACACAAGGTTTTCAAAGATTTAGCTAAGTGACATATTTTTTACCTGACTTGGCCCATTTTCATACCCCTCTCAGATATTACCAAGACAAACATTCTGGCCAACTTTCAGGAGTTTTGGACAGAAAATGTGGCCCCTAGAGCGTACACAAGGTTTTTTAAGATTTGACCACATGACCTTGTTATTGACCTGACATGACCCACTTTGTAAGTCTTGCAAGTTACCATCAAGACAAACATTTTGACCAATTTACAATTTTTTTTACTGAAAATATGGACTCTAGAGCGTACACAAGGTTTTACTAAGATCTGACTTAGTGACCAAATTTTCATCCCGATATGAACCATTTTCATACTTGTCCAAGGTATCACCAAGACAACATTCTGACCAACTTCAGGAGTTTTGGACTGAAAATTTGATCCATACAGCATACACAAGGTTTTTCTAAGATTTGACCTAGTTTTTGACCTGACATGATCCATATCAAACTCGTCCAAGATATCATCGAGACAAACACCCTGGCCAAGTTTTGAAAGTTTCATGAGTATCAGACTGAAAATGTGGCCTCTAGAGCATGCACAAGATTTTTCTAAGACTTGACCTAATAACCTAGTTTTTGAACCAACATGACCCATATCAAACTCGTCCAAGATATCATCGAGACAAACATTCTGACAAAGTTTCGCAAGTATCAGACTGAAAATATGGCCTCTACAGTGTACAAAGATTTTTCTAAGATCTGACATAGTGACCTAGTTTTTAATCCAACATGATCCACTATCAAAGTAATCTAAGATATCATCGGGACAAACATTCTTATTAAGTTTCGCAAGCATCAGACTGAAAATGTTGCCTCTAGATCGTGCACAAGGTTTTTCTAAGATTTGACCTAGAGAACTAGTTTTTTGACCTGATATGACCCATTATCACACTCATCCAAGATATCACTGAGACAGACATTCTTACTAAGTTTCATCAGTATCAGACAAAAATGATGCCTCTAGGGTGTACACAAGGTAAAATTTCAAGATGCACAACTGACACAGCGCGATCACAAAAGCTCACCTTGAGCACTTTGTGCTCAGGTGAGCTAACAACACTTTCAGGGCCTCATATTTAACTGAAATGATGTACTGAAGTGATGTACTTGTCCAGTTATGTTGGCTCTTCTGGTCAATACACAAATTTGTGGGAGAATGTTAAGCTTCAGGCCAAAAATTCAACACCACTGACCAAAGTGTTTTCATGCAAAAGGAAAATTCTAAGTTTCACTGTGAGGGGTAGTAGGGTTATTCTAAAAGACCTTGAAGAGTTTCATAGAGATTGATACGGGTTTTTTCAAGATATTTCAAAATTCAGGAGGTCCCTGTGAACTGCATACTACCCAGTGTTCCCACTGAAAATTTCATTTTGGGGTTTTGTAACCCCTACTATTGAAAAATGGGGGTATAAGAAAAAAAATGGGGGTACAAATTCAGAAAAAAAAAAGTATGCCCACAACTCTAGATATTTCACTTAATGCCTCATTCTTGTTCAGATGCAGAACAATCATGCAGCTCTACTCTGTCAATGTACATCTTTAAATGAAACCGACAGTTAAAAAATTGCTTGGCAAATGTTTAACTAGACTGCAGTGGTCTTTAAAGGTGGCCTTTCAGATTTTGGGACGAAAATTTTACAAAACTGAAAAAAAAAATCATCCTTATACTCAGTCCCATATAGCCTTGTAATTTGCATTTATAAAACCCCAGTAGTCAAAAACCATCTGATAACACGAGAAATTAGAGATTTATTACAGACCAGGTTGACACCAACGGGAGACACATTCTATTTTTAGATTATCAATTCTGTCATTTAAATACAGGAAAACACAGACGAAGTTTCAAATATCTGTCCAAAGAAAACATTATGAAAATAATTATTACATGTTTGTTATGTAATGGAATTTAAGCGTTATTAGTCATGTGCCAGTCACTTGACATTCCCACAATGCTTTATTGATTTTTGGCCCGATATCTAAAAATAGCTTAAGAGGCTACGTGGCCTTTTAAGGAAATACCACCACCCCCAAATTTTTTTTTGTACTTTTATGATTCTTAATTATTGTTTTTTTCATATAAATTTCAATGATATATATATTTTTTAATTTGCTGTGATGTGAAAATTCTAAATACCCACCTTTAAGCTCATATTTTCACATCCCATTAGCCTTTTTTATTTCAGTGTACACTTACCCCTAGAGTTGTAAATAGGGGATGGGGTGTTGGCTAGATTTCTTATTTGAGGGTATGACAATAATGGTTCTTAACTAAAGGTAAAGGAATCAATATTGATGATTTGCAGCAAAACAAGTATGTATATCAAGATATATGTGGAAATTTATAGCTTAAATCCATTAAAAGCAGAAAAGAAAGTATGAAGTGACTCTGATCAGACCATGTAATCAGAAGCATATTGTTGTGTCATGGGTTTCCGCGTTTTTTTTGGACCGATCTATTTTTCATGTCCATTCAATTGTGGATCGGTGTTTCTGAATAATTTGGCTAATGGTTGGTTGTCAATAAGGATAGCAAGTCACTTCAAAACCTGTCATTTTTCACAAGATCAGCGGATAATGGCTTTTATTTTTGGTTACATTTTTTTGTGAGGTCTCGCGTGTAACCAAACTTTGTTACGTGAATTTCAATTCTGTAAAGAGACTGACACAGTAATTTGCGCGAGTTTGAACACTGATATGAATTCTGTTTTCTCTGTGTTGAATATTTCTACAGCTCGTTTGCCTTGCTTGCTTACGGGGACCCGAATTCCGAAACCCGAATGTACATTTATTTCTGAGCTATCCCCAATGTAGGTTTATGTGCACAGACGAAAGACGTTGACGTCAGCAACAAAACGCTTTTTCATAGGCTGTGTATAACAGTGGAGAGCTGAATTAAGGATTCTTTTTGGAAACAAACGAGTCCCTGTCTTCAAATGATAGGTCGCGATAATAAAGACCGAGCACGCCGACCATGTAAATGTTCTAAAAATAGAAAGCTGGAGATCCAAAATTTTTCTGATGTTAGATTTACTTTGTCCGAAAATTGCTCTTACGTGAGCCGTTCTATGCAAGCACTTTTTTTTCATTTTTATGTCGGATCTTCTGTATTTTTTTGTCCATGATTTCACGTACAGATTTGTAGTTTTGTACGTGTTTTATTTCATTTATACATGTTTCACGCACGATTTTGCGTGATCGGGAACACTGCTACCTAGGCTATACAATGCACAGGTGAACGGCGACGAGAATGTAAATCCTATATCACACACTAATATAGATCTATATTAGTGTGTAATACAGGATTTATACATTGTCGTCGCCGTTCACCTGTGATACAATGCAGGCACGTAGGAAGCAATTCAAGATTTGGGGGGCTAACTTGTATTTTTTAGAAAATTTTGTGTCGTTTGAAACTCTCCGCAACAAAGGGTAATTTCAATTACCATGATTGTCAAAATTATTGGGGGGGCTTAGCCCCCCCTAGCCCCCCCTGTTCCTACGGGCCTGCAATGTATACAGTATATAGGATTTGTCCTGGAGATATCCATATAATACTTTATATATCTAGATCTACCGCAAAACATTTTTTTTTCTTTTTTTTTGTGTGAAACTTATAATACGAAAATCGCTGCCAGTATCCCATGAAGGGGTAACGCCATGAAGCAGACAAAAGAATAAAATAAAAGTTTGTCAGACTTGCATTTTCCAGACTTGTGCATGTAGCAAGTTTTTTTTTTTTACTTCAACTACTTTGATTTCCTTTCTGGTCGTTTTTCCTTTGGGTTTATTTCTCCTATTTGTAGAACGGTAGCAAAACACAGTTTTCGGGTAAACATTTCTCGGTCGACATTTTTGGTCAAACGCAACTTTCTCAAACTAAGTTCCACATAATCAGCCTGTAATCATAAAGCGCATATAAATGCAACGGGGCTATGGCAATTCTTCAGATTTTTTTCAATAAATCATGTTCAACTTGTGAAAATGATTAATGATGGTCGGGAAAAAACTAACAAAATGAGCCACTTTAGCATGTAAGCCTAACGAAATTGCATTAAAAGCATACCTTACACAATTATTTCTGATTTAACTTAGACAGTTCGAAGCAAACTTGGCCGCAAACTTTTTACATTTGCCTAATGAGCATTTTTGGCATGTATTCCCGGCTTGAATCCAGAGCGGCGGTAGGGTACCTGGTCAACTCGGACCTAGGTCAACTCTACCTTCAGTCTGAAGGTGTCTGCTCCGATGCTATTTTTGTGACTGGTCTTCGCATTCGAAGACCAGTCACAAAAATAGCATCGGAGCAGACACCTTCAGACTGAAGGTAGGTCAACTCGTACCTATTTTGGTAAACTCGTACCAGAGTCAACTCATACCCATATACTATTTTTCGATTGAAAATGGCCTCACTCGCCCATAGCCTTCTATTATGCAGTGATACAAAATTTGTCTTCCAGCATTTTCTCCTTTTCCCACAATGTTCTCGAAAGGCTTCTACCTCAGTGTTGTCAAAAGTTGTCATTGTGTGGTAAAGGGATAATTATTGAATCTTTATTTTTTTACAGTGCATCCATGAAAAGCACCTGAAGAATCTTTCATACCCACATTAAAAATGATGACTGCCCAACTTCTTCTAAACGTTATTTTAACTGCAGTGATAGCCTACCTGCTGAATATATTGTGGAGTAAACAAGTAAGTTGACTCTACCAAACAACAAAATTTTAGACTGGTCCAAGTTGAAAGCACTTGCAGACGACAAATTAAACGTAACTTAAAAGTTGAAATATGTTTCCAGTAGGGTAGAAAACATTGTTGGAAAAGGAGAAAATTCTGGATACCAGCATTTTCTCCTTTTCTCACAATGTTTTCAAAAGGCTTCTATCTCAGGGTCATGAAAACCAGGGATTGTTTGATAAAGGATTAACTACTCACATACCTGAACAAAAACGCTTGAATTTTGACAATCTTTACCTTCTCTTCTGTGTTTCTGCAAGCTCTTGAATTTTGGGGACCATCTGTTACTCCATGTATGGAAATTTAGGGGTCATTCAGAAATTGAAGAAAGGGTCAAGATTTTTTAACTTTTCATTTTTTTCTGATGTTGTTCCTCTTCGTAGATGTCATGTATTGCTATGTAATTATTTTACCTTGTAGGAATTGTAGACCTGACAGTGACAGGGCAGGGTCTAAAACATGGACAAAATTAAAGTACAGAATGATGTAACCAGCATTTTCTCATGTTTTCTATCCTTCCCAAAAATACATTTCAATTTTTGAGTCACATCTATTTTGTAGTCCGCAAATACATATACCTCCAATTTGGAAAGTCTAAAATTCTGCTGTTTGGTAAAGAGTATAAGTCATGCTATGGCATTGGGTAAAGTGTTCTAGTGATGCAAAGCAGATTGTTCAGCCTGACAACATACAGAGCTAGTAATCCATGGTTCACAAGTTTGAATCCCAACTCAGCCAAACTCTTTTTTCAAGTTTGACAGTCGTCATTACCACAGATTAAATCCTTTTCTACATAATCAGATGTTTTAACCTTTTCCCACATGGCAGAATTTTAGACCTTTCCAAATTGGAAGCATTTGCAGACAAAAATGTCATAATGGCTGAAACGACAAAATTTTTCTTGTCTAGGGTAGAAAACAATATTTTCAATAGGCTTTTTCCTAAGGGTGGTTACATGTCATTGTGTCATAAAGGGTTAACAAGCATAATGAAGAAGGTTCTAGAAAACATTGTAGGAAATGGAAAGCATGTTGTGGCTACCACTTTCCCAGAATGTTTTCTAATTTCTACCCTACCAAAGAAGCAATCATTATTTAATCTACATTTACTTTGTTGTCTGCAAGCACTTTAAATTTTGTCTTGGAAAAAGCTGTTGTTATTTGCCAGAGAGTTTATCTTTTTTTCCTATTTGAGATTGTGTTGATGGTATAATTCTTTTAACCCTTCACCAGACTGGTCAAAGTAGAAAGCACTTGTAACAACTTTCAATAAATGTAACTCAAAAATTGAAATTGGTTTCCAGCAAGGTAGAAAACAAAATCATGATAGCATTGTGCCTGTCATCGGAGATATTGCTAGCTATGGGCATTCTTTCCTTATGCTGCAAAGTTTTCAAATGTGTTCTGTGCTTAACCCATTTCCATAAAATACCTACTTTTGACGCCTCTGAGAAAGAAGCCTTTTGAAAACACTGTTGGAAAAGGAGAAAATGCTGGTAACCAGCATTTTCTCCTTTTCCCACAGTGTTTTCTACCCTTCCCAGAACAAATTTCAATTTTTCATTCACCTTTATTTTGCCGTCTGCAAATGCTTTCAATTTGAACCACTCAAAGACTTTTGTCATGTGGTAAAGAGTTAAACCAAAAAAAAAGTATTCAAGTTAGCAGAAAATTGATTGATTTATTGATTGTATAGTCATGATACAACTGAACTAATGATGAACGATACAACTGAACTAATGATGAAAAGGGCGTTAAAGCCTTTTTCATCATGAGGTCATTTGTAACATGGCGGGCAGTGCATCTATCCATGCTTTTCAGTAGGCTCTTTTACCACTGCTCCACACAGTTTCCTCTCCAGGCCACTGGCTGCTTTCCCACATCTCCATCATGGAGAAAATAGTCAGCGGTGGGAGCGGAATGAGTTTTGTGGCAATGACTATCATCAGTCCTTGGAAAGAAATTCTCTGTTTTCAAGTCATGCACACAAACTACTGAGCTACCAGTGCTCGGCTAGTGGTATTAAGTAATGTGTAACTCTGATCAGGGTACTTTGTATTGCAGGAAAGAGAAATCGAAAGTAAATCAGATGAAGATCTGGGTCAATCATATGAGACTAAAAAAGGTGATTTGACCATCATCCACAAACATGGTCATATAATTACATCAGTGTGGTGTCACCATGGAAAAAACAGACTCTGTCAGTTTAAGAATTTATGTTATAACTCCGATGTTGATGAATTTGTCATGTTCAGAGATAAAGACAGTATTGTGGAAAATGCTGAGATTATAGATGGATCTATGGTAGTAGATTTATCAACTGTGAAACAACACAACAATATGCAAGCAACAGTAAGTGTTCTACCCAGTAAATATTCCAAACAGTTTAACATCCAGTGGCATGACAGTAAAACACTGGTTTTCAAGCGTTTTTTGCCAAGTAATTTAATGCACATGTTTCATGATGATATCCTTCCATTACATCACACCTTGAAATACCTATCTTACAGTTCCCATGGAAATAATTTCCTCCATTTTGACATACAGCTGATTGTGTTTAACAGTACTGAAGAGGAACTTGAAGAAGAAATAGAAACATTTTATGAAGTGTTTTCTACTTACCCATTGAAATTCAAAAGGGATTTAGAAGTTTCAAAGACATTAACTTGTTTTCATGATGTAACCATAGGACTTTCATCGAGAACCATTTGGTATGATTATGGTTTTAAAACTCCTCAGGGGCCATTGAGTGCAATTGATCTTAACCATGAACATGTATACTCTACTACTGAATATATCCGTAACCATTTAGGTAATAAGCTTTATGAGAACTCAGATTCTGACTTTATTGTGTTATTGACAAGGAAAGAAAACAGAAAAATTTTGAATGAAGTAGAATTGATGCTTGAAATAGCGAGGAGGTCTAGATTCAAAGTTGTTATCTTAAGTTTAGAGACTCATTCTGTTTTTGAAATTATATCTTTTATAAGAAACTGTAAAGGTATTGTAGGAATGCATGGGTCATTATTGATTTTGAGCATTTTTCTAAGGCCATATTCTTTTCTAATTGAAATGTTTCCGTATGCTGTGAATCCAGAAAACTATACACCATATAAAACATTGTGTGAGACTGGTAGAAAAGATTTTGTGTACATGGCTTGGGCCAATCAGAAGAAAGAACATTCTGCCGGTCATCCTGATTGGTCCGCAGAACTGGGAGGTATTAACCACTTGGATGAAAAACAAAGGGAAATGATTCTCTCTGAAACAGAAGTACCTCCACATCTATGCTGCTCAGATCCTTCATGGTTGTATCATATTTATCAAGATACCCTTGTAGATGTGACTGTAGTTACCTCCCTCATACAATCTTCAATAGAGAAGTTGGATCAGCTGCAAAGAAGTGAAATACAACAGCAACGTTTCAGTGAAAAATTTTCTCCGTCCAAAGTGATACATGTAACATGCAAAAATTTACATTCAAAAGATACCAGTCAAACTTCAGATTTGAAATATCACATACATATCCAGTTTGATCTCCCATGGACTTTGTCTCTCATTGAAGCTGGAAGCAGAGACATTACATTTAAAGTTTTAATTCAGGATATTTCCACTGAGGAAGGGCTGATATATAAACACAAAACAAAAACAGCTTCAGCAACTATTCCAGTCCATAGGGAAGGCAGTTTTGTTGTGTGGGTCAGATGTATAATAGACAATGTACACATGGGGCCATACAGTGACTCTGCATATTGTAGTGATTAACCTTCATTCTGTTACGCGAGCAATGTTCATCTATGGACAATGGATTGTGCGATTCAACCTCTATCTTTTCCAAAAGTCCGTCCATTTTGAATATTAACCTATTACCATACAATAATTACTTTTGACAACCCTGAGAAAGAAGCCTATAGAAAACATTGTGGGAAAAGGAGAAAATGCTAATAACCAGCATTTTCTCCTTTTCCCACAATGTTTTCTAGCCTTCACAAAACAAATTTCAAAATTTCAGTCACTTTTATTTTGTCGTCTGCAAATGCTTTCAATTTAGACAAGCCTAAAATTTTGTCATTTGGTAATGAGTTAAATATTTTTTTCTGGTATTGTTTTTTTAAGAGAGTTAATATCTTTTTTTTTGCTGATGTAAATATGAAATTTGTCATTCTTTTAAATTTTTGATTTGGCTTTCTTGTTGTGAAGACAAGTTTCTGGATAGTCTGTACTCTGTCAATAACAAAATAGACTTTTACACTCAGAAAAGGATTTCTTCAATGATTGACTGTAAGCAAAAGCTGTATATATACATTCCCTGTTTAATTCTATTTATTGCTTAACTCTTTACCTAACAATCCCTAGTTTTTACGGCCCTGAGGTAGAAGCCTTTCGAAAACATTGTAAGAAAAAGAGAAAATGCTGGTAACCAGCAATTTCTGCTTTTCTCTCAATGTTTTCTTCCTAGCTGGAAACAAATTTCAATTTTTGAGTTATGTTTACTTTGTTGTCTGATCTTATCCTATGCTCTTTATAGGACATGAGAATTTCTTTGCAGTATAATAATAACATTTATCCTTTTTCAGCAATACTGTCTACTATGTGAATGAAAAACCTTATCATTTTAGCCAGATCTTGACATTCTGAAAATGTGTTCAATTTATACAAGTCTAAGTTTTTTTGTATGGTAAAGGATCAAGAAGTAAAAAATAACACTTGAAAGACAGACACATTGTTAACTTTTAAGTTATTTATTCATGAAATGTTTTTTTTTTTTCATAATTTAACAACTATACAAAAACAAAACAAAACTTTGATGTCAGATAACAGTGCACACACAATCATGTACTTACAGTCTTTACCGCACGATAAAATTTTAGACTTCGTCTAAACTGAAAGCATTTTCAGACAAAAAAAAATGTGACTGAAATAGTGGTGACTATCTATTAACTCATTACCAAACGACAATATTTCAGGTTTGTCCAAATCGAAAGCATTTGCAGACGACAAAATAAAAGTGACTGAAAACTTGAAATTTGTTTTGTGAAGGGTAGAAAACATTGTGGGAAAAGGAGAAAATGCTGGTTACCAGCATTTTTTCCTTTTCCCACAATGTTTTCTAAAGGCTTCTTTCTCGGGGGCGTCAAAAGTAGGGTTTGTGTGGTAATGGGTTAAAGTGTGGAAACCTTGTGGGAAAGGAGAAATTACCAGCATTTTCTTCTTTATCCACAAGGTTTTCAAAAAGCTATTTAGCTTGGGTCTTCAAAAGTCATGATTGTGTGGTAAAGGGTTAAAGTGAAAAAACTGTATAATGACTTCCAAATGGAATTTTTCACAACTTTACCCAACGCCAAAATTTTAGACTTGTCAAAATTTAAAGCTGCAGAGGCAAAATGGAAGTAACTTAACATATTGAAATACAAGATGATATAAAACTTTGTGGGAACATGTGAAAGTGGTGGTTACCAGCATTTTCGCCTTTTTCTGCAACATTTTTATAAGTCATCATCTACAAGGTCGTTAAAACTAGGGATAATGTAGTAAAAGGTTAATCTTTGGTGCACATATAAAGAGCATAGGACAAGATCAGACTGCTCAAATTGTGAAGTCAGATCTTTGATCTGTACTATCTTCTTGTTTAGTTAAGCATATGATATAAAACTCTGTTCCAAGTTTCAGTGTATTGTATTTACAGCTCTCAACTCTTTTGCAAACAACATAGTTTTAGACTGGTCTAAATTGAAAGAACTTGCAGATGACAAAATAAATGCAACTGGAATTTGTTTTCAGCTAAGTGGAAAACATTGTGGGAAAAGGAGAAAATGCTGGTAACTAGCATTTTCTCCTTTTCCCACAATGTTTTCAAAAGGTTTTTATCTTGGGGTTGTAAAAACCAGGGATTGTTTTGTAAAGAGTTGAAAGAGGTTAAAATAACAAATTTAATTTGGCACTGAAAGAATGAATCTTTGAACATAAAGGCTCTTTTCACACTTAGAATGTTTCAAGAAATATGATTTGATGATGGTAAAAAGATCGTAATTTATTTAGTGAACATCATTGGTAATATTTTCAGGAGTGGCGAGCCACTCCTTAAAATATTAACAATGATGTTCACTTTAAATAAATTTTTATGTTGCACCATTGGGTCACTTGTGAAATTATTACTGATTCATGTTCACTCAAAGAAATAAATTTCAATCTTTCATAGTAAAAAAACAAATATTGAGCCTTGCATGAAAATATTACCAACAATTTTCAATCGATAAAATAAATTGCAATCTTTCACTGTAAAAAACAAATATTCTATTTATTTCATGCTTTTAACCCTTTCTGGGGGGGACTTATTCAAAATCCAGTACAGTACTTTTAGATTATTCTCTTTGGCATACCCCCTTCGCATAGCAACACATTACAATATTACATGAAGCCCGAGACATGCGAGGTAAGTTACATCATATTTCCATCTGGTTGCCAGGCATGTGCATATACCTAGCTAGCTAGTCTGCCCTTAACCCATTACCAAACGACCATATTTTAGACTTGTCCAAATCGAAAGCATTTGCAAACGACAAGATAAAAGTGACTGACAATTTAAATTCTGGTTTGTGTGGGGTAGAAAACATTGCGGGAAAAGGAGAAAATGCTGGTTATCAGCATTTTCTCCTTTTTCCACAATGTTTTCTAAGGCTTCTTTCTCAGGGGCGTCAAAAGTAGGGATTGTGTGGTAATGGGTTAAATGAAGAGTTAGAATATACAAATTGATATTTTCACTGGTCGTAACAAAGGAAAATATTTTACCGCTATTTCTTGATAACCTACATGAAAGCATGAAATAAACATTGAATTATTACAGGCAATTCTTGTCCAAGTGATAAAATTTACTAGTAACACTCATCCACTTCGTGGGCATTTGCTATTATTAAAGACAAAATGTCAACATCTGAGCTACATTAAATTTGTGGTCTGCAAAAGCTTTGAATTCAGACAAGTCCAAAGTTTTGTTTTTGGTAAAGAGATAACACTGATGTAATGATGCTTCATTAACCCTTTACCAAACATTCCCTGGTTTTGACGACCCTGAGATAGAAGCCTTTTGAAAACATTGTGAGAAAAGAAAAAAAATGCTGGTAACCAGCATTTTTTCCTTTTCCCACAATGTTTTCTACTCCATCAAAGAAAAATTACATCATTTCAGCCACACTGAAATTGTTGTCTGCAAATTCTTTCAATTTGGACAAGGCTAAAATTTTGTCGTCTGGTAAAGGGTTTACATAAAACATGCACACTATGAAAACAGCCG
This sequence comes from Tridacna crocea, assembly GCA_943736015.1. Lineage (NCBI taxonomy): Eukaryota > Metazoa > Mollusca > Bivalvia > Cardiida > Cardiidae > Tridacna > Tridacna crocea. Next base: position 15,728,440 of record OX031065.1, read on the forward strand.
TCATCTGTTCTTCTGGTCTTCAACGTCTGTCAATGTTTCATTGATCTTGTCAATGGAACAATTAGAACAATATTCTGGTCTGACCTGGTCATCTGACTCGCTGTGTAACTGTTTTGTGAGGTTATTAATCTCTTCTGATATTGCTGTTGAAGTTTCCCTAACTGTCAGTTCATTAATATCAATATCACCGACCGCCATTAAACCATTTTCACTTCCCTGAATGTCTGGTTGTTTTGAAACATGGTTACTGCTAGGCCCTCGTTCTGTGCTTGAAGTCCCATTTTGATTTTTTAGTTCTAAATTCACTTGCTCTATTTTCATTGGTTCAGATAGAGTACTTGTGCTACCCGTTATGAAATATGTCTTCATTGGTGGTTTGCCTTTGACTTTGGTCACACCTCTGTATTCCCAGGCAAAATTGTTCCTTTTTAGTATTTCTGCTGTTTCTTCAGGAACCTGCAAGTTGAACAAAATGAAATTACAATTTACTGATATACTTGTACTTTAACCCTTTACCACACAACCCCTGGTTTTTGTGACCCTGAAGAAGAAGCCTTCTGAAAACATTGCCAGCATTTTCTTCTTTTCCCACAATGTTTTCTTCCCTACCCAAAATAAATTTCAGTTTTTTAGTCACATTAATTTTGTAGTCTGCAAATGCTTCCAATTTGGACCAATCTAAAATTTTGTTGTTTGGTAAAGAGTTAAAAGGTTTATATTTTTAGTTTTATGTTTGATGTTACTGTATTCACTGTGCTTCTCAAACAAAAAACTCTAGACTTGCCCAAAATAAAAGAAAATTGCAGATGACAGATTCAAAATTGGTACAAATGAGCTGAAGTTTTCTGATAGGATAAAAACTGTTGTGGGAGAAAGAGAACATGTTGGTTACAAACATGTTCTCCTTTTCCCACAATGTTTTAAAAAGCTTTCTTTATCAAGGTTGTAAAAATACTGGATTGTGTGGTAAAAAGAGTTAAACTGTTACTAAAGGTGACAAACTGTACCAAAACATCATGTTTTAATCAATATGAGGTAAAAAGACTTTTGAAAAAATTGCATAAAAACGGAGAAAACATTAATGTACATCAAGACTACGTAATTACTGTACAAATACAATGTTACAAGCACCCACAAAATGACAGCTTGGGGAAAGGATTCTATGCTTACAGGACACAAACAATAATTGCTCTTTTTTCCTCATAACATTTTTATGCAATTGAAAAGTGCTATTTCCTTTCTTTGGACTAAACAAGACAGTCTCATAGGGGTAGAGTGTCTGTGTCTCACATTTATGGCTATGGACTCAAATTCCATGGCGAGACATCAATATTTGGAACTTCCAACAACATGGTGCAAGTGCTGACAAAGGTTTATCAATGGCAATCATTGAAAGTAATAACAGTTATAAGAGTCTCACTCACTCACTGTTTCAACTCTTTTAGCAAACAATCCCTGGTTTTACGATCCAGGGGAAGGATACCTTTGAAAATATTGTGGAAAAAGAAAATACTGCATTTTCTCCTCTCCTAACAATGTATTCTACCCAATACGAGACAAATTCCTTTTTTGAGGCACAATGACTGCTGTTTTCATATGCTTTGACTTGGAAAAGTCTTCAATTTATACATTGAGGAAGGGGTTAAAGGCAGTTTTCATCAAGTAAATGCCAAACTAGAGTTATTAATAAACATGATTATACCCCACTACCAGCTCTTTGTCATACAATAGCAGAATGGTGTAGTACAAAAGTAAGAGCTGAAAAAGTTCAAGAGGAGATAATTCTGCAACAAATTGCTGCAGGGTAATAAAAATTGCACATGCACAACTTCACAACTTCTTATATGTATATAGGAACTCTGTGTGTAAAATTCCAGTTCAGTATGTGAAAAAATGTTTGAGTTGGGGGGGTATGATAAACAGCACACATTATTAATCGAAGATCTGACAGCACAATCTGAGCCATCAGGTCTTGATCTACACTATTTTCATAAAGGCAGTTTAATCTTAGTTCAGCACTTTGTGGGATTGGATCGACTTACATGAATTTTTCCCTCCACCCCTGAACTCTCCATCCTACTGGAAACATTGACTGTATCACCCCATATGTCATACTGGGGCTTCCTAGCCCCTATCACACCTGCAATAACTGGACCATGGTTTATACCTAAAATAGAAAAATCATTTATCATTCCACAATACTATGGACAAAATCACCCATATGTCAAACTGGGGCTTCTAGCCCCTATCACCCCTGCAATAACTGGGTCATGGTTTATAACTGCAATCAAAAGACAACTTAGTGGTAAAAGGATAACAATTCATGTTCTTTCATCATCATTTTTTTCCCTTTCCTGCCTGCTTCCAGTCGCATTCAGTTTCAACTCGAAGTCTAAAATTTTGTCATGGGGGTAATTTTTTCCTTGGGTAAAGATTTCAGGAAAAAGTAAATGATTGAGAAATACCTGCTGATACAACTGGCATAAACACTTTGTTAAGTAGATTAAAGCCAAGACTAACTACAAATACAACTACAATGTAATCACCGAATTACAACATGAAAAATGGATAAATTAATCGCTTAGATGAGCAATTTCTGTCATTTGAAACATTTTCAGTTTTCTAGTTGTGGCATCAAAAGGTACTTACATTATCTGCATAGGTCTGGTATCTAATTGAAGTAATCAGTAAAGTAACACATACATTATACTAGTACATACTGGTAATTTATGTTTAAGTCTTTACCACACAATCCCTACTTTTGACGCCCCTGAGAAAGAAGCCTTTTGAACACACTGTGGGAAAAGGAGAAAATGCTGGTAACCAGCATTTTCTCCTTTTCCCACAGTGTTTTCTACCCTTCCCAAAACAAGATTCAATTTTTCAGTTACCTTTATTTTGTCGTCTGCAAATGCTTGCAATTTGGACCAGTCTAAAATCTTCTCATGTGGTAAAGAGTTAAGTCTTTACTTAACCATAAATTTGTAGCCATGTCCATATTGAAAGCATTTGCAGACCCATATTAAATGTTATTCCAAACACAGAATTTTTCTTTTCTAAGGCATGCAAAACAGAGAATTTTTCTTTCAAAGGATAGAAAAAATTGTGGGAAAAGAGGAAAATGCATTTTCATCTTTTCCCACAATGTTTTCAAAAGGCCCCTTCCTAAGGGTCGTTTAAACTTCAAACTATGTTGTAAAGAGTTGAAGTTTGAAATTCTTCAGTTTTTCAACTTTTCCAGAAGGAAAAGGCTTTACCCCATAAGGCATTTCTATGGTATCTCTAATTGACCCTAAGTAACAGCAAGGATGAAGCCCTTTCTTATGTGTATATGAAACCTTTTGATACTGTAGAAAACATTGTGGCAAAAGGTGAAATTGCTCATCACGAGCAATTTCACCTTTTGTCACAATGTTTTCCAAAGACTCCTACAAGCAATGCGTAGAAATGAGTATCTATGGAGTAAAGGGTTAAATACTCAAAATTATCAAAAAGGCAAGGGAAATCAAGACTTACCTATTCTCAGGTGGAACTGATTATAAGAATTATCATTGATGTCATTCAAAAATTTAATCATGGCAAATGCAAAGTTTGTCATGGTAACAACATTTTGTTCTGCTTCCTCTGGATTCTGAAATATACAACAATGTCACAAAGATAGTTAACTCATTACCAAACGACAGATTTTTAGGTTTGTCCAAATTGAAAGCATCTGCAGACGACAAAATAAAAGTGACCCAAAATTTGAATTTTGTTTTGTGAAAGGTAGAAAACGTGTGAAAAGGAGAAAATGCTGGTTACCAGCATTTTCTCCTTTTCACACAATGTTTTCTAAAGGCTTCTTTCTCAGGGGCATCAAAAGTAGGGATTGTGTGGTAATGGGTTAATGAAACACCTTGCAAACCATTATACCCTCTAAATAATCCCTGACAAGCCCTGAAGAAGAAGCCTTGTGAATTATTTTGCAACAAGAGCTTTGCAGAGTGGCACATATATGCCCAAAGGGGCTTCTCAGTGAAATGGCTTAAAATCTAGAATGCCTACAAAGACATAAATGTTGAGTCATATGCACAACTAGACATAGAGATTCATTGTGGTAAGTTTCAAATTATTCTGATGGAAACTGTGTTGTGCGCACAGGAAATTGCTAACACACAGACAGAGAGAGGGATGGATAGATGAATAGATTGAAGGATGGAATGAGGTACAACCAGGGCCATAACAGATCCACAAGTCAGGCATTTAACCCTTTCCCAAACAATCCCTGGTTTTTACGACCCTAAGATAGAAGCCTTTTGAAAACATTGTGGGAAAAGGAGAAAATGCTGGTAATAACTAATCATTGTGTAGTAAAGGGTTAAAGTGTAAACACAGTTTAGTTTCACAAGAGGAATACATCTTATTGAAATGACTTATCATCAATCCTTGAAAAAGACTTTAAGGCACACTGAGATCTGAACTTGCATCCCTTGGATTGCAAACCCTGTACATTACTGCTGAGCCATATGGATGAGGCAACGTTGAAAATAGTCTACTGTGCTTACCTCTGTTTTCTCTTGACCAGGTCTTAAACCGGTGGCTGCCATGTAAGAGCTACCAATGGTTTTAATCTTTTCCACTCTTTTAAAACTGTTCCTGACTAGAAGCTGTAAATAAACAATTAACCCATTAAAAAACAATCACAAGTTTTAATGACCCTGAAAAAGAAGGCTTTCAAAAGCACTGTAAGAAAAAGAGAAAATGCTTATTGCCAGTATTATCTTCTTGTCCCACAATGTTTTTCTACAACTGCAGAGGACAAATTAACCCTTTACCAAACAATCCCTGGTTTTTCTTGTGCATAAGAAGCCTATTGAAAACATTGTGGGAAAAAGAGAAAATTTTCTTCTTTTTCCACAATGTTTTCTAGCCTTCTCAAAAGAAATTTAAGATTTTTAGTCACTTTGATCTTGTCTGCTAATGCTTTCAATTTGGACCAGTGTAAAACTTTGTTGTCTGGTAGAGAGTTAAATACAGCTCAAATTATGGGATCTGTCTTTGGATAGAAAACAAAGTGGTAAAAGAAGAAAATGCTGGTTTCCGTAAATAGAACAAGGCTTTAACCCTTTACTACACATTCCTTAGGAGGAAGGCTTTTGAAGATATGAGAAAAGGAGCGCTAGTCACTAGCATTGACCCTAGGCAAGGCAACATACAGCAGAACCCAGCCTGGGACTGGTGAATCTAAGGAAGACATTAATTATGCAATCAGCTTTCTCAGTGACATGACTGTATAACTGTTGAAAGTTATTGTGTAAAACACCACTGGAAGCTAACCTACCTGATCAAAGTCTGCAATAATTTCATTCAACACTCTAATACACTCAAGGCCATTTTTGTTAGCACTGTTTTGCTGATAGAATTCTTTGAAATTTGGAATCGAGGCAAACATCACACAGACAAACTCGTAGGACTCACTGTACAAATCCTGAAATACACACAATTTTCACATAACCTTTTATAGAAGATTTTCCTTGAATTGAAGATGATTACTTCTGAAAATTATGTGGCAAATGCTGAAAAAAAAGTTTGAAAATCAGTTCATGCACAGAACCACCTCGGAGCCCTTTACCACACTATCCAAAGTTTCAACAATCTTGGAGGAAAAAAATGATTTTACCCATTCTCATTACCAGACAGCTGAATTTTAGAAGGGTCGAAACTGAAAGCATTTGCAGACAATAAATACAAGTTTGCTGGAAAGACGCAATTTGTCCTTGAAAGGTAAAACCTTGTTGGGAAAGACGAAGATGCTGGTTGCCAGTATTTTCTTCTTTTTTCACAATGTTTTCACAAGCTACCATCTTGAGGTTATTAAAATCAAGGGTTCTTTGGCAAAGGACTGAAAAACCTTGTGCGAAAAGAAAATGCTGGAGACCAGCTTCTCCTCCTTTTCCCACAAAGTTTTCTATCCTATAGCAGTCAAATTTCATCATTAAAAACTTTGGACCACCTTCCTTTTATTTGTAGTCTGCAAATCCCACGAATTTGAACAGGGTTAAGAAACTTGTTGTCTCAAAAACTGGTAGAATTGGACAAGCTGTGAGCATTTGCATACAAAACATTTAACCCATTACCACACAATCCCTACTTATGACGTCCGTGAGAAAGAAGCCTTTAGAAAAAACTGTGGGAAAAGGAGAAAATGCTGGAAGCCAGCATTTTCTCCTTTTCCCAAAATGTTTTCTACTCCTCACAAAACAATTTTCCAATTTTCCATCACTTTTATTTTGTCATCTGCAAATACATTCAAATTTGACCAGTCTAAAATTTTGTCGTTTGGTAAGGAATTAATGTGGCTCAAATGATGGCATTGGTCCTTGCAAGAATAGAAAATATTGTGGTTTCAAATTACTTGTCCAAATTCAAAGCATTTGTAGAAAGCAAAAAATGTAATTCATATGATATGATATGTCTATAGAAATGTAAAAAAAAACCCATTGTTTAGAAAGGAGAAAATGCTGTTTAGCAGCATTTTCTCCTTTCAACACAATGTTTTCAGAAGACTTCTTCCTCAGGACTGTTAAAACTGGTCACTGTGGTAAAGCGTAAAGGGTTAAAGTGGAAAAAAGAGACATTCCAGTTTGCATTGCAGGCTGATGTCACACAGAAACATTTTAAGGACTGGCTGTTGAGGTCCAGAAAACATATTTTATAAATCTCAAAAAATTATGTTGGTAAACCTTTCCTTACGCTTTTGTTTGATCGTCCAACAAAGTATTCAGCCACATGGGACGGAAGAATGTTTTCCAGTAACATCTTATTGAGCGCCGCCGTCATCTTGACTTCCTCCTCCTCTGTCTGACACTGGTGCCTCCAAATAAAATCTAGGCGATTGGTGGATTCTACCTAAATAGTCAAATGTTAAAGCATTTATTTCACAATCCTGTGTTTTAGCAACCCCCAGCAAGAAGGCTTTGAAAAGTATTGTGAGAAAGAGAGAAATCTCTTGTCACCATCTATGTTTTCTACCCTTCCAAAGACCAAGCAAACCATTTCAGCTGAATTAAATATATAGTCGGTGAAATGCTTTCAATTTGACACTATGAAAAACAGCACTTTTTTGTTCCATATTTACCACAATTACCTTTTTCAAGACTTTGTAGTAATACATGTTAGAAAAATGTATAAGAGGAAAAGGTAATTAAGCAAAATAATGAACAATACAGTGCTTCATTCATTCCCAGAGAAATTAAGAGTGAGATTGTGCTTTCAGTTTGGTCCACTTTGAAGTTTTTCTGTATGGTAAAGAGTTAATTTGTTACATGTTTACATTGTTTTCTAAAGTTTATCAATTGTCAGGGTTGCCTGCAACTGACTGCTTTTTCACATTCTTATAAGTGACTTGTGAAAAACTGTTATGGCAATGAATGTCATAAATCCTTGAAAAGAAACTTTGGAAGAGTTTTGTGATCCCTGGATCATTAGACCCCTACCCCTTGAAGTTTTCAACCTGTCATAACTCGTAAGCTGCTAAAGTGTGACTCAGCGCTTTTTTGCTTACAATGTATATGAAGATCAGACTGCACAGAATATGCGGTCTGATCTTGAACACCTGATACAGTATTTTCCAGATACTAGCACTTTGTAACCGCTATATTTCAGTATTTTGACTGGAAATATTCATTCTATTTACATATGGTTACAACCTGAGATATTACCATTTCTTACACATTTCAACATACTGTTTTGGTTGGAATATTTACTCTGGTAGCTGATTCAAAAAAGGAATATGGCAAATTATTAGATGAATATGAAGAAATGGATGAGAAAAGTGACAAAAAGATCTCAATCAATACCTGTCTATCTAGAAGGAAAATAGTTATAAACAACACAGCCAGATACATAGAAGCCTGGTCAGCCAAACTGAGAGAACTGAAGTACCTGAAAAAACAATTTTAACCCATTAACGAACAATCCCTACTTTTCACGACCCTGAGAAAGAACCCGTAAGAAAACATACTGGGAAAAGGAGAAAATGCTGGTAACCAGCATTTTCTCCTTTTCCTACAATGTTTTCTACCCTTCACAAAACAATTTTTAAATTTTCAGTCACTTTTATGTTGTCGTCTGTAAATGCTTTCTACTCGGATAAACCCGAACTTTTATTGCTTGGTAATGGGTTAATGTATGAACCTTGCACTTGAATTGTACAAAACAAGACATTACATATTTGGGATCCACAAAATCTGTTTAACTCTTTACCATACAATCCTGACGTTTAACGACCCTAAGAAAGAAAGCCTTTGAGAACATTTTGAGGAAAGGAGAAAATGCAGGTAACCAGCATTTTCTCCTTTTCCCACAATGTTTTCTTCCATTTCCAAATCAAATTTAATTTTTTGATTCACATTTAATTTGTGGTCTGGAAGTGTTTTCAATTTGGACTGGTCCAAAATTTTGTTTGGTACAGAGTTAATCTAACAAATGACAGAATACGGTAGAATAGTCCTCGGACATGTATGAAATTTACAAACAGCAAAAAGGTTGGACTTGTGTTAGCCTGCACAGATTACGCAGGCTGAAATGAATCTATACCTTTTGCTATTGCATTAAGCCCCATTTTCACAGTGCTTGGCTCATATAAAAGTTCTGCAAGAGTCATCAACAAAGAGGAAGATCAAGTTTTGAGATAAACTCATTACCAAAAGACATAATTTTAGGCTTGTCCAAATCGAAAGCATTTGCAGACGACAAACTAAAAGTGAACATTTCAAATTTGTTTTGTGAACAGTAGAAAGCATTGAGGGAATAGGAGAAAATGCTGGTAACCAGAATTTTCTCCTTTTCCCACAATGTTTTCTATAGGCTTCTTTCTCAGGGTTGTCAATAGCAGGGATTGTGTGGCAATGGGTTAACTAGCAATTGCTACATTCTTTAACTCTTTACCAAACAACAAAATCTTAAATATGTCAAAATTTAAAGTATTTGCAGATGACAAAAAAACAAACACAACTCAAAAATTGAAATTTGTTCCAGCAGGGTAGAAAATATTGTGGGAACAGGAGAAAATGCTGGTTACTAGCATTTTCTCCTTTTCCCTCAATTTTTTCAAAAGACTTCTGTATTAGGACCAGTAAAGGTACAATTAAAACACTCACTCTGTATAGATATAGGATCTGTGTATGTAGAGGACTAAAACACACTTACCCTGTATAGTTATAGGTCTGAGGTAAGACCCAATCATGGCCAGCATGGAAGAGAACATTGTAGACAATAAATACCATCAGGGAGACACCTAACTTCAGATGGAAGGAAGTGTTGAGGAATATACTAGCACTCAGCAAAACACACATCACACACACCACTGTATACTGAAATTGAAGAAAAAATATCTTACTAACCCACTAATAAACATTTCCTGGTTTTCACAAGTCTGGGAAGCAAGGCTTTTGAAAATATTGTGGGAAAAGGAGAAAATGCTGATAACTAGCATTTTCTCCTTTTCCTGCAATGTTTTCTACTCTTATCAAGGACAGAAATCATTATTTGAGCTACATTTAAATTGTTGATTACAAATGCTTAAGGTTTGGTCCTATCCAAGAATTTGTTGTTTGGTTAAGGGTTAATTGAAAATGTTAAAAATATGATTCTTGACTGTGCAGCTAAGAGGAATGATTAACTCTAAAAGGCAAAATTTCATGTTGATTATCCCTATATTAATATTTTCAACTTCAAAATGATTGGCTGCAAATTGGCTTTAGTCCCTGGTTCTTACGACCCTAAGATACAAGCCCTTTGAAAACATTTCTCCTTTTCCTACAATATTTCTACCATGCTGGAAACAAAAATTTCAATTTCTGAGTTTCAATTTTTATCTGCAAGTGCTTTCAATTTAGACCAGTCTAAAACTGTCATTTAGTTAAGAGTTAAATCTAGTAATATGTTGCTGAGCCAATATTGTCTTTGGAAGAATGTACTGTGTAAAAACTATCAAGGGCTTTGTTTACATAGCTTTATTGCTTTTGGAAACAGCTGTGAACCTGTGGGAAAGTAAGAAAATTCAAAGTGAAGCAAAATAAGAGTAGATAAATGAAAATAAAGGTTGCCATAACAACACCAGAAGAAAAAACAGCAAATAAAGCATATCCTACCATTGGATAATTACAAACATTCACAGGATCTGCCTCTGTATACACAGTCATGTTTGTTATGTGGTCAACATCATTGCATCCACCCTGATAGAAAAGAAAAGCATTTATATCAATTTATATCTTTCATACATGTACAGTTACTGGTAGGTAGCCTATGTCAGAACTTGAACCATTCTACAGTGGCCTTTAGAGTGTACAAAAGTTGATCAACTTTCCTGAGCGTAACTAAGGTATTGCTAAGATTGACCTGGTGACCTACTTCTTTATCCCATGTGATGCATTTTCATCCAATATATCATCATGACAAATATTCTGACCAACTGTTATGAGTAATGAAAAAATGTATCATCTAGAGAGTAAAACAGTTTGTTCTCAGTTTTGATCTGGTGACCTAGTTTTTTGAAACCCATTCTGCTAAACATTCATGCATATTGGAATAGAAAGTGGCCTCTAGAGCATACACAAGTCCTTTTAAAATGTGACCTGTTGACCTAATTTTTTATCCCACATGACCTTAAAGTTTTCGTAGATGTGACCTAATTATTTATTTTTTTTACTTAAATTTTTTAACTTTAATAAGTATTGGTCTGAAAATATGACCTGCAGGGTTTAAAGAAAGATTTTCAAAGATTTAACCAGATGACCTACGGTAATTTTTGAGCCTTAATAAGGTCTTTCAAAAATTTGATCTAGTGGCCTAGTTTCTGGCTTGCTTTGCTCCTTTTTAAAACCAATATGACACATTATCAAGACAAACATTCTGAGAAACTTTCATGAGTACTGGACTGATAATGTGGCCTCTAGCGTGTATGTACACAGATAATTCCTAAGATTTGACCTAGTAACTGACCCCAAATAACCCATTTCAAAGCTCTTCTAACATAATCAAAACAAAGATTCTGACCAATTTTCGTGAGTATTGGACTGGAAATGCGGCTTCTAAAATAAACAAGCTTGTCAAACTCCGGTAAGCATCATTGAACCCTTTACCACACAATCCCGACTTTTAATGACCTTGAGAAAGAAGCCATCTGAAAACATTGTGGGAAAAGGAGAATATGCTAGTAACCAGCATTTTCTCCTTTTCCCACTATGTTTTCTTCCCTTTACAAAACAAATTTCAAATTTTCAGTCAATTTTATTTTGTCATCTGCAAATGCTTTCAATTTGGACGAGCCTAAATTTTGTCATTTGGTAAAGAGTTAAGGTCTAAGATTGATAATAGTACAAAGTCTCACTGGTGTTTAAAATGTTGTTACCTGTTGAAAAGTTACTACTTACAACTGATACTGTGGACATCACAGCTAACACTAAAACACTTATAAATGCAAGGAGGGTTCGTATCCAATGTTTCTCCACAATACACTGGGATATCTTGACTACAGGCTGCGTGCATTTGGAGATTTTCTGGAAACAATGATAATGTAAATCTATCAAATAGATCAAAATATTTTTTTACATCAACCCTTTACCACACAATCCAAACTTTTAATGACTCTGAGAAAAAAAGCCTTTGAAAACATTTTGGGAAAAGGAGAAAATGCTGATAACCAGCATTTTCTCCTTTTCCCACAATGTTTTCTACCCTTTCCAAATAGAATTTCAATTTTTTGATTCTCATTTATTCTGTCGTCTGCGAATGCTCTCTTTTTGGGCTGTTCCAAAATTTTGTCATTCTATCAAGAGTTAATTACCCAGCTGAGCCTGGTAGTACAGTCAGTAGCATACAAAGCCCTAGTTCTGGGGGTTGCTAGTTCAAATCTCCAGCTCTGCCAATATCTTTCCAAGGTTTGATGATAGTCATTGCAAAATGATTAGTTCATCTTTCACCCCTGATGATTATTTTGATGATACTTATTGTGCAAAGTACTGGTAATAGAAACTCCAGTAAAGTATGCATAGGTGCACTCGCATTTGTGATATAACTGTAGTAATGCTTAAATGACATGAAACAGTGCCAAAACAAACAGTTAAACAAACAAACATCAATTAACTTATTGCCATCTCACGAGGGTCAAAATGATGTACAACAAGAGGGCCATGATGGTCCTGGATCGCTCTCCTAAGTCAACTGGCAAATTTCACTCTACAAGCGTAATTCAATTTCTAACAAATTGTAAGATCAACTGAGCTTAAAATGTGGCTTCTAGAGCATCCACAAAGAATTTCTGTAGGCTGACCTAGTGACCTAATTTATTATCCAATGTGAACCAATTTAGGACTCATCAAAAAATTATCGAAACAAGCATCCTGAACAGTTTACAAGTTAACTGAGCAATAAATGTGGCTTCTAGAGTGCCCACAAGGTATTTCTTGATTTTGACCAAGTGACCTAGTTTATGACCCCAGGTTACCCAATCTCTAACCCATTCTTTATTTCATCAAGATAAACATTCTGACCAATTTTCAAATCGATTGAGCAAGAAATGAAGTTTCTAGGGTGCCCTCAAGATATTTCTTTAATTTGACCTAGTGACCTAGATTATGACCTCATTAGCTAAAATTTGAACTCATCCTAGATTTCATCAAGACAAACATTTTATCCAATTTTGCAATCAATTGGATGATGAATGTGGTCTTTAGAGTGTCCACAAGGCATTTCTTTAATTTGACCTAGTGACCTAGTTTTAAACCCCACATGACCAAAATTCAGACTCATTTGAGATTTTATCAATACAATTTTTCTGACCAATTTTCAAGTCAATTAAACAAAAAATGTGGCCTCTGGAGTGCCTACAATTATTTCAATTTGACCCAGAGACCTAGCTTATGACCCCAGGTTACCCAATTTTGAACTGACTGAACATTTGCTCAGGTGGGCTAACAAACTTATAACAGGTTCACTACATACCAAATAACAACGCTCTATGCTTTCCAGTTTAAGAAAAGAAGAATTTTGAAGTTTTCTTCTTTGTTTCTTTGTTCCAACTTGTGATTCCTGGGTGGGGCCAGTTTTGACTCCAGGGGCATCATTATGAACAAAATTGGTAAGGGTCCACTAGAAGATGCAATATACCAAATATCAAAGCTCTATGCCTTTCAGCTTCAGAGAAGAAGAATTTTAAAGTTTTCCTTCTTTGTTCCTATGTTCAAACTTGCGACTCCCCAGGGCGGGTCCACTGTTGACTCCAGGGCATCATATGAACAAACTTGGTATAGGTCCACTAAGACATGCTACATACCAAATATCAAAGCTCTATGCCTTTCAGTTTCAGAGAAGAAGCATTTTAAAGTTTTCGTTCTTTGTTCCTCTTTTCAAACTTTACCAAATAACAAAATTTTACACTGGTCTAAGTTGCAAGGATTTGCAGATGACAAAATAAAAGTGACAGAAAATTTGAAATCTGTTTTGGGAAGGGTAGAAAACATTGTGGTTAAATGAGAAAATGCTGGCTACCCTCATGATTCATTTATTGTGCCTGATAACTCACAGCAAGAACCTATCAAAAAAGCAGATTATTTCTGAAAAGTTTTCTTTCTATCATGGTTTACTGCTAAATAATCCATGTTAGATCTTTCTAAGATTTAGCCCAGTGACCTACTTTTGACCCATCATGACACAATTTCAAACTTGTTCAATACATCATCAAGATAGACATTCTGATCAAGATGAAAATGAGGCCTCTAGAGTGCACACAAAGTTTTTCTACATTTTACATAGTTTTTCTACATTTAGTTCTGTGACCTACTATTTCACCTCACATGACCTATTATCGAATTTGGCAGAGATATTATCAAGACTAATATTCTGGCCAAGTTCCTGAAAATGTGGCCTGTTGAGTACAAACAAGGTTTTTTCTACTGTTCATCCCTGTTAACTACTTTTTGACTTGATATAACCCTATTTCAGACCTATATATGATATCAAGACAAATACATGTATTTTCAAGAGTATCAGGTTGAAAATGTGGCCTTTTGAGTGCATACAAACTTTTTCTAAGATTGAGCCCAGTGACCAACATTTTGACCCAACATGACCTAATCTCAACCTTGTTGGAGATATCATAAAGACAAACATTTTGACAAAGTTTAATGAGTAACTGACAAAAAAAGTGGCCTCTAGAGTTCACACAAGGTAAATGTTGACGCCTGGACAATGGACATAGGGCAATCACAAAAAATGTGTAATTCAACAATGGAATACACAAAAACTATATGATACTCACCAGGAAACTTTCCGCAAAACAAACAAAGACTGAGGTTAGGAAAAACAATTCACCAATTAAAAACCAGGTTATCACAGCTGCTGAACTGAAATATAATGAAAAATGTTTTTGATAGCAAAGTCTTGTTTACCATATATTTAGAAAATTTGCTTCTCAGTATTGTCTTGGCATTATTTCTTTGGTTATTTGTTACTCAGAATGCTAAAATTAGCAGCTGAGATGTCTATTTGTCTGTTGTATGATGGAAGTGATTGTGTTTTATCAGGTTTTCAAGTATAACTGTTTTTGATCGGATGATATATTGGTGAAAAACCCACAGAAATAAGAACTATGCGCCCTTGTAACAATTAACTGCTCATACTCTTTACCAAACGATAAAATTTTGGACTAGGCCAAATTGAAAGTATTTGCATACGACAAACTAACTGTTGCTAAAATGATGATTTCTGTACATGATATGATAGAAAACATTGTCGCAAAAGGAAACAAGAGGGCCATGATGGCCCTCTTAAAATCGCTCATCTGATTCTATTGACCAAACATAAACTATTTTCAATCTAGTTTCCCAGTGACCTAGTTTAGTTTTTTATCAGACATTACCATTATCAAACACTTTTGAGATATCAATAAGACAAACATTCTGACCAAGCTTCGTAAGTATTGGACTGAAAATGTGGCTTCTACAGCATACAAAAGGTTTTACTAAGATTTGACCAAGTAACGGCTTCTATCTCAGGGTTGTAAAAACCAGGGATTGTTTGGTAAAAGGTTAATTAAGATTATAAAGGTCTGAAACTCTTCATTCCCACACAGGCCTCAAATTTTGATTACCTCTTTCCATTTCACCTACCTTGGCATAATGATAAGTTGAACAATTCCAACACAAGTGAAGAGAACAGTGATGCAGACCATACAAAATTTGAAGGATGGGTCAACACGCCTCATATAGTCTGTCTCCATATCCAGATCTTTAAATAACATCATGGCAGTCTGAAACTCTACATTACCACCAGAACAACAGCTGTGAAAAAGAAAAAAAACACACACACATTATCCAATGAAATTAGCCCATTAGCCCTAAGCAACAACCATTTGATTTCAAATCCACCATTTTGCCATCAGTGTATCAAAACAAAAACAGGGTTTGATATTTTCTCCCATGGTATCGATAGTATCGATAGTTTAGAATATTAAGATTGATAGTGTAGAGCCAAGATCAGACTATATGCTGACCTTGGTCTGTGCAGTTCACAAAAACTACTTCTATTATTTGGGTAATGAAAAAGATAAGTTCCTGTCATAATCATTTGAACAACTCCTGACCAATAAATTCAACCATGTACTGTACATTTTAATGTGTTAACAACACTAAGAAATAAGCCAGTTGAAAACATTGTGACAACAGGAGAAAAAGCTAGTAACCAGCATTTCAATCTTTTACCACAATGTTTTCTACCCTCTGAAAGACTTATTTTTTCATTTGAGTCACATGTACTTTAATACATGTTGTCTACCAATACAAAGAATGTGGACGAATCTAAAAATTCTTGTAGGGTCTCAACAAAGTTTCATTTACATCCTTCGTGCAACAATTAAAAGGTACATGAAATTGTGCATTCTGAATATTTTATCCTGATTTTTAATATGTTTAGTACAAAAATTTTGACAAAAACAAGATAGCATGCAAGTGTGATAAAATGTATGTGAAGCAATTTAACCCATTACCACACAATCCCTACTTTTGACGCCCCTGAGAAAGAAGCCTATAGAAAACATTGTGGGAAAGGGAGAAAATGCTGGTAACCAGCATTTCCTCCTTTTCCCACAATGTTTTCTACCCTTCACAAATCAAATTTCAAATTTTCAGTCACTTTATTTTGTTGTCTGCAAATGCTTTCCATTTGGACGAGCCTAAAATATTGTCGTTTGCTAATGAGTTAAGTCAGCAAATTACTCTTTGAGGTAGGGCATATTTGTCTTGCAGCAAACCACTTTTAAGTTTCAGTAGACCTTACTGGAAAAACAGACATTATTGGTTGTGACTTGTCACCTTTTGTAACAATATTTCAGTAAACTTCCATGAATCAACTCTTTACCAGACAACAAAATTCTGGGCTAGTCGAAATTGAATGCACTTGCAAACGACAAAAGTACTTCGACTCAAAAATGGAAATTTGCTTTAGGAAGGGTAAAAAACATTGTGGGAAAAGGAGAAAATACTGGTTACCAGCATTTTCTCCTTTGCCCACCATGTTTTCAGAAGGCCTTTTTCTCAGGGTCATTAAAAGTCGGGATTGTGTGGTAAAGGATTAAACCTCACTTCATGTGGATAATCTAAATTTTGAAGCCTGTTTTCAGAGTCATCTGATAAATATCAATTTTAGAAAATGAAGAGTACACAATGTGTTTCTATTACAATGGGTGTTTCATTTTATCTGATCACTATCATCTTGTGTATAATATTTAGACCAATATTTCTGGGTTAGCCGTTTTTCCTTTTTTAAGAGGGTTTCATGGGGGATAAGATTAACAGCTAAATGGGTCTTTTCACCCTCTTAAAAAGAACTGCTTATCATAACCAAAGTTTGAAAATTCTTTGAGAAAAGGAGCTGTAAGATTTATTTCACTTACTTTGTGAAGCCAAAATCTTTGGACTTTTGAGCCAATATCTTGTTCACATCACTGACATATGGCTTGGGAATAGCTGACTGGCGACTGAAAATATAGTGTATATCATCTTCATAATTATCTTGTAATTCCAGAATATTTCCATGTTTGTGATTTGTTCACATCTTTTGGAAGCAGCTCTACTCTTACAAAATCAATTACATGTACAATGTACATATCTTTGTTAACCCTTTTCCCCATGAGGCATTTCTATGATATCTCTACTTGACCCTAAATAACAGCAAGGATGAAGCTGTTTCTTATGTGTATATGACACCTTTTGATAGCATAAAAAACATTGTGGCAAAAGGTGAAATTGCTCGTCTGGACCAATTTCACATTTTGCCATGATGTTTTTCAAAGGCTCCTACAAGCAATGCGTAGAAATGAGTATCTATGGAGTAAAGGGTTTATAAACACTCTTGAAAGAAAAACAAAAGAATATCCTTAACTAGGTGATTAAATGTATTTTCTTTACAAATAAGGAAACAGATCTCTAAAAATATTTCAGAGAAAGGACAAAATACCTGTAACCAGCATTCTCTACTTTTCTCACAATATTTTCAATCACTTTAAAGACAAATCCCATAATCTAAGTAAAACTAATTTATAATATTCAAATATTTTTTGATGTTTTCGATATAACCAAGTTTATGATGTTATCCTCTTGTAAACAGTTACCTATCTGGATTTTAATAATGATCTCAGTATCCATTGGCTACAAAGTAGATGAAAGCTAGTGTCTGCAAAATGTGCAGTTCTATCTTTTATATATATGGTACCTGTCCAAAACTCTGCACATTATCATGACAAAATGTATTTTTGAAACTGCACCAATTTGTTGGTTTAAAAAAAATATCTGAAACTTACTTCTGGCTGTTACAGGTGGTACTTATAGACAGGGAGGAATCCAAAAATGCCAGGCTCTGAAAAGCAAATTAACAGTGCTTTTATCTGTAATCATGTACATGTACCTGTATGTTCTAAATATATGAAAAAAAGTTGTAAGCTCTTGTAAAAAACCATCAAGCTTTTTAGGATACCAAAAGGGCACCTCACATACAATCTTCAAACTTGAAAACTGTTGTAATAAAAATACAAATCTAGATCTACAGTATGATTGCATTTTATAGACTGGGCTATCTAGACATAGAGCTTCATGATCATAGAACAAGAGGGCCATGATGGCCCTGAAACGCTCACCTGATCTATTGACCAAATATGAATCATTTTCAATCTAGTTTCCCATTGGCCTAGTTTTTTATCAGACATTACCCATTATCAAACACTTTTGAGATATCAATAAGACAAACATTCTGACCAAGTTTCATGCATATTGGACTGAAAATGTGGCCTCTACAGCATACAAAAGATTTTTCTAAGATTTGACCAAGTGACCTAGTTTTGGACATGACAATTAGCAATTATCAAACTCTTTTAGGACATCACCAAAACAAACATTCTGACCAAGTTTGAAGAGTATCAGGCAAAAAATATGGCCTCTAGAGTGTACACAAGGTTTTTCTAATATTTCACCCAGTGACCTAGTTTTTCACTCAACATGACCCATTTTCAAACTCATTCAAGGTATCACCAAGACAAATATTATGAACAATTTTCAGAAGTATCAGATTGAAAATGTGTTCTCCAGAGCATTAAGAAGGTTTCTAAAATATTTGACCTATTTACCTAGTTTTTTGACCCAACATGACCCATTTTCAAACTCATTCAAGATATCATCAAGGCAAACATTCTGACCAATTTTCAAGAGTGTTGGACTAGAAATGTGGCATCCAGAGCATATACAAGGTTTTTTTAAGATTTGACCTTGTAACCTAGTTTTTGATCCAACATAACGACCCCATGACCAGTTTTCAAACTCATCCAAGTTATCATCAAGACAAACATTCTGACCAACTTACAAGAATTTTGGACTGAAAATGTGACCTCTAGAGCGTACAAAAGGTTTTTCTAATATTTGACCTGGTGACCTAGTTTTTGGTCTGACATGACCCATTCTCACACTCATCCGAGATATCATCAAGATAGAGATTCTGACCAACTTTCAAGAGTTTTGAACTGAAAATGTGGCCTCTAAAGCGTACACAAGGTTTTTCTAAGATTTGACCTAGTGACCTAGTTTTTGACCTGATATGACCCATTCAAACTCATCTGAGATATCATTGAAGCAAACATTTTGACCAACTTTTATGAATATTGGACTGAAAATGTGGCCTCTAGAGCGTACACAAGGTTTTCTAAGATCTGACCTAGTGACCTAGTTTTTGATCTGAAATGACCCATTTTCCAAGTGTACACAAGGTTTTTCTAACATTTGACTTACTGACCTAGTTTTTGACCTAACATGACCAATTTTCAAACTCATCCAAGATATTATCAAAGCAAACATTCTGACCAACTTTCAAGAGTTTTGGACTGAAAATGTGGCATCCAGAGCATATACAAGGTTTTTCTAAGATTTGACTTGGTAAAACTGGTTTTTGACCCGACATGACCCAATTTCAAACTCGTCCAAGATTTCATAAGGCAAACATTCTGACCAAGTTTCATGAGTATTGGACTGAAAATGTAGCCTCTAGAGCGTACACAAGGTAAAAGTTGATGATGGACAATGCACCAAGGACGCCAGACACAGCACTATCACAATAGCTCACTCTGAGCACTTCGTGCTCAGGTGAGCTAAAAAGTTGTAAATTTCCTTAGCTAAAAATGGCAAGAGGTGTCTCTGTATGAGAATGTCAATTTTTGTTACATTATTTAAGTGATTATTTCATATTTATGGAACCAATATTGCGGCAATATCAACCAAGTCACATCTAAAATTTTACAAATCTTTTCCCACAGTGATTTCTAAAAATTCAGACACATGTAAAATCTATGAAATACATTCAATTAGTTGTCTACTAATGCTTTCAATTTGGATTGGTCTAAATTTTGTTGTGTTGTAAAGATTAAACCTTTAAAGGGATAATAAATCAAAATGTATGTAAAAAAGAACTCAATATTATATGAGTGGAAAAGAAATATCATGAAAAAGTAGCTTCAAGAATATTATCAACGCTTTACAAACTGATGAAATTTTAGACTTGTTCATTTTGAAAGCATCTGCAAACAACTTATTTAATAGACCTCACACAATGGTATTTTAGCTGGAAAGGGTACCAAAATTTAAGGGAAAATGAGAAAATGCTGGTAACTAGCAATTTCTTCTTTTTCACATGTCCAAGAAAAGCTTTATATCGCAGGGCTCTTAAAACATGGGATCGGTTTGAATAAGGGTCAATGAACCTTGTAGGCATTGAGTTAATTCCCATTTGTCTTTTTAATCCTTTGTCAAACAAAACCCATCACCAAACAATCCTCTGGTTTAATGAACCACTGCAAAAAGGGTTTTGAAATAACAGACAGAAAAGGAAAATGTGTGGGTAACCAGTATTTTCTTCATTTTCCACAAAATTTTGTATCCTTTCTACAATGAATTCCTTCATTTGAGCCATCTTTAGTTTGATAGCAGCAGCTATCAATACTTTTATTCCAAGATGTTGACAATTTTATTGTCTGCCATAAAGTTATATTCACATTATGTTTTTGAATACAATTCTGCATAGTTAGATGCATACAGGTATATCTAAAAGCTTTAATATTCTGATTAAACTTTCAGATTCATTGATTATTGTTAGATAGAAAACTTCAAAGTGTCAAAGTTAGGCAAAAATATCCGTTCAGCATTCCAAGGTGTCAAAGTTAGGCAAAAAAGATTAATTCAGCATGAGTTAGGTTAGTTAAGAAACAAGATATTAATTAGCAGCAGTGACCAAATTTAGGTTAGAAAATATCAGTAAAACGGAGATCCTCAGGTCCTTATTGCTCACCTACATACTGCAGATTTTTTGACCTAGTATGAGGAAAATGTATAACCCTTGACCACACAATCCCGACTTTTAACGACCCTAAGAAAAAGACCTTTTGAACACAATATGTTGGTAACCAGCATTTTCTTGCTTTCCACCCTTCTGTTAGCAAATTTCGATTTTTGAGTCAAATCTTTTTTGTTGTCTGTAAATGCTTTCAATTTGAACAAGTCTAAAATTTTGTTGTCTCATAAAGGGTTAACTTGCCAAGAGGTCACCTTAAAAATATGGAGGCCATATTGGATGGAAAATATGGTTTGTTCATTTTGCGTGACAGAAAGAAATGGATTTTATAAGTTAGTGGCAATGGTTGTTGGGTAGAGCATCCGCCTCAAATTTATAAGGTCCCAAGAAAGCTGTCTTCACAGGCCAAGAGCTGACAGTAAGTGGCAAATACATGACAACCGGTGATCACAACAGCTCACCTGGAGCATTCTGTGCTGAAGCAAGCAAAAAGTATTAAATGTTGTGTTCATAAGAGTTACTATTAGAAACTGTTAGAAAGACATGCTTTAAATTAAGGCTTTGGGATACAGATATTCTTTTATGTACGGTAAGCACAATTTATATTAAGAAATTGAAGCAAATCTGTAGATTTCAAGCTTAGCACTGAATCCCTTTGCAAGACACATGTGTCTGTCAAATTATGATATAGATTTGTCAGACTTGTCAAAATCAAAACATTTTAAGACAACAAATTAAATACTGTTTAATAACGGCAGTTTTCTCTGAAAGGGTAGAAAATATTAGGCTCTATGAAGAATATACTGGTGACCAATAGTTTCTATTTTTCAAGCAATTTTTTCAAAGGCT
Organism: Tridacna crocea; assembly: GCA_943736015.1. Lineage (NCBI taxonomy): Eukaryota > Metazoa > Mollusca > Bivalvia > Cardiida > Cardiidae > Tridacna > Tridacna crocea. Next base: position 15,750,151 of record OX031065.1, read on the forward strand.
TTTTATTCCAGGTCTTTTTCAAAGCTTCTAATTGCATAGTTTTAGCCTAATTGGGGTTAAATGTACCTTACATTACAAAAATATAAATCTGCATGATAAAATACCTATAAATACTATGAAGTTTTTATATTTTCGTAAAAAAAATAGAAAATCTTCTTTTATTGTTAGACAAAGAAAGTCAGGGTCACAGCTAGGTACAAAGAATTATCTAGCATTCAGAATGATGTGTTATAGTTAGGCCTTTCTTTCAGTAGCTGAATGACCTTGAGTACACAAAGTCTTTCCATCTTACATTGTCGAATTGACCAAGAAGCTTCAAATAAACCTAATCCTACAGGTTAATAGCGGCCTGAGTCAAACCAATACAACACATCAACTCCTTACCAAACAACAAAATTTTAGATTTGTCCAAATCAAAAACATTTGAAGACGACAAAATAAAAGTGACTGAAAATTTGGAATTTGTTTTGTGAAGGGAAGAAAAAACTTTGCGAAAAGGAGAAAATGCTGGTTACCCGCATTTTCACCTTTTCCCACAATGTTTTCTAATTGCTTCTTTCTCAGGGTCGTCAAAAGTAGGGATTGTGTGGTAATGGGTTAATCAAAAGCACTTCGAACAGAGATTTAGTCCCTTAAAAAAGCAAAGAGCAGGTTGTAGCAATAGGAATCTCATTCTGATAATCTTTTCCTCTGATATAAGCTATCTGAATAGCTGAAGACAATAAAAATCAGTTTGTTATTTTCAAAATTAGAGCGATTTGTGAGCACTGTATTTTCCTGATGTGTTAAGAAATGTTAAAAAAAACAGCATGTTTTAGTGCAAACAAACTTACATTTATAAGCTGTGGAAGAAATCAAATACAAAAATGATTAAGTTTTTATTACAAGACATACATGCGATCAACCTTTCTGCCATTAAGTATACTGGTTTGTGGCAGAATTATATTGTGACAAGAGTACCACACATAGATGTCAGTGGCAGGTACTTTATCAGTGAACATTTTATGTCAAAACAGAGGCATAACTACATGTAAGTCAAAAATATTTTGGGGGCTACCAATTTAGGTTAATAATATCCCCTTTTGATAGGTAACATCTAGCCAAGTTTAAAGTAAATATCTCCATAAATGAGATAAATGTATGTACCTGTTTGTGCATATTGATACAGACTACAATAGAGCTAATGCAATATTTTGTTTTTTTGTTCAGAAAACACCTGAGCCAAGAAGCTAGACAAAAAAGACTTTATACTCTTTACAAGATGACAAAAGTATAACTCTTAAAAACAACGAAATTTTAGACTGGTCCAAAACAAAAGCACTTGCAAACATCAAAATAAACATAACTCAAAAAATTATGTTTGTTTCGAGTAAGGTAGAAAACATTGTGGGAAAAGGAGAAAATGCTGGTTACCAGCAATTTCTCCTTTTCTCAAAATGTTTTCAGAAGTCTTTTTCCTCTGGGTTATAAAAATCAGGGATTGTTTGTTACAGGGTTAGGATATGCCCAAATCGCAAAACATTTGAAAGGTGGCTCAAACTTCCAATTTTTCTTTGAAAGAGAGGAGAATGAAATGTGAGATAAGGAGAAAGTGCTGATTACAAGCTATGCGAAAAGACGAAAAATGCTGGTAACCAGCAGGTTTTTCTTTTCCTTCAATATTTTCAACCATTTCAAAGAAAAATTGAACACAATAAATCTGACATTGACCAAGATCTGTTAATATTCATAGAGAGGTTGGTACAGACAAATTATTTGATAATGATTGATTAGATCATTACGGTTTCAAATCTTAATAGGATTACATTGTACTTAACTCATTACCAAATGATAAAATTTTAGGTTTGTCCAAATCGAAAGCATATGCAGATGACAAAATAAAAGTTGCCCAAAATTTGAAATTTGTTAAGTGAATGGTAGAAAATTTTGTGGGAAAAGGAGAAAATGCTGATTATCGGCATTTTCTCCTTTTCCCACAATGTTTTCTAAAGGCTTCTTTCTCAGAGGCGTCAAAAGTAGGGATTGTGTGGTAATGGGTTAAACTGCTTTGTTTCTGTAATTTTAAAATCATGGGATGCCACAGTATTGGTGAACACGTGCCACAACTTTTGTGTTAGAACTACAGATTATAGAGAAAACCATACTCTACATTTTATAGAAAATCATACAATGTAAAATGCAGAAAATGCAACAAAGAGTTCCATTAGGATGATATAAGAATAACAAAGTCTACATTAACATTTCTGACTCTTGCAAACACAAGACATGTGGAAAATTAAACCTTTACCAAACAATCCATGCTTTTTACAACCCTGAGCTAGAAGGTTTTTGAAAATGCAGTATTTTCTCCTTTTCCCACAAAGCTTTCTGAAGCCTATAAGGTCATGAAACGAGGGATTGTTTGATAAAGGGTTAAAGCAAAGTTTTCAAAGTCATCCACTGAAAATTAGTTCAAGGAGGCAAAGAGTTAAACTTTTAAAGTGCAAAATAAACCAATCTGACATTTTCAGCCTAGAAATAAGACTAACAGAGCATGATCGAAGGTTACTATAATTGTCCAGAATGTTTTGGCAAACCATGCATTAAGTGTCGATCAAACATCAGAGTCTATGTTTTGTGCACTCTGATCTTAATCTATAATGGCTGCAAGTGCAAAAACAGTTGCGAAAGGAGCTTTAAGGTTCTAGAGTTATGCAAAATGCCTTGTCATCACATTCTCTCATACCTCTGTTGAGAGATAGAGGTATGAAGACCTTGTTTCATCTACTGGCTCTTCCTCGTCTTCTTCCTGAAAATTATCACATTTATGTCTAAAAGTCTTTCTGTTTCTCCCTTCAGTTTCCAGACATTAATCAATTCATGTCTGCAAGTATTAACTTTCTTCCTCCTGTTCCAAAAAAATGATCATACTCATGTTTACAAGACAGTGTTTATTTCTCCCTCCCATTCCCAAAAAATTATCATGTTTATTTCTACATTCCTTAATTTTCTCCCTCCAATTCCCTGAAATTCATCACATTTATATCTACATGCTTTTATTTTCTCCCCCCAATTCCCTCAAATTCATCCTGTTTATGTCTACATGCCTTTATTTTCTACCTCAATTTCCCTGAAAATTCCTCACGTTTATGGCTACATGCCTTTATTTTCACCCTTCAATTCCCTGAAATTCCTCATGTTTATGGCTAAATGCCTTTATTTTCTACCTCTAATTCCCTGAAATTCATCCTGTTTATGTCTACATGCCTTTATTTTCTACCTCAATTTCCCTGAAAATTCCTCACATTTATGGCTACATGCCTTTATTTTCACCCTTTAATTCCCTGAAATTCCTCCATTTATGACTACATCCCTTTATTTTCTACCTCCAGTTCCCTGAAATTCCTCACGTTTATGGCTACATGCCTTTATTTTCTACCTCCAATTCCCTGAAATTCCTCATGTTTATGGCTACATGCCTTTATTTTCACCCCTCAATTCCTCATGTTTATGGCTACATGCCTTTATTTTCCACCTCCAATTCCCTGAAATTTCTCAAGTTTATAGCTACATGCCTTTATTTTCACCCTTCAGTTCCCTAAAATTCCTCACATTTATGTCCACATGACTTGTGTTTACTTTCTCCTATTTCCTGAATACCACTCTTTACCAGACAAAGATGTTCAGATGGCATATAAAATGTGACTCACATGATTAATTTTGTTTCTGAAAGGCTAGAAAACAGGTTAAGATGATTTTCTCCTGAATGTTCTCCAAAGGTTTCTTTTTCTGAGATTGTAAACAACTAGCCTAATTTAAGTATTTACTTGAACATGTAAAGTAATAATAGAAATAACTGTCATGACACAATGATAATAAAAAATACCAGAGATGACATTGCATGGAATGACAGGAAAATATCTTATAATATTTCTCAGAAATAACCAAGCCAAAGTTCAACAAATTGTTTGAAATGCTTCTGGTTGTATATGTTTATCTCTTAATCTAAATGTAATGTTGTCACTAGATGAAAAGAAATTTAGTTGATCGATCAAAAAGCTATTTTAGCTCAGTCATTGGAAAAAAAAAAGAGTTATAAAAAATACAGGTGACAGATACCTACTCCATGCATCTTGTTTTAACCCTTTACCAAAACTAATAGTCCTGTGTTCCAATCATCTGAGGAAGGAGGTTTAGTGAAAAATAATGGAAAAACAAAAAAAGAAATCTTCTTTTCCCAGAATTGTGTCTTTCTTTTCGAGATCAATATCATCATTTAAGCTGTAATTTACAGTCTGCAAATGCTTTCAATTTGGGAACATTTAACTCTTTACCAAACAACAAAATTTTGGACAAGTCCAAATTAAAAGCATTTGCAGATGACAAAATAAAAGTAAATCAAAAATTGAAATTTGATTTGGAAAGGGTAAAAAATGTTGTGGGAAAACGAGAAAATGTTGGTTACCAGCATTATTTTTATCCTTTTCCCACAATGTTTTTTCTATAGACCTCTTACTCAAGGTCATTGAAAGTCGGAATTGTGTGGCAAAGAGTTAAATTTTTGTCTTTTGGCGAAGAGTTACATAAACATGAATGGATATGAAACCATTTTACTGTCATATTGGAAAGTTTGGTGATCTCTCAAACTTGAAAGGGTGATTATTACAAAATTCTTCCAGCACCAAATGAACCCAAAAGACATTTTTTAGTTGAAAAATAAAACCCGGACCCATATTCTCCATTAAAAAAATCTGATTTCGAGTTTTTAAAAACTGAAATTAACACATTACCTGATTACAAGTTGTTTAGCTATTGAAAAACTGTGTTATCTTTTCAATTTAGAATAAGACTTAGAATGTACTTTAACCCTTTCCCACATGGCAAATTTTGAATCAGACCAAATTGAAAGTATTTTGCAGATGACAAATTAACAGTTGCTAAAAAGATTATTTTTCTTTATGAGAGAGTAGTAAACATTATGGGAAAAGGAGAAAATGCTGGTTACCAGCATTTTCTCCTTTTCCCATAATGTTTTCAAAAGGCTTCTATTCCTGACCTGTAAAAACCAGGGATTGTTTGGAAAAGGGTTAAAACAGTTGGTGAATACAGGCCCGGAAAAATATGTAATTTTATGCTAGCTTTTGTTTATAAAGTTGTCCCAAAGCAGACACTCAAAATCAAAGATCCATCTGCATGTTTTGTGCTGTTTGATTTTGATCTACACTCGCCCAAATGGCAAATACCAAACCATTATAAAAGGTGTTGTAGGGGTATAAATACAGCACATTATCAGGTATCATAATCATATAAAATTGATATATTTTTTCTTGACTCTATTTACCAGTATTCCACTTCGAGGGCTCTTCTTGGAGAAAAAAAAGAAAATCAAGCTATCAACATGGCTACTCTAAAGATGATACCAACATGGCTACTCTCAACATGGTTACACTAAACATGATATCAACATGCCTACTCTAAACATGATATCAACATGGCTTCTCTAAACATGATACCAACATGGGTACACTAAAACTATTATAAGAGTAGATCTTCTTGAAACATTGTTACAAAGAGCAAAAATGCTCATGATTGATGAGTTTATTGATAAGTATCCTAATAGATTATTTACCCTTACGAAGAAGATAATATTCAGACGTGTCTGTCCTCAAATGCAACACAACTGATGGAATTTTTCTTTTTAAAGGATAGAAAACATAGTGGGGTAAAAAAGAGAAACTGTTCTTATCAGCATTTTCTCCTTTTCTAACCATGTTTTCCAAACTTCAACTAGTGAAGTCATGTTTTAAAGTTTATCACTACAGTCATCAATTTAACCCATTACCACACAATCCCTATTTTTGACAGCCCTGAAAAAGTAGCCTTTTGAAAAAACTCTGGGAAAACAAAATGCTGGTAACAAGCATTTTCTCCTTTTCCCACAGTGTTTTGCACCCTTCCCAGAACTAATTTCAATTTTTTAGTCACCTTTATTTTGTCGTCTGCAAATGCTTTCAATTTGAACCAGTCTAAAATTTTATTGTGTGGTAAAGAGTTAAAGGTAAGGTCGGGTGTGTTGGGGTTGTCAGAGGCATCTGGGATAAAGGGGAAGCTTCTATTAGGGAGGGAGTGTTAATACAGGTGAAATGTGGTAAGATAGAAAAATACTCCAGAATCAAGAATTTTATGATATTATGACCTTGTTCAGGCATTAAATAACCTCTTATAGACAGGTAACTTGAAAAGTAAATCTTTATAAAGGTCAATCATTTAGAACAAGCAGTTCTTATACATGTACCATTGTACTCTAATCAAATTAAGGAGAGAACATTTCTTTCTTGTAATCTATTTCTATTTTATTTTGCTGTTCGTCCATTTTTGTTTGATCCTTAAACTGGGCCGAGTTTCACATTTAGTGCCAATCAAATAACTTGATCTTTTCATTGGCTGAAATTACTCAAAAATCTTAAATCAAAAAACATAGAATTGATTGGTAAAAAACATGTCAAGAGACATTACTTACAGTGACACTGAGCAGTTTGGTGGCCATATTGCTTCCTTGTAAATTGGAGAAGGGTTTGTCGATCCCCCAGCTTTCCAAATACTGTGACACACGGACAGATGCTCGAGTATTGCTCTCAAACCTGGATCGAATTGGCTTTCCTTCATGCTGTGATAGAGACATAAGGAGACTATTAATCAAGATACAATAAAAAATTTCAAAAAAGTTTGTGTTAAATGCAGTGAGTTTCAAAGCATACCGGTATACAAGATCTGTATCAGGTTCTTTGTGAACCTAAATGTGAATCTAGGGATTCCATGTAACCCGCTAATGAAAATAGCCTAAGTTTTAATAACCCGAAACAAAAGGCGTTCGAAAAAATGATGGAAAAAAGTGGAAAATGCTGTTGATCGGCATTTTCTCCCCTTTCTAACAGCTTTTTCTTCCCCTTCAATCATTTCTGCTGCAGTCAATTTGTAGACTGCAAATGCTGTTGATCGGCAATTTTTCCCCTAACAGTTTTTTCTTCCCCTTCAACCAATTCTGCTACAATCTTGAAGACTGCAAATGCCAACAATTTATAGTAGTAATAAAGTCTGTCATTTGATATCCCATTACCACACAATCCCTACTTTTGATGCTCCTGGAAAAGAAGCCTTTTGAAAACATTGTGGGAAAAGGAGAAAATGCTGCTAACCAGCATTTTCTCCTTTTTTCCACAATGTTTTCTACCCTTTACAAAACAAATTTTAAAATTTCACTCACTTATATCTTATTTTTGAAATTTGTTTTGTGAAGGGTAGAAAACATTGTGGGAAAAGGAGAAAATGTTGGTCACCACAATGTTTTCTAAAGGCTTCTTTCTCAGGGGCATCAAAAGTAAGGATTGTGTGGTAAAGGGTTAAGCTTAAATAGATACATGTAGCTAAAGTAAATAAAACAAATTATAGTTATGCAATAATTGTGTATTTTGATAATTTGATTAGAAAATAAATTTGGACCTGGCAAGTAATGAAAATGAACAGTACAGCTCTTTCACCATGGTTGCAAGACGCTTCAGACCAAGGTGATCATATTATGATTGCATACAATCTTATCTCTATCTTAGGTACAAAAGAAGATTATAAAGTGTTATATTGCACTGAGAACAGTGTAAGAGATGTTTTTAAAGTTATCTAAATTAATATTTTTAACAGAAAAATAGTTGAAGAAAACAATTACTGGAATCCTTTTTTCTGGCTGCACAATAAGATATGTGGTGACATTCCTGCTCTTCAGGAAAGAATCTCGTGATCCACCATCCCCTGGTTCCACAAAAAATTCATCCCCAAGATAGGAAAGTGTTGCCTTGGAAATGTGTACTCTCCTAAAACAGAGTTCAAGAATGGCCATAGTAAAATAGTCTCCAATACAGAAAACAAGAAAGGCCATGAAGATATACTCTCCAAAATAGAAAATAGAAAAGACCACAATATAATAAGGCTAGCAGCATACAAAAACGAGCATTCTGACATTTGCCTGAAGTGTCCACACAGGCTAATCAGAGACGGCACTTTACAACTACTTTAGAATTTGTGCAACAGGAGACTTGTGCAAACCAGAATATTGCACAAAATTGGAAGGTGTTGTTTGGGATTAACCTGTGCAGACTGCGCTGATTGCACAGGCTGATCTGAGATGATACTTAACGCAAATGTCAGAATGCCCCTTTTCATATGATATCCTGGTTTGCTTTAACTCTTTACTCCATAGATACCCATTTTGACGTATCAACAACAGGCAGCTTTTGAAAACATTGCGGGAAAAGGAGAAATTGCTCGTAACAAGCAATTTCTCCTTTTCTGACTATGTTTTCCACTCAATCAGATATTTATATCCTCCTTTGTCCATATTTTTGACATCATATCTTTATTTGCTGCTGAAATGGAAGAGCCTCAAATTGGCATAATGAGGTAAAGGATTAAATATAGAATACATAATAAGTAAAATGGATACTTTCTATCTGGAAAATGGCATAAATAAAGGTGGTTTGAGGTAAATATACATTACAAACTTTGTAAGAGTGTGGATCCAAGAAAAAACTGTGCATTATATGCATTATATGCAATACCACCTTGATCTAAACCTCTTACAAAAATGCAAAAGAATTTTTAATGAAATTCCACAGATGAATGCATAGTCAAAAATACTGTCCTATTCGTAGTTTTTTCTTTTTCTTGACAAATATGGTTCTTGCATAATAGATATCAAATATTTTATTGTGCACTATTGAAATGCTGTTGGTATCAGCTGAACTTTTTACACAAACTTATTTTTTAAATCTTTCCCAAACAACTTCTGTGACAAGACCAAATTGAAAGCATTTACAGACAACAAATTAATAGGAGATCTAATGATGAAACATTATAGCTAAAAGAGGTATGCATTTGGAAAAATTGTGAAAATATGTCAAAGTCCTCATAGCAAACACAAACTCCTTTAATCGCAGCTCTACAACTGCTTTCAATTTGGACAAGTCTAAGCTTTGCATGAAAAAGAGTTAACTCTTTACCAAACGACAAAATTTTTTATTGGTCCCAATTCAAAGAACTTGCAGACGACAAAAGTAAACGTAACTCAATAATTGAAATTTATTTCCAGCTGGGTAGAAAACACTGCAGGAATGGAGAAAGTGCTGGTTACCAGCATTTCCCCCTTTTCCAACAATGTTTTCAAAAGGCTTGTATCTCAGGGTCATAAACGCAAGATATTTTTTGAGAAAGGGTTATTCCTTCTTATTATGATATCAGAAATAAAATAATTGAGTTTATATACCCAGGTACCCCTCCTGACTCCATATGATTGGCTATTGAAACGTCATCTGACCAGACATCATACTGCCATTTCTTGAGACCCAAAACTCCGCACAGAACTGCCCCTGAGTGAACCCCTATTCTCATATCTACCTCAACTCCCGTAGCCTCGCGCACATTTCTGAAAGAATAAAAACTGTGATGTCAACTCTGTTCATCCTTTACCACGCGATCCTGACTTTAACCTTTTCCCAAAACAATCCTTGGTTTTCACGGCTCTGAAATAAAGTCTTCTGAAAAATCATGGGAAAAGGAGAAAATGCTGGTAACCAGCATTTTCTCCTTTTACCACAATGTTTTCTACCCTTCTGAAAACAAATTTCAATTTTTGAATCACCTAAATTATGCCATCAGCAAATGCTTCCAATTTGGAATAGTCTAAAAGTATGTTGTTTGCGAAAGAGTTGAGTAACCCTGAAAAAGACATTTTTTTGAAAACATTTTGAGAAAAGGAGAAAAAGTGCTGGTAAACAGCATTTCATCCTTTTCTCACATTTTGTAACACTTAAGAACAAAAATAATCTTTTGAGCCTCATCAAATTTGTTGTCTGCAAATGCTGTGAATTTGGCCTTGTCCTAAATTTTGTCGTTTGGTAAGGAAATAAACCGTTATTCAATTACCCAGTGTTTAATGCTTTACCACACAATCCCGATTTTTAATGACCCGGAGAAAGAAGCCGTCGGAAAACATTGTGGGAAATGGAGAAAATGCTGGTAAGTAGCATTTTCTCCTTTTCCCACAATGTTTTCTACCCTTCCTAACACAAATTTTGATTTTTCAGTCACTGTCAGAAAAGGAGATAATGCCAAGTGACCAGCTTTTTATCACATACCCTCCCTTGTTTTCAATATTTATGTTTATTCATCTCAAAATCTCAAAATTTCTGTCACAGATATTTTTCCACCAAATAATGTACAGTACTCACTCACCTAATAGCTTCAATCATTTTGAGCCCCATTTTCACACAATTGACAGCATGTTTCTCACACTCTGTTGGCAGCCCTGACACACAATAATAACAGTCGCCAAGTATCTTGATTCGAAAACAATTGTTTTTCTGCAATTTTTAACAGGAAATTAGTAAAAAATTGGTATTCTGCATGAATTTTATTGGGCTCTATGTCTCAAAATAGTATACCTACCAACATTGTTGTAAGCCCTTAAACTGCTTTCAATTTAAACAAGGCTAGAATCTTGTCATCTGGTACAGGGTTAAAACTCCAGCTGCTTTTGCAGCCTGTGTAGATCATGATCAGAATACATACAAATATGCAGTCTGATCTTTGATCCACACTGTCCCTTCTGCTTGAACATGGCTGATGAAAGCAAACCTCTTATTTGCTCATAATACTTTATTGACTCCTCTCAATTAGAATCATCTACAGACTACAAATTTGAAAACAGTAAAAGTGAAATTGGGTTCTTTTACAGGGTAGAAAACATTGAAAGAAAAGAAGAAACATTGGTCAACATTTTCTCCACCTCCCACAATGTTTTCAAAGGCTTTCTTTCTCAAGGTCATAAATACATTCAATCCTTTGGTTAACCCTTTCCCAAACGACAAAATTTTAGACTGGTCTGAATTGAGAGCACTTGCAGATGACAAAATTAACATAACTCAAAAATTGAACTTTGTTTCAAGCATGGTAAAAAACATTGTGGGAAAAGGAGAAAATGCTGGTTACCAGCATTTTCTCCTTTTCAAACAATTTTTTCAAAAGGTTTCTATTTCAGGGTCGTAAAAACCAGGGATCGTTTCATAAAGGTTTAAGAAAAAGTAGATGGGAAGAAATATTGTATAATTACCTCTGCTAGTTGATCAAATCTACCAAACAATTCGTTCAACATTTTGACGAGTTCTGGTGCTGTGCATTCTGCAGCTAATGGTGTGAAATTGACAATGTCAGCATACAGGATACTGAAAATAGTGCAATGATGGATATCAATGTGCTACGGTCTGGGAAAAGGGGTTAACCCTTTAACAGATGACAAAGTTGTAGCCTTGTCCAAAATACAAGCCCTTGCAGTCGACAATATAAATGTAGCTCCAATGGTTGATAGTAAAAATTTTCTTTGATAGGGTAGAAAACATAGCTGGAAAGGAGAAAATGCTGGTTACACATGTACCAGCATTTTCTCCTTTTCCCATAATGTTTTCGAAAGGCTTCTTTCCCCGGGTCATTAAAAGTTGGCTTTGTGTAGTGATGGGTTAAATGCAAATCTGTGACACATTGTACGAAACAAGTCATCACATAGATATGGATACATAAAATATATTTTGTCCAAAAACTTACAGGTGCATTTTGTATGTCTGTGAATTACACAATTTTGTACCTGAAAACTAATAATTAAACTATGTTTTTGAAATATCTTTGGCCTTCAAGATTCAATTGTCAACATTACAATACGTTATTTTGATCTGTAAATATTCATGCATGACAGGGATCATATATACTCTATATATACAATCCCTGTGCACAGTCAAAGGGTGAAGCGTCCAATCATGGGACGATCAAGCCCGGGTGGACTGGTTATGGAACAAACAAGCCCAGACCTAAGCCTCTAGTTGACAAATTTTTTCTGTATCATTGTTCCTGTAGAAGGTTATGAGTAGGTGAAGTATTTCCACAATCCATGGCCTAATCCAGTTTATTTCAATATGCAACTTACATTTACATGCACATAATATCTGAGTGTTATCCAAAAACTAATTTGTCATAGAAAAATTGAGTTTAATTGGGTTTTATTCCTTTGGTTTTTTCACAAAATATGATACATGGTCTTCAAAATTCAATACTGAACTCATAATGGCAATGCTGACCCAGAGGGCATTTCAAATTGTAGTCATGAAACTAGTATTTTCATTTTGTCCTACAATGTTTCATACACTTTCAAGGACAAGAACAACTTACATTCAACTTGTTATCACAAAATTCTCTGGATTTGGACAAGTCCAACATAATTATATTCCTTTGGTACAGAGTTAAACCTTTACCAAACAACCATTTTTTTGACTGGTGGAAATTGAAAGCATTTGCAGACGACAACAAAAGTATACACGGTAGTTCAAAATTTCAAATTTGTCTTGGGAAGGGTAGAAAATATTGTGGGAAAAGGAGATAATGTTGGTTACCAGCATTTTCTCCTTTTCCCTCTACGTTTTCAAAAGGCTTCTTTCTCAGGGTCGTTAAAATTGGTGATTGTGTGGTAAAGAGTTAAACTATTGCTGTCTGCTTAGAAAAATATCTAATTCTAGATCTTACAAATATTCATCTGTATTCATGTGGGCAAAAAAATTAAAATCGAAATTATTCAGGTCACATGCTGTTTTTCTTTCTTGCAACAATAACAAAGAACTACATTCGTGTACCTATACCAACTTGGGTTAAATTCTGATTCAGAATAATAAGCATGAAGTTTATGAGTAACAAATTCAAATTAGATTGTGTGCTATAATTAAGTTTTCAAACTATTCAGAGTCTTAAAACACACTGTGCTTCACCATTATTTTCAACCCTGAAAGTAGACCTTATTTCCTGTAAATACACCTACACAGTCAACAACAAGTTGTGTCTTTAAAGTCTTAAGTGACCTAATTTCCTGGGGAAGGAACCTTGATTGTCAAGAAACTTGACAAATTTTGTCAATAAACTTTTCAGTGACAGTTTCAAAACATCTTTACTCTTTACCAAACAATCCTAATTTTCAACGACCCTGAGAGGCAAAGGTTTTGTAAATACGGCTGGCACACAGAAAATGCTGGTAACCAGCATTATCTCCTATGGCCATTAACTCTTTACCACACAACAAAATTTTAGACTGGTTCAAATTGAAAGCATTTACAGACGACAAAATAAAGGTGACTGAAAAATTGAAATTTGTTCTGGAAAGGGTAGAAAACACTGTGGGAAAAGGAGAAAATGCTGGTTACCAGCATTTTCTCCTTTTCCAACAGTGTTTTCAAAAGGCTTCTTTCTCAGGGGCATCAAAAGTAGGGATTGTGTGGTAATGGGTTAATGATTTTTTTCTGATAATCACAAGCTTGATCATACGAGCCAAAATGAACACTTTCAATCTGGAGAAATCTGAATTTTAGTTACGGTATCCTGTACAGGGTTCACATCTTGGAAATTACAGAGGTAAATGTATGAAGTCAAGCCCATTCTATTGAAACGACAAAATTTCAAACATTTTTATTTTGAAATAATTTCAATGCTGTCCGTGGTCGTGAGTTTGATACCCAAGAGCGGGTGTCAACTTTGGGATTTTTCATAGGCTCACACATTCAGCGCGAGTACTGGTGTAGTTCCCAGGAAGCAGAATCGATAGAGATTACTATCAGTTGTAAGAACGTATTTCTCAATCGATGTAAAATAAATATGTTAAAACTAAAATATTTCCAAGCAATTTCAGTATGTAAATCTAGCTTAATTGATGGTATTTGTCCTTAAAGGTGGCCCTTCAGACTTTGGGACAAAATTTTGCAAAAAATCCAAAAATTCATCCTTGTACTCCCAAAGCCTTATAATTTTCATTCATTTAACCCCAGTAGTCGAAAACAATCCGACAGGTAGATAAATTAGAGATTTAATACAGCCCAGGTCAACACTGAAGGGAAACACGGTCTATTTTTACATGAGCAACTTGCTCATTTACATACTGGAAATACACAGAAGAAGCTTCAAACATAGCATCTGAAGTTCTAGACATTATGAAAAATAATTAAATGTTTGTTATGTTATGGAATTTAATAGTCATAAGTCATGTGCAAGTCACTTAACATTCCCACAATGCTTTTTTGATTTTGGCGGGAAATCTAAAAATAGCTTAAGAGGCTACGTAGCCTTTGAAGGGAATACCACCAAAAAATTTTTTTTGTAATTTCATGATTGTTAATTACTGATGATTTGTATTGTTTTTTTCATATAAATTTTAGTGACATATATATTTTTTTAATTTGATCTGATGTGAAAATTCTAAATACCCACCTTTAAGTCTTTACCAAACAATCCTGGTTTTGCAATTACTCTGAGAAAGAAGCCTTTTGAAAACATTATAGAAGAAGGAGCAAATGCTGCCACCAAAGTATCCCAAACTTTGCTGAGCCAGGAACCCAGTCATTAAAGTACAAAGGCTTGTAATCCAGTTGTCATTAGCTGGATGGATTTACATTTTGGCCAGGAATATTTGCCCTGAAAGTTTTGCCAAGGATGATTTGACCAATTGAAAGAACAAACAAGAGCTCTGCAGAGAGGCGTATAATTATGCCCAAAGAGGCTTGTCAGCGAAATGGATTAAAATGGATGACATACCTTAAAAGAACATGACACTGGACAGTTAGGGATCACATATGAGACCACAGAGTAGAAAAGTCTACAATTTTGTCATTTGGTAAAGAGAAAAATGATACCCTGATGACATCAGTTAAAATTCACTCCTTGTCATGAATGATTTTGTTTTGATACACACTGATTAAAATTTCTTAACAAGGTGTTTCCAAAAATTGTGAATTTTTACAACACCATTAACCCTTTCCCAAACAAGCCCTTGTTTTTATGTGTCTGCAGTACAAGTCTTTTGAAAACATTGTGGGAAAAGGTGAAATTGCTCGTAACGAGCAATTTCTCCTTTTCCAACAATGTTTTCTACCCATTTGGAGAACAATCTGCCATTTTTATCTAATTTGAAATTGTTGTCTGCAAACTCTTTCAGTTTTGAAGAGTTTAAAATTTGTCGTTAGCTAGCTTTATCAGAGTATCAGAACAAAACCTATGAGATTTCATATCCAGAATCAATAAAAAAAATAATTGTGGGAAATAAACGGGGAGCTGCTTCTTCTTTATTGAATTTGATTAGCTAATCAGTTTTTTAAAATATGACTGAACCAGCCACAATCAAATACATTGTGTGTGACAACGAGTGCACACTCACTTTAACCCTTTACCAAACGACAAAATTTTAGACTGGTCAAAATTGAAAGCACTTGCAGACAACAAAATAAAGGTAACACAAAAATATAATTTTTTTTGGATCAGGGTAGAAAACATTGTGGGAAAAGAAGAAAATGCTGGTTACCAGCATCTCCTTTTCCAACAATGTTTTCAAAAAGCTTCTATCTCAGGGACGTAAAAACCAGGGTTTGTTTTGGAAAGAGTTAAATTTCTGAATAGCTGGTCTGTTCTATATCATCTCTTTGACATGAGGCAAATATATGGCCATACAATATCTTGCTCTATACTCATACAAGTTTGACTTTCTTTGCCCTTGCTAACTCCACTAATTACATATACATGCATATCATTTAACTCTTTACCAAACAACAACATTATAAACTGGCCCAAATTGAAAGCATTTGCAGATGACAAAATAAATGTGACTGAAAAAATGAAATTTGGTTTGGGTTGGGTAAAAAACATTGTGAGAAAAGGAGAAAATGCTGGTCACCAGCATTTTCTTCTTTTTTCACAATGTTTTCAAAAGACTTCTTTCTTATGGTCATTAAAAGTTGGTATTATGTGGTAAACAGTAAATAGAAGTTTCATTTTTCATTACACCATAATTATCATAGCTTAACCCTTTCCGAAACGACAAATTTTGGACTCTTCCAAACCAAAAGAGTTTGCAGACGACAATTTTAGATTTGGAGAAAATGGCAGAAAGTTCTCAAAACGGGTAGAAAGCACTGTTGAAAAAGGAGAAATAGTTCATTATGAGCAATTTCTCCTTTTCCAACTGTGTTTTCAAAAGACTTTTACTGCAGACACGTAAAAACCTGGGCTTGTTTGGGGAAGGGTTAATACTGTTCCACAAATCAGCTTTTCAGGACTTTGAGTCCTTTGACTCCACACTGTAATTCATATTTGATTTAACCCTTTCCCAAACAATCCCTAGTTTTTACGGGTCAGGAATACAGGCCTTTTGAAAACATTGTGGGAAAAGGAGAAAATGCTGGTAACCAGCATTTTCTCCTTTTCCCACAATGTTTTCTACCCTATCATATAGAAAAATCATCTTTTTAGCAAATGTTAATTTGTCATATGCAAAATGCTTTCAATTTGGTCTGGTCCAAAATTTGCCGTTTGGGAAAGGGTTAAAAGACACATTTGGCACTCTTCAGATTTTTTCCCATATGTCATAATAAAATCTGAAATTTGCAAATTCATGCCATGCATTTAAACCTTTACCACACAATCACAAGTTTTAATGAGTTTTAATGACATTTTGAAACAGCAGAAAATGAGAAAATGCTGGTGACTAGCATTTACTCCTTTTTGCACAATATTTTCTACCCTATCAGAGAGAAATTGCACCATTTGTGCAATATCAAAATTATCATCAGCAAAATTAATGTTTTCAATCTGGACAAGTCTCAAATTTTGTCATCTGGTAAAGCATTAAGGATCGTAAAAAGTTGGGATTGTGTTGAAAAGAGTTAAACTGGATGTATAGATAAAAGATCAGACTATATGTTCTGTGCTGTCTAATCTTGATCTATGCTGTCCAAAAAAAACTTTTTTTCCCAAAAGACATTGAAAATATTAAGTCAAAGCTAATGGTATTGATAATGTGATGTATGCCAGATTTTGTTATGTCATATAATTAAATCATGATCCATTAAATTCTGTACATTTTGATACAGGACCAATCAAATTTGAATTCCTCCTGAGAGAAGAAAATGAAATTCACCTAATAAAATGGTTAACCCTAGATAGACATTTACTACATTTTATACTTGAAAGTATTTGCGCATGACAAATTCAATACATAGGTGTATTGAAGAAAGCAAACTGTCTTGGAAATGGGAGAAAGCATCTTGGGAAAAGGAAATGAGAAGGCCAAGATTGCCCTGGATTGCTCACCTGAATTCTTGAGAGGACCATAGCCATAACACCCCCCTCCCCATAACCAGGATTTTCTCCTTTTCCCACAATGTTTTCTACCCTTCTGGAAACATGATATATCCTCTTCTTGAGATATGTAACGTTTAATTATAAAATAAACACAAGCTTTCGGCGGTACAACCGCCTTCTTCTAGTGTATCACAGGATCACACTTGAAGAAGGCGGTTGTACCACCGAAAGCTTGAGTTTATTTTATAATTAAACTTCTGGAAACAAATTTCACTTTTTGAATTCTGTTTATTTTGTCATCTGCATGTGCTTTCAATTTGGACCAGTCTAAAATTTTGTTGTATAGTAAAGGGTTAAGACCCCTTTTCCATATATATTAGCCATGATCTGGCAAAAAGGGATTTTGTGCATCTTTGTGTGATGCACTGTACAAAACAACTAACATGTATCAAATTATCATGTATAACAGTACAGAAAATTCATTTTTGTCCGACAACTGATGAAATCATGAGGTAGACTAATCTTTTGACATGCACAAAGATGACCAAAAGCAAAAGGATCCAGGTCAGCCTGCTCTGACAGTCCAGGCTGACCTGGGTTGAAACATTTTGAAAATGCACTAAACCCTCTTTTCACATGGCTTAACCCATTACCACACAATCCCTACTTTTGATGAACCTGAGAAAGACGTCTTTAGAAAACATTGTGTGAAAAGGAGAAAATGCTGTTAACTGGCATTTTCTCCTTTACCCACAATGTTTTTTACCCTTCACAAAACAAATTTCAAATTTTCAGTAACTTTTATTCTGTTGTCTGCAAATGCTTTCGATTCGGACAAGCTTAAAATATTGTCGTTGGTAATGAGTTGAATAATTCAGCAAGACTCCCATACTTGACAAAGCTCCCTGGATGTAATTTACCAAATTTCATAAGCTCATTGAATGATTATCATTGGGCAACCTTTATCATTGGAATAACACTCATTGTATAACACAAACTCATATTTCCACATTGTTTCAATTTTCCACAAAAGCTGTCACCTGAAGAGAAGGGCTACTCAGTAATAACTGATTTTTTTTCACTCAGTAATGGGTTTGGAATACACCATTAAGTTGAATTTTATTTGACTTCCTCTGACCTATGAATAAATTTCAATATTATTTTTGAACAATGGCAGGTAAACTTGTCAACTCATCCCTTGCTGAATGACCTCTTCACTAAACAACAAAATTTTAGACTGGTCCGAATTGAAAGCACTTGCAGATGTAACAATAAACGTAACTCAAAAATTGAAATTTGTTTCCAGCTGGGTAGAAAACATTGTGGGAAAAGGAGAAAATGCTGGTTACCAGCATTTTCTCCTTTTCCCACAATGCTCTTAATAGGCTTCTTTTTCAGGGCTGTGAAAACCAGGGATTGTTTGGGAAAGGGTTAAATTTATGGTGAGAGAGCTCTAGACAATATTGTTTATGCTATTATGCATGGAAACACAATAATTGTTAAAAATGAGCTTCTTCTCCTTTTACCGCGTTAATTTCACAAATCGTCTACAGCATGACAAAACATTGCAGCATGACGAAAATTTGTTTGACTCCTTACAACAGAACAGAATTTTAGATTTATACAATATGAAAGCATTAATTTTGTAGATGAAATTGTATTAAAAGGGATAGTAAACATCATCGGAAAACCAGAAATCATTAGTAAACAGCATTTTCACCTTTTTCCACAATGCTTAAAAGCTTCTTTCATCAGGATCGTTAAAACTCGTGGTTTAGCAGTAAAGAATTTGGAGATACAACTAAAATAAACAAGAGGGCCATTGGCCATTATAGTTTTCTATCAAAGCTCTATGCCATCAAGTTTCAGAGAAGAAAATTTTTAAAGTTTTCCTTCTTTGTGCCTGTGTTTGAACTTAAGACCCCCGCAGGTGGGCCAGTTTTGACCCCAACAAACTTGGTACATGTCCACAAGGAGATGCTACATTCCAAATATCAAAGCTCTATGCCTTTTAGTTTTTGAGAAGAAAAATATTAAAGTTTTCATTCTTTGTTCCTATGTTTGAAGTTGTAAACCCCGGGGCGGGGCCAGTTTTGATCCCAGGGGCATCATGTAAACACTTGGTAGAGGTCCACTAGGAGATGCTACATACCAAATATAAAAGCTCTATGCCTTCAAGTTTCAGAGGAGAAGATTTTTAAAGTTTTCCTTCTTTGTTCCTATGCTCAAACTTGTGTCCCCTGGGGTGGGGCCAGTTTTGACCCCAGGGGCATCATTTGAAAGAACTTGGTAGAGGTCGACTAGGAGATGCCACATACCAAATATCAAAGCTCTACGCTATCTATTTTCAGAGGAGAAGATTTTTAAAGTTTACCTTCTTTGTTCCTATGCTCAAACTTGTGACCCATGGGGCAGGACCAGTTTTGACCCAAGGGGCATCAATTGAACAAACTTGGTAAAGGTCCACTAGGAGATGCCACAGATCAAATATCAAAGATCTATGCTTTCTAGTTTCAGAGAAGAAGATTTTCGAAGATTTTGTATTTTTTTCTTTTTGTTGCCATGGCAACCACAGTTACGGGACAATTTTGGTAGAGATTCACCCAGGGAACATTCCTGACAAGTTTCATCAAGATTGGCCCAGTGGTTTAGGAGAAGATGTCGAAAGAAATTGTTAACGGACAACAGACGCCAAACATAGGGCGATCACAATAGCTCACCTTTAGCATGTTGTGCTAAAGTGAGCTAAAAATACATTGTGGCAAAAGGGGAATTGCTTGTAACAAGCAATTTTTTTCTTTTACAACTCTATTTTCAAAATGTTCTATGGCATTAATGCTAAAATGTCTTTTCAGACAGAATGAAGGGAACTGGATAATCTGACTCATCCATCTGCAGCAAGCTTATGAATAAAATCTCAATGGCGCTTTTGACAAAAGATGTAAACCTGTTAACTCTTAGTCTGCAAAGTGTGACTCAAAGATCTTATATTGACAGCATAGATCCAGATCAGACTGCACATATTGTGCAGTCTGATCTTTTAGCTACACTGTCCGATAGGGAGACATTTTTCTTTCCAAACAATATGTATGAAGAAGCTTTATTCAGGTTTTTACTATTGATTTGAAAGGTTCATGCAAGTTATTTTCCAGGATAAGGGCTGAAAATGAACAAAGTGCAGGAATGAAATTCTTTCATCTTTAAATGGAGTTAATCATGCTAAAAGAGATGCAATTTTCCAATCCAGGACCGTTGTATTATATGAAGTAACCTTCAAGGAGTAGTGATCAATTATGAATTTCTTGTAGTCTTATACAAGCAGAGGAAAGCAACAAGCATCATAAACCCAGGACAGATGCCGTAAAATATGGCACTGAGCCCTTTACTGCATCAGGTTTTGATGTCCCTGAAGTACACAGCTTTTGCAAACATTATGGGTAAAGAAGAGAATGCTGGTTGCCAGCATTTTCTCCTTTTCCCACCATATTTTCTACCCTTTCAGTAGCAAATACTATCAAAAAGGCCATGTTCACCTTATTGTAACCAAGTCCTTTCTACATGGGCTTTCTAAAACTTTGTTGGGTGGTAAAGGGTTAGTCTGGGTTAACAATAACTGTCCTAGGAACAGAGACATTGGCAACACCTTGGCAATTTCAAGGCTTCAACCTCAAGCTTGCAGTGTGTCATTGTAATTCATTGTGTTTAACACAGTGTAAGTTGGTGCAGCTCCAGCATTCTGTCAGACAAGGTATTTTTGCTAATAATATTTCGACCTACTTTTTTACTAAACGGATTCATACAAGGTTTTAAAGAAGAATAATGTGTAAATACACAAAAATCATACTTGATCCCTAGTATCTGAATTTTTTATGGTGTCAGACTGGTGTGAAGCTTACCTTACATTACTATGATGGTTTACATATAGGTCATGGAATGGTGTAATTTTTGGCACTTTGCACATCATTTTCCTCATCAAATCTTCCTTCATAGAAATCATCAAGTCTTTTGGAATACAGCTGTTTAGTAATTCATCCTGTTAAAAAATAAAAAATTTCAAAATTTCAACATCAACAAAACACAACAGCTAAGATACCAAATACATTTAATATTTATGGAAGCAGTGTTGGGTAGACTGCAACATTGTGCAAGATCACAGTACATAAATGTAAAATAAGTAATCTTCTTTGTTATTGGCCTTTTCCCAAACCTAAGAATGAATAAACATTAGAAAAGACTTCTTTTCAAAACATTGTAGCCAATGAAGAAATTGCTTTTGGACAATTTCAAGTCCTATCCTTGGAGAAAAATTCAATTTGGACAAGTTCAGTTCCTGTACTTGTAGAAAATTCAATTTGGGCAAGTTCAAGTCCTATCTCTGAAGAAAAATTCATTTTGGATAAGTTCAAATACTGTACTTGTAGAAAATTCAATTTGGACAAACTAAAATCCCATACCTGTAGAAAATTTCTATTTGTATAAGTTCAAACCCTGTACTTGTAGAAACATCAATTTGAACAAGTTCAAATCCCATACTTGTAGAAAATTTCGATTTGGATAAGTTAAAATCCTGTACTTGTAGAAAAGTTGTTTGGACAAATTCAAGTTCTATCTTTGTAGAAAATTTAATTTGGGTAAGTTCAAATCCTGTACTTGTAGAAAATTTAATTTGGACAAATTCAAGTCCTATCCTTGAAGAAAATTTCGATTTGGATGAGTTCAAATCCTGTACTTTTAGAAAATTAATTAGGATAAGTTCAAATCCTGTACTTGTAGAAAATTCAATTATGACAAGTTCAAATTCCATACTTGTAGAAAATTTCAATTAGGGTAAGTTTAAATCCTGTACTTGTTGAAAAGTTCAATTTGGACAAGTTCAAGTTCTATCCTTTTAAAAAATTCAATTTGGATAAGTTCAAATCCTGTACTTGTAGAAAATTCAATTTGGATAAGTTCAAATCCCGTAAGCGTATAAAATTCATTTTAGACATTCAGTTCAAATCCTGCACTTGTATAAATTTGGACAAGTTAAAAACAGCTTTGTGCAAAAGCTTTGAATTTGGACAAGTTCAAATCCAAAAAAAGTAGAAAAGTTCAATTTGGACAAGTTGAAAAAAACTTTGTGCCAAAACTTTCAATTTGGAAATATTCAAAATTATGTGGAAACATTTTCAATTTGGATAAGTTTATAACATGTACTTTTTTTAATATTTTGACCTGGACAATTCTAAAACTGTTTCGTGCAAAGGTTTTCCATCTGGACAAGTCACATGCATATTACCGGTAACTGTTACTTGCACAAAAATTCAATTTGGACCAAATTAACTCTTTACTATACAATGATGACTCTTGATGGCCCTGAGAAAGAAGCCTTTTGAAAACATTTTGGGAAAAGAAGAAAATGTTGGTAACCAGCATTTTCTCCTTTTCCCACAATGTTTTCTACCCTGCTGAAAACAAATTTTCCTGGTAGCCATTTTTCACCTCTGATGCATGGGAGACAAGTAGTCAGTACCTTGGAATGAAAGCTGTACAGGTGTGAGAAAGCCAGGAAACACATATGTAGGTGTATTGACCACTGTGATATGACCTACGTGTTAAAATGGCATCAAGCCTTTACCAAACGACAAAATTTTAGACTGGTCTAAATTGAAAGCATTTGCAGACAACAAAATGAGCATAACTCAAAAATTGAAATTTGTTTCCAGCAGGGTAGAAAACCTTGTGGGAAAAGGAGAAAATGCTGGTTACCAGCATTTTCTCCTTTTCCCACAATGTTTTCAAAATGTTTCTATCTCAGGGTCATAAAAACCAGGGATTGTTTGGTGAAGGGTTAAACTCAAATACAAACAAAACATTATACCTGTTCTCTTTTTTCTTTTTCCAGCTTGACCATTGATTCTATTGACTTTCTGGCTTCCAGGAATGTATGTCTGTGTGTAATGTCTGTCAGGTACTTATGGTATAAAGCAATAATGTTGGCCCCGATGAGAATTAATGCATTTGAAAATATCTGCAAATAAAAATCATGCCATGATTGAACCTGCATACCAACATGTCACAAAGTATTACTGGATTTGTTTCCATAATGACGGGTCAATCAAAGCACTGAGAGTCCTGATGATAATCTTTTTATTTTCACTCTTTGCCAGGCAGCAGAAATTTAGGTTCCATTTTTTACAGGGTAAAGAACATTACCTCCTCCACCTGCAATATTTTTAAAAACTTTTCTAATCAGGTTCATTAAAACAGGAGACTTTTTGATAAATAGTTAATTCTTTATCACACAATCCACAAATCCATTTTTTTTTTTAAACGACAATATTTTAGGCTTGTCCAAATCGAAAGCATTTGCAGACGACAACATAAAACTGACTTGAAATTTGAAATTTGTTTTGTGAAGGGGAGAAAACATTGTGGGAAAAAGGAGAAAATGCTGATTACCACCATTTTCTCCTTTATCCACAATATTTTCTAAAGGCTTCTTTCTTAGGGACGTCAAAAGTAGGGATTGTGTGGTAATGGGTTAACCTGGAGTAGACAGCTTTTGAAAACCTTGCATGTAAAGCAGAGTGTATAGAGGAGGAAAGTTTAAACAGGAGGAAATGTTGGTAAAACAGTAGAAACATTGCACCATTTGATCCACAATGAAAATTGTCTGCAAACACTTTCAATTTGAACAAGGCTAAGGCATTTTGTCATCTGTATAGGGTTAGAGTCAAATTCTTGAATACTTACTTGGAAGACTAGATTTTCTGTTTTAAGGTCGGACAGGAGTCCACCTAAAAAAATTTGTAACACAGACGTAATCAATCCACAAAGCACTGACCATCTTTTGGACAGTGACAGTATCGTATACAGCACTATTATCACATAAAACACCACTGGAAGGTCTTCATCTGGTGTCCGCGACGGTAACACATTCATGTAAAGGTTTATGGTTAACACCAACACTACCCAAATGAGTGCGGAGAGAATACTTGGCGCTTTTTTGAAGAGTCTTTCAATGACGATGAAAGGGAATAGAACAGCTGTTGCAGTCATTCCAAAGCATAATACTAGAAATGAGGCTTCTGGCTTGTGGTTGCCTGCAGAAACCTGCAAAAAAAAAAAGTATTATAATTTTTCTCTCTTTGGCGGCCTTAAGTATAGCAAATCAGCAACATGTTTGGTAGTAGTAATTAAATAGAGCTCCAAAGGAAATTATTTTGGTTTAAAAATTCAAAATATCAATGATTCTCCACTAAACCCTTTGTTATGGGTACTCATTTGAATTGTCTTGTAGAGAAAATTCTAATGAGTACCAACAACATAAGGTTTGGAAAACAAACAATGAATTTGTAATACCATAACTCCCTCTTATCTGGAGCTCTGTTGATATTTCAATATTTATGAAATTGTAGATGCCTGATCAGTAGGGATGGCAACGAGTAACCGGTTAACCGAGTACTCGATCGAACGTCCGAGTATCGATTACGGAATTTGATATTCGAGTACTCGGTATTTTTTACAAAAATGTACCATTTTGCTTCCCGAGGAAAAATTTCTTTGCAAAACAAATACTGCAGCCAATTAAATGTAATCAAAACATCGTTGCGAAAGTTACCGAAAGATAGCCAAACAATTCACAATTTGACACGTGCTTGTATTAAACAACAACTGTGTCAATTATAACGTTAAGCCGTTCACGTTAATCGCTAATCATTAAAGTTTTCGTAATTTCAGTAAATCAGAGGCCGGCTAGTATGGTCTAATTAGGGAAGAGAAAGTAATTAGCCTTAATCTTCACAGTTTGACTGTGAAACTTATAAATTTAGGGATCGTGCGTACCTTGTGATCGTCAAAGTGCCGTTGTATATCTACCGTGTTTTGCTTTAATTTTTGGGAGAGTAAAATATAATTTTTTTTTCGTGTTCCAATACTAAGGTCTATAAAAAATAACTATTTTATAAGCGGTCCCAAAACTTATGATCAGACAAGACACGCTCTCAAACTCTAGGTCACTGTCCGCTAACAAGTCAAACAATGCCGACATTAAAAAGCTACGCCATTGATTTCAGAAACATACGTTCATATGCAGGTTGGTCTATTTTTAGACGGATTGGAATTCCAGCGGTCAATTTGTGCACTAAACAGTCCAAAACTTGGCTTTATTCCACTGTTTTCGTTCATGATTAACTTGTAACTCATTATTGTCTATATTCTGGGACAACGATGGAGGTTGTTATTTTGCATTTTTTGGTAAAATCATATTATAATTTACCTGCTTACGTGAGGTGAATGACGTAAATTCCACTGACAAGGACCTGCTCGACTCGTTCTCAAATTTGATTGGTTCGTCGATCTTCGATCAATAAAACTCGGTTAGATTACTGAATGTTGATTTCTAATTATAAAGAACGAACCCGATTGACCATGAAATACATGCTTGTCAACTCCATGGCAACCTCGTATGTATATGTATGTGTATCTTGGGATACAAGCTTTATCACACCCTTTACACACTTATATCCATTTTTTTTTTTAATTTGGGGTTTAAATAGTCTGTCAGATGACTGGATTTTTAGGTCTTGAATCGGGAAACTCCCTTTGAAATCGTGGTGGGTTGGGAAGCATGGTTATGACGTTATGTGTGTAGAACGTGAAATAAATGCTTGTAAACAAAGGATGTCAAACGGATCAAGATTTTTTGTTGAATATATTTTCGCTGTTTCCAATTCTTTGGGACTAAAAAAATACTGATCTTGCTCTGAAATTTTAGTATAAAATTTAGTTTAAATCGTCCGAGTAACCGAGTACCCGATCGGAAGAATGACCGAGTACTCAAGTATTAAAATCGATACTCGTTGCCATCCCTACTGATCAGACAGCACATTCTTTGCACTTTGATCTTGACATACATAAGCCCCAAAACCTTATCATATTGAGTTTTAAGCATGCGAAGTTTTTGGGTTTTGATGCCTATAGGATGCCGGTTACTTTGTAAAATAATTATATTTTAACATTCCTTATCTGGTGAAATTGTTCCTTGACGCAATGACTAGAACCTTTTACAAGACAACTAATTCAAGAAAAGTACATGTAAAAGTATTTTAAAAAAGTTGACTCTGAAAACTTAGGAAAAATTAATGAAAAAAGAGAAGTGCTGGCAACCAGTATTTTCAGCTTTATTACAAAATGTCCAAAACCCTTTTTTCTCCAAGTTATAAAAACAGGGAATTAATTTGATAAGGTTTTAAAACTTCAATAGGCTACACAGGAAAGCATTTATTGAACTCTGCAATTAGTGAAGTCAGTAATTTCTCTGAACATTTTCATCTTTTTGTAATCTGAAATCTGTATCAATAGGATCATCGGAACTGGGCATGCGAGTCACAGACTGCTTGAATGCTTCATTGGTTCACACTTTTCCTTTTACAGAATGATCTGCAGCAAGTAGAGTTAACAAGTTTCCCTTGTTGATTATGTTAAAACAACAAGGCTGGGCCCCGACAGCTCAGGACTTGAGAACATGGGGTCCACGGTTGGATCCCTGGCTACGACCCCCTGGCTCGCCCAATTTCTTTCTGAGGATCGATGATAGTCAATGCAACAGTATTCATTTTTCTCTCATTCCTGCCCAATATTTCAACAATGATCATGTTGGAAAGCAGCCAGTGGCTTTGAAAGAAAATTCTGTGAAGTACAGGTAAAAGAAACTCCAGGAACGCATGGACAGGTGCACTGGCTGTCGCAATATAACTGATATAATGTTGAAACTGGCGTTTATCACCATACAATCAATCAATTGAACACCAGGTTGTTACAAACAAAATATGTGTAAGTTTTACATAACTATAGTATGGTGGCATTAGTCTGCTATGAGATAAAAGATAACTAACATGATTTTTTTAGAAAGCTATTGCGATAAATCAAAGTTTCCTGCAGATTTTATCTTTTCATTTTATCCAATAAAACTTCAATGAAAGTTTATTGCAATAGTTTTCTAAACTAATCACGATAGCTTTCTTGTATCAAATTCTCACAGCAGAAATATGCCAACATACTATAGTTACGTAAAACTTCGCAAATTTTGTTTGTAACGTAACCTTAGTAAAACATGGCCCAGTACTTTTGTGCAAGAATTATATCTGAATTAACTTGTAAAGCCACTTTTACCGGTACACTTGACCTTGCTTCCAGTATAGAGAAAGGTCTGAGTACAGAGAATGTACAGTTGAGCTTGGATCTACACTGTTCAATATTTTGTGGCATGTTTTGGTAAGAAAAGTCTGGAAAATGTACTTTGTGTAGAAAAACCTGTCCCTAGTAGCCAGATGTAACTAAATAATCCCAAGTTGTAACAACCTTGAGGAGAGAGCTTTAACTGACCTTACCACGTAACAAAATTTTGGACTTGTCCAAATTGAGAGCATCTTGCATACCACAAAATAAATGTGAATCAATAATTGAAAACTGATCTGGAAAGGGCAGAAAACACTGTGGGAAAAGGAGAAAATGCTGGTTACCAGCATTTTCTCCTTTTCTCACAATGTTTTCAAAGGCTTGCTTTCTTTCGCAGAATCGTTAAAAGACGGGATTGAGTGGTAAAGTTTTAAAAATTGTGTAAAGGGAGAATGCAAGGTAATTTTCTACCTTTAAAAGGACTAATAACACACAACACATACAGTGTATATTATATGATCATAAAAATAGCCATATTTTCGGTTTATTCCCAGTTCGGCCAATCCCATTTCACCCATTCCCATTTCGCCCATTCTTTTTTCGCCCTTTCCAACTTCGCCCTTTTCCCATTTCGCCAAATATCTGTCCTGCCCTTTTCCCGTTTTGCCCAAATTCATTTTCGCCCACTTTTCATTTCGCCCAGAAGCCATCTCACCCAACGTTCCCATTTCACACAAAGACCATTTTGCCCTTTTCCAACAAGGCTCCTTTCCCATTTCAGCCAAACACCATTTTTCTGATATCACACAAACAGGCTTAAAAACATTGATGGGCGCAGCCAATGCTTGATATTGGTGATAATGATTATAGGCCTGTGGTAAAGGAACCCTTGTGTAGGCTACAACATGCAAGGGCCAAAATGGTGATGGGGCTGGGTGATAACTGGGCCAAATGACATTGGGTGAAGTGGTTAAGGGGCGAAATGATTCAGGGGCGAGATAGCATTGGACAAATCGGCATAGGGTGAATTGGCAAAAGGGCGAAACGGTAATTGGGCGAAAAGATGATTGGGCAAGGTGGCAATGGGGCAAAATGAAAAAGGGCAAAATGGGTAGGGGACAAGACGGCAAAGGGCGAAATGGGAAGAAAAGTTTGTCGAAATGGGAATGGGCGAAATGGAATTGGGCAAACTGGGAAGACACCATTTTTTCACATGGTAAAAATTAAATTTATTTTTATTCTTATAAAAATGCCTTTTTACATTTGGACGCTACTGAGACTTTAAGGGAGCAACCTTTAAACACCACAATAAAACAAAATGTAACATTTTTCTACGCAATAAGGAAACAGTACATGACTTACATCCAGTAAAATGGTGCAACTTTTGGCATTTAGATTACAGGGTTATAAATTGTAGAAATAACTTAAATAATAGTAATTTCTTCCTTGCTTTCATTAACAGTGTTTCAACAATCTGGCTAGCATAGGTCAAAGATCAGGCTGAACATTTTGTGCAGCCTGATCTTGATCTATCTGGTCACAAAGGGAACTATAGTTCTGAAAAGCAATCTAACTCTTTACCAAACAACAATATTTTTGGCTTGTCCTAATCGAAAGAATATGCAGACGACAAAAAAAAAGTGACGGAAAGTTTGAAATTTCTTTTGTGAAGGGTAGAAAATATTTTGGAAAAAGGAGAAAATGCTGGTTACCAGAATTTTCCGCTTTTCCCACAATGTTTTCGAAAGACTTCTTTCACAGGTCGTCAAAAGTAGGGATTGAGTGGTAATGGGTTAATAGATGTAAATTGATCCCAAAATAGAAAAACCTATCACAGATCATTAGCCCCGCCTTTTATCTCTCATCACTGCACATATTACCTATACTTAAACCTTACTGCAATTCAGTACAACCTCATGCAATTTACAGCCAAATTTTGTACATAGCAAATTTTTCCATTTGCCACAATGTGTTCTTGGCTTAAACTTTACCACAGAATCCAAATTTTAACCTCTTTTCACCCTTTACCACACAATGATGACTTTTGACAACTCTGAGGTTGAAGCCTTTTGAAAATGTGGTAACCAGCGTTTTCTTTTTCTGCACTGTTTTCTTTCCTTTCCAAATCAAATTTCAATTTTTGATTCACATTATTTTGTCATCTTCAATGTTTTCTACCCTTCCAAAATCAATTTTCGATTTTACAGTCACATTTGTCGAGTGCAAATGCTTTCAGTTTGGACCAGTCTATAAGTTTGTCGTTTGAAAATGAGTTAACTACAAAAAATAAGCTTTTGGAGTTATTGGGGGTAAGGAGAATATTCTAGTAACCAGAATTTCCTCCTTTTCCCACATCGCTTTCTACCCTACCGATGACAAATATCAGTTTTCTTGTAACTTTTATTTTGTTGACTGAACACTTTTAATTTGGAAAAATTTGTTGTTTGCTAGAGAGTTAAAGAATCCTTTTGAAAACATTGTGGGAAAAGGAAAAAATGCTGGTAAACAGGGTCAGTAATGGGTTAAATTGGCTGTGATACAGGATGCAAATTCAGATATACATGACTGTATTAAGATTTCCTTCCCATAAGATATCCAGTAACCAAAGCCATGATACAAAATCTAATTGGTAACAATTTTTTTTTTTCAAATTGAAATCAGTTGTGTGATCAGTTTTTTCCATATATAGGATATCACCAGGAAATGAAATACAGGATATGAAAACAGAGAATCAACCATGTTCAATTTATCACAGTTATTAATAGTTATACTAAATTTCTGCTTCCTGTAGTATTGATTTCTTTTTCCCTGATTTAGCCTATAACTTGCTCCCAGGTGACAAAATTTTGGATTTACTTTAATTGAAAGCATTTTGCTGACAAGATATACAGATGCGACTCAAAATTAATCATGGTATAGAAAACATGCTGGTTACCAGCATTTTCTCTTTTCCCCTTGGCGTTGTCATTAACCAGTATACCTTATTTCATATCACTTTTTTTTTCAAAGGCAGAACAGCAGCCAAAATTACACTTTACAAAGTTTGCAAAAATATGGATACCATGCACCTGATATTATACATTACAGTGAAATCTGTCAGACAGTATTATAGCTGCTGGCAGAAAAAATGTATAGTATACAGGGAACAAAAATTGGATCTATATTTTCAATATTTTTATCTGATTTTTCAGCTTTCCCAAGTGACAAAATTTTAGGCTGGTCCAAATTGGAAGCATTTGCAGACTATAAAAATTGAAATTTGTTCTGGGAGGGTAGAAAATATTGTGGCAAAAAGGAGAAAATGCTGGTTACAAGCATTTTCTCCCTTTCCCACAATGTCTTCAAAAGCCTTCTTTTTCAGGGTCATGAAAACCGGTAGGGATTGTCTGGGAAAGGGTTAACCCTCTACCAAAGCGACCCAAAGGCCCTTGAAAACATTGTTGGAAAAAAGAAAACAAGAGGGCCAAGATGGCCCTGGATCGCTCACCTGAATTTTTGAGATGACCATAGTCTATTTTTTTTTTTTTTTCTTTTTTAGCGTTGAAACATTGGAACCAAATTTATAATTTTGCCAAGCAATTTTCAAAAGGTCACCTGTAAAAGTCATTTCGAAATCTGACCATCAGTTTCAAAAAGAAGAATTTTTAAGAATTCTTCATTTCTGTATAAGAGCAAGTAACCCCCATCCACGAGAGCCATGTTTCTTGATGGATCAAAATTTACGAACAAGTTTTGAAAAGGGTCACCCAAGGAACATCTCTCTGAAATTATTTCAAAATCTGACCAGGGGTTTCAGAGAAAGAAAATTTTAAAGAATTTCATCATGTCCGTATAGTGCAAGTAGCCCCCATTCACAAGAGCCATGTTTCTTGACGGATCAAAATTATATGTACAGCTTTTGGAAAGGGTCACCAAAGGAACATCTCTGTCAGATTATTTTAAAATCTGACCACGGGTTTCAGAGAAGAAGAATTTTCAAGAATTTCTTCATTTCCATCTAGTGCAAGTAGCCCCCATTCACTAGAGCCATGTTTCTTGGCCAATCAAAATTTCGCGAACAGTTTTAGAAAAGGGTCACCCAAGGAATATCTCTGTGATATTATTTCAAAATCTGGCCAGCGGTTTCAGAGAAGAAGAATTTTTAAGAATTTCTTCATTTCTGTATAGTGCAAGAAGCCCCCATTCACCAGAGCCATGTTTCTTGACCAATCAAAATTTCGCGAACAATTTTTGAAAAGGGTCACCCAAGGAACATCTGTGTGAAATTATTTTAAAATCTGGCCAGCGGTTTCAGAGAAGAAGAATTTTTAAGAATTTCTTCATTTCTGTATAGTGCAAGTAGCCCCCATTCACCAGAGCCATGTTTCTCGACCAATCAAAATTTCACGAACAATTTTTGAAAAGGGTCACCCAATGAACATCTCTGTGAAATTATTTCAAAATCTGACCTGCGGTTTCAGAGAAGAAGATTTTTTAAGAATTCCTTCATTGCTGTACAGTGCAAGAAGCCCCCCATTCACCAGAGCCACATTTTTTGACCAATCAAAATTTCACGAACAATTTTTGAAAAGGGTCACCCAAGGAACATATCTGTGAAATTATTTCAAAATCCGACCAGCGGTTTCAGAGGATAAGATTTTTAAAGAATTCCTTCATTTCTGTATAGTGCAAGAAGCCCCCATTCACCAGAGCCACATTTTTTGACGAATCAAAATTTCACGAACAATTTTTGAAAAGGGTCACCCAAGGAACATATCTGTGAAATTATTTTAAAATCCAACCAGCGGTTTCAGAGGAGAAGATTTTTAAAGAATTTGCTAAAAACTTCCATTTGGTTGCCATGGCAACCAGAGTTTTTGATGGAATCAAATTCTGTGAACAATTTTTAAAGAGGACCTCCCAAGGAACATTCCTGCCAAGTTTGGTCCAAATCCGCCCAGCGGTTTAGGAGGAGTTGATGTTTAAAGAATTGTTGACGACGCACGACGGACGACGGACGACGGACGACGCACACCGGGTGATCCTAAAAGCTCCCCTTGAGCACGTTGTGCTCAGGTGAGCTAAAAAGCTGGTAAATCATATTTTCTTTTTCTTGAAAGTTTCCTACCTTACCAGACACAAATCACATCTTTTTAGCCTTCAACTATCTAACATTACAATGGTTCAAGTCTTTACCAAACGACAAAATTTTAGAGGGGTCTAAATTGAAAGCACTTGCTGACAACAAAATAAACAGAACTCAAAAATTGAAATTTGTTTCCAGCAGGGTAGTAAACATTGTGGGAAAAGGAGAAAATGCTGGTTACCAGCATTTTCTCCTTTTCCCACAATGTTTTCAAAAGACTTCCTTCTCAGGGTCGTAAAAACCAGGGGTTGTTTGGTAAAGGGTTAAGGAGTAACAACACCCTTAAAACACATAATGCATTTAGTGCTTAATGATAAAATTTGAAAAGGTAAAATTTGTCACCGTAGAGAACGTCGACATTGTCTACCTTAACACATTACCAAATGACAATATTTTAGACTGGTCCAATTCGAAAACATTTGCAGACGACAAAATAAAAGTGACTGGTGACTGAAAATTTGAAATTTGTTTTGTGAAGGGTAGAAAACTTTGTGGAAAAAGGAGAAAATGCTGGTTACAAAAGGCTTCTTTCTCAGGGGCGTCAAAAGTAGGGATTGTGTGGTAATGGGTTAAATATTAACCATTTGGATCAGGGTGTGTCTTGATTTTAACAATCTTTCCTTATCCTTGATCATTACGACCAGGCATCCAAGAGGTAAATAAATAGCGAAATTTGCACAAGGGAAACTGAAAATGGTTGAATGAACCGTAAGTGACAGGTGTCTTAAAACATTTATTTTTAGTACCAGAAAGACTGTTACATGATATGCAATGTCTGACATGCACATTCCCATGTTAACATAAGATATAATGACTCTATGCATAATATAACACACAGTTAATCCATGGGCCTAGGATATTTTTGATGGGGGGGGGGGGGGGGGGTTTGGGTAGGGAGGGGAGAAAGAAAGATTTTAAAAGATCAGTTTTACTTTCAAGAGCAAAACAGGACACAGATGCACTCTGTAATCAAAGCATTAAGAACTCTGAAGTGGTATTTGTCAAGGAATCATTGTGTGAAATCAATCATTTGAAAGAAAAAGAGAAATATTATTCAAATATTGGCTTGAAAGTCAACCTACTAAGCAAATTAATACCTCTGACTGCAGGGAGAGTACTCTTGACAAAGTAAGGATTATTTTTGTATTGGTGGTCTCCCTTTGATCATTAGGAGGAGTGAGGAAGAACATCCCTTGACCATAGGATGTATGATGGATAGAAAGAGAAACCATGTGAATATATCGAATAAAATTCAGTTTGTACCTGAAAACTATGATTTTTTTGCATTTTACTTGACCATAGGATGTATGATGGATAGAAAGAGAAACCATGTGAATATATCGAATAAAATTCAGTTTGTACCTGAAAACTATGATTTTTTTTGCATTTTACTTGTGGTACAATTTCTTCATGGCAAGGGACCCTACTAAAAGATCATGCAGTAGATTTTTACACAGCTTGGGCCATAGTATGTGGCAATTTGCGTGGTAAAAAGTATTCATCCTTTACCACACAATCCCAACTTTTAACGACCCCAAGAAAGAAGGCTTTAGAAAACATCCTGGGAAAAGGAGAATATGCTGGTAACCAGCATTTTCTCCTTTTTCCACAATGTTTCCTACCACAACAATTTCAAATTTTCAGATTCTTTTATGTTGTTGTCTGCAAATGCTTTCAATTCGGACAAAGCTAAAATTTTGTTGTTTGGTAATAAGTTCAGATGTATGAAACCTTCTATTGCTATAGGCTAACTCTGGATATATCTAATGTAGAGGCAAATTATTGATTGATCAAATGAATGATGTTTTATACTGCTTTCAACAATATTTCAGTCATAACACAGCAACAGCTCACAATTCATTTATATCAAAGGGTTTCACCCAGCAAGGCTAGGGCTCTCGAATGTGCTGTCCAAGAAAACCCCAAAGAAAAGACCAGCTAACCCAGTGAGGCTCTGACATTAGGCCTCACCAGCTTACCAGCATTTTCTCCTTTTCCACAATGTTTTTGAAAGCTTTCTTTGTCAGGGTTGTTATTTAATCTAGGGATCTCATCTTTCAAAAAAGATCTACTTGTATAGGTCAGGTAAATAATGTTTTAACTCTCCCATGCAATCCTGACTTTTGATGACTCTGGAGTAGAGGCCTTTAGAAAAAATTATTGGAAAAGGAGAAAATGCTGTTAACCAGCATTTTCTCCATTTCCAACAACAGTTTCTAACCTGTCACAGAAAATTTCATCCTTTAAGTCATATTCAATTTGTCTTCTGCAAAAGCTTTCAATTTTGACAAGTCTTAAATTTTGTTGTGTTAACCAGTATCTTTTCAAGCTAATCTTTGTGTCAAAACAAATCAAATAGGTTCATAAAACATGAACTGGTTTTTCAAGATCAAACAGTTTCCCTGTAAATTCAGAGATACCATTTTAACCCTTTACCACAAGGCAAAATTTTAGACCTATCCAAATTGAAAACATTTGCAGATGCCAATTTCAAAGAGGCTCAAATGGTGCAATTTTGCTTTGATTTGGTAAAAAACATTGTGAGAAAAGGAGAAAATGCTGGTTACCAGCATTTTCTCCTTTTCCCACAATGTTTGCAAAAGGGTTCTTCCTCAGGAGCATCAAAAGTCGTCATTGTGTGGTAAAGGATTAATACTCAATGTCTGAGGAAAAGATGGCCACACTAATGAAGTAAGCCATGATTCAATACAATTAACTCCGGGACCTTCACGACTGAAGGCTAAACAATCAATTACATGTAGTTTAATTATGTCCATACAATCTGATTGTTTTCACTAAACACCCTCATTTTTAACAACCAAATAACCAGCATTTACTCCTTTTCCAAGATTATTTCCCACGCTTTCAAACACAGTCTCATTATTTGGGCCACAATGTTGTCTAAAAATACTTTCAATATGAACAAGTGTATAATTTTGTTGTTTGGTGAAGAGTCAAGTTCCATTTATTTTGTAGAATATCAAAATAGCTGCTGCTTAGCTCTTTACCAAACAACAAAATTTTGGACACGCCCAAATTCAAAGCATTTGCAGAAATCAAGTCAATGAAAGGAGTGAATTAATTGTGGGAAAAGGAGAAAATGCTGATTTCTGTTGTTTTTTTTTCCTTTTCCCCACAATGCTTCCAATAGCTTTCTTCCTCAGGCCCCTTAAAACCCGCCATAGTGTGGTAAGGGTTTAACCCTTTACCACGCAATTCTGAATTTTAATGACCTTGAAAGAGAAGCCTAAAGGAAACATTGTGGGAAAAGGAGAAAATGCTGGTAACCAGCATTTTCCCTTTTTACCCACAATATTTCTTACTCTATCCAAGTCAGAAAGCATCAGATTAACAAGATATAATTTGTTATCTGCAGATGCTTTGAATTTGAACCAGTCCAAAAATTTGTCATTTGGTAAAGAGTTAAAGTGACACAATTTACTATAGTGCCCAATTTTCCACTTCATACATATGATACAAGTAATGCTTTCTAAACTGTGGCTAATGCCCTCTCTGACATTATTTCCAAGTACATCACATTGACGGCTCATATTTTCATTTTCCAGGGCCAAAATAAAACTTTTCTATAAATTCATTTCCATTGCGTGTATTAATTTTTTCTTCTCTTCATGTCACTGAAAATAGCTGTTGCTTAGTGACACAATTTATATTATGCCCTATTTTCTGCCTAATTTATGTCATTCATTGAAGCTATACTTTTTAAAATCCACCCACCAATTCAACCCTTAACCCATTACCAGACAACAATATTTTAGACTGGTCCAAAGTGAAAGCATTTGCAGACAACAAAATAAAGGTGACTGAAAATTTGAAATTTGTTTTTTGAAGGGTAGAAAACATTGTGGGAAAAGGAGAAAATGCTGGTTACCAGCATTTTCTCCTTTTCCCACAATGTTTTTAAAAGGCTTTTCTCATAAGGGCGTCAATAGTAGGGATTGTGTGGTAATGGGTTAAGCCTCAACCTGATTTTCCATGTGTGCAAACTATAGATTATGACTTGACTGTATTCAGCATGCAGTCCAATTTGTTCTTCACAACCTGGTATTTTCTATTACATTATAGCTAGAAAAAATCTCAAACCTACAATTTGTGGACGATTTTAGTACAAGGCTTGAAAGGTCCAGGGCTTTAACTCTTTACCACACAATCCTGAGTTTACAATCACTTTTATTTTGTCGTCTGCAAATGCTTTCAATTTGGACAAACCTAAAATTTTGTCCTTTGGTAATGAGTTAAACCTAAGTTTCAGTGGAGATAAGAGGTTTTGGCTTACCTTGCCTTCGACCAGATGAAGAATAAATAGGCACACACCAATACATAACAAAATGACTAGAAGTACAATGAGAAGGGAGCGCCGCATCCCTAAACAATATTGTTGATACATATCTTCAATGTCCAGCTCCTTGAAGGATGCCTGAAAAATAAAATATTATGTAAATCAGGAAAAGTAGCCGTGTTCCCACTGGCTGTTTTTATTTGAAGGGTACACTTACCCCCTGAGCTGTAAATCTGGGGGTAAGATTTCATATTATAGGGTATGACAATGATGGTTCCAAACTAGAAGTAAAGTAATCAATAATGATGTTTTGCACCACAAAGGTATGTTATATTAAGACATCTGTGAAAATTTACTGTTTAAAGTCATTAAAAAGCTACAAAAGACGGTCTGAAGTGACTCTGATTGGACAATGTCAAAAGGAACATTGTGTTATGTCATGGGTTTCCGTGGTTTTTGCATCAAACATTTTTTCATGCCTGTTAATTTATGGATAGGTTTTTCTCCATGATTTGACAATAATTTATCAATCAGGGCATGTAACTTCAAATTTGTCATTTTACGCTAGTGGATAATGGATTTTTGTTTCTTTTTCTTACTTGAGGTCTTGAGTGGAGGCTATCAAAAAATTGTTACGTGAATTTCAATTCCGTAACATGATTTATGCAACAATTTCCGTAAGTGGGAACACTGTAATAGATTTGTGGAATTATTCTAATTATTCAAACCTAATTAGGAGTTTTGATATTTAATTTAGCAATGCATAAGAAGAAGAGTTTGCAGATAAAGTATGGCCCAGTCTTCATCTACTACTCACTAAAATTGCCTCATAAGGATCTTCATCATGATAAT
The DNA here is from genome assembly GCA_943736015.1 of Tridacna crocea. Taxonomy (NCBI): domain Eukaryota; kingdom Metazoa; phylum Mollusca; class Bivalvia; order Cardiida; family Cardiidae; genus Tridacna; species Tridacna crocea. Next base: position 15,787,767 of record OX031065.1, read on the forward strand.
TCATATTCAGTGCTCATTTATTCATTGATGCATGACATCAGCAAATCATCATGGAACCCTAAACAAGATTTTATTCCTAAATTAATCTGTATTGTTTAACAACAGTTTGTATCATTTGGTAGCTTGTCCTTTGACATGCAGAAAATAAACCAAGAGCGACATACAGTATATAGGCCAATGTTTGCAGGTCTCCATTCATTGTTTAACACATCGAAAATACTGTCTCAGATCAAACCAGATTTTTATGATGTGGTACACTGAAGACATTTTGTCTGTCATAATAGAGTTATAGAGTCAGTAGAAAAGGATAAGGAGGAGGACTGCTTTGCTCAGTTTGGGGAAATAAATGCACCATCATTTTCTCCTTTCCTGTAATGACACTATGTTTTCAAAAGCTTTTTTTAAAATCAGAGTTGTCAAAAGTCTGTATAATGTGAGAAAGGGTTAAAAAGCACTTGCATCCTAACAAAGAAATAGCCCTGAAAACTGTCCAATGTTGATTATCAAGCCTCCTATTTACTACGTAAGACCTTCAGAAATGTCCCTTCATATTTAGTGAGATGTTTTAATACATACAGAATTATTCATACAATTTGTATAATTCTTTCGTTTGACATAATTAGAGTTATTTTTGGAAGACGTAAGAATGAAATAGTGTCAATCCTGTTAATCATTCTGACACACATAGTCCTTGCTGTCACGCGACTTAGTTTTCACTCTTTACCATAGGTCACAAAATTTTAGACATGTTCAAGTTGATAGCATTTACAGATTACAATTTAAATGAAGCCAAAAAGATGAAAATTATCTCTGAAACAGTAACAAAAACACTTTAACACAAGGAAAAAAAAGCTGCTTTCCAACATTTTCTCCTTGTTCTAGGATTTTTTCAAAGGTTTTATTTTTCAGGGTCATTAAATTTACACACATGTGAAGGAAGTCAATGACCTACATGTGACAAAGGCCTTGGAAATCCCTTGGCTGTTACAGGAAAATAGGCCCCCTATTTCTCTAAGGTTTCATATTAATAACAATCCTAATAGTTCTAAATGAAACATAACTAACATCAAGAAAAGATTTTTTTCTTGTGTTCTTAATTCTTAGTAACCAACATTTTCTCCTTTCCAACAATGTTTTCTACCCTTTCAAAACCAATCCCTTTATTTGAGCCACAATTAATTTGTTGTCTGAAAATATTTTCAGTTTGGACTAGCCTGAAATTTTGATCCCTGATAATTAAAAGGCCATAGAATGTTACAACAAACTCACCTTAATCTTAGACACATTATAATCCTCAAACAGTTTTGACATTTTCATATTGCTATCTGAGCGTAACTTTTTACGTCTTTCATCCACTGATTCTCCCCGCATAAGTGCAGCAAGACCAGAGCCTGCCTGTTTTGATTTTCTCTTGAAGAATATTCCACGTCCTTCGTTACTTTTGGAGGTATTCATTTTTAAATGTTTATAGTTCAACCCTGTGTCACCATTTATCTTAGGATGATCAACAATCGTGATTGGCTCTCCGTTGATACCGTTTATTTGTGCAATGTCCGATTCTTCAACAGCAGGCTCTAAACTGTGACATTTTGCCAGACTACTGAATTTTTCGGCTGTCATCCTGAAGCCTCCTGAAAAATAGGGGAAAAAAATTGATTGACCTCACTTTTTCTCTACTGTCCAAAATATAACACTCTATCAAACAACAAAATTTTTAGACATGCCTAGACAGAGAGCATTTGCAGATGACCATTTAAATATTTACAGAAATAGATGACCTGTGCATATTTAAAGTACTCTGCAGACAACTTTAAACCCTACCTTTACATCATGTTTCCTGAGGCCAGGGAAGCTCACAAGCCCAGACAAAATGGGACTGATATAATACAACGCAGAGAAATGGGATAAGTACATTTGATGGCATCAGAACCTACTGGCTTGTAACAAGCTGTAAAAAGACTTCAAGGCCGTCGGTTTTTGTATGCGAAAGCAGTTTTTTCATCGGTATCCATCAGACCATACTAGAATGCAACAATCCACCCCTTCCACACCAGTCTGTTAGGTTTTCTCATCAGCTGTGGGACTGCCATGGCAAATTATTTGATAGGTCTAAAAACCTTGCACAGCAACTCTGGCACTCATGCTGTGACAAGTTTACTCATTCCATCTCTGTGCATTGTATTATGTCAATCCCGTTTTGTCCATGGCTGTAAGACACATGGCTGCCAGGAATATGGTGTAAATGTAAGGTTCTCTCCATGGCTTATATGAGGTACCACAAAAAGACTTAACTAAACTCAGTAAATAGAGGTAAAATGAACAAATCTCACAATACACAAAGTTTCAGACAAAAGGGGCTCCTTTAACTGCTGGGAACATGGTGTAAATGTAGGGTAACTGAATGTTTTTTCTAATAAAAAAGTTTGTCTCTAAATAGTAAACAATAAATGTGTGAAAAGGATGAAATGGTGGTTACCTGGGTCTTTAGTCCTATGTGTTGCAGCCTGAACTACCTGCGGCTTGGTGAGACAATATCAACAGAATTAGGTATTCCAATACATCCAAATTTAATGAATCTCAAATTAGATTAAAATCCAATCTTATCCATAAAGCTTTAGATACACAAGTAATTAACTCCACCCTCTTCGAAGTCATTATCAAAATCAGGTTTAAATTTCTTTAAATCTTTAGCCTTAGTCTTTTTACTCTCTTCTACACAATTGTAAGTGTGAATGATGGCTATTGAAAACATTGAGGCGAAAAAAAAAGGAAATACTAGATAACAGCAGACTATGAACAAAATGGACCCTTTCCCAAAGACAAATTCTAGACTCACCTAAAATCAGAATATCTGCAGACAACAACATTGAATTTGGTATTAATGAGCTTTTGTCTGATGAGGTAGAAAATATGGTTACCAGCATTTTCTCCTTTTCTCCTTTTGCTTGAAAATGTTTTCAAGAGCTTTTGTTCATGACATCATTGAAAGTCAGGATTGTTTGAAGAAAGGTTATCCATAGATACTCATTTCTACACATTGCTTATAGGAGCCTTTAGAAAACATTGTGGCAAAAGGTGAAATTGCTCGTGATGAGCAATTTCACCTTTTGTCACACTGTTTTTCATGCTATCAAAAGGTGTCATATACACATAAATGGCTTTATCCTTGCTGTTATTTAGGGTCAATTAGAGATACCATAGAAATGCCTCATGGGGTAAAGGGTTAAGTGAAGTAAACAAGTCTTGTTCATGAAAGGGCCATAAACACTGGTGGAAAAATAGTTTTATAGCATTTTCTGCTTTTCCCAAAATATTTTTGAAGGGCTACTAAAGATTTTCAGAGAACAAATTTCATGTGATTTGATTGATTGATTGATTGATTGATTGATGTTTAACTCAAGTTTCAATAGTCAATTGTATTGAAGTAGCCAGGTACTTATCCATGCTTTTTTGGAGTTTCTTCTTCTAGTACTCCACACAATACTTCTCTCCAAGCCACTAGCTGTTTTTCCAATCATAACCATCATTGAAACAATGATCAGGGGCGAGAGAGGACTAAATCTTGTCACAGTGATAATCATCAATCCTCAGAAAGAAATCAGCCAAGCATCGAACCTGCAACCCGGCCATTCTTGAGTCCTGTTTGCAACCAATTATGCTACCTTGGCTCTGCAAAATGCGACTTTAACCCTTTCCCAAATGACAAATTTTGGACCCTTCCAAAAACAGTTTGCAGAGTCTGACGACAATTTTTGATTTGGGGAAAATGGCAGAAAGTTCTCAAAAAGGGTAGAAAACACTGTGGGAAAAAGAGAAATTGCTCGTCATCATTTTCCCACAGTGTTTTCAAAAGACTTTAACTGCAGACATGTAAAAACTAGGGTTAATGCAGGAACTTATTTATAAAAGGGAAGAAAACATTCTGGTAAATGGTGAAAATGTTGGTTACTAGCATTTTCTTTTTTTTTGCACAATGTTTGAAAAGTCTTGAATATCAAGGTTGTTAAAACATAGATTTAAGACTTCTCTAATTTGGAGTTTATTGAATGAAATGAAGGGTTTAGTTCCTAAAAGGGTGGTAAACATTGTGGGAAAAAGGAACCCAAATTTTCTCATTTCCTCATAAGGTTTTCACTGCAGAGCTTTTCTACAGTGGATGGATGCTTAGGCCAGGACGTTTTGGCCATGCGCATCTTGGCCAGCTGATGTGAAAGTAGGACGTTAACGTTTTGGCTAAATGCTTTTTAACACAGAAAAGTGCAATAAATGTCATTTCTATGCCCGTAAGTATACATTTTTTGATGCAGAAAAGCATGTTCAGTTAATTTCATGCTTTTTTTGCTTAAAAATATTTTTTTGCTTAAAACAATAAATTTGACTTTGATTTGCAATCTTCTATAGAAAACTGTTTAGGTTTTTTGACAGTTTGTTGCAAAATATTGTTGAAAATAGAAAGTTATTGTTAATAATTGACAGTTGATAATAAGCAGTTAATTTAGCCATCATCAAATACAGTTTCATTTGCAGATTTTATTTGCAAAAGGATTAGAGGCTTAATCATTTACAACACACACCAAAGTTAAAGCAACCCATAGAAAGAAAGCTTTCGTAAACATTGCAGGGAAAAAAGTAGAAAATGTCAGTACAACATGCCAGCATTTCTTCTTTTCCCACAAGGTTTCCTTAACTTTTTTTTTTACTTCCTGTACAGACACACACTGTATCAGATGTCAAAACTTAGGAATTGGCCATACTTTTGCAAATAAAAATTTTAACCAAACTCAAAAAATGGAATTTGCTTTTTAACTTTTACCACACAATCTTCAGTTTTACCAACGCTGAAAAAAAGCTTTTGAAAACATTGTGAGAAAAGGAGAAAATGTTAGTAACCAGCATTTTTTCCTTTTACCACAATGTTTTCTACCATTCAAGAACAAAAAACCTAACTCGAATAATTGTTCAAACTGTTGTCTGTAAGAAGAAGCTGGTTACTGGCATTTTCTCCTCATCCCAAAGATATGAAAAACTCTATACTCAGTGTCATTTAAAGTCAAATTCTGGGATAAAGGCTTAACTCTTTACCACATAATCACGACTCAGAGAAAAAAGCCTTTTGAAAGCATTTGTAACCAGTAACCAGCCTTTTCTCTTTTTCACACAATCATGCTTTCTACCCTTCCAAAATAAATTTCAATTTTTAATTAAGATTTATTTTGTTGTAAGCAATTACTTTCAATTTAGAGCAGTCTACAATTTTGTCATTTGGAAAAGAGTTAAGTTTTTAGTGGTTAACAAAATAGACACTGATCCAACCTGAAAACAGTGAAAAGTGCCAAACTACATGAACATGTATCTGAAATGATTGCGAATACTTTGAAGGGTAGAAAACAGTAAAGGAAAGAGGAAAATGCTGGTAACCAGCTGTTTCTCCTTTTCCCTCAATGTTTAAAGAAGACTCTCTCATCTCAAGGTCATTTGAACAGCTGTGATTTGATTAGAGTACTGTGCCAAGCTATATGAAAGTACAATATTATTATGCATGTTTACTACATCCTGTTAAGGTTAAGTCTTTACCAAACAATCTTGATTTTTCACTATTCTGACAGTGGAGGCTGCAGAAAACATTTTTAAAAAAAAAAGGAGAAACTGCTGGTAACCAGGATTTTCTCCTTTTTCCACAGTGTTTTCTACCCTATCATATAGAGATATCAACATTACATTCAATTCTTCATTTGCAAAAGCTTTTAATTTGGCCTAGTCCAAAATTTCATTGTTTGGTAAAGAGTTAACGCTTTATGTAACAATAATTTTAAACTTACTGAAATGCAAAGTATCTGTAAATGGTCAATTAACTCTTTACCAAATGACAAAATTATAGACTAGTCCAAATTCATAGCATTTGCAAGCAACGATACAAAAATGGCTCAAATGGCAGAATTTGTCCTTGATAGAGTAGAAAACATTGTGGGAAAAGAAGAAAATGCTGGTTACCAGCATTTTCTCCTTTTCCCTCAATGTTTTCTATAGGCTTCTTATTCAGGGTTGTTAAAAGTCAGTATTGTGTGGTAAAGAGTTAAATCTGGCTAAAACTATGTCATTTGTCTGAAGAAGATTAGAAAACATTGTGAGAACGGAGAAAATGCTGGATACCAGTATCTTCTATTTAGCCTACAATGTTTCGAAAAGTCTTCTTCATCAGGATTGTTAATAAACAGGATTGTTTAGTAAAGGATTAACCATGATAGATTGAAATCATTACCTTCAAAGTGAAATTTTATTGTATATATATAAACAGGGTATATAATCTCGTTGATTTTCACTTAGGCCTATCAAAAAGATATAGATCTGTGTTTATGGTTCCCCAACCCTACAGAAGAAAATGCTGCCTATCCGAAATTTTTTTATGCTATGATTGAAATAAAAAAAAATCTGTCTGGTGATTTTGATACATGGTCCATGTAGAAAAAATGTTTCTGGAATAAAAAGACTAAAAACACCTACATACCCGACTTACAATGTCTCAGACCAAAACCCTAAACACACATTTTTTTTGGTTAGGCCTTAATTGTACATGAACTATTAAAGTAGGGGCTTTTATCCACTTTTGGCAGTGACTTTGCTATTTTCTTGCATACATTGTTATGTAGGCAGAGTGAATTGAATTATCAGTAAAATAAAACTAAAATTCACTTATTTGGAATCCAGCAAATTGTGATCGGGTTTCAGTACTCATCCCTGTATTTTAGTTTCAAAGAAATGAGTTGAGTAAACAAGACTAATTCATCTAATAAATCTTTACCAAACAACAAATTTATAGACCAGTCAAAATTGAAAACATTTGCTGACAACAAAATCAGTGTGACTGAAAAATCAAAATTTGATTCGGGAAGGGCAGAAAACATTGTAGGAAAAGGAGAAAATGCTGGTAACTAGCATTTTTTCCTTTTCCAACAATGTTTTCTAAAGGCTTCTTCCTCAGCATCGTTAAAAGTCGGGATTGTGTGGTAAAAAGTTCACCAACATTCTCAGAATAGCCTGGTTAAGAAAAAAGAAGGCTGAATCAATCGGTCTATTGGTAGCAGACATATCTTTTGAACTACATGTACTGATTGAATTGCAAAACCAGGAAAGACACAAAAACAAAATAGTTGATTGTATGTATCTTGGATTTGTGAAAGTTTATCAGGCAAGGCTTGTATGTATTTTATCCTGTGAGCCCTAAAGTGAATGGAGCCCAATAAACTTTCAAAATCCAAGGCACCATCTCTGCTATTTATCCTGTTTCTCACTTATAATGCATCTTACACTAATTTCACTATTTGGCATGAAAAAAGCACACGTATATTGACATCTTTTTAACTTGAATCAAGTTAAGAACTGTTTATTTAACCCATTACCACACAACCCCTACTTTTGACGACCCTGAGAAAGAAGCCCTTAGAAAACATAGAGGGAAAAGGAGAAAATGCTGGTTACCAGCATTTTCTCCTTTTACAAAAGTGTTTTCTATCCTGCTGGAAACAAGTTTCAACTTTTGAGTTACATTTATTTTGTCGTCTGCAAATGCTTTCAAATTGGACAAGTTTAAAATTTTGTCGTTTGGTAAAGAGTTAAAATATTCTCAGACTGTTATAATTATATTAGTGATGTCACGAATATTATGAATGTGATGTTTATCCACAAAAAAAGTTGTGTCGAATGAAGACAAATATTTCTCCGTTTTTGGTTCTTTCACATGTAAGAATGGAAAAAGATTAAGCAAATGATCCCTTTAATAAACATGTTATTCAATGGCTGATAGGGGGCTCCAGAGAGTGATATCAGCCCCGAGATCCTCAAATCTACCCTTGAGCCAATGGCCTCAGGGCATATATCAAGGGGGCAATGTAATACTGTATCGAAAACTACCATACAAATATTTAAGGAAAAGGATTTAAACCACAAATTTCGTGATGTACCTCAATGTTTCCCATAATGAATAGATCTATATAAAAAATTATATTTTCATGCCTTTTAATTTCACCATTGTCATATCGGAGAGTCCTTGAATAAAAACCTACCTTGTATTGATAAATAATTCTTCAATAAAACCTTGTAAATTTAGTAATTTTGTTCCATTTAAATCATATAAGTACAATACAATAGTCATTATATCAAGTATGAAAAAATTAAAGGTCCATTAAAGGCTAAAATAACAAAGCAGGTGTCATAATACATTTGAGGTAAGACCTGTGTAATGGAAAACAACTATTTCCACTAAAATATCATCCTGCAAAATTAGCTATAATTAAAAATGAGTATTATTGAACTACTTTCACCTTTTCATTTTTTCCATTTTTTCCATTTTTTCCTTCTTTGAATTATCATTTATAAATCTAAAACCGCTATATTCTCAACTGAAAAAGAGATCATAATTACCTCCATTTTTAGAAAACAAACAAAAGTATCAAAAAATAGTTTCAAGATAGACATAAACGGAATTTCTGATCCGTTAGAAATGTGCAAATATATTATTTCTGCATAAATCCTTATTTATCCTTATTTAACAACCAATTAGAATTTTTGCCCAATGTTCACCGGAAGTGCATTACACAGGTCTTACCTTAAAGGTGGCCCGTAAAATTTTGGGATGAAAATTTTACAAAAGTACAAAAAAATCACCCATATAATTTTCGTTCATAAAACCCAAGTCAAAAATCATCCGACAACAAGAGAAATTACAGATTCACTACAGCCCTGGTCAACACATTTAAAGGTGGATATTTAGGTTTTTCACATCACACCAAATTAAAAAAGATATATATATCACTGAAATTTATATGAAAAAACAATACAAATCGTCAATAATTAATAATCATAATATTACAAAAAAAAATTGGGGGGGGTGGTATTCCCTTAACCCATTACCAACCGACAATATTTTAGACTGGTCCAAATTGAAAGCATTTGCAGACGACAAAATAAAAGTGACTGAAAAATTGAAATTTGTTTTGTGAAGGGTAGAAAACATTGTGGGAAAAGGAGAAAATGCTGGTTACCAGCATTTTCTCCTTTTTCCACAATGTTTTCTATAGGATTCTGTCTTATAGGCGTCAAAAGTAGGGATTGTGTGGTAATGGGTTAAAAGGCTACATAGCCCCTTAAGCTATTTTTAGATTTCGCGCCAAAAGTCAAAAAAGCATTGTGGGAATGTTAAGCGACTAGCATGTGACTAATAACACTTTACCCTTTACCCCATAAGGCATTTCTATGGTATCTCTAATTGACCCTAAATAAGAGCGGGGATAAAGCTGTTTTTTATGTGTATATGACACCTTTTGATAGTGTAGAAAACATTGTGACAAAAGGTGAAATTGCTCGTCACGAGCAATTTCACCTTTTGCCGCAATGTTTTCCAAAGGCTCTTACAAGCAATGCGTAGAAATGAGTATCTATGGAGTAAAGAGTTAAATTCCACAACATTACAAACATGTAATTATTTTCCATAATGTCTTCTTCGTATGCTATGTTTGAAGCTTTGTCTGTGTATTTTCAATTTGTAAATGAGCAAATTGCTCATCTAAAAATAGACTTTGTTTCCCGTCGGCGTCAACCTCGACTGTAGTAAATCTCTTATTTCTCTTGTTGTCAGATGGTTTTCGATTACTGGGGTTTTATGAACAAAAATAATAAGGCTTTGGGATTATAAAGATTATTTTTTTGTATTTTTGTATAACTTTTGTCCCAAAATCTGAATGGCCACCTTTAAACTCAAAACTTGAAATTTAAAAGTATGGACAATAATTCTGAGAGATGACAGTCTGTTATTGTGTGGTCAAGTCATGTAAGAGCTGCTGACAGAAAAAAAATAATATTAAAATAAGGCAAAAAGTAAACAAAAGACATAGCTACCTGGCGGGTTTTAAGCTAATTCTAAAATAAATTTCTGTCAGTGGCTAACACTTGGATCGACCATATATTGATAGATTGCCATCTTCACAATAATTTTCATACTGTTAATAGTAAGATGTAAATTCAAATGCATATAAACATCCACTTTGTTTACATTTTGGCCTTTATTTTATATTAATGTATAAGGTAGCAAGAATTTTTTTTTAATGTCATACTTATTCCTATATAGATCTACACAATAGTAATTTTACTTGTACAAATTAAGTATGCACAAAGGTACCTTTGATAAAAATAGATCTTCCAAGATTTGAAATTCCAAGATTTGAAATGCCAAGATATAAATCCTCTATTGAATGAACACTGCCATTTTCGCAGCAATTTTCAAATGTACGGCTATCAGAAATTTTCCCATAATCAGGAGAATTCAGACCGGCTGTTGATCAATGCCTAACCCTTTATCAAGGAATCTATGTTCTAACACCCCTGAGGAAAAAGACACCTGCAAACTTGTAGAAAAGGGAGAAAATACTGGTTACTAGCATTTTCTCCTTTTCCGACATTGTTTGCTATCATTTCAAAGCATATCCCATGATTCAATCCATGTGTAATTCATTATCTCCAAGTGCCTTTAATATGGACAATTCTAAAAGTGATGGATGGTAAAGAGTCAAATATGGCTTGCTTTATTCTTGATGTATTTTATGCATGAAACAGTCAACACTTTTCTCTCAGGAGGATTAAATAGCCATACAGAAAGACCATACAGATTTCAAAACCACTCCTATTCTTGAAAGCGATAAAATTTTCTGATATAACAATTTGTTAGAATTTATCATATTTTTTTTCCACAAATGATTTCTCATATCTCATCAAATTAGTGAATAATTTTCAGTTGGTTATATGCGATTACATTTTTCCCTTTTCAGCGAAGGAAAATTAAGTTTATGGCAATAGCTCATAACGCAACAAAAAATATTCCAGTCTAGGCCAAACTGAAAACACTGATCACCAGAAGACAAATGATTTAGATCTAAATGATGGAATTTGCCTTGTAGAGTGAAAAAACATTGTTGGAAGAGAAAAAATTCTAGTTTATAGCATGTTTTTCAAGGTCGACTTTCTCAGAGCCATTAAACATGGAGTTGGAAAAGGTTAAAACAAGAGAATGCAATTAACCAAATCATGCAATGTTCATTGCATAAGCACCATGATACCATTCTCTTTTGCTATCCTTGATCCTGATATTTTAGAACATCAGTCTGTTGTGTAAGAAATCTCTCTACCACACTGAATGTTGCCTTGCCTAACCAGTCACAATTTCTCTGTTAGCAGGCATTATCAGTATATTAATAGCTGACATCCAGCACTGCTACAGTAATTGAATGTACAAACAGGTTGTCTTTGCAAATTGTATTATTTAGAAAAAATTTGATAGAACTTGTGATTCATGTTTTCTTTTTTTAAGTGAAGCCTTACAACTTCAAGAATAGTAGAGTGGTGTATTTCTGGCATAGAAATGAACCAAGTAGGTTCATCCCTGGTCATTTTTAATATGCAACAGAATTCATTTATCTCTCACAGCAAATCATTGTTTTGGCAGTGGCTAAGTGGGAAAACAGTCACTGGCCTGAGAAGGCCTGAGAAGCGAATTATGCAAAGAAACTCTAAGAAAGCATGGATGGGTGTTCTGACGACTGTAATAAAATTGAAATAAAGTTGAAAAAAATGGCATTAAATGACAAATGAACAGATAAACAAACTAGATGGGGCATAGTTTAAGTTACCATAACTCTTTACCAAACGACAAAATTTTAGACTGGCCCAAATTGAAAGCATTTGCAGACAACAAAATTAATGCGACTGAAAATTTGAAATTTGTTTTAGAAAGGATAGAAAACATTGTGGGAAAAGGAGAAAAAGCTGGTTACCAGCATTTTCTTCTTTTCCTACAATGTTTTCAAAAGGCTTCTTTCACAGGGGTGTGAAAAGTCGGGATTGTGTGGTAAAGGGTTAAAATATTTTCAAATCAACCTTTCCTGTAAAGGATTACAAACATGTCTGTCAACAACAACTGTGCAACAACAACATAATAGGATTAATTTGCAAATTGTCATTCTTTGATATGTATGAAGACTTTTCCTGTTCCAATCATGTAACTTTATTGAGTGAAAAAGGACTACTAATCTTTAGTTGAAACAGTTCACATATCATTCTTAATGACTTAGAGGGTTTTGTGTAGCACTGGTCAAAGAAACTCTAGATTCACATGGATGGTACACTTGTAATCCTCAAACTGTGCTTAACATCAAATAAAGATTACTAAAATAATGTTGTAATACATGTATGAAACATCAAACAAACAAATCCTTTTCAAGCTCTTTTTCCAAGTCATAAAAATATCAACATATTAATATGTGGAACTTGCATAAGAGTGAATGTAATTGCACAGACTTTAAATCAAAGGGTTGAAAATGCTGAAGTGGTATTTTGTCAAGGACGCCATTGTCTTCAATTAATGATTTGAAAAAAAAACAACAGAGAAGTATTGGTCAAATATTGGCTTGAAAGTTAACTTACTAATCAAAATGAATACCTTTTTGGATGATGAGATAGTACTTATGACAAAGTTAGGATATGAGCGAGTGAAGCTATTTTCAAATAAAAAATTTAGTATTTGCACAATCAGTGGCCTCACCCAGTGCATTTTAACATGCCATTTACAATTAAATATCTGAATGCTACCGAAAAAGTCATTTGCCTGAAAAAAAAAGTATGCTCTATTCGGTTTATTTCCTTCCACTTTGAACAAAACACCAAACATGGTCTTCAAATTTCAAAATTGAACTCATACTGATATTGTCTTCGACAAATACATGTACCACAAAAATCTGAATAAATCAATAAAAGGTTTAGGTTGAGATGAGGTTTACACTTAAAACCCTGAATTATCAACCGTATGCATTAGCCAAACAGTCCTGATATTAGTTTAACCCATTACCACTCAATCCCTACTTTTGACGCCCTTGAGAAAGAAGTCTTTTGAAAACACTGTGGGAAAAGGAGAAAATGCTGGTAACCAGCATTTTCTCCTTTTCCCACAGTGTTTTCTACCCTTCCCAGAACAAATTTCTATTTTTCAATCACCTTTATTTTGTCGTCTGCAAATGCTTTCAATTTGGACCAGTCCAAAATTTTCTCATGTGGTAATGGGTTAAACATAGTTTATAGACTAGTTTAACATGAATTTAAACAAGAAAAGAATTAGAATGTAAGCTTATAGCTTAATTATATAGTTCCTCTCCAATATTCCTGATATCAATGACCCCATTCCAAAAAGCCTTTGAAAAAATGTATTACCCAGAACAAGCATTTACTACTTTTTCTGCAATATTTTCTACTAATATAAAGATAAATCTGATTATTTTTTTGTAATTTTAACATTATTCCACTTACTGGGTATGTTATGGTGGATCTAGTGCACTTTCCTATGCTTTCCTGGAGTGTTGTTTTCTTTACCAAGTATTCGCAAAATAGTCTCTCCAAGGCCAATGGCTGTTTTTCCACATATCGGTTGACATGACAACTGCGACAGCTGTTACTTTTTTGATTCACTGATTTGAGTTTAATGCAGTTTTTAACAGTGCACCTATGTACTTATTTCCTGGCTTTCTTATACCAGTTCTAACACAACTTTCTTTCCAACTGACTGACTATTTTCTCAAATGCATTGGAGGTGAGAGGCGAAAAATCGCTGCAGAGAAAATTTTTCTCAACTGGGCATTGAACTCAAAAACACCAGGTTTCTTGACCAGGCATTGAACCCACAAGCACCAGGTCATGCTTCTGATATACTATCCACAGAGACACCCTGGCGGGCGACAGTTGTTAGAATAGACTGTATCCTATTGCTGTAGCCATCATCAATTCTGGGAAAAAATTGGATGAACTTGGGGTTTTACCTCTTTTATCACACAATCCAAACTTTTAATGCTCCTCTAAAAGAAGCCTTTTGAAAACATTGTGGTAAAAGGAGAAAATGCTGGTGACCAGCATTTTCTCCTTTTACCACAATGTTTTCTTCCCTTCATACAACTAATTTCAATTCTTTAGATACATTCATTTTGTCGTCTGCAAATGATCTCAATTTGGATCAGTCTGTAATTTTGTCATTTGGTACAGAGTTAAAACCGTGACCCTCCATGCCCATCCTTGGCATCAACTCCTGCATGTCACCAACTGAGAAGAGAGAGGCAATATCAGAAGTAATACAAACTATAAAATCTTCCATGTTTTGAAAGAGAAAGCCTCAGAATGTCGGCATTCCACAAATTAGACTTCAAAATGAAATGGGAATCAAGTCAATTTGCATTTCACGTAGAGATAGCTCTATTACACTTTATTTGAAATTACTTGACAGTTCCCATGATGATTGTGGGTAATTGGTATCAGTATCATTTTTACCATATTTATAGCTCTTTCTAAAACCCTTGTATGATACCAATGTTCCTGAAAAACACGGCTTTTGAAAACATTTCAGGAAAAGGAGAAAATGTAGGTATCCAGCATTTTGTCCTTTACCACAATATTTTCTAGTCTTTGAAGTCAATTTTCTTCAATACTTGAGCCACGTTTAACCTTTTAACCTTTTACTGGATGACAAAATTTTAGACTTGACCAATTTGAAAGCATTTGCAGACAACAGTTTTAGTGTTGCCCTAATGGTGCAATTTTTCTAGGATAGGGTAGAAAACATCCTGAGAAAAGGAGGAAATGCTAGTTACCAGCATTTTCTCCTTTTTCCACAACGTTTTTAAAAGGCTTCTTTCCCAGAGTCATTAAAAGTCGACAGTGTGTGGTAAAGGGTTAATGCTTTCAATAAAGTGGCATAAACGATTTGATAATCTGGAAAAGGTATAACTCTTTCCATATGATACAGGACACCAGCAGCTTTTGTGAAAAGTGTAGATATAGACCAGACTGCACAGAATTTGCAGTCTGGTCTCTGATCTGCACTGTCAACTGCTACAATGCAGTCTGATGTCTGATCTGCACTTTCCGCTGCTACAATGCAGTCCGATCTCTGATCTGCACTGTCAACTGCTACAATGCAGTCTGATGTCTGATCTGCAGTGTCCACTGCTACAATGCAGTCTGATCTCTGATCTACACTATCCACTGCTACAATGCAGTCTGGTCTCTGATCTGCACTGTCCGCTGCTACAATGCTGTCTGCTTTCTGAGCTGCACTATCCGCTGCTACAATGCAGTCTGATCTCTGATCTGCACTATCCGCTGCTACAGTGCAGTCTGATGTCTGATCTGCACTGTCCACTGCTACAATGCAGTCTGATCCCTGATCTGCACTGTCCACTGCTACATTGCATTACTATCCCTCATCTGCACTGTCCACTGCTACAGTGCAGTCCGATCTCTGGTCTGCACTGTCCGCTGCTACAGTGCAGTCCGATCTCTGGTCTGCACTGTCCGCTGCTACAGTGCAGTCCGATCTCTGGTCTGCACTGTCCGCTGCTACAGTGCAGTCCGATCTCTGGTCTGCACTGTCCGCTGCTACAGTGCAGTCTGATCTCTGATCTGCACTGTCCGCAGCTATAGTGCAGTTTGATCTCTGATCTGCACTGTCCGCTGCTACAGTGCAGTCTGATCTCTGATCTGCACTGTCCGCAGCTACAGTGCAGTTTGATCTCTGATCTGCACTGTCCGCTGCTACACTGCACTCTGATCTCTGATCTGCACTGTCCACTGCTACAAACTAACTTTCTACTGCTAGAAACTAGATTGAGACCAAACTGTCTCTGGATTTTGCTGAGGAAATGTATTTTTAGCCTTTGAGACCATGCTGTTTATTTATTCAGGGATGAAAGAGTTAACCCTTTCCCAAAAATTTTAGATTCGGAAGTTCCAAACTCAAACAGTTTGCAGACGACAATGTCAAATTTGATAAAAATGACAGAAAGTTCTCCAAATGGGTAGAAAACACCGTGGGAAAAGGAGAAATTGCTCGTTATGGGTAAAGGACACGTAAAGACAAGGGCTTGTTTGGGAAAGGGTTAACTCTTTACCAAACAACAAAATTTTAGACCAATCCAAACTGAAAGCATTTTGCTGACAACAAAATAAATGTGGTTGAAAAATTGAAATTTGTTATTGGAAAGGTAGGAAACATTGCGGGAAAAGGAGAAAATGCTGGAGTCACATTTATTTTCTCCTTTTCCCCACAATCTTTTCAAAAGACTTCTATCTTGGGGGTCATAAAAACCATGGATTGTTTGGGAAAGGGTTAAAAACATGGGCTTGCCAATGCTTCATTCTCGGCTCACCCAATTTCCTTGATGACAATCATAATGTGGAAGGATTAATTCCTTTCACTGCTTACCAAATAGTTTTGATGATGGTTATGTGGGAAAGCAGCCATTGGCTGGGAAAGAACACTTTGCAGAGTACTGGTGAAAGAAACTCCAGGAAAATATAGATAGGTGCACTGGGTGATGCAATATATATCAAATTATGCTGAAAATGGTGTTAAACACCAAAAAATCAATCAATCAATTTAATTTTTATAGTTTGTTTTCTTACCTCAGTTCATTTTAAATATAAATCCATATTTTGCTGTCTTGCTTTACAACTTTTTAACCGTGGGTGTATATTTTGTGTTATGACATCATACAATTCGTTTTTGACAAAAACTGAAAAATCTACCTGATTATGACAGAAGGTGGGGCGTACAATAAATATGTAAATACTAAATTACCGTCGTCATAGGAGAGTAAAGTTCACTAGTCCATGAATTCTTGTATTTTACACTCATTTCCTGCTTCGAGGATAATCTTTGTATATTAACTCTTTACCAAAAAACCCCCATATTTTTGGCCTGTCCAAATTGAAAGCATTTGCAGACGACAAAATAAAAATGACTGAAAATTTGAAATTTGTTTTAGAAGGGTAGAGAACATTGTGGGAAAAGGAGAAAATGCTGGTTACCAGCATTTTCTCCTTTTCCCACAATGTTTCCTAAAGCCTTTTTTCTCGGGGTCGTCAATGTAACTCAGTACAAAAATACAAAATTTTTGATTTGTCTAAACTGAAAGCCTTCGCAAATGACAAAATAAATGATTCAAAATTAGAAATTTGTTTTTACAATGGTTAGAAAACATTGTGCGAATAAAAGAAAACATTGGTTACTAGCGCTTTTTTTCTTTTTCATCAATGTTTTAAAGAGCCTTCTTTATAACTCATTATCAAACAACAAAGTTTTTGGTTCGTCCAAATCGAAAGCATGTGCAGATGACAAAATAAAAGTGACTAAAAATTTGAAATTTGTTTTGTGAAGGGTAGAAAACATTGTGGGAAAAGGAGAAAATGCTGGTTACCAGCATTTTCTCCTTTTCCCACAATGTTTTCAAAAGGTTTTATTCACAGGGTCGTTAAAAGTCGGGACTGTGTGGTAAAGGGTTAAAGTCATTTAACTCATTATCAAACAACAAAATTTTAGACTGGTCCATATTCAAAGGACTTGCACAGGACAAAATAAATGCAACTCAAAAATTGAAATTAAAGTTTCCAGCAGGGTAGAAAACAGTTTGGGAAATGGAGGAAATACTGGTTACCAGCATTTTCTCCTTTTCCCACAATGTTTTCAAAAGCCTTCTATCTCAGGGTCATGAAAACCAGGGATTGTTTGGTAAAGGTTAAGCTTGGTAACGGTTGTTGCATTTTCTTCTTTACCCACAATACCTTCTCCCCCTTCCTGAAACAAATTTCAATATTTATTTTGTCTTCTGCAAAATACTTTCAATTTGGACAAAAATAAAATTTGGTCATTCTGTAAAATTTTAAAAGCTACTAGATGCTGGGGACAGTCAAGGATTTTTCAAAGCAAACTTACACGTGACCTCTGCTCACATTTCAAAGCCCAAGGTCATCTTTCATCCTAGAGTCATTAATATCTGTATTTTCTTGTCGGCTGCTTACGAAATTTATGGCACACCACACATAATTTTGAAGACACTTCGTGACAGAAGTCATCACTTAGTTCTGGAGAAACTTAAGTTACTTTCAGATGAGGGATGATGAAACTTTCATCACAAGAAAATCATATTCAACTTTTTGACCTTTACTGACAGAAAATTACCCAAACAGACAAAATTATTTTATGACCTGGAAACTTTGTGTGTTTATAAAACAAATATTTTAGGTCAAGATCACACTGTACAGAAAATTAAGTCTTAACCTGAATCCACACTCTCTGGTTTGGTTTGTATAAAGCGGTGTCCACACGTGCAAGCTTTACCGTAGGCTTACTTGCGCGGTATAAGTTGTGCAAATAGGATAAAATAGGATGCGTGTCCACACGTTTCAAATAAGCATGTTCAAACTTCAGTTCCTGTTTAGATCTTGGTGGTGAAGGTCATGTCTGATGAAGAAGATCTACTCGCCTTTTTTTACTGAAGACACGGCATGACGCCTGTCCACACGGTGCAAGCTTCACCGTACGGTAAAGTTTGCACGCTAAAATCTTTGACATGTGGACGGTTTGGCAGGCCATGCTTATCAACTCGCACGGTATACAGGCTTCCCGTCCACACCCAGGGCTCACTTGCAACAAACATAAATGCCAAGTTTCAAGTCAGTCAGACTTAAGATGACAAAGTTATGCTTAGATAAAGAACTGGATGCCCCCCGCCCGGATGCCATGGGTGATCCCATATGTCCTGTCTTTGACAGGCCTATAAAAAGTGCAATTTACTTACCATTTACATAGGCTTCCATCTCCTCCATTTTGCTGGCTGCTTTTCTCTAAGTATTGTCCATAATTATATGAGAAAATTTCACATTTAACACTGACACAGATTAAATCCAAACCTGTAATGAGAAAAAGGTCACAGGTCAGCCATTATATAATACTGCAGCTCAAATTGATTTATGTGACATTTGAAAGAACTTGTAGACAATGAATTCAAAGTGTATCATACAATGATAACAGGATATGAAAGGATAGCAAACACTGTTGGAAAAGGAGAAATGCTGGCTACCAGCATTTTCTCCTTTTCTCACAATGTTTCCTCAGATTTCTTGAAAACAGGTTGTTTAATTAACAGGAAAACATTTCAGTCATCAAATTTTCCGATGCATCATTATTCAAAGTAATTACAGATGACAAAGTCTACATGTTGATCAGGACTTATAATGCCTTTTAAACCTTTATCACTCAATACTGAGAGGCTAAAATACTGATATGCAGCTTTTTCTCCTTTTCCCAGAATGCTATTTGCATAATATATAAGGAAGTGCGGCCTAAGTCGATACTGTTTGCAGATGCATAAAAGCCCCTTTTCTCAGTGGATGACCAGGTTAACCCATTACCACACAATCCCTACTTTTGACGCCCCTGAGAATAAAGCCTTAAGAAAACATTGTGGGAAAAGGAGAAAATGCTGGTAACCAGCATTTTCTACTTTTCCCACAATGTTTTCTGCCCTTCATAAAACAAATTTCAATTTTTCAGTCACTTTTATTTTGTTGTCTGCAAATGCTTATAATTTGGACCAGGTTAAATTTTGTCGTTTGGTAATGGGTTAATAGTTTATCTCTAAAGAAAAGGCCAAATATCAACAGGGTTTTTTCTGCCAGAATAATTATCTGAATACTTGTACAAAGCATCATAAGCAGGTCAGGTTTTTTTTTTCAACAATTCTTGAAATAGTCTTTGTCTAATTCTCGGGAATTTTTAAGAATTGCAAGAAACACAACTTTCGATAGACTAAACCAAATGGTTTCACATAGGGTTCTGAAGAAAAATACAGTGTAATGGATTTAGAATACCATCACTCTCTCTTATCTGGAGCTCTGAATTGCACAAATTTCTTAATTTCAGCCCAATTTATTTTCTGCAAAACTCTTTAATTTTCGACAAGTTCAAAATCTTTGTGTGGTAACAGATCAATGTTTCTAACTCATTACCAAACGACAATATTTTAAGTTCGTCCAAATCGAAAGCATTTGCAGACGACAATATAAAAGTGAATGAAAATTTGAAATTTGTTTTGTGAAGGGTAGAAAAAATTGTAGGAAAAGGAGAAAATGCTGGTTATCAGCATTTTCTCCTTTTCCCAAAATGTTTTCTAAAGGCTTCTCAGGGGCATCAAAAGTAGGGATTGTGTGGTAATGGGTCAAAAGATAAATTAATTTTACCTGATTATAAATCAATTATCCTACAGTTACAATTTACAAAAATGTCATCTATATCACACTGGTCAACCAAAAGAAGGTCCTGCATATCACATTGTAAAATATTACTGACATGTACCTTCCACCCATTTCCTCATCCAGCTTTCTATAGCAGATGACAATTGAAGACGTTGATACATGAAGAAAATGCTCACAAAAAAGGTTGACTCTTTTTTAATCTATTGCGACCATTACCATGAAGTTCTTTCCAAAAAAAGAATTAATGATCAGTTATTCCATGTATTTATTTATCTTTTATTTCATTTGTTTCTGTTAATTTAACTCTTCACCCACAAGCAGATTTCTGACTTGTTCATATCAAAAGCCATACTTTAACTCTTTACCACACAATAAAATTTTAGACTGGTTCAAATTGAAAGCATTTTCAGACGACAAAAAAAAAGTGACTGAAAATTTGAAATTTGTTCTGGGAAGGGTAGAAAACATTGTCGGAAAAGGAGAAAATGCTGGTTACCAGCATTTTCCTCTTTTCCCAGTGTTTTCAAAAGGCTTCTCTCTCAGGGGCGTCAAAATTAGGGATATTGTGGTAATGGGTTAAAATGTGTCTCACACCACTGTTTTATCTTTTGTAGGCTAGAAGAAATTGTGGAAAAAGTAGAAATTGCTTTTTACCACCACTTTCTTCTTTTTCTTGGTTGTTATAACTTTTTTCAAATCAAAAGCCTTTGCTGTCAACATACTAAATGTGTCTCAAAACAATGCTCTGCCTTTATAATGTAGTAGAAAAAATTGTGGATAAAGGACAAATTGTTGGTATTCTACATTTTTTCCTCTTCCTAAAATATTTTCAAAATCCATCTTTCACAGACTCCTAAAAATTTATACTGTCTTGTAGAGTACCTTACTATGAGGAGATTTTAGATTTGTCCAAATTGTCTATGAAGAGTGAAAAAAAAATATTTTGAGAAAATGCTGTTTACCAATTTTATCACCTTTTAACATTACGTTCTCTAAAAGCCTTCCTTCTTAGAGGTTATGGTCAGTACCGTTTGAGAGAGAGAGGTAAGAAAAGTGCCCAAAAAATCATGACACGAGTAAAGGGTACCTCTTGCCACACAACCAATTTTTAGGCTGGACCGAAATGGAAGCATTTGCAGACAACATAAAATGGGTATGTTATGATTGGATTATGTCAAAAGAGGAAGATGACATCATGGGAAAAAGAGAAAAATGCTGATCAACAGCATTTTACCATTTTTCCACAATGTTTACAAAAGCCTGCTCTATTAGGATTGCTAAAACTGAGGATTGTTCTGTAAAGGATTAATTAATTAACCAATGACTCATTAACCCTTTACCACAAAATCCAAAGTTTACATAACCTAGATAAATACAGCTTTGGAAAGCATTGTAGGAAGAGGAGAAAATGCTGGTATCCAGCATTTTCTCCTTTTCCCACAATGTTTTATACCCTATCAAAGACGGAAATCATCAATTTAACAGCATTTCATTTATTGTCTGCTTTCTTTTAGTCCACTAAAACTGTTATCGTGTAATACAGGGTTAAATGAGCAAACCATTTAGCATAAATCACAAAAACAGTTCAAAGTGACAGAAAAAATGTTGACATGACAACTGGGTGGGTTGCACAAACAGGTTTTTTGAAGGCCCTTCCTTGTGGCTCATTTTTTCTAAACTCTTTACCAAAATATAGACTTGTTCAAACTCGGAGTATTTGCAGACAACAAATTAAATGTGATTCAAAAACTAAAATTTGCTTTTCACACTGGTTAAAAAACATTGTGGGAAACGGTGGAAAAAACAGTCATCTGCATTTTTTCTCTTTTTCCTGCAATGTTTTTCCATAGCTATCTTTGTCATGGTTGTTAAAGCTCAAGTTTGTTTGGAAAAGGGTTAACTGTTTACCACACAATCCTTTAAGTTTCAACAACTCTGAAAAAGGAGGCTTTTGAAAACATTATGGGAAGAGGAGAAAATGCTGGTATAACCAGCATTTTCTCCTCTTCCCACATTGCTTTCCACCCAAGCAACACAAAAAACTTTTAGGTATTATATGAATGAGCCATACTCTGACAAAAAGGGGGCTAAATAACTCTTTACCAAACTACAATGTTTTCGACTGGTCCAAATTGAAAGCACTTGCACTGACGACAAAATAAAAGTGACTGAAGATTTGAAATTTGTTCTGAGAATGGAAGAAAACATTGTGGGAAAAGGAGAAAATGCTGGTTACCAGCATTTTCTCCTTTTCTCACAATGTTTTCTAAAGGCTTCTTTTCTCAGGGTCGTCAAAAGTAGGGATTGTGTGGTAATGGGTTAATGCATCTCCATGCTGCGTGATACCTAACAAGTCATCACATAATTATGGATCCATAAAATCAGAAAACGACAAAATAAAAGTGACTGAAGATTTGAAATTTGTTTTGAGAATGGAAGAAAACATTGTGGGAATAGGAGAAAATGCTGGTTACCAACATTTTCTCCTTTTCCCACAATATTTTCTAAAGGCTTCTTTCTCAGGGGCGTCAAAAGTAGGGATTGTGTGTTAATGGGTAAATGCAGCTCCATGCTTTATGATACCAAGCAAGTCATCACATAATTATGGATCCATAATTTTTTTTCCAAAGACCTGACTGAATCATTAGGTAGAATGATCTTTTGACAAGCAGAAAATATAAAGATAGCTGAAAGTTTCAACCCATGTCAAGCCTGGGTTCAATACTTTTTATAAATGCTTTAAGCCCCCTTTTCAAGGTGCATGAGTCAAATACAATTTCTGCATATTTTTTGCATCCTTGCAGTACTAAAACTACTTCACACCTCATTATTATTATTTTTTTCTTGTCTCGAAATACACATTAAGGGATTTTCCATTCATAACCAACCATTAAAGCTTTGTTGGAAGTTAACAGTCTTGTGGAATCTTGTGTGCAACTACTGTTTACCTTTTCACACGCCTACTTTTTATTATTTGTCTTTTTTTTTAATCAAAGAGGGCATGATGAAAAGTGTACAATGTACCTTTATAAAAAGATGTTTGAAGAGTGCTCTTTTCGCTTTAAAAAATCAAAGCGTTGAGAACGCTGAAGTGGTATTTGTCAAGGAAACCCATTATGGGGAATAAATAGCTTAAAAGAAAAAGAGAAATATTGTTCAAATATTGGCTTAAAAAGTCAACCCACTAAGCAAATGAATACCTTTCAGTTGAAGGGAGAGTGCTCATGTTAAATTAAAACTATAATTTTGAAATATCTTTAGCCTTTTACATTTAATTTCCAGCATTACAATCATTTACTTCAATCTATAAATATTCATGAGCAATCACATGGAGAAGCGCGCAATCATAGGACGATTTTATTTTAATATGCCATTTCAAATTACATATCTGAGTGCTACAGAAAAACTCATTTGCCTGAGAAAAAATGAGTTTAACTGGGTTTATTTCCTTCGGCATTGCACAAAATAAGATACATGGTTATCAAAATTCAATCTTGAACTCATAGTGGTATTGTCTTCGACAGGCATGCCACTAAAATAGATTAAACAAAAAGTGATAGTTTTTTATTGCACAGAAACATGTTTTGCCTCAGATTTCAGTCAGGATTTCTCTCCAGATGACAAAATTTAAAACTTGTCCAAGCTTGAAGCATTTGCTGGGAAATAGGATTTTCTCATCCAACAATCTTTCTCTATATTCTTCACAAATCCTGTTAATTGACCTACATTACCTATTAGTCTGCAAAATTCATGTTTTCAGTTTGGACAAGTCTATGTTTTTACTTCAGCTGTCTTCAAAGAGAAGGTCTTGGTATTGTTGTAACCCTTGTTTCCTTGTGGTGTCCATCATCATGCAAAAAATTTGACAGTTTGTAAAATCAGTTATTTCTGAAATATTTACTGCAAACTCAGGCACATTGTTAACTATCAAATAGGTAATCTATAAAACAAGGGCAGGTAACAAAGGTAGGTATTTTTACACAGTTATGGCCCTTTTTTCCCACAAAAATTTTTTACCTTAAAAAGTGCATGTGGTCGAATAGTGGCACTAGCTCTTGTTGGTCTTGATGTAGACCCTTTTCAGCACAAAATAAGTTAAACAAAAGGAAACTGTTCATATCAATGTGTCGATATATATCGAAGTATCCTCTAACCACAAATATTTCTACAGACATTATTGCTCCAAACTTTGTGTTTATAATGAGTCTTACCATGTGAGACATTTTTCAACTTGGATCTGGGGGCATCCAATATAATGTCACACAGTGAGAGGTTGCTAAAGAGGAAGATAAAGGAAGTAATGGTCAGTAATAAGTCACTGCTGGTCAGCCCCCCAGGTTAATTGTTTTTTGACCTGATGAAATAATGACCAGCTACAGGTATTTAGAGCTGTCAACAAGCTGTCAATTGACAGCCCTTTAGCATGTGATATATGAGCCATGATGCCCTGATAAAAAGAGGCTTAATAAGTACATGCATCTCTGTGATGCATTAACTCTCTATCAAATGACAATATTTTAGACTGGTCCAAATTGAAAGCAATTGCAGATGACAAAACAAAAGTGACTGAAAATTTGAAATTTGTTTTGTGAAGGGTAGAAAACATTGTGGGAAAAGGAGAAAATGCTGGTTACCAGCATTTTCTCCTTTTCCCACAATGTTTTCTAAAGGCTTCTTTCTCAGGGGCATCAAAATTAGGGATTGTGTGGTAATGGGTTAACTCTTTACCAAATGACAAAACTTTAGACACTTCCAAATTGAAAGCACTTGCAGATGAGAAAATAAACATAACTCAAAAATTGAAATTTGTTTCCAACAGGGGAGAAAGCATTGTGGGAAATGGAGAAAATGTTGGTAACCAGCTTTTTTCTCCTTTCCCCACAATGTTTTCAAAAGGCTTCTACTCCAGGGTCGTAAAAACTAGGGACTGTTTGGTAAAGGATTAATCATTATACCAAGCAAGTCATCACCCAATGCCTGATGGATCTATAAAATATATTTTGTTGAACAAACAAGGAATAACTATACTCTGACATGAAGAAAACTTCAAAATAAAGACAGCGAAAAGTATTGACCTATGTTAGCCTGCACAGGCTGACAAGGGTCGATAATTTTTGCACATCCATTTAGCCCCCTTTTTGCAGAGCATGTCTCATGTCAATGATCTGACAGAAGTAACTGTTGTTGTTTGCTGTTAAAACTCTTTACCACACAGTCCCGACTTTCGACGACCCTGAGATAGAAGCCTTTTGAAAACATTGTGGGAAAAGGAGAAAATGCTGGTTACCAGCATTTTCTCCTTTTCCTACAGTGTTTTCAAAAGGCTTCTTTATCAGGGGCGTCAAAAGTAGGGATTGTGTGGTAATGGGTTAAGCAGTTTTCAACATTATATCAGATATATCACAACAATAGTTCACATACTCAGGCATGTACCAGGGATACCAACACTAGGCTAGGTCTTAACGGATCTTTGCCTTAGGATACTCCAACAAAACAAAGAAAACCTTGGCAAATTGTCATAAGTTTCATTTCAGATGAAAACTTTATGAAACCATCCCAAACAACTTTCTTTTCCTGTAAGTAAAGATCCTACTTGTCATAAGTATTTATATGTGAGAGTGCAATTAGGCAATAAAATGCAGATTTTTTGTTATTTAACCCTTAACCATACAATATTGAATTTTTCCCTAATCAAAAAGGATAAACTAGATACAAAACACTGTGGTGAACAGCATTTTCTCCTTTTCCCAAAATGTTTTCTACTCTTTCAGACTCATCCATCTTTCCCAAATTTAGTTTATTATCTGCAAATGCTTTCAGTCTGGACCAGTCTAAAATTTTGTCATTTGCTTAACCCATTACCACACAATCCCTACTTTTTGACGCCCCTGAGAAAGAAGGCTTTAGAAAACATTGTGGGAAAAGGAGAAAATGCTGGTAACCAGTATTTTCTCCTTTCCCACAATGTTTTCTACCCTTTACAACACAAATTTCAAATTTTCAGTCACTTTAACTTTTTCGTCTGCAAATGCTTTCAATTTGGACAAGTCTAAAATTTTGTCGTCTGGTAATGAGTTAACTCTTTACCACACGAGAAAATTTTAGACTGGTCCAAATTGAAAGCATTAATTTTGCAGACGACAAAATATTAAAGGTGACTGAAAAATTGAATTTTGCTCTGGGAAGGGTAGAAAACACTGTGAGAAAGGAGAAAATGCTGGTTACCAGCATTTTCTCCTTTTCCCACAGTGTTTTCAAAAGGTTTCTCTCGCAGGGGTGTCAAAAGTAGGGATTGTGTGCTAATGGGTTAAGAGTTAACCCTTCACCAATTTACAATCCCTGGTCTTTACGACTCTGAGATAGAAGCCTTTTCAAAACATTTCAGGAAAAGGAGAAAATGCTGGTTACTTTTTCCCCCACACTATTTTTCACCCTTCCCTAGTCAAATTTCAATTTTTAAATCACATTTATCTTAATATGTTGTCTACAAATACTTTCAATTTGAACCAGTCTAAAAATTTTGTTGTTTGGTAAAGAGTTAAAGGTTGTTTCAGCAAAAACAGCCAACACAGTATGAGAAGACGGGAGATCCAATATCAGACCTCAAATCTTGATCTACCGGTATATTGTCTGCAAAAGAAACAGCCAATATGATTTTACCCGCTAAAGGACAACTGATACCTCCAATTCTATCAAATAGGCGACACAGTCATCAGGAAATATCAACTTAAGTTTAACAATCAACATCCTTAAATGGCTTATCAACAATGTCATACTTACACATGTAACTCTTTACCATACAATCCAAAGTTTTAACAACCCTGAGAAAGAAAGCCTTTAAAAACATTGTGAAAAAAGGGAAAAATACCGGTAACCAGCATTTTTTCCATTTCCCTTAATGCTTTTTTACCCTTTCACTGACAACCAGCAATAGTTGTACTATATTTGATTTGTAGCATGAAAATGCTTTGAACTTGGTCAAGTCGAAACCTTTGTCGTTTGGTAAAGTTAAGTCTTCACCCAACAATCCCATGTTTTAATGATTCGTAGGTGGAAACTTGGACAACATTGTAGAAATGGGAAGAAAAACACTGGTAAACAGCATTTTTATCCTGTTATCTCAATATTTTTAGCCATCTAATTACATCAAATTATCATTTTGGGTCATCTTTATGTTATTGTATGCTAATGCTTTGACTCTCTGGATAGTCAACAAGTCAAAATTTTGTTGTTGGGTAAAGAGACTAACAATTTGTCTCATTCATAACGTTTAACTCTTTACCACACAGTCCCTACTTTTAACGACCCTGAGACAGAAAACCTTTGAAAACATTGTGGGAAAAGGAGAAAATGCTGATAACAGGAATTTTCTCCTTTTCCCACAATGTTTTCTACCCTTCCCAAACCAAATTTCAAATTTTCAGTCACATTTATGTTGTCGTCTGCAAATGCTTTCAATTTGGATCAGCCTAAAATTTTGTCGTTTGGTAAAGAGTTAAACAAAATAACACCGACATGTCTAAAAGCATTAGCAGACAACAAAATGAATATGAATCAGAGATTGAAAATTGTATTGGAACAGAAAGAAAACATTGTGGGAAAAGGAGAAAATGCTGGTTATCAGCATTTTCTCCTCTTCCCACCATGCTTTCAAAACGGCTTCTTTCTCAGGGTCATTAAAAGTTGTGATTTGTGGTAGAGGCGTAACCCTTTACCACCCAGTCCTAACAACCACCAAAGAGAAAGCTTTTGAAAGCAATGTGGGTAAAGAAGAAAATGCTGGCCACCAGTATTTTCTTCTTTTCCCAAAATGTTTTCTACCCATTGAAAAATTGCAAGAAAGATTGCACCATATGAGCCACAATGAAATTGTCATCAGAAAATTAATGATTTCAATTAGGACAATGCTAAAATTTTGCCATCTGATATGGATTGAAATGCCAAATACATGGAAACTCGTAATCAGAGGGTGGCACCTAACATGGATGATGCAAGTCAAATGGTGCAGGGTTTAGCTGCTCAGATGGCAACCTGCAGGGCTTGAAGAACTTTTATCTAATCAAAAACCTATTCTAAGGATTGATACAATGCAACCGGAAATTTTTGCATTTCATGAAAGCGACTTTTCTGTTTGCATTTTTACAACTATAATACCAACAAGTGCCTTGAACTTAAGCAAACATTTCCATGTGCAAAATGTCCATCGTTAGTAATTTGCAAATTAGACCAGTAAAGCTGAAAGTATAATTATGCAGACTATGAAATAATTGTGACTGTAAAATTGTAGCTCATATTTGGAAGGGTAGGAAATATTGTGGGAAATGTAGAAAATGCTGGTGTTTTAGCCCTTTACCATACATCCCCAATTTTTAATGACACTTTCAAAGAAAACCCTTAAAAACATAGTGGGAAGAGATGAAAATGTAATTTCTGGTCACCAGCATTTTCTTCTTTCTCTGCTATGTTCCTCAAAGTATTCTTTGTGTCATCACGTGAGACTGAAGGTCGAGCTAGATGCCAAACTTTTTCTTATCCAGCGAAAAGTAAATACAACTATCACGAAAGTCACTACAGTATAATATTCCTTTTTTTATACCTACACCTTTTCAACAACAAAATATTGCAAATTATTGACATTTTGATTAAAAAAAAAATGTAAATCAAATAATAGTGTAGTAGATAATAACTTCATTTTTATGAAAGTGGGATAAATATTGAACAGCAAAAATTTTGACCAATTAAGTTGCAAATGAATATAATATTATAACTATATCATGACATGTGAATTACATCACTATGTCATCTTACCATATTTGGAACCATATTTTGGGCAACCGGGAGAAAAAATACTAGTACCTGTGATATTTGTGTTGTTGCACCTAGAGACTGGAGAGATAACAACATATCAGCCTTGTACGATCTGAAAGCACTTGAAGATGGCAGAAAAAAATGGGCATAAACTGTAGGGTTTGTTAAAAGGATATAGAACAATTTGGAAAAAGGATATAATGCTGATTACCGGCATTTTCTTCTTTTCTCATGATGGTTTCAAAGGCAATCATTCTTGAGTTTATTACAACTCCGGACTGATTGATTGGTAAAGGGCCAATGACCAACCAGAGGAATTATTGTTTCATTACAACTGTCAAAAGCTTTGTAAATAAACACTTCAAGGCTCTTTTTGATTAACAATTTACCTCCTGACGACAACCTCTTGCCCCACCTATGGAAGGCCAGCGAGTTAAAATAGGCAATGGCACTGTGTACATTGTGATTCCATATGTTAACTGCTATTTTAAAACATCTTGTTCTCCGAGAATACTCAATTTATTTTGTCACTGATGTTTTAAAAAGCCATTTCTGTCAGGGCTGTTTAAAGATTCAGTGCCAGAATTTTGCAAGGAATAGTGGGAATGTCATATGATTAAAATCATTCATCTATCATGTTAGATCCTACTCAAATCTGTTTGATAATGTTAAATATTATGAAGTTTCATGCCAAAAGTCATTTTCTACTTTCAAAAGAAGGTATCAGTCAGATCAATTTTGTCTTGTAAGGAATTAAAGCCCCATGAAAGTCCAAAAATAGGTAATTTTCCACAGTTTATAACTCAACAAGAGGGCCATGATGACCCTGAGTCACTCACCTAGGCCTTTTCATCAAACATGACCAATTTCCAATATATTCAGAGGTAATAAGCCAAACCATCTGACAAACACTCATTAGTATTGGGCTTACAAACATGGCCTCTAGAATGCACACAAGCTTTTTCTAGAATTTGTTTCAGATGCCTACTTGACATGTAGAAATTATCCAGAAATACATTCCGACAAACTTTCAAGTGTATTTGAGAGAAAATGTGACTTGTAGGGTGTATAAAAAGGATTTTCTGAGATTTGACCAAGTGACCTTGTTTTTTATCCAACATGACCCATATTCATATTATTGAGATATTATCAAGACAAACATTCAAAACAAATTTCAAAATTATTGGACTGAAAATGTGGCCTCTAGAGTGTACATATGGTTTTTCAAAGATGAAACTTGGTGACCTAGTTTTTTTTCCCACATCACCCATTTTCAAACTCATGCAAGATATCATCAACAAAAAGATTCTATCAAAAGTTTACAGAATATTGGACTGTAATTATAGTGCAAAAGGTCTTTTCGTTATTTTACCGTGTGACCTAGTTTTTCATCCAACATAAACCATTTCAAACTAGACTAAGAAATTATCAAGACAAACACTCAGACCAAATTTCAAGATTATTGGAATGAAAATGTGGCCCCTACAGCTTATGTAAGGTTTTTCTAAGATTTCACCAGGTGACCTAGTTTTTGATGTGACATGACCCATTTTCAAACTCATCAAAGCTAATATCATGACAAACATTCTGACCAACTTTGAAGAGCATTGGACTGAAAATGTGGCTTTTGGAGCGTGTACATGGTTTTTTAAAGATTTGACCAAGTGACCTTGTTTTTGACCCCACATGGCCCACTTTCAAAATGTCTGCGATTTTATCAAGATAAACATTCTCACCAAATTTCAAAAGTATTGGACAGAAAAAGTGGTTTCTGGAGCATACAATTTTTTTTTTCTTTTAAGATTTGCCCTTGTGACCTAGTTTTTAACCCAACATGGCCCATTTTCAAACTTGTCCGAGATATCATCCGGACAAACATTCTAACCAAGTTTCATGAGTTTTGGACAGAAAATGTGGCCTCTAGAGCATACACAAGGTTTTTCTAAGATTTGACCTAGTGACCTAGTTTTTTACCCAACATGACCCATTTTCAAACTCATCTGGGATATCATCAAGCAAAACACTCTGACAAACTTTCAGGAGTATTGGACTAAATATGTGGCCTCTAGTGCATGTACAAAATTTTTCTAAGATTTGACCCTATGACCTTGTTTCTGACCCTAAATGACTCATTTTCAAACTCATCTGAGAAATCATCAAGGCAAACATTCTGACCAAGTTTCACGATCATCAGAATGAAAACAATGGTCTCTATAGCATACACAAGGTTTTTCTAAGATATGACCTAGCTACCTAGTTTTTGACCCAGACTTGACCCATTTTTAAATTGTCCAATTATCATCAAGGCAAACATTCTGAGCAAGTTTAATGAGTACTGGACTGAAAATGTTGCTTCTAGTGCATACACAAGGTAAAAATTGATTACAGACACCGCATGTCGAACACAACATGATCAGCATAGCTCACCATGAGCACTTTGTACTCAGGTGAGCTAAAAATATACATGATAACCCATCAAAAGACACCTATGTAAGATCGCAGAAAACTCTTAACATGTCAGTTGCCATGATTATGAGTGCAAAAATGCAACAACAAGAGAAATTGGAGATTTACTACGGCCAAGGTCGACACCGATGGGTCCAAACAGTCTATTTTTATATTTAATGACCCTGAGAAAGAAGCCTTTTGAAAACATTGTAGGAAAAGGAGAAAATGCTGGAAACCAGTATTTTCTCCTTTTCCCACAATTTTTCTATCCTTCCCAAATAAGATTTCAATTTTCGAGCCCAATTTATTTTGTCATCAGCATTCTGCCCATCCTTTCAATTCGGATAATCCTACAATTTTGTTGTTTGGTAAAGAGTTAATTCACCTTTTTTCAAGTGACGATTCACTACGCTACTCTACCCTTGGCGGATCGAACTTGATTTTTACATTCCCCCGATACACTTTTTCATTGGATGCAACCAACTCTTAACTGCAACGAATGAAATCGCTCGTAGGATTTCATCTTTGATTAAAATAGAACAAGGTAGCTACATTTCAAATGGAAGGTAAACACATAAACCCACGTGGATGTCTGCTTATCGATTCATTTGTATTCATAAGCGGTTTTTAAAACGATATTTCATTGGCTTTTTAAATATGATGTAAAGGAGGGTAAAAACCAGCATCCAATAGAGGGCGCATCACAGGAATCTCGAAATTCAGCTCAATCAGCTAAGATAAGATCCACGTAGTGATCGTAACTTTGGCTCGGGAAGATGTTTCAAGTATGGATATTTCAGTTATCTGCACTAAATTTGCTTCAGGAATCATAATTATTAATCAATGACTGTTTATTCAGATGTGAGTCTAAATACTAAGACAAAACATGATTAGGCTGAGAAAGAATGTCTGACTTGTCTTGATTTTTTTATGTAAATGACAATTACAAGAAGTAGTAACTTCCATTAAATTTTTTACAAATTTTCTTTTTCACAAATTTATAAAAGAAATTGTTCTCACCTTCCAGGGCACAGCTGATATAAGCATCCATTTTGAAAATTCCTCAGATTTATAAAAAGATAGAGAGAAACAGCAGTTAAAAAAACTCTAAATTAGGCCCAATTTTTTTTTTAATTCCAAAATGAGTTTCCAATGGATCAATGATGAAAAGGCATCTGCTAAAATTCTGTCTTATGCTGATTTAGTTTATTTAACCCTTTACCAGATGACAACATTTTAGCCCTGTACAAACTGAAAGCATTTGCAGACGATGATTTCAATTGGTGCAATTATCTATTGATAGGGAAGAAAACATTGTGGGAAAAGGAGAAAATGCTGGTTACCAGCATTTTCTCCTTTTCCCACAATGTTTTCAAAAGGATTCCTTCCAACAATCATCAAAAGTTCTCATCGTGTGGGAAAGGCTAAAAGTCTGTGGGATTCAATCTGCATCAGAATATCAACTTTTCCTTACATGTTTTCTGGATCATTTTTGAAAATTCTTCAACATGAGTTTCAAACTATAACAATAATCCAAACTGTTTCATAAATGGACAAAATGTATTAATTCCATGGTTTATCATATTGCACTTGTTCTCATAACTATTACTCTCAAACTTCTAAAAAAGTACAGTGAAACAAAGAAAGATGTGAATGAATCACTTTCAGGAAATTTATTAATATACTTCTATATATGACTACACCACAAAATAATACATGGTGGACATTTCATCTTACTCATATGATTGACTCTTTACAAGACAAAATTTTATACCTATCCAAACAGACAGCATTTAAAGATGACATATTAATTGCAATCCAGATGTTGGAATTGGGTCTGTAGAGAAGCAGAACATGATTGTACATAGTATCCAGTATTTTCTCCTTTTCCAACAATGTTTTTATTAAAAGCTTGACTCTCTTAGTTTTAAGGGTCTGTAACACACATGATTGTGTGACAAGGTTTAGTTATGAAGGACCTATCTCCTTACATACTTCACCATACAATCCCATGTTTTAACAAAACTGTGGGCGATGTTTGTTGCAAACTTATGAGAAATAGAAGCAAATGCTGATAACCAATATTTTCTCCTTTTCCTTCTAAATGTTTCCTATCTCTTAAGGACAAACCATTTGCACCACAATGAGTTTGTTGCCTTCAGATGCTTTCAAAATGGACAAAACCTCATATTCTGTTGCGTGTTAATGGGTGCATACAAACACTTTTGCTTCCTGACCATCTTTATTGTAAGTGGTTTACAGCTTCCGTGTCGGATTGCAGGTCGATTGTTCAAAGCCTTGTTTGTATTCTGTCAACAGTGAAACAATCTTTTACTCATTTCCATATTTATAACAATCTACCACACAAGCCCTTCTTTTAATGACCCCAAGAAAGAAGCCTATAGAAAACATTGTGAGAAAAGGAGGAAATGCTGGTTAAACCAGCATTTTCCCACAATATTTTCTAACCCATCAAAGTCAGAGATCATCCTAATAAAAGCATTCAGTTTGTTGTCAGCATTTGCTTAGAATTTGGTCTAATGTCCAAACAATTGGCATAAATTGTAGAGAGTTAAAAGACCTGCGCTCAGTGGCCTGCTGTTTCTTTGTCAACAGTATTCTGTTTGTGGTTGTTTTTTTTGTGTGTGACTTTTATACTCTCAACCAAATAATCAAGGAAAAGCAAACTAAAAGGAATGTTGACAACAGGCAAAGAAAAAGGAGAAAATGTTAGAATGTTTATAAAGCATTCACTCTTTTTCCCACCAAGTTTTCTACCCAATCCAAAGGTATATTCTATTATGTAAGCCAAATTAAAGTTTCACGAAATTCTGTCCTATGGTATTGGAGAATACTCCCATATGGATAAACGGACAGATGGACAGACAGACAGACAATGCTAAAACTATTTCCCTCTGCCTTCGGGGGGCGATAAAAAGTGAAAGTAATAAAGAAACATGGCATGATACCGGAAAATGCCCCGCCATAAATTGCGGAAACTCATGAAAATCAAAATTATGTGTCAAATAATTGCAACTGATTTATGGATTCATTTCGTATATATCAAATACAATATTTGTCAACAGAATGAAGCTGAAAATTTTATTAAATTTCTTCTCTTAACTCAGAAAACAATGCCACACACATGTATGCATTGACTGTAATTAGCATAGGGGCATTTGCAGGTATTATGCCAAAAACATTTGTGGTCCATTATACAGATAATCAATTATAATGAAAACTTTACATGGAACACCTTAGTCCATACAAATTTCTATTTTTTGGTCTGAATAATCTGGTTTTGACCCAGGAAAAGGGTATGTTAGTAACTTCCTGTATGAATATACCCGTGAAATTTAACCATTTACAAAACAATCCAGTTTTTTGACAACCCTGATGTATGTGACTTTTGTAAACATTGTGGAAAAAGAGAAAATGCTGAAACCCAGTCATTTCTCCCTTTCCAGAATGTTTTCTGAACTTCAACAGACAAGTCACATAAAAGCCATGTACCGGTAATTTGTCAGCTGTAAATGGTTCTAATTTTGAACTGTCTGGTGCTCTGTGGTAAAGGAAAACTCGCTCTTTTTTGCACCTAAAGTAAACATAATCTGTAGTGTAAACTTATCTGGCAAAAATTTCTAACGATAATTGTTATGTCATCCAAATCTTCTGTGATTGTAGGCCCTGTTCAATGAACTGAATTTACACCATTATGCATTTTGATATAAATTGAGTAAATATAACAGAGGATCAAGTTAAAACAATATTATTTCAGGATAATGTGTCAATAGAATAATTATAATTTACACTTGTATTGTGAACTTTACACTGAAGACAAATCTTAGATTCCTGTAAGTTGAAAGCTTTGATCCACAGACTTCAAATTTTTATTGTGATTCAATAGAAGCAAAGGTCAACAAGGTAGAAAACATTGTGGGAAAGGGGAATATGCTGGTTACCAGAATGTTCTCCTTTTCCCACAAGGTTTTCAAAAATCTAATTGTGGGAACTGTAAATTGTGGGTGAAGGGTTAATGGGCCAGTTTGTCTTTTTTTGATAGCAGACACATAAAAGCCATATAGTTTTTCATCTCATTCTCAAACACACACACTCTTTCCTAGTTCACAATCAAAGCTTTTTGCCACCGCCTTCTTATACTTACCTTGCATTCAATATTTTTTTGTAGCCATTTGTTGGTGGCCAACCAACAAAAATGCAAGATCAGCATACAAGAGAAAATTCTGATATAAAATTTGATTGGTTAACCCAGTTACAAAAAAAATAATGTCACATAGTCTTGATACATGGGTATCAACCTATATCATAGTATACGTCATTGGAGATATTTTAAATGTGCCATTTTCGTTTTAAAAAGATAAGTTTTTCAGCCTGTACATTATTGTTATCAATTGAAGATCTGTCCAAACAAAGCAGTGCATATGGTACCTGACAACTTCCTTCATTAGTATACATTAATATTTTGTTCATTAGTTTTGTTGATTTTGCAATTACCTCCGCACAATTTTCGAAGCTGGTCACACATGTGCGATTTAAAAATAGATGTTGTATACAATGCGTACATGTTGTATACAATTGTGTTGAAGTGTTAACCGGTAGAGCTACAACATGGTTTCATGGCATTTTGATTTCACGAATTGGACAAATGTATTTACCGTCACCAGATGAAGTAGGTATTATAAGTAAATTTTAGATATATATATCTTTTTAAAGTAATTAATCTGCACTTTACGCACAAAATAGCGGCTATTCCGACACCCCTGCTATGACGTAGGTTGTCACCCATGTGATAACTTCTGATACATGCTAATGTATTTACGAGGGACACTTTTTAAGTTCATAGAGTAGGGCCGTCTTTTTAAAACCGCTTGAAATATCAAAATTTTATTTATCTAAGACTTTCGAAATATGCCCCGTCTGCCTCCACACACATTTTACACCAATCTACTCATTTCCGGAACGCCGCCCGGTAGTCCTCTTTAGGTATATGTTGCAGACACCGGTAGACCGCACTGCCTATACCACAACGGGATTCAAAACGGTGCCCTGCCAGCATTTCCTTTAGTCTTGGGAACAACCAAAAGTCACAGGGGGACAGGTCAGGGCTGTATGGGGGATGATGGAAGACATCGAGCCCACATTCTTTCAGATATTCCTGTACCATAGCAGATTTATGGGCCGGTGCATTATCATGGATTAATTTAAGGCCGCAGACACCGGTGCGCGGTCTGCGTTTCTGATAGAAATCAACAAGTTGAGTAAGAACACTTTCTCTGTAAAACTTTCCCGTGGCAGAACTACCTTTTGGGACTGGAATTTGAAGGACTGGACCTTTCGAATCAAAGAATATTACATACAACATGCGATTTGATGCGCTCAATGACAGGTCTGTCGCCCTCAGATGAAACACAAACCTTATTTTTAACCTTAGAATCGGGTCGAAAATGATAGATCCAGGTTTCATCACCTGTAACTATCTCTTCCAAACGACGTGGGTCACATTTATCATATTTTTCTATAACGTGCGATGCAAGTCTAACCCCACTTTGTTTCTGCTCGTCAGTGAGCAAAATGGGGCACACAGTGCGCGCAGATCTTACATAGCCCAAGTCCTTCAGGTAAGATCTTCAAAACACTTGACGAATGAATGCCACTCAATTCTTCTATCTCTTGCACGGTATAACAAGCGTCTTCCTCAATTAACGTTTTCACAGTAGCAATGTTCTTTTCCATCAAAACGGAAACAGGCCAACCCATCCAAGGGTCATTTTCAATGACTCCCGACCATCATTAAAACGACGTACCACTTGCAAACTGTAGCATATTTTTTTAAAAGTACCATTCCCATAAACTTTTTGCAAATCAGCATGAATTTCTGTTGCAGGAAACCCGAGCTGTGCTCGAATCTCACAATATACCCTCTGTTCAGAGATTTTTCCATCCATATTGAACACTATATTTTACTATAGTGTATAAAACCACATGTTGAAAGTACCGTTCAAGAGAGGAATGATTACGCAATTTCTGTGTAAAAAATCGTGCAACTTTATAATCGCGTTAAAAAGTTATAGGCTTACTCTACGAACTTAAAAAGTGTCCCTCGTATTTGATACAGTGTTACATGTAGCTATAAATTTGGTGTAAAACAATCATGGATCCTTTCAGTTTAATTTCAAAAGCATCAAAATATACCACCTGAAATATCGTTTGGTAATACATGTAGATTAGTCTTAGAGAATAAATTGCTGGCTTATATTTTGTTTCTGAAAGGAAATTAAACAATGTCACAAATGTTCATAATATCTAAACTGAGCAAAGACTGCGTTACCAGAAGATCTTTAATTTCTCTTTATTTTTCTCACATTTTTTTTCCTCCTGTTATCTGTTCTTCAATATTTTTCAACTAGGAAGGACCCAAAGATGCATGTCATGTATGGGTTTTGTAACCCTTTACCAAACAATCCCTAGTTTTAACTACCCTGTGGCAGAAGCTTTCTGAAAACCCTGTCGGAAAAGAAAAAAATGCTGGTTACCAGCATTTTCTCCTTTTCCCACACTGCTAAATTCTACTATTCAAAAGTCAAACTTAAACTTTTGAGTCACATTTATTTTGATATCTGCAAAAGCTTTTGATTTGAAAAAGTCTAGACTTTTGTCGTACGATAAAGAGTTAACTCTACCTGTCAGACAAGAAAATTCTGAGCCCATCTCTATCACAATCATTTGCCAATGATTTTTGTGGGTTAAATAATGGGTTTTTCCATGAAAGAGCTAGAAATATTTTGGGAAAAGGAAATTTACCGGTCAACAGAATTTGATTCTATCCCCATGTTATTTTCAAACATGTTTCTCCTCTTTAAACACTTGGCAGTTTAGTATTGGGTTAACCCATTACCACACAATCCCTACTTCTGACGACCCTGAAAAAGAAGCCTTTGGAAAACATTTTGGGAAAAGGAGAAAATGCTGGTAACCAGCATTTTCTCCTTTTCCCACAGTTTTAATTGCCGCCCTTCACAAAACGAATTTCAAATTTTCCATCACTTTTATTTTGTCGTCTGCAAATGCTTTCGATTTGGACAAGCCTTAGATATTGTAGTTTGGTAATGGGTTAAACTATGGATAATCCACAAATCTATAATCCAGAGCTCCGGATAAGAGGGAGTGATGGTATTCTAAATCCATTATTCCTCGTTTAAACCCTAAGTTGTGGGTACTCATTAGAATCGTCTCATTGAGACGATTCTTATGAGCACCCATAATATACGGTTTGGTGCAGAATATTCAATATTTTTTATTCTAAAATAAAAATTACTCCCTCTGTCTAGAGCCCTGTAATCTCCATGTTTTTTTTTACAGACTTTAAGGTAATAGGTCATAACCTAACAAAATTAATTCCATTTTAGAAAATTTCAACCAATAATTTACTGACTTTGTAAAGCAGACTGCACTTTCACAGCCTACAGGGTAACCAGCATTTTCTCCTTTTCCAACAATTTTTTTCTACCCTTTGCAAGAGAAATTCCATTTTTTCAGTCACATTTATTTTGTTGTCTGCAAATGCTTTAAATTTGGACAGATCTAAAATTTTGTCTTTAGGGTAAGGAGTCAACCCATTACCACTTGTAATCCCGACTTTTGACTACCCTGAGAGAGAAGCCTTTTGAAAATATTGTGGGAAAAAGGAGAAAATGCTGGTAACCAGCATTTTCTCCTTTTCCCACAATGTTTTCTACCCTTTACAAGACAAATTTCATTTTTTCATTCACATTTATTTTGTCGTCTGCAATTAATGCTTTCAATTTGGCCAGTTCTAAATTTTTGTCTGTTAGTAAGGAGTTAAACAATAGCAAGATATGCATTTGCAGTAGATGTTGTCAAAGAATGCTTTGAAATTAGTCTGTGAAAAGGATGGAAAACATGATTCCAAGAGGCGAATCATCTTTGCAAGCCCATCTTTGCAAGCCCAGGCCTACGATTCACTACGTTGCTCTACCCTTGGCAGATCGCACTTGGTTTTTACGTTCACCCGATAAGCTTTTTCATTGGATACAGCCAGCTCTAGCTGCAACGAATGAAATTGCTCATAGCATTTCATCTTTGATAAAAATAGAACAAGGTCTCTACCTTTCGAATAAAAGGTAAAACATGGAAACCTATGTGGATGTCTGCTTATCGCTTCATGTGTATTCATAAGCAGTTTGTAGAACGATATTTCATTCGCTTTTAGAAACATGATGTAAAGGGGAGTAATAACCAGCATCCAATAGAGGGTGCATCGCAGGAATCTCAAAATCGGGCTCAATCAGCCAAGGTAAGATCCACGTAGTGATCGTAAACTTGGCTCACGAAGATGGAGGCGAATGTGTTACACTAGACAATGTTACCCCATTTTGGTGCTTAAAGTTTGCCGATTGATTTCTCTGTGCTGTGCTCTAACCCAGTCTATTGACAACTGAGAAATGAAAAAGTGTCTAAAAACAAAATAAATTCAAAGATAACCCTGTCATCAACCTTCATCTACAAATACATATTAATCCTTTACTAGATGACAAAATTTTAGCCCTGTCAAAATTGAAAGCATTTGCAGACGACAATTTCAATGTGGCTCAAATGGTGCAATTGTTTATTGACAGGGAAGAAAACGTTATGGGAAAAGGAGAAAATGCTGGTTACCAGAATTTTCTCCTTTTCCCACAATATTTTCAAAAGGCTTCTTTCCAAGGGCCGTCAAAATATGTCATTATGTGGGAAAGGGTTAACCCTTAACCTGCTAAGTAAGTGAAATGAAACTTATTTACCCTTTACCAAACGACAAAATTTTAGACTGGTCCAAATCGAAAGCACTTGCAGACAACAAAACAAGAGTAACTCAAAAATTGAAATTTGTTTCCAGTAGGATAGAAAACATTGTTGGAAAAGAAGAAAATGCTAGTA
The DNA here is from genome assembly GCA_943736015.1 of Tridacna crocea. Classification (NCBI taxonomy): domain Eukaryota; kingdom Metazoa; phylum Mollusca; class Bivalvia; order Cardiida; family Cardiidae; genus Tridacna; species Tridacna crocea. The sequence continues at coordinate 15,828,096 of OX031065.1, forward strand.
ACCAGCATTTTCTTCTTGTCCGACAATGCTTTCTGCCCTATCACAAAGAAATTTCATCAGTTGAGACACATTTATTTTGTCCTCTGCAATAAGTTTCAATTTGCACAAGTCTAAAAGCTTTGTCATTTGGTAAAGAGTTAACCCATTACCACACAATCCCTACTTTTGATGCCCTTGAGAAAGAAGCCTATAGAAAACATTGTGGGAAAAGGAGTAAATGCTGGTAACCAGCATTTTCTCCTTTTTCTACAATGTTTTCTACCCTTCACAAAACAAATTTCAAATTCTCATTCACTTTTATTTTGTCATCTGAAATGCTTTTGATTTGGACAAACCTAATATTTTGTTGTGTCAGGTAATGAGTTAAAGTAATGTTTGAGGGAGTTACCTGATAAGCCCTGAGATTTACTGCCCATGACAGTTTTATAACTAATGATAGATCTATATATCACATAGATTATCACAAAGTACATAGACAAAAGACATTTGGCCTGCGACATGAGAAAATGGGTTTTTGGATGTTTCCCACAATGTTTTCTATCCTACTAATGTCAGATTAACATTTATTTTGTCATCTGCAAATACTGTCAATTTGGACAAGTCTAAATTTTGTCATTTGATGAAGAGTTAAATTCTTTACCAAACAACAAAAGTTTGGGTCTAACAAGATTGAAAGCATTTGCAGACAACAAAACTGATTGACTCGAAGAATTTGTCCCACATGGAAGAAAATAATGTGGGGAAAAAGAGACAGCATGTGCGAATCCAGATATTTTTCTCAGGGGGGTCCCACCGAAAACGCACTTGTCTTATCATAATTATGATACTTTGATTTCCGGATTTCAATGGATATTAGCCATTTACAATGAAAGTCAAAGTTTCCAGTTCTAACCACGACTGGTGGTCTCCACGTTTAGAACCTTTTTTTCATTTATTTATTTTAGTGTATTTCTTTTTTTTTTACTATTTACGTTAAACCTTTATTTCTTTCTTACATCAATTTTGTTGAAAACAAATGTTGCTGCCGGTATACCTAATGCTGACCAAAGATCGACCGACCTACCAGTAACCTGACAGTGTAGTGTCAGCCACTCGTATCGTATCTAAATCATACAAGATACTAGTGCATGATTTGAACATTCGCCTTTTATGTTTCGTCTTTGCCAAAACAAAATTCAGTTTTTCAGTCACACATTTTTGTTACCCGTGGATTAAAGCTTTTAATTTGGACTAAAATTTTGTTGTTTGGTTAAAAAGTAAACAGACAGGATTGTAAGGTAGAAAGTTAATAAGCTTGCTTGATTGAGCTCATACATGTTACTACTACTGTGTCAAACATAAAATTCCTTCATCAAACAGTTGGTGAAATCACAATAGAATTTGCTTAACTCATTACCAAACAACAGTATTTATACCCCTGCAAAACAAAAGGTGTAGAGGGTTCAGCCTGTCTGTCTGTGCCTCTGTCTGTCCAAATGTGGGAATAGGAGAAAATCAGTCCATCTGTGCCTCTGTCTGTCCAAATGTGGGAATAGGAGAAAATGCTGGTTTCCACAATGTTTTCTATAGGCTTTCTCAGGGTTGTCAAAAGTAGGGACTGTGTGGTAATGGATTAAATTCTTTTCAACCCCAGATTTTAAGACGAGAGCATTTTGAAAATATGTGCAGACTGAATTAAACGTTGCTACATTGAATATTTCATTATCTAATGGGGTAGAAAACCTAGTGGAAGAAAAAAGAAAATGCTGGTAACCAAAACATTTTCTCCTCTTTCCACAATGTTTTACAAAAGCCTTCTTTTTTGCAGTTGTTGAAGGGCTGGATTGTGTGGTAAAGGGTCACTTCTTTAACTCTTTACCACACAACAAAATATAAAGAACAGAAAAAAAAATCTTGTTTTGCAGCATTTCCAGTTTTTTCTACAATATTAAAAGCCTTCTTCAGGATCAATAAAGCATTAGATCACTAGTAAAGGGTTAAAAAGCATTGATCTTTGAGTGCGGAAGAGGCACAGTCAAAAGCCATCCATTAATTGAGTCCCATGAGAAACAATAAATAATCATCACTTTATTTATTTACTCTCATCATGTGATCACACAAGGAAGTTTCTTGGTAAATCCCACATCCTGCTTTGAGACTGACCTGCAGTGTTGTTTGCTATGAGTGACTGCACATCTTTGCAGTCTGATCTTGTTTGAACAATGTTAAAGAAGCTGCTGAAGGTTGTTCATTCTGTCAACTTTTTAAGTCTTTACCACACAATCTCGACTTTTGAGGGCCCTGACAGCCTTTTGAAAACATTTTATGACAAGGAGAAAATGCTGGTAACCAGCCTTTTCTCCTTTTCCCGGAATGTTTTTTACCTTTCCAAATCAAATTTCAATATTAGATTCAGATTTATTTTGTCGTTTGTAAATCTTGCTTTCAATTTGGACGAGTCTAAAATTTTGTTGTTTGGTAAAGAGTTGTAAATTTGAATGATAGATTAGGAAGTAGGAAACGATTAGTTCCTAAATCTGCACTTTAAACCTGGCATTCATTTCTTTACCAAACGACAAGATTTTAGACTGGTCCAAATTGAAAGCACACACAGACAACAAAATAAACGAAATTTGTTTCCAGCAGGGTATAGAAAACATTGTGGTAAAAGGAGAAAATGCTGGTTACCAACATTTTCTTCATTTCCCACAATGTTTTCAAACAAAGCTTCTATCTCAGGGTCGTGAAAACCAGGGATTGTTTGGTAAAGGGTTAAATTAAGTCATTCTAATAAACAACATACACAACTACAGACAAAGTCACAAGTCAGACATTCCAAACATTGAAAACACTCAGTTTTCTTTTTGCAGGTTTACTTCATGATTTTATTTAAAATGTTCTATTTAACGGGCTGACATCTGTCTACTTCTGCACTAACTACCACCCCATGTAAACTGTCTGTCATAGCCTCAGTGTTCCATGTGGACTGGCTGAGAAATGCAGTTCAAAGCTTTACTGGTAAAAGCAATAATTGTGTGACATCAAAGCTTGCTATGAAAATTTTACTGCCATCATCAATATGCTGTATTTGTAAAGAGCAAATCACATGAATCAAATAAAAAAAACCTGGCCTTTTGTTTGCCTTCCACTTCTACGAGCAGACCGGATATTGAAACATATAATCTTCGAGCCATTTCTGCAAGGGCCTTTACAGGTTAGCTCTGTGCAGCATGTTGATAACTTTTTCTACTTGTAGGTGATCACTTTTGAAAAGCATTATGGCACAAGGAGAACTTACTCTGAAGAACCCACTTGGATAAATGATTACAATAATCTTAACCAATTACCAAACGACAAAATTTTAGGTTTGTCAAAATTCAAAGGAATTACAGACGACAAAATAAAAGCGACTGAAAATTTGAAATTTGTTTTATGAAGGGTAGAAAACATTGTGGGAAAAGGAGAAAATGCTGGTTACCAGCATTTTCTCCTTTTCCCACAATGTTTTCTACGGGCTTCTTTCTCAGGGGCGTCAAAAGTAGGGATTGAGTGGTAATGGGTTAAACATAATATCTGTGTAGTAAACAGTTACGCAATGTAGACTTGTCCAATTCCAAAGCTTTTGTAGACAACAAAATTTAACAAGTTGATGCTTAACACTTGACCAAACAACAAAATTATAGACTGGTCCATATTGAAAGCATTTGCAGACGAAAAAATAAATGTGACTGAAAAATTAAAATTTGTGTTAGGAAGGGTAGAAAACATTGTGGGAAAAGGAGAAAATGCTGGTTACCAGCATTTTCTCCTTTTCCTACAATGTTTTCAAAAGACGTCTTTCTCAGGGGTGTCATAATTCCAGATTGTGTGGTAAAGGGTTCAAAGGTAAATTTTGTCTTTGATAGGATTGAAAAAGCTCTGGGAAAAGGAGACAATTCTGGATACCAGCACTGTCTCTTTTTCTTCATTGTATTAAAAATCCTTTTTCCGCAGGTTCATTAACCCATTACCACACAATCCCTACTTTTGGCGCCTCTGAGAAAGAAGCCTTTAGAAAACGTTATGGGAAAAGGAGAAAATGTTGGTAACCAGCATTTTCTCCTTCTCACATAACAAATTTCAAATTTTCGGGCAATTTTATTTTGTTGTCTGCAAATGCTTTCAATTTGGACCAGTCTAACATATTGTCGTTTGGTAATGACTTAACAAACACATTATTGTTCGGTAAAATGAATTTTAACCGCCATAAGGAAAAAAGGCTTTTGCAAACCATCAAAAAAGGAGGAAATGCTATTAGCCAGCATTTTCTCCTTTCACAAAATGTTTTCTACCATTACAGCAAGTCCCATCATTTGCATCACACACAATTAATTTTGTCATATGCAAATGCTTTTAAGTAAGTCAAAATCTTGACAAGTCTAGTTATTGGCTTAAGGCAATCCAGCTGCCATTCAACACTAAAATGTCATCTAATTGGGGAAAAGGTAACTTTCTTTTATATATCTCAGCCTTTGATGACCTATATATTTCTTCCCCGTAGTGCAAGACAAATTGATTGATCTAATTGATTGATTTTTAATCCATAGACTGTTACATAAAATGATACAAGATCTGACACAAGTTGGAATACCTGATAATATCTTATCAACCTTTTACCAAACATTTCCTTTTGTTTAACCCATTACCACACAGTCCCTACTTTTGACGACCCTGAGAAAGCAGCCTTTGGAAAATATTGTGGGAAAAGGAGAAAATGCTGGTAACCAGCATTTTTTTCCTTTTCCAACAATGTTTTCTACCCTTCATAAAGCAAATTTCAAATTTTCAGTCACTTTTATTCTGTCGTCTGCAGGTGCCTTCAATTTGGACATGTCTATGATTTCGGCGTTTGGTAAAGAGTTAAGTAACCCCTTGAAAGACAGCTTTTATAAAACATTGTGGGAAAAGGAGAAAATGCTGGTAGCCAGCATTTTCTCCTTTTCCCAGTGTTTTTTGTTCTTACACGGAGAACCTTCATCATTTAAAAGCCAGACTGATTTTTGTGTCTGCTAATGAATTCAATTGGACCAGTCTAAAATTGTGTTGTTAGGTACTGTTAAACTCATTGAAAAAAAGTTATCAGACCTATACCAAAAAATCCCATGTTTTATTGATCCTGAGGATGAAAGCTTTTGAAACATTGTAGGAAAAGGAGAAAATGCTGGTATACAGCATTTTCTCCTTTTTTCACAATGTTTTCTATCTTATCAGAGAACTCAAGCTCCTATACAAATTCTTTATGGACAAAGTCTAGCATATTGTGGGTTGATAAATAGAGTTAACTCTCTACCACACAATCCCTAATTTTGACAGCCTTAAAGAAAACATTGTGGGAAAAAGAGGAAAATGGTGATAACCAGCATTTTCTCCTTTTCCCACAATGTTTTATTTCCTTCCCAAAACAAATTTCATTTTTTGAGCAATGTTTATTTTATCGTCTGCAAATGCTTAGAATTAGGACCTGAGCTTGAAATTTTGTTGTTTGGTAAAGTCAATTAAGAAATCAATTTCTATTGCAGAAAAAAAATTCCTTCAAATTTGCAGGTAAACATTGTTAAAGAAGAAGAAAATCAATACATACCATTTGTGAAGAAAAAAAAAACCTACTTGTAAATCATTCCAGCTATGAAATCTAAAACACAAAATGAATTTTAAAATCTGTCAGTATTATTCACAAGGCAATAAATTTTCCATTAGAGACACTTCATCCATCAATAATTCTGTTTGTCAATGAAATCTATCCAGCAAAGTTTAATGAATCTGATAAATAATTATGAATTTACATCTGTGTCTCATAAATGAGTCCCTTTTCCGAGTCCTTTACCCCACAGTCCATGTCAAAACAATTCTGAGAAAAAAAGGCATTTAATCCATTACCAAACAATCTTTACTTTTCATGACCCTGAGAAAGAAGCCTTTAGAAAACATTGTGGGAAAAGGAGAAAATGCTGGTAAGCAGCATTTTCTCCTTTTCCCACATTGTTTTGGAAAGCCTTTTTTCCCAGGGTCAATTAAAGTCGGTACTCATGGTGTGGTAAAGAGTTAAAACATTGTAGTTTCCAGCATTTTGCTTCTCTCAAAGCGCCAGCATTTGATTCATACTTAGTTTATCATCTGTGAAGTTTATCATCTGCTAAGTTTATCGTCTGCAAGTGATTTAAAATTTAACAACCAGCAGTTCCACCTTTTCTCACTTATTTTTCTGACCTCTCAAACACAAATCCCATCATTTGATTCATATTTAATTTGTGGTCTGATAACGCTTTCTGTTCAACTCTTAATATGACAAATTTCTGAACTGGACCAAATTGAAAGCATTTGCAGATGGCAATGTAAATGTGACTGAACAATTGAAATTTAGAAAGGATGGAAAACATTTAGAAAATTTTCACTTATACAGTATTCTTCTTAACTCTTTATCACACAATCCAGAGTTGAAACGGCCTTGAAGAGTAAAACTTTCGATAACATTCTGGAAAAAGGAGAAAATGCTGGTAACCAGCATTCTCACCTTTTCCAGAAATGTTTTCTACTCTTTCAGATACAAATTTCATCCCTTGAGCTATATTGAACCCTTAACCAAACTACGAAATTTTAGACTGGTCCAAATTGAAAGCACTTGCAGACGACAAAATAAACGTGACTAAAAAATTGAAATCTGTTTCAAAGCAGGGTAGGAAACATTGGGAGAAAAGAAGGAAATGCTGGCTACCAGCATTTTCTCCTTTTCTCACAATGTTGTCAAAAGGGTTCTATCTCAGTATCGTAAAAATTAGGGATTATTTAGCAAAGGGTTAAAGGTGGGTATTTAGAACTTTTACATTTCACCAAATTAAAAAATATATATATATCACTGGAATTTATATGAAAAAATAATACAAATCATGAATAATTAAGACTCATAAAATTACAAAAAAAAATTTTTTTAGTGGTGTTCCCTTAAAAGGCTACGTAGCGTCTTAAGGTATTTTTAGATTTGGCGCCAAAAAAAAAATAAAGCATTTTTGGAATGTCAACTGACTGGCAGGTGACTAATAACGCTTAAATTCCATTACATAACATACAGTAGTAGTAGTAGTAAATTGTTTATTATAGTGACATGTGTACATAGTAACATACAAAGAAAAATTGACAAAATTTATAACAAACATACACCCGGCCCCATGGGCCTATAAGTCACTGTCAGTTTTTGGAATGTTTATAATATTAATTCACATGCTGGATAACCGGTCAAATTTATAAAGCAAAATTATAGACTTATATATATATACGTTAGCAATAGGTAGATACATGTAATAATTATTTTCCATAATGCCTTCTTCGGATGCTAGGTTTGAAACTTCTGTGTATTCCTGTATGTAAATGAGAGAACTGATCATCTAAAAATAGAATGTGTCTCCCGTTGGTGTCAACCTGGGCCGTAGTAAATCTCTAATTTCTCGTATTGTCAGATTGTTTTGGACTACTGGTGTTTTATGAACACAAATTAAAAGGCTTTGGGAATATAAGGATGATTTTTTTGCATTTTTGTAAACTTTTCGTCCAAAATCTGAAGTGCCACCTTTAATTTGTTGTCTGCAAATTTTCTTATTTTGACAAAAAAAGAATTGTTGTCTGGTTTATTATTTTCTCGGCCAATGTCAAAACAAGGATCACATGTGAGAAAGAAACGAACTTCGTAACAATGACTAGCACCTTTCTTCGGAAAGAAATTGCCTGAGGTGGGGATTCAAACCACTAAATTTTTATTTCAAGTCCTGTGCTTTATGGTTTGAGCCACGAAACGGCCCGGATCTAACGATATTTTCCAAAATGTTCACATCCTATTTTCCTAGTTTTATATTATTGTCCTTTTCTGTCAATTTACTTCCTTTTCACCACTTCCTTTTACCTTTTACAACACAATCCCTACTTTTAAGTACCATGTGAAAGAAAGCAAAATTTGAAAATATTGTGGTAAAAAGAGAAAATGATGACAATGATGTGTTTTCTCCTGTTCCGACAAAGTTTTCTATACCCATCCCAAAAGAAATATCAATTTTTGAGTCGGAATTATTTTTGTTATCTGCGAATTTAGACAAGTCCAGAATTCTGTTGTTTGGTAAAGAGTCTGGTAAGTCACGATCTTTGAGAACCTAGTATAAAAAAAGGTTTAACCCTTCATCAATTGTTTAAACAGATGCTTTAACCACCCTATTTCCTGCTATTTCCTCAATGTTTTCTATACATAGTATAAATCCTTAACCCTTTACCCCATAAGGCATTTCTATGGTATCTCTAATTGACCCTAAATAACAGCAAGGATGAAGCAGTTTCTTATGTGTGAATGACACCTTTTGATAGCATAGAAAACATTGTGGCAAAAGGTGAAATTGTTCGTGATGGGGTAGAGGGTTCATCTAAAATAAATGCTGGAAAAAACATTGCCCACTGTAGGTTTTGAACTCTCGACCTTCAAAACCACAGCCAGCAACTCTTCCAACAGAGCTTTAGGGTAACCAATATTTTTAGTTGATAAAATTTCTTTTTAAATCTTGTTATTCAATGAATGTTATAATGTTTATGAAACTTAATTTTTCATTAAACAACAAAGTTTTAGATTTGTCCCAATTGAAAGCATTTGCAGAAGACAATTTAAATGTGGCTCAAGTTATGGACTCTACTTTTTATGGAGTAGGAAACATAGTGGGAAAAGGAGAAATGCCATTAAATCTTTACCAAACAACAAAATTTTAGACTTGTCAAAAATTGAAAGCTTTTGCATAAGACAAATTGAATGTGATGTAAACGATGACATGTCTGTGACATGGTAAAGAATATAGTGGGAAAAGGGGGAAATGCTGGTTACCAGCATTTCTCCTTTTCCAACAATGTTTTCAAAAGCTCTCTATTCCAGGGTCATCAGAACACTGTGGGAAAAGGAGAAAATTCTGATAACCAGCATTTTCTCCTATTCCCACAGTGTTTTCTACCCTACTTAAAACAAATTTCAATTTTTGAGTTACAATTAATTTGGTGTCTACAAACGCTTTGAATTTGGACCAGCCTGAAATTTTGTTGTTAATGGTAAAGAGTTAAAACTGTTTTAATGCCTCTTTAACTCTTTACCAAACAACATATTTACCAAATGACAACATTTTAGACTTGTCAAAATTGAAAGAATTTGCACAGGACAAAATAAATGTGACTCTGCTATTGAAACTTGACTTTAAAGGTGGGTATTTAGAAATTTAACATCTCACCAAATTAAAAATATATATATCACTGAAATTTATATGAAAAAGTAATGCAAATCATGAATAATTAAGACTCATACAATTACAAAAATAATTCTTTTTGATGTTATTCCCTTAAAAGGCTACGTAGCCTCTTAAGCCATTTTTAGATTCCATGCCAAAAATCAATAAAGCAATGTGGGAATGTCAAGTGATTGGCACATGACTAATAACGCCTTAATTCCATTACATAACAAACATGTAATAATTATATTCCATAACGTCTTCTTCGGGCGCTATGTTTGAAACTTTGTCTCTGTTTTCCGGTATGTACCGTGTTTTGGTACGTATAACACGCACATTTTTTCAGCTCTGAATAATTTCAAACTAGGGACTGCGTGTTATACACTACAATAGGCAAAACCATGTTTTTCTCCTCCTTGAAAGTTGGTCGTATACCTGTTCAAAGTGGGTGGGGGAGTGGCGTAGGTACAAAACGGTAAAGTTCTCTCGCCACAGCCTTAACTTAAGTCATCATCCCATTTCAACTTTTACCGATTAAAAAAAAAAACATTATGTTTTGATTTTGTTAAAATGTACTTGTACATTCTTAATTTGTCGATTAGGATTCGTAATTTCCCGATTCTATTGCTCAGCCATTTTGGCAACGGCGAACATACCCCGGATTAATAAATATTGATTTACTGTTATCGTCGGATTCGTCTCATATTTTTTTTATTCTTTGTTAATAGCTAAAATTGAACATTTATAAAAGAGTAAAATAACGATTCATAAAGAAATGAATGATTTAAAAATATATACATTTATCGCTACTTTTTACAAAAACCGTGATTTATAGATCTATGTTTATTTCACACCTGTCACATTTGTCGATCGAGGTGAGACAATAAGAGATTAACTACGATATAGTTGTCAGTTCAATGTGTGAATTTGCCAATGTCATAAGCTGGCATGTTTTTGTAATCCCCCACGAGTACACATCGAATTATTACCATTTCCACTTTGATTAAAAATGGTTATTTCCCTTTGATAAAGTATCGCCATTTACAATTTTTCAAGACGGCGACCTACGCTTCACATGTTACGATATTTTGGTCAATTTTTGATGCGTGTTGTACATCCAAACAACCTTTTTTCCTCGGATCTGATGCTGAAAAAGGCCTGCGTGTTATACATGCCTGCGTGGTATACACAGCGTTTTACGGTAAATGAGAGAATTGAACATCTAAAAATAGAACGTGTGTCAAGTTGGTGTCAACCTGGGCCATAGTAAATCTCTAATTTCTCATGTTGTCGGATGGTATTCAACAACTGGGATTTTATGAATGCAAATTAAAAGACTTTGTGCGTATAGGGATTAACTTTTTGCATTTTTGCGAATTTTTTGTTCCAAAATCTGAAGGGCCACCTTTAAAAGAGTAGAAATCACTGCAAGAATATTTTCAGAGTCTTGAAAACCAGGGATTGTCTGGTGTAGAGTTAACCCTTTCCCAAACAAGCCCTGGATTTTACATGTCTGCAATACGAGTCTTTTGAAAACACTGTGGGAAAAGGAGAAATTGCTTGTAATAAGCATTTTCTCCTTTCCCACAGTGTTTTCTACCCTTTAGAAGTACTTTCTACCATTTTCATCAAATTTAAAATTGTTGTTTGCAAACTCTTAACTTTCAGTTTGGAAGAATGTAAAATTTGTCGTTTGAGAAAGGGTTAATAGTTGGATGTCATGCCATTTCTCAGAAATATGATAAAAGTTCCTGTTTGCACTTCTTGACGATACTTGACATCAGACTCTTTTCTCATATTTAAATCTTCGCCATATGGAAAAATACTCGACTACTCTGCATCGAAAGCATTTACAGACAGACAAATCAAACATTTTTCAAATGGTTGGTCCTTGAAAAGGTAGAAAACATTGCAGGAGATGGAGAAATGCTGCTTGAATGTTTTCAAATGCCTTTTGTCAGAGGGTCCTTAAAACTCAGGAATTATGTAGTAAAGGATTATAGCTCATGTAACTGAATATTGTAGCCAAAAATAACTAGATCTGTTAATTTGTTTGATTTAACCCTTTACCACACAATCCTGCATTTAACACTTTACCAAATGACAAAATTTTGTACTGGACCAAATCCAAAGCATCTGCAGGCAACAAATTAAATATTGTTAATATGATGATTTCTGACTTTGATAGGATAGAAAATATGAAAATATTGTGGGAAAAGGAAAAAATGCTGGTTACCAGCATTTTCTCCTTTTCCCACAATATTTTTTCCTACTGGCTTAATTCTTTCACACTCACTGGATCGTTAAAAGTCGGGGTTGTGTGGTAAAGAGTTAATGAACCTTAAAGGCAGCTTGTAAAAAATTGTGGGAATAGGAGAAATTGGTGGTAACTGGCTTTTCCCCCCTTCTTTACACACTGTTTTCTACTTTTCCAAAACTGATATTTCCATATCCGAGTCACATTCATTTTGTCATCTACAAGTACTTTCAATATATTCATTTTGTCATCTACAAGTACTTTCAGTATGTTCATTTTGTCATCTACAAGTACTTTCAATAAGTTGAACGCTTCAGAAGTTTTCACAACTATTATCCCCTCATCTTCGCGAGCCAAGGTTACGATCACCACGTGGATCTTACCTTGGCGGATCGATCTTGATTTCCATATTCTCGGAATATGCCCCCTATTGGATGCTTGTTATTATTGCCTCTTTACAATTGCTTACCAATACAATAATTAATCATGAAGCAATAACCACAAAGGTACTTATATATTCCATCTTCGGGTGCTGGGATATAACCTTAAACCTCTTATAATTGATTGGTCATACTGAACTTTCTGTAAATATTGTTTGTCTATGTTTTTTGGTAATTAGTCATTACATATCATGCACACATCCACAGAGGTACCCATGTTTACCTTCTATTTCTGTTCAAAAGGACCTTGTTCTTTTTTTATCAAAGATAAAATGCTACGAGCGATTTGATTCATGCAGTTAGAGCTGGCTGCAACCAATGAAAATGCGTTGCACGGAAATAAAAAAATAAAACTCGATTCGCCAAGGGTAGAGTAGCGTAGTGGATCATCACCCTTGGCTTGCAAAGATGTTATCCCCTTTGCAGCCAGTGTAGATTAAGATTGCATCACATGCGCAATCATGCAGTCTGATCTTTACTCTTCACCATACTCACTACTTAGATATTCTGGACAAAAAAAGCTTCAACTTTTTGGGTCTTTTTTCAAGACAGAAAATGACTGTTGTTTTGGTGCTGGGTTAGCTGACCATTTGGCTGCAATATTCATATCCATCACATAACTCCCCTTGTTTTCAATGTAATACAGCTATTACGAATTATCTTGTCTCATCACATGTGTGAGAAAAGAAAATAGTGCTGTATTTGGTCAACACTCTGTAATTATACACTTCATTTCTAAAACATTGCTGACCTAGGTTCCTGATGGAAAGTAATGGTTAAAAGTCTTAATCAGAATAAAGTTGCTGGTTTAATCACGTTTAGATTAAAATCAAAATTAAAGTAAACATATGCAACTTCGGAACTATTTTCCGTTCGTAATATACCTGTCAAAGAAGCATCTAGGTTTCATGTAAATTTCATTACACATTATACATGTATGCCTCTGGTTTAACACATTTTGGACTATAATTCTTGTTATACAGTAATGTGATAAAAAGAATCTGACACTTGTTGGCTTTTGAGGAAAAAAGTTATTCAACTTGTCCCCCAAAAATATTATTATGCTCGCCAAAGGCTAATTTAATAACATTTTTGTAGACTCGTTTAGTAAAACTTTATCTCAAAATGCAACTCATGTCAGATCCTATTATATATAATGACTCCGAGAAAAAAAAGCTTTTATATATATCATGGGAAAAGGAGAAAATGTAATTAATCATCAATCACCTTACTTTTGAAGGGAATAAGCCAATCTTTACATGATGAACAAAGAGCTAAAGGTTTAGACAGTTAGATGTATGCTCTGTGGAAAGGCTGTTACATTCATCTGTAAACAAGAGCTTTGCAGAACAGCATGTAAACGCCAAGAGAGGCCTGTCAGTGAAATGGGTTAAAAACTAGAATGCCAAAAGGGATCCAAGTTTTAAGAGTCACATGCACAACTGCATATCAGTGAGGTTCATTTAATTTAACCCATTACCACACAATCCCTACTTTTGACGACCCTGAGAAAGAAGCCTTTTGAAAACACTGTAGGAAAAGGAGAAAATGCTGGTAACCAGCATTTTCTCCTTTTCCCACAGTGTTTTCTACCCTTCCCAGAACAAATTTAAATTTTCAGTCACCTTCATTTTGTCGTCTGCAAATGCTTTCAATTTGGACCAGTCTAAAATTTTCTCGTGTGGTAAAGAGTTAAGTAATTTTCATGTTATTCGGATAGGAACTGTAGGACTTGTGCACCCAAGAAATTGCAAACTGTCAGACAAAGGAACGAACATAGCCATACTATAATATGACCCTTTTAGGTTATAAAAAGTAGACCCAGGTCTACCTGCACAATTCGCATGAGCTAAAAAAAAAAATGAACTGTCTGCTATAGGTACATTTTCTACACGTGATAGGACCATTCTTTTCAATTTTTCAGCTGGTTTAACCCTTTACCAAACGACAAAATCTGGGATGTGACTAAACTGAAAGCATTTGCAGACGGCAAATTAAAAATTGATGAAATTATTATTTCTCTCTTTGATAGAGTAGAAAAAACTGAGGAAAAAGGAGAAAATGCTGATTATCAGCATTTTCTTCTTTTCCCACAGTGTTTTCCAAATACTTCTTCTTTAGGGTCGTTAAAAGTCGGGATTGTGTGGTAAAGACTTAAAGTCGAAATGGATCACTATTGTGTTCTCAGCATTACAAGCATGCATCAACCATTAATCCAGTTGTAGTGACACTAGAAGAAGAGTTCTGAGAAAAATTGTGGAAAAAGGGAGAAAATGCTGGAAGCCAGCATTTTCTCCTTTTCCCACAATTTTTTTCAACCATTTCTTAGACAGATCCAACTCGTATTCTGCAAAACTTTTCAAAACAGAACAAGCGTAAAACTTTGTCGCTGTAAAGGGTTTATCACTTTTTCCTAAAGCGCCACTCCATTCTTTTTTACTGATATAAAAAATATTGACCTGAGCTCTAGATTGCAAAATAAACAAAGTTGACATTTACTGTCAGTGACAACAGACATATATAGAGCATTTTAACTCTTTACCACACAACATGACTTTGGACTTGTCCACATTTAACTCTTTACCAAACAATCCCTGGTTTTTACGACCCTGAGATAGAAGCTTTCTGAAAACATTGTGGGAAAGGAGGAAATGCTGGTTACAGCATATTCTCCTTGTCATACAATGTTTTCCACCCTTCCCAGAACAAATTTCAAATTTTCAGTCACTTTTATTTTGTCGTCTGCAATTTGGACCAGTCTAAAATTTTGTCGTTTGGTAAAGGGTTAAAGAACTTGTGCATAATATACATTTTGTCCTTTGATTAGCTTTTGGCAACTGGGCAATGCCCACATCTGCTTTCTGTACAGTGGCCCATTATCATGACCATATACATGCATGTCCATGGGCGTCATAGCCTTTATGATTTCATTTCTTTCACATCTGTCTGCACAATGACAAATTTAAAAAAAAATCAAAAGCCCATACCCTTTAGACATCTAAATGTAAGTAGCACTGCATGATCCCAACATTGCATTGAAAAAAGAAATGAACTGTCTGCTATAGGTACATTTTCTACACATGATAGGACAATGCTTTTCAATATTTCAGCTGGTTTAAAGTCGAAATGGATCAAAATTGTGTGCTCAGCATTACAAACATGCATTAACCATTTATTGAGTTTTAGTGACACTAGAAGAAGAGTTCTGAGAAAAATTGTGGAAAAAGGGAGAAAATGCTGGAAACCAGCATTTTCTCCTTTTCCCACAATTTTTTTCAACCATTTCGTAGACAGATCCAATTTGTATTCCACAAAACTTTCAAAACAGAACAAGCGTAAAACTTTGTCTCTGTAAAGGGTTTATCCACACTTTTTCCTAAAGCGCCACTCGATTCTTTTTCACTGATATAAAAAGTATTGACCTGAGCTTTAGATTGCAAAATAAACAATGTTGACATTTACTGTCAGTGACAACAGACATATATAGAGCATTTTAACTCTTTACCACACAACATGACTTTGGACTTGTCCACATTTAACCCTTTACCAAACAATCCCTGGTTTTTTACAACCCTGAGATAGAAGCTTTCTGAAAACATTGTGGTAAATGGAGAAAATGCTGGTAATTAGCATTTTCTCCTTTTCCCACAATGTTTTCTACCTTGCGGGAATCAAATTTCAGTTTTGAGTTACGTTTATTTTGTCGTCTGCAAGTGCTTTCAATTTGGATCAGTCTAAAATTTTGTCGTTTGATAAAGGGTTAAAGAACTTGTGCATAATCTACATTTTGTCCTTTGATTAGCTTTTGGCAACTGGGCAATGCCTACATCTGCTTTCTGTACAGTGGCCCATTATGATGACCATATACATGAATGTTCACGGCGCCATAGCCTGTATGATTTCATTTCTTTCACATCTGTATGCACAATGACAAATTTTAAAAAAATCAAAAGCCCATGTGGTGTTCGTGGTCATGAGGTAGAGCGTTGGCCTCATAACCTAAAGGTCCTGAGTTCGATACCTGGGAGCGGATGTCAACTTTGGGATTTTTCATTGGCCCACACATTTGGCACGAGTACTGGTGTAGTTCCCAGGAAGCAGAATCGAGAGAGATTAGTGTAAGTTGTAAGAAATTGTTTCTCAATCGATGTAAAATAAATGTTTAAAAGCCCATACTCTTTAGATATCTAAATGTAAATAGCACTGCATGATCCCAAAATCCCATTTAACACTATTCCAGTCATATTACTGGGACAGTTCACATGTTCATGTTTGTCCTAGATTCCACCACTTCAAGGCTAAGGCTCTGAACTTTCATCTCCAATAACGAGATATAATTCCTAAGAAATTAAATTTGAAAAAGCAGGATTATGGGTTGCAAAGTCTGCTTGCAAATTGTTTTTCACTAATCCAACAGGCTAACGATTGAAATATAAAATCAAACTTAAACAAATCTTAACAATGATAAACTACTACTACATTCCTAAACATACATTCTACAATAAATTTATGAAATTTGTAATACCTTGTCTGTGATGTTGTTTGGGGTTTTTCGTGCATAACAAACAAGCTTGGCAATATTAGCATATTGTGATTTTAACCTTTCAGCCATACCATGGCAAAAGCGAGTTTATTGCATATCGGCATCACACCCTACCATGATGAGATAAATCATCTAATATTTGTAGATCCATTATTTTCATGTTAGTCTGACTGAATCATAAGGAAGACTGGTCCATTGAAATGCAGAAAATTGACCAATAGCACAATGTTTTGACAAAGAGCAGCCTCACCTAAATCAATACCTCTTGTAGATGCATTAATCCATTACCACACAATCCCTACTTTTGATGCCCCTGAGAAAGAAGCCTTTAGAAAACATTGTGGGAAAAGGAGAAAATGCTGGTAACCAGCATTTTCTCCGTTTCCCACAATGTTTTCTACCCTTCACAAAACAAATTTCAAATGTTCAGTCACTTTTATTTTGTCGTCTGCAAATGCTTTCAATTTGGACCAGTCTAAAATTTTCTCGTGTGGTAAAGAGTTTAACCCCCTTCTCACAGAGTTTGAGCTAATTCATTTCACTAGGTAAGAGGTTGAAATGTCATGAAACAGGAAATTCAATTGTTCATTGTTTCACCCTTTACATAGCAACAAAATCTTAGACTTGTCTAAATTGAAAGCATTTGAAAACAATACTTAAAATATGACTTAATTGGTTAGATTCTTCTATTAAAGGTTTGAAAAAGATGTGGAAAAAGGAGAAAATGCTTGTTACCAGCGTTTTTTACTTTTCCCAAAATATTTTCAGAAGCCTTATCTTGCATGGTTGTTAAAATTGATGATCATAATATACTAAAAGGGTTAACTCTTTACCAGGACACAAAGCTTTGGACTTGTCTAAACTGAAAGCTTTTGGAGACAACAAAATTACGTGTAATCAACTGTGAACAAAAAAAAATCATCTATCATGGGTTCAAAAATTTCCAAGCAAGGAAAAATTATTGTGTTACCTGTCTACAATCAAATTAAGTATTAGCAGACCACAAACTTTATAGATGCAGCTGACATAATGGGGCTTGTCTCTTAATTTAACTCTTTACCAAACGACAATATTTTAGACAGTCCAAATCGAAAGCATTTGCAGACGACAAAATAAAAGTGACTGAAAATTTGAAATTTGTTTTCTGAAGGGTAGAAAACATTGTGGGAAAATCTCCTTTTCCCACAATGTTTTCTAAGGGCTTCTTTTGCAGGGTCGTCAAATGTAGGGATTGTGTGGTAATGGGTAAAACCTTTAACAGATGATAAAATTTAAGCCTTGTCTAAGTTGAAAGCATTTGCAGATGACAATTTCAATGAGGCTGAAAAGGTACAATTTTCTTTTAAATGAGAAGAATACATTGTGGAAAAAGGAGAAAATGCCGGTTACCAGCATTTTCTCCTTTTTCACAATGTCTTCAAAAGATTAGGCTCTTTATAAGTTGGTATTGTGTGGTATAGAGTTAATGAGCAGAAAAAGTGGGAAATGGAGGAAATGCTGGCTTGGAAATAAATTGGCCAAAACTGGGGTTGTAGCCAGGACTCGAACCCTAGACCTCATGTTCTCAGGTCCTACACACTACTTTCTGAGATACCGCGGCTCGGCTCTTTTCCTATGAGACTTAAGGGCCATAGGCCTTAAGAAATGGACAGGTCACTTTTTGAAGAGTTAAACCAAGTTTGCATGTCAGTATCAAGACTTGTTACAGCTACTGTAGCTGCCCTTAACCAAACGACAAAATTTTAGACTGGTCCAAACTGAAAGCACTTGCAGAAGACAATAAAAAAAACCTCAGAAAATAACATTTGCTTACAGCAAGGTAGAAAACATTGTGGGAAAAGGAGAAAATGCTGATTACCAGCATTTTCTCCTTTTTCCTACAATGTTTTCAATGGGCTTTTTTCTCAGGGTCCTTAAAGGTGGCCCTTCAGATTTTGGAACGAAAATTTTACAAAAATGCAAAAAAATTATCCTTATACTCCCAAAGCCATTTAATTTGCGTTCATAAACCCCCAGTAGTCGAAAACCATCCGACAACATGAGAAATTAGAGATTTACAATGGCCAAGGTTGACACCAACAGGAGACATGTTCCATTTTTAGATGATCAGTTCTCTCATTTACATACAGGAATACACAGACAAAGTTTCAAACTAGCATCCATAAATGACATTATGGAAAATAATTACCTCATGTTTGTTATGTAATGGAATTTAAGCCTTATTAGTCATGTGCCAGTCACTTGATATTCCCACAATGCTTGATTTTTGGTGCAAAATCTAAAAATACCTTCAAAGGTTACGTAGCCTTTAAAGGGAACAGTATCAAAAACATTTTTTTTTGTAATTTCATCAGTCTTAATTATTGATGATTTGTATTATTTTTTCACATAAATTTCAGTGATATATATATGTTTTAATTTGGTGAGATGTAAAGATTCTAAATACCCGCCTTTAAAAGTCGGAATTGTGTGATAAAGAGTTAAATAAGCAAAAGCAGTTAGACATGAAGAAGGCATGATGACAGTTTATGATCCATCCAAAATAAAAGTGTATCCTGCTATCATTCACGAACAATTAAATTCAATTAACCCTTCACCACACAATCTCGACCTTTAACGACCATGTCTTGAGGAAATGGCCATTTGAAAACATAGAGGGAAAAGGAGAAAATGCTGGTAACTAGCATTTACTCCTTCTCCCACAGTTTTCTACCCTATTAAAGACAAAAAGCGCCATTTGAGCCACTATGAAATTGTTGTCTACAAATGCTTTCAATCTGAATAAGTCTAAAATTTTGCAGTGTGGTAAAGGATTAACCCTTTACTACACAATCAAGAGTTAAAACAACCCTAATCTTTTCTTATAAAAACATTATGGGAAAAGGAGAAAATGCTGGTAGGAAGCGATCTTTACGAGCCAAGGTTATGATCACTATGTGGATCTTACCTTGGCTGATTGAGCCAGATTTTGAGATTCCTGTGATGCGCCCTCTATTGGATGCTGGTTATTACCCCCCCTTTACATCATATTTACATCAAATGATGCAATTTTTCTTTGATTGAGTAAAAAACTTTGTGGGAAAAGGAAGAAATGCTGGTTACCAGCATTTTCTCCTTTACCCACAATGTTTTCAAAAGGCTCTTTTCTCAGGGTTGTTAAAAGTAGGGATTGTGTGGTAAAGGGTTAATCCTATCCTGATGACCATCATTCATCCTCAGAAAGAAATTGACTTCTCCAGGGATTGAACCAACGACCCCTGTTCTTGAGTCCTGTATGCTACCATCTTCGCAAGCCAAGGTTACGATCACTATGTGGATCTTACCTTGGCTGATTGAACTGATTTCAAGATTCCTGCGATGCGCCCTCTATTGGATGCTGGTTATTACCCCCTTTACATCATATTTCTAAAAGCCAATGAAATATCGTTTTTACAAACCGCTTACTAATACACATAAAGCGATAAGCAGACATCCACATGGGTTTCCATATTTTCTTTCTATTCTAAAGGTACTGACCTTGTTTTTTTTTTGTCAAAGATGAAATGCTACAAGCGATTTCATTCGTTGCAGCTACAGCTGGCTGCATCCAATGAAAAAGCGTATCCGAGGGATGTAAAAATCAAGCTTGATCTGCCAAGGGTAGAGTAGCGTAGTGAATCGCCAACCTTGGCTTGTGAAGATGGTATGCTACAGACTGCGCAAATGGGGCTTTGCTCATGTGTTATGCAATGACAGTATTGCCATTACTAAAGATATAAGGAGACTTTACTACAAAAATCTCGGCAATTCGTCATGCTTTCTGCAGCAATTTGTCATGCTTTCTGCATTTACCTTCGATTTCAAAGCAAGCTTTGCAGGCAAAAAAAATTTATCTATCTCTGATGGGACTTTCTAATTTTGGAAATAAAATCTGGTTTAAAACTTAACTCTTTACCACACAATCCCAACTTTTAATGACCCTGAGAAAGAAGCCTTTAGAAAACACTGTGGGAAAAGGAGAAAATGCCGGTAACCAGCATTTTATCCTTTTCCCACAGTGTTTCCTACTCTTCCCAAACCAAATTCTAGCTTTTCAGTCACCTTTATTTTATCGTCTGCAAGTGCTTTCATTTCAGAAAAGTCTACAATTTTCTCATTTGGTAAAGAGTTAACAATACCACAGAAGAGACCAGAAGCGTTCGTGGGTAGTGTAGATTAAGATCAGTCTACACAAAATATGCAGTCTGATCACTGATGTCCTTTGTCCACTGCTTTATTCTAGAATATAAACAGAACAGTGTCTCTTGATCTTTCTGACTTTGAGAAAATGCAGTTTATTAAGTCAGAGGTGAAAGAGATATACCTCTTTATTAGTCCAAACTGAAAGCATTTGCAGATGACAAAGTAAATCATGTGAATCAAAATTTAAATTTTGACTTTTAAAGGGTTGAATGGTCGTTAAAAGTTGGGATTGTGTGGTAAACAGTTAAAGGGTTGACAAATTTTATTTGCCACAATGTTGTTAAAGAAAAGTTCATCACTAAGTTCAGCACTAAGACTTAACCCTTTACCAAACAATCCCTGGTTTTTAAGTCGGAGATAGAAAACTTTTGAAAAACATAGTGGGAAAAAGAGAAAATGCTAGTAACCAGCATTTTCTCCTTTTTCCACTATGTTTCCTACCCTACCGTTGATTGGTTGTATTGGAGTTTAATGCCACTTTAACAGCTTAGGTCATATCATGGCGGTTGGTGACACATATGTGTTTCCTTGCTTTCTCACACGGAGTACTAATACAACTTTCTTTCCAAAGCCACTGACTACTTTTCTCACATGCTTCAACAGAGGTGAGAGCCGAAAATACGCCAGAAAGAAAGTTCGCCTCAACCGGGTATCGAACTTACAACCACCAGGTCATGAGTCCGACATGCTCACCACTGAGCCACCCAGGCGTGCTTCTACCCTACGGGTAACAAATTTCAATTTTTGATTTACTTTTAATTTGTCATCTGCAAATGCTTTCATTTTTGACTAGTATAAAATTTTGTCATTTGGTAAAAGTTAAAACATCGGCCAAACATTATGGTCTAAATTTCATACCTGAACAGAGACCGTTAAGTAATATCAATAAGCCACCAGACACAATGATTTCATCTTAATCTGTAGACACACCGAAAAAAAAGTCCTTGATTGGCAATCTTAACCACTAATCCAGTAATGAGTCTGAATACCAATGTAAATCAATTCTATTGGTCGAGGAGCTTTTGGCATGAGGCCAAATTTCAAACAAGCATGCATGGCACACTCCCACAACAAAAATACAGATTCTTTCTGTCCTGATTTGCAAATCAATTAACTTAATTAATTCTTTACCACACAATCCTGACATTTAACCATCACTGAGAAGACAGTTTTTGAAAACAATGAAGGAAAAGGAGAAAATGCTGGTCACCAGCATTTTCTCCTTTTCCCTAAATGTTTTCTACCCTTCCCAAGTCAACTTTCAGTTATTTATTTTGTTGTCTGCAAATGCTTTCAATGTGCAATAGTCCAAAATTTTGTCGTTTGGTGAAGAGTGAAGTCTGTTCCAGACGACAGTCTCTGACTTGCCCAAATTCAAAGCATTCACAGACGACAGATTAACTGCAACTCAAATGATTGGAATATTCTCAGAAAGTTTAGGAAACATTGAGGGAACAGGAAGAAATGCTGGTCACCAGCATTTTCTCCTTTTTCCACAATGTTATCAAATGCTTTCTTTCCCAAGTTTGTACAACTCTGGATTGTTTGCAAGAGGGTTAACTCTTTACCACAAGAGAAAATTTAAGACCAGTCCAAGTTAAAAAAAAAACATTTGCAGAAGACAAAATAAATGTGACTGAAAAATTGAAATTTGGTTTTGGAAGGGTAGAAAACATTGTGGGAAAAGGAGAAAATGCTAGTTACCAGCATTTTCTCCTTTCCTTACAATGTTTTCACAAGACTTTTTTTCTCAGGGTATTTAAAAAAAGTTGGGATTGTGTGTAAAGAGTTACAGATTAAGTTCTTTTTGACACAGCTTAGCCTAATCTGACCGGTAACTTAATTCTTTACCACAGAATCCTGACTTTTAACGACCTTGAAATTGAGGCCTTTTGAAAACATTGTGGGAAAAGGAGACAATGCTGGTAAGCAGCATTTTCTCCTTTTCCCACTACGTTTTCTTGCCTTCGTAAAGCAAGTTGAAGTACTTTTGTCCTCTGCAAATGCTTTCAATTTCAACTATCCAAAACTTTTGTCGTCTGGTAAAGACTTAATAATAATAATGCACTTGTTTAGAAAGTCGGTGAACTGGTAAGAATCTATTAATATTACATCATGGTATTTTGTGCAGTCAGGAACCATGCTTATAACTCTGCTTATCAACCCAGTGTGTGCTTAACCCACCACCAAACAACAAAACTTTAGGCTTGTCCAAATTTAAAGGAATTTCACACGACAAAATAAAAGTGCCTGAAAATTTGAAATTTGTTATGTAAAGGGTAGAAAACATCGTGGGAAAAGGAGAAAATGCTGGTTATCAGCATTTTCTCCTTTTCCCACAATGTTTTCAAAAGGCCTCTATTTCAGGGTCGTTAAAAGTCAGGATTCTGTGGTAATGGGTTAAATATTCAATTCCCTTATTGCCTCTGCCATTATGAAAATGAAACATAAAAACTTTGATGAAGTTCTTTACCAAGCAATAGTACTTAAGACAAATCCAAATAGAAAGCAGCTCCAGCAAACTAAATCCATTTTACCACAAAAAAAAGTCACATTTATTTTGGGAAAGGTAGAACATTTCAGGAAGAGGAGATAATCCTGGTAACCTGCATTTTCATCATTGCTCACAATATTTTCCGAGGCTTTCTTTCTTAAGGTCGCTAAAAGTTGTGATTGTGTGGTAAAGGTGTAATATGTCAAAGGAAAAAGCAATTTGAAAAGTTGAATAGTTGCTCTGTGACATGTATCAGATCGATTCTCCATAATGTTCAAGTTTCATTCTAAACTGAGTTGACCATAAAGAAAATAATTCAACTCATAACCAAACGACAAAATTATACACTTGTCCAAATTGAGAGCATTTGCAGACAACAAATCGAATGAGACTGAAAAATTGAAATCTGGTTTGGGAACGGCAGAAAACATTGTGGGAAAAGTAGAAAATACTGGTTACCAGCATTTTCTCCTTTTCCTACAACGTTTTCAAAAGGCTTTTTTCACAGGGTTGTTAAAAGTCGGGATTGTGTGGTAAGACTTAAAGAACCTATCCTAATCTTGGATCTAAATTGTCCTGCTGAGCCATTAAGATCAATTTGAAGTGGAGTGCATAGAGCTTGAAATCGAAGGTCAATGCTTATATAACATTTTACATGCTCAACTTAATTTCATACTCAACTCAGGATGATGAGCATGAAATTCCAACGACTGTGCACAATTAGTTTAGTCCATCTTAGCACGTTTTTGACCCTCTAGACTCTCAAAACTCTCTAAACGACAGTCTTTGACTTGCCCGAATAGAAAGCAGTGACCATTCTAAAATTTAGTCGTTTGGTGTAGAGTTAATTAACTCTTTACCACAGAATCCCGGATTTTAACGACCCTGAGAAAGAAACCTTTTGAATATGTTGTGTCTTCTTTTCCACTGTTTTCTAACCTTCCCAAGACAAATTTCAAATTTAGAGCCACACTTATGTTGTCGTCTGCAAATGCTTTCAATTTCGACTGGTGTTCAATTTTGTCATTTGGAAAAAGATAAGCACAAGATAAGTTGAGTATGAACTTAACCCTCTACCCCATAAGCCATTTCTATTGCATCTCTAATTTACCCCAAATAACAGCAAGGATGAAACTGTTTCTTATGTGTAAATGACACCTTTTGATAGCATAGAAAACATTGTGACAAAAGGTGAAATTGCTCGTCACGAGCAATTTCACCTTTTGCCACAATGTTTTCCAAAGGCTCTTGCAAGCAATGCATAGAATTGAGTATCTGTGGAGTAAAGGGTTAAGACATATCCTCAAGTTTGAAATTAAGCCAGTCAAGTTTTTCTGATATCTAAACCACAGCACCTGCATGGTTGATCATGTTACATGACCTTGACCATTTACCTACCACAACCAAATACTCTTGTCTCACTATTACTTGTCATGGACAATAAGTGTGCCAATAATTTCTAAGCTTAATGATTTTCCGCATAAACAGTCTTAAGTTTTACATTTTTTTTTTTTCATTTGGTTGCCCATGCCTGCAAAATTTTTTTCTGGAAATATGTGTGTTCTTCTTCCAAGGAATATTCCTGCCAACTTTTCCTAAAGATCAGTTTGTTTCCAAGAAGAATTTAAAGAAAGACAAAATAGCTCACCATGTGTGTCTCATTCATTTTGGCCATAAATTAACCCATCACCACACAATCCCTACTTTTGACGCCCCTGAAAAAGAAGCCTTTTGAAAACACTGTAGGAAAAGGAGAAAATGCTGGTAACCAGCATTTTCTCCTTTTCCTACAGTGTTTTCTACCCTTCCCAAAACAAATTTCAAATTTTCCGTCACCTTTATTTTGTCGTCTGCAAATGCTTTCAATTTGGACCAGTCTAAAATTTTGTCGTGTGGTAAAGAGTTAAAGACAAGCATGTGCTACACTTGGCTACAGGTGCTGGATAGTTGAAAGTTCTGAGTCCAACAAGAGCATTGCAAGCGCCAACTCTCAGCTGTTTGGTGCTTGATAGTGGATGAAAAAATCTAAATGGAATAAGGGACATAATTCTTGCAAAAATGGATTTAGTTATCCCCTTGATAGTATGATATGCTATTTTGATAGTAAACATATATTCCTAGTTACAAGTAGATAGCCTTGATAATAACAGATATATCACAAAATATCAAAGTTTTAGCACACCTACGAAGCAGATGCCGACGACGTCAAGACTATAGCAATACCTTGGGTTTTCTCCAAAAACAGCCAAGCTAAAAAGGGGCATAATTCTGGCAAAAATAGTATCAGAGTTAATTCCCTTGTTAGTATGGATTACTATTTTGATGATGAACATATATTCTTTCAAGTAAATATCTTCTGTAATAACTGAGATATAGCCAAGGTCAAAGTTTGTCACGCCAATGTCTACAACACCAATGCCGCCAGCATGATGAAAGTACTTTGACTTTTTGTTCCAAAACAGTCGTGTTGAAAATCAAATAGCATATTAGAAGAAATTTCCTGCTGTAATAAAAAAAAAATATGAATAAACAAATAAATTTGTCTTGTACTTACTTTGAAATCTGTAAATCTTAGAACCTCTTTTATTACAAATGTTGAAGAGCAACCCTTTTTCCTTGATGGTTGGTAGGAGATCCTAGTCTTCTTAGGTCAGGGTTGATCACTCTGCAATACAAAAATATCCAATTTATATACTCTTGATAAAAGTACACCAAGCCTGGTTAGCTCAGTAGGTAACAAGGTGCACTGTAAAATCTGGGGTTGAGAGTTTGATCTCTGTTGAAAGTGACGTTAAACCCAGGCAGTACAATCAAACTTGATTTAGGACAAGCCTGCTTGAATTAAAATTTTTTAACAGTCAATCTGTTGATCAAAAATTTGATTAAAAGATTATTTGTAAATTATCATTTCATTACTGGATGACTGATCTTAAACTAGTTCTTACTGAGAAAAAGAAGTTAAAAACACAAATTAAAAGTAGACTGACCTGTGCAATTTAGAAGGAAAGCAAGTTAAGCTGAGTAAAAAGATAATATATACTTCATTTCATATACATCATTGTTTTTGGAATTCATTTGAATTACAAGCATAAGAATTTGTGAATTTTGTGTGTTAGTACTCAAATAAACAATGACACATGAGATTTGGTTTTAAACAATGTAAATCAAAGCAATATTATAGTAATGTGGTGAAATAAGTATGCAACTAGCTATTACAGTGGATTCCACTAATTGCAGCCCTGATAATAGCAATTCATTGCTTAATTACATCTGACTTTATACATAATTTACATTATATTTATAGAGCAAAAAGTTTCTTTTATTATCAACTTCCAGTTAATTGCAATAAATATGTTGACAGATCGATGTTGCAATTAACAGGATTCCATGTACCAATATTCCTTTTTGAGATTCACAACAGCATTTCATTATGAGCTTTAAATCCACTTGCATTAAAATGTCTTTCTAAATCCTATATGTTTACCTCTCAAATACTGGTGCATTTCCCATAAAATAGAATCATTGAAAAAAAAGGTGAGAAAATTTGTAACAAAAAATCTTTTTACATCAACGTAAAATAAGAACCTTACATTTAAGTTAAATACAACTCAACAAACAACATAGCTATAGCACTGGATAATACTAATGAGAATCTAATGTACCATTTAAAATGTTAAAAATTGAAGTTTGACTTGATTTAATTCAAAATAGAAATAGAAAATTTTTCAATGTTTCAAGTCTATTACCATAAGCTCTTGGTCACGTTGTTCCTCTTGTGCCTTTTTACTAAATGAAGTCTGTCCCTCCCAAATAAACATTCTTTGGTTGCACTTGACACAAACATGAATGGCACACCATCAAATGGAATGAGGTTGGTTTTGCCTGTAAAGAATATTCTGATCTTTGCTTTAATAGGAAGAGCTGAAAAATATATATTTATTACATACATGTATTCCTACATTGAAAATTAGTTTTAGATGTTTAGACTAAAAATGTTAAACAATGGGTTTTTGGTATTTAAGTTTGAAAAAAAGTCTTAATACAACAATTTCAATTCATTAAGATGTTTAATCAATGATTGACTAGGTTGCAACAACTTTTGCTTTTTTCTGACATTTGAATTGTTAACTTTATGTCCTTATCAAACTGGTCAATGTTCATGATACATTGTCTGATAATGAATCACTGCAAAATAATTTCAAATATTTCATACAATTTCAAAAAAGATAAGGGTAAAAACATTAAGGGGACTTCAATAAATGACCTTCACTTTAGAAATATGACATATTTATTTTATAATGTACATTGATGATTTTCAGGTGATCAAATTATGTGGCTTATCAGCAATAATTTTCTTCATTTCATATGAGGTAACAAATAACTAAATTCAAGTGAAGTCTGATAAGTGTAAGTTTTACATGCAGTCTATTGCAATTAATTCTTGAAATATAATTCACGACTTAACAAGATGTGCTTGTGAAACAATAATGTCCCCGAAACAGCAATTTTTTCAAAAGTATGACCTTGACAGATGACCTTGACCTTAACTGATGACCTTGAGATCATTTGATGCCTATTGTTGAAAGGAACCGTTGCCAAATATGAGCAGTGTTACTTAAATAGGTCAAAAGTTATAGGAAAAGGTTTAGTTTTTTGGTAAAAGTTTCACAGACAGACAGACAAACAGAAGGAAATTTGCAAAACAATATACCCCTGATCTTGTCGATGCAGGGGCATAAAAATATAACAGTTATGCATATCAAGAAAAGATAATGATAAAATGAATTTAAGATGCAATGCAGGTATTGCTTTTGGGATAAAAAGTCTCCCAAACAAAAAAAAAGAGCTGTCGATGCACAGCAGCACTCCATTATTCTAAGGGCTGGAAACTAACAGAAATTCAAAGTCGACATAAGGCTGAATTCCAGTGAAATGAATGTCAGAGTATTGAATCCTTGCATTCTTGGTTGAATGATAATCCTAAATACATAATTGAGCAAATGATCACAGAAATAACTTGAGTGGTTACAGACATATAACATCTAACACAAACTTGCATGTAAAACCTTAAATAGGAATTTGTAAGTCCAAAAAGGGTCAAACTTCCAATAAAACGAAAGTCAGAGTAATGAATCTTTGCCTAATAATTATGATTATGATCCTAAATACATGTACAAAGTTCCTATTAACCCTTTCCCAAACAAGCCTGGTTTTTACGTATCTACAGTAAAAGTCTTTTGAAAACACTGTGGGAAAAGGAGAAATTGCTCGTAACGAGCAATTTCTCCTTTTCCCACAGTGTTTTGTACCCTTTTTGAGAACTATCTGCCATTTTCTCAAAATCTAAAATTGTTGTCTGCAAACACTTTCAGCTTGGAAGAGTCCAAAATTTGTCGTTTGGAAAAGGGTTAAAGTAAAAGCTTAGGTAGTTACAAAGATATAGAAACTTGGATGAACAATTATTTTTATTAAATTTGTAAGTTGAAAAAAAAGTCAAGTTCTGCATAAAAAAATGCAAGTCAGAGTAATGAATTATTGCCTAGATGAAGTTTCTATGGTAACAAAGGCCTGTGCACAAATTCAAAGTAATAGCAACAGCATTAGTAGACAGATATAACAAACTTGGATGTTATACCTTAACACAAGTATTACCCAGACATCGACAAGATGCAGATGCCTATGCCCTGATAACTAGAATAGCTGCTCCTATTCTCCAAATAGTCAAGCAAGCAAAATAAAAGATAAAGTCTTGAATAAAAAAGTTAACAAAAATATGCTGGTGAAAACACTACCAGGAAATTGATGCCCCCCCCCTCCCCCCGCACCAGCAAATTATAGGAAAAAATTACACTCATGCTTGACCTTTACATGTTACTTTGTCATTTAAGCTCCTGCATGTCAATTCAAGGAAACTTCATACAAAAAGTGGGCATGGTCACTTAAGTACTTTATAAGTTACTGAGAAATTTTAAGACTTGCTTAGAAATACAGACAGACAACAACAAAACAATATGACCCTAATCCTTTGATTTGGGGGCATTAAAAACAAAGAAACAATACACATAAGATTGTATTAATACACATGCCAACTAGCTTTGCTTTTGATTTTCAGCGTGACATTCATAATCAAATTAAAAAAAAAAAAATCTGGTGAGTTTTCTAGGTGAAAAAATTATTGTTCTCTGTTTTCAAATTGACTGTTTCAACCTCTCCATGGGACTCATCAGGCAAGTGGTAGTTTTAGTCTTTCATAACAAAAAACTAAGACTGCAGATTATCCCATGCTACAGTCATTTTATTCAGGGGCAGTCATCAATAGCAATTTAAAAGTTCACAAAGAATGAGGACAAAACCTTGGTTTTCTCCAAAAACAGCCGAGCTAAAAATGGATGAATGAAAAAGACAAGTTGATTGAGAAAAAGTGATATATGGGAATCTCAGAATTGAAGACTTCCTCAAACAAGAGGGCCAAGATGGCCTTGTATCGCTCCACTGGCTGATACATAAAATCCTTCATACCAAACATTACAATACTTGGGAACTGGTTTAAAACATAAGACCCCTAAGACAGGACTAAAATTGGTAGCCATAGTTCTAACATTTAGTAACAAGAAGATTTCTAAAGATTCTACTACATATATAAACCCATGTAAAAGCTGTGACCCTTGGCAATAAATTCGACCCTAGGGCAATAATTTACACCTCTTGATGAAAGCCCACTAGATAAATCTACATGCAACATTTGGTAGCCCTAGGCCTTATGGGTAGATACTAGGAAATCTCTTAAATTTTCCGTATATAAGTGCATGTAAAAATTGTGAACCCCGAGGTGGGGGTCAAATTTTAAACCAAGGCTATAATTTACACCTCTTGATGAAGGCCCAGGAGATGAAGCTACATAGAAAATTTGGTTGGCCTATATACCTTACGGCTAGGTACAGGGAGATTTTGAATTTTTTTTACCTATATAAGCACACGGGAATCGGACTTTTATTTGGTGAAAATAGCTAAATGTCAGCCGAAGTGGTCACTCTCTATTATAAAATATATTTTATGATAGAGAGTGACCACTTCGGCTGACATTTAGCTATTTTCACCAACTAAACGTCCGATTCCTGTGATAAGCCCAAGTAAAACTTAAATTGTGACCCCCAGGGTGGGGCAAATTTTGACCCTAGGGCTATAATTTGGGTACGCTTGGTAGAGGCCCACTAGATAAAGCTACATGCAAAATTAGGTAACCCTATTCCTCATGGCTACGTACAGTGAGAATTCTAAAGTTTTCCCTGTGCACATCTCACACGCAGAAATAGGGAGACAGGACTCCCAAAACTTACGCTACTGTGTCCCCTGGGACGCAATTCTAATTGTGTTGTCACTGGGTAAAGAATCGACGATTGAGAGCCCTAAGAAATAACTGATTTCGAAAGATAAAATAATTTTTTTTTATGTCAAGCGAGAAGTTCAAATCACCCGCCATCTTTGCTTGAGGAACGGTGTTTGTTGTTGTTGTTGTTGTTGTTCACGTATATCGCTTTTTGAAACCTTATCCTTGATTGGTGGAATACGATGGTGTGTGGCTTCGATTGACCAATCAGAGATAAGGAAAGTCAAATAGCGGAAAATGCTAACAATTTATGGTCTAAGGGAGAAAACTCGTACTTAATTTTACCTTTATTCCTTACAGAGTTGTCTCCCTTAAAAGAATGGTCGGCCTAAAACCGCAAACGAATAAATTGTGTTGCATGTATAACGTCTGTAAAGAAGATCGGAAAAAAAAAAAAAGATTTTAACGTTGATTTAAAGGGAATGAATATTTTTACGATTGGATCATAAATTCAAAGATCTGGAGACATTACGTCTTGATTATGGAATGAAATGCATTTATTTAAAGATATATTTGGCTCTTATTTATTAGGATGGTATTCTACCCCGTATTTTATTACCATCGGTGAGAGATTGATTTTCATGCTTTATGATGCCTTTTTTCAAAATTCATTTTTCCCAGTCTTTTCATAGCGACAAATTTCATATTCATGTATGTAGGTATTGGGTTTCACCAGTATTAGGCAGGGGCTCTGGATTGCCCTTGTCCAAGGAAATTACAGTGAATCTAAAATGGCCCAATCAAGGGCCCCAAATTAACCTTTTACTCAATAGATACACATTTCTACGCATTGCTTGTAGGAGCCTTTGGAAAATATTGTGGCAAAAGGGTGAAATTGCTCGTGACGAGCAATTTCACCTTTTGTCACAATGTTTTCTATGCTATCAAAAGGTGTCATATACACATAAGAAACGGCTTCATCCTTGCTGTTATTTAGGGCCAATTACAGATACCAAGAAAGGCCCGATGGGATAAACGTTTTAACACTTTATCTCTGAGCTATTCAGCACTTTCATCACATTTGCAAACAAAACTACCAATGACAGACTTGAGGTTAACCCGTAAGTAAACCTCAATAATACATGTATATATTTTTCCATGACAGTTCGTCTACTTTCGACTGTTTGGTAGAGATGAATGCCAAATGCTGCGTTATCACATTGCTTTATTGATTTGAAAATAAGAAAAGAGAATTCCCGAGTTGAAAGTGTCCTAAATTAAATCTCTATGGTCACTTTCCGTGGTTGTGAGGTAGAGCGTCGGCCTCGTAACCAAAAAGTCCTGAGTTCAATATCTGGGAGCAGATGTCAACTTTGGGATTTTTCACTGGTCCACACATTCGGCGCGAGTACTGGTGTCATTCCCTAGGAAGCAGAATCGAGACAGATTAGTATAAGTTGTAAGAACTTGTTTCTCAATCAATGTAAAATAAATATGTTTAAACTAATGGAGTTCTATTTATTCTCCTGTTTTTGATAGTCAGAACTGTATGATTTAGAATGAGAAACAGATATCGATATACGGCACAATTAAGTTCTTTTCCGTAGATCAAATTGTCAATTTTCTTACAGAAAACAAAAAAAAAAAAGCATGAACAACATAAAATCTATTGTGATTGTATGTAAGAATTCTATTCAGATAACAGAAAATCATTTTTATTCCGATCTTTACCTACAAATTTGAACCCCGTTACACAGTTTATTCGTTAGCGGTTTTATGCCGGCCGCGTCCTTTAATATGGGAGGCAACTCTGTATATCATATGGACGCAAGTAAGTACAAGTTCTCTCCCTTAGACCATAAATCGATCACCAAATAAACCCTTCATCTATCCCTGTTCGTGATTGGTCAATTTGCATGACACATCTACGAAGACCACCAATCAGAGTTCAGTTTTCTAATTTTTACTATTTCCGGGTCAGGAATCAAAGTTACCGACCGGCACGAAAGAAGATTCACTTAAAATATAGATGTCTAGTGATCGTTTCCGTTATTAAAGCCTTAACTCATAGCTCTTGATGGCACCTGTGGGCGGAATTTAAAGGAATTTGATGTCAGTATATAACGAAGGTGTCTTTCAGCGTATTTCGACCTACTTTAAAACATGTCAGTAGCGAAAGTTGAAAATGTATCGAACCAACTTGTTCTAAGCGAGTACCTTTTTTCGAACCCAATTAGATCTAGGTCGACTTCGTTTCTTGTAAACTGACGCTATCAGCGTACACAGTAGTATATCGCTTCTGGTTTATATGGAAATCTGGAAAAGTAAAGCGTTTTTCCAGGGATCGTATAAAGATCCGTGTTTTTTCCAAGAAAACGTTTTGCCGAAACATTGCATGGTGTGTCTTCTCACTCAGTGCTAGCCATCGTAAAATGGGCAGTTATTTTCTCCAGTAATTATAGGCAGAAAAGTTGACAGTTGGCCTACTTAATTCAACTGCATGCACCTTGGCAAAACAAACAAACAGACAAAAAACAGATAGTAGGCCCCTTTTTTCCCATTTTTTTTTTGTCACCAGTCCTTAGATACGAGATAGTACCTTAAGTCCTGTCATCGGTCTTAGGCATAGAATAGGTCTTAGTGAATGAAACTTTAAAAATTGATCCAGATCATATGACCAGGTCAACTGCTAACATAACCAATGGGCCCATCAGACCTTAACTGCATATGATGGCATCAGATAGATGATAATTAAATTTGCAAACATTTGAAACCCAGAATCTAATCTGGGTCTACAGTGTCTGATTGCCCATCTAATCCCCATGTGTCTATTGAGTTCAAAGTCATATGAAATGGAAATCGCTTAGTGCGGTATTGATGATAGAAAATTTCAATTTTGCCAAGAAAAGAAAATAATATGATAATGTATATATACTGAGGTTATGTATTGCTTAAAAGCATACTATTGCCTTCTGAATTATAAAAAAACACTCAAAATGATCAATGAATAGGTATCATTGTATGTTTTCATCCACAATTAATTCCTTTTTAAATTGTTTTCAGTTTCCAACAATTTCCTTATCATCAAACTATTTTCATTTTATTGAAAAAATTCCAAAGCATATTATAGACCAACCTACCAATGACTGATCAGTTTTATTGAACATTCACCTTTTTACAAAATAATCAAGCATTTTCTTCTTTCCCAAAATTTTAGTTTAAAACATTCAAATAGGGTAAACCAGAGACAAAGCAGTTACTGATATGTAATTTCAACCAGAACATGCAAAAAGAGCTGTTGTGCAGTGGTCATAGCGACTCTGCTACCTCCTATGTGGATTGAGTTTGTGTAATAGGAAAACATTTTTAATATTCTAATCAAGCAATTGTTTTTTAAGCTGGGTCAATTATTACATTATTTCTTTCATGATATCATTGTGAATAATTATTTGAACTTGTAATTATTAGTTTCATTCATATTTGATTAACATCACATGAGATTGCACGCTGATCCTTGAGAAATTTGGGGACTACTAGTTTTCTTCCTGTTTCATGGCTGAATGTTAAAAGCCTTTGGGTACAGATACGGCCAGTGAAAATAAAGTGAGCACCGATACCGCCAGTGCACGGGATGGGCTACCTTTTTGGTAACGGAAGACTGAGATAGAAATAGATTAACTGATGGTTAACCCTTTTACTTAAAGAAGTTTTTTTTACAGTGTAGAAAGTATTTGCTGACGACAAATTAGATTTCGCTCAAATGAAAACGTTATGGAAAAAGAAGAAAATGTTGGTTTCCAGTAGCCTTCTTATTTAGGCTCACTCAAACTTTGGATTGTGTGGTAAACGGTTAGTTTGACCAACATATTTATTTATCTAGTTTTGAAAGTATTTGCAGGTGACTAACTGAATGTAGGTCAAATGAAAACATCAGGCACTTATCATTGTGGTGTTGTATTGATTATATAGAAAAAATAATAAAACAAATTAGAATAAAATGTAATAATAAAAGAAAATGAATGACAAAAATATATACATGTCTGAAAAAAAAGAAAAGAAGAAGAAAGGAAATAGAAAAAAGAAACGCAAAAAGACAATCAAACAAGGCAAACAAAAGAAAGGAGAAAAGTGAAGAAAATACATGTACCAGTATACAACTTTTTTCAGGTGTGTCTGAGGGCTTGAACTAGGACAGCCGGTTTGACAAGGGTTATTATCCATTACACCACTGCTCGCCTAGTAGAATCAATTTTTATTAAAAGTACCAGATAATTTACCTGTTCTTTGAAAATAGAATGCTCTGAATTATTATAAACAAGGGCCATGGTTGTCACAATCTGTTACCAACTTTCTTCATGACATTGTCATTTTTCAGCACAAAACATTGCTTGTTATTTACTTGGTTACAGGTTTCCAGTCTACAGATGATTGTTCTGATGGTACAAGGTTGTCAGCCTCAGGCCAAGAAAATATGCAGTATCTAAAAACATTGCAACCTTTACAGACCCAGGCAGACAGACAGTCTGGGCTTCAGGTATTTTTTTAACATATTTTAGTCTGTAAGTCTTTACCAGACGACAGAAATGTAGACTTAAAAGTACTTGAACAAACTCATTTTGTAGACATCAGAATAAATGTCACTCAAAATCTAAAACCCTTCTCAAAACATTTTTTAGTTCTAAAGTTAACTTTATTTTGTCATCTTCAAATGTTTTGATTTGCACCAGTCTGAAATTTTGAACTTTGGTAAACAGCTAAGAAATCTGAGGTGAAAGGGTTTTGTTCTGCCAATGATTGTTCAGAGAGTAAAATATTTGTCCACAGATAATGTTTCGATTTGCTCCAGTCTGAAATTTTGAACTTTGGTAAACAGCTAAGAAATCCGAGGTGAAAGGAGGGTTTTGTTCTGGCAATGATTGTTCAGAGAGTAAAATACTTGTCCATAGATTTACACAGCTGGGGAACATTTTTAAGATACAGGTAACAGAGACAAATACACAGTCAAGACTAATTCTCAAATACATTTGAGCCATGCTCTGTGATAAGGGAGCCTTATGTTTCTCCATTGTGCATTATATCAAAAAAATCCATTTTGTCGTAACCACAGGTTGAATCCTTAGGTAAAATGTTCCTTTGCCATGTAAAAGAATTGACCAGCATAAAAAAGTTTCGACTTTTGTCAGCCTGTGTGGACTGTGCAAGCGTACATTTTACTGTACCTCTTGCTGGTGCATTAACCCTTTACCAAACGGCAAAATTTTAGTCCAAATTGAAAGCACTTGCACACGACAAAATAGACATTACTCAAAAATTAAAATTTGTTTCCAGCAGGGTAAAAAACATGGTGGGAAAAGGAGAAAATGCTGGTTACAAGCATTTTCTCCTTTTCCCACAATGTTTTCCAAAGGCTTTCATCTCAGGGTCGTAAAAAACCAGGGATTGTTTGGGAAAGGGTTAAGTCCCCTTTTCACAGAGCATTGAAAGGTACAAAGTCGAAGTGCATTTTGATAGGACATTTTTTACTTCAGTTGGACAATGTCTGGGAATCTTCCCTCCCTCAGAAGAATCCTGGTACAGAGATCTTTTATTTTTACCATTTTCTAGTATTTGTTCAGGTCACAGTCAGTAGAAGGTCTGTGGTGTGTGAGTTGAAACCTGTGGCAAGCTGAAAAGAAGTTACATAGGACAAGATGAGTTGAGGTAACAGACACTTGTAGAAATGTATCTTTACTTTTAAAATTCTGCCTATCCGGGTAGCCCACTTGTCATACCGGTATCTGACTTGTGACCAGGTGCCTGGCTGGGTAGATACCTGGTTAGTGTGTCTGATTGGGAACCAGTGTGTTATAGATTTGATACCAGGTTGCAGCAAACTTTCTTTCAGCAGATTTTTTGCCTCTCACATCTGACGCATGTGAGAAAAGTAGACTGTGGATTTGGAAAGAAAGAAAGTTGTGTCAGTACTGGTGTGAGAACACTAGGAAACACATGGGTAGGTCAGTGACTGCCATGATCTGGCCTAAGCTCCTGAAATTGTGTTAATCCTGTACTCCATAGATACTCATTTCTACGCATTGCTTGTGGGAGCCTTTGGAAAACATTGTGTCAAAAGGTGAAATTGCTTGTGACGAGCAATTTCACCTTTTGCCATAATGTTTTCTCTGCAATCAAAATGTGTCATATACACATGAGAAACAGCTTCATCCTTACTTTTATTTAGGGTCAATTAGAGATACCATAGAAATGCCTTATGCGGCAAAGGCTTAAACTCCAATACAACCAATATGAAAATTCTGCATGACTTCCTCTTGATCCTTGTTGTATACATTACAGTATCTCATTGAGTCTTTACATGAAGAACTGTGGGCTCAAATTCCAGCTTTTTCTTCACCCTTGCCATACCAAAATGAATTTCTAACCAGAAAGCAAGTTGTAAAATATCATTAGAACTTTTTTAGCAAGCCTAATTATTATTAACATAGGCGTAACTTCTATTACGCACACTACGCACGTGCGTAATGTAAAAAAAAATGGAGAACAGCTTGTAGGTTGTAGATTGCATCTTTTCTCATATTTTTCAGTTTGGCCGTTGAGGCACAATCAAATCTGTCTTTGAAAACCAAATTTCTACCTCAGAAGAGGCTCAAAATCGTTCTACAGCCATCTTGAATATTGAAATTTTCTTGGGGGAGGCCCCCCCCAACCCCACACCACTTGCTCTCCCCCCACTTGCGCCTATGGCGCTCGAGAATGCCTACGGCGTGCATATAATTTACTTTTTCTTGGTTACGCCCCTGATTAATTATTACACAAGAAAAATTTAGCTTTGTTCAAACTCAAAGTATTTACAGACAACAATTTAACTCTTACCAAACAACAAAATTTTGGACTTGTTCGAATTGAAAGAACTTGCAGACAACAAAATAAACATACCTTAAAAATTGACATTTGTTTCCAGCGGCATAGAAAACATCGTGGGAAAATGAGACAGTGCTGGTTACCAGCATTTTCTCCTTTTCCCACAATGTTTTCAAAAAGGCTGGTTACCAGCATTTTCTCCTTTTCCCACAATGTTTGTAAAAGGCTTCTATCTCGGGGGATTGTTTGGTAAAGGGTTAATGTGACTCGAGTGATGGAATTTGTCTTTGATAGGATAGAGGACATGGTGGTAAAAGGAGAACATGCTAGTTACCTTTTCCCTCAGGACATGGTGGTAAAAGGAGAACATGCTTGTTACCTTTTCCCATAATGTTTTCAAAAGGCTGGTGACCAGCATTTTCCCTTTTTCCCACAGTGTTTTCAAAAGGCTTCTATCTCGGGTCATAAAAACCAGGGATTGTTTGGTAAAGGGTTAATGCGACTCGAGTGATAGAATTTGTCTTTGATAGGATAGAGGACATGGTGGTAAAAGGAGAACATGCTAGTTAGTAGTTACCTTTTCCCTCAGAACATGGTGGCAAAAGGAGAACATGCTAGTTACCTTTTCCCACATTTTCTAAAGGTCAAAAAATGAACCTCAAAATTGTATGGCAACAGATTAACCCTTAGGCTGTTAAGTGCCACTCTCTAACCTTTTGTGGACAGCATTATAATTTATTAACCAATTACCACACAATCCCTACTTTTGATGACCCTGAGAAAGAAGCCTTGAAAAAACATTGTGGGAAAAGGAGAAAATGCTGGTAACCAGCATTTTCTCTTTTTCCCACAATGCTTTCTAGCCTTTACAAAATAAATTTCAAATTTTCAGTCACTTTAATTTTGTCGTCTGCAAATGCTTTCCGTTTGGACAAACCTAAAATATTGTGGTTTGGTAATGAGGTAAGGTCAGACTGCACAAAACATGCAGTCTACAGAATTCTAAAAAGCCTTCTTCCTGTATTCACCAACCATTCTTTATTTCATACTTCATGTTTTATCTAGATTGAGGAAATAACACAACTTCTGATTGGCTAAACCGAGTGATTTATCCAATCAGAAGTTGTTTACTTTTAAATGTAGAATGTTCTTGAGAATTAGACTTAAAATATTCTAAAGTTTGGTAGATGAATAAGGACCCAATGTTGTCAAAACTTGGGAATGGGTGGAAAGCGGTTAAGGACTATGTCTAAGACTCAAATAAATGTTGACATATTCTCTCTTTTTGTTTATTTTTCAGAGAGATGGTAATGATAAGCAGAATATTCCGAGATGTTAATCAAAGGATAGAGACTTTATATATATATATATATATATGTGTGTGTGTGTGTTGTCAAGAGTGATATAGTGCTGTTGTACCTCTGCAATTTCTGTCACGAGCAATTTCTCCTTTTCCCAGTGTTTTTTACCCTTTTTGAGAACTTTCTGCCATTTTCTCAAAATCTAAAATTGTCATCTGCAAACTCTTTCAAGGGACCTGTCTACCCTATGATTCTGTTGACTGCTACACAAAATGTATTTTATGGATACATAATCAACTGAGAACTTGCAAGGTGTCCTGTATCACTGAGATGCAATAAGCCCCCTTTTGTAAAAGCACAGTACATATTTATTCTTCAAATTACTTACTCTTTCCTATACAATCCCTGGTTTTTAAGACCCTGAGAAAGAACCCTTTTGAAAACATTGTGGGAAAAGGAGAAAATGCTGGTAACCAGCATTTTCTCCTTTTCCCACAATGTTTTCTACCCTGGTGGAAACAAATTTCAATTTTTGATTTACATTTTTTTTGTCGTCTGCAAGTCCTTTAAATTTGGACTAGTCTTAAATATTGTCGTTTGGGAAAGGGTTAACCCTTTACCACACAATCATGACTTTTAAGGACCCTGAGAAAGAAGCCTTTTGAAAACACTATGGGAAAAGGAGAAAATGCTGGTAACCAGCATTTTCTCCTTTTCCTACAGTGTTTTTTACCCTTCCCAGACCAAAGTTTAATTTTTCAGTCACCTTTATTATTTCGTCTCCAAATGCTTTCAATTGGACCAGCCTAAAATTTTCTCGTGTGGTAAAGAGTTAAACAATCAACAGACATCAATAGTCAAAACGTTCATACCACTGAAGGTTTGCTATATTCATTTCAATTTCAGGTAAAACTGGTGATAATTGTATGGTTAATCATATATCAAATCGTCCTGTGTTTTCCCAGTAAATGACAACATTGTGGGAAAGGGAAAAAAGTTTACAAAAGGTTTTTTCCCAAGGTTGTTAAAACTTTGGGTTGTGTTGTAAAGGGTTAGATTTTTATTTTATATACAGGATATACAAGGGAAATCAAACACCATGATTTTAAAGGTGGGTATTTAGAATTTTCACATCACACCAAATTAAAAAATAGATATACATGTATTATTGAAATTTATATGGAAAAAACAATACAAATCATCAATAATTAAGAATCATAAAATTGCTAAAAAAAAAATTTTTTTTTGATGGTATTCCCTTAAAAGGCTACGTAGCCTCTTAAGCTATTTTTAGATTTCGCGCCAAAAATCAATAAAGCATCGTGGGAATGTCAAGTGACTGGCATGTGACTAATAATGCTTAAATTCCATTACATAACAAACATGTAATAATTATTTTCCATAACGTCTTCTTCAGATGAATGTTTGAAGCTTTGTCTATGTTTTCCTGTATTTAGATGAGAGAATTGATAATCTAAAAATAGAAAGTGTCTCCCATCAGTGTCAACCTGGTCCATAATAAATCTCTAATTTCTCGTGTTATCGGATGGTTTTCGACTGCTGGGGTCTTATGAACGCAAATTAAAAGGCTATAGGAGTATACGGATGATTCTTTTGCATTTTTGTAAAATTTTCGTCCCAAAATCTGAAGGGCCACCTTTAAGACTTCATTTAGCTTACATAAAAAAATAAATTTTACAGTGGGTCAATATCAAACTATGTGATTGTAGTTTTATGCCACTTTTATGCAAACATAAATATTATGATAGAAAAACAACTTTGCCTCATAAGGGAAATTTATTGCATGTAACATGTTGTATAACCCCAGCTTTCAAATCTGTTAACTTTTTACTTAACAATCCCTTGTTTTTTTATGACCCTGAGATAGAGGCCTTTTGAAGACATTGTTGGAAATGGAGAAAACACTGGTAACCAGCATTTTCTCCTTTTCCCACAATATTTTCTACCCTTCCATAAAAAAGTTCAATTTCTGTGTCACATTAAATTTGGTAAAGACTTAACTTACCCAAATGCTGCAATTATCATATCAGAGCAAAGCTTTTGAAAACATGTTCGAAGAGGAAAGAAGGAATCGCTAGTAACAAGCATGTCTTCCTTTCCTACAATGTTTTGTTCCTATATAGAGACAAACCCACATTTTGTTATGACTCATCCTGACTCGGCCATATCTAAATTAACAGCTGACTAATAATTTGTTATTTGTACACATGAGCATTACACTATACATGTAGTTCCCTGTTGCTAATGCAAATAAAGTGGGGAAAGAAGAAAAAACTAGTTATCAGCATTTTTGGCTCATCCTGAGCACAGAGTAAGCTTTTGTGATCATGCTGTGTTTGTTGCACATCGTGTGTGGTCAATTTTAAGTCCTGTGTACATTCTAGAGACTACATTTTCAGTCTAACACTTATAAAACTTGGTAAGAATGTTCTCTTGATAATGTAAAGTTTAAAAATGGTTCACCAGGGTTAAAAAAGTAGGTCATGGGGAAAAATCTTGGGAAAACCTTTTATATATATACCCCCTCCCTGAAAAAAAAAGGGGGTGAAAAAATTCTGATCTTTGACCTTGCCTTTGACCAATGGAAATGATTCTTGCAAGTAATACATCAATTTTATGTAGTCGACATTTTTGAAATACTGCATCTTTTGGCTTATCAAAATAATTACAGTCCAGACACAAACATCTTCCAATATTTTACTTTTTTTTTTCAAACACATTTGATCTTGCCTCCACCTTAGACAGTAAGGCATAATTCTTACATGCTAAACATCTTCTTTAAGTGGTTGACATTTCAGCCAAGTTATGCCAAAATTCACTCATAATTTAAAAAAAAAAAATACAGGTCGGACAATTCTCCACTTGTTACAGTTACAGTGATTTCTAAACTATGTCTTCAAATTCTGTCAATGTTCATTACATCATTACAGAATGCCAGACAGACAGATAGATTGAATCCAGTAATACCAGTAATATATAACTATATTGTTCTAGGAACTCTGTTATACTCTGCCAGGGATGTACCAAATTCAAAGCAATAGCATCAGCATTAGTAGACAGATATAACAAAACTTGGATTTTCAACACAAGCATTACCCAGACATGGACAGGATGTAGATGCCTATGTCCTGATGACTAGAATAGCAGCCCCTATTCTCCAAATAGTCAAGCAAGCAAAATAAAAGATAAAGTCTTGAATAAAAAAGTTAACAAGAATATGCTGGTGAAACACTACCGGGTAATTAATGCCCCCGCACTAGCTAATTATAGGAAAAATTACACTCATGCTTGACCTTGACATGTTACTTTGACTTAAGCTCCTGCATGTCAATGCAAGAAAACTTTATACAAAAAGTGAGCTTTATAAGTTACTGAGAAATTTTAAGACTTGCTTAGAAATATAGACAGACAACAGCAAAACAATATGACCCAAATCCTTTTGATTGGGGGGGGGGGCATTAAAAACAAAGAAACCGTACACATAAGATTGTATAAATAAAACATGCCAACTAGCTTTGCTTATGATTTTCAGGGTAACTTTCATAATCAAATTTGAAAAAAAAAACAATTCTGGTGAGTTTTCTAGGAGAAAATATTATTTTTTTCTGTTTTCAAACTGACTGTTTCAACCCCTCCATGGGTCTCATCAGGCAGGTGGCAGTTTAGTCTTTCATAACAAAAAACTAAGACTGCAGATTATCCCCTGCTACAGTCATTTTAGTTATGTGCAGTCATCAATAACAATTTGAAAGTTCACAAAGAATGAGGACAAAACCTTGGTTTTCTCCGAATACAGCCGAGTTTAAAATGGATGAGTGAGAAAGACAGGTTGAGTGAGAAAAAGGGACATATGGCAGTCTCAGAAATGAAGACTTCTTCAAACAAGAGGGCCATGATGGCCATGTATCGCTCCACTGGCTGATGCATAAAATCCCTCCATACCACACAGGGGTGTGGAATTCCTATGCCCAACTTGCCCAACTCGGGACTTTTTGCCTGCAGACAAGTGAATTTTTCCAGAGCACTTGTCCACGGGCAAGTGAATTTTTGAGCCAAACTAGATAAGGAAATGTCATATTTACATCAGTGACGATCCACAAATGCTCCATTTATTCCAAGTTTTGCATAACTCATGTTGAAATAAACACCAAAAAGGTGCAAAGTAAATGTATTGACCCGGTGTGATGCCTCTCGCTACATACTGTTGTTGGGGGGGGAAAAAAGGACAAGTAAACTTTAAACCCTGAATCTGTCACTTCTTCTACATTCTCCTCAGTAGACAATACAAGGGTGGCATTCACGAAGGACACAATGATATAAGCATCATACTCATCTGAAAATATAGACAAGTATAGAAAAATATAAAACTCACAGACTTGGTCATCCAAGTATTTTACAAGTATTTTACCTTTTATCTTTACCAAACAACAGGGAAAGTATTTTCAGTCAACAAATCAAATACAGACCAAAAAATGAGTGGTAAAGAGTTAAGGAATACGCTTCTTGTTTTTGAAGTTCATGTTACCCCTTTTTTACAATCATTTGCTTTTATTCAACTCTTTACCAGTGAATCTAGAGTTTCAATGAACCTAACATGATTTTTCAAAACATGCGAAAAAGAAAAAATGCCGGTAACCAGCATTTTATCCTTTTCCCAATGTTTTCTGCCTCCATCATTTTAGCCACATTTATGTTGTTGTTTGCAAAATGCTTTCAATTTTGACATGTCTAGATTCTGTCGTGTGGTAAAGAGAAGGCCTGTCTTTCACTGATACCAGAAGTTAATTTTGGCTGTCCATATAAATGACCTACAGATCAATACAATAATCTTACCTTCAATGTTTTTCTTCAATGTCCAAACAGCATTAGGGTTACCTGGCAGCTCAGACACAGCCATCTCTGATACCTGGCAGAAAAGAAGAAAGATTTAGTTTTTAACAAAGAACCTCCTGCAAGTTTGTTTTTGTTCTTAGTCTAGTAGACTACTCAGTTATGAAATCATTGTGAAACTAACAGACTGTATAGTGTTTACAGCCATTTGAGTTACGTTTTAGATTGAATATGTTTATTTTACATCAATTGAAAAACATGTTCTAACAATTCATATTGATCTCTCTCTATTCTGCAGCCATTTTCAACATCATTTCAGCTATATCGTGGCAGCCATTGCTATCCATGCTTCCTTGGACTCCATTTTAAATTCCCTCCAAGCCACAGGTTGCTTTCCCAAATAAAAATCATTTAAATAATGGTCAGCAGTGAGACGGAAATGAATCCCATTAAGATGACTATCATCAATCCTTGGAAAGATACAGGCGGAGAAAAGGATCAAATCTGTATGTCCAATACGCCACCAACTTACCATGGCTCAACAATATTACTGTAATAAAAGAGCCTCCACTGTGTCAAATGGATGATTTTTTACAGCATATCAACAACTTCACTCATTTGGCACTCAATAGATTATTATTAAAGTTGAATTTTCAAGTTGAAAATGGATTTGAATACATTGGTGATAGCCAAAGATAAAGGGTTTGAAAGTGTGATCAAGAGAAAATCCTGATTACCTCCAAACCGTGTCTTAAAACTCTCAGAGAGGACCTTGGGCCCCTGCCACACAGTGTGTAGAGTTGAGGGGTATCTTCATTTGCCAAATCTGCTATCTGTAAATTGTAGATAAATTGTCT
The DNA here is from genome assembly GCA_943736015.1 of Tridacna crocea. Taxonomy (NCBI): domain Eukaryota; kingdom Metazoa; phylum Mollusca; class Bivalvia; order Cardiida; family Cardiidae; genus Tridacna; species Tridacna crocea. Next base: position 15,872,502 of record OX031065.1, read on the forward strand.
TTCAATAACCAATAACAGCATTGTAATATATATTTCATATGTGTTCACAAGCAAAAAACTTTCTTTCTATTGCTGCAGGCCACCTTAACAAATATCATTGCAATAGAGAGGAAACTGGTCACAAATGGCATTTCACTCCTTGCAAGTATGTTTCAGCAGTAACCTGTTATAGTTCACAAAAACATTATCAAAGTTGCTTAACTGTAACTTTGTTTCAAAAGGCGCAGGGTTCAAGAAGAAAAACATCACAATCATGTGGAGAGGGACTTTCAACACTCCAAGTGTTATATTTTCATGAATTTAGTGGAAATTGTCAAGTCTGGATATTATCTAATGTTTCATCTGAATATGTTTTTGGTTGCATTTTATAGCAGTGCGATGGATGTATCAAGCTGGTCAAGATTTAACATAGCCATCTGTTTTTGTAGTATTTTCCCATTATTTCTTGATACTAAACTCTTTCTGGGCTGAAAGAGATTTTCAAAATAAAGTCTGGAGAGTTGAAACCTTACAAAACTCTGGCTTCAATATTAGCAAACAATCCTAAATTTGCACGAAAAATACTAGTATATCCCATAAACTGTTGTCGAAATTGAAATGAAGTATAGTATATACTAGTATATAAAATATTATTATCACAAATATAAAACAAAACCAAGTTTCTAATATAGGAAAAAATCAGCTTTAACCGTTTTTGGAGAAACATACTGATACTGGAGTTTTTTTGTTACCTAACAAGTCATAATAGGTGACAAACTGTCCATCTCATCAACCATTACAAGATTCTTCAGTGGTCGGGGTGAAAAGAAAAAAGTGGTGCCTTCTTCAAGCGGACTAGCACTACTAAATCTTGGTTCATCATCATCATCTCCCAATCTTGCAATCTGATATAAATTGCTGCAAGAGAAAAATAGGTTTAATAAATTAAATATTGCATGGAATAGTCCATATCACCTGTGTAACCTGTTCTCATTTTCCAGAAGCATTATTTTCAAAACCTTTTTTTCATTAAGTCCATTAAAAAACATTAGATTGCGTGATAATTACCCTACATTAAATAAAAAAAAAAAACATCAAAACATTATTATGGACAATCTTTAACTTCACAAATTTGTAAATTGCAAAATGTTTGGTAAAGAGTTAAATCCGGAGGTAAAATGATCCTTGGACACACAGAAGATTCACAAAAAAGCAAAAAGTTTTGATACAGGTCAGCCTGCATGGACTGCAAAAGGTGACCTGGGTCAATACTTTTTATAGATGGATTAAGACCCCTTTGCACAGAGCATTGCTCACCTGTAGAATAGGCATTCTCAACTAGATTCTGACATGTTTTAACCCGTTACCCCGCAATCCAAGTTTTAAAAACCCTGTAAAAGGCTTTTGAAAACGTGGGAAAGGAGAAAATGCTGGTAACCAGCATTTTCTCCTTTTCTCACAATGTTTTCTTCCCCATCCAAAACAGAAATCACCATTTCAGTTGCATTTCAGTTACATTTAGTTTGTCGTCTGCAAATCCTTTCTGTTTGGACCAATCCAAATTTTTGTCATGTGGTAGAGAGTTAATTCTTGGCCCCTTAATTACAAGATTTAAGTTTTAGCATGTCCATTTCATTTTAATCTTTGAATACGGGGTATTTAAGGATTACCATTGTGTATCATATTCAAGCAATACTATCAACATGCAGTAATTAATATTCTTTTTTTGTGAATTTTAAAACAAAGCAAAATTTGCAATAAGCCTCCTAACAAATATATACAAGTATAAAATAGTCTGTTAAATGTGACAAAAAAAACCATCAACACACAGCTTAATCCTTTACCACACAATCCCTACTTTTGACACCCCTGAGAAAGAAACCTTTTGAAAATACTGAAGGAAAAGGAGAAAATGCTGGTAACAGCATTTTCTCCTTTTCCCACAGTGTTTTCTGCCCTTCTAAGAACAAATTTAAATTTTTCAGTCACCTTTATTTTGTGGTCTGCAAATGCTTTCAATTTGAACCAGTCTAAAATTTTGTCGTGTGGTAAAAGGTTAAAACAGACTGTGACAAGAGACAATATTTACTGGTTTCCGAATTCTGATGCAGCAAACAGAAAACCTGATTTCAGCACACACAGGCTTGTTGCCACAGGTATAGCATCAAAATACTTCAGGTGAATTTCTGTGACCATATCTTCATCTGTTTCCAAAGTAATCTTGAAAATGTCCCCCTGCTCTGTTTGTGCCAAGAAGAAGAACATGGACTGAAAGACAAAGTTCTAAGTCATATAAAAAGCAAATACCAGATATAAAGAAAGCACCTGTCATGCTATCCTTTATCAGTGAATAGACAGGCTATCTTCTACTAAGCACAAAAATTTTGTATAGAGGTAAAAAAGTCTTTCTAAACAATGGTAAAATATATCAAGACAATGAGACCATCTTTTTTGTATTGCAATGGATTAACAGGATTTTTCTAAAATGAAACAGCTCGGCTTCTTTCGTCATTCACTATTGGTGTTAGTTTCTCAACTTTCTGAATGTTAATTTTGTGAAGACACCAGATTATGATTATTTAAAAGTGGATCAAAAAGTTATGACCAATAACTTCACCTAAAACATTGTTTGATGTACATGTAATGTAGTATACTGGTCTATCCCACAGATAGATGCAAAGGTATAATGTAGTCGGGTACAGGTATATCGTGCGGCCGTATCGACATGTGGTTCGGTAGCTCAGTTGGTTAGAGTGCAGGAACAGTATTTGGTTTGAATCCCGGTCACCACCTGTTACATTTGGCGCCCAATGTAAATTACTTACCCGTTTTGACCTACTATGACGAGGACGTGTTTTCAAGGAGGAGGAGAGACGATAGCAGCTTGGTTTAGACATTTTTCAACCATATTTTGTGAACTTTCGACTTTCAACAATGGACCAGTAACTTTCTTCAAGTGTGGACAAATCCTCATATGGCAGGAAAGTATGTAGTATACTGGTCTATCCCACAGATAGACGTAAAGGTATAATGTAGTCGGGTACAGATATTTGGTGATATATCGTGCGGCCGTATCGACATGTGGTTCAGTAGCTCAGTTGGTTAGAGTGCAGGAACGGTTTCCTGAGGCCCTGGGTTCGAATCCTGGTCGAGCCGCGATATTTTTTCACCACCTGTTACATTTGGTGCCCAACGTAAATAACCCACTTAGTAGAAATATAGGGTAGCAGTGATTGAGGGATTCGTGGACGAATCTTCATGTGGGGGGAAGTATGTAGTATACTGGTCTACCCCACAGATAGATGCAAAGGTATAATGTAGTTGGGTACAGGTATTTAGTGATATATTGTGCGACCGTATCGACTTGTGGTTCGGTAGCTCAGTTGGTTAGAGAGCAGGAACGGTATTCCTGAGGCCCTGGGTTCGAATCCCGGTCGAGCTGCGATATTTTTTCACCACCTGCTACAGTAACATGAATTACTGTAAGCATGATTAAAGTTAATCGACTATGAATAAATCTTTTAGTCAACAGAAAAACTTGAAAAAAGTTTCCAACAAACCTTTGTTTTATTCAAATAGGAAATTCAGTCCAACTTGTCCGTGGGCAAATTCCAAAATTGCACACCCCTGCCAAACATTACAATACTTGGGAAATGGTTTAAAACATAAGACCCCTAAGACAGGACTAAAACTGGTAGCTATATTTCTAACATTTAGTGACAAAAAGATTTCTAAAGATTTCACCATATAAACCCATGTAAAACTTGTGAACTTTGGCAATGAATTTGACCCTAGGGCTTAATTTACAATTCTTGATGAAGACCCACTAGATAAAGCTACATGCAAAATTTGGTAGCCCTAGGCCTCATGGCTAGATACTGGGAAATCTCTGAAGTTTTCCATATAGGCCTATAAGTGCAGATAAAAATTTTGAACCCCGGGTGGGGCCAAATTTGACACCAAGGCTATAATTTACAACTCTTGATGAAGGCCAAGGAGATGAAGCTACATGCAAAATTTGGTAGGCCTAGATCTTATGGCTAGGTACAGGGAGATTTCGAAAGTTTTCCCTATATATAAGCCCAAGTAAAACTTGTGACCCCCGGGGTGGGGCAAAATTTGACCCCAGGGCTATAATTTGGGCACTCTTGTTAGAGGCCCACTAGATAAAGCTACATGCAAAATTAGGTGACCCTATGCCTCATGCCTACGTACAGTGAGAATTCTAAAGTTTTCCCTGTATCGGGGTTTTAATAACGGACACACATTTTCTGCGTCTCGAACGCAGAAATAGGGAAGCAGGACTCCCAAAACTTATGCTACTGCGTCCCCTGGGACGCAATTTTGATTCTGTTGTCATTGGGTAAAGAATCAACCATTGAGAGCCCTAAGAAACCACTGATATCGATAGATAAAATATGTCAAGCGTGAAGTTCAAATCGCCCGCCATCTTGGCATGAGCAACGGTGGTTGTTGTTGTTCTTCACGTATATGGATTTTTGAAACCTTATCCTTGATTGGTGGAATACGATGGTGTGTGGCTTCGATTGACCAATCAGAGATAAGGAAAGTCAAATAGCGGAAAATGCTAACAATTTATGGTCTAAGGGAGAAAACTCGTACTTAATTTTACCTTTATTCCTCACAGAGTTGTCTCCCTTAAAAGAAATGGTCGGCATAAAACCGCAAACGAATAAATTGTGTTGTATGTGTAACGTCTGTAACGAAGATCGGAAAAAAAGAATAAACGTTGATTTAAAGGGAATGAATATTTTTACGACTGGATCATAATGTTTAAAGTTCTGGAGACATAATTACGTCTGGATTTTGGAATGAAATGCATTTATTTTAAAGATATATTTGGCTCTTATTTATTAGGATGGTATTCTACCCCGTATTTCATTACTATCATTGATAGATAAATTTTCATGCTTTATGCTGCCTTTTTATAAAATTCATTTTTCCCAGTCTTTTCATGGCGACAGATTTCATATTCATGTATGTAGGTATTGGGTTTCACTAGTAATGGGCAGGGGCTCTGGATTGCCCTTGCCCAAGGAAATTACGGTAATCTAAGATGGCCCAATCAAGGACCTATTATTAACCCATTACTCCATAAATACTCATTTCTATGCATTGCTTGTAGGAGCCTTTTGAAAACATTGTAGCAAAAGGTGAAATTCCTCGTGACGAGCAATTTCACCTTATGTCACAATCTTTTCTATTCTATAAAAAGGTGTCATATCCAAAACGGCTTCATCCTTGCTGTTATTTAGGGTCAATTAGAGATACAAAGAAAGGCCCGATGGGATAAAGGTTTTAACACTTTATCTCTGAGCTATTCAGGATTGTCTTTCATCACATTTGCAAACAAAACTACCGATGACAGACTTGAGGTTAACCCGTAAGTAAACCTCAATAATTCATGCATATATTTTTCCATGAGATTTCGTCTACTTTCGACTGTTTGGTAGAGATGTATGCCAAATGCTGTGTTATCACATTGTTTTGCTTTGAAAATAAGAAAAGAGAATTCCCGAGTTGAAAGTGTCCTAAATTAAATCTCTATGGTCTCTTTCCGTGGTTGTGAGGTAGAGCGTCGGCCTCGTTACAAAAAAGTCCTGAGTTCAATATCTGGGAGCGGACGTCAACTTTGGGATTTTTCACTGGTTCACACATTCGGCGCGAGTACTGGTGTAATTCCCTAGGAAGCAGAATCGAGAGAGATTAGTATAAGTTGTAAGAACTTGTTTCTCAATCAATGTAAAATAAATATGTTTAAACTAATGGAGTTCTATTTATTTTCCTGTTTTTGATAGTTAGAACTGTATTACATGTGTATATAGAATTAGAAACAGATATCGATATACGGCACAATTAAGTTCTTTTCCGTAGATCAAATTGTCAATTTTCTTACAGAAAACAAGAAAAAAAGCATGAACAAAATAAAATATATTGTTATTGTACGTAGGAATTCTCTTCAGATAACAGAAAAATCATTTTTATTCCGATCTTTACCTACAAACTTGAACCCCGTTACACAGTTTATTCATTAGCGGTTTTATGCCGGCCGCTTCCTTTAATATGGGAGGCAACTCTGTATATCATATGGACGCAAGTAAGTACGAGTTCTCTCCCTTAGACCATAAATCGATCACCAAATAAACCTTTCATCTATCCCTGTTCGTGATTGGTCAATTTGCATGACACATCTACGAAGACCACCAATCAGAGTTCAGTTTTCTAATTTTTACTATTTCCGGGTCAGGAATCAAAGTTACCGACCGGTACGAAAGAAGATTCACTTAAAATATAGATGTCTAGTGATCGTTTCCGTAATTAAAGCCTTAACTCATAGCTCTTGATGGCACCTGTGGGCGGAATTTAAAGGAATTTGATGTCAGTATATAACGAAGGTGTCTTTCAGCGTATTTCGCCCTAATTTGAACATGTCAGTACTTAGCGAAAGTTGAAAATGTATCGAACCAACTTGTTCTAAGCGAGTACCTTTTTTCGAACCCAATTAGTGTCTTCTTTTATTTTGCAAATTACGTTGGGTAGGTCGACTTCATTTGTTGTAAACTGACGCTATCAACGGACGCAGTAGTAGATCTATATGGCTTCTGGTTTATATGGAAATCTGGAAAAATAAAGCGTTTTTCCAGGGATCGTATAAAGATCCGTGTTTTTGCCAAGAAAACGTTTTGCCGAAACATTGCATGGTGTGTCTTCTGACTCAGTGCTAGCCATCGTAAAATGGGCAGTTATTTTCTCCAGTCTATAGGCAGAAAAGTCCTTGATAGTTGGCCTACTTAATTAAACTGCATGCACGTTGGCAAAACAAACAAACAAACAGACAAAAAATAGATAGTAGGCCCTATAATATACCCATTTTTTTTGTCACCAGTCCTTAGATACGAGATAGTACCTCAACCCATTACCACAGAATCCCTACTTTTGACGCCCATGAGAAAGAAGCCTTTAGAAAACATTGTGGGAAAAGGAGAAAATGCTGGTAACCGGCATTTTCTCCTTTTCCCACAATGTTTTCTACCCTTCACAAAACAAATTTCAAATTTTCAGTCACTTTTATTTTGTCGTCTGCAAATGCTTTTGATTTGGACAAGCCTGAGATATTGTTGTATGGTAATGAGTTAGGTCCTGTCATTGCTCTTAGGCATAGAGTAGGTCTTAGTGAATGAAACTTTATAAATTTGATCCAGATCACATGATCAGGTCAACTGCTAACATAACCGATGTGCCCATCAGACCTTAACTGTGTATAATGGCATCAGATAGATAATAATTAAATTTGCAAACATTTGAAACCCAGAATCTACAATGTCTGATTGCCCATCCAATCCCCATGTGTCTATTGACTTCAAAGACATGTGAAATGGAAATTGCTTAGTGCGGTATTGATGATAGAAAATTTCAATTTTGCCAAGAAAAGAAAATAATATTATAATGTCTATATACTGAGGTTATGTATTGCTTAAAAGCATACTATTGCCTTCTGAATTTATAAAAAAGAAAGTACACAAAATGATCAATGAACAGCTGTCATTGTATGTTTTCATCCACAATTCCTTTTCAACCCATTACCACACGAGAAAAATTTAGACTGGTCCAAATTGAAAGCATTTGCAGATGACAAAATAAAGGTGACTGAAAAATTGAAATTTGTTCTGGGAAGGCTAGAAAACACTGTGGGGAATGGAGAAAATGCTGGTTACCAGCATTTTCTCCTTTTCCCACAGTGTTTTCAAAAATGCTTCTTTCTCAGGGGCGTCAAAAGTAGGGATTGTGTGGTAATGGGTTAATTCTTTACCACATGATGAAAATTAAGTCCAAATTGAAAGCATTTGCAGATGACAATTCAGATGTGTCTCAATTAATGGTATTTGTCTTTTGTAGGTAAGAAAGCATTAAGGGAAAAGGAGAAAATGCTGGTTACCAGCATTTTCTCCTTTTCCCTTAATGTTTTCAAAACGCTTCCCCCTCAGGACTTGTTAAAACTCAGGATTGTATGGTAAAGACTTAAATTGTTTTCATTTCCTGATAATTTCATTATCATCAAACTACTTCTATCTTCATTTTATTGTAAAAATTCCAGAGCGTATTATAGGCCAACCTACTTTTGACTGTTCAGTTTTATTGAACATTCACCTCTTTACAAAATAATCAAGCATTTTCTTCTTTCCCAGAATCTTTTGTATATTTCCAAAGAGATGTTTCAGCTTTATGGTCAAATTTAATTTTCATCACTTCGCAAAAGCTTTCAATTTGGACAAGGTCTAAAATTTTGTTCTTTGGTAGAGAGTTTGTCTTCTTCAATACCTTCAGGAAGTGTGGAAAAGAGCTTTCAGAAACACTGTGGGAGAGGACAAATGCCAGTAACAGGCATTTTCTCCTTTACCCACAATTTTGTCCACACTGTGAAAGACAATTTATCTCCATTTTAGCTACATGTGTCATCTGCGTATGTGTTGTGTTTTGTAAAGTCCACACAATCACAAGAGAAAGAAAGCCTTTGAAAACATTTTGGAAAAAAAGAGAAAATGCTGATAACCAGCATTTCTTCCTTTTCCTTGATATTTTCTATCAATCGAAGGGCAAATTTCACCATTTGAGTCACATAACTATATAATTATATACATATAATTGTATATAATTAGATCTATTTGAACTTGTAATTAGTAGTTTTATTCATATTTAATTAACGTCACACGACATTGCACACTGATCCTTGAGAAATTTAGCTAAAATGAACCAAGACATTTCTGGTACAGGAATTGATGCTAGAAATAGCTAAGTTGTGTTTTAGACTTCTAAGATTACCAAAGCCACAAATTTCTGACTTCTACTTTTCTTCCTGTTTCATGGCTGAATGTTAAAAGGCTTAGGGTACAGATACGACCATTGAAAATAAAGTGAGTAATGATACTACCATTGTATGGGATGAGAGTTGCGCACTTATCATTGTGGTGTTGTATCCATTATATAGAAAAAAAGAACAATAAAACAAATTAGAATAAAATATAGTAATAAAAGAAAATGAATGACAAAAACATATATACATGTCTAAAAAGAAAAAGAATAAGAAAGGAAAAAGACCGCTTTTAAAAGTTTGAAACCTTTTTGATTTAAATTTTAATTAAAATTATCAGATAATTTACCTGTTCTTCCAGTATACGAGAATAGAATGCTCTGAATTATTGTAAACAGGGGCCATGGTTATCATAATCCGTTAATAACTTTCTGGATGACATTGTCATTTTTCAGCGCATTATTTACTTGCTTATTATTTACTTGGTTACAGGTTTCCAGTCTACAGATGATTATTCTGATGGGACAAGGTTGTCAGCCTCAGGCCAAGAATACATCTAGTATCTAAAAACACTGCAAACTTCAGAGACATAGGCAGACAGACAGTCTGGGCTTCAGGTAATGTTTTTAACATATTTTAGTCTGTAACTCTTTACATGACGACAAAATTGTAGACTTAAAAGTACTTGCACTCGCTCATTTTGTATACATCAGAATAATGTCACCCAAAATCTAAAATTTAGTAGAAAACAATGTGAGAAGGGGAAAACTGCTGGTCACAAGTAAATTCTTCTTTTCCCATATTTCCTACCCTTCTCAAAACATTTTTCAATCTAAAGTTAACTGTATTTTGTCGTCTTCAAATGTTTTGATTTGCACCAGTCTGAAATTTTTAACTGGTAAACAGCTAAGAAATCTGAGGTGAAAGGGTTTTGTTCTGCCAATGATTGTTCAGAGAGTGAAATACTTGTACACAGATAATGTTTCGATTTGCTCCAGTCTGAAATTTTGAACTTTGGTAAACAGCTAAGAAATCTGAGGTGAAAGGAGGGTTTTGTTCTGGCAATGATTGTTCAGAGAGTAAAATACTTGTCCATAGATTTACACAGCTGGGGAACATTTTTAAAATACAGGTAAATGAGACAAATACACAGTCAAGACTAATTCTCAAATACATCTGAGCCATGCTCTGTGATAAGGGAGACTTGCGTTTCTCCATTATGCATTATATCAAAAAAGTAATCACATAGTTATGGATCCATAAAATTCATTTTGTCCTAACCAAAGGTTGAATCCCTGGGTAACATGATCCTTTGCCATGCAAAAGAATTGACCAACATAAAGTTTCAACTTTTGTCAGCCTGGGTGGACTGTGCAAGCTTACATTTTATAATACCTTTTGCTGGTGCATTAACCCATTACCACACAATCCGTACTTTTGACGACCCCGAGAAAGAAGCCTTTAGAAAACATTGTGGGAAAAGGAGAAAATGCTGGTAACCAGCATTTTCTCTTTTTCCCACAATGTTTTCTACCCTTCACCAAAACATACTTCAAATTTTCAGTCACTTTTAGTTTGTTGTCTGCAAATGCTTTCAATTTGGACAAGCCTAAAAGAGTGCCGTTTGGTAATGACTTCAGCCACCTTTTCACAGAGCATTGAAAGGGAGAAAGTCCAAGTGCATTTTGATAGGACAATTTTTACTTCAGTTGGACAATGTCTCGGAATCTTCCCTCCCTCAGAAGAATGCTGGTACAGAGATATTTTATTTTTACCATTTTCTAGTACATGTATTTTCTTTTGTTCAGGCCACAGTCAGTAGAAGGTCTGTGGTGTGTGAGTTGAAACCTGTGGCAAGCTGAAAGCAAGTTACAAATGACAAGATGAGTTCAGGTAACAGGCACTTGTAGAAATGTATCTTTACTTCCTTTTAAAATTCTGCCTATCCGGGTAGCTCATTTGTTGTCATATCCGACTTGTGACCTGGTGCCTGGCTGGATAGATACCTGGTTAGTGTGTCTGACTGGGAACCAGTGTGTTATAGATTTGATACCAGGTTGCAGCAAACTTTCTTTCAGGAGATTTTTTGCCTCTCACATCTGACGCATGTGAGAAAAGTAGACTGCGGATTTGGAAAGAAAGAAAGTTGTGTCAGTACTGGTGTGAGAACACTAGGAAACACATGGGTGGGTCAGTGACTGCCATGCTCTGACCTAAGCTCCTGAAATTTTGTTAATCCTTTACTCCATAGATACTCATTTCTATGCATTGCTTGTGGGAGCCTTTGGAAAACATTGTGGCAAAAGGTGAAATTGCTCGTGAAGAGCAATTTCACCTTTTGCCACAATTTTTTCTCTGCTATCAAAATGTGTTATATACACATAAGAAACAGCTTCATCCTTGCTTTTATTTAGGGTCAATTAGAGATACCATAGAAATGCCTTATGGGGCAAAGGCTTAAACTCCAATACAACCAATTTGAAAATTCTGCATGACTTTCTCTCGATCCTTGTTGTATACATTACAATATCTCACTGAGTCTGTACATGAAGAACTGTGAGCTCAAATTCCAGCTTTTTCTTCATCCTTGCCATACCAGAATGAATTTCTAACCAGAAAGCAAGTTGTGAAATATCAGTATAACTTTTTTAGCAAGCCTAAATATTATTAACATAGGGACAACTTCTATTACGCACACCACGCACATGCGTAATGTAAAAAAAATGGAGAATAGCTTGTAGGTTGCATCTTTTCTCGTATTTTTTAGTTTGGCCTTTGAGGCACAGTCAGACCTGTCTTTGAAAACCAAATTTCTACCTCAGAAGAGGCTCGAAATCATTCTACAGCCATCTTGAATATCAAATTTTTTGGGGGGGAGGCCCCCAAACCCCCATCCGACTCCCTCTTCCCCCACTTGTGCCTATGGCGCTCGAGAATGCTTACGGCGTGCATATAATTTACTTTTTCATGGTTATGCCCCTGATTATTTACTACACAAGAAAAATTTAGCCTTGTTCATACTCAAAGTATTTACAGACAACAATTTAACTCTTTACCACACAATCCTTACTTTTGACGACCCTGTGAAAGAAGCCTTTGGAAAACTTTGTGTGAAAAGGAGAAAATGCTTGTAACCAGCATTTTCTCCTTTTCCCACAATGTTTTCCACCCTTCACAAAACAAATTTCAAATTTTCAGTCACTTTTATTTTGTGTCTGCAAATGCTTTCACATTGGACAAGCCAAAAATTTTGTTGTTTGGTAATGAGTTAACTCTTGATAAACAACAAAATTTTGGACTTGTCCAAATTGAAAGCACTTGCAGGTGACAAAATAAACACAACTCAAAATTTGACATTTGTTTCCAGCAGTACAGAAAACGATGTGGGAAAAGGAGAAAATGCTGGTTACCTGCATTTTCTCCTTTTCTCACAATGTTTTCATAAGGCTGGTTACCAGCATTTTCTCCTTTTCCCACAATGTTTTCAAAAGGCTGGTTACCAGCATTTTCTCCTTTTCCCACAATGTTTGCAAAATGATTCTATCTCGGGGTTGTAAAAACCAGGGATTGTTTGGTAAAAGGTTAATGTAACTCGAGTGATGGAATTTGTCTTTGATAGGATAGAGGACATGGTGGTAAAAAGAGAACATGCTAGTTACCTTTTCCCACATTTTCAAAAGGTCATTGAACCTTGGAATTGTATGGCAACAGATTAACCCCTAGGCTGCTAAGTGCCACTCCCTAACCTTTTGTGGACAGCATTATATTAACCCATTACCACACAATCCCTACTTCTGACGCCCCTGAGAAAGAAGTCTTTTGAAAACATTGTGGGAAAAGGAGAAAATGCTGGTCACCAGCATTTTCTCCTTTTCCCACAATGTTTTCTACCCTTTTCAAATCAAATTTCAACTTTTGACTCACATTTATTTTGTTGTCTGCAAATGCTTTCAATTTGGACCAGTCTAAAATATTCTCGTGTGGTAAAGAGTTAACCAATAACCACACAATCCTTACTTTTGATGACCCTGAGAAAGAAGCCTTTAAAGGCGTTCTAGCCTTTACAAAATAAATTTCAAATTTTCAATCACTTTAATTTTGTCGTCTGCAAATGATTTCCATTTGGACAAACCTAAATTATTGTTGTTTGGTAATGAGTTAAGATCAGACCGCACAAAACATGCAGTCCAGAATATTTTCAAAAGCCTTCTTCCTGTATTCACCAACCATTCTTTATTTCATACTTTGTGTTTTATCTAGATTAAGAAAATAACACAACTTCTGATTGGCTAAGCCATGTGATTTATCCAATCAGAAGTTGTTTACTTTTAAATGTAGAATGTTCTTGAGAATTAGACTAAAAATATTCTAAAGTTTGGTAGATGAATAAGGACCCAATGTTGTCAAAACTTGGTAATGGGTGGAAAGCCGTTAAGGACTATGTCTAAGACTCAAATAAATGTGGATATATTCCCTCTTTTTGTTTATTTTTCAGAGAGATGGTAATGACAAGAAGAATATTCCCCGATGTTAATCAAAGGATAGAGACTTTATACATACTGATGAATAAGGACCCAATGTTGTCAAAACTTGGGAATGGGTGGAAAGCGGTTAAGGACTACGTCTAAGACTCAAATAAATGTTGACATATTCTCTCTTTTTGTTTATTTTTCAGAGAGATGGTAATGACAAGCAGAATATTCCGAGATGTTAATCAAAGGATAGAGACTTTATATATACATGTACTTATGTTCTGAAGAGTGATATAGTGCTGTTGTACCTCTGCAATTTCTGTAACAAGCAATTTCTCCTTTTCCCACAGTGTTTTTTACCCTTTTTGAGAATTTTCTGCCATTTTCTCAAAATGTAGAATTGTCTTCTGCAAACACTTTCAAGGGACCTGTCTACCCCATGATTCTGTTGACTGCTACAAAAAACGTATTTTATGGATCTATAATCATTAGAGAACTTGCAAGCTGTCCTGTATCACCGAGATGCAATAAGCCCCCTTTTGTAAGAGCACAGCACATATTTATTCTTCAAATTATTTACTCTTTCCCCAACAATCCCTGGTTTTCACGACCCTGAGAAAAAAGCCTTCTGAAAACAATGTGGGACAAGGAGAAAATGCTGGTAACCAGCATTTTCTCCTTTTCCCACAATGTTTTCTACTCTGGTGGAAACAAACTTTAATTTTTGATTTACATTTATTTTGTCGTCTGCAAGTCCTTTAAATTTGGACTAGTCTATAATTTCGTCATTTGGGAAAGGGTTAATCAATCAACAGACATCAATTGTCAAAACAATCATACCACTGAAGGTTTGCTATATTTATTTCAATCTCGGATAAAACTGGTCATAATTGTATGGTTAATCGTATCAAACCATCCTGTGTTTTATCAGTTTATGACAACATTGTGGGAAAGGGAAGAAAGTTTACAAAAGGTTTTTTCCCCAAGGTTGTTAAAACTTCGGGTTGTGCTGTACAGGGTTAGACTTTTATTATATATACAGGATATACAAGGGAAATCAAATATCATGATTTTAAGACTTCATTTGGCTGACATAAAAAATAAATTTACATTTTACAGTTGGTCAATATCAAACTATGTGATTGTAGTTCTATGCCACTTTCATGCAAACATAAATATTATTACATGTAATATCAAAGAAAAACAACTTTGTTTGCCTCATAAGGAAAATTTATTGCATTTAACATGTTGTATAATCACAGCTTTCAAATCTGTTCACTTTTTACTTAACAATCACTGTTGTTGTTTTTTTATGACCATGAGATAGAATCCTTTTGAAAACATTGTTGAAAAAGGAGAAAATGCTGCTGACCAGCATTTTCTCCTTTTCTCACTAAGTTTTCTACCCTCCCAGAACAGAGTTTAATTTTAGTGTCACATTACTTTGCATTCTGCAAATGCTTTCAATTTGGACCAGTTTAAAATTTTGTCATTTGGTAAAGACTTAAAAAACCTAAATGCTGCAATTATCATACCAGAGGAAAGCTTTTGAAAACATTGTTGAGGAGGAAGGAAGGAAACACTAGTAACCAGCATGTCTTCTTTTCCTACAATGTTTTGTTCCTATATAGAGACAAACCCACCATTTGAACCTCATGTATTTGTCACCAGCAAATACTATGATAAGGATGAATCAAAATTTTGTTATGACTCATGTTGACTCGGCCATATCTAAATTAACCCTTTACTCCATTGATACATTGATACATTTCTACACATTGCTTGTAGGAGCCTTTGGAAAACATTGTGGCAATAGGTGAAATTGCTCGTACCGAGCAATTTCACCTTTTGTCACAATGTTTTCTGTGCTATCAAAAGGTGTCATTTACACATAAGAAATGGCTTCATCCTTGCCGTCATTTATGGTCAATTAGAGATGCCTTAGAAATGCTTTATGGGGTAAGGGGTTAACAGCTGACTGATAATTTGATATATGTACACATGAGCATTATACTATAGTTCTCTGTTGCTAAAGCAAATAAAGTGGAGAAAGAAGAAAAACTAGTTATCTACATTTTTGGCTCATCCTGAGCACAGAGTGCTCAAGGTAAGCTTTTGCGATCATGCTGTGTTTGTTGCACATCGTGAGTGGTCAATTTTAACCCCTGTGTACATTCTAGGGACTACATTTTCAGTCTAACACATATAAAACTTGGTAAGAATGTTTCTCTTGATAATATAAAGTTTAAAAATGGTTCACGAGGGTTAAAAAAGTAGGCCATAGGGAAAAATCTTGGGAAAACCTTTTATGTATACCCCCCCCCTTTTCCGAAAAAACGGAGGAAAAAAATCTGACCTTTGACCTTGCCCTTTGACCAATGGAAATGATTCTTGCAAGTGAAACCTCAGTTTTATGTGGTTGAAATTTCTGAAATACTGCATCTTTTGGCTTATGAAAATAGTTACAGTCCAGACCAGTCCAGACACAAACATCTTCCAATATTTTACTTTTTTTTTACAAACACATTTGATCTTGGCTCCACCTTAGACAGTAAGACATAATTCTTACATGCTAAACATCATCTTTATATGGTTGACATTTCAGCCAAGTTATGCCAAAATTCACTCATAAAAAAAGATAAGGTCAGACAACTGTTACAGTGATTTCTAAGCTATGTCTTCAAATTCTGTTAATGTTCATTACATCATTACAGAGGACTAGACAGACACACAGACAAACACAAAGACAGATTGAATCCAGTAACACCAGTAATAAATAACTAACTACATTGTTCTAAGAAATCTGTTATACTCTGCCAGGGATGCCTTTGCTACCTCAATGCTGAAT
The DNA here is from genome assembly GCA_943736015.1 of Tridacna crocea. NCBI lineage: Eukaryota > Metazoa > Mollusca > Bivalvia > Cardiida > Cardiidae > Tridacna > Tridacna crocea. The sequence goes on from OX031065.1 coordinate 15,888,631, forward strand.
TCCTCATCCTTGGTGTCAACCAGAGCTTTTAATGACACATAATTGGGTAACTCTGGGTTATATTGGGCTCGCCCTTGCTTTAAAAGAAATTTGTGCCTGGAGTCTAAGAAATTCTTTCCTCGCTGCAAAACCATTGGCCATTCTACCAACTGTTTATGAGTGATCGACATTTCTTCACGAAGGTAATTAAACGTCATTGCTATCAAATAATCTTCTGAAATGACAAAGGATAAAATCAGAGACAATTAACACTTTAGCACACAATTCCCACTTTTAACGACCCTAAGAAAGAAGCCTATTGAAAACACTGTCGAAAAAGAAGAAAATGCTGGGAACCAGCATTTTCTCCTTGTCCCACAATGTTTCTGCTCCCATAAGACACATTTCAATTTTTGAGACACTGTAATTTTGTCATCTACAAATGCTTTAACTTAGGACAAGGTTAAATATTGTCGTCAGGTAAAGGATTAAGCTATAATTAATCTCAAATACAGAAATACAGTAATACCGTATATAAGTCGGAAGTGAATGCTAAAATGACGCTAATGAATCATGGTCAACAATAAATGTAAAAATGTAAATTTGATAATAGTAAAAGTTTATGAAAATGTAGATTACAAATCTGAGAAAATGTGAGTACATGTACATGTATGTCTATACAGCAGACGAATAAGTTAACTTTTTACCAACAATATATATTTGGACTTGTCAAAATGGAAAGCATACCCAGACGACAAAACGTGACTCAAATATTCAATCTTGACTATAGAAGAGTAGAAAACATTGTGGAAAAAGGAGAAAATGCTGGTTACCAGCAGTTTCTCCTTTTCCCCCAGTTTATTTTCCGAATGCTTCTTCATCAGGGTCGTAAAGACCAGGAATTGTTTGGTAAAAGGGTTTAAGTACACAAATATTTAATTGTTCTTTTACCAAAACGTTTTCCCATGCTTTCTTCAAAAGGGCTGTAAAAACATGGGATAGTTTAGTGAAGGAATAAGAATACTCAAATATTTAAGCCATGCTCTGGTAAAAGGGGGTTTAATGAATGTCTGCGATCCGTTTTGACAAGCAAGTCATCACATGATAAGGGATGCATAAAATCCACTACTAAAGTCTTATGAATGACTGAATAAACTGACCAATAGCATTAACCCATTACCACACGAGAAAATTTTGGACTGGCCCGAATTTAAAGCATTTGCAGACGACAAAATAAAGGTGACTGAAAAATAGAAATTTGCTCTGGGAAGGGTAGAAAACACTGTGGGAAAAGGAGAAAATGCTGGTTACCAGCATTTTCTCCTTTTCCCACAGTGTTTTCAAAAGGCTTTTTTTTCCGGGGGCGTCAAAAGTAGGGACTGAGTGGTAATGGGTTAAGCCTCTTTTGCAGAGAGGATGGTTCATTTGTTTGAATGATGCTAAACCCCATTTTCAACATAATCTAAATTATATTGGACTGACCAGTGCACCTATCCTTGCTTTCTAGTGATTTTTTACCGTAACTGTGCACAATATTCCTTCCTGTGTTACTAGCTACTAGCTTCCCTTGAAAACAATGGTTGTTGAGACAATTTTCAGTGGTGAGATAAGAACGGATGAATGCATCCTGTCACAATGTCAGAAATCCATCCTCAGACGAGATTGGCTGAGCTTTGGATTCAAATCAGCAACTGCCCCACCACCCCCCTTTGGTCTTAAGGCCAATGAGCTACCAGCTCCTATTATAGACTCTGCCAACATATAACAAGCTGCAACAGGGACATAATAGATGTTGTTAAAACGTGCAGCTTGGAGCAGATCCTTGATGTTAACTCATTACCAAACGATAAAATTTTAGGTATGTCCAAATCGAAAGCATTTGCAGATGACAAAAAGAAAGTGACTGAAAATTTGAATTTTTTTTTTGTAAACGGTAGAAAACATTGCGGGAAAAGGAGAAAATGCTGGTTACCAGCATTTTCTCCTTTTCCCACAATGTTTTCCAAAGGCTTCTTTCTCAGGGGCGTCAGAAGTAGGGATTGTGTGGTAATGGGTTAATCTTGATTGACGCCACCATTTTGGATGTTGTGTTCATAGTGTAGTCAAAGATTTGCCCTGATGACCTTATTTTTCTCCTGATGTAACTATTTTCAAACTCCTTTGAGATATCAAGACAAACATGCCGACCAACTTTCATGAGGATTGGACGGAACACATTGCCTGTAGAGACTGTGTACATAAAGTAAAAGCTCATAACAACAACCTTCAGTGACAGCTCTTGATCAGAAAAGCTCACCTTCAACATTTACGTTCTCAAGTGAGCTAAAAAAGTTGGTAACATTTTCTCCTTTCCCATAATGTTCTTAGATATTTCAGAGACAACGTCATCAACAGAGCCTCATTTCATTTGTCGTCCGCAACAGCTTGGAATTTGGACCAGTCCAACATTTGGTTGTTTGGTAAAGTAAATAGATGTAGCTAATAAGACAGAATTTACTGTACAAATACTTACTACTCTTTAAAAGAGAGACAGAACGTAGAAAAATTGCCTTCATCTCTCTTTCTGTAAAACCAAACCCATCTTGGAACAAATAAATTTTAGCCTGAAACGGAGAAAAAAAGAAACAAGAAGAATTAGGATGGCCCTATACTGCTCTGATTCCTTAAAAAAAATTGTAATACATAAAGGATCTGACATGAGTTGGCATTTGAGATAAATTTTTATTTAATGAATCTAGGAAAAATGTTATTAAGCGACTGACTACCATCTCTCTGCAAGGATAACTTGAAACAGATTGTCCACTGATACTAAACAAGCTAATGAAAATAGTGTTGCCAGTCATGCAGCATGTGTAATCTGAGTACATGTACACCTTTTTATGAAACTTTTAGACTTGTATGTCTGTAAAGGTGAGTCTGTCATTTATTTATTCATTTTTTCTACACGATTTTGCCTTTACTAAACCCTTTACCACCAATTACTGACTTCAAATGAACTTGAGGATAGAGGATAAAGTGAAATACATGCCTCAGTCTGTTTTACTACAGAAATGGTCAAACTTGGCTAACTTTCTTGTATATGTCTGGTTTGTCTAATCTGCAATTTTTTTTTACATTTAATTCATAAAATGGACAGACAGAAGGATGTCAAATTCCATAAAGTACATATAGAGGAGAGATAGGGATGTAAAAGGGCATACATGTACCTGTATCATATTTGGATCATAAGTTAATATCTTTGAAAATGTTGTAACCATCTGTCTAAGCTCATCTCCTGTACAGGACAAAGCAAACAAATAATTATCAGACATGGAAAAGTCACAAAAGAGAAACAAAGGCCTTAACTCTTTACCAAACATCAACATTTTAGACTCCTCCAAATTGAAAGCATTTGCTGACAACACAATAAAAATGAAAATTTGACACTTGTTTTGTGATAGGTGCAAAACATTGTGGGAAAAGGAGAAAATGCTGGTTACCAGCATTTTCTCCTTTGCCCACAATGTTTTCAGAAGGCTTCTATCTTGGGGTCGCAAAAACCAGGAATTGTTTGGTAAAGGGTTAATTAATGTACTCGAATGAGACTGATAAAAAGCATTCACTATTTCTTACAAAAATGCCTGTATGATAACTTTTAGGATCCAGTAGAAGTGTAATTTTTCAATTTTTTTTTCAGGACAACCGTTTTTTCTTTCTTTCTCAAACAGTGTTTTTGCATCAAGACAACCACTGTTATTATCTACTGGTCTCTTCTTTAATCATCATTCAAAGTAAAAATTAGAACTGTATTTATGAAAGCAACAGCTCTGCAAAACTGGAAAATGTATGCATGCAGGCAACTGTCTACAGCATGTCACATTCCACTTCATGTTGTGACTTTTACCTTGTAGCCTGGGGTTTGAAACCTTATCTATGCATGTTGTTTCATCATGGTGCAAGCATAATCTGTAATAATTTCAAAATCCAACGAGGGGATCATAAGACTTAGAGGAAACACTATATTCCTGACAGATGAATGACCATTGGTATAATATAATACATCCATTGGGAGGCATAACAAGAGGATCATAGTAGCGCCCTAAATTACTCCACTGTCTAATCAACAAATGTGTCACACAGTAACTGATACTGAAACAGACAACTCTCTGTAGGAAGCCTTTCCGAGACAAGTTAACTCTTTACTCCATAGATACTCATTTCTACGTATAGCTTGTAGGAGCCTTTGGAAAACATTATGGCAAAAGGTGAAATTGCTTGTGACAAGCAATTTCACCTTTTGCCACAATGTTTTCTACACTATCAAAAGGTATCATATTCACATAAGAAACGGCTTCATCCTTGCTGCTATTTAGGGTCAATTAGAGATACCATAGAAATGCCTTATGGGGTAAAGGGTTATATCATTACTGACACATCTTATTTTTGGTCTGTAAGTTCTTTCAATTTGGACTAGTCTAAAATTTTTAATCATTTTTTGGTAAACAGTTATCCTTTACTAAACACTCCCAAATTTAACCCTTTCCCAAACGACAAACTTTTGGACTAGACTAAATTGAAAGCATTTGCAGACAACAATTCTGCTGGTAAAAAGAAACTCCAAGAAAGCATGGATACATGGTTGCCATGCTATAACTGAAATATTAGTGAAAACCATACCATTAATTAGTTAAATACCATACAATCAATCAAAAACAAATATCAGTTTAACCTGTTACCAAAGGACAAAATATTAGACCAGTCCAAATTGAAAGCATTTGCAGACGACATGATAAAAGTGCTTGAAAAATTGAAATTTGTAATGGGAAAGGTAGACAACATTGTGGGAAAAGGAGAAAATGCTGGTTACCAGCATTTTCTCCTTTACCTACACTGTTTTCAAAAGGTCTCTTTCTCACAGTTGTTAAAAGTTGAAATTGTGTTTTAACCCATTACCAAACGACAATATTTTAGACTGGTCCAAATTGAAAACATTTGCAGACGACAAAATAAAAGTGACTGAAATTTGTTTTGTGAAGGGTAGAAAACATTGTGGGAAAAGGAGAAAATGCTGGTTACCAGCATTTTCTCCTTTTCCCTCAATGTTTTCTAAAGGCTTCTTTCTCAGGGGCGTCAAAAGTAGGGGTTGTGTGGTAATGGGCTAAAGGGTTCAGTTTTATTTTGGCATCTGCTATTTCTCCCATTATGAACAAGTCTAAATTTTCATAGCATAGAGAGTTAATACCTCATCGAATGTATGTTTTAAACTCATTACCAAACGACAATATTTTAGGCTTGTCCAAAGTGAAAGCATTTGCAGACTACAAAATAAAAGTGACTGAAAATTAGAAATTTGTTTTGTGAAGGGCAGAAAACATTGTGGGAAAAGGAGAAAATTCTGGTTACCAACATTTTCTCCTTTTCCCACAATGTTTCTAAAGGTTTCTTTTTCAGGGGCGTCAAAAGTAGGGATTGTGTGGTAATGGGTTAAAATATTCTGGCAATAGGATCAACTGTCATGACATACCTGTTAGAAAAAGCTTTTTCTGTATAAATCCCAAGACACTGTCAAGTTCCACTGTTTCCATCTGAAGAAATTTCGGATTCCCAACAACTATGCGACTGATAGCTTCTCTGTTGAACTTTTTTGAACGAAGATATCTAATTCTAGCCTAAAAAAGTAAACTAGAGCTGTCACTGAATGTGACTTAATACCCCACCAGCCCTTTAACAAAAACAGGCAATTACTAGTATTTTGTAAACAGACGGACACACTGACTGACACACGGCAGACATATGGACAGACACATGGACAGACAGTCTGATTCCAGTGCATCCTCAAAAACAGTCGTTTTGTGGGCGTATAACAAGCCCATCCCAAGCAGGTACCTATGTTTGGACTGTAGTTGCTTTAACTTTTTACCACACAACAAGACATTTGACTGGTTCAAATTGAAATCACTAGCAGATGACTAAATAAATGTATCTAAAAAATTGAAATTTATTTCCAGCTGGGGAGAAAACATCGTGGAAAAAGGAGAAAATGCTGGTCACCAGCATTTTCTCCTTTTCCCACGATGTTTTCAAAAGGCTTCTATCTCAAGGTAGTAAAAACAAGGGAGATACTTACATTCCATAATGGAAGTCTCAGACAATGCTATTCAGCTTTTCAAATTGTTTTTCAAATCGTTCAAATTGAATTCACAGAGTTCATGACAACCTGATACTTTGTGGTAAAGGATTAAGGCCTTTCATATTGGCAATACAAGAGGGCCATGATGGCCCTGAAATCGCTCACCTGAGTCTATTGGCCAAACATGAACCATTTTCATTTTGGTTTCCCAGTGGCCTAGTTTTTTATCAGACATTACCCATTATCAAACACTTTTGAGATATCAATAAGACAAACATTCTGATCTTAGTACTGGATTGAAAATGTGGCCTCCACAGCGTGAAAAAGGTTTTTCTAAGATTTGACCAAGTGACTTAGTTTTGGACCAGACAATTACCCATTATCAAACTCTTTTGAGACATCACCAAAACAAACATTCTGACCAGAGTATCAGGCAAAAAATGTGGCCTCTAGAGTGTACACAAGTTTTTTCTAATATTTGACCCAGTGACATAGTTTTTGACTCCACATGACCCATTTTCAAACTCATTCAAGGTATCACCAAGATAAATATTATGAACAAGTTTCTGGAGTATCAGACTGAAAATGTGTCCTCCAGAGCATACACAAGGTTTTTATAACATTTGACCTATTGACCTAATTTTTGACCCAACATGACCTGTTTTCAAACTCATCCAAGATATTATCAAGGCAAACATTCTGACCAATTTTCAAGAGTGTTGGGTTGATATGTGGCATCCAGAGCATATATAAGGTTTTTCTAAGATTTGACCTGGTAACCTAGTTTTTGACCCCCAATGACCCATTTTCAAACTCGTCCGAGATATTATCAAGACAAACATTCTGACCAACTTTCAAGAGTTTTGGACTGAAAATGTGGCCTCTAGAGTTTACAAAAGGTTTTTCTAACATTTGACCTGGTGGCCTAGTTTTTACATGACATGACCCATTTTCAAAGTCATCCAAGATATCATAAAGACAAACATTCTGACCATTTTTCAAGACTTTTGGACTGAAAATGTGGCCTCTAGAGCTTACAAAAGGTTATTCTAAGATTTGACCTAGTGACCTAGTTTTTGACTCGACATAACACATTTTCAATCAAGTCTGAGATATTATCGAGGAAAACATTCTGACCAAATTTCATGAGTATTGGACTGAAAATTTGCCTCTGGAACGTACACAAGGTTTTTCTTAGATTTGACCTTGTGACCTAGTTTTTGATCTGAAATGACCCAATTTTGAGTTGTTCCAAGATTTCATCAAGGCAAACATTCTGACCAAGTTTCATGAGTATCAGACCACAAATGTGGCCTCTAGAGCGTTCACAAGGTAAAAAGTTGATGACAGAAGACGAACATAGCACTAGTTATCACAATAGCTCACTTTGAGCACTTTGTGCTCAGGTGAGCTTAAAAAACAATATGTACACACCTTCACACTGTCAAAGTCCATCAACATGATCTGCGGAAACACAGAAAGCACATGACCAATTTTGTCTCGCTCAACTCCAATTTCATGCAGAAAAAATATAACAGGCTTTACATCTCTATTAAAGTCCAGTTTAAGAACTTTGCCAGCCATGTTTCTTCTTTCCAACTTAGACAGATCCACTCCTACATGGACAAGGCTCTTCAACAGTTCACTATCATTCACCAATGGAGCCAATTGCTGAAGTTTTGGAATAGGCACTTTCAAAGGCATTTGCACTCTATCTGATATTTGTTCATGTCCTGATATATCTCCATGTGCCTGCATTTCATTTCTACTAGGAACAAGTTCATTTCCCACCCCTTCTTCTCTGAACACCCTTGATACTCTTGAATCAAAGTGTTCAATTCCCACAGGAAAGGATGACATAACAAGTTTTGTCTCCTTAGCAACAGTTTCAGACAGATCAGTTGAATCATAGTATTCATTAGTGCTGAATGCTTTTTCATCAGCAAGCTTTAACACATGATTGTGCCTATGTACCCTCTCTTGGTAGTTCTTGTTGTAACTTCTTGTCTTATTTCTTTTAAATTTTGTTGTATTACTTGCTAGAAAACTGCTATCTTTCTCAAAGTCAGTGAGTTCTGAATTGTCCGAATGTCTCTCTGCATAATTGTCTAGCCATTTCTTCCTGGGAAAAGCAGACCCACCATATTTTGTATTTTTAGAAACAAGTTTTGGCCGAACACTTGACCAGAGATAATCATCAGTGCTCAGGGGTCTCTCATCTGCAAGCTTTTTTCTTTGCACCATCTCTAGGTCTTTCTCTTGGTGCCTTCTTAATTTCTTTTTTTCAAATTTTGTTAGATTGTTGGCTAAGAATTCACTACTTTTCTTATCAAGCACTGAATCATTTACACGTATAGGCCTCTTTGTATCTTCAGACAACCATTCATCTATCCCAGCATTCAGTAGATTTTCACTCTGAGTACTTTTGTTATCATTTATTTCATACTTGTTGCTAGAAATCAAATCTTCTTCCTCAAAAGCAACATTTAACTTTTGATCAGAATCTTTAAATTCTGTGCCATCTTCTATGATGTTTGTTTCTTCACTTATAACAGCATCCAAATCCTCATGTGGCTCATATTTAGTACAAGTAGTATGAAGAAATTTCTCAAGGGTAAAATAAACCTGCTGTACAGAGTGCCATCTTCTAGGGAGGTCTGCTCGGGTAAAGGTTAATTTAAACACTGAATTATGATGTAAACTATATTGTTGAATGTTGAAATTACTTTGATACGTTTTTCTGCAATACCTTTTTGCTACTTGATACAAGCTGTATGTCAGTTTCTGATGACCTCGCAGACACTGTATTGTTTTCCTTGAATACATTCTAGTTTATTTGCATTCCTGAGAAAAGAAAAATGGGGAATGTGTAATATCAACATTTGTTAAAACAACAAAGTTTTAGAATCAAACAAACAAAGTTACCGGTACTCTGCACACTATCCTTACCAAGCCACTGGCTGCTTTTCCACATAACCGTCATTGAAACAACAATCAGCTGTGAGAGAGGAATTAATCCTGACATACCTTCAGTCTGAAGGTGTCTGCTCCGATGCTATTTTTGTGACTGGTCTTCGCTAACACCTTCAGGCCAGCCATTCATTAAACCCTTCTGGAAAAAATACGATGTTACCCGCATCTTTTCGAACGGCTCAATGCGACAAAATTTCCAATGACAGCTAATAAAATAGGTGTGGACCGTTAGATAAATGATTAATCTTTAAGAGCACACAAAATATGCTGCAAAATACCAATTAAATCAATGGGAATTTACCTTTTTTCCCAAAGTAAATAAATCCAGCATAATTTGTAAACAACTAACACGGCGACTTCCGTTTGTCAGGCATGCGCACTCAACGGAATTTGAAATTTGTACAGTCTGGTTCCCTAACCCTATACAGCCAAGTTCGATCAAGGTGCGTTTGTTTACAGCAAAATTCGCAACTAAACCATCCTGTAGCGTGTCAGAGATACTGCGATTTCTGCCGAGACATGCGCATTGAAAAGATCACCATGTTTTGATTTCTGGTGAAGTAGGTCAACGATTATTTACTTTGAAAAGTACAGATTTGCACAAAGGTAAGAGTTGGATATTAACTAACATCAGTTTTTTTGTAAAGATTAATCATTTATCTAACAATTCATGCCCATTTTATTAGTTGTCATTTGAATTTCTGTCGCATAGAGCTGTTCGAAAAGATGCGGGTAAAATCGTATTTTTTCCATACGGGTTCAATGAATGGCTGGCCTGAAGGTGTTAGCGAAGACCAGTGACAAAAATAGCATCGGAGCAGACACCTTCAGACTGAAGGTAATCCTGACACAATGACTATCATCAATCCTCAGAAAGAAATTTTTTCAGCAGGAGATCGAACTCATGACCCCTTGTTCTCAAGTCTTGAATACTATGACTAAGTAGAAAATTAAATCCAACTGGTCCATGGACAGGTGAAAAAATTCCAAAATTTACATCCCTGTTTATGATTTGGCCCAGTGTCCAACTGTTTGACCTAATGTGACCAAAATTAAAAACTTGTCTACAATATTATCAAGACAAACATTCTGCTCAAATTTCTTATGCCATGATAGGTACGTCCCAGTTCACTAGTATTATGACACGGTTCTGTAGTGTCTTGCCAAAGGACCTCCCAAACTTTGGCCAAAGTGTAAAAAGAAAAGAGATGCTCACATTGCCTAATGGTTGTTACAGAACCTTACATCCAAATGTGTTGTTGTCGTTGTTAAATATTTTGATAAAAAATTGTGTGACGATTTGGGGGATTGTTGCAAAAGTATAGGAACAATATTCTAAGTTGTAGAAGTTTGGTGGGACAAATTCTAAGCAAGATGTCACCTTAGGTCATAAGTGCACGAAAACCCAATACATTTTAGAAAGTTTTATTAAATTTGCTGAAGAAAAAGATTTTATATGCCATGAACTTAATGATAACATTACAAAAACTTAAAAACGTAATACCATCACAATCATGACCGTGTCAACTCTCATAATTTTTGCAGTCCTCTGTGGAAACCTTCCTGACTGCTTTTTTATAAAGTTGTTGTTGTTCATATCAGGATATGCCGTCCTATAGATAACTCGACCTCAGACAACTCTTTACTACAAGAGTAGTCTTCCCAGATTTACATGAAAAAATATCTTATCAGTCCTCCTCATCATTTTAAAAAAAATTCTAATTTGTGCCAGCAACACCAAAGCTCTAAAATGTTCCCTCTAAATGCAGACAATTATATTTATTATACCAACAGATGTAGTACGAAATATATTAGGGCGAAAAATTGGAAGTTATTCGCGCCTTCTTGACTAAAGATCAAGATGAGCTCATTTGTAAAATGGGGATCTGTCAAAAAACATTGCACGAATTTCAGTCATCTTTTAAGTATTCAGATCCACATTTTGCAAGATCTGACGAAAGTGATTTCAAAATTAGAAATAAGATTTGGACAAGAAAAACAAGACCTTTATGAAATAAATGTACTCAACATTGTGCATAAATATACCCATTATAAAAAATTTCCATGTCCGCATCGATTGAATATTGACAGATAGCGGGTAAAGTGCACACTGGTCAGACAGACGGCTGTTGCAAAACGCAAACGCTCTGCATTTGTGAATGAAATGTCCGTTGACAAGAAAGATGAATTCGTACTTTACTATTTTCCGACTTCTTTTTCTTCCCAAAAGGTAAGTTTAAATCCTGAAACAGAGACTCTGAAATGACCTTCAAGCGACTGCTACGAATGTCTTTAGATGAGTCCACTGAGATTGGTCAATGATCATGCCATCGGGCAAATTTATAGGCAAATTCGCTCCAAACGACCAAATAAGTATGCATTTAACGGTAAAGGTAAAGGCCTGATGAAAACATTGTGGGAAAATGATATACGATGCAACTGTAATCTACCTTCCCTGCAAGCTGATCTTAATCTACACTGATCAGAAAAGTTCTTCGAGTTTGGCTAAGGGTTAACAGATGAAGACGATATTCATTATTTGAGGTAAATTGTTGTCAGCAGAACTGGTGGGGGGAATACCAGGAAAAGCATCAATAGGTGTAGTGGCCACCATGATATGACCCAACCTGGCACTCCATTACGAACAGATCAGGGTTGAAATATAACTTTTGAGAACACATTGTGGGAAAAAAAAAGCTGATAATTGCATAGATCTGCTGTATTTGCTGATAGTGGGAGTGTGTGGTACAGGTTTAACTCTTTAGCAAACGACAAAATTCAAGGCTTATCCAAAGTGAAAGCATTTGCAGACGACAAAATAGATATATATCAAATGTTGAAATTCAGTTTGAGAAGGGTAGAAAACATTGTGGGAAAAGGAGAAAATGGTGATTACCAGCATTTTCTCCTTTTCCCATAATGTTTTAAAAGGGCTTCTTTCTCAGGGATGAATGATACCAAGCAAGCCATTGTAACAGGTGGTGAAAAAATATCGTAGCTTGACCGGGATTCGAACCTAGAGCCTCAGGAATACCGTTCCTGCACTCTAACCATGTCGATACGCTGCAAAATATATCACCAAATACCTGTAACCAGCTACATTATACCTTTACATCTATGTATGAGAGAGACCAGTATACTACACCATCACATAAGTATGGATTCATAATAGCCACTTTTTTCAACAACTGACTTTTTCGCTAGAGCAAGGCTCATATATATTTTATAAGGTAGTGCCGATGTCGCGATAGGTTTGTTGTGTCGTAAGTGCATGCAGATCAATTTACCTTTTACAAAACATTCCAAAGGTCAATCTTACCTATAAAGAAAGTTTTTTTCAAAACATTATTGAGAAAAATAGAGAAAACTGGCATTGTCTTCTTTTCTATATTAGTTTTGTTCCTTCAAATTATCAAAGGGCAAATAACAGTGTTTGAGTCTCATTTACTACAAATGCTTTCAAATTAGATATGTCAAAAGTTTTGTCATCTAGTAGAGCTTTTGCAACATTTGATATAAATATGACAGCAGCAATGCAGAACTGTTTCTATTTGCAGGTCATGTTTGCCCTGTATGAAAAAGACATTAAATTCAAACCCAAACTTGTAAGCCTGTTTTCTGGCCAGCACAATGAGCCATGGTATGTCAAACTGAATCCAGATGGGAATCACATCCCTGTTCTGAAAAATGGCGACAAAATCATCAAGGAACCTCAAAAGATTATAGATTATGTGAGCAGTGTGGCTGATGCATCAGGTTAGTGCAATTTTTGTCTTGAATTTGAAAAGGATGTCAAAATTTCAATTGACCTGTAAATCATGCTAACCTCAGAGTGCTGAGAAAACTTAAGAGATAATTTTAGTCTTAAAAATAAGAACCATTTAACCCTTTACCACACAATCCCCCCTTTTAACGACCCTGAGAAAGAAAGGTTTTGAAACCATTGTGGAAAAAGGAGAAATGCTAGTAAACAGCATTTTCTCCTTTTCCCACAATGGTTCCTAGTCTTCCAGAGTCAAGTTTCAATTTTTGAGTCATGTTTATTTTGTCATTTGCAAATGCTATCAAGTTGGACTAGTCCAAACTTTGGGCATTTGGTAAAGTGTTAAGTTTCATTACAAAGTTGCTTTCACGTATACAGTTTCAAAAAGGGACTGCAGTGTTCCAGATAAGAGGGAGTGATGGTATTCTAAATCTATTATTTCTCTCTAAAACCCTATGTAGCGGGAACTCATTAGAAGCGTCACATCGAGACAATTCTAATGAGTACCCACAACATGGGATTTAGTGGAGTATAGTTAATATTTTTGAAATCAAAATCACTCACTGTATCTGGAGCTCTGGGACTGTCACAGTGTGTAGGTCAAAGATTGGACTTCATTCTTTGTACAATCTGATCGTTACCCTAAACTGGCAACAAAGGCAACTATACTTGTTAACACATTACCACACAATCCCTACTTTTGACGCCCCTGAAAAAGAAGCGTATAGAAAACATTGTGGGAAAAGGAGAAAATGCTGCTAACCAGCATTTTGTCCTTTTCCCACAATGTTTTCTACCCTTCACAAATTAAATTTCAATTTTTCAGTCACTTTTATTTTGTCGTCTGCAAATGCTTTCAATTTGGACCAGTCTAGAATATTTTCGTTTGGTAATGGGTTAAGGGCTTGTTGACTCTTTACAAGATGACAAAATTTTAGCCTTGCCAAAATTTAAGTATTTACAGGCAAACTATTTCAAGACGAAGTGTAATGCACAAGAACCATAACTCTGGTTTCAATATTTTTGAGTTATTTCCCTTCCATTATTATTCATCACAAATCTTGTCTGCTCTATAGCTCTGAAAACTTTTGAGATATTTTGATAAAGCTTCAAATTATTGTAAAACACCATCAGACAAAGTGTCATGCACATGAACCATAACTCTGGTTTGTATTTTTTTCAAGTTATTTCCTTTTCATTATTTTCTGTCACAAATCACGTCTGCTCCATTACTCGAAAACCTTTTGAGATATTTTGATAAAACTTTATACATTTGTTAAGCACCATCAAATTACTGGCATACAAAAGGTTTTTGATAGATATATTTAGGTCCAATAAATGCTTTTTCAAAAGAATGCATTTTGCAGGCATAAGTTATGAATTATGGCTATTGTAGATGTAATATCAGACTGCATGCAAAGCCTGATCTCTATCTGCATTGTTTTTTAAGCTGCTTTTTTTGTGGACCATATTAGTAGAGTAGACAGTGTTGATCAAAGGTCAGAATGTACATTCTGTACAGTCTGATCTGGATCCACACTGCTCCCAAAAGTAAGTATAATTGTGTGGAATAAATTTCGTTGATTAAACATTATATATATTTTCTTAACAATAGGTGGCCATCCTCTGGTGCCCAGTCTGAATTCAGAACTTGGAAAGAATGTGAAAGAACTTAGAGAGAAACTGGACAGTATTCCAGTTGATATTCTAACATATGGGGTCATTTATCACCCACACCTGTCACCCTCTGGCTGTCTTATCCCTGGGGCAGTACAACGAAGTATGAAAGGTAAGGAGATGGGAAAGATTTGAAAGTTGATGAAATTTAATGGTAAAGATCAATGTTGTATCTAGGCTATGTCACTGCAGAATTTCAAAACAGTGTATTAACCCTTAAAGTGCTGGAACCGACTTAACTTGTTTTTGTGGACTGTGTAGATCAAGATCAGATTGCACAGAACATGCAGTCTGATCTTAGATCTACACTGTCCACTATTTTGTTACATATTCTGGCAAAGAAAAAACTTGGTACAGCAATATATCATATGATTTTCCTACTTAAAAATGTCTCTTGTTTTAATTCAGCATTTTAAGGGTTAAGAAATTACCAACTTTCAGGGCCAAATTTGTGACAGTTTACCACTGAAGGTTCAAACATACATTCTTTTGTGGATTGGTGCAAGCAAACAGCGACAGAAGCATTTTAAGAATATTTTTCTGTATGCAAAGTCATGAGTATTTTGAACTGAATTGAATTCATATCAAATGACCTGTAGAGGTAGTCTGAAAAATAGATTTCTTTTGAATCCTTTACCACACAATCCCTACTTTTAACACCCCTGAGAAAAAAATCTGTTCAAAACATTTTGGGAAAAGAAGAAAATGCTGGAAACCAGCATTTTCTTCTTTTCCCACAATGTTTTCTTTCCTTCCTAAAACAAATTTCAATCCTTTAGTCACACTTAATTGTCTGGTTACCAGCTTTTTCTCTTTTTTCCCTCAATGTTTTCAAAAAGCCTCTCCTTTGGGGTCATGAATACACAGAATGGTATGGTAAAGGGATAAAGTTTTTATTATGCTCCCCGAAGGGCGAGCATATAGTCGCCGCTTCGTCTGTCCGTCCGTCTGTCCGTCCGTCTGTCCGTCCGTCTGTCTGTCCGTCCGTCCGAAGCGATTTCTCCACAACCCTTGGACCAAATTGGATGAAACTTCATATATGAACTCCTTAGGGTAACGCGCCGATACAATTTTCCCGGATTTTCAATTTGACCCCGTGTCATGGAAAAAAGGGGCTTAATGCAAAATTGCAATTTTTACCAATATCTCATTCAGTTTTTGTCAGAATATCATGAAACTTCATGGTTATATTGTTTATGGAAAGTTTTAGCATGTGCCCTTGCTATTTTTAATCTGAGCATTTTTTAAGTTGACGTTCTGTCATGGAAAAAGGGGGCTTCTTGCAAAATTCCAATTTTTACTAATATTTCATTCAGTTTTGGTCAAAATTTCATTAAACTTCATGGTTATATTGTTTTTTTCAAAGTTTCATCATGTGCTCTTGTTTCTTTATCTATGTGTTTTTCATTTTGACCCTCTGTCATGGAAAAAGGGGGTTTCTTGTAAAATGAAAAACGGGCCCTTATGCAAAATTGCTATTTTTACTAGTATCTTGTTCAGTTTTTGTCAACATTTCATGGTTATATCTTGTTTTACAAGTTCCAACATGTGCCCTTTGTTTTTGCAATCTATGAATTATTAATGCGCAAATACCTCTTTCCTGGTTTCTCAAATTAAGGCTGCATCACTGAAAAAGGGGACTTCATGGAAAAAATTGTTTTTCACTAGGTTCTCCTTTATCAGTGCTCAAAACTTTGTGAAATTTCAAATCTGAACTTGTTGGAACGTTGTCCAGGTATCTCTCT
Source organism: Tridacna crocea (assembly GCA_943736015.1). Lineage (NCBI taxonomy): Eukaryota > Metazoa > Mollusca > Bivalvia > Cardiida > Cardiidae > Tridacna > Tridacna crocea. The sequence goes on from OX031065.1 coordinate 15,904,877, forward strand.
TCCTTTTTCTCAATTTCAGGCTGCATCTCGGGAAAAAGGGGGCTTCATGTAAAAAATTGTTTAATGTAATATTTAATACATGACTGCTCAAAATTTTATGAAATTTCGAATTTTGAATTATTATTAAAAAATGCCACAAACCACACACCCGTTGTATTTATTGCAATGATCCAATATTGTCTTATGGGAAAAGGGGGCTTAAAGGGGGCTTATTGGGCTCTACAAGTTTGTGTTGGTTATCTCTAAGATAGTAATTGCCTTTTCACTTCAAATTTTGGGGGGCATGAACAGGTTCTTCTAAGATAAAAGAAGTGAATTTATATAAATTTCTTATATTTTATGACAAGCACTTGTTCGGGGAGCATAACCCGTCTCTGACGGCTCTTGTTTTTTTTTTTAAAGAAAACTTTGCGAAAAGATTAAGTTTGCTGACTGAGCTTGCAACAAAACACCCAGACCTTCGTGATGGATACCTGGCCAAAAGTCAGACAGCAGCTCACAGTTTTGACAGTATATCTGATGAGACACAAGTAAGGTCTCGTTTAGAAGATCTGACACCCCTGTTTGTTGAGATTGAAGAGCAGTTGAGGAAAATCAAAGAAGGTAAATAAGGACTAAAGAAAGGGATTTTAAAACTCTTTACCAGATGACAAAATTTTAGACTGGTCCAAATTGAAAGCACTTGTAGATGAGAAAATAGAGGTAACTCAAAAATTGAAATTTGTTTCCAGCAGGGAAGAAAACATTGTGGGAATAGGAGAAAATGCTGGTTTCCAGCATTTTCTCACTTTCCCATGCTGTTTTCAAAAAGCTTCTATCTCGGGATTGCAAAAGCCAGGGATTGTTTGGTAAATGGTTAAATATTCCTTAACTTCACAAACTAGAGTTTTGACAACCTTGACCTAAAAAGACTTGTGAAATCACCATGAGAAAAAGACAATAACTAGTTGGTGTCAAATGCGTTCAATTCTGACCAGTCAAAAATTTTGTGGTTTGATTAGCCCTTCTGGACAAAGTTAGGGGGACCATATCTGTCCATTGACACAGTAAAGCTAAAATTGTAATGGAAATCATCCTGTCATGGGAACTTTAAAACCAGTATTTTTTATAACAGTAAGTCAACTATTACAGGAGTTATGGTCCTATAACCCATTTTCCGCACAATCCCTACTTTTGGAGACCCTGAGAAAGAAGCGTTTAGAAAATATTGTGAGAAAAGGATTATGCTGGAAACCAGCATTTTCCCTCTTTCCCACAATGTTTTCGGCCCTTCACAGAACAAATTTCAAATTTTCAGTCACTTTTATTTTGTTGTCTGCAAATGTTTTCAATCTGGACAAATCTAAAAATTTGTCGTTTGGTAATAAGTTAAATTCATTTTACCTGATTAAGTACCATTGGTACCTGTTGGGGCTCAGTGGTTTCATTGGCCTGTAACAGTTCCAGGTATTGTGTGCACCTGTGATAAAACTTCATGTGGATGATGGGGATTTGTTCTCTACCTGTTTATCTAAGCACTCTACAGTAAGTTTGAGCTTGTTGTTGGTAAAATTATCCCACGCTGCTCGTACCAAATCAGAGCCCAAACCCTTGATGTAAGCTGCATGTAATTAATTGCGTACAAATGTTGTCAATATGGATAATTCTGACATTTTGTTTCTGGTAAAGACATAACTATTAAAATGTTAGATACAGGTTGTGACTATCTCGCCTTGTATGTTTTACCTTATCCCTTTACCAAACAAGCCCAGGTTTTCACCACCTTGGGGAGAATAGCTTTTGAAAAACTTGTGGGAAAAGGAGAAAATACTGGTATCCAGCATTTCGTCCTTTTTCTATAAGGTTTTCTATCCATTCAGAGACAAATTGCATAAATACAGGCACTTTTAATTTTTTGTCAGCAAATACTTTCAATATGGACCAGCCTAACATTTAGTCATTTGGTAAAGAGTTAGATTATAATTTTCTTTTTTTTTTTCTTCAGTTGGGAGTGATATATCTGACGAACTTTGGCTTTTTGGTCCAATGTTTACAGCAGCAGACATAAGCCTGTCAGTTTTACTCAACAGACTTACTCTTCTTGGGCTAGATAGGCACTACTTTCCTGTCGATAAGTGTCCATGTATATGTCAGTATTACGTGCACATCAAAAAACGTCGGGCTTTTCTCAAGATTGAAAAAGAAATTGCTAATTTGAGGATGACCCTTATCTGGGAGAATTTCAAGACTATATCCCCGTATCTTGCTGGAGGGATTGGAATTGGTGTGGTGATTGGAGCTGGCTATTATACATACAAGAAGTTAAATAGTTGATGAATGAGAAACATAGTGGAATAGGGATTGATTTAGCTCATTAGAAATTTGGATTTGTCCAAATTGAGAGCATGTAGTTTTAATATGTTTATTTTGGATCAATTGAGAACCAAGTTCTTACAACTTATTACTAATCTCTCTCAATTCTGCGTCCTTGGAACTACACCAGTAATCTCGCTGAACATGTGGACCAATGAAAAATCCCAAAGATGACACTGGCTCCAGGGTATCAAACTCAGGACCTTATGGTTATGAGGCCGAACCATTTTCTCCTTTTCATACAATGTTTTCTACCCTATCAGAGGGGTCAAGTTCAGTTGAACAGTTTTGAATCTATTGTCTGTAGGAGCTTTGAAAAAGAGTCTAAAATTTAATGTTTGTTCTAAAACTAGATGCTTGGGAAAGGGTTAAAGGCTAGAAATTGACTGTTGAAAGAAAGAAATACTGGTAATTAACATGTTCTCTTTTTGTTAAAATTCAGTATTGTTTAGTCTAGGATTAAACCATTAATGTTCAGGTTGATTTCAGATCTTACTGCATAGATTACAAATTACTTGTTTGACTTGCATTTGACAGGAAGGTACATGTCCCAAACTTATCAAAATAAATCTCTATAATGTGTAATTGTACATGTGACTTTTAAAATTTGGAAATCTGCAGGCACTCTAGATTTTAACCCATTTCACTGACAAGCCACTTAGGGCATTTATGCACTGCTTTGTGAAGCTCTTGTTTCAATAAGCAGTAACTGTTGCTCCTTGTGAGAGTTTTCCTTTGAGATTTTCTTTTAAAGCTTCAGAATGAAAGGTTGTTTTATTTGTGCAGAAATGAGTTTTCTCATTGATTTGTGCATGCTGTAATGTTGTGTGTAAAATATTGAGACTGACGCAGATGCTTTTTGGAGCTTTTTGTTAAGCAGAAAGGCTTCTGGGGGGAGGGAATTAACTTATTTTATACAAGAAAATTTATTGCAGTACAGACTTTTTTCTGCTTGACCAAATGACAAAATTACAGACTGGTCCAAACTGAAAGCATTTGCAGACGACAAAATCAGTGTGACTGAAAAAAAGAAATTTGGTCTAGGAGGGATAGAAAACATTGTGGGAAAAGGAGAAAATGCTGTTAAGCAGCATTTTCTCCTTTTCCCACAATGTTTTTTAAATGGCTTCTCTCTTTGGGTCATTAAAATTTGGTATTTTGTAGTAAAGAGTTATGAGTGTAGCACATTAATTTTATAGATCAGTAGAGCATTACAAGGCCATCATGGCCCTCTTGTTAGATTAGCTGTAAGTTTTATGCATATAATGCATGCTTCTGTGTTTGTGTTTTTGCTGTATTCTAAAGGTTTTATCTTTGTAATTTACCAGTGATGTATTGTATCTCGTAGATCTGACACATATTTCCTGTAGGTCTGAGTACTGTATTTACATTTTTGAATCCAAAATATTAGCCTTTAACCCATTACCACACAATCCCTACTTTTGACCACCCTGAGAAAGAAGTCTTTTGAAAACATTGTGGGAAAAGGAGAAAATGCTGGTAACCAGCATTTTCTCCTTTTCCCACAATGTTTTCTACCTGTCACAAAACAATTTTCAAATTTTCTGTCACTTTTATTTTGTCGTCTACAAATGCTTTCGATTTGGACAAACCTAAAATTTTGTTGTTTGGTAATGAGTTAATTATATAAATAAATAAAACAATGATCCCCATTCTCTGAAAAGTAGGTTTGTTCACTGTAATTTTCTTTCAAATCTCACGTTCAATTAAGTGGCTCTCTTTATAGTGTAACAAAAACTTGCAGGATTGTCAGTCTCAAAACTGTATGGCTTGCAACACTTAAAAAGAGGCATTCAGACATTTGCGCAAAGTGTTGCATCAGATCAGCCTGCGCAGTCCGCTCAGGCTAATCTGAGATGGCACTTTACATTAGATTTTGTGATACAGTAGACTTGTGCAAAACAGAAAATTACAAAAAAAGGAAAGTGTTGTTTCAGATAAGCCTGCGTGGACTGTGCAGGCTTAACTGAGACAACACTTTACACAAATGTCCATTTTTGCGTGTTGCAAAATCATGGGGCTGCCATTGAGTATGGCAATGTGATGCCACACTGAAGTACTTCTATAAGCGCCACAAACAAGTGAACTTTTGCTGTAATGTGACTATAACTGTTGAAAGCTGGGCAAAACTCCATGCAAACATGTGTGCAGTCAGAACATATTTTCTTTTTTATTCCTTTTCTGTGATAGAAGAAGACTCTTGCACTACAAACAAACAAACAAACAACCATGTCTTCATTTATAAAGTGTGATATGGCTTTTGCCACTGGTTCATTCTATTTTTAGCTATAACATAAAGTGACTAACATGACAAAACATAAGTGACTTAAAATTTGAAATTTGTGTTGAGAAGGTTAGAAAACTTTGTGGGAAAAGGAGAAAATACTGGTTACCAGCATTTTCTCCTTTTCCAACAATATTTTCTAAAGGCTTCTTTTTCAGGGGCGTCAAAAGTAGGGATTGTCTGGTAATGGGTTAAATTAAATGTTTATGGTTTATTTCTCAAATTCCATGAGTTTGGACAGATCCAAACCTTTTTTCAACAGTTGATAAGTGTATTTTAGTCACTATATACCTGTTTATTGCATGTTGTGATGAATTATCAAGTCTGTGTTCATGAGAATTATATATGTTGTAGCTTATGTGTAATAATGTAGACCAGTTTTATATTTTGATGAAGTTGCATATTTTTTGTCTAGATTAAATAAATGGTTCAACAGAAAGGACTTCAGTAAATTGTTAGTACTCCTCAAAATTGTAGGCTTGGTCAAGTCATTATAATACATTTAACCCTTACTTTGCTAAATAGCAAATTTTCATTTTGATATTAACTCTTTACTACACGACAAAATTTTAGACTGGTTCAAATTGAAAGCATTTGCAGACGACAAAATAAAGGTGACTGAAGAATTGAAATTTGTTCTGGGAAGGGTAGAAAACACTGTGGGAAAAGGAGAAAATGCTGGTATTTTCTCCTTTTCCCACAGTGTTTTCAAAAGGCTTCTGTTTCAGGGGTGTCAAAAGTAGAGAATGTGTGGTAATGGGTTAAAAAAACAAAAAATTGCTGTTTCAAAGTTATGTTTTTGGAAAATAATATTCTCATCATTGGACAGTGTAGATCAAAGATCAGATTGCATGTTTTAAGCAGTCAGATCCAGATCTACGCTGCCAGCAAAAAAATTGACAGTAGTCGAACACTGTCCGACAACACGAGAAATCTGAGATTTACTACAGCCCAGGTCGACACTGACGGGAGACACATTCTATTTTTAGATGATCAATTCGCTCATTTACATACAGGAATACACAGATTAAGTTTCAAACATAGGGTCCAAAGAAGACATTATGGAAAATAATTACTACATGTTTGTTAAGTAATGAAATTTAAGCGTTATGAAGCATGTGCCAGTCACTTGGCATTTCCAAAATGCTTTATTGATTTTTAGCGCGAAATCTCAAGATACCTTAAGAGGCTACGTAGCCTTTTAAGGGAACACCATCAAAAAAATTTTTTTTTTGTAATTTTATGAATCTTAATTATTGATGATATGTATTATTTTTTCATATGAATTTCAGTGACAAATATATTTTTTGATTTGGTGAGATGTAAAAATTCTAAATACCCACCTTTAAGAGATAGATAAAGATAGTTACACTTTTAGCTTACCTGAGCACAACATGCTCATGGGGAGCTTTTAGGATCACACTGTCTGTCGTGCGTTTTGTCGTCAACTATTTCTTTTAACATCGTCTTCTAAACCACTGGCCTGATTTGGACCAAACTTTGCTGGAATGCTCCTTGGGAAGTCCACTTTTAAATTTGTTCACAAAAATTGATTCCATCCAAAACTTGGGTTGCCATGGCAACCAAAGGAATTTTCCAAGAAATTTTTTGAAAATTTCCTCCTCTTAAATAGCATCTGCTGGTCAGATTTTGAAAGTATTTTACAGAAATGTTCCTATGGTGACACTTTTCAAAAGCTGTTTGCAAAATTTTCATCCATCAAAAAACATGATGGGGGTGGGGGTTCCTTACACCACATTGACTTAAAGAAATTCTTTGAAATTCTTCTTCTCTTAGAACCACTTGTCAGATTTTGCAATAATTTCACAGAAATGATCCTTATATTATACCTCTTTTTCAGCTTGGCCATTTTTGAAGAAAACATCCAGGTATAAGCAGAGCCCTGTTGTTGTCGTCAGTGTTGTTACTGCGCAAAAACTTTGACATTTTGTTCTAATCTAGGCCTCCACTCAACACATATACTTTGAACTTGGAATAATTGTTCACTAGTGAAAGAGCAACCAATACAACAAGGTCAGATAACTATTAAATTAATTTGACCAAATTATGCCCCTTTTTCCACTTAGAAATTTTACTTACTATTCAGCACCCAACAGCCAATTGTTGGGACCCGCATGTGGTGCTCTTTTTATCCACTTTGGGCATGTGCACTTGTTCATGAAATGGTTCTTGGGTGACCTATCCAAAACTTTATTTGCAGAATTCTGATTCATCAAAACATGGCTGTGGTGATGATTGTAGGGGTGGCACCAAATTTTGAAATGATACTTACAGATGACTTTTCCAAAACTGTTTGGCAAAATAATGATTTTGTTTCCAAGATTTAAATACTTCCAAAACAATTGCTCTGGACCTCTCAAAAATTCAGGTGAACAAACCAGGGCCATCTTGGCCTCTTGTTTACCTTGGCTGCCCAGTTTATCTGTCCATTTTCGTCCCGTTGTTTCAACATTATATAAGTTTTTCTAGGATATCTATTAGGAGACATCTGCAGAATGCGACACCGGTACTTTATTGGTTTAACTTGGTATGTTGTACATGCATAGAGGCAGCGTCCGCATTCCCCTAATGCCATAGTATTGTTTATATAACTGGGTTGGCTGAGAAAAGGTTTTACAAAACTGAGCACGAATGGGTTCATTTTGATGAGCACATTTAACTCTTTACCACACAACAAAATTTTAGACTTGTTCAAATTGAAAGCTTTTACAGACGACAACATAAATGTGACTCAAAAATTGAAATTAAGTTTTGAAGGGTTAGAAAACAGTATGGGAAAAGGAGAAAATGCTGGTTTCCAGCATTTTCTCCTTTTCCCATAATGTTTTCAAAGGGCTTCTTTCGCAGGGTCGTTAAAAGTAGGGATTGTGTAGTAAAGAGTTAAGACCCATAGGTCTCACCTGTAGCAAATAAATGTGACTTGAATGATGGAATTGGCCTTTTCGTAGGTAGAAAATATTGAGAAAAAGGAGGAAATGCTTGTTACTAGACTTATTTTCCTAAATATGTCTCGAAGACTTCCTCCTCTAGTGTCATATAACTGTAGGATTGTTGGGTAATGATTTGTAGTTAGAAGTAAAAAAAAAACTTAAATGTTTTTCTTAAGACATATTTACTAAATAAAAATCATAGATTAATACATTAAAATTCAACAAGATCATTTAACAATAAAATGAGGTAATGCTTGAAATATAAATAACTTAACTCAGTACCACATACAACACTTCAGACTTACCCAAATTGACAATAGGCCAAGTTAACACAGTATTTGTGGCTCAAATAACAAAATTGTTCATGAAAAAGGTTGAAAATATTGTCAGAAAAAGACAAAATGCTAGTTACCAGCATTTTCTCCTTTTGTCACATTTTTTTCACAGGGTTGCTGAAAAACAGAACTGTTTGATAAAGGTTTAACTCTTTTCCAAATGACAAAAATTTAGACTGGTCCGAATTTGAAAGGACTTCCAGACAACAAAATAAGCATAACTCAAAAATTTCAATTTGTTTCCAGCAGGGTAGAAAACGTTGGAAAAGGAGAAAATGCTGGTAACCAGCATTTTTTCTTTTTCCATCAAAATTCGAAGGATTCCATCTCAGAGTCGTAAAAACTAAGGGATTGTTTGGTAAAGGGTTAATTTGCATAAAAATAATAAAATACACATTACTCACTTGTTATTCAATTGTGTAAAGCTAGTAGTAACTTATCATCTGATCACTTCACCTGTGAATTTTACAAACATGTACATCAAACTAAAGACCACTAAAAGTCAATTGGTCTGTAAATGTAACAAGATACTGAAATATCTTATTATTGGACATCCTTAAGCTATACCTTGGCAGCTCTCATGCTCTCCTGGAGTTTCTTTAACCCTTTCCCAAACGATTCTAATGAGTACCCACAACATAGGGTTTTATAGAGAAATAATGGATTTACAATACCATCACTCCCTCTTATCTTGAGCTCTGGCACTTTCTTTCTTTAGGGCTTGTTCAGTAAGGGATTAACGTTGGCCCTATTGTATATTACTGTTCTGGAAGATTGTGGAAAAAGTAACCCCTTGATTTTCACAACCTTTAGAAAAGCTGTCTTCCCCAGGGCCATTAGAAAATAGGCGTTGTTTGTTATCAGTCAATAAAGACTAGAGTTTATGAATTGGTTGAGTTCTTATCACCCCTTCTTGTGAGACAGACATTGCGAGAGTTCCATCCTGTTTCCATACCCGACCTGTGCATAGTGCTTTTCCATAACCTGTGAATAGAATTATGCCATGGAAATGTGCATAAGGAAGGGGGACGGGGGGCTTAACTCCTTACCAAACAATAAAATTTTAGACTTGTCCAAATTGAAAGCATTTGCAGACAACAAATTAAATGTAGCTCAAATGATGAAATTTTGTGTCCATAAGAGTAGAAAACATTGTGGGAAAAGGTGAAAATGCTGGTTACCAGCATTTTCTCCTTTTCCCATAATGTTTAAACAGTTTTCAGAAGGCTTCTTCCTCTGGGTCCTCAAAACCTAGGATTGTTTGGTAAAAGGTTAATATATCTCTGTGACACATGATACCAAGCTAGTCATTACATAAATATGGATCTACATGTCTAATAGCCACTTTTTTAAGAATTAACTTGATCATGAGGTAGACTCTCCTTGGGTATGTATACAGAAAATTGGCCAAGAACATTTTAGCCCAGGTCAGCCTGTGTGGATTGTGCAGGCTGAACTGAGTCGATACTTTTTGCAGAATGCATTAACCCTTTACCAAACAATCCCTGGTTTTTGCGACCCTGAGATAGAAGCCTGTAGAAAACATGGTAGGTAAAGGAGAAAATGCTGGTAACCAGCAATTTCTCCTTTTGCCGCAATGTTTTCTTTACTGCTGGAAACGCATTTCAATTTTTAAGTTACATTTATTTTGTCATCTGCAAGTGTTTTCAATTTGGACATGTCTAAAATTTTGTTGTTTGGTAAAAGGTTAAGCCACCTTTTCAGGCTTGGCTAAAATGTTCTAAACCATTATGATTTAACTACACCTTTTTCTGTCTTTAGTTTCTAAGATGTTTAATCCTTTACTACACAATCCCAACTTTTAATGACCCTGAGACAGAAGCCGTTTGAAAACATTGTAGGAAAAAGAGAAAATGCTGGTAACCAGCATTTTCTCCTTTTCTCACAATGTTTTCTGCCCTTTCCAAATCAAATTTTAATTTTTGATTCACATTTATTTTGTGGTCTGCAAATGCTTTCAACTTGGACAAGTATAAAGTTATTTCGTTTGGTAAAGAGTTCATGCCGTTTTTAATTTCCTAAAGTTATATCGCTGTGGCCAGTTAACCTTTGCATGCTGTTCAAGTATTCCTTTTACCAGTATTCAGCAAAATATTTTTCACTGGCTGCTTGCCCACATAATCATAATCTTAAAAAGTGACAGGAATCAATCCTGTTGCACTAAGTAATATAAATCCTTGGACAGATATTGGCCATGCTGCAGATTCAGGCAAGCAAACCTGTCACATCTTGCCTGGATACACTAGCGCTACATTTGTGCTATGCTATGCCTTGCTAAAGGAAATTCCCATTCGACGAGCAACACCAGCTGATCCTGAACCTTTATGCCTTTGCACCACAAATCAAGGTTCATGACAAACGTAAGCATATTCACTTTTCTTATCTACATACATGTAGAAATTTTCAATGGGAAAAGGAGCTAAAGCTTGTCACAAGCAATTGCTGCTTTTCCCACCCCTTTTTTTCATCTAAAGCTGCCACTTTGACTGAACCTGAATGACACAATCAAGATTTTCAATGACATTGAGAAAGGAGACTTATGAAAATCACTCTAGGAAAAGAAGAAAATGCTTGAAACCAGCATTTTCTCCTTTTCCCACATTATTAATGTTTTCTACCTTGTCACACGCAAGCACCATCATTTAACCCATTCCCAATATACTGTTTTTAAACCCGTCCCTAATTCAAAGAAGCTGCAGACAACAACTGAAATGTGGCTATTTAGGGATTTTACGATACAGATTCCATAGAAAACGTTGTGGAAAAATGTGAAATTGCTCATTTGAGAAATTTCACCTTTTTCCACAATGTTTTCCTAAAGCCTTTTTCTTCACAGTATTAAAATGAGTATATATGGAGGAAAGAGTTAATCCAACTTTCATTTGTTGTCAGCAAATGCTTTCAACTTGGATAATGAATGAATGAATAGCGTTTTAAGGCCCGTCGACAATTTAGGTCAAATTGGGTGCACTTACTTACTAAGCAATAATGCAAGGTGAAAATAACATACATGTGCAACAACATAAGACAAACATGATAAATGAGGAATGGATGAAACACAAAATGATGCCCCTTTTGTTGCCTTGTACGACATGCATGCTGTCACTTTTGTTCCGCCAGATGAAATGGCAGATGTGACGATCGTGTGACTGCAGTGGTTTTTTCTTATACCCCCGATTAAACCACACGGGGTCCCACAGGCCAATTGATTCTCATTCCAAATCCTATTTACATTGAGAAAAAAATATAGGATTTGGAATAAGAACTACCAAGCCTGCTGCAATCCTATGAATTACGAGGAAAGCAGCCGTTTGTCTCTTATTTTAGTAGCCTTCTACGACATGCCATAGAGGAAGGCCGAGGTCCTATTCTATACAGTAAAAATACCCGGGACCCCACGGGGATCAACTTGGATAAGTTTTAAGTTTTGTCATATAGTAAAGAATCAAACAAAGTATCTGCATAGAAGTTCGTTGATTAACTCTTTCCCAAACAAGCCCTGGTTTTTACGTGTCTGAAGTACAAGTCTTTTGAAAACACTGTGGGAAAAGGAGAAATTGATCGTAACGAGTAATTTCTCCTTTTCCCACAGTGTTTTCTACCCTTTTTGAGAACTTTCTGCCATTTTCTCAAAATCTAAAATTGTCGTCTGCAAATGCTTTCAGTTTGGAAGGGTCCAAAATTTGTCATTTGGGAAAGGATTAAGCGTTCATCTTACCACATGCTGGACTAAAACTTTCAAACAACATCCACTCATCGGCTCGAAATGTGTTGTGAAACCAGATTGTGTGATCTAATGAAGTCATGAACTTTATTTCGTACTCGTTACCGCCCGGCTGTAAGGCTGTGCCAAGCAGCGAAAAGTCCGACATATATGCAGCAACACATTGATGCAGTTTGTTATCGTCCCCTGAAATTACAGTGTTAATGTGTTTTTAACTCTTTACCAAACAACAAAGTTATAGATGGGTCCAGTTTGAAAGCATTTGCAGAAGACATTTTATATGTGACAGGAAAATTGAAATTTGTTTAGGAAAGCGTAAAAAACACATGGTCAGAAAAAGAGAAAATGCTGGTTACCAGCATTTTCTCTTTTTCCCACAATGTTTTCCAAAGGCCTCTTTTTCAAGGTTGTTGAAAGTTGGGTTTGTGCGGGAAAGAGTTAACAAAAACCACACAGTACCAAGTTCTAATCATCCTAAAGAAGAAAGCCATTGAAAACATGGGAAAGAAAGAAAATGCTGGTTACCTGGTATGATGAGGTTGACCTGCTTTCCCAACTTTTTTCTAATTTCCTTTACTAGAGCTTTGTACAAAATTCTTCTGAACCCATTGGCTGCTTTCACATTAACCATCGCCCAAACATTGATAAATCTTGATATGATGACTCATTATTTCTTGGTAAGAAATTCAACAAACTGTGGATTCATACTTGCAACCCCATGACCTCATGTCCTGTGCACTACTGACATTGGTACTGGGCTCTACTTCTTCGTAAGAATAAACAATTAACATTTTTTGACACTGATGACTAGAGAATTCCATTAAGCTTTTCTCTTTTTCCCACAGTGTTTTCAAATGGCTTATTCTTAAGGGTCGTTAAAAGTCCTGATTGTGTGGTACAGGGTTAAAAATGATACCTATATATCCATTAGCTTTCATCCACTGCATTCTGATTGGATCTCCAGACTTCAATCTGTAGTATCGTTCCGGGTCAAGAGGTCTTATAAGTACAGGAATGTCATCCGAGATCGTTCTGTTTATAAAATCTCTTTCTCTATCTGTAATGTCTTCTTCTCTGAAGAATCAATTAGCCAAATAACAAAATTTGGGAGTGATCAAACTGAAAAGTACTGCAGATGAGAAATACAACATGGTTACAAAACAATCACAGGTTTTTACGACCCTGAGATAGAAGCCTAAGGGAGGTTTTGTGTGATAAACAGATAGAATAAGTTACAATGTTTCGTATGGGATGTAAACTAAAGTCACCTAAAAACAATAATAAGAATATCTTCAAAACAAGCCATAGGTTTAATACACTGATCGGGTAAGTTTTATGTGCTGAACATTTACAGTGCATACAATGAAATCACAACTTACTGTAATCTAATGCGTAATAGTTCATGTGAATCTATGAAATTTTCCGGCCCTTTTACTTTTGGCATTTCCATCTGAAAGGAGTAACCTTGTGGCTCGTCTAATTTAAATGATGACTGCATGGTAAATATTGCCTTCCCATCCTGCGTAGCTTTGACTGAGCGACTTGCAAAGGTCTCCCCATCGCGTGTTCTGTCCACATGGTACAGTATTGGCCAGTTAGAGTTTCCTAGCAAGATAAACAATGAGATAATATACATGTAGTATGAATTCTTTCTACCTGATGAGAAAATTTTAGATGTATCAACATTGGAAGCATTTTTCAATGACAAATTATTATGTGGTTTAACCCATTACCACACAATCCCTATTTTTGACACCTCTGAGAAAGAAGCCTTTTGAAAACACTGTGGGAAAAGGAGAAAATGCTGGTAACCAGCATTTTCTCCTTTTCCCACAGTGTTTTCTACCCTTCCCAGAACAAATTTCTAAATTTCAGTCACCTTTATTTTGTTAACTGCAAATGCTTTCAATGTGGCAAGTCTAAAACTTTCTCTTGTGGTAAAGAGTTAAATTGGAATAAGTCTTTGACAAGGAAAAAACAAAATATCTGAAGACAACCCCCTCTCCTCCGTGTTTAATCTGAGGACTGAACTTCAATATAAGTATTGAGTACCTGAGGGCTGAATTTCCAAATAGCTATAAAGTCCCTGGGGACTGAACTTCCAAATACAACATGTAGCTATTTAGTAAATGAGAACTGAATTTCAAACAGACACCTGAACTTTGAAAAAAGAATAATTTAACTAAGAATGAACTACTAAATAAGTGTTTTTTTCCACACTTTTCTTGTGTTATGGCAGCCCTGAAGAAGGATGGATACTTTGACAACATCAAGGGAAATGGGGGATTTTAAACAAATTTTAAATTTTCAGTCGCGCTTATTTTGTTGTCTGTAAATGTTTTCAATTTGAACAAGTCTAAAATTTTGCTGTTTGGTAAAGAGTTAAGAAGCCCTTTGGTTGCATTTCTAGGACTGTCTTGACCAGAAAAAAAACACATTAACTGGCCAGAGTAACTCACAAAATACAGAGTAGATCGAACATAACATTTCTGTCCAGATCCACACTTCTTTCAAATGCACAATTATAGAACACTATCCTTAGAGTGAGCAGCAGAAACACTACAACACCACAATATACTTAACTCTTTACCAAACAAAAAAATCCTAGACCAGTCCAAATTGAAAGCATTTGCAGACGGCAAAATTACTTTGACTCAAAAGTGGGAATTTGCATTGGAAAGGGTAGAAAACATTGTGGGAAAAGGAGAAAATGCTGGTTACCAGCATTTTCTCCTTTTCCCATAATGTTTTCAACATGCCTCTGTCCCAGGGATGTTAAAAGTTGGGATTGTGTAGTAAAACACCTAGACAGACAGGCTAATTCCTGTATACCCCGCAAAACATTTGTTTTGCGGAGTTATAAAATAACTCAAAGTTACATACCCCCACGTAAGAAATAGCAGTGTAAGCTATGTACATGATGATCTGCAGATACTGTATTACAGGCTGCCACCAGTGCTTGACCCACAACTTGTCCACCAAATATAAAACGGCTGTTCTTAGGACGCCATAGGTATTCTGTTGGGGCTCTGTCAAGAAAAGAAGAAAAAAAAATCATTCCATTTAATGGTTCCATGATTAAAGTTCAACACTCTACAACACTATTGTGAATTCAAATGACCTTGAAATAGAAGCATCCTCGGATACCCCGGGGTCTCCCTATTTGCTATGCTACATCGACCCTGGGACAATTGACTAATAAAACTTTGAATCAGCCGCCAAATATCGATACGAAACGTCATAGCGTACAGTCCACTCGCCCATCACAAAATGATGATGGAAGCAATGAAAAGCCAGCATTCGGCCAGCAGTAAATCGAGGGAAATTCAATTAATTGTCCCAGGGGTCGATGCAGCGTAGCAAATAGGGAGACCCTGGGGTATCCGAGGATGAAATAGAAGCCTTTTGAAAGCACTGTGGGAAATGGACAAAATGCTGGTAAGCAGACAGTGTTTGATCCTTTTTTTACCTTGTTTTCTATCCACACTTAGATTTCTTTGTGTTGTGAAATATATTCAGCCTAACCTGTGTATTTCACATCACTTTGACTTTTGAAACATGTTCTTAACTCAAACAACTTTACCAAATGAAATAAATTCAGACTTGACCAAATTAAAAGTATTTGCAGATGGTTAAATAAGTGTGAAACAAATACTGAAAGACATTTTTGGAAAGGTAAAAACCATTACTGGAAAAGGAGAAAATGCCGGTTTCAATGGCCTTCTTCAGCAGGGCTGTTAAAATTCAGGATTGGTAGCTACAGACTATAGTGTATATTGCTCTCCAGGACTGCTTTCTGTAAACTTGTTTAGTACTTGCCCCACTGTGATGTGGGTGGTTAAAATGATTGACATGTTGTGATATATGACATTGGGTAGGCTCATGACCAGATGCCAGGCTAGCTCAGTTGGTACAGCTACGGTACTAGTTCAAGTCCCGCGTCAGGCACACTTTTCTCCCGTGATTTACTTCATTGGCGATGAGGATGGGATTGAAACCCATGCAGGCAAAGAGAAAAACTGCTAAAAGCAATTACCTTCTCAACCCCATCCTGCACATGAATCAACTCAGTGCCAATGGCAAACTGAGATGCATCCACATCTAAAATTCAGTAAATCAAGAGAGAAAAGTGTGCCCAAAGTGGCCCAATGCGGAACTCGAACCCACGACCCCTGAAACACTAGTACCGCAGCTCTACCAACTGAACTAGTCAGGCATCTGGTCGTGTGCCCACCCAACATCATATTTCACAACACTCCTCCCCCTCCTGATATTTTTGGGAGTGATCAACTCCCCCTTCAGTCCCCATGGACCGCCAGTGCCGCATTCCACGTTCATCAATTTACCTTGTCGCTAATGAAAAAAATCACGGGAGAAAAGTGTGCCCGACCCATGATCCCCATAACACTAGTACTGCAACTCTACCAACTGAGCTAGCCAGGTATCTGGTTGTGAGTCCACCCAATGTCATATATCACAACAGACTGATCTATTACAAGATTAAAAACCCAGGACCTCTGATATGAGGCCAATATTCTACTCCTTTCCTACTGCCTCAAGAATGTACAAAGTTTGCTGTCAGTGTGAAGTTGTTGGAATTTGAAATAACCCACTTATTTGACCCCTACTGGCCTAGATGGGTTTAGCGTCCTAATTTGTGACCTACTAGTGCTCAACAGCAAGCCAAACGGCTCTATTAACTCCAGTTTTACACAATGGTTTTCGAAATAAACTTTGATTTAATATTTTATATACAAAAGAATTTGATGGGCATTAAATAGTCATATAGAGTTGTAGTGCAGTCTTCTTTGTGATGAAGGACTAAAAGTAAACTCAAACTATAGAAGGCAATTTCGTTAATCTAAATCAGTCACATGTGTAACTGTAATTTGATGTATGAAAATCTTACTTGAAAATGTTTGGATCCAATTTTTCAAGATCAAGGAAGGATCGAATCACCTCACCTTCAATATCACCCTTTTTAAATGCTCTTACTGACATTTTTCTTTGAGATTTCCAAAGTGAAAGTAGCGTGATTCTGTTGTTATTAATTGCTTTTAACATTACGGTGAAACATGAAAATAACTTAGCTCATAAAAAACACTATTCGTTATCGGGCAGGTTTGTCGAACTTTTCAAGGTTCTATTTTAACTCTTTACTCCATAGATACTCATTTCTACTCATTGCTTGTAGGAGCCTTTGGAAAACATTGTGGCAAAAGGTGAAATTGCTCGGGACAAGCAATTTCACCTTTTATCACAATGTTTTCTATGCTATCAAAAGGTGTCATACACTCATAAGAAACTGCTTCATCCTTGCTATTATTTAGGGTCAGTTAGAGATACCACAGAAATGCCTTATGGGGTAAAGGATTAAATAAGGTACGGATCTGATGTCGTAGTAAACACACTTTACTTGATTCTCAAAGTAAGTAATCACAACAGCCAGTACCTGTAACAGTACTTTCTATGTCATCTGGATGGCGTCATAATTTGATAGAAATTTCATGGAAAATTTGAGCATGATGTTATCATATTAATAATTAAAACGAGATGTTGACATTGTCGTCTGAAAGAATCCCAGAAAACGGAGGATTATCAGCAGGAAGATAGGAATTTTTTGAACGTACATAGGTTTAGATATTCAAAACGCGTGATCTTACTCAAGTATCAAATCTCACAGGAACCAGAGAAACTGCCTATCCTGTAGATCTACAGGCCAATTCCTTAAAAAAAAAAAATCCGACTCCACCAGTTTTGACCAATAGATCTATTCAGTACTGACCGTCAAAGGATTGTGGATTAGAGAGAGAGGCGAGACTGTATTTTAACCCTTTCCCAAACGACAAATTTTGGACTCTTCCCAGCTGGAACAGTTTGCAGACGACAATTTTAGATTTTGAGAAAATGACAGAAAGTTCTCAAAAAGGGTAGAAAACACTGTGGGAAAAGGAGAAATTGCTCGTTATGAGCAATTTCTCCTTTTCCCACAGTGTTTTCAAAAGACTTTTACTGCAGACACGTAAAAACCAGGGCTTGTTTGGGAAAGGGTTAAAGTAGTGATCTGCTTACAAGGACCAGTGAAGGACAAAATATCTAAATCGGTGTCATTTATACATTTAGATTTAAATCATACGTACCATTTAAAAGTATGGAAATATTGTAGTACCGATAACTACCCCAAAGGCGAAGCTACTTTTTGACTGGTCGCCTCTGCTTACAACAAATGTCCAAAAATGAAAAATAAAAACACCATAGCGTCTCATTATTGAGACTAGGAAATATTGTTGAGATGACACAGAACTTTATTGTGTGGCTGGGCCATGTGTTGGCCGTTGGCAAAAGAAGAATTTTAAAAATCAACCATAAAGTAAACAAAAAAATGCTAGATCTACCTGGCAGGTTTTAACCTAGTTTTGAAACTGATTTCTGTCAGCGACTGAAACTCGGATCGAACATGCAATGACAGATTGTCATCTACATAATAGATCTATAGATTTCCATACTTTGGTAGACTAAGATATACATTCAAATGCATTTCAACACCCGTTTTTTTTTAACATTTTGCCTTTATTTAAGAAATATTTTCTTTTTTTTTATATATATATAGCCCAAGTGGTTTATTCATTGGCCTAATAACTCGCACTCGTGGTTTATTTAGCTAACCATCTTTCTATAGTGGTTTATCTTTTAATAAAGCACGCTTGTGAGTTATGAGGTACAATAAATAATCCACGAGGGCGATAGGGCTCCGCGATAAACTAGTAACTGAAATAATGTTTAAAACGACTTTAAAGGCCATACAATCAATCATGAAACCCCAAAATTACCTTTGAAACAACAAAATTCAGGTTTTTTTTCCTCTAAGCATGCATAAGAGGTTCTTTCCACGTATTTAGCAGGATAAGGCTTAATTAATACCGTTCAGTCATTTTACGGTTTCACTATATATTCATATAGATCTACATGTATGTCACCGGTTTCACCAGTATTAGGCCCGGGTTCCAAAGTATCTTTGCCAAGGACACTCTCACCAACGCTTGTTGCTTCCAGTGAGGTACGAACCCGGGGCCTCCAAGGCATGTACGAGTCGTGCACCGTACCACTGAGCCATGCAGGACCCTGAAAATATTAAACTTAAGAAGTACTATACTTAGACTACCAGTCTGTTATATGACTGTGCCATGCTCTGTAAAGAGAGGGCTGAATGCATCTACAAAAAGTATCGACTCTTATCAGCCTGCGCAATTCGCGCAGGCTGACATGAATCGATACTTTTTGCCATCGGTTATAATTTTGCATGGCACAGGACTTCGAGATTCAATCATTTGTGGAAAAAAAAAAAAAGGATTTATTGATCCACAGTTATGCCACGACTTGCTTAGCATCATGCTACTCGGAGATACAATAAGGTCCTTTTGCCAGAGCCCGGCTCACGTGTTTTAGGTAAGCGGGAGGGGGTGGGGACATTAAGAGGAGGCGATCTACAATGGTCCCTATTCTATTTGATTTTACGAATATATTTCAACATCATTATCCGTAGATACATTCCACAAATATGCCTAGAACATCATTTGTTATGACCCAGTTAGGGAACTGAAAGACTCGGCAATGGCCAAAAGTAGCCCAAACAATGTGGGTTATAAAATGCTTTTAAATCAAAAGTAAGGACATTATTATGAAGATAACAACCTAGTATAGTCGGTCCAAGTGTAAGTCGCCAGCAAAACATTTTCTACCCTACCAGTTAACCATTTGTACCTATTTCAAATCAACATGTGTCAACGTTTTTAATATGTTTTTCTAATTAAACATATTTCTCCTCTTTTCTTATACAATTATTAATATTATCTCTTCTCTCTCTCACTGTATAGTCTACTATATTAGATTAAATTTATGACTTGTACTCGCTTTCTTTAGGCCATCAACTTGGAGAAAAACATTTTATCACTGTTTTCATTCTTATCCATTTTGCATAAAATTTTGAACTGTATTTGTAAAATATCTTGTACATTTTTTGTAAATCTGCTAATAAAATATGTTTAAACTAAACGTTTTTTTTTTTTTAATTTGGTAATTCAAAATTTGTGGTTTTGGAAAGGGTTAAAGGTCAAAAGATGAACACTGACTATATTCATTTAGGTGAAATATTCACCAATACGCATGATTTCCCAAGACAGACATTGGTCATTTATGTATATATAAAGAGTTGGATCTGTCATGATAATTTGTGTTTTGTAAATTCTGACAGGAAAGACATTTCTAGGAAATTGATTATGATTAATTCTTTCAACGTGTATTTTCTTTTTGCCTGCCTTTGGCGTTTCGTGATATTTTGTTATTGTAAATTCTCAAAAAAACAAAATGCTGGTGGGAAAAAAACTTTGAGACGAATGCCCTTTCCTTATACCGGAAAAAAAAAAAAATACCCCCCATCCGAAATTCTGCGACAAAATGTCCAAAGAATAATTGTGCCATGCTTGATGTAAAAGAGCCTCCATGCATCTACGAAAAGTATCGACCAGGGCCCGTATTTACCAACCATTCTTGAAAATATTCTTAATCTTATACTCCAAGGTTTTCTACATTTGTTAGTAACACAACTTCTGATTGGCTAAACCATTCGGTTTAGCCAATCAGAAGTTGTGTTACTTACAAATGTAGAAAATTCTGGAAAATAAGACAAAGGACCTTCTTAAGAATGGTTGGTGAATAAGAGCCCAGGGTCAGTATCCACCAACCATTCTTAAGAAAGTTCTTTGTCCTGTTCTTCAAAATTTCCTGACTGTGAAAGTAACATGACTTCTGATTACGGAGTAGTCAACGTAGGAACGACAATTCTCCCTCGCATGAATTTAGAGTAATTCCACTTTGATCTTCATTTTCGCAGTATTTCTTGCTTGTTTAGAACGGACCTAAATATCACCTCAAGTGAAATTGATTTGAAACTTGGTAAACTTGTTAGTTGCATTACCTGTCCTTTACGATTATTATGCCACCCTCGACAAATGCTGGTGGGACGGGCGTATCTTGGGGAAATTAAAAATATAAGTTTTTTTTTTTTATATTGTCTATTCCAGTGCATTAAGTCAGCAATCTTTCCTCGGGTCTACTTTAAAGTCTATGTTAGCGACTAATAAGCAGCCTGTAGCAGAGACAACTGAGACCTTTGAGACTAATAACCGGTTGATAACAGAATCTCTTGAGCCGTCTGAAGCCCTTATCTTTGACATGCCTGGGAGACAGACCAACAACCTGTAGACATTTATTACGGACCATTGAACATTCTAAGGTAGTAACCCATAAATCAAGGTGAGCTGAATTGATTTCTAAATAATTAACAACAGAATGGTGCATCAATGAATTACAGAAAGCTTATTATGTGTCTGTCAAAATCCAAAATATTTTTTTTCATAAATACTGTTTTATTCCCATGTAACCAGTTAGCAACCTCCCAAGAGACTTCTTTTGCCATTGTTTGTCTATCACCATTGTATTTCAATTCAGATTAATAATCTTTTAACAGTTATGAACCAGGGACATGTGTCTCATGGTAAGGAAACAATTCCAACGGTTGTGAGTACCATTTGTTTCTTTGTAGGGATTTGAAGATGACGATCCTAGAAACAAACTAAACTAGTTCTTACAAAGTCCACAAGAAACAAAACAAATGAACAAATGCATATCAGAAATACAGGGATCGGGCAGGATTCGAACCTAGAATGCCCGCACGAAAGGCCAACACCATAACCACCGAGCTACAGATAATTATCCCTAAGCATTTTTAGGTATATGTATGCATGTATATGTATTTAAACTGGGATTAAGCCATGCATGAAGGAGTGGTCTCCCGTAACACAGTGATCTGATTCAGTTTAACTCTAAGTGTTCTGGTTTTGAGAACTATAAGGGCAGCTTGCATGACAGCAGTTTAAGGTTAAACCTGTGTTAAAGGTGGGTATTTAGAATTTTCTCATCTCACCAAATTAAGATATATATATTTATATCACTGAAATTTATACGAAAAAACAATACAAATAATGAATAATTAAAAATCATAAAATTAAAAAAAAAAAAAAAAAAGGTATTCCCTTAAAAGGCTACGTAGCCTCTGAAGCTATTTTTAGATTTCCCGCCAAAAATTTAAAAAAAAGCATTGTGGGAATGTTAATTGACTGGCATGTGACTAATGACGCTGAAATTTCATAACATAACAAATATGTAATTATTTTCCATAATGTCTTCTTCGGACACTATGTTTGAAGCTTCGTCTGTATAATTCCAGTATGTAAATGAGCGAGTTTCTAATGTAAAAATAGACTGTGATTCCCGTCGGTGTTGACCTAGGCTGTAGTAAATCTCTAATTTCTCTTGTTGTCGGATGGTTTTCGACTACTGTGGTTTTGATGTTGAAATTATGAGGTTATTTAACATGATTCGGTACAATGCTGAATTCTATTGGATGAGTACACTACAGAACCGGTCTATATTTTGGACGAGGCGACATTTGTGCAGTGTACAAATCCAATTCAATTCAATAGTGTATCCAATTTTGTTAAATAACCTCTTTATTTCACACCTCCTATTGACTTTGGGGTAAACAAGTTTCGGCTCTTTCAGTTTAGGTAATCAGAAAAAGAATCAAAACATATCAAAAGAGGGTTTTCAAATTGCTTTTATGACAACGCACTTCAGTAGACCAACATTTTGGTAAAACATCGATATTCTGGACTCTAGCCTCGTGTTCAAAAATCCATTTTGTTTTCTTGCCTCGTTCTTAAAAATCCATATTGGACTCTTGCCTCGTTCTGAAAAATCCATATTGGACTCTAAAACGTCCAATATGGAATAAGACTTTATATACGCATGTGGTTGCTTTAAAGCGGATTCATTGGATGTTAAATTGTAGATGTGAAATAATTAAAAAAAAATATTAAAATTCTTTCGTCTTACCTGAATCCCAACGTGGCTCAGTGGGAAAGCGCATGACTCGTAAATTAATTGCTCCTGTGCAATTTCCTGTTTTTCTGCAATATTTTAGAAAATCCAACTTTCACGGATGAAATGCAGGATTTCTTGGTAAAGGGTAAAGGTTGTGTTGTAATTCGTGCCTTAAGTGGTAAGGAGGAGCTTGAATGAATTTTGCGCAGATGTAGGAGTCAGTAGAATTCATACTCGTGGAACAGTTTTTTTATGCAGACAAAATTTTTATGGACTTTTAGAGGCAGAAAATTTCCACAAATACTCCTCTGTGATTGGATGAAAAATAATGTTGATCACAAACTAGATTTTCTTTGCTCCTTTTTCGGTTTTACCCTGAAACTCCTCGTATTCCACCTGAAATAATTTCAAGTTATGTAATTGCTTGAGACGTTCTGTTTGAGATATTCTGTCCCAACCCTTTACCAAACATTCCCTACTTTTGACACCCCTGAGAAAGAAGCCTTTAGAAAACACTGTGGGTAAAGGAGAAAATGCTGATTACCAGCATTTTCTCCTTTTCCCACAACGTTTTCTACCCATCACAAAACAAATTTCAAATTTTCACTCAACTGGTTAACAGTTAACTTGAGCTTTAGCCAGTTAAAGCTGGCTTGTCATGGAATCTAAAGAGTTATTGATTTAGCATCCTTAAATTTGAACTTTCGTGGCTTATTTCAGAAAATTTAAATATAACGACCCCCACGTCCATATAAAGAACACTTGTTTGTATTGGCGATAAGGCGTGATAAGAATACTCTGTGCGAACTTTAAAATCAAGATAAAAACACTCAAAGGTACATGTATAACGAGTTTGTTATTTACGAAGAACATGATGAGGTCTGAGTTAAGCAGCACCAAATTAATTTGTGCTTTCTGTATGGTTGTAACTGTAGTTTATGCTATACCTCAAGAATCGTCTAAGCGTCTGTTACTAGTTACAGACGAGGACCAGATCTTAGCGATACAAACTTTGCAGAATAAAGTCACAGAGCTTGAAACCAAACTTGCGTCGTTGGAGTCTTTGCCACAGCCTTCAACTTCTGGTTCCACGTATACAAGGTGGGGTAAGATGGATTGTCCAGGAAACGGCTCTGATCTTGTTTATAATGGCTATATGGCGGGGAATACATGGAATAGTTACGGTGGAGGCACAAATCACCTGTGTTTACCTGACGACCCAAGCTGGGCCAAGTTCTCTGAGAGCGCTGCAAGCGGCGGTATAATCCATGGGACAGAACTTGAAAATAACAACAACCCGCAGTTGCTGACTTTACTATTTGGATCTGATATAAGCAACGAGGACATCTCTTGTGCTGTGTGTGAAACATCGCGGAGGAAGATATTGATGATACCAGGTAGAGCAACATGCTATGATGGCTGGACACTTGAGTATCAAGGTTATGTTGTGGCTTCAAGTGAATCATATCAAGGTAGCAGCGAGTTCGTTTGACTAGATTCGAACGTTGATCCTGTTCCACATGGAGCTGCAAACGACGATGAACACTTATTATATGTTGTTCAAACGCAGTGTGGATCCAAGGGGGGTATACCATGCCCACCTTATGTTCAAGGCCGAGAGTTAGCTTGTGTTGTATGTTCTAAGTAAAGGGAACCAATATAAAGTTATGTTTTAGCTCTCATTTATATTATAACAAGGATCACTACTTACTCATATAACCTACGAAAATCCCCAAGGATTAAAATGGAGGTATTCCCCCATAAAACAAACAAACAAACAAACAAACAAACAAACAACAACAAAAACAAAAACAAAAACAAAACATGAATTCAAAACAGGTAATTACGCGAAAAAAATCGCAGTAAAACGAAACCCTCGTAATTAAGTGTTTAACCCATTACCACACAATCCCTATTTTTGACGCCCCTGAGAAAGAAGCCTTTAGAAAACCCTGTGGGAAAAGGAGAAAATGCTGGTAACCAGCATTTTCTCCTTTTCCCACAGTGTTTTCTACCCTTCCCAGAACAAATTTCAATTTTCCAGTCACATTTATTTTGTTCTCTGCAAATGCTTTTAATTTGGACCAGTCTTAATTTTTCTCGTGTGGTAATGGGTTAAGGTTGTAGACCCGTAATACTTCTTGTGCAGCATGGCATAAAATTTCTTGATTGTTGATAGATGTGGATCTATACAGACATAATACTTTTGGATATTTTTATCCAACCAGATATTCCTTTGATGTCTATCTAGCAATTATTTGTTGATACTTTTATTAGTTTCCAGAAAATTACTATTTCACTTTGTAATGAGAATATCGTGGTTTTAGATTTATAAATGATAATTCTAAGAAGATCAAAACGGAAATAGCTGTTGTAAAGAAATTATTACAATATTACTTATTTTTGTATTACTTATTGTAACTTATTTTTAGCAAATTTTGTAGGATAATATTACATAGTGAAAAAAGATGTTTTCTAATAAGCGTCCACTACCATAAAACACGTAATAACGCGTTTTAAAGTCGTGGTAACGAGAAAACTCTCGTCGTAGCGTGAGTTCAAAACTCTTAGTAACGAGTGGAAAAATAACTAACGCGAATTTTTTCAGATCATGTTTTAAGGCTGATGATAATGCGTTTAAAAGTCGTAGTTACACGAAAAATTTCGTTTAAATATAAATTCAAAAATCGCATTAATAAAAAAAAAAAATCCGCACTAACGCCAACATTCTCGTAATAACGTGTTTTAAAAAGTACATAACGCCTTTAAAAGTCGTTGTAATGTGAATCGAAAACTCGTACTAGTTATCGGATTTCCCCCCCCCCCCACTCTATCAGCTTGTATTTGTAACTTTTAACCTCATTTACTATTACCTCCCGCCAGATGACATTCTACAACTAAACATCTATCTAATATGGGCATTTGGGTACATAAGCGGACTAATTTTTCAAAACAACAACCGTTACTTTGAATTAAAAAATAGAATAAACATTTACCATATAAAACGCTACCTGATGCGATTTATTCAGTTATGATCAGCTAGCAGGTAACCTATGCACCGGCCATTTATTAAAACAGACTCTACAGATTAAGGTTTAGTCCTACTTTTCCAAAGTATCGGGGAATGGGTGATGCGTCATATAAGACAGGTCGAATCTTCGAAGAATATGACACGGGCAGACAACGTGCATTACACCGGCGCTAGTCACGTCACAAACTGGCCTACTAAGCTATGCGAGGTCTCGACTAGGTATTAGTAGAAGCGGTATTTATTATAGGAAAATCAACAATTCTCTTTAGCTCAGTAGTTATGGTGTTGGCCTTTCGTCGGGCGTTCTAGCTTCGATTCATGCCCGGTTGCCGTATTTCTACCATTCATCTGTTTATTTGTTAAAGCTTTGTGTAATCAATCATGATGACTTTAAGAGGAGGGTGTGTTACGGGAGACCACTCCCTCATGCATGGCTTCATCCCGGTTTGAATACAATACCTAACAACTGCGTTAGGGAGAATTCTCTTTAGAATCCTGCCCGGTCACTGTATTTCTGCCATGCATTTGTTTCATTGTTAAGGACTTTGTTCGTAAGAAGTAAAATCGAAACAACGAGCAACACACGGACACTGTGAAAGTTGCTGTTTGTTCCATAATGAAGTTTCGTAAAAAAATCTCACGTGATTAAGTGGTTGGATTAATTGCTTGTATCGAGGAAGCGTTGTTCGATCAGTGCTGCCGGTGTAAAGCATTACACCCGCTCTAGTCACGTCTGATAGCTAGGTACAGTGAAGCTGTAGATAAATACTAATGGATCCAAGTGAGATCAGGAATTGAATAGGTATAAAGCTGTGTTGTAATTCAAATATCTTTGAAAGCGATGTAATACACCATCCAACCACACTTATGTTGTGATTGACAATTGTGCAAAGTTACAATGAAATCTAAACCTATTCATTATTAATAGGGGAACAGGCCCCACACACTGCCCTCTTCCCCTCTTCCCCCAACATCTTTGAATTGCACTGTAACCTTGAACTTTAACCTACAAACATGATTCTAAATAACACATCAACTTTATATGGTTAACATTTGTGAAACCGCATTTGTGAAAACGCATTGTGAAATTAAGAAATAGGGGAAGGCCAGATATAAAACAGACATTTCACCTGGCCATGACCTTGATCTGTGGACATGATTCCTGCCGCGACTAAGAAAGATTGACATCTCACATTCGTGTTCCTGTTATGGTCTATACAAAACAAACAAATAATTGAATATGAAGATTTCATTAAAACTCCAAAATAAACGAAAAATTTGACGGCTTAACCTACCGTATTAACAAAATTTTCACATCCAAGTTACAAGACCGTCACTGTACAGACTTCCCAAGCCAAGATCCTACACAGTATACACTTTCGGTTCTGCATTGTCAGGTCAGCCTGCACGGACTTCGCAGGCAGACCTGGGAAGATAATTATTTGCAGATGCATAAAGCCTCCTTTGTACAAGGCAAAACTTAATTTTTTTGATTGCCCATGGTTCAAGACATCGTGACCTATCGTAGACTTTTACACAGCTATATAAAGAAAATTTGGGTTTTTCTTGGAGATAAGGCAGGCTAAGACTAATCGCCGGATTTATGACAATCAAGATAACGAGCATATTAAGGTACACATGCAGAAAAGCATCTGTTGTTTATACACGGGATTTGACGGGAATTAATCTGGATATAAAATCAGCCATTGCCTTCTATTCGGCTGTAACCATAATCGGCGCGGTAGCTCCAGAATCGTCTAAGCGACTGGTACTAAATACTGATGAAGATCTTCTCGTAGTGGTGCAAACTCTGCAGAACAGAGTTGCCGCGCTGGAGTCTTCACAGGTGCCTCCAAACTCTGGTAATACGTATACAAGATGGGGAAGGACAACTTGTCCTGGAAACGGCACTGACACTGTCTACAGTGGCTATATGGCGGGAAACCAATGGTTATGGTGGCGGTGCAAATCCCCTGTGTTTACCTTCTGACCCAAGCTGGGCCAAATACTTGGATGGTGCTGCAAGCGGTAGTAAAATACATGGAACAGAAATTGAACATGCTGGACATCCTGAGCTGCTGGCCTTGCTATTTGGATCTAATATCAATAACCAGGACATCTCTTGTGCTGTGTGTGAAACATCGCGGAGAAAGATATTGATGATACCAGGTAGAGCCACGTGCTATGATGGTTGGACATTAGAGTATCAAGGTTACATTGTAGCACCCGGCGAAAGCTGGCAAGGTAGCAGTGAATTCGTTTGTTTAGATTCGAACGTTGATCCTGTACCTCATGGAGCTGCGAACGATGACGAACATGTTGTAGATGTTGTTGAAATCCAGTGTGGTTCTCAAGGTGGTATACCATGCCCACCTTATGTTCAAGGCCGAGAGTTAGCGTGTGTTATATGTTCTAAATAAAGGGAACCAATGTATAGTTATATTGTAGGTGTCATTTGTAATTTCTGAGAACATTATTTTCCTCGAAGACGCACAAATAATTAACATCTTAATAATTTTATTTCTGCTTTCTATAAACTTTTCATCGCATTGTTCAACGCCTTTTTTAAAAAAAAAGATCATTGAATTAAAAGATTTTTTTCTCGCAGGTAAATGTTTCAATACCAACAGGTTCAGAGCCAAGCCCTAGAAGTTCAGTGTGCAGCATAAAGACTTGAGAAGATGGGGTCGTAGGTTCGATTTCCTGGCTCGGTCAATTTCTTTCCAAGGATTGATGATAGTGATGGCGACAGGGCTCATTTCTCTCCCACCGCTGACCACTGTCTCGACGATAGCTATTTGGAAAAGCAGCCAGTGGCTTGGAAGGAAAATTGTGTGGAATACTTTTAAAAAGGGACCCCAGGAAAGCATAGATACGTGCACTGGCCGCCGCGATAAAACTTCTTTTTGCTAATTGATTCGATGACTATTGATTCGTATTCACTAATAGGTTTTGAAGTTGTTGTAAATCAAGATTTAAAAACTAGCCATCTGATTGGCTAAAACTTACTGTCAGAAGTTCTGTCTGAGACGTTCTGGCTAGGACTTACTGACAGAAGTTCTGTCCGAGACATTCTGGCTAGGAGTTTCTGTGGGAAGTTCTGTCCGAGACGTTCTGGTTAGGACTTTTTGTCAGAAGTTCTGTCCGAGACGTTCTGGCTAGGAGTTTCTGTGGGAAGTTCTGTCCGAGACGTTCTGGCTAGGACTTTTTGCCAGAAGTTCTGTCCGAGACGTTCTGGCTAGGAGTTTCTGTGGGAAGTCCTGTCTGAGATGTTCTGGCTAGGACTTTTTGTCAGAAGTTCCGTCCAAGACGTTCTGGCTAGGACTTTTTGCCAGAAGTTCTGTCCGAGATGTTCTTGCTAGGAGTTTCTGTGGGAAATTCTGTCCGAGACGTTCTGGCTAGGACTTTTTGTCAGAAGTTCTGTCCGAGACGTTCTGGCTAGGACTTTTTCTCAGAAGTTCTGTCCGAGACGTTCTGGTTAGGACTTGCTGTCAGAAGTTCTGTCCGAAACGTTCTGGCTAGGACTTTTTGTCAGAAGTTCTGTCCGAGGCGTTCTGGCTAGGACTTACTGTCAGAAGTTCTGTCCGAGACGTTCTGGCCAGGACTTTTTGTCAGAACTTCTGTCTGAGATGTTCTGGCTAGGACTTTACACCAGACGTTCTGTCCGAGTCGTTCTGGCTAGGACTTTCTGTCAGAAGTTCTGTCCGAGACGTTCTGGCTAGGACTTTCTGTCAGAAGTTCTGTCCGAGACGTTCTTGCTAGCACTTTTTTTTAGAAGTTCTGTCCGAGACGTTCTGGCTAGGACTTTCCCCCAGACGTTCTGTCTGAGACGTTCTGGCTAGGACTTTCTGTCAGAAGTTCTGTCTGAGACGTTCTGGCTAGGACTTTCTGTCAGAAGTTCTGTCTGAGACGTTCTGGCTAGCACTTTCCACCAGACATTCTCTCCGAGACGCTCTGGCTAGGACTTTCCACCAGACTTTCTGTCAGAAATGTTCTGTCAGAGACGTTCTGTCTTAGACGTTCTGTCTGAAAGTGGCTTGTACGTTCCCTCTGAGACGTTCTGAATGAGACATCATGTCTTAGACGTTCTGTCTGAGGCTTTTTGGCTGAGACATTCTGACTGAGACGTTTTGTCTGAGGCGTTTTGGCTGAGACATTCTGACTGAGACGTTTTGTCAGAGACGTTCTGAATTTGACATTTTGTCTGAGACGTTCTAACTCAAACATTCTGTCTGAGACGTTTTAACTCAAACATTCTGTCTGAGACGTTCTGACTGAGACGTTCTGTCTGAGGCGTTTTGTCTGAGACGTTCTGAATTTGACGTTTTGTCTGAGACGTTCTGAATTTGACGTTTTGTCTGAGACGTTCTAACTCAAACATTCTGTCTGAGACGTTCTATCGGAACATGGTTTGAAAGTTCTGTCTGAGACGTTCTGACTGAGACGGTCTGTCTGAGACGTTCTGACTGAGACGTTTTGTCTGAGAAGTTTTGTGTCAGACGTTCTGTCAGACGTTCTGAGACATTCTGTCTGGGGTGTTTTGTCTTAGACGTTCTGGCAGGGACGTTCTGTTTGAGACGTACTGACTAGCACGTTCTGTCAGACATTGTCTGAGAAGGTCGGTCTGAGGCGTTTTGTCCGAGACGCTCTGTTATGTGCTCTGCCTGAGACGTTCAGTATGAGACCCCTTTTCTCCGCCAATTAGATGGCAAGTCTTTTAGTCTCGAACAAGAATTGAACTAAGCCATTCCCATTTTGAGATATACATATAGTTATCTTACACAATATACATGTACTGACTTTCGCGACCATATAAAGATAAAGACCAGTCGTAGATTTACTTGGAGATACGGCGTCATGAGAATTGTTGGACTTTTAGAAGTCAAGATAACTTGTACATTAAACAGGGTACATGCATAAAGGTACATGTATCTGGTGGTTCTAACGAGAAAAATTAATGGAAATTTAACTATATCTACACGAAACCAATTTGTGTTTTTTGTATGGTTATATATAGAAAGCCTTTATTGTAGTTGTATTTAATGGGATAGCTCCATAATCGTCTTAGAGACTGGTATTTTTACATTACGATAAAAAATACTGATGCATAACATCAATTGCCCTGCAAATCAGTTGTGCTAAAAATTAAAACAGGCAGTTTACAGCATTTTAAATTGATCAAAGTAATTCTTTGCAGAACTCGATCAGAAATGAACAGAGAAGTCCTAAACAGTGGTTAGAATGCAACTTAAAACTTAAAATGATAATAATTGTAAGACACAATCATGGCCATTCTTCGGCGAAATTTAACTTAATTTCAAATGGAGCTAAGTAGAAAAGCAGTTGTCATTCGAGAAACAACACAAGAAAATAGTATTACAACTAGGTTCCAAATTACCAAATTGCAATCATAAACTTGATATGAATTGACCAAAGTGGGTACGAAATGATCGAAGTGTGTATGAAATGGCTAATATAAAAAGAATAGATTGGTACGAAATGACCAAAATTGTACGAAATAGTCAAGGTACGACATGGCCTAGTTACGAAATGACTTAAAGCCGAGTAGACAATATTGAGTGCAACACGCGAAAAGGTGCATTCGGACATTTGCGTAAAGTGTCGTCCCGGATTAGCCTGCGCAGTCCGAGCAGGCTAATCCGAGACGGCACTTTACGACTACATTAAATTTTGTGTTACAGTAGACTTGCGTAAAACAGAAAATCACATAAAATCGGAAAGTATCGTTTTGGATTAGCCTGTGCGGACTGCAAACGCTGATCAGAGACGACACTTTACGCAAATGTCCGAATGACCGTTTTCGTGTGTTGCACTCCATATGGTTGCCTCCAAAGGTACTTTTCAAAACCGAATAAAATATAGTGCTGCCGCTCATGCGGCGCCAAAATCAAGACCTCCTATTTGCGGGTCAAACTTGGCAGAACAAAATTGGATTTTTAACATGTGCCCAGCCATTCTGGTTCCACGAATTGCAGATGGGGTAAAACAAAATGTCCTGGAATGGTTTAAGTTGTTTACAATGGCTATTTGGAACCAATGAAACAGTCATTGTGACGGTACAAATCATCTGCTGACCCAAGCTGGACCAAACACATGCACTTGGAGAGCGGTGCAAGTTGTGGTAGGCCTAAAACTCCAAGCAAGGGAAACAGAACATACCGGGTACCCGGAGCTGCGGACTTGGCGCTTTGTATATCGACAACCAGGATATTTCGTGTTTCGTATGTGAATCATCGCAGAGAAAGATTAACTTATTATCAAACGACAAAATTTTTGACTTGTCCAAATCGAAAGTATTTGCAGATGACAAAATAAAAGTGACCGAAAAGTTTTTATCTGAAGGGTAGAAAACATTGTGGGAAAAGAAGAAAATGCTGGTTACCAGCATTTTCTCCTTTTCCCACAATGTTTTCTGCCCTTCACAAAAAACAAAATTCAAATTTTCAGTCACTTTGATTTTGTCGTCTGCAAATGCTTTCGATTTGGACAAATCTAAAATTTTGTCGTTTGGTAATGAGTTGTCACATTTATATCACAGCGATATCTCATTTATTCATGCATACTCAAGGTTTAGATCAGAGATCAGACTGCAAGTTCTGTGAAGTCTGATCTTAATCTATGCCGTCCGCAAAAGTTCGTTTTCTTCCATGGCGCCGAAAGGGTCAGGCAGGACAAGCCCAGAGCTTTGAAGTGTCCTACCCGGAAGGAAATTACCAGGAAAATTACAGCACTTCGAGCGAAGATCGATACCAGGGCTTCCAGGTTACGAATCTTACACGGCTACAGCTAAGCTAGGCAGGATCCTCCAATGGGAACCCTCATAAGTATTAACCCTTTACTGCGTGACAGAAATTTAGACTTAAAGATGGCCCCTCAGATTTTGGAGCAAAAATTTTACAATACAAAAAAAAAAAAATCATTTTTGTGCTCCCAAAGCCATTTAGTTTTCACTCATAAACCCCCAGTAGTCGATAACCATCAAACAACAAGAGAAATTTGAGATTTACTACGGCCCAGGTTGACATCGACGGAAAACACTGTCTATTTTTATATGAGCAACTCGCTCATTTAAATTCCGGAAATACAGAGACGAAGCTTCAAACATAGCGTCCGAAGACATTATGGAAAACACTTACGTGTTTGTTATGGAAATTAAGCGTCATTAGTCATGTGCCAGTCACTTGACATTCCCACAATGCTTACTTCTTTTTAATTTCTGGCGCGAAATCTAAAAATACCTTATGAGGCTTCGTAGCCTTTTAAGGCAACGTCAGGTTATGAATCTTACACGGCTACATCTAAGCTAGGCAGGATCCTCCAATGGGAAACCCTCATAAGTATTAACCCTTTGCTGCGAGACAGAAATTTAGACTTAAAGATGGCCCCTCAGGTTTTGGAACGAACATTTTACAATACAAAAAAAAAATATCCTTGTACTCCCAAAGCCATTCAGTTTTCAATCATAAACCCCAGTAGTCGAAAACCATCAAACAACAAGAGAAATTTGTGATTTACTACGGCCCACGCATCGACGGAAAACACGGTCTATTTTTATATGAGCAACTCGCTCATTTAAATACCGGAAATACAGAGACGAAGCTTCAAACATAGCATCCGAAGACATTATGGAAAATACTTACGTGTTTGTTATGGAAATTAAGCGTCATTAGTCATGTGCCAGTCACTTGACATTCCCACAATGCTTACTTTTTATTTTATTTCTGGCACGAAATCTAAAAATACTTTAAGAGGCTTTGTAGCCTTTTAAGGGAACACCACCATTTATTTTTTTTGTAATTTTTATGATTCTTATTGATGATTTGTATTTTTTTTTCAATGATTTTCAATGATATACATATTCTTTAACTTGGATGTGAAAAATCAAAATTCCCACCTTTACTCATAAAATCAGTTTGTTAAACAAACGACAGAATCACGAGGTAGAGTGGTCCTTTGTTATGAAGAATATTGACATGCAGCAATTAATTTCGGCCCAGGTGCCACATAGGTCAATGCTCTTGGAAGGTGCTTTACAACCTTTGCACAATATTGCTCTCATGTTTGTGATTGAGAGGAAATGGATTTAATAAAGATACAATTACGACGAATGTGACAAATGTTCTCGC
This sequence comes from Tridacna crocea, assembly GCA_943736015.1. Lineage (NCBI taxonomy): Eukaryota > Metazoa > Mollusca > Bivalvia > Cardiida > Cardiidae > Tridacna > Tridacna crocea. The sequence continues at coordinate 15,938,684 of OX031065.1, forward strand.
GCACCCTACTGCGCATGCATTTTTTTCATGCATATTGAATCCAAAGTGCACCTTTGTATTTTTCCATATAATGGTAATGTTACTGTTGGTGCACTGAAACCAACAGTAGTATTTGGTAGTATTCGTGAAGAGAACAAAATGGATATTCGAACTGCCACCATGAAATAATTAACCCTTTACTCCATAGATACTCATTTCTACGCATTGCTTGTAGGAGCCTTTAAAAACATTGTGGCAAAAGGTGAAATTGCTCGTGACGAGCAATTTCACCTTTTGCCACAATGTTTTCTATGCTATCAAAAGGTGTCATATACACATAAAAAACGGTTTCATCCTTGCTGTTATTTAGGGTCAATTAGAGATACCAGAGAAATGCCTTATGGGGTAGAGGGTTAAAATGCTGCAGACATGGTGTTACACATCAAACAAGGAAACAAAGGCATAAGATTTAAAGCTGTTGCAGTATAGCTGTTTCCACTTTGAAAATTATTGTTGGAAAGGCGAAATCTCTCCTATTGAGCAATTTCTCCTTTTCTCACTGTGCCTGTTGAGTTTTTAATCCTATTTTTTTCCCTTGAAAAACAGCTTCCACCATTACCTTCTACCCTGTTTTCTGACAAAATAAGCATGGATAGATACGATGTTTTTCTTATTGTTTAGAATTATTAACAGTATAAGTGTGGAAAGTAAAAGAAAGATCTGTCACTTAGAATGTATTTATTTATCTAATATAGATCCTTAATCCTTAGTTCGATCAAATTATCCCCCTTTTTAAGTCTATGGTCATTTTATAACGTGCATATTTGTACATTTACCATGCTCTAAACCAGGCTTTTATATATTTTTTTTGTACAAACCTATATGAATTTTCATTAAAATGATGTATACATGTATATTTGTATGTATCTTTTCCCTATAATTTTCCAATTTAACCCTTTACTCCATAGATACTCATTTTGACGTATCAACAACAGATAGCTTTTGAAGACATAGTGGGAAAAGGAGAAATTGCTCGTAACAAGCAATTTCTCCTTTTCCCACAATGTTTTCCACTCAGTCAGATATTTGTATCCGTATTTGTCCATATTTTAGACATATCTTTATTTACTGTAGAAATGGAAGAATTTCAAATTGGCATATCAGGTAAATGGTTAACTGACCATAAAAAAAACGCATTTTAAATCAAACATAAGCTGTATTTTGGAACTGTATATACCTTTTTCAAAGGCAAATTTCTCAGAAACGAGCACGATGACCCACATCTTTTTATTTTTTTACAGTTACCTCCAAGAAACATGATCAGCTTTGTATAATTGTATGTGCAAAGGTGCAAAAGAGTCTATTCGTTGGAAAAATTTGTCGTTGTACGTCGTTAATAACGGTTGTGGAATAAAAGAGAGAAGAGGCTGGTTACCAGCGTTCTTCGGTAAAGGATTAAATCACATGTACTTCTGATCCAATGGGACAGTAACACGGTAAGATCAGAGAAACATGATGTATAGTAATGTCATCAATTGATAGAGTCCCACCAATTACACTAATAACTAGAGAGCCAGTCTATTGTATTTCTGATCCATCCCCAGCCACCACGCCCATAATTAGCTAGATTGACAGGCGCTGAAACGACCCAGATATCATTGGAAATAAATTTGATTGGATCATTGGAAGAAATCGATTACCAGTCTCATTACATACACAATTTTGATTGATTGAAGATGTTTATCCAGCTATATTTACAAGTCCAAGCAGTGTATTGAGTTTTACGATTTTCCCCAAAAATAACATCTGCGTTTTGGTATTGATACAGGATGTATAACATCATCCAGTTTCATTCGATACAATCCATTCAGTAGGATATTATGCGATATTGTGAAATATTCTTAGCTCTAGAATACAAAATAAAATCCTAAGTCTACGTGGACGAAAAGTTCTTATTGGTCTGATACCTTCAGCAAACTGTTGTGACTAAATAATTCTTCATTACATGAAATTTTGTTCCAAGATATGAAATTTTATGAAAACAAAGTTTGACGAGATTTAAGGAATTGAGAGGAAATATTCATTTTTGAACAGAGTTCATTGTGTCAGTGATTCAATTGTGAAAATAATTATTAGATGATTGTACTGTGCTGAAAGGTAAGTATTCTTTTAAATGTCTCTTTAATTGAGACGAAATCAAAGATTTTTTATTTTTAAATATATTTTACCTAAAACGAAGGAAAAAGACAAAGATAAACTTGGATATTTGTCCCTGTACATATAAGAAGATATGAGTTAAACATATTTATTTTACATCCATCGAGAAACAAGTTCTTACAACTTATACTAATTTCTCTCGATTCTACTTCCTGGGAAGAATACAGCCATATAAGAAGATAGCCAGCCCCCACCGAATAGAAAAAAAAAAACACCAATGGTATTGTTTTCGAGAAATACCAAAACAAAAAACCCAGAAAAAATATGGCAAAAGTAGTGATTTTACAGTTTGCTCCAACGACCAGTTTGAAACTTCATTTTGATCAGCTTAACCCATTACCACACAATCCCCACTTTTGACGACCGTTAGAAAGAAGCCTTTAGAAAACATTGTGGCAACCTAAAATTTTGTCCTTTGGTAATGAGTTAAAAATGACGAGAATTGCATCCAATTATTTCAACTATATCGGGACGACAGCTCGCTTGTTCATGTTTGTCTTAGGTTTACCTACTACTGGGCTAGTGCTGTGAAGTGTCTTGCCCAAGGACACCTACACGAAGAAAGGCACAATACTTCCAATTAGATTACAACTTATCTTGCTAAAAAGAAATGAGCCATGCTCTGGAAAAAAAGAGCTTAACCCTTTCCCAAACAATCCCTGGTTTTCACGACCCTGAAAAAAGCCTTCTGAAAGCATTGTGGAAATAAGGAGAAAATGCTGCTAAGTAACCAGCATTTTCTCCTATTCCCACAGTGTTTTCTTCCCTCCCCAAAACAAAATTTCAATTTTTGAGTGACTATCATTTTGTCGTCTGCAAGTGCTTCTGATTTGGACAAATCTATAATTATGTCGTTTGGTAAGAGTTAATGCATCCTCGTGATGTATCGTACCAAGCAAGCGATCACATCATTATTAATCAAAATCAGCCATATTTTTAAACAACCGACTCACTCATGAGGTAGACTGGTCCTTGGACATATAGACAATTGACCAATAGCGAAAAGTTTCGGCCCAGGTCAGCCTGTGCGGACTGCGCAGGCTGACCTGGGTCGATACTTTTCGCAGATGCATAAGACTGTGATGTGACTCAAATGAATTTACAATCCAAAAGTAAAATTCCAAATATTAGGCCTACTGTTTGAAAATTGTTTTTGGAGGAAATATATATCTCTTTATCGGACCGTGTAGATCAAAGATCAGACTGCACGTTATGTGCAGTCTGATCTTGATCTACACTGTCCGCAAAGGGTCAGTAGGTTGACCCGAACAGCCCAAGGGTAAATAGATACCTAATCATATGAGTACATGTTGAAGGAAACTTTGTAAAAAAGACTTTGAAATATGTCTTAATGTTTTAACCTTCACTAAATAAAGATATTATTATTATTATTATGTACTTGCATGATATGAAGGAAATGCATTCAGCTCCATTTTTTCCAGAACACCCTTCAGATGTACAAACCCGACATATTTTTTTTTTTTCTTTTGACAAATTTCTAAAACTCGTAGATTTTTATCACGTATTTCACGTAATTTGAAGTCTGATCTTGATCTATGCCGCCCACAATAGACTTTTTTCTTGTTTCGTTCATTGCGCTGAAAGTGTATAAAATACACATCAGTATGGCCGAAATTTATCTCATATTCAGGATGTTCTCTAAAAATCTGCGGGGTCCTGTGTGCCTCAGTTATTCACTGCAGGTTTCGTAGCCTAGAGGCCCCGGGATCGAGCCTCGCTGATTCTCTTTTTATCGTGGGAGTGCCCTTGGGCAAGACACTTCAGAGCCCTAGCTTAGTATTGGGGAAAAAAAGGAATACATGAATATGTTCACTGCCGCTGTCATATGATCTATGTAATGTCGAATTCGACATTATATAGATCATGAATATGACAGCGGCAGTGAACATATTCGATTCTAGGAGAATTGTCCCCTGGACAATTCCACCCCCGGACAATTGCCCCCTGAGGACAATTGCCCTCGGACCATTGCCCCCCTCGGACAATCCCTCGGACAATTGCCCCCCTCGGACAATTCCCCCGGACCATTGCCTCCACCCAGAACAATCCCCCCCCGGACTACCAGGACAATCCTCCCCCGGACCAATGATCTCCGAGGATACATGCAATTGCCCCCGAAGGGGGACTTTTGCCCCTGGAAACAACAGGAAAGCAAATGTTTTCGCTGTTGCTATTAGCTTGATCTTCCATAGAACGTACATAATTTGAAATGATAAAATGGAAAACTGCAACCGGCGTTGACTTACTGACAACAATCAAGGTCTGCATTGAGCGCTATTCTATATTACTGTAGCTTCACTTGCCATATATAATGCTCGAAATTAAATGAACCACGTTGCCTTTCACATTGCCTATTCCAACTGTTCGAGGGGGATTGTCCTCGAGGGGCAATAGTCACGGGGGATTGTCCTCGGGGGGGGGGGGGGGGGGGCAATGGTGGGGGGGGGGGGGAGGGAGAGAGAATTGTCCTCAGGGGGCAATTGTCCGGGGGGGGGGGCTCAATTGTCCTGATACGTATCCGAAGCGGCCTGAAACATCAATCAATCCATAAAAATCTGATACAAAACATCCAACATTGGACTTCAGCGTACAATTCAGTCTTATCTTGATCGAGGCCTTTCGCTGAAACTAGTAATAATACTTTTACAAAGAACATATTTCAATTTTTAGTCAGAGTAATTTTGTCGTCTTACTTCCAATTTGGACTAGTTTGAAGTTACGTTGTTTGGTAAAAAGTTAAAGTACTTAGTAGGCTCCTGTGCATTTTGAAATAACCTACCAAAGATGTAGAAAATGTTTCCATAAACTGTACCCAAACTATGAAATAAACATGACATTAAATTAGACATGCAAAAAAAAAAAGTGTCGTTTGCGGCTGCATGTACTCTGAGAAGATAAGGCCCATCCCGAAAATGACGTCGCTTTGGTAGGGCAGAGCTGCAGATAAGAAGAAGTAGTGGTATTCTAAATCCATTATTTCTCTTCTAAACTCTATGTTGTGGATATTCATTAGAATCGTCTCAATGAGACGATTCTAATGACTACCCATAACATAGGGTTTAGTAGAGAAGAATTATTGATATTTTCAATTATGAAATCAAAATCACTCTCTCTATCTGGAGCTCCCATAGGGGTGTTTCATCCAAACATGAAAACTCTACAAAAGCATGCATTAGTGCTATTCATCGCATTTCCTCAAGTGAAATGAACTTGAACAAAAGAACAATAACATGCGTCATTTGCATTATTTAATAGTAACATTTCAGTGTACTTATTCCCGTATAGGCCTATTCCTCGTACATCAAGTGTGCAATCCAACAGAGCACTGGTTTTATTTTCGTGGATTATAAGATTTCAGCCACCCGTATATAAGCATAAATATAAAGTCTAACATTCTTACGTCTTACATCCCGAGTTAACAAAACGTTTCGGACTCTGCGAAACACACTAATGGACTTCATTTCTGTTTAAACTGGTTTAATTAAGTCGATTCATTTTGCTTTGAGGGTTCTAAATGATCTGCCAACTTAACCTTTTACCACACAGTGCCTCCTTTTCACGCTCCAGGAAAAGAAGCCTTTGGAAAACACTGGGAAAAGAAGAAAATGCTGGTAACCACCATTTTCTCCTTTTCCCACAGTGTTTTCTACTCAATCAAAGAAAATAAAATGACCATTTGAGCCACTGTGAAATTGTCATCTGCAAATGCTTTCAATTTGGACAAGGCTAAATTTTTTGTCGTCTGGTAAAGGGTTAAGAGTTTGAGAACGTTACTCAATAAAATCTGTTAATGTTAGTGAAATGGGTCTAGAACAAGCAACTCAAATTAAATCATCAAAATTTGTCTGTTAACGGATTTGGGCAAGAAAAAACGTTTTTTTTTTTTCTTAAAAGCAGACCATGCCATTGAATACTTTCGGCACTGAGCCAGGCAGGACCACAACCGTCGACGACTTGCAAAATTGTCATTAGACTTGGAAAAATGACAATGCATTTGTAAAGTTCATGCTGTGCAGAAGAAATGAAATATTAAACGACCCGTTCACCGTTGAAAGTCGTTGAGCTATAGGCAGCAATGATAGATTTTATAATGTAAAATCACGGTCCTGTGGTTTTCAATGAGTGAAGTCAGGCCAAGCCATTTGTCATGTTTATTTCCTTAACCATATCCCCCATACAATATCTGCGCGAGCCAAGGTTACGATCAGTTCGTGGATCTTACCCTGGCGGATCGAGCCCGATTTCGAGATTTCCGCAATACGCCACCTATCGGATGCTGGCTATTATCCCCCGTTACATCATATTTATTATAGCCAATAAAATATCGTCTTACAAACCGCTTACGAATACAATAAAACAGGAAGCAATAACCACAAACGTGCCTCGACATTCCATGGTCAGGTGCTGGGATACTATTGCCTAAAACCTCCGCTAATTTGATTGGTCACACAGAAACTTTCTGTAAATATTGCTCGTCTATGTTTTTTTCTGTAATAAATCCTGCACACATCCACGGAGGTATGCATGTTTACCTTCTATTTTTATTCGACATGGCCAACTTTATCATGCAAATCAAACCCGGTAACTGTTATTTGACCGCTATGTAAGCCAATTAAATTATAAGAGTTTGATCCCTTTTGGTCGTGAAATCGATCACATACGGGTTGATATATCGGCTGGTTATCTCTACAAACCCTTTGCACATATAACCCGAATTTCGCGGTTGGAGTGTAGAGGGTTTCAGTTTATTGGAAAACAACTCTGCGGGATATTTGGGGTTGTAAATTACTGGGGTACCAAAACTTGTAGGATTTGTTTTCCTTTCAGGTCTTACAATTTGATCTACCTCAGATTTTACCGAAAGCACGCGTTTGAAAAATTATGGTCAGTTGTAGAAATGCTTTTGACCAGCATTTGCTCTTTTTCAAGCAATGTTGTCATGCTTTAATTGATACAAAAAAAAAAGTAACAAATTGAATAATTAGAGCCATGTTTATTGTGTTGTCCACAACTGCTTTAGAATATTAGTTTAGTTTAGTTTAAACATTTTATTGCCAAGTATTTTACAAGAATAGAATTTACAACATAGAACAATATACACAATCAAAGGACAAGGCAAAAGGGTCTGACCACAAATTCTCTCAACTTAGATTCGGTCATTCCCTTTATGAAATTGCATTTTTTTAGAGTCGACCATTTTTTTTTTTGCTTTTTAATATGGATTAAGTTTTCCTTTCATTTTTGACGACAATTTTGTTCCAGTTACGCACTAACATCGTAATGGCAATTGATAAATTGATAAATCGAGTTGGAAATGGAGATAGGAAATTTTTTAAATAAAAGAAAATGAAGGAAAAAAAAAAAGAACACTCAGATTTTAGATTTTAACTAAATGATTACTTTAGAATATTGGGGCAGTCATACATTGCCAGTTCCTGAAGATTTAAAAAAAAAAAAGAGAAATATCCGCAGTACAAGTTTCTTATGATGAGACTAAAGCCGGGGGAGGAGCGCGACACGAACGCTCGAAATGTAACAGCATGAACTTATGTTTACTGCATCTTTGGAATTTTATCTCTGATTTTTTCATCGTGATTTTGAATTCAATCTCTGATATTTTTATTGATTTATCAACAAAAATGGTACAATAGTAAAAATACTTCGGTTGGATCTATTTCTGAATAGCTACCCACAAAGTTAAGGATATTATGAAGAGGCTTCTCTTGTTACACTGTTTTTGAAAACATTAATCTCCAACCTGTAGCATAGAGCTATTACATAGTCAGCATACGGCATTTTATTGTAATTGTCTTGCATAGCATCGTCACAAATACATGTACAATGTACGTACATGTATATTAGATTGGGGAAAGTGTGGTGGTAGATCAGACCACACGGGTATCGTCTGATCTATCATAGACAAAACAACCGAATACACATTGTACTTTTTAACCTTTATGTTCAATAGGTCAGTTCTGTTTAAAATAATTTCGTCATTTTTTAGAAGAAGTCAGTGGTTTTGTGAGCACACGGTAAACATAAATCAGCCTGCACATTGTGTCGGAAAATCAAAATTATCTTCAGGGAAGTCAGAAAGCTTATTTATTGTTCTGTAATATGGCGTAGTTTTCAGTCATTTAGAAAATACATTTTTAGTCCTTTTTACACTTTTTTAAAGCAACTATCGTATTTTTTTGTTTTTTTCCCTGATCGTTTGCATTGTGCCGGAGTTCTCCGATGATGACCGAGTCTCACTGTTAGATAAGACGCCTATCGGGTATCTTGATTTGTGTTACGTAATGGTATACATTGATACATTTATACGGGTAATCGGAAAGAAAGTATCAGGAAAAAAATCAGACTTCTTTAGGGAGAGGAACTATATAAGCCTTGATGCTTTCATTTCAATCCTTTTCGCAATATATTGTTGTAAATGAATGATGTTAGTATATTAAATAAATTAAAACCAAATATTTAAACTAAGATCAGAATTTTTTTTATGAGATTATTTATAAGGATTTAAAGTCAAGTTTAACAAGATCTTGTATAAGGAAGTCCAATTTGCCGTCTTCTCTCTTTAGCTTTTTACTTGCAAATGTGTGATGATTAATGCATTTTCAAAAGTATTTTATGGCAACAGCTCACATATTCAAATTTCCTCGCTATTTTCAATCCGATCACATGTATATTCTCCCTCTCATGTGTTTTCAAAAGTCAATAATTTAAAACTTTTACCCATATGGAGAACTTTTTGACTTCACCAACTTTAAAAAAAGCAATTTCAGAAAATAAATCAAATGTAGCTCAATTGATATTCTTCACTTTAAAAGAGTAGAAAACATTGTAGAAAAAGGAATCAATGCTGGATATTGGTATTTCTCCTTTTCTCACAATGTTTACAAAAGGTTTTATGCAGGACCGTTAAAATTCGGGAGTGTGCTGTACGGGTCACATCAATACTCCCAAAACGCAAATTATTTTCTTCTGATTTCAGTCACATATTGATATTGCAACGTCAATTTTTTTTTTAAGCCAAAAGAATTTCAACACATAAAATAAAACCGATACCGCCCAGGATCATACTGCTTGTTTTGTACAGTTTGTTACTGGTCTATTGACTGCATAATTATTATAATGATCCAATAATACAACAGTTTCAATCTTCTTTAGAAATAAAGACTAAAAAAAAATTTTAAAAAAATGCAATTTAAAGAAATTTATGCTAACTAAATTGAAATTATTTTCTGAGAAAGAATTAAAAAAGACGATACTGGGAAGATAATGTTTTTTACAAATCTCTAAAAAGATTTCACTGATGCAAATAATATACACGTACATGCATAAAGATGATAAATACATGTACAGTCATTATATATTTGGACATTGTGTAAAAACAGGATTCAGGTTTAACAAAACAATATAGACAAGGTTATCATGTCATCAGTTATTATCATCCCTTTATCCGTTGCTAAATCTTTTCACCCAGTCTTAAAATCTCACTTAGCTCGATACAGCATTTTTATACAAAAATTAACGATAGTGTTGTTTTTAAACTAAAATGGACGCAAGATCTCAATTTAACAAATGTAAACGAAAACTTTGATCATAATCACAACAAAACAGAGAATACTTCAAGACGTTATAGATTTTTTTCTTGCAATTCATTTTTATGTTATTTAGCGTCAGAAACGGCGCAAGAGGAAATTTCTTAAACCTTTCTATAGAAATAAGAAGGAGAATGGGTCAGTAACTTTAAATCAAAATGGACGCAACTTCCCATTTTGCTACAGAAATTAAAATTATACTGAAGTAAAGTAGAGATATTAAAGAATACTTCAGGACGTTATAGATTTTAATCATTTTAGAAGAAAAATGTGTTTTAGTCGATCAAAAAAATTTCCCTTCTAAATCCTATATGACAGGCCGTTATCGGAAATCCTTTCGGACCAGATAATCGATAAGTTCCAAGGAGAGTAACTCTTGCTCGACCTGCAGCTGAAAGTTGGGGATGAAGTCTCGACCTTGTTCTATTTTTATCAAAGATGAAATGCTACGAGCGATTTGTTTCGTGCAGTCAGAGCTAGCTGCAACCAATGAAAATGCGTACAGCGGGACTGTCGAAATCAAGCTCGATCCGCCAAGGGTAGAGTAGCGAAGTGGATCGTCACTCTTGGCTTGCGAAGATGCTCATACAACGGCCCATACTTACCTTTTACCAAACAACAAAACTTTAAACTGGTCCAAATTCATAGCACTTTGCAGACTTTTTTCATGGTTTGAATCAAATTTGATTTTCTTGTCTGCAAGTTTTTTTTTTATTTGGGTTAGTCTAGAATTTTGTCTCTTGGTAAAGACATCATAATTATAATTCATGTACATTTTTTTCCAGGTGGAACTGTCAAAGACAAAACAGTCTCGTGATCATATGATGACGTAAACGTCTAAGACTGAACACGTGACTTACAAATGATGCTCGGCCAAAACATTGCCGGCGAGTATCTGTGCGTCGGGGATTATATATGTCTGTATTCTGTAGAAACCGAAGGCTACGTGTACAGTCTACAGTCTAGGTAGGTTGATCTTCTTTTCATGAACACTTAAACTATTACCACACAATCCCTACGACGCTAAGAAAGAAGCCTTTGAAAAACATTGTGGTATAAAGAGAAAATGCTGGTAACCAGCATTTTCTCCTTTTCCACAATGTTTTCTACCCTTCACAAAACAAATTTCAAAATTTCATTCACTTTAATTTTGTCGTCTGCAAATACTTTCCATTTGGACAAGCGTAAAAATTGTCGTTTGGTAAAGAGTTAAACAGTTGTAACGATATATGGACCATGCTGTGTTAAAAACGAGCTGAATGCATCCACAAAAAGTATCGACCTGCGCAGGCTGACCTGCGCAGATACCTTTTGTATTTTTGGTAAATCTTGTACATTTTCAGGGACCAGCCTCGGTTGGTCGTTAGACAAGAAAGGGATGTCTTTTTGGATTGGCAATAAAGAAACATTGACGACCCACACCCTCCCCGGCCTGGCTCATTTATATCATTGGTTTACTTAGAAACCCTCGTAACTACAGCTTGTAACAAGCTGTAGTTACGAGGTTTTCGAAATAAACCGACGATATACATGTATATATAATGGGAAAGTACAGAAAGGACAAACGATGAATAAGGTCCAAAAGCAAAACGATGATGATCAAAAGAAAATGAGAAACATAATGAAATTTGAGGGACTCTTTAAAAATGGAATTAAACGGATCTCTGTCATTCGTTATTCCAAGCAACTTAATACATAGTATGGGTCCATTTTGCGGTATAATAAATTCGTTGTACGGTCAGGTGGCAGGAGGCTTGGGAACTTATTCATGGATGTGGTGAATCATGTCGCCCCGAGCAGAAACTTGTTCTCTCTAGATGATAGGCTCTTTGGTGTCTAGAGCCGCTTTCAACATCATTTCCGCAGCGGCCAGTGTAATGCAGAGAAATGGCCCTCTCTTACAAAATGACTCGTGGGTTATTTCTCTACTTAGAGGAATAACCCAAGTCATTCCTCTACGTAGTGAAAGTACTTCTGGGTTCATATCTCTTCGTAGAATAATAACCCGGGTCATTTTGTAGGGGATGGTCATTTTCGGAATTACACCGGCACTCTCATGCTTTCCTCAGGTTTCTCTTTAGAATTAATCCGCACATTATTCTTTCGAAATAATGTGTTAACGAGTAAATTCTCCAGTAAGCGATAGCATAAATGAAAACCAAAACGATTGTCTAGGGCAACATGTCGATCCTGCCATTGGAGAAATTGTACAGAACCTCCTAAGCTGCACTTGTGAAAAAAATACTAATCACTCAGTGCATATCTACATATATCTTGTATCAAAACCCTCTGTTTTTAAATTCACATAAGGAAAGTATTAACCCATATTTTTGAACGAGTAGAGGTTGAGTTTGACTTTGAAATTACTGAAGTGAAAAATCATGAGACATTTACTAATAGGTAAGAAGAAATGGCGTCGAAAAGTTTGTCATTTGACCATAATGTGTGACCTTAAACTTTGGCCTACCTGAACGAATATTTCAAATGGCACATCTATGTATGAAGTGGAAATGTTGTGCATTTTTTAAATCCATACATGTAATGAATAAGTTATGGCAAGACCTATATTACTTTGTGGGAAAAAATCTGGAGAGGGGCCACTTTTTCGCTGTGTTGTTCATAAAGCGCGATGCAAAACCATGATTCTTTATTAACACTCTTCACCAAATAGTAGTTTAGACTTGTTTAAATTGAAAGCATGCCTTTCAAACTTACGTCCTCTTGAATCATACTTTCCTAGGACAGCAACATTTTAGTAACTTAGCCCTGTTTTCCACACTTTCCCAAACAAACACGGGTTATCACATGTGTGCTGTCAAATTCTTTTGGAAAAACATGTTGGATAAGGTGACTCGTTACTCGTTATATGCAATTTCTCCTTTATCAAATACTTTTTCCCAACTACTAGCGAATTTTCCACCATTTTTGCAGCTTTTTAAATTGTCGTCTGGCAACTCTTTGAATTTGGAAGAGTCTGATATTTGTGGCGTTTGTAAAAGAGTTTAGAGAGCGCTGTGCGAGGGTATTAGATACTGTAACAGAAGACAAGTTTTGATATAGATTCACAGTCACATCAATTTCATGTGTTAAAAAATCTGCTGATGAAAACTGACATTTACTTACTTGCCCTGGCTTTCTTGAAGCATTAAAGAATTTTTTTTCGGTGGCAACTTTGATGCTTTGCATCATCTTTTTCTTGTATAGACATTTGACAATTTAAGGTCAAAAGTTGGTCCGAAGGATAAGTTTTGCCTCTGATTATTATCTGAATTAAGCTGCTAAAAGATTGAAACTAATGATATAGAAGCAGTACAGCGGTATTTACGATAATGGAATCTTAATGGGACCGTAACGTTATTCATACTAGACAAGTTGCTGGTTAGGTCAGATATTGACAATATGAATTGCATCTGTAGATGCAATTTATGGGCACCGTGATGACACCTTCTTATGGCAACAGTCAGACTGAAGTCCCTTGAAGACGAATCACTGCTCTAGTTCAAGAAAATAATTCCCTGCAGATCAATGAACAGACGCGTCTTTATCATTTTAAATGATAAAGTAACATGCGTATTGTAAATCTGTGCGAGCCAAATACTCAAACAAGAGTCATGAAATTTAGCTCTAGATTTGATGTAAGCACCATTTTGCAGCTTTTACATGATCTAGTTCAGTGATTACATATGGCGGATGAATTTGGAAGAGAAACACCCCAAACTACTTGAAACTGTGACATAAAACTCTTTTAGTGACCCAAACAACTTTGCCAACACCTAAAACCGCACGCAAAACGCTTAAAACACGATTTATGGAAAATAGCCATAAAATGATATATACTATCCATCTTAGAAAAAATCGTTGTCAACCGTGAGATTAATGGATTTTCAATAAGTTTGTCCAGTGGAAAAATCCATTTGCCAGCAAATTTCAACCATCACCTTCTATTAGTAGTTTCAGTACTTTGACTTAATCTTGCGAAGCTGAATTTCGCTTGGTTTTGACTTACTTCATGGTATTGACATACTCAAATGAATAAATAGAAATTTGTGATCGGTAGAAATTTTGAGTATGCTTATTCAAAAGGCCACCGCAAGCTTATCTGCGAGCAAAATTGAGAGAGAGAGAGAGAGAGAGAGAGAGAGAGAGAGAGAGAGAGACAAGAAGAGGAAAGTAATCACAGTGATTGTGGCCAATTTGTCTCGATTGAGACAACTCTATCATAACTAAAAACGGTTTCTGGTTCCAATGATGTAAGACCGCAGCAGTAAGATTGCTAGAGGGCATCCATCCATCAATTTTGTTCAACAAGATGTTTATTACACGGAATTTACGTGCACTCAGATCAACATGGATTCAGATTTACTCTTTCAAACTTGAATTTTTTCTTTACTGTCACGTGATCACTTTTGTCCATTTCAGCTCACACCCTGTTGAATATGTAAAAAAACGGGTTGGGTGAGGCTGCAGGGTCATGGTCTCATCATTATTAGTTTTGATCTTCTTGGATATGTGAGAGAAACTCTCTAAACTTTGTCCCATTTTCTCCTGCAATAACATTTGAGCCATACTCGAACAGTCCTGCAGCACCTGGCAGAAAATTTACAAATATCAGCAGTTTCGATGTAGGTCAGTCTGCACGGCTGGCCGCAAAAATAAGTCTACCAGACAAGATTGCACTTTTTGACACGCAAGTGCCCCTTTTCCATTTGTGTTTTCTTTCTACATCATTTGAAAAAGGAAATTTCTATTCTTCAAATGTTTCTTTCCCCTTATGTCACTAGTTATAATTTTGGGCATGGTATCAAATATCTCGTGCAAAACTAAGTCGAAACAATAGAAAAGTTTGAATTGTTGTTCATGCTTATTATTTCTTTTTCTGCATTTGTATGTGCGTATAGGTAAACGCGGAGAGCAAAGCAAAAAAAAAAGGAAAGCAAATTTGATACTATTTCGGAAAGTCCAAATTGAAAGGGGCTGGATGTAGGCCTACACCATGCTAGTCTCCATGCAAGAACCTTGATTCAGTTCTACCTCAGATCAACCTATAAAATTCAGCATTATTAGAGAACTTTTGATGATCGTTTTACAAATCATTTGCCATCCGACAAAAATAGATATGAAGGACCATTTCAAGAGGCACTTTGAAAATGAGAAACATGTTTAATGACTTCTTGTTGTCATTGCCCTACGGGTATTCATTCTGTAATGAAATTTTATTTTAGATGGATCATTCTGGCTTGAAATGAAAACTCAACGTCATCAATTTCCGATGCAAGACAGCCTTTCTTTTTTTGATTTTTATTTTTCATGAATTTCTTGCGTTTACACGATCCCTGGAAATAAAGTTTTTGGAAACAATGTGGGAAAAGAGGAAATTTGGTGACCAGTATTTTCAAGCTTTCCAATGATATTTCCTACCAGTCAAGTCAAGTCAACTGGACCACATATAATATGCCATCTGCAAATATGTTCAATATTGGGGAGGTATGACATTTGGTTTATATGACTCGACTTAGGCTTGATGTCATGCCTTTGACCTCTACTAGTGATATTCTAACGTCAAAGTCGCTGATACGGACTATAACTACGAGGGCTTTTAAAAGAAAAAGAAAAAGAATGGAGAAGTACCATCATTCTATCAAATATTGCTTTAGTACAGCGAAAATAATTATACATATTGTAGACAAATTGAATCTGTATTGACAGTATAAGTTTAATGTCAATATCTCAGCAAGTTGTAAAGATATAGTACTTATGGCAACGCCATCGGTCAAAACCTGTCCAACGTAATCCAGCGTCAGATTTATGTTGCATTATTTTCATTTCATGTCTTTAGAAGGTGTTTCTTTCACATACCCAGGTGAGATAAATGTCGAAAGATAATCATATTTTTTCAAATAATCTTCCCTAAATAATACACACTTTTTGCATCGTTTCGCCCATGAATAGAAGCTTTCCCCGTAGGCAAGAGACTGAACGTGAGCATCTTCAGACTAAATTGTCGAATATAATTTATATGTAGTGACGTGTTCTGTAAAAAGGATACTTAATGTATAATCCTGTAATGGACGTCTTATATATTTTTCTATGTAATGTAATGCTTTGCCATCGAACAAGGGAGCTTAATGTATAATTTCCATCATGGACCAATAACAAAAAGGCCACATGTACATGCAAAATACAATACCGCTCATATTTTTGTATCAAAAAAGGTCTATTTCGGCGTGGGATATCATTTCAATGAAATTACTTGTTTTTTAACAGCCCACGTAAAAAAATGTCGATACAAAATCTTGCATCACACTTATTTTCTAAAGTTTGACCATCGGAATCTTTTAATTCTTTACCAAGCAACAAAATTTTAGACTTGTCCAAATTGAAAGCATTTGCAGACGACAAAATAAACGTTAATTCAAAAATTGAAATTTGTTTCCAGCAGGGTAGAAAACATTGTGGTTACCAGCATTTCCCCCTTTTTTCACAATCCTTCTATCTCAGGGTCGTAAAAACCAGGGCTTGTTTGATAAAGAGTTTAAATTTGCAAAAAATTAAGGTAAAATACGAAATTTGCTGCCAGTCGTCACATTTGACATACGTCTCACTGTTTTCCCGTAGGTTATACTCAATACGGGCGGCTGGAAGAATTGTAGTGTGTTATTTAATTGAAATCTCGCGAGAATTACGTAAATGGTATTAAAGTCTCACACAATCAATTTTCTATTTGGTACCAAATTGAACAATACAACAAAAGCAGTAGTAGTAGTAGCAGAAGCAGCTGCAGTTATATTTCCACTTTTACTCCCTTTTAATCGTCATGGATAGTTTTTGCGAACGACATGGATCAAGACCAGACAGCACAGAATTTGCTGCCTGTTTTTAACCCTTTATCCCATAAGGCATTTCTATGGTATCTCTAATTGACCCTAAATAACAGCAAGGATGAAGCAGTTTCTTATGTGTATATGACACCTTTTAATAGCATAGAAAACATTGTGACAAAAGGTGAAATTGCTCGTCACGACCAATTTCACCTTTTGCCTAAATGTTTTCCAAAGGCTCCTACAAGCAATACGTAGAAATGTGTATCTATGGAGTAAAGGGTTAAATCTATCAAAGAGGCATTGAAACTAAAAAGTTGTCATTATTCAAAAGTAAAATGGCAAAGAAATCCGCAAAATAAACTGGTGAACTGTTAACAACTCTTTTTCAGCTTTGTTTCCTACTTTGCTGTTTAAAATCGGGATTGTTTGAAAAAGGTATATCATGAAACTTATGTTTTAAAATTGATATTTCTCTATCTACTTGACAACCAGGAATTTAACTGTACACCAATAACTGAAAGAACAATATCTAAGCTAAGCAAACCCCGACAGTTGTGTCAAAGACTCATCAAGCGGCTATATGTAACGTATTCGAATCACGACGTTAAGGTAGTAGACCCCTAATAGAAAAAACAGCTATTTCCACAATAATGTTATCCTGCAAAATTTGCTATTATTAAAAAAAGAGTGTTATTGTACTTCTTGAATCAAGCCATTTTTCCTTTTTTGTCTTTTCTAGAATTATCATTTATAAATCTAAAACCACTATATTTTCATTACAAAGAGAGAGTAATTACCTCCCTTTTCTGGAAAGTAACAATAATATCTACAAATAATGTTAAAATAGGCATAAAGAAATTTCTGGTCCGTTAAAAATGTGCAAAAGTATTATACCTGTATAAATCTGTATTTATCAACTATCAAGAAAACTTTGTATGCAATGCACACCTATTTGGAAATTTGAGCCGAAGAGTCCTTTCAGCTTTTTACATAAGAATCCCGTAATTAAACGATTCAACATAATTTTAGCTTTTGAAAACATGGTGGTTAAAGGAGACATTGCTGGAAATCAGCATTTCACACACATTTCCCACAGTTTTTCTACACTTTCGATGACAAATATAATCATTTAACTCTTTATCAAACTACAAAATTTTTGACTGGTCCAAATTGAACACATTTGCAGACGACCGAATAAAAATGACTGAAATTTAAAATTTGTTTTGGGAAGGGAAGGAAACATTGTGGGAAAAGCAGAAAATGCTGGTCACCAGCAGCTCCTATTCCAACAATGTTTTCTATTGGCTTCCTTCTGAAAGTCGTGAAAAGTCGGTATAGTGTGGTAAAGAGAAAAGACTGATCAATTAATCTGTCGACTGCAAATTTGTCGTCTGCAAATGTTTTCAATTTTGGACGGGTCTAAAATTTTGTCAGATTGTATAGAGTAAAGTTTAAAGGCAATAGCCAAAATATTATACATTAGATTGCTATTTTTCTCATTTTTTTTAATTATTCCCTAAGGAATTCAGAGTGTCATTCTAAGTTTAAAACAGAACATAGATAACTGTGCAACGAGGTCAACCTTGGGCTTTCCAAAACTTCGAGGACGCATACACTGTTCTCTGAAAATATTGATAGTATTTCCACGCCTTTGATTAACCCTTAAGCTGCCGGTCGCGACTTGCTGACCGTTTGCGGACAGCGTAGATCAAGATCAGACTGCACAGAACGTGCAGTCTGATCTTGGATCTACAGTGTCCGATTAAGAGATATTTTTCTTTAAAAATATACTTGAAATAGCATCGTTCGGGTTTTTACTATTGGTCTGAAAAGTTTAATTTGATTTATTCAGCAGGAGAAGGGTTAATATTTTATAGAGGGTGTCTTTACTAACATTTAGTAAAATAAATATTAACCAAAAATAGTATATAGGTCAGGTCGTTATCGAAGCACCTTCTATTACTCACAAATAATGATAATAGAAAAAAACACTTTTTATCCTATGTATGATTTCCCTATAGGATTATAGCGGCACATTTCTTTTTCTCTTCAAAAGCACAACTTGTATGAAAAGAGCCTCGTACAGTGCTCGTGTCAAAAGAAGAGTAGAACTCCATGGATGTTGTAGAGTTTATGCCTAGTATCTATGTCTAGTATGAAAGGCATAAGATGAGAGTTCTGTACTAAAGACGAAACTAAACAAAATACACTGAATCACGATACTTGCTGTTATCGACCATTGATTTAACTTTAATTCTAATATTAAATAATTATGTCCAGTATTTGTGCATTTTCACCCAAAGTACCCCTTTCTCCACAGACACACAAACACACACACATATTAAAATCGCAAGTTTTAAAACCATGACCTTAATGCTCTCAGATTGATTAGAACGAAAAGAAATAGTTATTGAATTTCCATCAGATATTGGTTTAAAATTTTTTTTGTGACGTGTAACTTTTCAACCGAGAATATAATATAAAGCTATCCAGCTTTAAGTTTGGTTTTCATTCATAGAACCATGCTCTAAACGTGGAAGAAAACCACATAGACCAGACACAAAACATCACCTTTTCCCCTATATTTATTCGACTTCAGTGCGTCAGCACTTTGATTTCCAGCATATATTTTCGTAAAAACACATAAGACTTCCGATGTAATGCAGAGAATGACCCATGGGTCATTTTGTAGGGGAGGGTCATTTCTCTGCATTACACCGGACAGCACTCGGTGCTTTCTAAAGCCTAACTTCACGTCTCAGCACAGTCGAGGATTTCCATGGAGATTTAAACTATTGATTATATCTGCCATACTATTATGTTTTCTTTGAAACATGTTAGTGGCAATATTTCGAAGCTAAAGACCGTTTTAAATTTCTTTTCTTTTTTTTTTTTTAAATACTAATACATGCTATTTGATAGTACTGTTTTAGACCGTTGTCCAGTTGGTGATAACTTTTACAAAAGTCCCACAATTCAACTCTATCAATACCAACAAAATATCGAGTCTGCCGTTAGAATTAGTTTTTATTATACGTAAGCACAATTGTAAAATCGGACTGCACATTCGGTGTAATCTGGTCTTCATTTACGTGGTCCGCACAAACATCTATTTTCTAACTCGGTCTATCAATTATATACATACATGTACGTTGGTATTCTTAGAAAAAAAAATGATGTTGCTCATTTTTAAAGTTTTCCGTCTTTGTTCCTATGTTCGAACTTGTGACCCCCAGGGCGGGCCAGTTTTGACCCCATGGGCATCATATGAACAAAATTGGTAGAGGTGCACAGGCAAATGCTAAATATGCCAATAACAAAGCTCTACGTTTTTAAGTTTTAGAGTAGAAGAATTTTTAAGTTTTCCTTTCTTTATTCCTATGTTCGAACTTGTGAACCCCCCCCCCCCCCCCCCAGGACGGGGCAAGTTTTGACCCCAGTGACATTATTT
Organism: Tridacna crocea; assembly: GCA_943736015.1. Lineage (NCBI taxonomy): Eukaryota > Metazoa > Mollusca > Bivalvia > Cardiida > Cardiidae > Tridacna > Tridacna crocea. The sequence continues at coordinate 15,958,777 of OX031065.1, forward strand.
GAACAAAAGTGGTAGAGGACTACTGGAAGATACTACACTACATACCAAATATCAAGCTCTGGACTTTCTGGTTTCAGACAAGAAGATTATTAAAGATGTTGTAAATTTTCCCTTTTTTGTTGCCATGGCAACTAGAGCTAATGGGTTAATTCAATTCTATTAAACAAATTTGATAGAGCTTCACCCAAGGAACATGCCTGCCATGTTTCAACATGATTGGCCCACCGGTTTGGGAGAAGAAGATATTTAAAGACAGACCGACAGACGGACAGACGCACGTCAGAAAATGACCGATCACAATACCACACGTTAGCACTTCTTGATCTATTAAAATGCAAAGATCCCGAGATCGACTTTGTAGGAAGTCGCATTACTATAGGAATCCGAAAATGAACGAAAAAAAAAATGCAGATATCGTGAGTCTATCCGAAAGATAAATACTGATTATCACAGATTATACCATAGAATGGTTGAATATGCAAAAAGTGGCCTTCGTATACCTATTAGTATGTCCCTAGGTCCTAGATTACTCAATGGTTAGATCAAATGCAAATTGATCAATTGGGGGCACCGTGTCCTTCACGTATTATGACCTTTATTGTCGTAAGTGGATAATGTCTGACCATCTGTCTGCTCATCCGTCAGTATCGACCGTCCGTCTATCCGTCATTCCAGCGATGAAAAATATTACAAAGAGTTGCATTATGGTATTATTCTACATTATAGAGTGTTACTACAGGATGGACACTTGAATTACATGTATGTTATTAATCTCCTTTGAAAGTCTGACTTTTTGTCTTTGTAAAGTATGGCTGTAGGAACATACTTGTAGGGGACCTCTGGACATCTGGGTATTTTTAGATAAAAAGAAACGACGTGAATTGAACATTTAAATTTACAGGTCTTTATTCTAGGTCTGTTTGTGAGAAAAATGCTGAAAAGTTGACAGCTGTTTCGGAACAGACTTCACTAGAGGTCTATACCTGCAGGCTAATTTTGATCTGCATTTTTGGCCCAAGCAGAAAGATTATGGCAATGGCGGCAAAAGAATATCTTTTAGAATGGAAATGAGTACATTGATTAATCTTTTATTCTGTTCACAATTTTCAGTTCCGTTCACAGCCAGTTAAACATATGGAGGAACCAAGACAAAGACAAGCCTACAAAGGTACCATGTGCTCAAGGTAAGCTTCGATAGTATACTTACAAATCTCTTTCATTCGAACACCTTCTAATGGTTCAATTTCCGCCTTTCATACGCTGCACATCTGCATTGCAGCTACCTTGGTTAGCCGCACTAAGGACATCGCTCGGCTACCTTGCATCATCACTAGTAGAGCAAACGTGGTTTTCTTTTTGTAAAAAGAAAATTAATCAGTGTGGTACCCTATTCATTCACCCCACAATCCCAAGTTTTAACGACCCTTAGAGAGAAAAAAGAAAACAAAAGTAAATTCAATTATTCAAGCTGCATTTAATATGTCATCTGTCTATGCTTTCAATTTGGGCAAGTCTAAAATTGTTGTTTCCGGGTCAGGTAGCGCAGTCGATGTTGAACATGACTTGAAACCAGAATCAACGTCGGCATTGTGGGGTAAAGGATGAAAGCCGTTTACCGACATTATTCCAATTGCAACATCATTTCAATTCTAACATATAAGCCCTTTGGAATAGAAAACATGACAGAGGAAAGGTTGGTAATCAGCATTATTTTCTCCTTTTCCCACAATGTTTTCTACCCTATCAAAGAAAAATTGCACCATTTGAGCCAAATTTGAAATCGTCCTCTATTAATGCTTTCAATTTGGACAAGGCAAAATTTTACCGGTTACTAAAGGGTAAAACAATTAAAAAAAGCTGAGAAATATCTTCTATTGAAGAGTTTACTTAACCCTTTCCCAAACAAGCCCTGATTTTTACGTGTCTGCAGTATCAGTCTTTTGAAAACACTGTTGGAAAAGGAGAAATTGCTCGTAACGAGCAATTTCTCCTTTTCCCACAGTGTTTTCTACCCTTTTAGAGAACTTCCTGCTATTTTCTCAAAATCTAAAATTGTCGTCTGCAAACTCTTTCAGTTTGGGAGAGTCCAAAATTTGTCGTTTGGGAAAGGGTTAAGTGTATTGCACTGCTTTTACTATGGACATGTGGGGACACGAATTCTACTGGCCAAAGATTTTGTACAGCCCACGGCGCCCGCCATCAAATGTAGTAGATATATATAATTGCCAATCAGATTATCCAGAAATAAAAGAATGTTGTCAATATAAAAACATACAAATTGGAAAGGAAAAAGCAAAATCTACTGTTGTAAATCTTACACTCGTATACTTCGACTAGAGCTATGACGTTATCCGTACTTTTAGACGCTGGAGTATTGACATGATGACAGTTATTGTACAAATGACAATTGACCAATGAAAGGAAACCTGTCACAAATAAATTCGACACATCATTCGATGAGTCTAACAAGTTACTTGAACTGAACAGAAATATTGAAAAAAGTGTGAACAAGCTGGCCGGTGGTGGACGATAATTTTTGTCAAGGATTGTGTCGTTTTTGAAAATGTGACGTGATAGATCTCTGCGTTTTTACAATAAGACAGGTCACAGCATTTTCTTTCCTAAGAAACACAATTAAAAAAGAAATTTGTTGCTAGTGTTTAAAGCCATTTTCAACACTGGTTCATTTATATCTTGACAGCCAGTGTACCTATCTATTCAGTGCATCGTACAATATTTTTACCAAGCCACTGGCTGCATGTCGATATAAAACAAGGTATATATCAAGAACCTTTCTCTAAATAGACTAATAATGTTGAAAGCGCTGTTAAGAGTGTTGAGAAACTAATTTAAGAATAATTGGCTAGGCATCATCAAACATAAATGGCGTATAGTTGGCACTATTATAATGTCGATGAAAAATAGACGTTAAAAATTCCTCGTTTCTGGCCAATTGTTACACCCTTTCTTCCACACAAAACCAACTCCCGAGATCAAAATTAAAAAAGATTGTAAAAGCATTGTCACTAATGGAGAAACTACACATTTAGATCAAATTCTATATTTGTCACAGCTCTCTATCATTCGCAATTTTATCCCTCACAAAAATCAACCGATTTCTATTTTTAGTTATCAAAAGATACGTCTATTGTCGAATCTATAAAAAGTAACAATGTTGATAAGGGTTGTGAGGTAACACAGCATGTGACCATACCCCCTCAGTGCCGGTCTAATTCCATAAAGTGGTACATTACAGCGTAAATAGAATCATTTGATTAAAACTCAATACAGTAATGAAGTGATAACGACAAGCCCCCCTCCCGCTGGGACATCTTTTATCCTGGGATACTTCTTGTTTTATATCAGTATAATCAGACACGGTGACTGCAAAAGTTTTTTTTTTTATGTTCTATCTATATTTGAGCCATTTTCTAACAAAAGGGGGCTTTATGTATTTTCGTGATGCATGATACAGTCAAACCCCGCTATAACGACATACTTTGTCCCCACACAATTCCTGTCGGTAACTGAGTCAGTCGTTGTAATGGAGCAGGAGATTTTTCGGGATGTCGGCGAGAAATGACGGACTAGACAGGAAGTGAAAGTTGTAAACAGGAACAGGCTAAAAGCTGGGAAGTTTACGTATTACGTTACGGATTGGGACAAGTCGGCAATTTTTGCGATAAAAACACAATTGAAAATAAATATTTATTAACATGTGCATGTATTTGCAGCAAACATATTCATATACAAGCCATGGTTTAACAATTACACAAAAAGAACGCATATTTTGTATAGTACTAAACCAAATCAATTGTTTGCAGACGAATTTTCCTTATTTAATTAGTCCTTTCCCACTCAATCCCTTGTTTTAACGACTCTGCAGTGAAAGGTTTAGGAAAACATCCTGACAAAAAGAGAAATTGCACAGAACGTGCAATTTCTCCTTTTCCCACAGTGTTTTCTATCCTATCACAGAAGCACTTTTTTTTTTACAGTTTTCAATTTGTCGTCTGCAAATCCGTTCAATTTGGAAAATCCAAAGTTGCATGAGTGGTAATGGGTCAACGACAACACTTCATACACAGTTTAAAATCGCACACCGAATCATCAACCAGGTTTCGTATATTATGTCGTAGTCCAAACTGGAATCCAGGCAGATCCGGAATCTGCCTAGACCAAACTGGAATTTGTCTATAACAAATCAGGATTCCAGTTTAGCTTTGCAGCTCTACAATCTGCCGAAACCAAATTTTAATAATTTCTCGTTGAATATAGGGCGTGTACATATGAATCATCTTACTTTTATACGTAAACTCCAAAATAAAAGAAGTTTTAGTCAGAAATTCAGAGTAAATATAAATTTTGAATGTTTTGTACTAATAAAAAAGGTGGAAAAAAGAGCGATTGTGGAAAAAAAATCATATAAAATGCTTTAAATGAAAATACCTCTCAATTGTAAACATAATTAAATCAATATATTTAAATGAAATATTAGAAAACGATGCATTTTGGTCTACACAAAATTTGAATTCTAATTTGGTCTAGGTAGATTCCGGATCTGCCTAGATTCCAATCTGGCCTACGACATATATATGGAAGATCCCTAGAGGTAGTTATACATTCATCGTTACTAAACGATCCCAATTTTTTACGACCCTTAGTCAGCCCTTGAAAACATATTTGGAAACAGGAGAATATGACAAATCCCTCCTTCCCCCCCCCCCCCTCCAAAAAAAAAAAAAAAAAAATTCAACCCTTTTACAGACAAATCACAAAATTCTCTGATCAACAACATATTCGAATTGTTGTCTACAAATACTTTGAATATGGACTAGTCTAAAATACTATAGTCAGGCGAAAGTTACAGAATTTCGAAGTGTCTGTATTGACGTTCTGTCGGATATTGTTGATTCATTAGCCTTTAATGAAATTGTTAAACAAACTCATGTTTTCGGTTAATTTATCATGTTGTTGGGGGTTATTTGGCAGCTTCATAATCGAGTCATGCTCTGTAAAAAGGGGGGCTTAATGCATTAGCGACTAGTATCGACCCATGTCAGCCTGCTCAGTCCGCGCAGGCTGACAGGGGCCGAAACTTTTCGCTTTCTGTAAATTTTCTGCATTTCAAAGGATAATGTTACCTCATGATTCAGAAATTATTTAACAAAATTGATTATATGGATCTATGACTAGGTGGTGTCTTAATTGCTTGGGGAAAAAATGTTGAGAACGGCGTTAAATACCACCAATAACACCATGCAAGTACTTACTTAGCATGATGTATCGCTGAGAAGCATTAAGGCCCCATCTTAATCCTTAGTCTGCCAAGCACTGACCTTTTGCGGACAGTGTAGATCAAGATCAGACTGCACAGAACGTGCAGTCTGATCTTGGATCTACACCTTCCGATTGAGAGAATTTATTCCCCAAAATATCACTTTGAAATAGTAATATAAATTTTGTGGTTTTACTATCGAATTGAAAATTTCCTTTTCGTTGTTTTGTTATAATAAGGGTTAATGAATTGATCACTAAGATTTCCGTATGGTGTTAAGTACAAGCTAGACTGGTGTCAGTCCCTTAAAAAGAGCCTTTTCATTAAAACAAAAATCATCAAGTAAAACTGCAAAACGAAAACCCTGTGTCCTCAATATTCTGAATGTCAATTTCAGAAGAACGTCAAGTAACAACACATATTTCTGTGACTGCTGTAGTTGTATACCTTGTTTATTAGAATGACTTAACCCATTCCCTATATTTGACGCCCCTGAGAAAGAAGCTTTTAGAAAACATTGTGAGAAAAGGAGAAAATCCTGGTAACCAGCATTTTCTCCTTTTCCCACAATGTTTTCTACCCTATCATAGACAGAAATAATCTTTTCAGCAAGAGTTGAATTGTCGTTTTCAAATGCTTTCAATTTGGTCTAGCTTGTCGTTTAGGAAAGGGTTAATTTGATTTCCATCTCGAAATTATTTGTTGATATTTTGTAATTTTTCAGAAAAGGGAAGTAACTATCATCTCCTTTTGTAATGAGAATAGAGTAGCCCTAGATTTATAAACAATAACTATTAGAAGGAAAAAATGGAAAAAAATGGCTCGGTCAAAGTAGTTCAGTAATATTCATTTTCAATCGTAGCAACTTTTTTTAAGGATAATATTTTAGTTGAAATAGCCGTTTTACATTAGAATATACCGCCTTTATGTTGAATATTTTCAAGTAGGGCTCGGGATATATCGTAACGAAACAGAAATTATCAGTCGGAGGGGAAAACTTGAAGACAGTAACATTTTAGGGAGACATTCAGACTTTTTTTAAACTTTAAACTGTAATATTCCAATACTGTGTTAATAACATTGATAAACCAATTCAGTTGTCATTCAGCAAGTCTGCCAGACAAGAATGTCTAATGTACTAACTTCTCTCGATATAAAAGTTATGCGGTTTGTAGTGAACTGTTACGGGAGACCACTCTTTCATGCATGGCTTTGTCCCGCTTTAAATATAATACCTGGTTTCCGCAATGGAGAGATATCTCTTTGGCTCAGTGGTTATGGTATTGGTCTTTTAAACCTCGAAAAACGAGGATATTTGCTCGTCTTGGGTTCGAATACCACCAGTTGCAGACTGTATTTCAGCCATGTCTTTGTTGCGAACTTTCATCTACGTTAGATGGGGGCTCTTCCGGGATTAGTCATTAGACCATTAATCCCATTTGTTGTCCAAATACGACTTTGCAACATCAATATATGATAACTTTAGGAGGAGGTCATCCTCGGAACTCAGGTTTATGCACTACGTTACTCTCCATGCATTACCCCTGGGAAAATTGACTAGCAAATCTTCGTTTTCTATGAATATTCAGATGGTCGTAAAGTACCCTTATAGCCAATCGAAAAGATCGATAACATATTCATTCTCTCTTGTCTCTCTCAGTTACTAAAAATAGAAATGACGGCATATTTGTGATAAAAAAAAATTAAATTTTCTCAAAGAAAAACTGAGATTACCTATCAAAATGCTTCAGGAATAATTCATGAGAACGAGAAAACGCCAGCCAAATAACCCAGGGTCGATTATGTACAGCATAAATCGAAACTGGGTCAACGAGGATGTGAGGAGGTGATTTACAGGAGACCACTCTCTCATGCATGGCTTCGTCCCGCTATAATCACAATACCTGACCACAGAGTTGGAGAGATAGTTGGTATTCACTATAATCGTCTCGTCACGATGATTTTCTCAGGTACCAATACACAGGATTTGGTTGAATCTCGTGTAAAATTTTATCAATGGAAACCAGATTTGAACCTCTTACTAGGACAAACTAGTACAAATATACATTACAAAATGACGTCTATGCAATATACAACGATTTTACAGCTCTAAAAGTGACAAATTTTCAGTTAATTTTTATCCACAAATGAAGTTTTAGCGTGTAGACTAGAACAGCCTCTATGAGCGATTCTAACAGGTACGCAAAGCTATAATTATGAACAAAAATATGAAATAGTAACGTACATTCCAGTTTGATAAAGGTGGGATGCGAGGCTGTCTACATAAAAAAGACGAATTATCATGTCGGTTACTCATCTACTTTCATTGCATACATTAGTTTAAATATATTTTACATCGATTGAGAAACAAGTTTTTACAACTTATACTAATCTGTCTAGATTCTGCTTCCTGGGAACTACACCGGTGCTCCCGCCGAATGTGTGAGCCAATGAAAAATCACAAAGTTGACAACCGCTCCCGGGTATCGAACTCAGGACCTTTAGGTTATGAGGCCGACGCTCTACCTCACGACGACGGACACCACAGCACACATACATTGAAAACTTACCATTCCTTAACTACTACCTCTGCCTACCTACCTACCGACACATTCATATAATATCACATTAACATTTTCAAAAACAATCAGCTCCTCGAAAAGTAAAAACCTCCGAGTTCCAAAACCCGTATCTCCGAGTTCACAAAATTACATTTAGAAATTACTCCGAGAATTCCCGTATCAAATTTTGTGATACGTCGTAAGTATTTTTATGCATATAGAGTTTATCCTTATACATGAGTGCGCTATGACATCTAATATCTGTAATAAAAAGACTGAATTTTGATTTAAAGATGGCAGTTTGTTGCTAAAATAGTATATTCGTTCAATATCAACCAGTGAATACGAATAATCTCGCGGCATTAACACAATTCCGAGTTTAAAATTCTGAGGAGTAATGTCCGAGGAAAAAAATTCTCTTTCGTCCGTTTCTAGGCTTTGCGTATTTTCATATTATCTTTAAGTGACCACATAATAAGAAACGATGTTCATAAACTGTTTCATTATTATAGTGGCCAGTAACCTACAACACCAATACTATCCGATGTTACTTTAACATCATATTATAAATGATATGATTCAAACGCTGGACTACCGTACCTTCGAGTTCCTGTATCCTCCGAGTGTCCTATATCGGTTAACCACGGCATTCGGAACACTTCGGTCAATTCTACGAATCAAGCCTCGGACTAGACTGGTTACCGCCCCTGATACTACTACGTGTATATACAACGGTGGCCAGTTCAGCCTCGGATGTATGCCGACAGACTACTTCCGGAAGGAACAACAACACCCCCATAGCAAGAAATACAATGACGTCATTATCGCGCAAAAATTAGGAAAATCTCGGCCAATCTTTCGATCCAGCCCATTATTTCAAGTGCGTTATCAATGCAAGTCCTAAATTCAGCCATTTATGCTGCTACAGTTAGACTTACCGTCATTCTACAGGATTCGAAATGGTTACTAGTTGACGTTATTTGGAACATCCCGAAAACTATGTAGTGGGGAATATTTGTCGAATAACCGCTTCCGGCGATGCATGTCAAGTTTTTTAACATATTATTCCGTCGGCATACATCCGAGGCAACCTCCGAGCAGAGTTGTCGTTCGTTACCTCACATACATCTCTGCGATGGGCTAAATGACAAGAATCTTGTCAAACCAAGGAAAAGATGTTTTGTTACTGTTTAGCTGTTTCATATGTAAAATTGTAAGTTAGACAAAGGAAATATGATTCTGGATACATTTTAGGTGTGTTCAAACTGGTGAATTTACCTGTATAAAATGGAACTATTTTTTTCGAGCCTCTTCACTTTTCAGAATCTTACGCCGATTTTAACAAAAATGGCTGCGCCCATGAATGATGACGACTGATTTGACACACCGCTGGATCTAAGTTTGTACGATTAAAAATCAAGTTATCGTCCTTTAAAGATATTTAGGCTTTTCAGAAAATCCCTCTTTTGTTCATTTCCTATCACTAAGTCTGATTGGTCCCATGCTGTTTGAACAGCACACGAAACAATCGATATTGGCCTTTCTTTTACCGGGTTTTGTGTAGCCATTTTGAGTTATAGTCATGTGACAAAAATATGACGTAATGACGGACTACTTTCTGAGCCCACTACAGAGGTGAATGTAATGATCCGGAGTGCAAGAGAGTGCATCCGAGGCTGGATCAAAAGATTGGCCGAGGTGTTCCGAATGTAACCACGGGTGTACATTCGGAACACCTCAGCCAATCTTTCGATCCAGCCTCGGATGTATGCCGACGGAATAATATGTTAAAAAACTTGACATGCATCGCCGGAAGCGGTTATTCGACGGACTCTCCCCACTACATAGTTCTCGGGATGTTCCAAATGACGTCAACTAGTAACCATTTCGAATGATAACAAATCCTGTAGAATGACGGTAAGTCTAACTATAGCAGCATAAATGGCTGAATTTAGGATTTGCATTGATTATACGCACTTAAAAAATTGCGCTGGATCGAAATATTGGCCGAGATTTTCCGAATGGTTGCGCGATAATGACCTCATTGTATTTCTTGCCATGGGGGTGTTGTTGTTCCTTCTGGAAGTAGTCTGTCGGCATACATCCGAGGCCTGATTCGTAGAATTGACCGAGGTGTTCCGAATGCACGGGTGTATATGGCATGCTCGATTTCAGTCTTTAGTATACGTCTTTTGGAGATATAAGATATATTCCATATGTTCGAGAAGACATTAAAAATTCTCTTATCTTTTGCAAGTGTGCATTGTCTTAAATTTGAGTTAATTTTCATATTTACATGCTCATAGCTGGAATAATCGGCAAATGACTAAAACTGTCATTTATTGTCCATGGTCGATTCTGCATGGCTTTTTCGTACTTACTAATCGAGCGCGACTATATACGTATTGATAAATGTCGTCTGTGTTGGCTGCTAATTTTGAGATCGTGAAGTTGGAAAGGTCAATGATTGAGCCCATTTCGGATTTCTTAAAGAGGGAGAGACTGCTGATAAAAAGCGAGAAGTATGTAGATTATGTTATATGATACTTAAACATGATGAAAACACGACAACTTTGCATAGTAAGCATCCAAGTTTTCCTGTCGAGCCCCTCAGACAGCCGGAGCCGGACACCGGGTATCAAGGAAGATCTTAAATAGCCCGATAGTAGGGAGGTCGGCCGAAGCGCAAAAATCGGAATTCCCCTTCTGACATAATGGGAACACCACTCTGTTAAATTAGTCGTTTTACGCTGTACAATTAATGATTGGACCAATATGAGGAGTATTTCTGATTGCAAAAGAATTAGAGTTACCTTATAAAGCAAAAAATACATAATCTATGCACATTTCAGCATTTACGTTGCCCTTGAAAATACCCGAAATTGAGCGTGACCTAGTTTTTAGGCGCCGCCATTTTTGATCGTCATATGACATGCCTCATTTTCATCAGCTATCACACGTCTTTTCTTGTACTTCTTGACATAATTTTTTGCCCGCTTGATAGAAGAAAGTCCGCTCTTTCTGAATACAAGGTGCAATCTACGATTAGCAGCTTAGAAATAGGAATTTTTCTCGTGTGAAAATTGGGTAACTTCCAGGCATATGATTATGATTTTTTCTGAGAGATAAAAAGCTGGAAAAGAAATGACGTGATCTATCATGTATTATGAAGCAGAAAATGATGTTAAACGTTAATTTAACCTTAGCGCACATCGCCCGCAAGCGGCTTGAAAAGAAGTACATAAACCGGAAGTTGCCATTTCCGCCATCAAGTCGTAATTGCAATGTGTTTTCGCGACTTTTTATTAAACTCAATACCTTTGGGTTTCGATGTTGTAAATGATAGATAACTCTATGAAAAGACTGAATTGATACACCTTTGACTTAACTACCACTTTATTGCCATTTTTTTATTACTTCATCATCAACTACTGCCTTGAACTGGTCTGTTTGAGTTTCGGAGACCTAGATCTACATAAAAAAAGATCCATTTTTTTTTTTAGATTTCTTTGACTATTGAATTTATGCGATAATTTTGCACGAAAACTTCAATATGATACCCCTTGACTATATCACTGATTTTCACAAATATTTATCTAATTCACATGTTTGAACGCAAATAACTTTTACCTGGCTGAATTATCTATCCGGGATAATCCCCACATGCAGTCTTGCTACATAAAACTAGTTGGTGATGACAAATTAGCCTTTTTAAACTTAAGAATTACTGATTTCACAATTCTTTAAGGTATGCACAGGTGTTTTTCTTTTGCTTTTTAATAACTTGATCTTTTCACATATAGTAAATGTATCATCTTCCTGTTAACTCTTTCAAAACCACATATCATTCTCAGTGGCTACTTCTAAATAAATCTATGCAAGATGAAGAGATATTTAAACCATAGTCTAGAAAATTAGTGGACAGTGTATAGTGGAGATCAGAGTGCAGTTTTGTGCAGTCTGATCTTGGTCAATACTGTCCACAAAAGCTTTTTGTGTTGTGTGTGGTATAATAAAAGAGTTAATACTTATTGTATCTGTTAATGTTTATATAGATGAGGATTTACCAAGGAATTAGAAAGGTCTTAAGATTAATGGCCAAATGTTGCCAATATTTCTTTCACAAGGATTCAAATTCAAAATGGTTATTTAACTCTTTACCAGATGGCAAAGTTTTAGACTGGGCCAAATTGAAAGCAGATGCAGATGACAGTTTTGATGTACATGAAGTTAAGATTTTGATTTCTGCCTATGATAGGGTATAGAAAACATTGTGGGAAAAGTAGAAAATGCTGGTTACCATCATGTCCTTGTTTTCCTACATTGTTTTTAAAAGGCTTCTATCTCAGGGTCATAAAAACCAGGGATTGTTTGGTAAAGGGTTAAACATGTTTTTGGAAAAGGCTGGTGTCTGTGTTTTCCGTCTGTTATTTTTAGAGTATGTACTAAGTCTGTTTGATTTTTTAGAGTATGTACTAAGTCTGTTTGATTTTTGTGTGTCTTTCCCATTGTGTGTTGTAGGGCAATGTATGGAAGTAATAGTTTTTTTTCCCAAGATCGTTGCAACTTAATTTATTTTCCCATTTTTTTTTATTTTTCTACACTTGAAGAGCTTACTGTAACTGTCTTAAATTTGAAACAAGTGGTTATCCCAAAAATACCTCCAAAAGACAATTTTAAGCAATAATCTGATAAGAAAACAGTGTAAACTTTGATCAGTTTATTTCCTTGAGACAGGCTCTTTTTTCACTCTTAAGTAGATTATTTGAAACTTGTACACTGTTCAATTTCAACATTCACAGACAGGATTTTAAATTTTGCAATATTTTCTTCTTTAAAAAAGACAAGGCACTCATTCCAGTGGGGACAATTAGAATGAAATGTCAAGGCTTTCTTTAGTATATATAGTACAATTAAACAGTTTATTTTAAATCTAATAAAGCTATAAAAACAATTTAGGTTCCATGGTTTCCATCTTTGTTCAACATTATTTACGACAGGGATCCAACAGTTTATATCATAGACTTAATGACGATACAGGGACATGTCACCTTGAAATACTGGTATAAACAGGCATATGAAATATAAGACTAATAAAGTGAGTTGTTTGTTTGATGTTCAATCTATTGACTATGTACACTTAAGAAGCAGGGACCTTCACTTTATAAGAATGGATCAGTTGTGCAACATTTACTGGCTTGATCTACACACTGCTACTTATTACACATATTTACATCAAAAAAGTCACATACTTTTATAAATCTGAAAAAAAGTCTATCTGTTTATCTTTTTTGATGTTATAATAAATATTAAAATAATTAAATCTACCATATTTCCACCTGTAACATAAAATTTCATTGACCCACACATTTTGGCAGAAAATTTCCGAAATTTCCAATTTTTCAAAAATTTCAAAACTCCATAACTTTTGAACCATTAAAGATAGCTCTTCCAAATAAAAAGCGTTGTATTTCAAATAAAATTCCCTTTAAAATGGTATATTACAACATATAATTCTTTAAATTTTTGAAAATGGTCCGACCTCCCTGCCGATAGTATGGTGATGCATCACGATATGATTGTCTTGATAGTGATAGTATCATGATATTAATGCTGCGATAGTAAAATATCGTGATAGTCATTTTTCAGGCGATAGTCGGTCCTATTATAAACACAGGTGCCAGGCGCGTTGCTCTGACACACCTGGGACCATGTATAAATCGTCTTTACCCCGTTTCAGACTTTGCTGAAATTTTATTATATATATTATAGAAAGGTATGTGACTCGCCCAAACCGAAAGTAGACCTCGTTACGAACAAAGGCTGTAACTCATTCATTTTCCAACCAATTCTCAAAACCAGGGCATCACAATAACCACAAAATATGCAGCTACTAATCCATACACAGTTCTAAGACATGGCATACATGTTAAAGGACCTCGACAAATAAAAAGGCAATGAAAACGTTAGTCGGCCGAGTCAGTACCGACATTCCGATGTTCAAGCTTCATCACTAACACCCACCTTTCTGCCGATAAAACATAAAAAAAAGCTATAGGAATCATCATCATATATGAAATGCTACGGCTTACCTACAGTGATTTCGGCGAATATTCCCTAAAGAGTCAGTTAGACGCATTTTTCTGTGCTGGGAATCGCTCGATAAACTCAATTTTCATTTTACTTGCGTGACCCGGAAACGGTTTTTCCGAGTTGGTGTTGTTGTCCGGCTTACATTCTATATGTCACATCAAATCGGGTACCAATACATGTTTACTTTCGGTCTGCTGACAATAACAAAACAATAAAAAATACTTTTTTACCATGTTATGATTAACATTATATTGCTACAGCTAAATAAAACGCAATTACTTTGTTAGATTATAAAAATGCTCGGGACAGATAACCCGCTAAAATACGTGATCATGTATTGGTACCCGATTTGATATGACGTATAGAATATAAGCCGGACAACAACAACAACTCGGAGAAACCGTATCTGGGTCACGCAAGTAAAATGAAAATAGAGTTGATCGAGCGATTCCCAGCACAGAAAAATGCATCTAACTGACTCTTTGTTCGTAACGAGGTCTACTTTCGGTTTGGGCGAGTCACATACCTTTCTATAATATATATGATAAAATTTCAGAAAAGTCTGAAACGGGGTAAAGACGATTTATACATGGTCCCAGGTGTGTCAGAGCAACGCGCCTGGCACCTGTGATTATAAACAGTCAATAGCTACCCAAACCAAAACGTACCCAAATCAAAACGTACCAAAGTGAAGTCAAAAGTACCTAAATGGAGTCAAGAGGTACCCAATGTGTAGTCAAAATTCACCCATGATTTTTTTGGTATTTCAATCATCAGTCTTTGCACAAATTAATAGAAATTATGTATTCGCTATCTAGAAAAGATGTCAATTTTTTTTATAATTTGAGAAACAATTTGGTTCAGATGAAAGACCAAAGGGTTGTTTTTTTAAAACTTGATAAATGATCCAATGGAATTTTTTCTTATACTTTCCATTTCTACCCTTTTGGCGTTTTGTTCTTTGTTTTTTATCATTTGGAAATTCTTTAAATTTGGAAAAGTAAAAATGTGGTTTTCTGAGAGCAGCTACACCTACACCTGCTTTACTCTTATCATTTACAGCATTTTTTTCATTGTATTAAAATGTTTGGTTTTTTTAGGAGAATGCATATTACAGGATATATTCTGCACTGAAATTATTTTGAACTTAATTCTTTACCAAACAATAACATTTTTGACTCTTCCAGTTTGAAAACATTTGCAAATGACGCACTAGATTAGGCTTTGAAGGGTAAGAACATCCTGAGAAATGTAGAAAATTGTTACCAGCATTTTATTTTTTTCCCATAGTAATTTGAAAAGCCATTTCTCAGAAGGATTGTTGATGTTATGGATGGGGGAAAAAACAGGTTCAATTATTTTTATCAAACATTTTCATTTCAAACTTAAATTTACTAGATCTAAGTTTTTTTTTTCACCTGAAAAAAAGCCAGGTTATAAATATACATAAAACTATGTCACAGTATGTCAAACTATTTTCTATGAAAATAAAACCATTGAATGATCACTAGTTTGTTACACCTGTTTAGTCCCGACAAAAACACATGACCCATAATTGAATGTAACTTGGGACAGAAAATATGCTTCTTTTTAAAGAATTAAAAGCATATTAAGTGAGTTTAGAGTTAAACCAACCTAAAAAGATAAAAACATGACATTTCTTATTTTATATCTAACATTGAGATTGGTAAAAAGAAAATTTTACTTTGGGTACGTTTTGACTTAAATTTTGGGTACGTTTTGACTTTATTTTTGGGTAGATTTTGACTTATTTGTTGGGTACGTTTTGGTTTGAGTATGTTTTGACCGCATCCCCTATCCCTTACATACCTGTCTGGTTTCTAAATTAATATTAAAAACTGTCCTCTTACATCCTGTACATGAAGGTTTATTATATATTATCATCAGTATCATAGTTTTATAATAAGGTCCTTTTTTATTTAATCATAATTCAAAAGTCATTATTGCTGGTCAACTGAAGAGGTTGTCAGAATGACTTTCTTTTTTAAACAGTCATAGCTCTAGATCAGTTCTTTTTCAAGCAAAAAATTTAGTGTATCATCATTCCTTGTAGGTAAGATAATGTTTATAGATCTACACACACTTTCACCCTCCCTTTCTCTCTCTCACTACAAACACACTTAGGTTTTAAAAATATAGATAATTTAACAGTCTTTGATTATAAAAGTTCAAAGGCAGCATAAAAAAAAAGCAGCTAATATATAATTTTCATATTTAATTGCAGAAAAAAACAGTCAATCATAGGCAAACATGTGAAATATACAGGTTTGTTATTTATTTATAGGAATATTGAGGTACACATGAAGAAGGCACTAACTGATTAACCCTTAAAGTGCTGGAACTGACTTGACTTGTTTTTGTGGACAGTGCAGATCAAGATCAGACTGCTCAGAATTCTGATCTTAGATATACACTGTTCACTATTTTGTTACATATTCCGGCCAAAAAAAAACACCCCACCGTGGTACAGCAATATTTCAGATGTTTTCCCTGTTAAACCCTTTATCAAACAATCCCTGGTTTTTATGACCTAGAGGAAGAAGCCTTCTGAAAACGCTGGGAAAAGGAGAAAATGCTGGTGACAAGAGTTTTCTCCATTTCCTGCAGTGTTTGCTACTCTTCTAATGTCAAGTTTCAATTTTTGAGTCACATTTATTTTGTCCTCTGTAAATGCTTTCAATTTGGACTGGTCTAAAATTTTGTTGTTTGGTAAAGAGTTAAAAATGTCTCTTGTTTTAATTCAGAACTGTTGTCAAAACAGTTAAAGGTTTACAAGTTGTCCCTTTATACCTCCACCTGGGTGTGGTTTAACTCTTTACCACACAATCTCTACTTTTAATGAGCCTGAGTGAGAAGCTTTTTGAACACAATTTGGAAAAGTGGCATAGGCAAGATTGTGAGTAGCCTTGGCAGGTACAAAACAGTTTTTCCACTCTCTCTTTCGCATTGATGAGATCAACTTATCTGAGGAAAAAAAATCAACCCAACAAATCATCCACAAATTAGCAAAACTGCTGTTTTAAAACTCATCTGACCATTAAAATTTCCAAATGACTTCTACAAGTTGACCTGTATTGACCAGTATTGGCCACTTATCACAGGTTCTATTCTCTTCTAGATGCTAGGATTTTGTAGAATGGCCATAGACAAGACACTGCAGAGAACCAGCTTAGCCCTGGTAAAACCCAAAAGGTACACAAATAGATGAATTGTTGTCATTGTAAGACTGAAACAGTGTTGACATTAATATATTAAATGTCAGAAATCAGTTAACTTTCAAATTATTCTTGAAGGTAGTTAG
The DNA here is from genome assembly GCA_943736015.1 of Tridacna crocea. Taxonomy (NCBI): domain Eukaryota; kingdom Metazoa; phylum Mollusca; class Bivalvia; order Cardiida; family Cardiidae; genus Tridacna; species Tridacna crocea. The sequence goes on from OX031065.1 coordinate 15,976,031, forward strand.
AAATTACTGAACACATCACTTAGTTTTCACCTTTCAGACTATTACAAAACATTTTTGAGTTCAGGAATGAAATCAAGAACATTTTTATGAAAAGAAAGAAGAATTCATTGTACCTAAACAATCAAATTGTTATTTCTAGTTTGATTTTAATTTCATTTTGAAATCAATTGTTTGAAGTTGTGAAGTAATAAGGAGTAGCCCTAGAAAGGATTCATTTGTGTTAAGAGTAATGTAAAGGACAATGTGCTTTCAGTAAGAACTTACATGCAAAATACCACGGTTTCTTTTTCCGGAGAGGACTCTTGTATTGTTTTTTTTTTTACCTAAACTATACTACTAGTTTCAAAATGATGCATGCTTTATACCTCAGAATGAGGACATTCTGTATAGTATGTAACAAGTGTACCGGTAGATAGGGCCCTGTACCGGTACTTGATATATATCGAAAACCGGTATTTTACATTCAATAGATATATCGGATCGAACGTTTCTGTATCGAACAAAATATCGATCATCAAAAGAAAATAAAAGTAAAGCATATAAATACCCAATTTAGTTGTTTTTAACGGCGAAATTCATTACGAGTTTACTTTAGGTAATCTCTAAAGTCGAGTAGTAGAGGTAGGTGTGGCTACCTGGGAAACTTAAAACCAATCGAAATGCGTCATTCTTTATTACTCGCCCTGTACCCATTACACAATGGATGACAATTAGCTAATACCCCTATTCTCGTTCCCCCGTCATGTTGTTTGAAATCTGCAAATTATGCATCAATCAGCAGATTGCAGACAGATTTATGCTGATAATTGGTCAATATAGTTGATTAAAGAAAGGTAATGAACATCTCGTGATGTGATCGAGAGGTAGCGATGGAAATAATTGAAGCCGTGACCTTTCAACCTTCCTAAGATTTTATTTGGTCGATCTTTTAATATTGCCGAAAAATGTGGTTCGAAAATCAAATCTCTTTTTCCGTTAGTTTATCTGAAATCAGTGTTCCGACTCGCGTAAATTATTGTGTAAATCATTTTATATACTTGAAATTTGCATTACAAATGTTAATCACACGCGAGACCTCACGTAAGAAAAAACATGGACAAAAAAGGCCATTATCTGTTTATCGTGAGTAAAATAACAGGTTTTGATGCTACATGTAGTTCTAATCCTTATTGAGAAATCTATGTCGAATCATGCAAACATACCTATCCAGAAATTAACACGCATGAAAAATTGTTCGGTGAAAAAAAAAAAAATACGGAAACCCATGACACAACAAAATGTCTCCTTGACATTGTCCAATCAGAGTCCTCTTAGACTGTCTTTTCAGCTTTTTAATGAGTAGTAAATGTAGATCTAGTTAGAATTCATATTAATTTAGGCCTAAATAATTATGAAATTTCAATGCAGTCTAGAAGTGTTAAGTTTGCGGTATTTTGTTTTTCAGGTATGCTGAAAAAAGAACAAACACAATTTTCGCATTTTTTTCTTTCTTTTATTGAAAATTGAAATATCATATGATATATCGAATATCCATCATTTTGTATCGATACAAATATTGTATCGATCAAACTGACCGATACGGAGCCCTACCGGTAGAGTAAAATCAGACTGCCAAACATACCGGTAGTAAAATTCCATTCTTATAGGCACACTATTTTAGATTTGAATTGTTCACAGTCTATATGATTATACCAACCATGTAAAAGTTCAGAAATTGTTGTGTTAAGGCTAGAATTGTAAAATGCTACTGTAAAAATCAAAACCTTGATATTTGAGTACAGAAGTTTCAATCTTTTAACCCATTACCACACAATCCCTACTTTTGACGACCCTGAGAAAGAAGCTATCAGAAAACAGTGTGGATAAAGGATAAAATGCTGCTTACGTGGGAAAAGGAGAAAATGCTGGTAACCAGCATTTTCTCCTTTTCCCACAAAGTTTTCTACCCTTCCCAAGACAAATTTCAAAGTTTCAGTAACTTTTATTTTGTTGTCTACAAAATGCTTTCAATTTGGACAAGCCTTCAAAATGGGTAATAGAGCCACACTTACCTTGTATCCTTAAAAGTTTAATGGGATGGGTGAAAATGACAACTGACAAATCTTTACCACACGATGAAATTTTGGACATGCCAAAACTGAAAGCAATTGCAGACCGTATCAGGACAATTCCCCCGCTAGACAACTGCCCCTGGACAACTGCCCCCTACAAATTTCCCCCGTTACAATATTTCCACACTTACCTTGTATCTCCGAGCCATTGCTTGTTTTTACTTGTTTTTAGCTCACCTGAGCAAGATGTGCTCAAGGGAAGCTTTCAGGATCATCTGGTGTCCGTCGTGCGTCAGTGCGTCGTCAACGATTCTTTAACCCTTTCCCTGATAAGGCATTTCTATGGTATCTCTAATTGACCCTACATAACAGCAAGGATGAAGCCATCTTTTATGTGTATATGTCAGCTTTTGATAGCATAGAAAACATTGTGACAAAAGGTGAAATTGCTCGTCACGAGCAATTTCACCTTTTGCCTCAATGTTTTCCAAAAATTCCTACAAGCAGTGCGTAGAAATGAGTATCTATGGAGTAAAGGGTTAAACATCAACTGAAGTGTACTAGCTAAACCGCTGGGCCAATTTGGACCAAACGTCAAGAAATGTGGCTCTTGTGAATGGGGGCTATACTTGCCCTGTACAGAAATGAAGAATTTTTTAAAAAAGTCTTCTTCTCTGAAACCGCCGGTCAGATTTTGAAATAATTTCACAGAGATGTTCCTTGGGTGACCCTTTTCAAATAATGCTTGTGAAACTTTGATCTGTGTAGAAACGTGGCTCTGGTGAATGGGGGCTACTTTGTACTTTCGGTATGTTTACATGTAGCTACACTACACCGTTCTGCAACAAAAATATGAAATGTTTGAATGATTTTGAAAGCTTTAGAAGGATCTTAGATTGCTGAAGAAATAAACAAGAGTAACTTAGACAGACCTTTTACATAGAATCATAATTATATCTAAAACTTCTTCAGTTTATGCTGATGTTAGCCTTGAAAAATATTCTTTTCACAAGATCGCACAGTGTTATCGGTTAAATCTAAACCACATACTGTTATGTGTGCATCTTTGCACACTAACCATCCTACTTCAAGTTTTAGCCAGTACACTGCAACTTCACTTTTTAGCTCACCTGAGCACAACACGCTCAATGGGAGCTTTTAGGATCACCCATTGTCCGTCGTGTGTCGTCGTCAACAATTCTTTAAACATCAACTCCTCCAAAACCGCAGAGCCAATTTGAACCAAACTTGGCAGGAATGTCCCTTGGGAGGTCCTCTTTAAAAGCTGCTCACAGAATTTGAATCCCTCAAAAACTCTGGTTGCCATGGCAACCAAATTGAATTTTATAAGAAATTCTTTAAAAATCTTCTCTGAAACCGCTGATCAGTTTTTGAAATAATTTTCACAGAGATGTTTTTGACCCTTTTCAAAAATTGTTCGTGAAATTTTGATCCGTCAAGAAACATGGCTCTGGTGAATGGGGGCTACTTGTACTATATGGAAATAAATTCTTAAAAATTCTTCTTCTCTCGAACGGTTAGTATGATTTCGAAATAATTTCACAGAGATATTCCTTGGCTGACCCTTTTTAAAAACTGTTTGTGAAATTTTCATTCGTCGAGAAACATGGCTCTGGTGAATGAGGGCTACTAGCACTATATGGAAATGAGGAAATTCTTGAAAAAGTCTTCTTCTCCAACCCGTCGTCAAATTTTAAAATAATTTCACAGCAATGTTCCTTAGGTGACCCTTTTCAAAATTTGATAACGAAATTTTGATCCGTCAAGAAACATGTCTTCTTTGAATGAGGGCTACTTGCACCATACAGACATGAAGAAATTCTTGAAAATTCTTCTCTGAAACTGCTGGTCAGATTTTAATATAATTTCACAGAAATGTTCCTTGAATGACCCTTGTCAAAAGATGTTCACACAATTTTGATAGGTCAAGAAACATGGCTCTGGTGAATGGGGGCTAATTGCACTGTGCGGAAATTAAGAAACTCCTAAAAATTCTTCTTTTCTGAAACCGCTGGTCACAAGTGACCTTTTGCCTGGGAAAATAATGATTTTGTTTCATGTGTTTCAATACCTAAAAAAAAAAAAAAAAATGGCTATGGTTCTTTCAAAAATTAAGGTGAGCAATCCAGGGCCATCTTGGCCCTCTTGTTTTAAACACTGTATACTTTGGATCAAATTACAGCTGTCAAAATAACAGTTGCTGTACAGCACACTTGGTGGAACAACTTCGACTTCCATTGTCCTTGCTCAATCTATTTATTGTTTCTATTTTACAGATCTGTATTATATATGATAATTGATTTTAATTTTCTCACATCAAATCATAGCTTGAAAATCGTCAACAAATTCGCTTTTCAGGACTTTCAGTCCTTTGATTTTTCTATTTCTTAGGGGCCGTGTTCCAGGTGTCCATACAGAACCGATACAAACTCAACAAGAAGTACCGAAAATTTCTCTCACAGACGAGCTCAAGCGGGGACCTACTCGAGGACAAGTGTCTTCTATCACAACACAAGGTAAACATTCATTTTCATAAACTGTTCTCTTTTTTCCGGTTAACCTTTTACCCCATAAGGCATTTCTATGGTATCTCTAATTGACCCAAAATAACAGCAAGGATGAAGCTGTTTCTTATGTGTATATGACACCTTTTGATAGCATAGAAAACATTGTGACAAAAGGTGAAATTGCTCGTCACGAGCAATTTCACCTTTTGCCACAATGATTTCCAAAGGCTCCTACTAGCAATGCGTAGAAATGAGTAAAGGGTTAAGGTGAATGCGCTGGCTTTTTAGCCTAATCCATCGGTACCGATCAACACAATCAGAGTCGGTCCACATATTCAGAACTGGTTCATATCATCGGAGTTTTTGTTTATTTTAAGTCAGTTTTGTGTTAACTCTTGTCCTGGTACGTATGTGAAAATGGAACTTTCTGACACAAATTTGGAAAGGACAAAGTCCAACCTGCATGCAATATGGCGGGGCATTTTTCACAATTAATGTGACAATAACTATACCAGAATAACAATTTTGCAAAACACCTTTTAATGTAAAACAAGAGATCTGATTGATTTGGATGGAGAAATCTGCCGAGCTCGGGAATTGAGAAAGTTAGTGAGTGGCTGGCTGGCTGGCAGGTTAGTTTGGTGCCTGACTGACTGACTGACCGACCGACCGATGCATGGGTGGATTGACGGACAGGCAGTAAGGATACAGGACTAAAATACGCAATACTAAAATATGCAGGTTCTTCTTACGTGCTCATTTTATAGCACGGTCACATAGGACCTAGGTTTCACGTCTCATTTGAAACACTGGGTGGGGGGGGGCGGAGAGTGGAAAAACATCCTCGGATACCCCGGGGTCTCCCTATTTGCTACGCTACATCGATGTAGCGTAGCAAATAGGGAGACCCCGGGGTATCCGAGGATGGTGGAAAGAGGGAAAGGGGGGACTTTTGCTTTTTAGTAATTGAAGGTGGGGGAGGGGGGGAGGGGAGGGAAAAGGGGAACTTTTGTTTTTAGTAATTTTAGTTGGACAGCCACGGGAATCAAACCCTTACGCTAAATAGGTGCGAGTTTTGACATTCACAAATCTCATGATCGGGATTTGGAGTTACTGATCACGAGTTTTCTAAGCTATGTACATACTCGTCCAGTATAAACTGTCAGTTTGCCCCTGATATTTTTATGGAAATGCTTTATGCATGGAGCGAAATTATGCATTCAATTTGTGCTAATGGGTAGAATGAATTTTGTCGTAATTTTATATCCGCACAAAGTCCATACTGTCTTTTAACTGATGACTTTAACCCTTTACCAACAGTCCCTGGTTTTATGACCCGGGAGAAAGAAGCCTTCTGAAAACTTTGTGGTAAAAGGAGAGAATGCTCGTAACTATAAGTTTTTTTTTTTATTTAGGAAAAGGTTCCTGTATAATTTTACCCGATATTTATAATAAAGGTTCATACCCATAATATGATTAATGAGCTGTCGATATTCGGCCTATCACAATTTGCATAAACGTTATCCTTTTCGAGGAAATTTTTGATGGCACCACTGATGATCAATATTTATACTTCTGTTAAAGGTGGCCCTTCAGATTTTGGACAAAAATTTTACAAAAATACATTAAAAAAACATCTTTATACACCCGAAGCCTTCCATTTTTAGCTCTACAGGCTTTCAGCCAGCAGAGTTTATGTCATGGCGTGGTTTCCGTCGTCCGTCCGTACGTCCGCCCGTCAGTCTGTCAGTCCGTTAGTCTTTTTCTTGTTTATGCGATAAAGTCTGCGTTTGTTGCCAGATTTTCATGAAACTTCTTCATTTATAAAACATCCAACAAACAAGAGAAATTAGAGATTTACGACGGCCCAGGTCGACACCAACGGGAAACACGGTCTCTTTTAACATGAGCAACTGGCTCATTTGCATACAGGAAATACACAGACGAAGCTTCAAAAAATATTGTCCAAGACATTATGGAAAAAAATAACATGTTTGTTATGTTATGGAATTAAAGCGTCATTAACCACGTACCAGTCACGTGATACTTCTGTCCGTTCCTCGATATCTGTAGGTAGGAAATCCGCCATTTGGATGAACTCAGTAGTTTGTAAAATAAGGATTTGTTAACAATTCTAGCTTAATTGGTAAATTTTGACAAAACTCAAAATGAAAAGAAGTATGTAAACTCACAGGGACGATTCGAAGTGCCTCCGACGAACAACTTTAAAACCATTCATGGAAAAGTATATTCATACGACGAAGATGTTTCAAAACCGTATCTGATTACATGTATAGATACCATGAATGGCGTTGTGAGCACGACAGCAAAAAAAGTCATGATAACAGTTAGAATTATCCCGATATTTCTATCGTGAACATTTTTATTATGTAGATAGTACTTGGAGGAAACTTTGTTTTATCACGACAGTTTTCTTAAATTATGGCAGAAACGATCTCATATCTCGCTGCAGAAACATGCCACCATACATATCGGGTAAAATTTCTCAGAATTCGTTGCACAGCTTGTGTTATTAACCCTTTACTCCATAGATACTCATTTGAACACATTGCTTGTAGGAACCTTTGGAAAACAATGTGGCAAAAGGTAAAATTGCTCGTGACGAGCAATTTCACCTTTTGTCACAATGTTTTCTATGCTATCAAAAGGTGTCATTTACACATAAGAAACGGTTTCATCCTTGCTATTATTTAGTGTCAATTGGAGATGCCATAGGAATGCCTTATGGGGTGAAGGGTTAATACAAACGATATAGATGCAATGCGTCAGTTTTTGCTATTTTGGGTAACGTTTTCAGATAATCGAACAATAAGAAATTCACTTTTCTGCCATAGACAAAATGAAATTTCACTTGCCTGTGATTTAACCAATGATAAATGACGTTATTTCGGAATTAAAAAAATTCTAGAGAATTAGAGTTAGGATATCGGTGCCAATAACTGGTGGATACTGGCTTATAAAAAAATTTACAAAACGACATCACGTGACGCTGAACGATAGGTTCTTTATCATCTAATTACAATAGAGACAAAACCAATTGTTTTTTGGTACCTGTGTTTGCGTGTGGTAATGTCCGTATGCTGAATTATTTCGTAATAAATCAGTGTTAAGTGCATTGTTGATCGCTCTGTCACGCAAGAATGGAATATTGAACTCTTTCAGTGCCGTGCAGATAACCCGATCTCTTGCAAAGGTTGAAAACACGGTGTCCTGAAACTCAGACTGGACAAGCGGACGGTATAGATCAAAGATCACACTGCACGTTCTGTGCAGTCTGATCTTGAATCTCTGACGTCCGCAAAAGCTCCTGTTTCTTTGCCTTCCCCCACCCGGCGTTGAAAAGAGTCGGGCCCCAGAATTCCACACACAATTATCAGCCGCTTATTTGACAAGCGTAATAATAATGGAGTGCAACACGCGAAAAGGTGCATTCGGACATTTGCGTAAAGTGTCGTCCCGGATTAGCCTGCGCAGTCTTATCACAGCGACAGTTCTCCTTTTCGTGTATGCTCTCGGTTTCAGCGACTCAGACGAAAAAGGCTTTTTCTTTAACCCTTTGCCCCATAAGGCATTTATATGGTATCTCTAACTGACCCTAAATAACAGCAAGGATGAAGCTGTTTCTTATGTGTATATGACACCTTTTTGATAGTGTAGAAAACATTGTGACAAAAGGTGAAATTGCTCGTCTCGAGCAATTTCACCTTTCGCCACAATGGTTTCCAAAGGCTCCTACAAGAACTGCGTAGAAATGAGTATCTATGGAGTAAAGGGTTAAAAGCTGTAGTACTGGCATTTTCTATTTTTCCCTCAAAGCTTTCCATCGTTCTAAAGTCTAACTTTTGTTGTTTGTAAATGCTTTCAATTTCGACAGTTCCAAAATTTTATCTTTTTGTAAAGAATTAAGGCTGTCTGAACTAAAGATGCTCAGAAAGTCATATTTGATTTGTATTGGGAAAATTGAAAGGACCCTTGAAAACAATTCAATCATAGCGTAAACAAATAACTGCTCGGCTTAAACAAATATGCACAGTAATAAACTGTAATCAATTACTATGGATTCTACATTAAAGGGGCTATTTTAGTTTTTATGCTGTAAATCAAAGTACTGATAGAAACAACTAGATATGATTCATCCTCTGACAAGGGGATATAACATGTGTCTGCACAAAGTATCGATTAAGGTAGAAGACCCGTAACACTTCTAGTGCAGCATGGAATGATTTTTTTTTTATAGTTTTTAAGTACGGATTTATAAAGATATAATACTTTTGCACAAATTTAAGGGACCAGAAATTCCTTTGATGTCTTTCTTGAAATTATTTGTTTATACTTTTGTTAGTTTTAAGGAAAGGGAGGTAATTATTATCCCCAATGGTAATGAAATATAGTGGTTTTAGATTTGTAAGTGATAATTCCAAGAAGAAAAACAAAGAGGAAAATTAGCTGGGTTAAAATAGCTCATTAATACTCATTTTTAATCATAGCAAATTTTGCAGGATAATATTATAGTAAAATATCATTTTTTTTATGACTGGTTTTAAATATGTAAAATGCATGCGTGTTTGTTATCTACTTTTTGATCAACTTGGTCTTCTTTTTAACTTGTTAGAGATACCATCTAGACAAACATTCTGATCATGTTTCATGAATATTAGACTGGAAATGTGTATCCATACTTTACATTTTTTTTTCTTAAATTTGATCCAGAAACTTGTCTGAAATTTCAAAAAGAAAACCTCTCTAGTTTTATGAGTATCAGTCTAAAACTGTGGCCTCTAGAGTGTAAACAAATTTTTCTTTTCTCTAGATTTGGCAACGTGACCTTCTCTTTGACCAGACATGACTCAATTTCAAACATGTGCAAGACATCATTAAGACAAATATTCTGATGAAGTTTCATGAGTTTCATGCTAAATGTTTGGTCTCCTGAATATACACAAGGTTTTTTTCCAAGGTTTATCTCTGTGACCTATTCTTTAATCCGACGTGACCCAATTTCAAAGTTGTTCTTGGTATCATCAAGACTAATATTCTGAACAAATTTCTTGCCTAGTAGGCCAAAGATGAGGCCTCTAGAGTGCATTGAAGCTTTGAAATGTGGCCTGTAGAGGGCATATAATGTTTTTCCAAGATTTAACGCAGTGGCCTACTTTCTGATCCCACAATACCCCTTTTCGAACTTTTGCAATATACATGTATCATCAAAATAGAGAAAATATCAGACTGATATTTGGCCTTTAGATATTTAAGATATTTGACCTACAGAATTCCAAGCTTTTTTTCTAAGATTTAGCCCTGTGACCTACTTTTTGACCAAACATGATCGACTTTCGGACCTGTCCGTACTCCAGGACAAACCACCGATTCAGGGCGTTTTTACCAAAATTTCGAAGTATCGCCGAAACGCCACCAGGGGAATGAAGATGTAAGATTTATGAACGGGGTACGAACTCAATAACCATACTTATGCTGCGTTTACATTAGCCACATGCACATGATTTTAGAGAAGCGTGATGAACGTGTGGGGTCTCTATAAACCCCGTCCTTCTGGATGGCGATTCTGCAGCGCTCATCGCGATCTTGGTACTTCTCCAAAATATTCTGAAGGACCGCCGACATATGCAACATTTTGTGACTTGAACGTTACGGTACGCTACGCTTCGTCTACGTCACGGGATTTCAGGCTTACTACGTTTCTACTGCGACCCTACTACGACCTTCGCGTTGGAGCTGCGCTTCTGTTGCGATTTTTGAACGGTTCTATACAGCTTCGGTTGGACATCGGCCTTCGAAGATTTGCCCTGAAGCCTTCACCTGAGTAAAATCATGTACAGTCGGTAAAGCTGAAGAGATCCCGAGTTTTCATGACATGTTTAAAATTGGGTCATGACTAGTCAAAGGGAAAGTCATTTGGCCAAATCAGAAAAAAAAACACTGTTTGCAATATAGAGGCACCACTTTCAGCTTGATGCTTATAAAACTTGACCAGGAAGGTTATCGTTTTGAAATCTAAAACAAGTTTGAAATTGGGTCAGAACAGGTCAAAAAGTATATCGCTGTGCAAAATCTTAAAAAAAAACTTTTGTGCACTTTACACACACATTTACAGTCTGATACTTCATGAAACGTTATCAGAGTGTGTCTTGATAATATCTCTGACAAGTTCAAAAGTGGATCACGTTCGTCAAAAGTCAAAAAGTAGGTCACTGACACGCTTGCGTTTTACACTACAGTAAAACCGGAATCTCTTCAAGGTCCGTATTCATCAACCATTCTTAAGAACGTCATTTCTTTTATTCTTCAAGTTTTTTTTAATGTGAAAGTAACAGACCTTCTGATTGGCTAAACCAAATGGTTTAGCCAGTCAGAAGTTCTTTTACTTTCTCTTTGACAACTTTTGAAGAAAAAGAATGTTTTTAAGAATAGTTGGTTAATACGCGCCCAGCTTTATCAATCCTGGGTTACTTTACTCAGGTGAGCACTTTAGGGCCAAAAGGTTTCTTGCCTTCAAAAGCCGATGTTCAACCTGGTCGAGCCCGGTGGCTCAGTCGGTAGCGTGCAGGACTTGAGAACAGGGAGTCGAGTGATCGATCCGTGGCTTGGCATTTTTTTCCCGAGGACTGACGATAGTCATCGCGGCAGGATTCATTTCTCTCCCACCGCTGACCATTGTTTCGATGATGGTTATGTGGGAAAAGCAGTCAGTGGCTTGGAAAGAAAAGTGCGGAGTACTGCTAAAAGAGACTCCGAGATAGCATGGATAGGTGCACTGGCCGCCGCGATATAAATGAAATAATGTTGAAAACAGGGTTAAACGCCATACAGTCAATCGTACAATGTTCAGTTAGTATTCTATAGAAACGTTTTAAAATCGCAACAGAAGCGTAGCTTCTGCACATAGGTCGTAGCAATGTTGCAGCAGCAATATTGTAAGCCTGAAATCCCCTGCCTTAGTTGAAGCCTAGAAGAAGCGTCTTAGAAGCAACAACAGCATGTCATGATCGTAATCAGCGCTGCGAGATCGTAATTGAAGCGTTTGATTAGCGCACTTGAAACACACGAGTCGCATAACATTTATCGTGTTGGTGCTTCTTCGGCGGCTCGGAAGATTTTAGTGAATAGCCATGATCGCCGGGAATCGCCGCCCAGCGCGATGGGAGTATTAGATATCATCAAGATGAACATTCATGATCAAGTTCAATGACTACCAGGCTGAAAATGTGGCCTCTCGAGTGCACGTTTTTCTAGGACATGATCCTTAACTTATTTTTTCAACCGACATGGCATTCACACTTGTCTCAAATATCATCAAGACAACATTCTGACCAAGTTTCAAGACTATCAGGAGTGTGACCTCGAGAGTTCACACAAGATAAATATTGACGCCTGGACAACGGACGACGCTCAACGCACAACGCAAGACGAACACAGCGTGATCACAAAAAATCTCATTTTGGGTACTTCGTGCTCAAGTGAGCTAATATGGATCGAATTGCTACAGCAGCTGTGCTCCAACTTGCTGTTCTGAATAATAGATTAAAAGGGCTGGGTGTTGCTTTTGTTACGATGCACTGCACTTTAGTATGTGTTGCTTGCGCTGAGGCTACGATACTGCTGCTTTCACGATTTTCTTGATACGCTTTACGGCGCTTATGTGGTACTTCCAGCCCAATGCGATCCTGTTACGTAAATTTTAAACAAGGTAAAAAAAAAAAGCGCCGTGAAGGTGCGATCACGAAGCTTTCGATACGCTTCTACTACGATCAAAGTATTTATAATGCGTTGTTGCCGTTCCTGCTACGATTCACGGCGTTTTGACCAAAATTTTGAGGAGTGGCGAAATCGCCGCGTGTGGAATGGAAGTATAAGGTCGAATCGTGTAGTTCTTGAGGGAACTTGGTAGTATCTGATCATCGTACGGATCGTGACAGAATTTTTTACGGTAGTGCTGCGTTTCCATAAGCCACAATGCCCACGAGTTTAGGGAAGCGCAGTGGGCGTGTGGGGATGTCGTGCCAAATCATGTTGAACTTTAGGAAATTCAGTGCTATTGGGATGATGATTACGATCGTGACAGCAATTTTGACGGTTAAACTTTTGCCACGATTACGCATTCATTGGTCTTCAGAGAACCTGGTATAACGTGGAAATTGTAGTAGAAGGTTGTACATGGTACCAGAACTCGACGCGGCACTTCATACCTTGATCAAGTGCTGGTAAGTTCTGTTGTGGTCAACACCTTTTTCTACGGTCTGATTTGACCGTATTTTGATCCGTCAAAAAATGTGGCTCTGGTGAAGGGGGGGGGGGCTACTTGCACTATACAGAAATGAAGGAATTCTTGAAAATTCTTCTCCCCTGAAACCGCTGGTCAGATTTTGAAATAATTTCACAGATATGTTCTTTGGGTGACCCTTTTCAAAACATGTTCGCGAAATTTTGATCCGTCAAAATACACGGCTTTGGTGAATGGGGGCAACTTGCATTATACAAAAATAAAGGAATTCTTAAAAATTCTTCTTCTCTGAATCTGTGGGTCAGAATTTGAAATAATCTCACAGAAATGTTCCTTTGGTAACCCTTTTCAGAATTTGTTCGCAAAATGCTGATTTGTCTAGAAACATGGATCTGGTGAATGGGGGCTACTTGCAATATTTGGCCTTTAAAATTCTTTTTCTCTGAACAAAAATGGCTTAAGAAATTTTGATCCATGAAGAAAATTGGCTCTGATGGCTGTGGGCTATTTACACTATACAGACATGAAGAAATTCTTGAAAATTCTTCATGTCTAAAATGGCTGATTAGATTTTGAAAAAATGGCTTTGGTTCTCTCAGAAATGTAGGTGAGCGATCCAGGGCCATCTTGGCCCTCTTGTTTGCTTCTTTTCCTCTCTTCTATTCTTTTCTATCAAAGATATACCCTGCCAACTTCGCGTCCTCTTCATCTAGTGTAAGTGAATCTCGTTTCTCTTTTAAATCTCTGGAGAGAATGACGGGATTGATTTTCATTTGTCTATAGTTAAAGGTGAGGTTTTGGATTTTTCACATCTCACCAAATTAAACAATAGATATAGGTTTATATGGAGAAAAAAGTCATTTAAGAATTAGGAATAATGAAATTACAAAAAAAAAAAAAAATGATGGTGTTCCCTTAAAAGGCTATGTAGCGTCTTAAGATATTTTTAGATTCGCACTAGAAATAATAATAATAATAAAACATCCTAGGAATGTCTAGTGACTGGCATGTGTCTAATGACGCTTAAATTTCATAAAAATAAACGTATAATTGTTTTTTTATTAATGTCTTCTTCGGACGCTATGTTTGAAGCGTTGTCTGTGCATTTCTGGTATGTAAATGAGCGAGTTGCTCATGTAAAAATAGAACGTGTTTCCCGTCTTTGTCGACCTAAGCCGTAGTAAATATCTAAATTTCTCTTGTTGTCAGATTGTTTTCAAATACTGGTGTTTTATGAATGAAGGTGGATGAATAAATGAGTGTATGGTGTCTTATGGTGCATCGACATCTAAGGTCATTTAGCGCGCGATGAAAAAGCAATGAAAAGAAAAAAAAACACAGAATGTAAGAATGTGAGTCATGAGTATTGTGACGCCGCATGAACGACGGCACTATATTTTTCATTCGGTTTTGAAAAGTACCTATGGAGGCAGCCATATTGTTTACTCGGCTTCAAGTCATTTCATAACTATGTCATTTCGTTCCAAGGTCATTTCGTACAGTTTCTGGTCTTACCATTATTGATTCTTTTTCTAAGTTTTAATATGCACTTTAAGGATTTTTCAAAATATGACAATAAAGTTTTTTTTTTTAAAAAATGTATATCACAATTTTTCGTAAGGTCCAATTTCCTTCAGAAAAGCAATGTCCCTGAACAGATCGATGACCTTTCTGGCATGCTTAGGTTCGTCAATGGCGACAGTTTTTGCTGGAATTTAATTTATTAGTATTTCATTAAATTGATCTATTTGAATGTTTGATATGTCCCTGAATAGATCGACAACATTTCTGGTATGTCATTGGCAACAGTTTTGATGGAATTTATAAGTATTTCATAAAACTGATCTACTTGAATGTTTGATACTGTATAAAGTATTCAGGTGAAATTTTCAAACAAACGGGTCTTGTATTCTCGAAAACCAGCAACTAAAAAGACCTTTTGTAGAATCATTAGTTTATTTACATCAAAGATCATAATATATCATTTAAGATATAATGTAAAATAGTAAAAAAATATATAAATGAAAGTAAAAATATGAATAATGAATAGATAATGAATGATGTATAGTTAAAATGACTGGACTACATAAAAACTGAAAGAAGAGCAAGTTTATAAAGAAATATCGAGAGAAGAGTAAGTGCCAGTGCCAGGATGTAGATATGTTTTTGACTTGGTGTCGTTCAAAAGTGAAAAAGAACTGTTTGAGATGAAGTTTTCCAACTGAAGACCCCTACAGTTATTATCATCACAGCCCCAGGTAGTACTGTGGCTATGAAAATCACCAGCCAAATAAAAGCAGTGGGTAACTGAGAAATGAGATGCTTAAGTTTGTTCTCGTCTATGGGTATGTGAGTTGGAAGGTATATTGAACAGAGTGTGAATCTGCTCTGCAGGGACAAGTTTACTGCAACAGCTTGACTTGTATCCAATGCTTTGTGCTTGTGAGGAGCATTGTTAATCACGATGATTGAGAATCCACCTTGAGTTTTCTGACCTTCGGTGAATACTTTGTCATACACAAAATGATATTTGAAGAAAATTTAATCATCCTTCTTTAAGAAAGTTTCTGCTACAGGGTGGTGATTGTTAATTTGGAAGGATATTTCCTGAAAGTTATGTCCCAAACCTCGACAATTCCATTGAACTATTGAATAAGCAAATAACCATAGTTAATAAAAGTAAATTATCAATATCAATATCAATATACCTTTATTCAAGTATTTAGGCCTCTGGCCCACATACACTTACATAATATACAACAATTTTGTACAATGAGTGACATATTTACAACAATTTATAAGCTCCTGCATTTAACAACTCTTGAGAAAATTATAATATACGTTTGTAATATATATTCAGCTTATAAATGAAAAAAAAGAAAGAGAAAATATGATACCTACTGACAATGTTCTTAAACCAATTAACATGTGAGTAAAAAAACTGATAGCTGAAGACCTTAAAGAAAAGAATTGTGACAGAAGATCCTAATACAACTAAACGTTAACATTTAAAAAATAAATTCTCGATGTCTTCTCACAAGTTTGCTAGTTATCTTAATGTTTCAGATAGTTGACAATTTTGAAAATATTGTGACAGAAGTGTGTTATTCATTGAAAAGATAAAAGAAATGAACTATCAAAACTATGTTTGTCTTTAACCTTTTGGAAGCATTATGACAAAAGATACATTCTTAACCCCTATTCTGCCAAATTACTCAAATAAAACTCAAATAAAACTTTCAAAGTTATGTTATTGAGAGGAATATCCTCCCTATGGGACAGTGTAGATCAGAGATCAGACCATACGTTCTGTGCAGTTTGATCCTGATCCACACAGCCCATCAACTGTCATCGAGCAGCGCTTAGCAGCCTAGAGGTTAAACGATTGGCAAAGAATCAAAGTACATGTACATGTGACAATGCTGCTAGAATATAACAGTGCCGATTCTGCAGTTTGTAGATTAAGAGAAAAGGGATTAACATCATGTCTAAATCGATACAAAACTCTATACAAACCTCATTTATATACACAACATTACAACTGATATTTAAAACAAGTATATGAAAAAAAAAACTGAAGAGACAAAAATTAGTGAAAAAAAAATCACTTTATAGTTGGCATAAAAAATATTACAGCTATCCTTTATGCTCTTTTAGAGCAAAGCTTATAAAAACATTGTGATTTTCATGCTCATTTACAGGAAATCTTTTGAAAACATTGTGTCAGATGGTCACCTACTAAGGTTGAGATTTTAATGTTCTGGTAGAACATTGCGATAAAAGGTGATGTGACAACTACATGTTTATGCTCGTTTAGAGCAAAACTGATGTTAATGCTGCGAATTTTCGTTTTTTTTTTTTTAGAGTAAAACTGATGAAAACATTATGGCAAAAGGTTGCATTACATACAAAGATTGATATGAGATAGACTCATAATATCAACATATTTTAAGGGAGAAAAAAAAAACGATATTTACAATGCTTACGAGCACACCCTTATTTTATTTAACTCATTACCAAACAACAATATCCTATATCCGTCCAATTGAATGCATTTGCAGACGACAGAATGAAAGTACCTGAAAATTTAAAATTCAACCTGTGACGGATAGAAAACATTGTTGGAAAAGGAGAAAACGCCGGCTACCGGCATTTTCTCCCTTTCACTCAATGCCCACTAGAGGCTTCCCTCTCAGGGTCGTCAAAAGTAGGAAATGTGTGATAATGCATTAATACAGCTTTTATACTCCTTAAATTAGGCTAATCTTTCAAATAGAGAAAGAAAATAAACAACAATTAACAAAATACATAGATGGTTGGTTATATAATGATTATGTTCAATTTCAATTCAAAATACGTTATTTGGTTTAAATCTTCAAATTAAAAGATATATGAGCAATTAACAATTTATAATATTTCAATGTAACAGCGAGAAGTTTCTTTTCGACATTATATAAACACAAAATTACTGATTCTCTAGAAGGGCTTTTCTCAAGTTGAAAGCATCAATAAGAAACTTCGATACTTTTAAAACTGTACCCCTGTCTTTAAGTTCTAAAATTCTGTGAAACTTATTTCTATTTTTATTGCGAAGCCAGTTTTTATTGAAATAAAGTAGTCTTAGATTTTCGTATTCCATACACTCGAAAAAGAAATGAAATTCATCCTCAATTATGTTTAGATTTTTTTGTTTACATAAAGGACATAATCGTAATTGTCTGTCTATCCCTAAATGTCTCCCCTTTTCGATCATCAGATCATGATTTGAACATCTAAAATTAGAAAGCATTTTCTTATACACATATGATATATCTAGACTTAAGTAGTATTCGGGAGCTAAGTTTGATTTAAAGTATTTATAGTGATGAGCTTTTGGTGTACTGTCGATATCAGAAAACCATTTCTGGCTAAAAATATCCTTTACTCTCTGACAAAATAGTCTTAGAAATACGTTTTCGTTACCAACTTCTTGGGCAACCCATGCGTAGCCAAAACCGTAACGAAATAAAAGATCTTTAATATTTGTTGCCCAAGTATGTCTACCTGTTGTATCAAGCCGTCTTAACATCTCATAGCACTGTTTTGGGTATCTGTTAGTATCCATACGCAATAATTTCAACCAATATTTCATACAAAATTTCATGTAAGTTAGGCTAATTGGCAGTCTTCCACATTCACCTAATGCCATGGCGTCACATGTTTTATGAGCTAGGTTGCCAACAATTTTACAATACTTAATGTGAACCCTTTCAATTTTATCTATGTACTTGTAACCCCAAATTTGACTTCCATAACAAAGAATAGGTTTGACTGCAGAATCAAATATTTTGAACATATCCACAGGTTCGAGAAAGCCAAAGTTCCTACGTATTCGGCACATAATACCAATGGCTTTAAAGGCCTGTCGTGAAAGCATATCAATAGTTGTATTCCAGGATAAATTGGAAGTGAGATAAAGTCCTAGGTATTTGTATACAGGTACTATTTCAATTTCTTTGTTATTACAAAACCATTTTTCAGATTGTTTGATGATGCCTCCATTTCTAAAGACCACAATTTTTGTTTTTCCTGCATTAATATTAAGACCAACTGGACGGGAAAATTCAGAGATATAATCAATCTGTCTCTGCAACTGTATAATTGTGTCCGAAAAACTAGATACGTCGTCTGCAAACAGCAGGCAGTTTAATTCTCTAATTGCATTACTTACAAAAATACCCCTCCCACTACTTTGGTTAAGATAATCTATTAAATCATTGATGAAAATGGAAAATATTTGAGGACTTGCAACACAACCCTGACGTGTTCCGACCGTGCACCTAAAGTATTCCGTTAAAGTATCATCTACTTTAACGCAAGATTTTAACTGCCCATACAACGATTGAAATGTAGAGAGAAACTTTCCACTGACACCCTTTCTTCGTAGCGCGTCCCATAATTTGTCATGTCTAATGCTGTCAAATGCTTTTTCAAAATCGATAAATATACAATAAAATCTGCCTCTTCTTTTCGAAAGATATTTCTGTGTCAGTGACATTAACACAAAAATATTATCTATAGTTGAAAAATCTTTTCGGAATCCACTTTGTGCTTGATCAATAATACAATTTTCATTACACCAGTTCGTCAATCTTTTAGTAAGGATACTCATGAATACTTTAGAAATACAGTTTAATAGTGAGATTCCACGATAGTTATTTGGATCTTCGAAACTCCCCTTTTTATGAATCGGCGTAATTATACTTTTACACCATTCCTCTGGTATATTTGAAGAATCAAAAATTTCATTGAATAGTTTATTCAAGAAAGGAAGAATTTCGTGTAAAACATATTTATACAACTCTGCACAAATACCGTCTGGTCCAGGAGATTTATTATCCTTTAGAGATCGGATATTTCGAATTATCTCATCGTTTGTAATACTGTTATTCAGATCGTCACAACTATGTGCAGGAATAAAATTAAGATTTAACGAGATATTATCTATCGCTGCGTGACTATTTTCTTTGTTGAGAAGGTCTTTAAAATGTTTATACCAAGTTTCATGTTCAATATAATATTTACTCTGGTTTTTTTCCACTGATGAATTTAAGAGTGACCAAAACATTTTAGGATCCGTTCTACTATTGATAAGTTTAAGGCGTTTTTGTTTCTTTTCTTTAGACTTCTTTTGTTTGCATATTGCCTTAAACTTATTTCTATGAATTTTATACAACGATAGATCTAACATGCTATTAGTACATCTAAATTTCCGTAAATATCCTCTTTTCTTTTTTTGTAGCTTCGAACACTCGTTATCCCACCAATTTTGATTGAAAGTTTTATGACTTTTCGGTTTATATAGCATTTTACCAGCTGCTTCCTGAATAATATGATTGAAGTCTTTTAGAAGCGGTATAGTTTGTTGACTTGAATTTTCGGACAACTTTTCGTTAAAAGTCGCCATAGAAGCTGTGAACTTGTGGTAAAAATCGTCTTTAACTCTATCATTCCATTTAAACCTTACATATTTTGTGCCGTCTGCTTTACTTTGTGATTGATTTAAATGACTGTCTTTTTTACTCTTGAATAGAAAAGTACAGTGTAATGGAAAATGGTCGGACGAGTCATTTTCTAGGACACGAAAATCTGAAACGTATGAAAATATTTCTGAAGAGCAAATTATATAATCGACTACGCTTGCGCCATTATTAGCTATACAAGTAAAATTTCCGTCGGTATCCCCAACAAGCCGTCCATTTAACGTATGAACATTGAAAGAACAACACAAATTAAGTAAAGAGATACCAAAGCGGTTATAACTTCTGTCCTTTGACTTTCGAGGAATATTGAAATAATCAGTTTGATATGATAAGTCATTTCCAAATACATATGTGAGATTGTCATCCAGTATAAAATCTTGATAATCTTTTATTCGTGCATTCAGATCGCCAGCTAACACTAGACTTACATCGGGATATTCTGATGTGATGATACTGAAATAATCATATAGCAGCTCTATACCATTATCATTTTGATCTTGGTATACAACTGAATACTCTGGTGAAACGTAAGCAAACACCAATATAATATCTTTATACAGTACATCAATACTTGACAATTTAAAATATAATACAATGCAGTTCTTAAAATTGTTGAAAATGCGTTTAACTTTACCGGAATCTGTAATTACTTTTCTAACAAATACGCTAACTCCACCGGAGCCTCGTCTTGCAGAGAATTTCTTGTGCCTCATATAGTCAAAATTTGTGAAATCTGGGAGCATATTGTCGAACTGATTCGCAATATAACCCCAGGTTTCACAAAAACCAATAATATCATACTCAGAGCAATATGTTTTAAATTTTTGGTCATCCAAATATTTTGCCAAGCCTTCAATGTTCCACGAACATATATTGAATTTAATACACTGTTCTTCCACTAAAGGTTCATCGGTGCAATCAATGAGTGTTAACTTATCTGGGCCTTGGCCGCCTTCCTATTGCCTGTCGTTTATCCGCCCAATGTCTTGTGTTTCTTCCCTATACACATAAGTTGCCCCATCAATGACCAGTTTATCAAAACGTAAGTAAGCTCTTTTTCCTGACTCTATGGCATCCTTCATAAAAGGTATCAGCAACTTTCTTATTCTTCTTACATTCTCAGGAAAATCCTCACTTATCCTTACTGTTTCCTCATCGGATCTCAAAGTTCCGTTTTCCCGCTCTGTTTTCACTTTGTCTTTATATTTTCTCAAGATCCTGTTTTTATCTTTGTAGAATGAAAACTTAACAATCACTGGACGAGGTTTGTGTTTCCCTGGCAGTCGGTGTGCTCGTTCAATTTGTATGTTTTCACTTTCAATTCCAAGCTCATCTTTGATATAAGTTCTGACTTTTGTTTCTGTCTCCTCCCATGTCTCCCTTGTTTCTTCTTTCATGTTAAAAAATCGTAGATTTTCTCTTCTAGACTGACCTTCTAAATTATCATATTTCGCCGACAGCTCGCCTACTTGCGTTTGCAAATTTCCTACTTTCTCAAAAAGCTCTGCGTTTTGTTGTTTTAACTGTTTATTTTCATCCTTTAACGTTTGTAGAGATAATTCCATCCTATCAAATTTGGTATCCAGTCTCTTTACACATTTCTGTATATCTAGTAATACCTCGGCTGGAAGGGCACTAGTGTTTGTCTGATCGGTTCTCTCGTCGCTGGTAAGAAATTCATCATCAGTATAAGATGCTCGGGTTGAAGCTGATTCACTCCGTTTTCGATTTTTCCGCGAAGAAGAAGAAGATCCGGCGAACATATCTCCAATCGTTGGTTGCTGTACATTTCTTCTTGATGATCTTCTAGGTTCAAGAATACTCTGGGACTGAGAGGACTGAGATAACTGATCTAGCTCAGAAGGTGTGGATCTACTACAACCAAAAGATGTTTGAGGGTCACAATTGGGGGACTTTAAAAGATACATAGTGATGAAGATTTAACGACTTTGGTATCAGGACGAGATGTGGACCGAACTTCAATGTCCTTGTTCCACTCATGGTCAAGGTGAGTTTCCTCCGATTCGGAGGCATCACCCTCTAGATCTTGGTCAGCATCCATAGCCTCCAGATCCTGAAATCTATTAGTGGTAGAGGAACAACCTCTACAGGTTTGGGTTCGAGTTGCTTTCAAGGTGCAGCAAATTAATTCTTAGAGATTGACCTCTGTGGCTTTGCAGAAGCAACAGAAGCCGAAAAGCTAGACGTTTTCAACATCTGCCACTGAGAAGCAACAGCAACAATTGAATTGACAGAAGGAGCTTTCTGAATGTTTGATGATTGTGATGAAGTAGTAGAAGGTTTAGTAGTTGTAGATGAGGCAAACGACTTGGATATATCAGAGGAAGAAGATGTAGACCGAGAGGAAGAGGAGGCTTTTTGTTAGGAAGAAGAGGGAGACGCAGATAAAGTTTTGGAAGGGACAGGGCTTTTGAGTTCATCAGCCATGTCCTGGAACTTCTCAACCAGTTTCCTCGCAAGAAGTTCGCACGTAGTACAACTGTCTTTGCAGGAGTGGGGAGACAACGTTGGAACAACTTTGTCTTATAAGGCTTTGGGAGTAAAAGGACTTTTTTCCCTGTAAATTTTTCGTCCCAAAATCAGAAGGCCCACCTTTAACCCATTCCATCCAATGATATCCAAATCGTAGGAAAACGTGACGACTTCGGTCAAATCACTGACACAGTCAAAGTAGAGCTGAACAAAACAGAAAGGTCTTAACAGAACATGAAAAACGTGATAGCCTATCGTGTAAATCGTTTGAGAACTTTGGAGAATTTGAGAGAAGGTATTAAAAAATCGGTGCATGTCTTGACTGGAGTCATTTTGGTTTCGTAACAAATCGCTGAAGCTTGTGAAAAAAAGGACCGATAACTTAAGAAAGCGTGGAGAAGTAAAATTAATTCAATACAACGTGGAACTCGACAATGTTTTTGAAATCGTGGACATCCTTGACATCTTGATTTATGTAAATACAGCATGAGTTTCAATCTAGTTTTATTTTAGACTTAGAGAGTAATAGAATTTAACTTAGATATTGGGAGGTCGTGTTTCTTTTAAATTTAGAAAATTCTTGAGAATAAAGTGCGCAACAGCTTCCAAAATCTCTCTCTCTCTCTCTCTCTGTCCTGTTATCTTATCGAAGAGTTGAATTTGAACTGAAAAACTTAACATTCGGAACTAGGTCTTTAATAGTTTTTTCCACCCCTTCTCTAAGCTTTCTTGCCTTTTGACGAAAGTAAGTATGGAACCACGTGTGGTAGGTGTAGGCCTTGTCACTAATATTTCTCTTATCCCGACCTCTCCTTATCCAGTTCCTACATATTTCCCGACTCCATTCTTGTCTGAGCTTTGTAAACGGTTCAAGGCAATGTTTTTTGAGGTTTGTATGAGCCGACCCATCTACCATATCCTCAAAATATTCATAATTTTCTATTATTGGTAATTCATTTGATTTGCTGGTTGCGTTAAATTGTTCATAATGCTTTGATATAAATCTAGGACCAGTGCATGAAACAGCATCATTGCAACTAAAAGGTTGGTTCTGCAGTTGCTCTATAATGTGTAATATGAACCAATTGGAGGGTGAACACAAAATTGCTGAATTTGTGATTAGTAGAATTGGTTTGGGTCCATCAGTACTAAACACGTGCTCTGGAGGATCGGTAACGAGCGAACAATTATGCGTCTCCACATACGAATCCAAAGGCTTCACGCTGACGGTGTCAAGGTCGAAGTACACGCCTCCATAGGTATACAAAACTGCAAGGCGAAGTATGTCTGCTTTCAGTAGATTAGCTAGGGGAAAAGATAAACAACAACAACATTAATGATATCTGTTTTATCGAAGTACAGACAAACTAAAACAAGAGGACCATTATGGTTCTATATCGCTCACCCGAGTTCTAAGCAAAAGGTTCTACTAAGAAGATAAATACCATATACTGACGTTCAAGGCCAAATGATAATGAAACAAGAGTGACAAATTGTCGCAAGATAAGCCTATCCCACCACCAGTTGTCGAGGAGGTTAATATTGCAAAGGGCATGTAATGCAAGAAACATGTTTATCAAGTCTCAATTTGACTTGAGACTTCAAAGTTCCATTCCGGACAAGCAAAAAATACAGTAAAAATGAAGATCAAAGAGAATTTCTCAAAAACCGACCTAGGTCGAGTTACTGTTCTGGCGCACAGTACTGGGTAATATTGCAACAAACATGCATACCAAGTTTGAGGTCCTGATGACGCGAGATGACAAAGTTAAATTCCAGACAAGCACTAAACACCGTAAAACTGATGATCAAAGGGAAATAATTCAAAGACAGCATGAGTTATAGTTACAATTCTTGTGCACTGCACTTCCAAATATTGCAACAAATGAGCATACCATATTCAAGTCATTCCTACTTAGGATGACAAAGTTCTGCTCCGGACAAGCAAGAATGCTATAAAAATGATGGTCAAAGGAGGAATAACTCAAAATTCAAGATAGGAAGAGTTATGGTTCTTGTGCACTGCACTCCGTAATTTTTCAACCATGCATACAAAATTTGAAGATGTTCAGGCTTGAGGTGACAAACTTATATTTTGGACAAGCAGAAAATGCTGTAAAAATGATGGTCAGATGGAAATAACTCATAGTACGAGGTAGATTTATGGTTCTTTTAGACTGCACCCTGTATAATTGCAACAAACACAAAATGCTAAGTTTTAAGTCAGACTAGGGATGAGAAAGTTATGCTCCGCACAGGGAAATATTCTATAGAACTTTCTCATTCAAAGGCAAATAACTCCAGTTGTTCTGATATGATTAGACCCATAAAGAACTCATCCAAGATCTTATGGTCATAAATATTTTGACGAAATTTTGTGCTGATTGGTTGATACTCGTAGATGCTAGAGTGTAAACAAAGTCAAATATAGCATTTTTTCTCATTCCAGGCAAAACCTCTATATGAAATCCGAGATCCCACAACATAGGGCCATTTTTTGACACCACGATCATAATTCTAAGTATTTCGGTAAAGGGCCACTAGATGAGGCTACATGCCAAATATAAAAGTTCTAGCCCTTACGGTTTGGGACAAAGAATTTTTAAAGATCTCCCTCTTTATCTCTATGTGAAATCTGAGACCCCACACCATAGGGCCATTTTCCACAATAGGGCCATTATTTGAAGTATTTTGGTAGAGGACCACTAGATGGTGCTACATGCCAAATATGAAAGCTCTAGCCCTTACGGTTTGGGAAAAGAAGATTTTTAAAGATTTCCTTCTTTATTTCTATGTGAAATCCGAGAACCCACAACACGGAGCCATTTTCAGCACTAGGGCCATAATTTGAAATACTTTGGTAGAGGACCACTAGATAATGCTACATGCCAAATATGAAAGCTCTAGCCCTTACAGTTTGGGACAAGATTTTTTAAAGATTTTTATTTCGGTTGCCATGTCAACCAGAGTTCTTTATGGAATTAAAATCTTTGAAGTACTCTGAAAGTGCATCACCTAAGGATCATTTCTGTGAAGTTTCATTGAAATCTGATGGGCGGTTTCAGATGAAAAGATTTTTTAGTAATTGTTTACGGACGGACAGACAGACAGACGGAAAGACAGACGACGGACATTGACCAATCACAATAGCTCACCCCGAGCACTACGTGCTTCGGTAAGCTAAAAAGGACCGTCAACGTTTTTGATCTAGCAAAAACTAACAAAAAAAAAAAACATGAAAAAGAAAGACGGGCAGGCATATGAGATACTTGAGCATGAACGTTGGATTGATATGGAGAGAAACAATGAAAAATAACCACGCCGAAATGCCTCTTTTTCTTCATCGGTTTGCGTAATTTAGAAAATGAACTTAACAAATACATATACAAGTACCTTTCAAAACTAAATAGTCATTCTACTCATCGTTTGAAAATACGTTAACGCACTTCAGTTTTTTTTTTCATAAACATGTTTGCCATACGTAAAGGATAAATGCGCAAGTGCCTATCTGTCCATGTCCACCTGAAGTTAAAGGAAGCAGTGGGCGACGTCTTACTATAGCTTTTTGCATAGTTTGCCGTCTGTTGCACAGCGACAATTTGCACCACCATGGAAAAACCTTACGTTCTTGCCCCAAAACAAAGTTGCTGCACCTGTCAACATACCCGATCAAGGTAAAAACATTGTCGCGTCCTAGAATTTTGCTAGGTAAGCACCAACACATACTTCTTTGACAAACAGATGAATAGACAGTTAAACTCGGTAAAACTATCCCGCTCCTGACTTGAAACGGAGTACGATATTTTAAGCGGCTGTCTCCGAGTATAATCAAACAATTTCTCTTTTTCGATCAATATGTACAACTCTCTGTCTATCCGTATCTCATTCTTTCCGTCAATCAGGTTTCTTGTCCTGATTGATACTTTTGAAATCATTACTATCATTCACAAGATCCATAACTATTGTAACTATCATCTTCGATAGATCGTCTTCGTCAATGCAAATTAACAGTAATGATCATCACGCATATACATTTCAGACTGATACGGTTAATTCTGATTTTGACCGACTGAAAAAGAAAATTTTCACTGTCTCACCTAACTGAATACTAAACACATTTCCCAGCATTCTGAAGCGAATAAACTCCTTTTCCCTCAGAACTATTGAGAAACTGATCATTTCTTTTTCAAAATCGATTTCATTTTCACATTTCTGTTTTTCTTTCAAGTAAAGTATACGGGACTGTCATGAGAGAATTATTAATATGGCTTGCAACATGCGAAAAAAGGGGTATTCGGACATTTGAGTAAAGTGGCGTATTGGATCAGCCTAGGCAGTCCGCGCAGGCTGATTCGAAACGACACTATCCGGTTTAACGCATGTTTTGCGCATGTCTACTTTAGCACAAAATCTAATGTGGTCGTAGAGTACCACTGTGCAGATAAGTCTGCGCGAACTGTACAGGCTGATCCGAGACAACACTTTACGCGAGTGTCCGCTAAAGTAAATATTAATTTTAACTTTAAGGTATAAGAATAGGCCTATTCCGATCTCATAGAATATTTTTTCAGACTTTACACAATATTTTTCCAATGAAATTCAATACATGACTCATACAACTATTGTGCGTTGTTGCTAAATTTCATTGAAATTGATGGACCAAAAGTGAGCTTATCTTATGAATTTCAGTATGTGCAGTTTTTTTTAAGTCCTTGATTGTATTAACTACGTTATCGGCGCGCTACAGACGGACAGACAGACAGACAGACAGAGAGACAGACAGACAGAGAAATGAACTCACATGCTTTCGTATAGCGCTGCAGAAGCCTGGGGAATGTTTCATTTATAAACTGCTCACCGGTCTGAAGCGTCCAAAAATAGTATTTCCAATCTGGAGGCTTATTATGGCCAACTAAACCTATGATGTTACCATGAAATACCGCTGGAATGAGGTCAGTATTCCATATCTGGTGAATTATTTTCGGAATTCCATTTCCTGGTGTACTGTCGATATTATTTTGGATCCCTTTTGTGTCGTTTTTCAACGTTTGATAGAACTGTAACGCCCGGTTAAAGGATACTTTCACAGGCTTTATTTGATAAATAACAACTGGAACGACAACTAACGCACACAACACCTTGAACCCAAATACCATGGATTTCCTGCAATAAAAATCAAAGTTATGCAAGTACTGACAGAATACCGGATGAGGATTAAGCCGTGGCGAGGATAAAAAAGTAGGTCCAGTAAAAGTTTAAAGAAAAATCTAGTTATTATGTCCGAATCGATTAAGTTTATTCACGGTCGGTCTGGCCAAATCCGGTTATGTTCGATCCAGTTCTATCCGGTGACATCAATCAACGCGATATACTGGAACTGCAACTGATTGGCCTAAAACGACACGCCCTTCAAAACCGTCGTATGTCTTATTTATCCGCATTATAAAATAGAAATTAAAAGGCGGGAGGTTGCTGTTTGCACATACCGAGAAGTGCCAAAGAAAATATTTTCCAAGAAAATGTTTTTAACGGTTTTTGTGAGATGAATTTCAAATGAGAAAAACTGAAAACAGTAGAATAAAATCCTGCCGTAAAATTAGCAGAAATATGCATACAGAGCATAAAGTAACCAACAGCAAGGTTTAGCGTGGGTCGTCCTAAATACACACTATGTAATGCTAGTCATAGATTTCTGACAGGATGCAAACCAAACCAGATAATACCGAATCAAGGTGAGACTTTGAAACTTACGGGCTGCGACTAAATCATGCATGTGATTCCCAGTTGGTTTGCTAAGAATATTGAATAGTTTCTGTGTGCACACTATTGGGTGTAGATCGAGATGGTGGCGAACTTGACAGGTCAAAATTTGCAGTCACCAAGTAATGCTTCTAAGTTAGGAATGTATCTCAAAGCCCCTATAGACTATTATTAGGCTCAAGTTATTGTGACTTATAGTAAAAGGGTTATCACAGAATGTAGTAGCAATTACTGCCTGTGCATTTGATCATTAGAATAAATAATGTAATGAACTGAGATATTATCAAGGCAAACACTCTGACCAAGTACCATGAGTATCGGACTGAAAATGTGGCCTCTAGAGCATACACAAGGTTTTTCTAAGATTTGACGTAGTGACCTAGTTTTTGAGCCGACATAATTCATTTTCAGACTCGTCCGAGATTTTCTCAATGCAAACATTCTGACCAAGTTTCATGAGTATCGGACGAAAGATGTGGCCTCTAGAGCGTAGACAACGAAAAAGGTTGACGAAGGACGACGGACGACGGACACAGCACTATCACAATAGCTCACTCTGAGGTCTTCGTGCTCAGGTGAGCTAAAAAAGGTTAAGGCGCAATATACGGGGCTCTTTTTAATCAATAGAATCTGGGCCACTATCGATAGCCATTGCTAGTCAAATAATAATAGAAACATACGGAATATGATATAGTCAGGCAGCGTGGAAGAATTTGATATCTTGGGAGAACGAACGCAGCGAGAAACTAATACAAGCTAATACAAGCCATAAATGGCAAGGAGTGACAAGAGCGCCATTGGTACAGCCATAAATGGCAAGGAATGACAAGATGGCCATTGGTACTAAAGCGCTTGCTAGCAAGAGCCGTTTTGGACTTTCGAGGGTCAGAGTACAGAAGAAAAATCAGTTGTGAACCCATCTGCAACGGTTACTTGTTTTTCCCCATTTTCTATTAAATACTATCTCTGAAAGGGGACGGGGTCATTTTTTTTCCGATTTCATTGCACAACTTGTTTTACTATATACGATATAGAGGGATTCACCAATGTGCTTTTTAAAGAAACCGTGTTAATTAGAGTTTGAGTACATATTCCGTGATGTAAAGGCGATACAAAATGCGCTATAAGTGTTCGGTGATCAACCAAGGCAAAATTTTAGCGTTCCGTGATAGACCAATAGTTGATAATAATGTGGTAGTTAATATGGTGGGTCTAATAGACGCCTAGTGACAGATTTAAATGGGTGGCCCTCGAAATAAATTGGGTAACTAAAAAGAAATTTTACAATGGCTATTTTTGCTGCATAGTGATTGCCATGTTCTTGTCTAATTGTTGACTTTGTGTGAAAACTTTGACGATTGTCCATATCTCAGATTCTTCCCAACCAAAGACTGATATCAAGTTGATTTTAATTCCAAGATCGAGTGGAAACTTGCTGCGTTTACATACTAGCCAAGAGGTTATGGGTTCGACATGTGTTGCGACATACGGTTTCTCTCAAGGCTTGATGGTAGACATTGCGACAGGGATCGTATTGGGTCAGTATTAAGAGTGCATGTATAGGCGCTGTTGCTGTCGTTAAATCGCGAAGTCCAGAGCTCCAGATAAGGGGAGGGGTGGTGGTATTCTAAATCCATTATTTCTGTTTTAAGCCCTGTGCTATGGGTAGTCATTAGAATCGTCTCGCTGAGACAATTCTAATGAGTACCCACAACATAGCGTTTGGTAATCAAAATCATTCTCCTTATCTGGTGTTCTTTTAGTCCATCGTTAACTGACTCATATATGGACGCATACTGGTTGAAATAAATGGATAAAAGATAAAAATAAATAAATAAATGAATACTTACACAGGGTGGCATTTACGTTTCATCTGTTAGCTTGTCTGCGAAATCCTACAAATCAGTCAAACTCTTCAGTGAACCAAATCTGACATAAATATAGACACAAAACAGTAAAATAAAGGAGTGGATATAATGGGGAAAAGCAAGTCTGCCATATTTTGATAAAGTTATTGACACATCTTGATGGCTAAAGAGAAAACCGATGTTATAACTTGAAAGTGTGAAGAATGGCACATGTGTGTAAAAATAGATATATCACAAATATATGGTGTCAGGGATAGACAAACTGAAGGGTTTGTCCACATTTAAATGTGGGTATTTAGATTTTTCACATCTCACCGAATTAAAATTCTTGAAATTTATATGAAATCATCAATAATGAAGAATCATAAAATCAACAAAAAAAGATTGTGTTTCCTTAAAAGGCTACGTATCCTCTTATTTTTAGATTTCGCGCCAGAAATGAGAGAAAAAGCATCATGGAAATATTGAGTGACGGGCACCTGACTAATGACGCTTAAATTTAATAAAAAACAAACATGTAATTATTTTCCACAATGTTTTTTTCGGAAGCTATGTGTGAAGCTTCGTCTGTCTATTTCCGGTATGTCAATGAATGAGTTGCTCATGTAAAAATAGAACGTACATGTATTTCCCGTCGGTGTCGACCTGGACCGTAGTAAATCGCTAATTTCTCTAGTTGTCGGATAGTCTTCGTCTACTGGGGTTTAACGAATGACCTTCAAAATGCTTTGCGAGTATAAGTTGTATATTTTTTTGTATTTTTGTAAAATTTTCGTCCTAAAATCTGAAGGACAACCGTTAATATATATACCGGAAACGACAACATTGACAGCCTCGAAGGTCTCATAAATATGCACTTTCTATCCGTCGTTATCTACGTAACCCTACTGCCGTCAAAGGGCAACATTTAGCATGAAGCTACATGAATAATAATAGTTTAATAAAACGGGGATGAAATTGAATAAAAATTGGCTGAACAATTGGCTTAGAGTTTATAATTGAATGACTAGTCCATTTTTATTACGAAAGAATTCAGGAATTATCCGTCCCTACGGTAAAAATTCATCTTGGTCCGTATTCACCAATCATTCTTCAGAATTTGTCAGTGTGAACGTAACAGATCTTCTGATTGGCTAAACCAAATGGTTCAGCCAATCAGAAGTTCTCTTACTTTTATAGTCTGAAGATTTTGAAGATTAAGACAAAGAACATTCATAAGAATGGTTGATGAATACGGGTTCTTGTTCAGTGTATATAGTCAGAGGCTATAAACGGCTAACTAACCGTCAACAGCCAATTCTGTGTGTTTTTGCTTTTTACAGTTAGCTGTATGTAGGCAATTTTACAATTTTTGACTATTTTCATATATCTTAAATGGAGTTGAATGATTTAAAGCGCATATGAGATAAAATTTCAATTTTCTTTTGAGATAAAATTAGATCTACGAGCGAAAACATTTTTCCCGGCTTGAAAATGATCATCGATTCCCAGTGTTGTTTTACTTTCAACTCGCGTAGTTCTATACAATAATCGAGCAAATGTTTTTGAGCCATACGCTGCGGAAAAAAAGGTTGCATGAAGCATTTGCAAGTAGTACCGAGACAGGTCACCCTGCGCACTTTGCGCAGGGTGACCTGTCCCGATACTATTTGCTTTTGGTAAATTTTCTGCATGTCGAGGGAAACTTTTACACCAGGATTCAGTTGGCGGCTAGACAAAAATATACTCTAAAGACCATAATAATGTTACTATTTGTTTGATATCATCATGAAGATACATTCAAACTTTCTTTGCACAGCATGGTTCATTTCATAAGTAACATGGACACATTTTAAAGTAGCTAAGTAAATATGTTTATATTTATGCAGAAAACACTTCCTTAGCTTTGGGGGTCCAAATCATTTGTTTTTACGATTTCATTTGTTTTGCAAATACTAATTTTGAAATGATGCAGCAGGTGAGCTGCTTTTCCTTTGGCCATATTGCCATTCATGAATGTTATACACCCAGAGGAGCTTGTCAGTGAAATGGGTTAAAATCTTGAACGCCTGTACAGAGATCCAAATTTCAAGAGGCATATGCATAACTACACATCATAGAAATTCATTGGGGAAAGTTTAGAATTATTCTGATGGAAACTGTAGGAGGAGTTGCGCACACAGGAAATTGTTCACGGTAACGGACAGACAGACGGACGGACGGCAGGGCTTTATCCAGGCATTTTGGGAAAAGGCCCCTGGCCAAATTGGGAAAAAAAGTTATCGACAAAAAGTCAGATTGGGAAAATAATATTGACTAAACATAAAAAGATTGTCAACATATTTAACCTTACAATTAACTACTGAATCAATACTGTTTTTTTCCCCAAACTTCTTTCTGTTTGGATGGATGTGCTGTCTTAAGTCTTTCATACTAGTTCCAGCCTATAAGCTAGGAGACCCCCCCCCCCCCCCCCCCGTTTAGTAGGATTTTTTAATTCTATTATAAAGATGCCTGTTTTTCAGGCGAATGAACAGAGAATTATTTCCTGTCTAATTTTCTATATTGTGTATATGCAAGTCAGCTAATAAAAGTCATTATCAAGGCTAAATAAGACAGACTGAAGAGTCTCTGATCGTGCGAGGGCTTTTTGGCAATGTTTTGTCATGTGTTTTCGCAGTTTTTTCCCATGACGATTAATCTTTAAAAACGATTCTTTGTGTGTTTTGACACATATAGAAAGATCGATAAATGGTCATTTTCTGAGGCAGATATAATAGAGTATTGAAAGAAAACCTGTTAGAAATAAATTGTGATGCAGAAACTTCACACATTTCGGCCGACAACAAACTCTGCTCACAAATTTTACAGACGATTCTTTGCTAAGACAAAGATGAAGCACAACAGCTCGAAATTTAAGAGAAAAAAAAAATAACCTCGTGGTTTAGAATAGGTCGGGTATTTTTCATAACTTGTTTCTGATTCAAGACCGTCATTTTCGGAGCTGGGTTCTTTGTTTTTGCTTTACGAAACTCTGCTTCGCTGCATTTTACGCGAGGCGGATGCCTGGAAGTTAACATGCTATTTTTACGACGTAAAGAACGGTTTACAGCCAGATAATCAAGTCAATGCATGAATCGATTGAAAATAGTGAAAATATACGGACGCAGTCTATAGTTCATTCGCCCCCAAATAGTTTCATACCTACAATACGACGATCGTCGATTTCCTGGTTGAACTCTGGTCAGTGCCCGTGAATTTGTGGAATTTGTGGGTCAGGGAAGGTCCTTGCTGATACATCAGACTATTTTCTTTTTCTAGCGTCCAATTGGGAATTTTGTTTTATGGAATTGGGAAAAAATACACTTTTTGCGATTGGGAATGGGGCCGAAATTCGGCCCCGCAGGAAAGGAAGAAAATCCCCTGGACGGACGACCAGGGCCATGACATAATACGACCCTTTGGACGTATGAAAATAGGTCCACATTTTCCCATTGTTCTTATAGCTGACTCTTAAAGATGGGTATTTACATTTTCACATCTCACCAAATTAAAAAATATATACATCATTGAAATTTATATGGAAAAAAAGGAATACAAACCTTCAATAATTAAAAATCATATAATTCAAAAAAAGTTTTGATGATGTTTTCTTAAAAGGCTACGTAGCATCTAAAGATATTTTTAGATTTCGCTCCAAAAATTTTAAAAAATTTATTGTGGCAATGTCAAGTGACTGGCACATGACTTATGACACTTAAATTCCATAAGATAGCAAACATGCAATTATTCTCCATAATGTCTGCTTGGGATGCTATGTTTGAAGCTTCGTCTGTGTAATTCCGGTATGTAAATGAGCGAGTTGCTCATGTAGAAAAAGACCATGTTTCCGTCGGTGTCGACCTGGGCCGTAGTATATCTCTAATATCTCTTGTTGCCGGATGGTTTTCGACTAAGTTTCGACTGTGGTTTTATGAATGAAAATTAAAAGGTTTTGGGAGTATAGTACGGAGCCCGGTATGTGTCATGCTCTACACATTTTTGATGTCGAAAGAAAAAAAATGCTAAATCGTTAAAACGAAATACTATTTCTAGAAAACGAAATACTAAATCGTTATAACAAAATACTATTTCGAGAAAACGAAATGCTAAATCGTTAAAACGAAATACTAAATCGTTAAAACGAAATAGTATTTCGAGAAAACGAAATACTATTTCGAGAAAACGAAATACTAAATCGTTAAAACGAAATGCTATTTCGATAAAACGAAATAGATACAGGGAGTCCGGAAAGTAAGGTAACACTTTTGTACATTTATATTTTGGCTTAAAATACAAGATAACGAGACGAAATATATATCCATGTAAATGAAACGTGTAAGTTTTTTTGTGTGATGATTCAATTCAATTTTCTTAACACTTTATGTTTTTATACAGTTTTCAATTGAAAAGTCCTTTTTCTGTCAATGGCGTCATTTTACAATTAATGACGTTTGCAGCGAGACGGCAGATTATGCTCTTACCATGCCGATCATGCCGGATGATATTGTGAATCACTTGAGTGCACATTTCAATATCAATCTATTTCAGTGTAAGTGGTCTTTAACAATATGGCTGTGCTGTCTTGGATGAGGCTGTCAACCTTTGACCTTTTAAACTAACAGAAAGAAGTCGCACATGTTGAAATCAGAATAAAGTCGCCCTCATTCCTCATTGCAAAGCAATTGGTTCATGCAGGAAAGTGCTACGCCACACACATCTAAATCTGTGGTAGACTTTTTATACGCCCGTCGAAGACGGGACGTATTATGGGATCACCCGTGGCGGGCGGGCGGGCGGCGTCCAGTTCTTTGTCCGGAGCATATCTCCAAAACTATACTAGCTAGGGTTATGAAATTTCATGGGTGGATACATCTCATCGAGGGGGAGTGCAGTGCACAAGAATCATAACTCTTGCTCGCTTAATTTTTGAGTTATTGCCCTTTGTTGTTTTTCATACTTGAATTTTGTCCGGAGCATATCTCCAAAACTATACTAGCTAGGGTTATGAAATTTCATGGGTGGATAGATCTCATCAAGGGAGAGTGCAGTGCACAAGAATCATAACTCTTGCTCGCTTATTTTTGAGTTATTGCCCTTTGTTGTTTTTCATACTTGAATTTTGTCCGGAGCATATCTCCAAAACTATACTAGCTAGGGTTATGAAATTTCATGGGTGGATAGATCTCATCAAGGGGGAGTGCAGTGCACAAGAATCATAACTCTTGCTTGCTTAATTTTTGAGTTATTGCCCTTTGTTGTTTTTCATACTTGAATTATGTCCGGAGCATATCTCCAAAACTATACTAGCTAGGGTTATGGAATTATTTTTGAGTTATTGCCCTTTGTTGTTTTTCATACTTGAATTTTGTCCGGAGCATATCTCCAAAACTATACTAGCTAGGGTTATGAAATTTCATGGGTGGATAGATCTCATCAAGGGGGAGTGCAGTGCACAAGAATCATAACTCTTGCTTGCTTAATTTTTGAGTTATTGCCCTTTGTTGTTTTTCATACTTGAATTATGTCCGGAGCATATCTCCAAAACTATACTAGCTAGGGTTATGAAATTTCATGGGTGGATAGATCTCATTGACGGGGAGTGCAGTGCATAGGAATCATAACTCTTGCTTGCTTAATTTTGGAGTTATTGCCCTTTGTCGTTTTTCATACTTGAATTTTGTCCGGAGCATATCTTCAAAACTATAGTAGCTAGCGTTATGAAATTTCATGGGTGGATAGATCTCACCGAGGGGGAGTGCAGTGCACAGGAATCATAACTCTTGCTTGCTTAATTTTTGAGTTATTGCCCTTTGTCGTTTTTCATACTTGAATTATGTCCGGAGCATATCTCCAAAACTATACTACCTAGGGTTATGAAATTTTATGGGTGGATAGATCTCATTGACGGGGAGTTCAGTGCACAGGAATCATAACTCTTGCTCGCTTATTTTTGAGTTATTGCTCATTGTTGTTTTTCATACTTGAATTTTGTCCGGAGCATATCTCCAAAACTATACTAGCTAGGGTTATGAAATTTCATGGCTGGATAGATCTTACCGAGGGTGTGTGCAGTGCATAAGAATCATAACTCTTGCTTGCTTAATTTTTGAGTTATTGCCCTTTGTCGTTTTTCATACTTGATTTTTGTACGGAGCATATCTCCAAAACTATAGTAGCTAGGGTTATGAAATTTCATGGGTGGATAGATCTCATCCATGGGGAGTGCAGTGCACAGGAATCACAACTCTTGCTTGCTTTATTTTTGAGTTATTGCCCTTTGTTGTTTTTCATACTTGAATTTTGTCCGGTGCATGCCCCACCTTTACATTTTGGGTAAGACGGGCGTATCTTGCGACAATTTGCCGCTCTTGTTACGTAATATATTCAGTAATATAGAGTAATGTCTAAACAATATCCGGAAGTAGGACATGGCCTGAACACAGTCCAAAACTCAACCTTAACCTGCATGACTTCCTCCTTTGCAGTGTGTTGAAGTCAAAGGTCTACGATCCCAACCTAAACAACCCAGACCTGTCGTTAAAAAAATCCTTCTAGTGAAATAAGCATGATTGATGTTTGAATGCATTTCAAAGTGAGTGAAAAATTCATTGTGCGTGTTCGGAAAGGAAAGAATGTAAAAGACAGTCACACTGAAAACGACATTAATTACTAAAATGACGTCAATGACCGAAAAAGGACTTATGAAGTGAAATCTGTATAAAAGCGCAAAGTGTTTCAAAATTCAATGAAATTATCACACAAAAAAACTTACACGTTTTATTTACATGTATATATATTTTTCATCTCGTTATCGTATATTTTAAGCCAAATTATAAAAGTACGAAAGTGTTACCTTACTTTCCGGACACCCTGTATGTTCGAAACGCTTGGTTGTCATTGTCATGTGAGATGAGTGGCTCCGGGCTTTTTCGTCCCAAAACCAGTCCGTCCCTGGGCTTGTTCGTCCGCTGGGCTTGTTCGCCCGAGCTTGTTCGTCCCTCATTCCTTATAGATCGTGTTTGAATGTATAGTGCTATTTGCCTTCTAAAATGAGTTGTTATTTACATGTAAAAATACTTTAAAAAAAACGTTCTCTTGGTCTTTTATAGTACTTCCCCAGGCCCGTAGGAACGGGAAGGGGAGGGGTGCGGGGATGCTTTAAAAAGCAAATTTAAATATTGTCAAACCTTGCATTTACATAGTGTACAATTAAATTAAACTTTAATTCTTGTTGATTAAACGTCCTGTTCCAACCGATCTACTTTTCAAGCTCCCCTGAGCACAGCGTGCTTAAGGGGAGCTTTTAGAATCACCGTATGTCCGTTGTGCTTCGTCCGTCGTTAACAATTCTTTAATGATCTTCTCCTAAACCGCTAGGTCAATTTGGACCAAACTTGGCTGGAATGTTCTTTGGGAGGTTCTTTTTTAAAGTGGTTCGCAGAATTTGATTCTATCAAAAACTGGTTGTCATGGCAACCGAATAGAACTTTCTAAGAAATTCTATACAGATTTTCTCCTCTGAAAACGCTGGCCAGATTTTGAAATAATTTCACAGAAATGATCCTTAGATGACCCTTTCAAACATTGTTCGCGAAACTTTGATCCGTCAAAAAACATAGCCACGGTGAGGAGGGCTGTTCACATTCTTTAAAAATCTTCTTCTCAGAATTTGAAATAAATTCACATTAATGTTCCTTGGATGCCCCTTTGGAAAAAAAATATTTATGAAATTTTGATCCGTCGAAAAACATGGCCATGGTGGTGGTTGTTTGGTTGGTTGGTTGTTTTGGGGTTTAACGTCACTTTAACAGCTAAGGACATATCATGGCGGTCGGTGACGCACATTTGTTTCCTGGCTTTCTTACACCAGTACTAACACAACTTTATTTCCAAAGCCATCGACTACTTTTCTGACATGCTTCAGCAGAGATGAGAGGCGAAAATACGCCTGCAAGAAAATTCGACTCAACCGGGTATCGAACTCACAGTCACCAGGTCATGAGTCCGACACTCTCAATATTGAGCCACCTGGGGGACCCCGTGTTGGTGGTGGTGATGGTGGTGGTAGTGGTGATGGTGGATGCTCTTTGCATCTTGCTATGTTGGATCATATTTGTAACAAATCATATATGTAACACCTGTTACATATATGATCACATATGTAACATGTGTTACATATATGACTCGGAAATCAAGCATAAATGTAACATATTTTGTGACGAATATGATCGATGCCGGTTTTTGATGTGACATGAAATCACATATGTCACAGGTCAATTTTGATTTAAAAACAGTACAAAAGAATGCATATTTACATCTGAAACACATTTGTAGCAGGTTTTTATTCACCAGATGGGCCAATATCTTGATACTGATTTGTTGTGTCACTTTGTCCATCGTCGTCATCGGCGGTGACGTCGACGTCACTCTTTCGCGTCCGCTCCATATTTCCTCAACTCTTTAAAGGATATTCATGAATATAATGTCCGGTATCGTGGCTGCTCTCTGTTTATATATATAAACATATATATATGGGCCACAACGTGAGAAAATGTACCTTCGGACAATTGGTGAGTATTTGATAAACAACGTTATTTTGAATGTATAATATTTCTGGAGTATGTTAGTCTTTATTTGAACAGATTATTCAGGTTATTTTGTGAGTTATGACCAATTTACTATATGAACCCTACAAACGTCATTTACCTGAAAAATGAAGTCAAAGTTGCGTAATGCATTTCTGCGTGTTAGTAGAACCTACAAAACTCGATGCATTTGCTTAAAACTGTTTAAGCATTGATCAAACCCCGTATTGTAATACAAATAGACAACTAAACCTGTTACATATATGCTTCTCATGTCAACCCCCATTTCGGACAAACACATTTGTAACACACTTTATCTGTTACGAATGTGATCATGTACGTAACAAATGTGTTACATATATGATTTGTTACAAATATGATCCAACATTGCTATGTCAACAAGTATTTAACTTGTCCTTCTAAACTGCAGGGTCAACCTGGACCAAAATGGCTGTAATGTTCCATGGGAGATCCTCTTTAAAGTCTGTTCACAGAATTTGATCTATCAAAACCTCTGGCAACCAAATGGAATTTTTCTAAGAACGTTTTAAAGATCCTCTGAAACCGGTTATCAGATTTTGAAATAACTTTACAGAGAGGTTCCGCCAAGCCCCGGTAGCTCAGTCAATAGCGTACAGGACATGAGAACAGGGGGTCGCGAGTTCGATCTCCGGCTCGGCCAATTTCTTTCCGAGGATTGATGATAGTCATTGCGACAGGATTCATTCCTCCGTTACCGCTGATCGTTGTTTAAATCATGATGTGTTATACCCGTTGTTTAAATTCTGATTTTAATTGACTATCCAGCACCCAACAGCCATTCTTTGGCATCCGTATGCAGTGCTCTTGTTCTTTTTATTGAAGTTATTTAAGAAACAGTTTTGGGAAAAAAAAAAAAAACTGGCTATGGTCTACTCAAATATTCAGGTGAACGGACCATCTTTGTCCTCTTGTTTTTGTTAATGATCGAAACCTAGGTCTACTTTGCTTGCATTAAATAGACCTCTGTTCATTTTATCTTTTATTTAGCTCACCTGAGCGCAACATGCTCAAGGGGAGCTTCTAGATTCGTCCTGTGTCCGTCGTGCCTCTTCCATTGTTCGTCATCCATCATCAAAAATTTCTTTTAACATCTTCTCCTCCGAAACTGCTGTGCCGATTTGGACCAAACTTGGCTGGAATGTTTCTTGGGAGGTCCTCTTAAAAATTGTCGACAGAATTTGATTCTATAAAAATCTCTCGTTGTCATGGCAACCAAATGGAATTTTTTAAATCTCTTCTGAAACCGCTGGTCAGATTTTGATGTAATTTCACAGAAATGCTCCTTTGGTAACCCTTTTCAAAAACGTTTGTGAAGTTTTGATCCGATGAAAAACATGGCTATGGGGTGGGGGAAGGGGCGGGGGCGGAAAGGGCTCTTTGATTTCTCTAGATAAATGTGCACAGTTCCACTTTTACGAACCGATGAAGCAAATATACCCCCTTCTTAAAAAATAGTTACCTCCCCCCCCCCGAAAAAAAAAAAAAAAAAAAGCCCCCCTCCCCCCCCCCCCCCCCCCCCGATAATGCCTCCTACGGGACTGGAACTACCCCCTCTTCTTCAAAACACAATGACACGTTTATTGCCTTTTGTATGCAAAATAGGGTTTACCATCGGTTTGTTGTAACATGTATTTCGTAAGAAATACTATGATAAGGAATACAGAGTTTGTTCGTTAGATCGTATTGCTCAAAGCCGTTTTCAATAATATTGCAGTTATATCATGGTAGTCTGTACTAAACAGCCTCTTTCTTCTGCTAATCGTCCTACAATACCCTGTAGATTGAAAGTTCATGTCCATATCCATAGACATTTTTCAGTACTTTGATTTCCTCTCTAAGCGTAACGATAGGGAAAACTATTATATAAACCCGTCAAAAGTATGCAGTATTAAAACTTTGCTTGGTACGTACATAACTTAGGACGAACAAGTCCAGGGACGAAAAGCCCGTGACTTGACAATCTGTATACAATGACAACCAAGTAAACCGAACAAACCTATTTCGTTTTCTCGAAATAGCATTTCGTTTTCTAGAAATAGCATTTCGTTTTAACGATTTAGCATTTCGTTTTCTCGAAATAGCATTTCGTTTTAACGATTTAGCATTTCGTTTTTTCGAAATAAAAAATGTGTAGAGCATGACACCTACCGGGCTCCGTAGTATAGGGATGATTTTTTTTTTTTGTATTTTTATAAAATTTTCGCCCCAACATCTTAAGAGTCACCTTTAAGTACTTCGACTGGATTTTTCCTCAATATATGAATAATCATTAAAACAGTGCAATTATTTCAACGGTTGCTTATAGGTCACAGTGATAACTTTCAAAGCGAAATGCATGTATTTTTATTTTGTAACGATGAACTACAGGTCAAATTAAGTTAAACAAGAGCGGCAAATTGTAGTAAGATACGCCCGTCCCACTGCTAGTTGTCGAGGGGGGATAGTAATCGTAAAGGGCAGGTAGAGGAAAAAAGTACTGCAGCAGAAATCATAAAAAGTAATTGAAATAATTCCAAAAGGGCATTAGGTAAGGTTACGGTTCCAGTGCATTGCACTTTTCATACTTGCAACAAATATGTTTACCAAATCTCAAGTCAAGCAAGACATACTGTAAAATGAAGATCAAAGTGAAATTACTCAAAATTTGTGCTAGGAAGAGTTATGGTTCTTATGCACTGTACTCCATTATTTTTCAACAATCATGCATACCAAATTTGAAGTTCAGACAAAAAATGACAAAGTTATATTCCGGACAAGCAGAAAATGTTGAAGAATTGATGATCAAAGGAAATAACTCAAAGACAGAACGAGCTAGGTAGAGTTATTGTTCTTTCGCAATGTACTCTGTAATATTGCAACAGACATGCATACCAAGTTTGAAGTTGTTATGACTGGAAATGACAAGGTTATATTCTTGACAAGCACTAAATGCTGTAAAAATGACGATCAAAGGGAATTAACTCAAAATCAGCACAAGGTACTGCACTCCCAAATGTTGCAACAAATACATAATCATACAATATTTCAAGTCATTCCTACTAAGATGACAAAATGGTGCTCCAGACAAACACAAATATCAAGTTTCAAGTCAATCGGACCAGAGATGACAAAGTTATGCTCCGAACAAGCAGAAATTGCTGTAAAAATGGCAATCAAAGGGAAATAACTCAGAGACATTACTATGTAGAGTTATGAATCCTTTGCACTGCACACTGTATTATTGCAACAAACACAAATGCCAAGTTTCAAGTCAATCGGACCAGAGATGACAAAGTTATGCTTCTGACAAGCAGAAAATGCTGTAAAAATGATAAAAGGGAAATAACTCAGACAGCATAAGATGGAGTTATGGTTCTTTCGTACTGCACTCCATATTATTGCATCAAACACAACTGCCAAGTTTCAAGTCAATCGAACCAGAGACAAAGTTATGCTCCGGACAAAGAACTGGACGCCACCCGCACGCCCATACACCATGGGTGATCTCATAATATGTCCCATCTTTGACGGACGTATAAAAAAGTGATAAAAGGAGAAAACGCTGGTACACAGTAACCAGTGGTATCCATCGCGTTTAAATCTCACTGCTGACCAGTATTTCGAAGATGGCTATGTGAGAAAGCAGCCAGTAGTTTGGAGAAAAAAATTCTGTGGGGCACTGGTAAAAGAGAATCCATAAAAGCAAGGATAGGTACACTGGCCGCTGCTATATAACTGAATAGTGTTGAAAACGGCATTAAACAGGAAACAATCAATGGATCAATCACCCTTTTTTTCGCCAACTTTTGTCTTTATGAAAAAACAGCCACAAAGGGAAAATTACCCAAAATAAGAGAATTATTCATGGGTTTCTATATTTGTGATAACCTTCCGAACGACCTCGTTTTGAGTTTCACTTACATCCCATTATGCGTCATGTATACCATAGATCTCTTTCCAGTAGATAACTCTTGAAAGATGAGAAGTGGTTAACTCTTGGCCAAACAGCCCTGAGTTTTAACGACCCTAAATAAGAAGGCTTTTGAAAACATTGTAGGAAAAGGAGGAAATGCTGGTAAACAGCATTTTCTCCTTTTTCAACAATGTTTACCACTTTTCAAAGAAAAAATTTCAGTGATTGGGACCGATTCAATTTGTGGTTTTGCAAATGCTTTCAATTTGGAAAAGTAGATTTTTTTTTGTCCCATGGTAAAGAGTTAATTTGCATCTGTTTCTATATTCGGATAGGTCTTATCAAACAGTTTTGATACACGCTGATTTCGTGACTAGCCACATGTAGTTTAAAATCTTTTCGCTACAAATTATGAGAACGAAATCGACCAGATCTATGTCTATTTCTTACGCTGTAAAGTACACTTTCACTGCAATTGAATAAGATTTAGGCATATATTTCAGCATCTGGCATAAAAAGCTGTCGATCCAAGATAAGAATACATGTCCTATGCAGTTTAATCTTGATTTATGTTCACTCATACTGCAAGAGTAATTCCATTGTTCCCAAATTAATTCATTACTAAAAGATAATATTTTAGGCTTGTCCAAATCGAAAGCATCTGAACACGACAAATTAAAGTGACTGAAATTTTGAAATATGTCTTGTGAAGAGTAGAAAACATTGTGGGAAAAGGAGAAAATGTTATTTACCAGCATTTTCTCCTTTTTCCACAATATTTTCAGACAGCTTCTTTCTCAGGGTCGTCAGAAGTAGGAATTGTGTGGTTATTGGTTAATCGAGTAAGTTAATACAATATATCTAATTCCTTTTCAGCTTGTAAGATTGAGTAGCGTATTAAGTCTGTGATTTCACAATTCTGAATTTTAACAAGAATAACGAAGAAGACTTTAGAAAATATTGTGAACAAAGGAGAATGCTGGTTACTAGTTTTAAAGACTCACGTGAAAGAGGCTTTTAAAAACACTGTTTGAAAAATGAGAAAATGATACCCACCACCGAGATCTACTTATCCTACGACGTTTTGTACATCTGTAAAGATAAATTCAGTTATTTGAGACACATATAAATTGTTATATCTGCAATAGAGCTCTAGTCCTTGGACAAGAAGAAATTTACCAGCATTACAAAGATTCTGCCGGGATCGGCCTGCACGGACTGTGCAGTCCGCACTAGCTGACCAAGGTCAAAACGTTTTGCTATTGGACACTTTTTTGCATGTCAAAGGACCATTGCATTTCGTGATTCACCCAGTTGTTATAAAGGTGGATCTTATGGGTCCATTCTAATGTGGTAACTTGGTAGCCTATAATACATCAAGGGTGTAAGACTTAAACCCCCTATACCAGAGCATTTAACCCTTTACCTGCTTATCGTGTCTCACTGAACTTTGCGGAAACTGCAGATCAAGATCAGACAGCACAACACGTGTAGTCTGATCTTGGATCTACACTGTCCAGTAAAGAGGTATTATTCCCTAAAATATAAACTTGAAATAACAATATTTTGGTTTTAACCACCGAATTGAAAATCTTATTTTAGTTATTCAGCAGGAAAAGGATTAAATTTGATCCATAAGAGCATACATGTGAAAATATTGTGACATAGGGAGAATGTGT
This sequence comes from Tridacna crocea, assembly GCA_943736015.1. Taxonomy (NCBI): domain Eukaryota; kingdom Metazoa; phylum Mollusca; class Bivalvia; order Cardiida; family Cardiidae; genus Tridacna; species Tridacna crocea. Next base: position 16,020,232 of record OX031065.1, read on the forward strand.
TACCTTCAACCGATTTCTCCTCTGGATGCCACCATGTTTTCAAAATCAACAAAAAAATATCACCTGGAGAGTTTAGGCAAAAATACATGTAGATCCAATCTACATAAATTTTATTTGACGAAAGCTTTTTACTCTTTACTGAACGACAAAGTTCTAGACCAATCCAGATTGAAAGCCTTTGCAGATGTTAAAATAAATGTGACCCCAAAACCGAACTTTGGTATGGGAAGGGCAGAAAACATTGTAGGAACAAGAGCGGCAAATTGTCACAAGATACGCCCGTCTTACCCTAAGTTGTAAAGCTGGGGCATAATAATCATAAAGGGGAGGTATAGAAAAATAGTAGTGCAGAATTTTTTGCCGTTGATTGAGGGTAATGGCAGTGTATTTGTGTTGAAATTTCATAACCCCAGCTAGTATAATATGGGAGATATGCATCATACAAAATTCAAGTTTGAAAAAAAAAAAACCAGCACCGGGCAATAACTAATAAATTAAGCAAGCAAGAGCTGAAATTTATATTCACAGCACTTCCCTTGATGGAATGTATCCATGCATGAAATTTCATATTCATAGCTAGTAAAGTTTTGAAGATATGCATAGGACAATGTTCAAGTATGAAAATAAACAAAGGGAAATAACTCTAAAAATAAGCAAGCACGAGTTATGGTTCATGTGCACTGCACTCCCCCTTGATGAGATCTATCCACCTACAAATTTCATAACCTAAGGTAGTATCGTTCTGGAGACATGCTCCGGAGAAAATTCAAGTATGAAAATGAACAAAGGGGAATAACTAAAAAAATTACAGAAGCAGGAGTTATGGTTCATGTGCACTGCACTTCCCCTGATGAGATCTATCCACGCATGAAATTTCATAACCATATCTAGTATAGTTTTGGAGATATGCTCCGGACAAAATTCAAGTATGAAATAAAGAAAGGGCAATAACTCAAAAATTAACCAAGCAAGAGTTATGCTTTATGTGCACTGCACTCCCCCTTGATGAGATCTATCCACCTATGAAATTTCATAACCATATCTAGAATAATTTTGGAGATATGGTCCGGATAAAATTCAAGTATAAAAATGAACAAAGAGCAATAACTCCAAAATTAATTTAGCAAGAGTTATGGTTCATGTGCACTGCACTCCCCCTTGATGAGATCTGTTCACCTATGAAATTTCATAACCATAGCTAGTACAGTTTTGGAGATATACTCCAGACAAAGAACTTGAAGCCGCCCACCCGCCAGTCCGCCTGCCACGGGTGATCCCATAGTACGTCCCGTCTTCGACAGCTGATGCATTTTTTCAGTAGACATTTGCAACATTTCGAATTATTTTCAACCAAAACAGTGCTCGTTTTTCAATTATAGAAAGAGACTTATGCCCACACTGACCCCAATAGTGCTCGGTGTACAATTATAGAAAAGAGACCTATGCACGCACTGACCCAAACAGTGCTCAGTATACAATTATAGCAAGGGACCTATGCACGCTATGATCCAAACAGTGCTCGATATACAATTACAGAAAAGAAACCTAGGCACACACTGACCCAAACCGTACTCGGTGTACAATTATAGAAAAGAGACCTATGCACACGCTGACCCAAACAGTGATCGGTATACAATTATAGAAAAGAGACCTATGCACACACTTACTCAAACAGTGCTCGGTATACAATTCTAGAAAAACTGTGATCGGTATATAATTGCAGAAAAGATACCTATGCACACCCTAGCCCAAACAGTGCTCGCTATATAATTATAGAAAAGAGAATTATGCACACACTGACTTAAACAGTGACCATAATACAATTATAGAAAAGAGACCTATGCACACAATGACCCAAACAGTGCTCGGTATACAATTATGGAAAAGAGACGTTAGCACACAATGACCCGATCAGTGCTCGGTAAAGAGTAATAGAAAAGATAATCATTCACACACTGACCCAAATAGAGTTCGGTATTCAATTTTAGAAAAGCGACCTACGCACACACTGATCCAAACAGTGCTTGGTATTCAATTATAGAAAAGAGAATTATGCACACACTGACTTAAACAGTGACCGGTATACAAATATAGAAATAGACCTATGCACACAATGACACAAACAGTGATCGGTATACAATTAAAGAAAAGAGACCTATGCACACACTGACCCAAACGGTATTCGGTATACAATCACAGAAAAAGAGACCTATGCACACAGGCCCACACAGTTCTCGGTATACTATTTTAGAAAAGATATTTATGCACATATTGACCCAGACAGTGCTCGGTATACAATGATAGAAAAGATAAATTTTATGAATACATTGACCCAAACAGTGATCAATATAGAATTATAGAAAAAAGAATTATGCAAACACTTAATCAAACATTGCTCGGTATTCAATTACGGAAAAGAGATCTATGTACAAACTGACCCAAACAGTGATCGCTATAATATTATAGAAAAGAGATAAATGCACACACTAACACAAACAGTGGTCGGTATACAATTAAAGAAAGGGGACCTATGCACACACTGACCCAAACAGTGCTTGGTATACAATTATAGAAAAGAGATCTATGCACGAACTAACACAAACAGTGCTCTGTATACATTTATAGAAAAGGGATCTATGCACATACTGACCCAATCAGTGCTCGTTATTCAATTATAGAAAAGAGAATTATGCACACACTGACTTAAACAGTGACCAGTATAGAATTCTAGAAAGAGACCTATGCACACACGGACCCAAACAGTGCTCAGTATACAATTATAGAAAAGAGACCTATGCACACACTGACCCAAACAGTGTTCGGTATACAATTACAGAAAAAGAGACTTATGCACACAGACCCACACAGTGCTCTGTATACAATTATAGAAAAGATGATTATACACACATTGACCCAAACAGTGCTCGGTATACAATTATGGAAAAGAGACTTAAGCACACACTGAGCCAAACAGTGATCGATATAGAATTATGGAAAAGAGAATTATGCACACAATGACCCAAACAGTGCTCGGTATGCAAGTATAGAAAAAAGACCTATGCACAAACTGACCCAAAAAGTGATCGGTATACAATTATAGAAAAGAGACTTATGCACACATTGACCCAAACAGTGTTCGATTATAGAAAAAAGACCTATGCACAAACTGACCCAAAAGATGATCGGTATATAATGATAGAAAAGAAAATTTTGCACACATTGACCCAAACAGTGTTCGGTATACAATCACAGAAAAAGAGACTTATGCACACAGACCCACACAGTGCTCTGTATACAATTATAGAAAAGATGATTATGCACACATTGACCCAAACAGTGCTCGGAATACAATTATGGAAAAGAGACTTATGCACACACTGAACCAAACAGTGATCGATATAGAATTATGGAAAAGAGAATTATGCACACAATGACCCAAACAGTGCTCGGTATGCAAGTATAGAAAAAAGACCTATGCACAAACTGACCCAAAAAGTGATCGGTATACAATTATAGAAAAGAGACTTATGCACACATTGACCCAAACAGTGTTCGATTATAGAAAAAAGACCTATGCACAAACTGACCCAAAAGGTGATCGGTATATAATGATAGAAAAGAACATTTTGCACACATTGACCCAAACAGTGTTCGGTATACAATCACAGAAAAAGAGACCTATGCACTCAGACCCACACAGTGCTCGGTATACGATGATAGAAAAGATAATTATGCATACATTGACCCAAGCAGTGCTCGGTATACAATTATAGAAAAGAGACTTATGCACACTCTGAACCAAACAGTTATCAATATAGAACTATAGAAAAGAGAATTATGTACACGCTGACCCAAACAATGTTCGGTATATTATAGAATTATAGAAAAGAAACTGACCCAAAAAGTGATCGGTATACAATTATAGAAAAGAGGCTTATACACACAATGACACAAGCAGTGCTCGGTATACAATTATAGAAAAGAGACCTATGCACACACTGACCAAAACAGTGCTCGGAATATAATTATAGAAAAGGGACCTTTGCACATACTGACCCAAACAGTGATCATTATACAACTATAGAAGAGACTTATGCACACAATGACACAAACAGTGCTCGGTATACAATTATAGAAAAGAGACCTATGCATGCTCACCCAAACAGTCCGCGGTATACAATTATAGAAAAGGGTATCTATGCACACGCTGACCCAAATAGTGCTCGGTATACAATTATAGAAAATATACCTATGCACACAGTGACACAAACAGTGTGCGGTATACAATTATAGAAAGATACGTATGCATTCTCACCCAAACAGTGTTCAGTATAAAATCAGCGACCAGACAGCAACTTTCCATTTTAGACTATTTTTTACATAAATACCTCAATATACGTATCTTTTTACATACATTAATGCACATCTCTATAAATCATAAAATTACGTACATGTTGGCCTACATTGATTATATTACCACTGCACGATGAAAAACTTAAATACCATAAGTTGTAACCTTGTTGGGGATTTTACTTTCTCGAAGAAAAATATGCATCGAGCAAAGGAGGGAGATAATCTTTTCAACAACTTTATTCATTCTACACGATAATGTGAAACTTAAAAAATATTTCCATACTGCAGTAGATCTCTTGGAAAAGATACTGACTACAGGTAGTTGCAGACTGGCAGCTTTATTTGCTCTTTACTGTGAAAAATTTACTAAGTTTGCAAATAAGTAGGAAAGTGCAGTACTCTGCAATCGTCCCATCAACATACAGGAAAAAAACAGCGGATAAATGCACCCAACTAATTCTCAGAAAACTAATTCTAGAGCGAAAACATCCTACCAGAGAGTCATATGACTGGGTATTCTCAACACTTAAAGAGACAATTTTTCAGAAACCCGGCATGGTATAAATACCATAAGAAGCATAGAATATCATATATTGAAACGCAGACCAATGTAGATTCAGATCGGACCGCCTCACAAACAGCACACAGTGTAGATTCAAGATCAGATCTGGTGTTTTGTGTGGTGTGATAAATGACACCATAAAGCAGCAACTGATACTGCATGCTTATTTGATTCGGAATCATCAATGCAAAATTACCCTATTTTTGCCACCCTGACGCTGATTTGATAATAATGTGTACAATGTATAATGGAACTCGAATTTCTAAGCGGTTTTGTCATCTTTTCATTTAATCAATGAACACTGAACTATTTAACACACCGAAACACAGTCATTTGATTTCACTGTCGTACAGCCACTATGAAGACAAACGCAAAATCCTTTTTCATATAAAATATCCTCTGTCCTCTTAAACTTCTTGTAAAACAGAATGGAACCGGAGAAAAAATCCAAAATTTCTGTCATAACAGCCAAGAAATATCGTGTTTTCTCAACTTACCGTGCCGCACGTTATCTGATATAAACTTCGAATGAGTTGGATTACAACAAAAACTGAGGTAAACGTCGCCACTTTACACGAGACCCAATTTAGACTTAGTATTTTACTTTATTAAACTCCTTTTTAGCTCACCTGAGCACGAAGTGCTCAGAGTGAGCTATTGTGATCACTCACCGTCCGTCGTCCGTCCGTCGTCCGTCCGTCCGTCGTCCGTTCACATTTTCTTGTTTACACTCTAGCATCTACAAATATTAACTAATCAGCACCAAACTTGGTCAAAGTGTGTATGACCATAAGATCTCGTATGAGGACGATTATGGGTCAAATCGGACTAGAACATCTGGAGTTATTAGCCCTTGAATTAAGAAAATTGCTATATTTCACTTTGTTTACACTCAAGCATCTACAAATATCAACCAATTAGCACCAAACTTTGTCGAAATATATATGATCATAAGATCTCGGATGAGTTTGATTATGGGTCTCATCGGACAAGAACGACCGGAGTTATTTTCCCTTGAATTAAGAAAATTGCTATGTTTGACTTTGTTTTCACTTTAGCATCTACAATTTTTAACGAATCAACACTAAACTTTGTCGAAATATACATGACCATAAGATCTCGTATGAGTTCGATTATGGGACAAATCGGACCAGAACATCTGGAGTTATTTGCCCTTGAATTAAGAAAATAGCTATATTTCACTTTGTTTACACTCTAGCATCTACAAATATCAACCAATTAGCACCAAACTTTGTCAAAATATATATGATCATAAGATCTCGTATGAGTTTGATGATGGGTCTCATCGGACCAGAACAACCGGAGTTATTTGCCCTTGAATTAGAAAAATCGCTATATTTGACTTTGTTTTCACTTTAGCATCTACAATTATTAACCAATCCACACCAGACTTGGACAAAATATACATGACCATAAGATCTCGGATGAGTTTGATTATTGGTGTATTCAGACCAGAACAACTGGAGTTATTGGCCCTTGAATTAAACAAATTGCTGTATTTCACTTTGTTTACACTCTAGCATCTACAAATATCAACCAATTAGTTCCAAACTTGGTCACAACATATATGACTCTAAGATCTCAGATGAGTCCGATTATGGGTGACCAGAACAACGGGAGTTATTTGCCCTTGAATTAGAAAGTTTTTTTTTAGAATAGTTCTTAGGCTGGAGCATAACTTTGTCATTTCCAGTCCAATTTACTTGAAACTTGGCATTTGTGTTTATTGCAATAAAACAGAGTGCAGTGTGAAAGAGCCATAACTCTACTTCATATTGTCTATAAGTTAATTCCCTTTGATTGAAATTTTTACAGCATTTTCTGCTTGTCTGGAATATAACTTTGTCATCTACAGCCTGAACATCGTCAAATTTGATATGCATGATTGTTGAAAAATTATGGACTGCACTGCACAAGAACCATAACTTTCTAGCAGAAATTTTGAGTTATTCCCCCTTCATTTTTATAGCATTTCTTGCTTTTAAACTTTGTCATCTTAAGGAGGAATGACTTGATATTTGGTAGGCTTATTTGTTGCAGTATTTGGAAGTGCAGTGCCTAAGAACTGTAACTGTACCTTGTGCTGTCTTTAAGTTATTTCCCTTTGAATGTCATTTTTACAGCATTTAGTGCCTGCCCTGAATATAACTGTTATCTTAAGTCAGAACGACTTCAAACTTGGTATTCATGTTTTTTGCAATATTACAGAGTACAGTGCACAAGAACAATAACTCTACGTAGCAGGAATTTTGGGTAATTCCACTTTGATCTTCATTTTTACAGTATTTTTTGCTTGAATGGAATGGAACTTCAAAGTCTCAAGTTAGATTGCAACAATTTGCTGCTCCTGTTTCATTATCATTTGGCCTTGAACCTTGTTATTTGGTATATATCTTTAGTTTAGACCTGTGCTGCTTGGTACTCAGGTGAGCGATATAGGACCATCATGGTCCTCTTGTTTGCTCTTCTCTTTCAAAAACCATTACATCAACAACCTGAGTAGGTCATTTACAATCTGGAAAGCCTTTCTACCATGGAGCATTTTAAAAATCCTCTCTGAAACTAGAAGGCGTAGAGCTTTAATATTTGGTATATGGCATCTCCTGGTGGACCTCTACCAAGTTTGTTTAAATTATGCCCCTGGGGTCAAAGCTGGCCCCGGCCCGGGTGTCACAAGTTCGAGTATAGAAACAAAGAAGGAAAACTTTAAAAATCTTCTCCTCTGAAACTTGAAGGCGTAGAGCTTTGATATTTTGTATGTAGCATCTCCTAATGGACCTCTACCAAGTTTGTTCAAATTATGGCCCTGGGCCAAAACTGGCCCCAACCCGGGGATCACAAGTTTGAGCATAGGAACAAAGAAAGAAAAGTTTAAAAACTTCTTCTCTGAAACTAGAGGGCGTACAGCTTTGATATTTGGTCTGTTGTATCTCCTAGTGGACCTCTACCAAATTTTTAAATGATGCACCTGGGGTCAAAACAGGCCCTACCCCGGGAATCACAAGTTTGAGCATAGGAACAAAGAAGGAAAACTTTAAAAATCTTCTCTTCTGAAACTAGATGGCGTAGGGCTTTGATATTTGGTATGTAGCATTTCCTCGTGGACCTCTACCAAGTGTGTTCAAATGATGCCACTAGGGTAAAAACTGGCCCCGCCCTGGGGGACACAAGTCTGAGCATGGAACATAACAGGAAAACTTTAAAAAATCTTCTCCTCTGAAACCTGAAGGCGTAGAACTTTGATATTTGGTATGTAGCATATCCTAGAAGACCTCTACCAAGTTGTCACAGGATGCCCCTGGGGTCAAAACTGGCCCCACCCCAGGGGTAACAAGTTCGAACATAGGAACAAAGAATGAAAACTTTAATATTCTTCTTCTCAAAAATTAAAACGCACAGAGCTTTGATATTTGATATGTAGCATCTCCTAGTGAACCCCTAACAAGTTTGTTGATATGATGTCATTGGGGTCAAAACTGGCCCAGCCCCGGGGTTCATAAGTTCGAACACAGGAACAAAGAAGGAAAGCTTTAAAATTTTTCTTCTCTGAAAATTGATGGTGTAGAGTTGTGATATTTGGTATATAATATTTTCTAGTGAACCTCTACCAAGTATGTTCATATGATGCCCTTGGAGTCAAAACTGGCCCTGCCCCGGGGGTCACAGGTTCGAACATAGCAACAAAGAAGGAAAACTTTAAGAGATCTTCTTCTCTGAAAATTGAAGGTGCAGAGCTTTAATATTTGGTATGCAGAATCTTCTGGTAGACCTCTACCAAGTTCGGTCATATGATGTCCCTGGCGTCAAAACTGGCCCTGTCCGAGAGGTCAAAGGTTGGAACATAGGAACAAAGAAGGTGTAGAGCTTTCTTATTTGGTATGTAGCATCTTTGAGTGGACCTCTATCAACTTTGTTCCAAGGATGTTGCTTTGGTCAAAACTGGCCCACCCCCGGGGACCAAAAGTTCGAACAAAGGACAAAGAAGGAAAATTTAGAATTCTTCTTTGAAACTGGAAGGTGTAGAGCTTTGATATTTGATTGCCCTATGTCCAGTGTCTGTCGTCCGTCGTCCATCGTCAGTCGTCCATCAACAATTTGCTTAAACATCTTCTCCTAAACCACTGGGTTAATCTTGATGAAACTTGGCAGGGATGCTCCTTGGGTTAAAGCTTTACCAAAGTTGTACAAAAAATTGAATTTCACTCATAAGCTTTAGTCTAAGGTGAGCGTTCCAGGGCCAATGGCCCTCTTGTATAAATCTACACAAATACTTGTATTTAAACTACAGGTAATACTGATTTTTGATAAAATGCTTAAGCATGCATATAAGTGGGCTAGTTTCCTAAAATGTCTTTGTTCTAGTTGGCTATTATCCAGTGGGCTATTGTCCTTAATTCCTAATGGGCTTTTGTCTCAGTGGGCTATTGTCCAACATTCACACAAGGTTTCTATAAGTTAACTAGTGAAATCTAGAACAGAAATTTCAAGTTAGCGGAAATTGTCTCCATTTCAGGGAATTTGAAATGATCTATTAAAAAAGAAATACAGATCTTTGTAAGAAGAAATATAGAGAGGGCAAAGGAAAATGGTGACAGAGCAAGTTTGTCATTATAAATGCTGGTAACCTGCATTTTCTCCTATTTCCACAATGTTTTCTGCTCTACCAAGGACAAATTGTGCCATTTTTGTCATCTTAAATTTGTCATCTGCAACTGCTTTGAATTTAGACAAGTTATTTTTTTTTTTGTTTGGTAAAGAGTTAACAGAACATTCCAATACTAAAAAATTGTGAGACAGTCTTGAGTTATTGAATATGGATCGACGTGTACATGTATCAATTCTGTTTAGTACAGTGTATGCCTGGGTAAGGGATGAGGGTTAACATTAAATAAAGAGTTAAAGCTGTTGATCCCAGGCTTTAGGCTTGAATTGTGGGCGATATAACGTTTCCCGTGATAATGTCAGAAAGATAATCACGTAATTTCAAAACCTGATCAACCCTTCACAAACCAATGCCGAATTTATACAATCCTTCAAGAAAAGATATTTGAAAGGATTGTGGGAAAGGGATAGAATGCCTATGGCCGCCTATTTTTTTATCAGTTTTACACAGTGGTACTCTCTACCCTATCAAAGATAGAAATCAGTATTTTAGCAACTTTTCATTTGTCGTCAGCATATGCCTTCAATTTGGGCACGTGCAAAACATTGTTGTCTGGTAAGGAGTTAACGGAAATTTGGAATACTGAACAATTGTGAGACGCTCTGAGGTTTTGAATATGGATCGACTCATACATAATATATCAATAAAACTTTCTAGTACAATGTATACCTGGATGGAGGTACTTTTGAGTTTGGAAAGTATAAAACTTGGACTGCTCCGAATTCAAGGACTTTGCAGAATACACTTTGGGTTTTTTTTTAGTCCACTTGTCCACCTTCCTTTGATGTGCATTTGGGATTCTTATTCATTGCTTATTGTGACTTTTATTCCGCCCGACGCGATACTGATATGCTTCGCAGATAATGTGATCGGCCGGTATAATGCATAGAAATGACCCTCCCCTACAAAATGACCGGGGTCATTATTTTACGAAGAGAAATGACCCCAAAAGTCATTTCACTATGTAGAGGAATGACCCGAATCATTATTCTACGTAGAGAAATGAACCCAGAGGGTCATTTCTCTACGTAGAAAAATGATCCGGGTCATTCCTGTACGTAGAGAAATGACTCATGGGTCATTCCTCTTCGTAGAGAAGTTACCCATGAGTAATTTTGTAGGGGTGGGTCATTTCTCTGCATTACACCGGCATGCGCGTGCGGTCCGACCTCCATTCACTATCTCTGTTTTTGGTTTGATGTACGTTAAAGTTTCATTAACTGTTTGTTTATACCCCTTGCTTTGCTACACAGATCCATTTTTTACAAGCTTTTGCGGACAGTGTGTGCTATGTATCGGACTGCATGTGCGTGCGGGCTGACATGTGTTCATGTACTTGTTTTCATTTTCTTCAGTTTATGTCTTTATATGCAAATAAGTTCCATTCACAGACAGTTACATCCATAGTTTTACCATACAGATCCATTGAGAAATATTTAGAGGACAGGGCGTGCCGTGTTCAGCCTAGTTTATCTAAGCAGTCTGACCCTGTTTGACCTCCCGTTTTAGGTCTGCTTGAAATCCATCCCTTTTCTTAAAATTATACTTTGACATAAAGATTGGTGCTAAAACTTTAACATTTTTACCTTGCAATCTGAGCCATGATCGGCCTGTATGTAGATGCAATCTGATCTAGGTTTAATTTCTCCGATTATAACTTAGGTGCATTTGAGTTCCATTTACCGTTATCTTATCACTTATTCTGCTACGAAGAGTTTCTTTACAGACAAGGTGGCTCATGGTTGGCCTGCATATGAGTGCAGTTTGATTTTGTATCACTGTCTTTGTATTTGCTTATGTATATGAGTGCCATCTACCGCCACCTTTACTCTGATATTTAGAGCTATATTTTTTTTCTGAAAGTATGGGCTATGATTGGCTTGCATGTCGGTGCAGTCTGACCTCAATTCACTTCTTCCGTCCGTCCGTCCGTGTGTCCGTCCCGGCAAATATCTCCAATACCATTGGATGGAATTTCGTGAAACTTTATACATGTGTACAATAACCCATTCTGCCAAGAAAGTGTTTTTGTTTTTTTGATTCGATGCAAAATGGTTGACTGAGAGCGATTTTAAGTTTCACTTAATTACACTAAAGTACACTTTTGATGTTTGGAGTCTTTTCTTCAAAACTATACAAAGTTTTTACATTGAACTTGACACATCTGTCAACCTCCATTTGGAAATGCAGGAAAAAACGTTTCACCTAGATTGACCATGCAATACCAGTTATATGCCCTTGTTTTTGTGATAAAGTGACATGGAAAAAAGAAGCTCAATGTTATATTTCAATCCATTTCTTGTGAAGGCAACTCCTCCCACATTTCTTGACGAAATTGAATAGAATTTTCACAGAATATTTCTCGTTATGTGACCTATTGCATATTGTCAACATTTTCCGATATGTAGCTGCGTCATAAAAAAAGGGGGCTTCATGTTTTATTTAATTTTATTTCTTGTTAACGCAAGTCTTCCCATATTTCTTGACAAAATTGAATAGAATTTTCAAAGAATGTTACTCATCATCTGACCTATGACAGATTATCAAGGTTTTGCGACTTGTAACTGCGTCATGAAAAAAGGGGGCTTCATGTTTTATTTCATTCTATTTCTTGTGAAGGCAACTCCTCCCACATTTCTTGGCAGATTTGGATGGAATTTTCACATTTTCACGTGACTTAACGCAACGCCTCCCACGTTTCTCGGCAGATTTAGTTGGAATTTTCACATGATCATGTGACCTACGGCATATTATCAAGGTTTTGGAATTTGTAGCTGCATCATGGAATAAGAGGGCTTCATGTTATAATTTCATTTTTCACCAGTATCTTTTTAATTACTGGACATATCTCAACTGATTTGGGTGAGATTTTCACAGATCATGCGACCTAGCGCATGTTGTCAGGGTTTTGCAATCTACCACTGTATCATGGAAAGAGAGGGCTTCATGTCAAATTTAATCTTTTATCAATGTATCTCCAACTTTTGCACATAGTTTCATAGAACTTCATATTTTTATTGGTTGATCAAAGCCAGTGACCAATGGGTCCATGTATCAGTCTGTTCGTAAACCTTTTAGATCACAACTAAGAGACCTTGAGCCACTAATAGGTCCCCCCGGGGGGGGGGGATTTTCGGCACTATTATTTTCTGAAACCCCAAAGTCTCCTATGCACTTTGTCAAAGTCTGCCACCTGGCGAGCGGGGCTTTTGCGAGTTAAAGAGGTCAAAAGTAATCGAGTTCACTGTTGCATATGAGATATCAATAAATAGTAGTTCAGGTTAAATTTTCATTTTCTATATTTAATATGTCAGAAACATGTTCAGATGGTTTATACACTCATATCTAATGCCAAAATAGCTGTTTTATAGAAAAAAGAAGCAATTTCGGTAAAATCAAAGTACTGACAGAAGTGTTCTTGGTCGAGTAAAATGGCTGGTACTTAAAAACATATCCGTTGTTTACGAAATTAGCAATTATGATATTACTCGTTGAAACAGAATAGATTCCATGACAAACATTGTGCCTTACCATTATAATTTATTCTATCTATCCTGTCAGCAGGAGGAAGTCAGAGTATTAATGAAGACAAGTGTTGAGTTTTTTTTTTTTTTTCAAAATCTAATGACATTTGCTGGAATTAAAGATATTTCTTGCTGTTAACTCATTGACTTCAGGATTGTATGTATCACTTCTATAATCAACACGATGGTTGTACTGTGTTAACCCAGTGAATAAAATTGTGTAGACCTTTTTCTTAATGGCCCCCTTCATAGAATTGAAACTAATACGAAATTGCTTTTCACTGAAATGATACAAAATATTCCATGCTACATGCAAGTCTTTTCACTATTACCCATGGACCACATTCATGCAGTCAGCATTGTTATTGTCCTCCTAATTGCATGGTTAGAATAGATTTCACATTGTTAACTAAATTCATTGAGCACTGTGATTTATACTCTTTATTATTTTATACACATATTACATGTCTATGATATAGGGAAAAACCCAGTAAACATAATGAAAATTCAACAAAGTTTCTTTTCTGTTTACAATATGACAGGTATACCAAATTTGAAGTCGTTCTGACTTGAGATAACAAAGTTATATTCTGGACAGGCACTAAATACGAAATGAAAGAGTGTGTTTATTGTGCAATATGAACGAGGTAGAGGACGAATTTCATTTTATGTTTTTCTGTCCAAAGTATAGTATTTTAGGCAGGCAGTACATAGATGGTTTCTATTTTAGAAGTCCAAGCATGTATAAGTTGGTTGAACTTTTCACCAAACAAGAAAAAAGAACAATTTCAAATGTAGCACAATATATCGAATCTGCATTATCAGTGCGATTTCATTTTCTGTACAACTAATGGTTATATCATCATTGTGTTGGTATATTATAAGCTTTTTATTAACATATTATTCATCATATTTTCCAAATTAAGTGAAATTCCTTTTGTATGTTATCCTCACTTATAAGCAGTTTTTTTTTTTGTTTTTTTTTTTTTTTTTTTTTTTTTTGGGGGGGGGGGATAGAGAGAGAGAGAGAAAGAGAGAGAGAGAGAGAGGGAGAGAGAGAGAGAGAGAAGTAGAGAAATTGTCACGTGATAGAGAGAGGGAGTGAGTGAGAGAGGCCTTGACAAACGCTTTGTTATATAAGTTATGTAATATTTGACTATGTACGCTTGTACTTGTCCAATAAAATATATGTTCTGTTCTGTTCACTAAATGCCGTAAAAATGACATTCAAAGGGAAATAAGCAATTTCGTTGAAATGATATCCCCCGCCGAAAAAGATCTTTTTGATACAAACATATAAGAGTGTCTGTGCGTATATAACAAAATATATCTCTTTCTTTTTAACTTACATTTTGATCAAATGCATTCAAATGGAACAACTTATTCATAATTTTTGATACAATGTTAGATATAGACAAAAACCATGTAGAATTGTAATTTTTCACCACTTTATTTTTCCTGTCGTGCTTATCACTGTTTGACTCTATAGTAATATTTTTAGATGTTTGGTCTTAGCCACAGAGGAGAGAGGGGCAGTTAGAGAACAGCCATAAACAATAACACAGTGACATCATTGTAAAACATTGTTTTGTTGGAGTAATTTCATTCCCATTTATATGCAGTAATGACTATATGTACATAATTAACACTAAAACACCCAGGGTTACCCGATGTAGGACACTCGGAGGGTACAGGAACTCGGAGGTAAACAAAGCTAGTCACGGTAGAGTAGGCTCGATCTTTATCGTGGTTTATTTTTAAAAGACAAAGCTTTTCGAATATTAAATAATCCTATGTGTTAAGTTTTGAAGCCAAATGATCTATAACCGTTGTTGCTGTAAGCTTACAGGCCATTTTACAATGAAAAAATTCATCTAAACTGGAAATTTTACTATTTTGAAAATCAATTTCAGCTCTTACCGTCTCATTGTAGGTCAAGGGGTGATTTATCACAATACTTCTATTAGTGTCTTTTTTAAGGATCTAACACATTTTCAGTCTCCAGTATGTAAAAAATCACGTGTTTTAAACCAGATGAAAGTGGGAGGTATCGAATTTTTGGGTATGGCAATTCTCGGAGGTATGATATGGTTAACTCAGAGTATCATCATATTCATGATATGGGTGAACTAACTGGATCCATTTAGTGAAGAAGGTGCTCGTTTGTCTCTGAACGTCACCAGGCTTTAATTTTTTACGAAATAGTGTCCTGTTTATTAAAAGCCTCTGAAAATATACTTTGTAATACAACCTTTAAGCAAATATCTCGTCAATATATTGACGAAATTTCAATTTTACTTCCAAAAGTAATAGAAAGTCTTGAAGAGTTAGGTCACGTGGATTCTTATCTTAAGTACAATGAATTCCTTGCCTCTAGTAAATTGCCCTTCGATAATATTTGCTATTTACTCTTCCTTGATGTTGTTGAATGGTTTTCAACAGAGAATACATCAAAAACTCCCTCAGACAGTGCAGTTTTGGAACATAGGAAGTCAGCTTGTTCATGAAAGAATGTTTGCATAAGAGTTTTGAAAGTCTTTTCAAGTCAGATATAAATGAAGATACTGTCAATAAGATATTTTTCTCCCTTTCAACGGACAAACGTTTACAATTAAAATTCTCTATCGGACGTTTTATTCACAGTGAAGCTTTCTTTCCGAGCTACCACCGTTATTAAGCGACCAGCACTAAATTTCCCCATTCAAAAGCATAAAACTCTTAACTACTTAGAAGGTTGTCCAGGAAAAACATGTCGAACCCGCGTGACCTTGACCTTGACATTGGGCCTACGTGAAAAAAATGTTTCAATTGTCACATCTACTCATGATTGAGAAGAATTGTGCAAATTTATATTGAAATCCATCTAAAATTGTAGGAGTTATGGTCCAGACAAAAATTTGACCTTCAAGTGTGACCTTGATCTTGGGTCTACCTGAACGAATGTTTCAAATGGCACATCGACACGTAATGGAGAACAATTGTGTCAGATTCTGTTGAAATCCATCCACTATTGTAGAAGTTATGGTTCGGGCGGACGGACGCACGCAAATACACCGAGCTGTCATTGTCACAAATATGTCTCGCTCACCGCAAGCGGGCTCGACAAAAACTGTTGTCGCTGAAAAATCCTTTTATAAGAAGCTTCAACCTATGTTTGGGTACTCACTATAATCGTCTCATTAAGATGATTTTCATAGGTACCAATAACACAGGACTTGGTTGAATCTCGTGTAAAAATTTATCAATGGAAACCAGATTTGAACCTCTTACAAGGACAAACTAGTACAAACATACATTACAAAAAGACGTCTATGCAATATACAACGATTTTACAGCTCTAAAAGTGACAATTTTTCAGTTGATTTTTTATCCACAAATGAAGTTTCATCGTGTAGACTAGAACAGCCTCTACGAGCGGATCTAACAGGTACACAAAGCCGTAAGAAAGAGCAAAAATATGAAATAGTAATGTATATACATTACAGTTTAATAAAGGTGGGATGCGAGGCTGTCTACTTAAAAGAAAAAAAACTATCCTGTCGGTTACTCATCTACTTTCATTGCATACATTGAAAACTAACCTTCCGTTAATACCTTCCTCTGCCTACCTACCGACACATTCATATAATCTCACATTAACATTTTCAAAAACAATCAGCTCCTCGAAAAGTTAAAACCTCCGAGTTCCCAAACCCATACCTCCGAGTCACAAAATTACATTTATAAATTACTCCGAGAATTCAAGTATCAAATTTTGTGATACGCCGTTAATGTTTTTATGCATATAGATTTTATCCTTACACATGAGTGCGCGATGATATCTAAGATCTGTAGTAAAATAACTGAATTTTGATTTAAAGATGGCAGTTTGTTGCTAAAATAGTACATTCGTTCAATATTAACCAGTAAATACGAAAAGTCTCGCTGCATTAACATAATTCCGAGTTTGAAATAGTATATTATCTTTATGTGACCACATAATAAGAAACGATGTTCATAAACTGTTTCATTATTATGTTGGCCAATAACCTACAAGACCAATAATATCCGATGTTACTTTGACATAATAATATAAATTTATAAAATATATAATTCAGACGCTGGTCTACCGTGACTGTCTTCGTTTACCTCTGAGTTCCTGTACCCTCCGAGTGTCATATATCGGGTAACCCCAGGGCTCGTATTCACCAACCATTCTTGGGAATATTCTTAGTCTTATTCTCCAAGGTTTTCCAAATTTGTAAGTAACACAACTTCTGATTGGCTAAACCATTCGGTTTAGCCAATCAGAAGTTGTGTTACTTACAAATGTAGAAAATTCTGGAGAATAAGACCAAGAACGTTCTTAAGAATGGTTGGTGAATACAGGCCCGGGTGTCAAACATAAGAAACAAACATGTTAATCTTATGTTTTACAATGATATCAGCCTTAAGGCCATAGAAATTGAATTATTTGCGTATGTACACGGTGATTCATAATATCCGATACAATTTCAGCTTATGATATTTTCTTTCTGCCAGCACATACCTTGTAATGATTTATGTTTCAATTCAATTCTCTACAATGATTACAGTCTTAGTTGGTGTACAATTTTCGAGGCCCAGTAAAGGCCAACATAACAAAACAGGTGTCATAGTAAATTTAGATCTAAATCATAACACTTAAGAGTATAGAAACTGTTTTGACGGTTTATTAATGTGTGATCAGGCCATAATTATGTTAGTCCTTAGAAAAAAAAAGTTTTAAATGTGGGTATTTAGGTTTTTCACATCTCACCAAATTAAAAAATGTATATATCACTGAAATTTATATGAAAAAACAATACAAATCATCAATAATTAAGAATCATAAATTTACACAAAAAAAATTTTTGGTGGTATTCCCCTAAAGGGCTAGGTAGCCTCTTAAGCTATTTTTAGATTTCGCGCCAAAAAAAAGCATTGTGGGAATGTTGTTAAGTGCTTGGCATGTGACTAATGACGCTTAAATTCCATAACATAACAAACATGAAATTATTTTCCATAATGTCTTCTTCGGAAACTATGTTTGAAGCTTCGTCTGTGTATTTTCGGTGTGTAAATGAGCGAGTTGCTCATGTTAAAATAGACCATGTTTCCCGTCGGTGTCATCCTGGGCTGTGGTAAATCTCTAATTTCTCATGTTGTGGGATTGTTTTCGACCACTGGGTTTTTATGTATAGAAATTATAAGGATTGCGGAGTATAAGAATGATTTTTTTTTTATTTTTGTAAAGTTTTCGTCCCAAATTCTGAAGGGCCACCTTTAAAATCAGGCAAGAAGTAAACAAGATGCAGCTACCTGGTAGGTTTTAGTCTAGTTTTGAAATTAATTTCTCTGTCAGCGACTTACACTTGGACCAACCGTACTATTACACTTATTAACTTGAAATTGACAAGACAAGTTTTTGCCAGCTTTACAGAGAAATTGAGATTCAAGATATTTGGTTCCAACATGATGAGGCTATTCGTCGAGAGATGAGAAAAATCTCCGTGCACCAGTGATAGCAAACTTTCAGAAGGGGCTTGGCCTTATGAAAGCTTAGAATTGACGTCATATAGAGCATATCATTTAAATATTGTGAAAAAGTTTAATCTTTTTTGTTTAACATGTAAGTACTTTAGTACATAACATTGTGTATCAAACAAAACTGTAATTATTGCAGAGTATTGTGATATTAATTAAAACAAGGGATGTGCTGGCAGAAAAATATACTCAAGATTGAAACTGTATCAAATATTATGAATCACCCTGTATATACCGTTATAAAATCTTCCACCATTAACAACACTTTTATCAATTTTCTTCAAGGAAAAAGATGTAATGCAAGCTACATTAAATTGATAATATCATTCTGAATAGAAAAGAAAGAAGGTATATCTCTTCTGGTCAATGTCGGTTCTGCCGACAATGTTTCTTGAAAGTTGCTGTATTCAAACAACTGAAAATGTCTCTATGAAAGGGTAAGTTATTGTGAACCTTGTTTTAAAAATGGTTGGCGTCATATGTAAATGCTTTCAAATTGACCGTGGAATATTGTGCTGTTCTATTTGTTGCACTCTCTCCGCCTTTTTCACGTGTCAGAATTAACATTTGGGACAGAATCATAAAAATACAGTTCTAAAATTCTTCAATCCGTTTCTCTTGTGATTTTTGTAAAATAATAAGTCAGGTATCTAGAAATTTTCTAGGTAAAAAAATATTACGCAGGTGGTTTTGAGCTAAACTTTAGTATTTACACCAACCGAATGGGCTATGTAAGTTGTTGATACAACTTCTATGTTTATTCAAGAAGATAAAACTTCTATAAAAGAAATTCTTTTTATATTATTTTCCTCTTTCTCCAAATGCCTTTACCCAAACTATGCTCAGATTTGCACTTTTAGTTTTGTTATTTGTTTAAATCAGAGGTATAGTCCATTTGGCTGATATGTAAACTAATATTTGGCTCAAAATCGTCTGTATGATGTTTGTTTGTACCTACGAAATTAATTTCACATCATCATGAAAGAAAATGATAAAGTAAGAATTTATAATTTGATTTAAATGATTTTGCCCATTAAACTCAATTTTGATTTTATTCTGAAAACGATGAAGATATTGCAACAAATTGATCAGCATACGATCCCATATTAAGGTAAGACCTGTGTAATGGAAAACAGCTATTTCCACTAAAATATCATCCTGCAAAATTAGCTATAATTAAGAATGAGTATAATTGAACTACCTTCACAGATTCATTTTTTCCTCCCATTTTTTCCTTCTTTGAATTATCATTTATAAATCTTGTCCAAATCGAAAGCATTTGTAGGCGACAAAATAAAAGCGACTGAAGATTTGAAATTTGTTTTGTGAAGAATAGAAAACGTTGTGGGAAAAGGAGAAAATGCTGGTTACCAGCATTTTCTCCTTTTCTCACAATGTTTTCTAAAGCTTCTTTCTCAGGGGCGTCAAAAGAAGGGATTGTGTGGTAATGGGTTAATGCTCATGCATGTGCAAAGTGTTCCTTGCCTATAATTCGTATATCAATAAGTCTGTAATTATGAAAACCATATACTGAATTTAAAGCTCTGAATGAGTACATGCTGTATCAAATTTTTATACCTTTTGACTTTACATAATATAAGTAAAACTTTTAGGAAAAAGGTGACTATGTGCCAAGCCTAGAGACTGAAAATAACAAGACAACATTAGTTATTTTTTAAAGAACACACAGCCTATGGCACATACCGGCTAATGCCAGTTGTAAAATCACTTTACTTCCGTTAAAAAAGCATATACATGTATTTAAGTCGAACGTTTTTTATTTTCTTCTTTTACTGAATTGTTACCCGTGTTAGAATTACGTTTCAGTTTCATTTTATTCAGCATAAAATTACATAAATTTCTAGCTGATGTGTTGATACAAATAACATTTGCACATGCGTATGAAAATTATATAATTATAAAGAAATAATAATAGTAATAATATTTTAAACTGTGAGATTCACAATCCGGCAACTAACGACCACGTAATATGTTTGTACCTGATCAAAATAGGTTGGAATTTCTGTTTTGTCTGAGAAGTGGTAAAAAGTATAAATTCTGACATAAAACGTTTAAAAATAGAAACATAGAATCAATGAACAATATTTGATGAAAATTGATGAAAAAAAAAAAAAAATAAATAAATAAATCTTCAGGTTCCGATCTTAACTCAAATGCAAAATATATATACTTCGATAAATTAATTAAAGTATTACGTGACTTTGAAGACATTAAGTTTTTAAATTTTTCGACGGTAGGCCACCGGCAGTAATAATTTGTAAGATGTTCTTTTCTAAGATTAGCATATTTCGGGCAAACTAAAAGAAAGTGATATTCGTTTTCAACCAGATTCATATTACAGTATTTACATAACCGATCTTCTCTTGTGATATGCAGATGTCTTCCCTTTTCAATGAGTAATTCATGTGATGATAATCTAAACTTTGTTAGTGATGTTATGTATTTTTTATTTGTTATTATAGAAAGATACTCTTCTAATTCAAAATTTTCTTTGAATTTATTGTAGGATTCTAGTCTTTTAGATTCATGAATGTTGGAATGCCAGATTTGTATGTAGTTATCAATAATCCGTTGTTTTATATAATTATAGTTGATGGTTAAAGTATCCTGATTAGCCCACAAATTAGAGAGTCCCAGTCTGTCAAGTAATGTTTTCATATGAGAGGCCCAGTTTATTCCCTTTAACGTCCTGTTATTATTTGCTTCATTTTTTAACATATTATAAATCTTTTTAGTAATATTATTATTGTCTAAGTTAAGTAGTTTTGTCCAAAATTTAACCATTGTTATTTGTCTTCTAATTTTCATTGGATAACGCCCTAATTCTCCATATAGACCATCAAGATTTGTACTCTTTTGAACATGTAATACTTTTCTCGTGAATTTGCAATGAACAGATTCTATATCTTTACACTCATTATACCCAAGTACCTCCGCTCCATAGTTTAATATTGGTGCCACTAAATTATCGAATAACTGACATTTATTTTTTATAGTAAGATCAATTTGATTAAAAACTGTAAATAATTTATGTAAAGGATATTGGGATTGTTCTGTTAATTTCTTGTGCGTCCGAGTCCATTTTCCATTTTTATATAATGTTAATCCCAAATACTTGAACTCTGTTACGGACGATAGCTGTTGTCCATTGTAATAAAATATTTTCTTGGTTGGGCGCCCATTTTCAAATATCATAATCTTAGTTTTATTAATGTTCAAAGTTAAATTCCAAGCTCTACAGTAAGTTTGTGTTTCATTCAATAAGGTTTGGAGTGATTCGGGTGTTTCAGCGAAAATGACTGCGTCGTCTGCAAATAGCAAAATAAAAAGTTTTAAATTCTCTGTTGTAAATATACCATCTATATTGCTGTCTATGCTGTTAACGATATCGTTGATGAAGAATAAAAACAAAATCGTGGAGCAGGGATCTCCCTGTTTCACGCCTATGTTTGATAAAGGGAGATAATTCAGAGTTTGAAATAGTATATTATCTTTATGTGACCACATAATAAGAAACGACGTTCATAAACTGTTTCATTATTATGTTGGCCAATAACCTACAAGACCAATAATATCCGATGTTACTTTGACATAAAAAGGGTTAATAAATATAAGTTTTTACAAAAAGAGAAAGAAAATCTGTCTCGATTAAATAAAACAAATCCGAAAGTTTTTTGGCAAAGGATAAAACAACAATATTCAAAACAAGAAAGTAGATCTGATAATGTGAATATTTCAGAAATGTATGATCATTTTACAAATCTTTTTAGTACAGGGAATACAACAAATGATGATACCACTTTTAACAATACTGAGTTACCTGACGAAGAATTAGATAAAGATATCGCCATGACAGAATTAAGAGAAGCCATTTCAAGTTAGCCACAAAAACAATAAAAGTAGCGGGCCGGATGAAATATCTGCTGAAATTTACAAATGTGCTTTTGAAGATATAGCTCCTTTCATTCTGAAGTTGTTTAACAGATTACTCTCAAATCGAGAATATCCTATTTGTTTTGGCGAAGGAATTATTCATCCTATTTATAAAGGCGGAGATAAAAACAACCCCAAAAATTACAGAGGCATTACTCTTATCAATATCCTATCCAAAATTTACTCTCAGCTTATCTTAAATCGTCTTACACGCTGGAGCGAAAAGCACTCTAAAATATCACAAAATCAATTTAGTTTTCAAAAGAAAAAATCGACTATAGATTGTTTATTTGTATTACATTCCATAATAGCAAAAACACTTGCAGACGGAAAAAAAACTGTATTACGTTTTTTTAGATTTTGAAAAGTGTTTTGAAAAGATTGACAGAAGCTTACTATTTGTTAAACTGGTTAATGAAAATGTTAGTTCGAAATTGATTTCCGCCATAAAAAGTATGTATTTAGTCGTAAAATCGAAGAACTTACATGTACTGTCTTGGAATATAAACGGCCTAGCCCGTAAAGTATCAGATCCTGATTTCATAGAATTAATACAGAACTCTTTTAGTACAGAGAATACAACAAATGATGATACCACTTTTAACAATACTGAGTTACATGAGTTACATGACGAAGAATTAGATAAAGATATCGCCATGACAGAATTAAGAAAAGCCATTTTTAGCCAGAAAAACAATAAAAGTAGCGGGCCGGATGAAATATCTGCTGAAATTTACATATAGCTCCTTTCATTCTGAAGTTGTTTAACATTACTTTCTTTGTTTCCATATAAATGAACACATTCATAGTCTTTGATTTCTAAATTAAAATGTGTATTTTTAGATAACCATGTCTCTTGTAGGAAAACTACGTCAGAGTTCTGTATTAATTCTATGAAATCAGGATCTGATACTTTACGGGCTAGGCCGTTTATATTCCAAGACAGTACATGTAAGTTCTTCTCATGACAATCCTATTGTCGCAAATCTTCACAAATTTTGCCATCGACGAACTTTTTCCTCAAAATGTTATTAACATACATTTTGTTCCCAGTTACTCTAGTACTGTTTCCTCGATCTTGTTCTTCCTTGCACAGAGGGTAGAAAGCTTTTTTAGCATCCCTGAATTCTTGTGGGGTTTGAACACCTATTCCAAAGTTATGATCCTTTAGAACGCTTTTAATAGTTGGATCTGTGGATTTTTGTCGCACCCTTTCTCGATCTGTATATTTCTCAAACTTCACAACAATCGGTTGCGCCTGTCTGCTGGCTCGGAATCCCAACCTATGTGCTCTATCGAAGACCATGTTTGTCGGATCGATGTCCAGGTGTATTTTGATGATTTCTTTCACAAGGTTCTCGCAGTTTTCTTGATCGTTCTGCTTTTTTATCCCATAAAATATAAGACTTTCACGCATGGAACGGGATTTAAGGTCTAAGATTTCATCTCTAGACTTTTTTATATTTGGATTCCATTGTTTTCAAATAACTTTCTGCACTTTTACATTGTTTCTCAAGTTCTTTGATCTTTTTATTAGCGTGGGTAAGATCAGCCTTATGAGTTTCAAATTCATTATTAATGAAAGTACTAGCTTTTTCAACGTCATCAATTTTGGTCTCAATACCACTCACTCTTGTCTCTAACTGGTCAATCCTGGATTTTATGCTTTTTACAGTCTCCTCAATACTATTTATCTTCGGAATAACCGACTTAATTGTTTTAACATCCTCGATCAGGCTGGAAGCCCATGAGGGTGGGGTATCACTCGGACCCATGTTTATATACTGCGGTACTGCTTGAGGTGAAAACACGTTTGGATTTTGTGTTTGAAAAGTGGACGGTATTTGTTGTGAGAAATTCATCACTGGGGATGCACCAGGATTTATTGATGGATTCATAACTGGATTCATAACTGCTTGAACATAATCGGAACTGTTTTGAAAGGCAAACCTATCTCTGTTTACGTTTGAGACAGGCGTTTGAAATCCGGTTTGTCCAGTTGTCTGCACGGGTGAGTTCAAGGACGTTTGACCGTTACTAAAAATAGTCTCTGGAGATTTACTAGCCTTTCTCTTTTCAGCTTTTTTTCTTCTTTTCCTCTGGGATCTCGACAGCGTCGCAGGTGTAGACATGTGGTTGTAGTGTTAAGGCACTGGTCCGTTTGGAATCCGAAGTCCGTCTTGTGATTTTTTAGTCCGAAAAACCATTTTTAACAAGAGCCGACCAAAATATGTCCATCTTTTTTCACGCATGCGCAAGATGCTTTCGTGTTTTCCCCCAAAAAAGGTATGCTGTACTCGCAGGATCAAATGTACACGTAATCATCTTCATGCAGTAATTATGTTTCTTCGATGATTTCAGTGTACAAAACAATTAACAATGCCCACTACTCGTAATTGACATTTTCGTGTTCATTACCAAGGACTTTCCAAACAAGATACACATTTTAAATAGCTCCAATACTCGTACTAATCCTTTGGTCTTTTTTTTCTTTCATATGCAATATTGTCTCCCAACTGTGCCACTTCTGTACATTTATCACATGACATATAATGGTTAATAAAGACATCCATTTCATTTTATAAACACTAGATGTACATGTATATGATTTGATATCCCTTTACAGTTACCCGATTCACCTTCTTCAGGCATAATTTTAGCAAATCCATTGATGAAATATATCTGTTCTGAATGCGCGTTTCACTTAAAACAACTGTTGACAATCATTTTTGTTTATTACATTAACATTGTCGCACTGATGACATTTCCTGGAGTTGCACTTTTATGCGTGAAATCAAAACACAGCAATAATGTAGGACTGTTCAACCCGATGTGGCGACCTGCAGCCATTCCATATCTTCTTTTGGGTTTCCTGTGGGTTTTTACCACGTTTGTAGTTTCCTTTCAAGCTAATTGTTGCACGTTGTGTGCGTATGTCATATTCTTCGAAAGATTCGACCTGTCTTATATGACGCATCACTAGCCCCGAAAGCGGGCAGACTGTAAAATTACGCTCTATAAAGTAGCAATGTATAGAAAATAGCTTTTATCAATACGTTTGAGGAGAAATGAAACATGCCTTAGCTCCAGATTTCTGTAAACTGCTGATCACAGCTGAGTGAATTGCACGAAGTAGCGTTTTATTGAGTAAACGTTTATTATAGTTTGAAATTCAAAGTAATGGTTGTCGTGTAGGAAAGTGGCTGGGTTCTGTACCCAGGATGCCCGAATTAGATAGATGAGTATTTATAGAATGCCATCTACGTAGCGGGAGATAATGAATTGTTGCATCTTAGTTTTAAAGAACCAATGTACGATTATCAAAGCAAACGACACGACACTGACGTTATTGCCCCTTGGTAAAAGTCTTTCTCAAATGTAAATATTATTCGGTTTTTATCAGTAATTTAAAAGATGGAAATGAGGGCGAAACAGATAAGTTACACATCTTCATTTATGTAAGCACGGCAATGTTTAGACAAAAAAATATATAATTTTATCTAATTTCGATAGGGACCGTTCCTACTAAGGACGGTTTATTTCGGTTTTTGTTTTGGACGATCGAAACATAATTATAAGGCATATCTTACCTTTCACTAATTCAATATTTGTCTTTTAGCACAGTAACACCTTTCGTGATGCAGAGCAAATCTTCACGATTGCACCTTTTGACATAATTATAATTTTCGCGGTGCTGGCTCCCTGCTCGACTGATTTTCTCATTAACCCCTTCGGCGATATCTATAGGCGAAAACATTGACTTTTGCAGACGGCATAGATCAAGATCAGACAGCACAGACCTGCGGTCTGATCATTGATCTATATCGTCTGCTTGTGTAGTCAAGCCTATTCAATCAAAGGGATTGTAAGTTTCCATGGGTTGTATTTAGAGCCGTCGAAAAAGATTGAGTTTATTTCTATGGCGCTACAAAAATTGAAAAGAAAGCGAATTAATAATAAACGATACTCACATATTCACCACCTGACACAAAACTTGATATATAAATGTCTGTTTTTTGCGCAGTTAATCACTATTTAACCCTTTACCGCACAATCCTGACTTTTGACGAACCTGAGAAAGAAGCCTTCTGAAAACATTGTGGGGGAAAAGGAGAAAATGCTTTAACCAGCATTGTCTCCTTTTCCTACAATGTTTTCTACCTTTCCAAAGCCTAATTCAATTTTTTATTCATATTTATTTTGTCGTCTGCAAATGCTTTCAATTTGGACTAGTCCAACATTTTTCGTTTGGTAAAGAGATAACCACTATTTAAAAAATATTCATGTACATGTGTTGAAGAAAAAAACAACAGACCTGCATCCATTTAACCCTTTCCTAAGCAAGCCTCACCATCAAGCCCTGGTTCTTACGTGTCTGCAGTAAAAATCTTTTGAAAACACTGTGAAAACACTGTGGGAAAAGGAGAAATTTCTCGTAACGAGCAATTTGTCCTTTTCCCACAGTGTTTTCTACCCTTTTTTAGAACTTTATCCAAATCTAAAATTGTCGTATGCAAACTCTTTCGGTTTGGAAGGGTCCGAAATTTTTCATCATGCATATAGGCCAAAGAAAAAGACATGATCGTTTAACACTGTTTTTATACAGTGCTTCTGATACATACCACTTAACAAAATTTAACTAGGTATCACCATTTTCAGAACTGCTAGTTATGCCTAGCTCTCAACTTATTTTCGGCACTCTCCCCTTCCACACAACATTGCAAAAATGTTGCCCAGACGAAACTTAGTGTTTCTGTTGTTTATGTGGTTGAAATACTTTCCCACTAAGTTTCTCACCAAGTTTTTAAGTTAATTTCTCTGTCAACAACGAACACTTGCACCCACCGTCCAATGACAGATTGTTATTATCGGAATGATTTCCATACTTTTAAATGGTATGACATAAATTGTCGTAATGATTTCCATACTTTTAGATGGTATGACATAAATTGTCGTAATGATTTCCATACTTTTAGATGGTATGACATAAATTGTCGTAATGATTTCCATACTGTTAAATGGTAGGATATAAATTGTCGTAATGATTTCCATACTTTTAAATGGTAGGATATGAATTCAAATTCATTTAACCCATTACCACACAATCCCTACTTTTGACGACCCTGAGAAAGACGCCTTTAGAAAACAATGTGGGAAAAGGAAAAAATGCTGTCAAGCAGCATTTTCTCCTTCTCCCAAAATGTTTTCTACCCTTCACAAAATAATTTCAAATTTTCAGTCACTTTCATTTTGTCGTCTGCAAATGCTTTCAATTTGGACAAGGCTAAAGTATTGTCGTTTGGTAATGAGTTAAACACCCGCTTTGTTTTCTTTTGGGCTTTTTCGTGATTTTTTTAGAGTCCCATATTCACAATAATCTTCATATCTTAAAATGCATCTTGAGACAATTGTTTACAGTTGCCACGATCTGGTT
Source organism: Tridacna crocea (assembly GCA_943736015.1). NCBI lineage: Eukaryota > Metazoa > Mollusca > Bivalvia > Cardiida > Cardiidae > Tridacna > Tridacna crocea. The sequence goes on from OX031065.1 coordinate 16,048,287, forward strand.
ACATCTGTTACATGTGTATTGGACAGTAAGGGTTATTGCTGATGAAATAAATCATATATTTCCTCTGATTATTTTCTCAACGAATGCTACTTTTAAAACTAGTGATCTCAAGTCATTTGACCAGATTTTCGGCAGGAGGAAAATATTCACTGTGACGGAAAAATAATTCTTTACCCAAAACATTTCTAAAAATAGACACATGAAATATAATAATTGGCTTGCACTATGCGAAAAGGGACGTTCGGACATTTGCGCAAAGTGTCGTCTCGGATCAGCCTGCGCACACCGCGCAGGCTAATCCGAGACGGCACTTTACGACTACTATAGATTTTGTGTTACAGTAGACTTGTATAAAACAGAAAAATATATAAAAACGGAATATGTCGCTTTGGATTAGCCAACGGAGAGAGTGTAGGCTTATCCGAGACGAGACTTACGCAAATGTCCGAATGTCCCTTTTCCGATGTTGCAAGCCATATAGAATGTTATCCCATGTTGCATCAGAAGGGTTAGGATGGTAATACCTTAATTTCTCTCTTAGCCAGTAACGCTTGGATAGCAGGGATGGGGCCGTTTCTTGTGTGTGTGTGACACCTTTTGACAGAATAGAAAACATTGTGACAGAAGGTGAGATTGCTCGTCACGAGCAATTTCGCATTTTGCCACCATGTTTTCCAAGGGCTCCCACAAGCAATGCGTAGAAATGAGTATCTATGGAGTAAAGGGCTATTTCAGATATTTTCTAAGGTAAAGCTCAAAATGAGAATTTATAGTGTCCATTTCACGCTCAGGGTGTGCTCAGGGTGTGCTCAAGGTATGATCTCTATGTACTATACAAGTTTAGGTTATTCATTAATTATTGTATAAGTACTATCTCCTTTTTTTCTCAGTATTTTTGTAAAACGGTAGAACTTGGCTTTTGTTATATTCTATGGGGTTGTTACTGTACACATCACATGACCCCAGGTATGGTAAAATCATATATAATATTACAAGATACTTTTATATGTATACGTAATAAAATATGTCTATGTCTATGTCTTGGACCTACCGTACATGGACAGACTGTCATCTTCACAATCATTTCCTTACTTTTAAATGGCATGATATAAATTCAAATGTATTTAAACACCCGCTTTGTATTATTTTGATCTTTGTTGTTACTTTAAGCGCTATGGTTAAACGTTTATGCCTTTCCCACACAGTCCAAAGCTTTACCGACCCTGAGGAAGAAGGAATTTGAAAAAATTTCATACAAAAGTATGATTAGGTTTTTTTTCATACCTCCATGAAAAAAAAGATCTCTCCATTCCTTAAATAAAAAAATGAGGAACTGGTGATGGTTGTAAACATGTTTATTCTGATAACTTATAGGCGGGGCCCATTGAAGACGCGGATATAAGGGTTGCTGCTATATACCGTTGACTGATACATTGTGACACTTGTTCACGCTTACCAAAAAGCAACATTTTCCCTTTTTTACTTCAAAACTTGGGTAATATCTACACTATTCCACCAAAAAGCAATAGGTTATCAATAAAAATCTAGAAATTCCGTATGCCCCCCCCCCAACAGTCTGCGCAATGTGTAGTTAGGCCTACTTCAATTTTAAAGAATTGTGTCAAGTTAACCAATTTCAGTAGCTGAGTAAATATGTCCGTTAGATATTCAAAGATCGTGTAAAATATACAGGAATCAACCAGGGAAGGTTACATATAGCTCTTCGCGCTTCTTTAAAGACATGCAGCAAAATTATCGACGTCCCTCCAATTTTCAATGCAAATATATATAGATCTACATAGAACTTTGATTCACTTTTTGCACGGTCGACTCACGTTGTTTTTTATTTTTCAAAACTAATGTTTGAAAAAAAAACAAGGATTAAAAATGTGGCCCCTAATAGCCTTTGTAGGAAACTTTGTAAATTGTAAGTTGTAAAATTACAGCAGTTGAAATTTTGGGCCGTTTCGTTACATATATTTAGCAACGATATGCTAGATTACATGTGGTATGGTGAAGTACGAAAGCCTACAGGATTTAAAATAAAGAAAAAAATGGTTTTATAAAACGTAGTAATGAGAATTTGATGACTTTCCTAGTATACATTGTTTGTTTGATGTATTTCCGTGTTTTAATCACGTAGTCTATGCCCATAATAGCTCCTGGGCTATTTTGTTCTGGTTTACATGATTAAAACACGGAAATAGATCAAACATCCTTTTTCCAGTGCATGGCATAATCATATGTAATGAAAAAAGACCATTTTTGAAGTACGTGGGATGATCAAGAAGGACGTGGACTACCTCGTTATTTTGAAAACTACTACATGTAGGACTACAAAATTTTGCATAGATGAGCATCAGTTATCTGGTAATTGACACAAGCTTTCAAATGTCGTCATAGTTAAGCAGGTAAAGTGTGACGTCATTTTAATGACGTCATATACTGCATTTGTGGTCTAGAATATCGAACGACGTTTTATTGGAGCTGAGAGTAATCATTCATGAAGTTTTACGTCAAACTCGAAAAGTATTTATCGGAATTCAAAAGCGATTTAAAACCCGTTAAAGGGAACTTTGCACTCAAGAAATCTGATATTTGGATCCGACTGGTTTAGACAAGGATGCGCTACTGTTAAAGATTACCCTAAATCTACACTGTCCGCAAAAGGTCAGCGAGTCGAGCTTAGCGGCCAAAGGGTTAAGGTATGTCTTCGGTTCGATTTGTGCTAGGCTATGGCTCTGATATGTCTCGTCCCAGGGAAACTAACGTTACAATGAAAAACTGGTGCGCCCGTTATGGCTCAAACCGACGTCTCTAGGTTAGAAGTTATAACGTTACAGTTTACCAATGAGCAACCCAGGTCTCATCTGTACGAGTAAACTATTTGTTTCTCATAGGGTGGAAAACATACCGAGAAAAAGAGAACAAACTGGTCGTTACAAGCAAGAATGACGTTGCATAACGCAAGCTGTAAGAACCAATTCAACGGTTTACTTCAGGAAACCTCGTAACTATACAGCTTGAAACAAGTTGCCCGCCCGGGTGGCTCAGTGGCGAGCGTGTCGGACTCATGACCTGATGGTTGTGAGTTCGATACCCGGTTGAGGTGAACTTTCTTTCCGGCGTATTTTCGCCTCTCACCTCTGCTAAAGCACGTGAGAAAAGTAGTCGTTGGCTTTGGAAAGAAAAGTTGTGTTAGTACTGGTGTAAGAAAGCCAGGAAACACATGTGCGTCACCGACCGCCATATATGACCTTAGCTGTTTTAAGAAATGACGTTAAATCTCAATACAACCAACCGACCAAATCAAACAAGTTTTAGTTACGAGGTTTTTGAAGTAAACCGACGAATTGCTCTTGGTTTCGAAATAGTTTTTTCACAGAAACTGGATTGTAGAGGTGCAGACCGTTGCATGTGTATGTAAATTGACTAAATGGCGTAACAATGTGTTGTGTGACCCAAGGATCAGACTGGCGGGACAGTGAATGAAATGCTTTCAGACAGAACCACTTTGCTGATATATAACAATATGCATCCAGACAGCATGAAATTAATCCCGCGTGTTTTTCTCTTGCCTCACTAATTGGATTAACCCTTAGACAGCTAAGGTCGACTCGCTGACCTTTTGCGGACGGTGTAGATCAAGATCAGACTGCACAGAACGTGCAGTCTGATCTTTGATCTACACTGTCCGATAAGGAGTTACTATTCCCCCAAAACATAATTTGAAATAATGATTATACATGTAGCAATATTTTGGAGTTTAACCCTTTCCCAAACAACAAACTTTTGGACTAGACCAAACTGAAAGCATTTGCAGACGACAATTCAACTCTTGCTGAAAAGATGATTTCTGTCTATGATAGGGTAGAAAACATTATGGGAAAAGGAGAAAATGCTGGTTACCAGAATTTTCTCCTTTTCCCACAATGTTTTCAAAAGGCTACTATTCCAGACCCGTAAAAACCAGGGACGGTTTGGGAAAGGGTTAATATCAAAATAGAAATTTAATAACAGTTATTTAGCAGGAAAAGAATTAAACATTCTCCTGCTTGGTAAATAAGTTAAATAAGACTTTTTAAGCTGATGATAGAAATCCAATTATTGCTTTTTCAAAGTCATTTGGGGGATATCTTCTAATCGGACGGTGTAGATCAAAGATCAGACTGCACGTTCTGTGCAGTCTGATCTTGACCTACACTGTTCGCAAATGGTCCTTGAGTCTCGCTCAATAACTAAGGGGTTATTTTTTCACTAGAAGAAAAGTAACTTTAGGCTCGTTTATTTTGAATTTTAATTGGACCTCTGCAACAGTCATCAGACCTCTGCAACAGTGGTGAGTTTAAAAGGCAGACTGTCGCAGAATTTGTTGTCAAAATCCATTTTTCTTGCAAAATTGACCTGAAACACAGTCCGTTTCGTCATGATTTTGCAAATAAAGCGAAATTAAAAAAAAATGAAATAGGAATTAGACACCGTTTATTTTTATCTGACGAATTTCAGACAAGATTTGTTGTACTGATTAGCTATGGCTGTAAATAACCTCCCAAATAATTGTTATTTTCATTAAGCAATTAATCTAAGCAGAAGAAAAAAAGAAGATAAATATCCCTCAAAAAGTGAGGAGTAAGACCGCTAGACAAGATCATGCGACTTGAAAAAGCGACAAGAAGGTTCAATGATCGCCATGTAAAGCAAATTTATGGCGGGTTTCCACGAGGCCGCTTTTTTACTTGTTTGTTTACATGTACCGAGATAGATTGAAATTAAAAGCAAATAAACTATTTGAAAACATTGATGTTGACCTCTTCTGGCTTCTTAACCCATTACCACACAATCCCTACTTTTGACGCCCCTGAGAAAGAAGCCTTTAGAAAACATTGTGGGAAAAGGAGAAAATGCTGGTAACCAGCATTTTCTCCTTTTCCCACAATTTTTTTTACCCTTTACAGAACAAATTTCAAATTTTCAGTCACTTTTATCTTGTCGTCTGCAAATGCTTTCGATCTGGCCTAGCCTAAAATTTTGTCGTTTGGTAATGAGTTAAGCCAACTTGTACACCTCTGCGATAGATTATTTACATGTACTAAGCAATTCATCATAATTATATGGATCGCATTTAACCTATATGGGGCGGTTGCATAACGACAATTTAAGGTTAAACCTAGGTGAAGCCATGAGTTCATCATGGCTTAAGCTAGGTTTAATTTTAAACTACCGTTATGCAACTGGCCCATTTAAGAGCAGACTGAATCACTTCGAAGATAACAAAATGTTTAGGCACATGTCAGCCTGAGAAGACTACATATTTCCCCATATTATCCACAAGCTGATGAAATAAATTATATACTATATTTCCTCTGATTATTTTGTCAACGAATGCCATTTTTAAATCTAGTGATCTCAAGTCAACAAAGCAGACCAAAACAGTAGTTCCAGAATTTCAGCAGGAGGAAAATATTGACTGTGACGGGGAAATAAATTCCCCCCAGCTTAAATTACGACATTTCTTTACCCATAACATTTCTAAAAATAGACACATGAAATAAAATAAAAGGCAAAAACTGGTAAACTTATTACTAGTTCTTTACTTCTAAGTGTTTCGTGACATTGGGTTATTCATGCCACAACTGTTTTATCTGTGAATTATCTCCCAGACGACAAAATTTTACACTTGTCCAATTTGAAAGCTTTTGCTTTTAGTAAATCTATCGGTGAATTCTGTTTGTGAAAAGGTAGAAAATATTGTAGGAAAAGGAGAAAATGATGGTCAACAGCATTTTCTCCTTTTTTACCACAATGATTTCAAAATCCCCATTTTTATAAATCGCAGTCGGTTAAACTCCCCCGACTACATAGTAAAGGGTATTGTAACTCTTTACCACACAATCTAGACTTTTAACGAGCCTGAAAAAGAAGCCTGAAGGAAAACATTGTGGGAAAAGGAGAAAATGCTGTTAACCAGCATTTTCTCATTTTCCCGCAATATTTTCTAACCTATCAAAGTCAGCAATCATCATCTTAACAAGATTTAAATTGTTGTCTGCAGGTAGTTTGAATTTGGTGCAGTCTAAAAAGATTTGTCGTTTGGTTCAAAGTTCAAATATTTATTGGCAAATTAACGGCAAAGCTAGTTGCCTTGGGCCATTTATATAATTATGCATAAACATGGCAAGGACATGTACTGTACAGTAATCAAAACAAGAAGTTTGTCTCAAAGAAAAGAATAATTTACAAAAGATATAGAGGATATTTGGGTTTTTTTCGGTGAAAGATCGAAATATATTTCATCGAGTGAACACCATCGGTAATATTTTCACGAGTGGCTGCGCGCCACTCGTGAAAATATTACCGTTGGTGATCACTCGATGAAATATATTTCGATCTTTCACCGAAAAAAAAAACCAAATATTGCGCCACTTGTGAAAATATTACCGATGGTGTTCACTCGATGAAATATATTTCGATTTTTCACCGAAAAAAACAAATATTTTATTTATTTCATGCCTTTAACCTTTTCTGGGAGGAGCTTTATCAAAATCCAGTACAGTTCTTTTCCGTTATTCCCCGTGGCGCACCTCTTCTGCATAGCAACGCATTACAGTATTACGTCAAGCGCGAGAAATGTAAGGTACATGACGTCATATTTCTTACCTTGTTGTGAGGCACGCGCAATTCACCTAGGCAACAAGAACGTGAAAATCGGTATTTTCACTGGTTGTACCAGTGTAAGATCGAAAAATATTTTCACTGCTATTTCTCGATATCCTACCGGAAAGCATTAAATAAAAAACAAAACTAATTTCCAAATGATCATACTGCTGGAATGTTGTACTTTGGTGCAAGTAAGCGAATTGGTTATTTCTGAGATAAAGTTTGCTTCCTAACTAACATAAGTATGGTAAGAACATGTTACCAAAGGAAAAAGTGTACATCCATCAAAAATAGAACAACACTGGATATAAAACAAAACTAGTAAACAGATAGATAATGCAGCTGACTGATAAACTCTTGTACTGTACAGGGTATATTAACTCTTTACCAAACGACAAATTTTTAAACAGGTCAAAATTGAAAACACTTGCAGACAACAAAATAAACCTAACTCAAAAATTGAAATTTGTTTCCAACAGAGTAGAAAATATTGTGGGAAAAGGAGAAAAAGCTGGTTACCAGCATTTTCTACTTTCCCCACAATGTTTTCAAAAGGCTTTTATCTTAAGGTCGTAAAAACCAGGGATTGTTTGGTAAAGGGTTAATGCAATTGAAGCTTCCGTGCAATTACGGTGTGTTATAATTTCATGTACCAGACTCCCCTCTAAATTAGCTGGAAATTTTCAATTTAATTAGTCCATCGTGTGATCTCCGGCTCCAAGTTCATAAAACATTTAAGTGTTGTCGTAATTGAGAGACAAGCCATTTGATTGGCTGAGAGGTTCTGCAAAAAGAATGGTGAGTGGTGCATAAAACAGCAAGGCCGTGCACAGAACGGCTTCAGTTTGTTGAAAGACCTGATGAATCATGAAGTATCGTGAATTGTCCTTTCACATGCAAAAAAAAAATAAATAGCAAAATGTTTCGGCATAGGTCAGAATGTGCCATCTTCGCAAGCCAAATTTACGATCACTACGTGGATCTTACCCGTTGGCGGATCGAGCCTGATTTCGAAATTCCCGCGGATGTCTCGACAGACAGTCTTGGTTTGTGAATGTTGGCCAGTATATAGTTTTACAATTACATTCCGGAATAAATACGTTTTTATCTGCTATTGATTCCCAATGGAAGAGTACAGAAAAATCGAATGATTGAAAGGATAAAGTTGACAGCTTCTTTCTTGGGTCACTGGCTCCGTTATCTGTACAAACAGTCAATTTTATGGACTTTTTCCTACGATATTGTATTTTAATGGTCACTCATTTATGTACCAAGCATTGTTCCCTCATATTTTGATAGTTTATGTATTACTTGTAGCTCTATATTTTAGCACCACTTTACAACCCCGTTTATGGGCGGCGACAAGCATCGAAACTTGTGTGAAAATCTCGGATAATACGAGTAACTACTACAGTACATGCACTACTAGTACACGTTCAATGTGATAGGAATTCGTATTCATCCACCATTTTCAAACCTTAGGCTGGTAAGCGGTGTACTTTTGTGGACAGTGTAGATCAAGATCAGACAGTGCACAATGCGGTCTCTGATCTTGGATCTACATAGTGAGATACAGTGTTTTTTTTCCGGTGAAATCAACTTTAAAAATGATCAGAAACTCGTTTCATCTATTTCACAGTTGAAGGGTTAACAACATTCTTAGTCTAATTATCAATACTAGTTATCTAAATCAATCCTTAGGCTTGTACAAACGACTCAAAGACCTGTACAGACAGTGTAGGTCAAGATCAGACTGCACAGAACGTGCAGTCTGATCTTGGACCTATACTGTCTGATTACGAGATGTTTTCCCTAGAAATCACCTTTCAAATAGCTGTATTTGGGTTTTCACAAATAGCTTGGGGGTTTCATTTCAGTTTTTAGTGGGATAAGGGCAATAAAGCAGTTTCTGCCAAGACTTCGATACCTTCTGTAGAATGCATTTGGAAATGATTGATGAATACTGACACTGAGCGTGTCTGTGCATGTCATATTCTTCGAAGATTTCAACCTGTCTTCTATGACGCATTACCCACCCCCCCATATCTGGGAAAAATAGCCATTATACCGAAGCTATTAGCCTAATACCCAAGCATATAGGGGTTGTTTTAATAAATGGTCGATGCATAGATTACATGCTAGTCGATCATAGCTGAATGAATGGCGCCAGGTACCGTTTTATTCAGTTAACGTTCATTTCATTTGAAATTCAAGGTAACGGTTGTTGTTTTGAAAAATTAGTCCGGTTCTGTTCCTAAAATGCCGAAATTAGATGCATGTTTATTGGTAGAATGCAATGTAGCGGGAGATAATGGGGCACTGATCTTAACCTAGTGTGTCCGAGCCTAGTGGGTTTGCTGATTTAGTACCATAATGCGTTTTATCACATAGCTCTCCTTGTTTTTAATGTAATACAGCCATTGCGAATTTTCTTGTCTCACACATGTGTGAAATAAGAAAATAGTGCTGTATTTGGTCAACACTCTGTAATTATACGCTTCATAAACACTGCTGACCTAGGTTTCTGAAGGAAATCAGCGGTCAAAGTTCTTGTCATGATAAAGGTGTGACTGTTAGATTCAAACAAAAATCAATATTATGCAAGTTTCTTCGGTCCCATTTGCGTTCGTAATGTACCTGTCAAAGTAAGTGCACAGGCTTCATGTAAATTTCACTACACACGATACATGTATGCCTCTGGTTTAACACATTTTGGACTATAATTATTGTTAACCAGTAATGTAGTAAAAAGAATCTAACACTCGATTGTTTTTTAGGTAAACTAGAGTTTATTTCATCAGTTTGTGGTTAATATGGCGAAATATTAAGCGAAATATGGAAAGGTGTGCGAAAATGATGAGTGACGAGTTATTTCGCGGACCTTTCCCTTTTGGGGCAAATATTTCCCCAAATTAACCACAAGCTGATGAAATAAATTATATATTATATTTCTTCTGGTTATTTTGTCAACGAATGCCACTTTTAAAACTAGTGATCTCAAGTCAATTAACCGGATAACTGATATTTTCAAAAAGCCTGTGATTAACTCGTCTTGCGTAGGAATACATCATAATTCAAGACACGTCCGTGATATGTATACATACATTTTGGTCGCCATTGCTTTTCTGTAGTGGAGTCAAACGATTACTTGCTTAAAACGTGAAATATATTGGATATATAAAAGTAGTTCCAGATTTTCGGCGGGAGGAAAACATTCACTGTGACGGGGAAATAATTCCGCCCAGCTTAAATTACGACATTTCTTTACCCATATAATTTATTAAACTCGTCCACAAAAAATGTTATTAAGCTCGCCAAAGGCTCGCTTGTCAACATTTTTGTAGACTCGTTTGATAAATGTTTATCTCAAAAACCAACTCATGTCAAATCCTATACATGTATATCTATCTATTTTGCAGCTGGCTGCTGAAGCAGAAGACACAGACAATGCACAAGAACAGAAAAGACAGATGGGCAAACGTGTCCGGTATGGCGAAATTATACAGGTAAGGTCCTTCCTTATACGTGATCTTCCAAACCTGTGTCAGGCTACTTGTAAACATGATTTTAGACTTGTTCAAATTGGACGCATTTGTCGACGCCGAATATAATATGCCTCAGTTGATAGGATTTATCTTTGATGTGGCTGGAAACATTGTGGGAAAAGGTGAAAATGCTGGTTGAGTATTACATTATGTCTGTACCTTTGAATGTTGGGCTGTCAAGATCTCGTTCTCATAATAAAATGCATGAAGTATTTTATAGGTTCCGTGTTGACAGTGTGCCGGACCTTTCAACCAACGCAATGGCTCGGTAGTAATCAGTCTTCAGAATCGACATCGTTCTGCAAGAAATACAGATATTAGTGCTTTGCATTTGATTAATAGTTGCAAATTGCAACAGCTTTTTTCCCACATTGCTTTTCATGCTACCAAAAAATCAGCATTCCAATTCCTCTAGATATTTTCCCTCCGATTATTATTTTTTACGACATATAAAATCTTGCTATAATGATAAGTTTTTTGCCGTTAAAAAGAAGGTTGGATATTATTGTACAAAAACAGGGAAACTTTTTGTTACAAGACTTTTTTCCTATTGCGACACTGCTTTCAAAGCTGTCTTTTTTAGGGGCGTTAGTCCTGAGGCTGCTAAATACGACTTAGTGACCTTTTGCGGAAAGTGTAGATTCAGATCAGACTGCACAGAGAGATATTTTCCCAAAGTAACTTTGAATTTGCAACACTTGTGTCTATACAGTCGACTAGAAGTTTTCATTTCTGCTTGCATCAGGCTAAAGGAGGCATTCGGACATCTGCGTAAAGTATCGTCTCGAATCAGCATGCGCAGTCTGCGCAGACTAATCCGAGACGGCACATGACGACCACGTTAGATTTTGTCCTACAGTAAACTTGGGCAAAACAGAAAGTAACATAATATCGGAAAGTGTCGTCTCGGATAAGTCTGCATGGACTACGCAAATGTGCGAATGCCCCTTTTTACGTGTTGCAGGCCATTTCTCCAATTCAGCAGGTCATCGATTGAAACAGCGGTTGTTTAGTAAAGCCCCGCCCGGGTGGCTCATTGGTGAGCGTGTCGGACTCATGACCTGGTGGTTGTGAGTTCGATACCCGGTTGAGGCGAACTTTCTTTCAAGCGTATTTTTGCCTCTCACCACGTCTGTTGAAGCATGTGAGAAAATTAGTCGGTGGCTTTGGAAAGAAAGTTGTGTTAGCACTGGTGTGAGAAAGTCAGGAAACACATGTGCGTCACCGACCGCCATGATTTGACCTAACCTGTTAAATTGGCGTTAAACCACAATACAACTAGTACAACCAAATGTTTAGTAAAAGCTAGATTTATTCCACTTACATACTAATTCCAGATTATCGTTTGTTTCAGCTCAAGCACGTATTTACTAACAAGTTTGTACACATGTGTACATCCCAGACCTCACAAATCGACAAAAATAACATGATGGTAAGTTTAGTATGAACCCTTTCTCAAACAAGCCCTGGTTTTTATGTGTCTGCATTAAAGGTCTTTTGAAAAAACTATGGGAAAAGGAGAAATTCCTCGTAATGAGCATTTTCTCCTTTTCCCACAGTGTTTTCTACTCTTTTAGAGACTTTCTGCCATTTTCTCCAAATCTAGAATTATCGTCTGCAAACTCTTTTGGTTTGGAAGAGTAAAAAAATTGTCGTTTGGGAAAGGGTTAATCTCTTTTTTTTGTCTATAGTTATGTTTTTTTTTTACTTAACTTAACCCTTTACTCCATAGATACTCATTTTAACGTATCAACAACAGACAGCTTTTGAAAACATTGTGGGAAAAGGAGAAATTGCTCTTAACGAGCAATTTCTCCTTTTCCCGCAATGTTTTCCACTCAATCAGATATCTGTACCCTCATTTCTCCATATTTTTGACAAAATATCTTTATTTGCTGCTGAAATGAAAGAGCCTCAAATTTGCATATCAGGTAAAGGGTTAATATGTGCCACAGCACATACCAGTCAAATATGTGGTTTGACAGCGATTTCTGTGTTCAAGAGCTGATTAATCCTACACCACACAATGCCGACTTTTGACTCTCCTGGAAAAGAAGTCCTTTGAAAACATTGCGGGAAAAGAAGAAAATTTCGCACAATATTTTCTACTCTACCAAAGAAAAGTTACACCATTTGAGCAACAATGAAATTGTCGTCTGCGAATGCTTTCAATTTGGACAAAGCTAAAATTTTGTCGTCTTGTAAAGGATTCATATCCTATGTTCATGTTTGTATAATGTATAATACATATCACCGTCTTTTATATATCATTTATATCGCATCAGTCAGTTCACCTGTCCATGCTTTCCTGGAATTTCTGTTACCATTACTTTGCATTATATTCTCTCCAACCGACTTGCTGGTTCAGACCAATCTCCGAGTAAAGTTATCATTCGTTACTCTCACCATACATATCTGCAATGGGCTAAATGACAAGAATCATGTCAAACCAAGGAAAACATGTTTTGTTACTGTTTAACTGTTTCATGTGTAACATAATTCAAAGAAGACAAAGGAAATACGATTATGGATGCATTATAGGTGCATTCAAACTGATGAATTACAATGGAACTATTTTCTTCGAGCTTCTTCACTGATCAGAATCTTAGCCCATTTGTAACAAAAATGGCTGCGCCCATGAATGGTGACTGCAGCTTTGACACACCGATAGATCTAAGTTATTGATAAATGTAGATTTTAAAATTAATAATATCAGTAACTTATTGATTTGCCCTTTAATTATGCCATAGCGTTTAGCTAAACAGTTCTTTGCCCTAAAAAGGGCATCGATTTATAACACGCTTACCATCATTACATTAACCCCAGTTACGTCTCCCATCACTTCACACGCAGTTGCCTTGTAGATCAAGATCAGATGGTATTAGATAGATATATCAGCATTGAATTCTGATTTAAAACGTTTGCTTTGTGTGGTAAATGCACGTCACAAAAGAGACGTTGAAATTAAAACTTTAACAGCATGTATTCTTGACAAAAAAATGTCACTTTGGTTCTTTCGAGTCTTTACTGGTCAACGAATTTTCCGAGCAGAATAATTATGGCTATCACAGAACCCCATTAACTCTTTACCACACAATCCCTACTTTTGACAACCCTGTGAAAGAATCCTTTAGAAAACGTTGTGGGGAAAGGAGAAAATGCTGGTAACCAACATTTTCTCCTTTTCCCACAATATTTTCTACCCTATGAATAAACAATTGTACCATATCAGCCACATTGAAATTGTAGTCTGCAAATGCTTTTGATTTGGATAGGGCTAAAGTTTTGTCGTCTGGTAAAGAGTTAAGCTTTTCGGCATCAAATGGGAATTTAAAGTATGACTTGTACTAGTTTCAGAAAGAAACGGAGAGCGTGGAATAAGATCAGACTGTACGTATGCGCAGTCCGATCTTAAATCAAACTCTCAACGCATTACATTGGTTGATCGCGTGTGGCATATTAAGAGAAAGTATTGTACAGTTTGATTAATGCCTATTTTGACAAGATAAACTTTCCCCACGTAACTGGTGTACGAAGTTAATTACGCCAATTCTGTATCATTTTCCTGTCTTTAACACTTAACCCTTTACCAGATGGCAAAAGTATACGGACACGTCAAAATTGAAAGCATTTACAGACGTCAAATGCAAACTAGGCTCTCACGTCATTACAAAAGTAGATAGCATTTGAAACCCCATTCATTGTGACATTATTTAGAAAGAACAACAAAGAAACGTAATCATTGACTGGCTAAACCAAACGGAATTTGGTTTCAGCCAATCAGTGCTTGCGTTACTAGTTTGAAGATTTAGATTTAGACTTAGATTAAGAATGCAAGTAATTATAAGGGGGCCTAGGTTTCTACTTTTTTCTCCTTTTTCTATTTCTTTTTTTCCAAAACCTCTTCCCTCAGAAAAGTTTACCCTTTACCACATAATTCCGACTTTTAATGACCCTGAAGACAGAAGACGTTTTAAAAAAAATGTGGTAATAGGACAAAAATACATGTCCTTTTTCCACAGTTCTTTCTTCCCTATCAAAGACGGAAATAATCACTTGAGTTACATTTAATTTTTTGTCTGCATATCTTTTGTACATTGGTGGAATCAAAAGAGTTTGTGGTTCGGCATAGAGTTACATTGTTTGATAAAGGGCTAACTGCAAATGCGTTACCAGAGGTTCCTGTTTATTGAGTCAGCCGAAACTATTCCGACAGTTTTACGCAGTATTCTCATGTTTGTGAATAGACTGCAGTATCTATGCTGTCCGATCTTGCTCTAGACTGTTCACAAACATTTACTTAAATTGACGTTGGGGTCTAAATCCTCAACACATAATCCCGTATTTTAACGAACTTAACAGTAGAAAAGGCTTTGGAAAACATTTTGGGAAAAGGAGAAAATGCTGGTAACCAGCATTTTCTCCTTTTCCCGAAATGTTTTCTGTTCATTCACTCACAGATTCCACTATTTGAGCCACACATAATTTGTCGCCTGCAAATGTTTTAAAGGGAGACAAATCCAAATTTTGGCGGTTGCTAAAGGGTTTAGCATGAAGGAAACACAATCGGCTGTCCAATAACAACAAGACGATTAGAATGGTCTCTATACGCGGAAACTGATTGCTTTTTATTAGACAAGATTAACCGATCGTTTGTGATGTAAACTGTTGTTTTAGAGTGTCACGTGATCAATCAGACGCCAACGACTGCTTGTCAGGAGAGACAGGAAATAACGTAGATAAGACAAAATGGGTTCCAGTAGTGTTTATTTAGCATGTTGGGTGCCAAGTGTTATTACTGTAGCTAATGATGCGTTACTTGAGCTGTAAAGTCTTGCCTGTTTAATTCCCCCGTCACACCAAACTCGTTCTCACTTCGTTTCGAAATTTTTTGCCGAACGGACTTAAACTGTATTCAGACGGAATGGACGTAACCTTTACCGAACTGTTCACGAACTTTATGGACGGGTTAGGACGGGAAAGTGCTCTAGAACTTGAGCCTACTCAAAACTTCTTGCCGTCCATCCCGTCCTGTAATAAGACGGAGTGACAACGACCTTAAAACGACATGGACGTACTACAATCGGAAGTGCCGTGCTTTGATCTTGATTAAGACGCGGTGCAGTCAGGCATCATTTGTCACTGTGTTTGCGTATTACCGACCGAAATTTCACGTCTTATCCCGACCTCTGACCGTTTTACGATTTTGTTGACTGGTGTAAGACTTTCTAAGAACTGGTTTGGTGGAACGTGCATTATCAGGCCAAAATTACTCGTTCTTCCCCGACCGCAACCCGTTTTCCGATCATGTTAGGACGTTCTAATATCTAGTTTGGCGTGACGGGGGCTTAACCCCTTCCCAAACAAGCCCTGGACTTTACGTGTCTGCACTAAAAGTCTATTAGAATTCTCGTAAAGAGCAATTTTTCCTTTTTCCCACAGTGTTTTCTACCGTTTTTGAGAACTTTCTGCCATTTTCTCCAAATGTAAAATTGTCGTCTGCAAACTCTTTCGGTTCGGAAGGGTCCAAAATTTATCGTTTGGGAAAGGGTTAAAAACCTTTGCTATCGAGCACGTTCAGCATACATGGACGCCAAAGTTCTGGGAACGTTTTTTTGCTATCGTTGTCCTTTAATCGGTAATGACGACAGCGAGTGAGACTTGGTTGGGACATCCCTGCGACAGCGCTTCAGAAATGTTCTATCTAGCTTTGACCAGCGGTTTGAAGATGATAAAATATACGGCTTCATCAAAACTTGGGCGTTCATTGTCTGCCTGTAGTATTCATGCTAAACCTCTTTTCCCTGAAGGTTCATGTCGGAGAATGCCTAAAAGGGAGTTTAGGAGAAGATGTTTAAAGAAACGACGAAACGTACGACGGACGACGCACGACGTACACGCCGTGATCCTAAAAGCTCCCTTTGAGCACGTTGTGCTCAGGTGAGCTAAAAACGTGGCTGAAATCCCGGTTTACCTACAGCCTAATTAATCGGTCGGCGTGAGCCGGACTATTAGGGAGACCACAAATTTCGGATACCTGTCTACTTAGGGCAAATTGACGTAACCGCAACTCGGGACAGCTTCTGCTTATCGGCTTATAACACTAACATTAGCTGTTGTGACCTTCATCATAGTTGGCTTTCTTTACCCTCGCCATGCGGCATTAAACCTAACTTTGGATTGGTCGTTCTAGTCAGTGAATACATGATTTATATATACAAACAGCCGCCGACGAGTATATTTCCGTTTAACCCATTACCACACAATCCCTACTTTTGACGCCCCTGATAAAGAAGCCTTTTGAAAACACTGTAGGAAAAGGAGAAAATGCTGGTAACCAGCATTTTCTCCTTTTCCCACAGTGTTTTCTTCCCCTCCCAGAACAAATTTCAATTTTTCAATCACCTTTATTTTGTTGTCTGCAAATGCTTTCAATTTGGACCAGTCTAAATTTTTCTCGTGTGGTAAAGAGTTAAGGTTGTTTTTCAGACATAAAGCGACTTACTGCTTGGATCTTAAGTTTGATAATTGTTATGCTATACATTGTATATATGTAATGATAGATGCAAAGAACGACTTCTTAGACGAGGATATTTATTTGATTTTAAAGACATGAAAGACCATACATAATTTACCAAGAAAAAATTGCCAAAAAAAAAATTGATAAAATAAAGCCCGGCCTTTATGGTAGAGAGAGAGACAGTAGATAAACCATAAAGCAGAATGGCTTTTTGTCAGATTTTCATTTTCCTGAAAAGCCGTACCTAATTTGAGAGTCTTTTTTTTTTTGTTTGATTATAGGTCTATTTCATGATGAAACTTATCCAGGCGTGAATTTACTTTTACACATATCTGGACTTTTCCCTCGGGATTTTTCAACCCATAATATGCTATGCAACTCTTACAGACCGTTCCAATTTTTCACATGAAGATATATATGACATATATAGTACGTAAATTTATATATTATTATACACAGGAGAAACAGAGGGGTTGATAGCAAGGGGAGTAAACGCCCAAAATGAGGAACTTGATCGGTTATTGATATTTTGTAAAGGCATCAAATGTATGTGCTTAAAAAGCCTCTCGTTATGACGGAAAGGTTTACTCTTAAAGCACCGGATTAACCAAACAACCATGTTCAAGTAATAAATGAGATAAAAAAAAATTGCAGTTTCATAGTAAGTTTTGTTATGGTACATAAACAATCAGACAGTGTAGATCAAAGATCAGACTGCACGTTTTGTGCAGTCTGATCATTGATTTACATTGGCCGTAAAGGCAAACTCTCGTTGTCAAAGGCGCTTTAAGGGTAAGCAACGGTCGTCTGGATCTCATCCGACAACCAGACGACATGCCACAAGGCATATCTAATGATTACGAAGTGATTATTGGGGAGCGCCGGGACGTCTGCTCGTGAGCACCTTTATTTACATAATTAGACTACAAGCCCGGTAGCACAGTCGGTTGCGTGATTGGCTTGAGACCACGAGGTGGCTGGTGCGATTCTCCAGCTGGACGAAAGTCTCTCCGAAGATTCTACGACAGTCTTTGCGACAGGGTTCATTCTTCTGTCTCAACACGCCAAACCCTGTTGCTCAGTTGGTTGTGGTTCAGGACATGTGACCAGGGGGTCCGTGGTTTGAATATCCTGCTTGACGAATTTCTTTCCGGGTTCTTGCGATAGTCTTGCAACAGATTTCATTCATCCCTCGCTCTTAATTAATCCTTTACCGCACAATCCCGACTTTTAACGACCCTGGGAAATAAGCCTACAGAAAACATTGTGCGAAAAGGAGAAAATGCTGGTAACCAGCATTTTCTGCTTTTCCCACAATGTATTATACCCTGATAAAGAAAAAATGCAACTCTTTAGCCACATTGTCGTCTGCAAGTGCTTGTTTCAATTTGAGGCTAAAATTATGTCGTCTTGTAAAAGGTTAATAAGGACAGGCAACGATCAAAATATTTTGATACAGTTATATGTCTCTTTTTTTTTTTTAGGCAATTTTCACTAAAAGTTAAGCAAATGCAACCGAGGGTTGGTACCCGCACACGATGCTCTTAGTTTTATTTTCGATGGAGCTGCAGTCTGATCTTGATCTATTCTTTTTGCATAGGACGTTACTTTGAAGAGAAAATAAATTAAATTCTGGGTAATACCAGTAATTCCCAAACCATTGTCTGGTATGCTCAAACCTTTAGCAGACGAACCTCTTGTTTACGAGTTTGAAAAAGGCTTTTGAAAACACTGCGCGGGAAAATATTAGAAACAATTTTTTTTTAAAAAATTCTATAAACTGTTCACATTCCTTCCAAACACATAACCTATATCATTAGGGTCACATATAGTTTGCAGTCAGCAAGTGCTTTCGATATAGGTGGATCTAAATTATGTGTAGACTTGCAAAGAGTTATTTCGTGTTAGGCCAGCCAATTTGAATACCATTCTATCATTATTAACTGACTGGTTTCACGGATCATCTATATTTGATCTACGATTGTCCTGAATAGTTTTCTGAACGCATGTACCAGTCTGCTATCCAGAAACAGAGAGTTGATTCAAGTCGCAGCACGCACTTTGCCAAACCTCGGATGATTCGTTGATCGAACCCCCCCCCTAGGTTTTTTTAAAAGACTTTTTGGATCGAACCACGGACTTGTTTACAACGTTCTCACAACGCTCTTTGTTGTCTGTTAAACTCAAGACTGTGCTCACGACCTTCTCACTACGCTCTCTGTGGTCTAATAAACTCTAGTCTCTGTTCTGTTCGTTTTTCTTCGTTCTTTCGTTTTAACTCATTAGCAAACGACAAACTTTTAGGTTTTTTCCAAATCGAAAGCATTTGCAGATGACAAAACAAGAGTGACTGAAAAATTGAAAATTTGGTTTGTGAAGGGTAGAAAACATTGTAGGAAAAGGAGAAAATGCTGGTTACCAGCATTTTCTCCTTTTCCCACAATGTTTTCTAAAGTCTTCTTTCTAAGGGTCGTCAAAAGTATAGGGGTTGTGTGGTAATGGGTTAAGTCCTGTGCTCTATCGACTGCTTTATCGGGTCTCAGCTATATAGAAGCGAATGAAGCACGTCTCAAACCGTTTTACATCTCTATATACATGTATAGAGAGAGGAGTTTGTCCATCCAAGGATTCGTATTTCTTGATTACAAGCACTGTGGGCCCGCCCGGGTGGCTCAGTGGTGAGCGTGTCGGACTTGTGACGTGGTGGTTGTGAGTTCGATACCCGGTTAACTAAAATTACTATAGTTGTCTTTCGGATGAGACATTAAACCGAGGTCCCGTGTGACGGTGCTATACGCCGCGTACGTTAAAGAACCAGGCGCAGTTCTCAGTAGTTTCAACCTGTATCCTTGCACTATCCCCCGTAACAACTAACCGTCTTCTGGGGGCATCGCTCAGATGGACAACCGCTAGCGACGATAAATAAACGGAAATAACAAAACTGTGGCATGCCGTTCGGACAAGCGAGGATCGGGCTAACCACGTGACAAACCATAGCGAATGACGCAAACCATGGACCGAATGTTCTTTAACTTTTTACGAAACGACAATTTTTTGGACTTGACCAAAGCATCTCCGGACAACAAATTAAATCTTGTTAATATGATAATTGACTGACTTTGGTAGGGTAAAAAATATTGTGGGAAAAAGGAGAAAATGCTGGTTACCAGCATTTTCTCCTTTTTCCCACAATATTTTCTATACTGGCTCGCGACCAGTGGCGGCCAACTTTTTTAACCTTTTCTGATCTGTAATATTTCTAACTGTGTCAAACAAACAATTCATAGTCCACGTAATTATATACTAGGGACCAACACCGTTTATTTACAATCTGAAATAGACTATAAGTGGAATTTGCAGCGATAGAAATAAGGAGGTCATTTACCCGAAGCTCTTTTCTTTCCAAGAGCCGTTAAAATCGGAATTGTCTGGTAAAAAGGTAAAAAAAAGAAACTATTTTGTGATAAATATAGGTTAAACCCTAATTTAATGCACCATAAAACGCAACGCAAGAAACCATACAATATGGTTTTCTTTCAAAACGGGTATAAATTCGATATAAATCCAGAGTAAGACCAGAATCATGCAAACAACGTCAATGATTTACGGCCTAGCTTTCTAATTTAATATTTTTTTATCTTTATAAATTACTCTTCTGTGACCTATTTAACCTTTAGGCTGCTAGGCGAAACTTGCTGACCTTTTGCGGACAGTGTAGATTAAGATCAGACTGCACAGAACGTGCAGGCTGATCTTTAATCTACACTGTCCGATTAGGAGATATATATCCCCAAGCCATAACTTTGAAATAGTTTATCTAGGTTTTTAATTTTGATTTGAAAATTTTAACTTAGTTATTCAGTTTGGATAAGTGTTAACCCTGTAGAAACTTTTGCTAATATCATTTCGCATTTCGCGAACGGTGTACGCTTGAGATCAGACTACACAGAGTGTGCCATCTTTTCTTTTACCTGTAGTGTCCAATGTTTTGAGATACGAATTATACTCTATGAAAATGAGGTTTAATGCATCTGCAGACGACAAAATTTTAGTTTTGTCCAAATCGAAGGCATTTGCAGACGACAAAATAAAAGTAACTGAAAATTTGAAATTTGTTTTGTGAACGGTAGAAAACATTGTGCGAAAAGGAGAAAATGCGGGTTTGTTTTGTTTTTCTCCTTTTCCCACAATATTTTTAAAGGCTTCTTTCCCAGAGTCGTCAAAATTAGGGATTGTTGGTAAAGAGTTATTTAAGCACCTGGTAAAAGTATCGGCCCAGGTCAGCCTGCGTAGTCCACACAACCTGACCTGGGTCAAAACTTGTTTGTTATTCGGCATTATTTTTTCATGTGTAAGGACCACACCACCCAATGATGTACAGTCTCTTGTAAGACAAGACGGAAATCATAGATCAGTAACTATAGGATTACATGCTTGGTGAAGTAGATCACTGAGACGCATTAACCCATTACCACACAATCCGTACTTTTGACGCCCCTGAGAAAGAAGCCTTTAAAAAACAATGTAGGAAAAGGAGAAAATGCTGGTAACAATGTTTTCTACCCTTCAGAGAAACAAATTTCAAATTTTCAGTCACTTTTATTTTGTCGTCTGCAAATGCTTTTGATTTGGTCAAGCCTAAAATATTGTCGTTTAGTAACGAGTTAGACCACCCCTTGCCATAGTGCCACTCATATATCGTCGGTTTACTTCAAAAATCTCGTGACTACAACTTGAAATAAGCTGTAGTCATGAGGTTTTTGAAGTAAACCGACAATATTTTGCATTTGTAATTGAAGTAAAGCTACATGTATTACTTCTATAGGGTTTTCTGTTATTAATCTATTCCATGAAGCTAGTGGTCTTAAAATGGAAGGCGTTCTTCGCAAACTTTCTTCAATGAGAATTGAATTCAGAATTGATTAGATGTTCTGTTCCATTTTATATAACTATCCATTAACCGGATTCTATTTAATCCATCTTAAAACTCGGAGACATTAAGACGAGGAAAACACTGGGGAAAAGTTTTCCAAACTGCTTATTTAAGATTGACCCAAACTGGCAAAAGAGGATTTAAAGCTGGCCTTTCAGATTTTAGGACTAAAATTTAACAAAAATACAAATAAATATCATCCTTATACTCCCAAAGCCATTATCTCCAGCTAGATGGCATTCTATAAATACTCATCTATCTAATTTGGGCATCCAGGGTACAGAACGAACCACTTTCCTACGCGACAACCGTTACTTTGAATTTCAAACTAAAATAAATGTTTACTCAATAAATCGCTACCTCGTGCAATTCACTCAACTATGATCAGCAGTTTAGAGAAATCTGGAGCTAAAGCAGGTCTCATTTCTCCTCAAACCTATTGATAAAAGCTATTTTCTACATTGCTACTTTATAGAGCGTAATAGTACAGTCTGCCCGCTTTCGGGGCTAGTGATGCGTCATATAAGACAGTCGAATCTTCGAAGAATATGACTTGCGCAGACAACGCTCCCAAAGCCTTTTAATTTTTATTCATAAAACCCAAGTAGTCGAAAACCTTTCCGACAAGAAGGGAAAATAGAGATTTACTACGGCCAAGGTCGACACCGACGGGAAACACGGTCTATTTTTACATGAGCAACTTGCTCATTTACATACCAGAAATATACAGACAAAGCTTCAAACATAGCGTTCGAAGAGATTATGGAAAATCATTACACATTTGTTATATTATAGAATTTGAGCGTCATTAGTTACGTGCCAGTCACTTGGCATTCCCACAATGTTTTTGTTTTTGGCGCAAATACGGCTTGCAACGCGCAAAAAGGGGCATTCAGACATTTGCGTAAAGTGTCGTCTCGGATCAGCCTGCGCAATCCGCAGAGGCTAATCCAAGACAACACTTTACGACTTCGTTAGATTTTGTGGATATGCATTGAGCCCCCTTTTCCAGAGCATGGCTCAATTTTATTTGAAAGTGGCGTAAAACACGACTAAAAAAGTCGACTGTTTTAGCGTAAAAGGTTTACCATTTTCCAACTTTTTAACCCTTCACTAAACGACAAAATTTTAGACTGGTCCAAATTAAGAGAACTAGCAGACGACAAATTACTGTAAATCAGGTATTATTGGCGGTGATTTTATTTTCGCTATTATTCGCGAATGGACTCCGTCGCGATTTCAAAAATCCGCGTAAATTTGCAAACGGAAAATAGTAATATACAAGTATACATTTGCAAGCGACAAAATAAACGTAAAACTCAAAATTTAAAATTTATTTCCAGACAGGGTAGAAAACATTGTGGGGAAAGGAGAAAATGCTGGTCACCAGCATTTTCTCCTTTTCCCACAATGTTTTCAAAAGGCTTCTATCTCAGGGTCAAAAAAACCTGGGATTGTTTGATAAATATTTAAAAGATAGAAGGGTAAAAAATTTTCTTTGTGCACATCACTCAGAGTTTTACAGACGATGTCATTGATTGGCATCAAAAGGGATACGATTTATTCGAAATAAACTCTACATCATGCCATCAAATGTGATAAATCATATTTTCTGGTTTTTTTTTTCTTTATCTTACAGATTATGCTGCAAGAATTCAACGCAAAGAACGCTCAGTTTCGAATTCTGCCCCAATATAAAGTAAAATCGGAGGGAGAAGTGGTACGTATTTAGTGCACATCATTTACTGCAAACCAGCAGTTTTTTATATCCTTTTTCCAACAATGTTTTCCAGTCTCAAACCTTCACATGCGACACCGAGAGAGGCGAAAACATTGAGGGGAAAAAGGGAACATTTTGTCTCCGTTTCCACAGTTATTTCTAGTCTCAAAAAAAAAATACAGCCCTTATAAAGACGGTATCAGAAACATTGTCCGAAAAGGAGAAAGCGCTGAGTATACCATTTTCTCTTTTTCCAGCGATGTCTTTTTTTACTATCAAAGACAACTGCAACCTGTAATGGTTTTTGAAAACATTGTGGAAGAGGGATACTCTTAACTCTTTGACAAACGACAAAATTTTACACTGCCCCAAATAAAAAGCACTTGCAGACGACAAAAAAAAAAAAACGTAACCCAAAAAATTATTTCCAACAGGGTAGAAAACATTGTAGGAAAAGGAGATAATGCTGGTTACCAGCATTTTCTCCTTTTCCCACAATGTTTTCAAAAGATTTCTACTTCAGGGTTGTAAAAACCAGGGATTGTTTGGTAAAGGTTTAAACGATGTTTCACTACGCAGTTGTACGGAATTAAATTCAAACATCGAAATGCACGTTTTCTGTAAACGTTATGACAGCAAGGCAGTTTGTTTGTAATCTAATTCTTGTAAATATATCACTGACTAAGTGGATATTCCAAAACGATGTTTCACCCCAAAATTCTATATAGAATTCAATTTCAACATTCGAAAGAGACACTCCTCAAACATTGTGACAAGTGGTGCAGTCCGTTTTTGATGTACATGTAATTCGTAAAGCTTCATAATGCAAAGGTAGTGCAATTCCTTTTTTACTGAACTACAAAAGTTTGCTCTCCACTAGATTGAAATACACATGAATTACCTTACTGACATAAAATTATTTACTAAACTGTTAAAGTTGGAATAACAAAATATAGTAATTGTGCAGGAGGTAGGTAGGCCAGAAATCCTATGATTCAAACGAAACCCCAGGAAAGCATGGATAGATGCACTGACCCCGATGATATTACTGAAATATGTTGAAAAGGGCGGTAATCAACATTCAAATAGACAAACAAAACGAGCAAACAGTTTCATGAAACTCTTTAAAAGATGACGCAATTAAAACATTTGCAGATAACAGACATTTTCTTTTGTATTAGATGTTGGTAACATAATGAAAAATATCGTCGAAAAAGGTGAAACATCGGGAAAAAAAGAATGAAATGTAACAACATTTTACAGGCTTCTTTCTATATTCACCTTTGCTTGTAGCTATTTCCCTTGCGGCCATTTCTCACTGCTCACCCTATCGCAAAATACTTATTCAACTTTAACAAGACTGCAAAAGCTTTACACGCGCCCATACTGAAAGACATTTCTGACGAGAAAATCAAAGTGTTGCTCAGACAGTCGGATTTGTCATTGTCATAGTTTAATCAATGTTGAAAAACGAAAAAAAAAAGCTGATTATAGCAGTTTTCCTCTTTTCCTACAATGTTTACAAAGGCCTGTTTCTCAGGGTCGAAGAGACAGAGTTAAATGAAAATAAAGGTCAATGATCGATAGATATTGGAATTGTGATATAAAAAGTTGAACTTCAGCCAGCTTTATTTCCGAATTTCCAACATGGGACTTTCTCGGTACATCATTACTCTCGCTTGCCTTGTGCCCAATAAATTTTTGTGTCATAAATGGCGCAAAACTATTGACGCGTAATGATAATAAAAGTATCGCTCTTGCTTGTTCAATTTTTGTAAATTTTTGACGAACAAAAATACCTTTGATGCAATTGTGATTATTTTTTGAACCGAAAAGACCTTTAATGCGGGTTTGATTATTATACGAAGGACGAAAATAATTCGGTGCAATTTAGGTTATTTTTGGACGAAAAGAAATACCTTTAATGCGATTTGAGACATACTTAAATGCCTTTGATGTAGTTGGGGTAATTTTTCAAAAACCGAAAATGCCTTCAATACAGTTTTAATTATTTAACCCTTTACCAAACAATCCCTGATTTTTACGACCGTATGATAAAACCTTTAGAAAACATTGTGTGAAAAGGAGAAAATGCTGATAACCAGCATTTTCTCCTTTTCCCACAATGTTTTCTACTCTGCTGTAAACAGATTTCAGTTTTTGAATTACGTTTATTTTGGCGTCTGCAAGTGCTTTCAATAAGAACCAGTCTAAAATTTTGTCGTTTGGTAAAGAGCGAATGAACGCTTGTGATGCAACTTGGACCATTATGCGACAAACGAAAGGCTTTAGATGCAAATCCTTGCGACAAATGATAACGTCTTTCACGCGATTTGGATTATTTGACGTCCAATCAAAACACTGTTGATGCACTTTGTATCATTTTACGACAAGCAAAAACTGTTTTGATGTACCTGGATTATTCTGTGCCAAAGAAAATCGCCATTGATGTATTTAGGGTCATTGTACGACAACCGTAACAAGTCTGATACATTTATATCATTCTATATTGCAAAAATAAAACGCTAGTGATGGAATACTGGTAATTCATGACAAACGAAATCGTCCCCGAATCATTTCACGACAACCGAAACGTATAGATCTAATCAAAAAGAAAAGGTGTATTTAAGAATAAAATGTATGAACCCCACACCGGGAAAAAATCCTATGATACAGAGGACTTTTGAAAACCAGTTTTTCTTCTTATTTCCTAAAATATTTTTAACACCCCTCCCCCATTGTTTAACCCTTTACCAGACCATGACGACTTTTGACGACCTTTGGAAAGAACCTTTTGAAAACATTGTGGAAAAAGGAGAGAATGCTGGTAACCAGCATTTTCTCCTTTTCCACAATGTTTTGTAACCTGTCACTTAACAATTTCACCGTATGAGCCACATTGAAAATGTCGTCTGCAAATGCTGTCAATTTGGACCTGGTTAAAATTTTGTCGTCTAGTAAAGGGTTAAACACGTGATTATTTGGTAAAGGTTTAATCGTTTACCAGACGACAAAATTCTAGCCTTGTCCAATTTGAAAGCAACTGCAGACGACTAATTAAGTGTTGCCCAAATATTTAAATTTTTGTTTGATAGGGTATAAAACCTTGTTGGAAAAGGAGAAAATGCTGGTTACCAGCATTTTCTCCTTTTCCAACAATGTTTTCCAAAGGATTCTGTCCCAAGGTAATCAAAACCCTTGATTGTTTGTTAAAGAATTAAGCTCTACAAAGCTGAAACAGTACAAACCATGTACAGGATATGGAGGGGAAAAAAAAGACAGTTAAACTGAAATTTTGCCAACCTTATTTCCGACAGGGGACCATAACGATACATCGATATTCCCTCTCCTCATAATTCGTTTCATCTAAAATAACCTTTTGTATCATAAATATTGCAAAACTTGACTTGTCATGCTTGCGGATCCCCTGGCCTTTGGAACAATCTATCTGTCTAGTTCAGCACTATCGGTGTATAAATCGCGATATTTTACGTTTAACTGTATTGAAAGCGATTTTTTAAAGAGTCAGTTTGTCTCCGAGTAGTTAAACTTTCTTTGGTAATTTGTATTTCTTCTTTTTATTCAAACATATCCCCGCATTTCTCTCAAAGTTTTTTTTTTCCCCACAATGTTTTCAACCAAATCATGGGCGAATAAAGTCAGTTTAGTCATACCCAATTTCTTTCACCTTTAAATGCATTCATTGGTGTTGCGTTTACCGTCTCGTAAAAAGTAACCTCTTTACCATACGACAAAAGAAGATCGGTAAGTCGCGCTTACTAGCATATTAACCCTCTACTCCATAGATACTCATTTCTACGCATAATGCATTGCTTGTAGGAGCCTTTGAAAAACAATGTGGCAAAAGGTGAAATTGCTCGTGACGAGCAATTTCACCTTTTGTCACAATGTTTTCTATGCTATCAAAAGGTGTCTTATACACATAAGAAACAACTTCATCCTTGCTGTTATCTAGGGTCAATTAGAGATACCATAGAAATGCCTTATGAGGTAAAGGGTTAAGACCCAAGAAAACACGACCGATTTCTGAAAAGTCTTTTCTAGATTGATTCAAATTTGATGGCTGTCATAAATCTAATTTTAGCGTGAAATAAACCCGACACGATCATGTTCATTTCAGCTTCAATGTGAATTAGCCCTGTAATTTAATAGGATTCACCGATTGATGTCAGTTTTTTTTTTCGGGGTGCACATGGGGTAATAGAAAAAAATAAAAAAATAATCGGATCATTGCTCTACAGGGAAGAAAGATTTTCAAAAGGGCTTCGTAAAATTCCAAGGGTGGAGTTGCATCATTATCTCCCGGTAGATGGCGTTCTACAAATACTCGGCTATCTAATTTGGCGTCCTGGGTGCAGAACCGGACTATTGTTCTACGCGACAACAGTTACTTTGAATTTCAAACTAAAATAAACTTTATACCTATCAAAGACATACTCCATCATTTGAGCAACACTTAATTTGTCGTCTGCAAATGCTTTCAATTCGGATTCGTCCAAAACTTTGTTGTTTGGGAAAGGGTTAAATAAAACTTTCAAAACGACAGTAAAAAGCCGAAAAAAAACAACATATTTCAAACCTTTTTCTTGGAGAAAAACATCTCCCTATCGGACAGGGTAGATCCAAGATCAGACTGCACGTTCTGTGCAGTCTGATCTTGGATCTACACTGTCCGTAAAAGGTCGATGAGTCGCTATCAGTAGGTTATGAGAAAACTCTTAACCACACACTACGTCTTCAAACTTTCCCAAATTGACCCTTAACCTTTTGGCTGCTAAGGGCGACTCGCTGACCTTTTGCGGACAGTGTGGATCAAGATCAGACTGCACAGAACATGCAGTCTGATTTTTGATCTACACTGTCCAATTTATAAGAAGCTATCATTACCCAGAACATAACTTTGAAACAGCAATGTTTGGGTTATTATTATCGAATTGAAAATTTAATTTTAGTAATTTAGCAGGATAAGGGTTATTTAAACGCTGCTGGCTTCATCTTCGCAAGCCAAGGGTTACAATCCACTACGCTACTCTACCCTTGGCGGATCGAGCTCGATTTCGATTTCGATCACCCTATACGCATTTTCATTGGTTGCAGCTAGCTCTAACCGCATCAAATCAAATCGCTCGAAGCATTTTATATGTGATAAAAATATAACAGGGTCGCGATAAAAATAGAAGGTAAACATGAATACCTCCGTGGATGTGTGCAGGATCTGTAATGATTTATTACCGAAGAAAACATAGACGAACACTATATTTACATAAAGTTTCAATGTGACCAATCAATTATCAGATGTTTTAGGCTATATCCCCCTGACAATGGAATCTCGAAGTACGTTTGTGGTTATTGCTTCATGTTAAATTATTGTATTCGTAAGCGGTTTGTAAACCGACATTTCATTGGCTGTATGAAATATGATGTAAAGGGAGACAATAAACAGCATCCAGTATGGGGCGTGTCGCGGAAATCTCGAAATCGGGCTCGATTCGCCAAGGTAAGATCCACGAAGGGATCGTAAGCTTGGCTCGCAAAGATGGGCTTGCTTGTGCTTGGGAGAAAATATAGTTAGAAAAGAAGATATTTGTTTTTTGTTTTCTTTTCCATCAATAGTTAAAAAACAAATTCAACCTCAGTAGCTTTCCAACTCGGAATTGCGTGTGAAAAGGTTACAGGAATCCATAGAAAAGTTTTTTTGAAATCTTTATCTATAGATATCTTGCTGTGAAAACTCTTCAGTTATCTTTTCCCAATAACGACATCTACAAATAGCAATCGTAATTGTCTCTGTTTTTAGAACATCAGAAGCTTGCATATCCGTGCAGGATACAGAAAATAGTCTTTTAGATGGAACTTCAAGAAAATGTGAAACTTTGAAGATAGCGTGAACAGTATTATTCCGTGTAGAAACTTTCAACTGAACGATCACAGGGTTTTTACGATCCTGAGGAACACGACTTTTTAAAAATAATTTTTAGAAAGATAATTAGAAATGATTGGAGTTTGTATTTGAAAGGTTTGAAAACATTGTGGAAAGGAGAAAACATTGGTTAGTAAGCATTTTCTCCTTTTGCCACGATATTTTCAAAGTCATAATATTCCATTCTGTCTTACATTCACGGGGGTCTTATTGTTGTTAGTGTTAACCCTTTACCAAGTAATCCTTGGATTTTACGACCAAGAGAACAAAGCCTTCTGAAAACATTGTGGGCAAAGGAGAAAATGCTGGTAACCAGCATTTTCTCCTTTTTTCCACAATGTTTTCTACTCTTCTAATGTCATTTTTCAATTTTTGAGTCGCAACTATTTTGTCGTCTGCTGATGCTATCAATTTGGACGAGTCTGAAATTTTGTCGTTTGGTAAAGAGTGAAATAAAGCGAATGGTTGTATCTCTCCGCAGGTTCAGATATTTGACCAAATAGTGTTTGAGAGCATCAAGTCTCCGGGACACTTTCTACATGCAAGTAACGGCTACCAGATAGACCAGTTCACCTTTGGGTATGTATTTTAAATAGACAAGAAAACATGTGAAAGACAATGTATAGAAAAGGATATTTAACAGAATGTCCAGCACCAAAACCCTCGACGGTCATTGCTATTTGAAAGCTCAGCCTGAAATTTACCGGGCTGAAATCGTAGGGGGTCTTGGGTTCGATTCACGTTTTGGTTAAAATTCTTTTCGAGAATGGATTTTAGCCTTGTGACATGACTCATTCCCTTTTAATCCATTACCACACAGCAAAAGGTTAGACCTATCCAAACTGAAAGACGCATTTCAGACGACAATTTCAAAGTGGCTCAATTTCCCACAATGTTTTCAAAAGGCTTCTTCCTCAGGGGCGTAAAAAGTCATTTTGTAGTAAAAGGTTAACCACTGATTCCCCACTACGACAACATTCATTGTTCTCTTCTCTTCTGTTAGGCCTAGGCTTATCTATTTTGTGTAGCCAATCAGAAGCTGTGTTACTTCCAGATTTTGAAAATCTTAGTAATAGTAGAAAGAATGTTTTTAATTAAAAATAATAAAAGAGTACGAACCCAGGACATTCATGTTACCCTTAACGTAGACAAACTATTTTACTACACTGCAAAGAAATTTGTCGTGATCTGATTGGATAATATGCGCCGAACATGTATATAATGTACACTGGCAATACCAATGTAAAAGTAGTTTCCCTTTCGGGAGCCCCGTATACATGACAACACTATCAACACAACATCCAAAATGGCGGCGCCGATCAAGATTTCCATCAAAATTCTGCGCCAAGCTGCACGTTTTAGTACGTATTACCAAGGCTTCAGTTGCCAGTGATGTCAGTTTTCATTGAATTGGGGCACTCAGAAGGGAAATTCTACTTCGTCAGCGTACTCAATATTTTAAAACAAAAAACAGGTAAAACTCGTATAATATAATAAACGTTGTAATGGTAAAACTTTGCAGTATAATAAATTTGTTGTACGGTCAAGCGGCAGGGGATTTTGAAACTTGTTCATGGATGTGGTAAATCATGTCGCCCAGAGGCTTCGGCTCGGCTTGGGACTTCATGATTTACCACAGCCGTGAACAAGTTTCCAAGTCTCCTACCACCTGACTGTAGGCCTACAACTAATAAAGTATCCCATAACAAGAATGATAAATTAGAAATGAAATCCTTGAAATGTTTAAGAGACATTACATTGCTCAGAGACGAACATCCGTCTGTGACATTTGACAGAACTTCATGTATGATGTCACTGTTTTTTGTTTGACCCTTTACCACTCAATGCCTACTTTTAACTATTTTAGAAGAAAACGCTTTTGATAATATTGTGGGAAGGAGAGAAAATGCTGGTAACCAGCGTTTTCTCCCTTTTCCACATTGTTTCTATCCCATCATTCAAGCCACATTGAAATCGTTGCCTCCAGATGCGTTCAAACTAGACAAGTCTCAAATTTTGTTTCGTGTGGTAAAGAGTTGAGCGTGGCCCTGGTAATATATCTAATCGCACTTTTAACTTGAGAACTTTTTCTGTTTCCCAACTCAACTTAGGCGTATTCTGAATCACGAAATTAACCTTTACCACACAATTTCAAGCTTTATCGACCCTGAAGAAGCCTTTTGAAAACATTGAGGGAAAAGGAGAAAATGCTGGTAACCAGCATTTTCTCCTTTTCCAGCAATGTTTTCTACCCTGCCAAAAACAAATTCAATCACCCGAGCTATAAGTTTCAATTGTTATGTGCAAATGTTTTCATTTTGGACAAATCTACATTTTTTTTGGGCGAAGTACAGGGTAAACCATAGGATTGGCTGAGACAGTCTACTGTCCTATCAAATAGGCAATCTTGATAAATATAGAATAACATTGAAATGTAGACAGATTGGTGATTGCGACACACGTAATTCCATTTTGTCCTCAAATCTTGCATGTATCAAAGATGAGACATGCAATAACCAATAATAGTTATCCCGCTAAAAAGCTAAAATAAGACTTTCAGTTCCATAATAAAAATTCCAGAGAGACGTAAGGGACATAACCATTATTCACTGACTAACCGTCTTTACAGGCGATGAACAAATACGTTTACGTGTTAAATTTACACCGCCAAAACAAAATTGGAGCAATCTGGCATGAGATCGTCAGTCTGTCCGTCCATAGGCGCCCATAGTTAACCCTTTCCCAAACGATAAATTTAGACTCTTCCAATTTCAAAGAGTTTGCAGACGACAATTTTAAATTTGATAAAAATGGCAGAAAGTTCTCATAAAGGGTAGAAAACACTGTGGGAAAAGGAGAAATTGCTCGTTACGAGCAATTTCTCCTTTTCCCACAGTTTTTTCTAATGGCTTGTACTCCAGACACGTTAAAACCAGGGCTTGTTTGGGAAAGAGTTAAGTGTCCCTTCATCCACTCTTTCCCAAACGACAAAATTTTGGACTAGTCCATATTGAAAGCATTTGCAGACGACAAATCAAATATAATGTAAATGATGATTTTTTGTCTACGACAGAGTAGAACACATTGTGGGGAAGGGAGAAAATGCTGGTTTCCAGCATTTTCTCCCTTTCGAACAATGTTTTCAAAAGCCTTCTTTCCCAGCATCGTAAAGACCAGGGATTGTTTGGGAAAGGGTAAAACCTATTTTGTTGAAATTTAAATGGAAGCTCGCCTACTAGGGTAAAAAATTATACATGCAATTTAAATTTAGATTGCTCGACTAGCGTAGGAGTTAAGGCCCTTTGAGATTTTTCCTGATCAGGCGACTGGACAACCGTATGGGCTTTTCAAAGTAAAAGTTCTAATTCTTTTTTTACCACTACACAGGTCTGAAGTAAACCTAGGAGTGGAAAGATCCGGTTTCACACTGGTCAGATTCCGGAAACAGGCCGCCACCGAGACTGAACTTTTTGTCAGGGTATGTAAACTTGTAACTGTAGTTTTGACAACGGCCTCTTTCATTTAATTCTTTACCACCACACAATCCCGACTTTTAACGACCCTGAGAAAGAAAGCCTTTGAAAACATTGTGGGAAAAGGAGAAAATGCTGGTATCCAGCATTTTCTCCTTTTCCCACAATGTTTTCTACCTTTTCCAATTCAATTTTTGACTCACATTTATTTTGTCGTCTGCAAATGCTTTCATTTTGGACTAGTCCAAAATTCTGTCGTTTGGTAAAGAGTTAAATCATGTTCTGTGAAAAGAATGTTTAACGCATCTCCAAATAATATTGACCTACTTGCGCAGAAGTCGCTTAAAAAGTAACAACAACAACTTATGCAGCAGTAGCAAAAACAACAGCAAGGTCACGCAAATAGCATTCCCAGATGACAAAATAAATGTCCCTTGATAGATGAGGCGTCTATTTGTAAGGTTGGGAAACGTTTTGGGTACACGGATTTATACTGATAAACAGAAATTTCTCTTTCGAGAAAATAGTTTTAATGTCCTTCTTCCCCAATATGGACAGAATAGTTTGATAAAATAGTTTGGTAAGAAATTGACGATACAATTTATCCATTGTAGGGAGGAAGTATCATCCGTTTGTTCCACAAAGAACTCGAAGCCTATATGGTAGCAGAGGGACTGTTTGACGAGGAGGTCACGGAAGACGGTACTGTTAACCGTTCTATCAGATTCAGGAAGATGTAGACTTTTTTCAAATATCTTACAGCGTCGAACATTTAATTCGCTGCCTCTGTCAAATAATAAGTTATAGGCCCGTATTTATAAACCAGTCGTAGTAAAATTATTGACCTCATTCTCAAAGATTGTCCGGATTTAAAAGTAACGCAATTTCTGATTGATTAGATGAAATAGTCAAGCCAATCATAAAAGTGTGTAACTTTGTTTGCCTGAAATTAGACTACGAATGCAATTTATAATGGTTGATAAATACACTTCCGGGGTCCATATTTGGCCTGCAGCAAGCGAAAAGGGACATTTGCGTAAAGTGCCTTCTCTATTAAGAGTCTGCTTATTCCACGGCGGGGAATCACGTGACACAACAACAACAACAATGACCGTTATTTGAAAAAATTCCCCGACTTCAGGTAAGAAAATCTTCAATAATTCCGTTAATACATGACCGATTGGAATTTGGTTTGAAGCAGAGAAGGAGGAAGGACTCCAGGGATTTGCTTGATGTGTTAGATTTTTTAAACAAAACCTGATAAAAAAGTTATTGACGAGCAAACAAATTATCCAGGGTAAAAAAATTGTTTGCTCGTCAATAACTTTTTTATCAGGTGTTGTTTAAAAAATCTAACACACCAAGCAAATCCCTGGAATCCTTCCTCCTTCTCTGCTTCAAACCAAATTCCAATCAGTCTTGTATTAACGGAGTTATTGAAGATTTTCTTACCTGAAGTCGGGGAATTTTTTTCAAATAACGGTCATTGTTGTTGTTGTTGTGTCACGTGATTCCCCGCCGTGTTATTCTATCGCCATGGGACGATGGAAAATTCTAGCAAGAATTATATACTTTTATTTATTTCATGCTTTCCGGTAGGATATCGAGAAATAACAGTGAAATATTTTTCGATATTCCACGGGTAGGACCAGTAAAAATACTGATTTTTACATGCTAGTTACTTAGATGAATTGCGCGTGACTCACAACCAGATGGAAATATGACGTCATTTACTTACATTTCTCGCGCTTGACATAATATTGTAACGCATTGCTATGCGGGAAAGGAACGCGACGGGGAATAACTGAAAAGAACTGTACTGGATTTTGATAAAGCTCCTCCCAGAAAGGTTTAAAAGCATGAAATAAATGGAATATTTGTATTTTTCGGTGAAAGGTCAATTTTTTTTTTCATCGAGTGACGACCATCGGTAATATTACAGATGGTGTCCTCGAGATGAAATAAATTGCAATCTTTTACCGAAAAATACAAATATCCTCTATATATTGTCTTTTGTTTGTTAGTGTCTTCATGTAAAAGATCTTTCGTAACCCGGTTAACCCTTACCTTGCTAAATAAGTATAATGCAATTTTCAATTCCATAGTAAAAACCTAAATATTGTTAATTCAAAGTTATGTTTCGGGGAATGATATCACCTTATCGGGCAGTGTAGATCCAAGATCAGACTGCACGTTCTGTGCAGTCTGATCTTGATCTACACTGTCCGCAAAAGGTCAGTAAGTCGCGCTCTGCGGCTTAAGGATTAATTTCTTAAGAGATTCAGGACAAAACAAAAAACGGTTTTAAGTCTTTAACTTTACAGGAATATTTTACCAGCCATATTCCTATAATAGCTTTGACTCTTTCATCCAACTTTGATCTCTTATTACAGTTCATTTCCGGATACGAGTGATGGACCAACATAAACCGAGGACGCTTTCTCCACCCACTTCCGGTAATACTTTCTGGGTCATCGAGGCGGAAAATGGAATTTTCAACGGTAAATAGTATAATTACGAGCCATGCTGTATATAAAGGGGCTAAATGTTGTTGTTTTTATTAGCTCACCTGAGCACAACGTGCTCAAGGGGAGCTTTTAGGATCACCCGGTGTCCGTCGTGCGTCGTCCGTCGTGCGTCGTCCGTCCTGCGTCGTCGGTCGTCCGTCGTCAACAATTCTTTAAACATCAGCTCCTCCTAAACAGCTTGGCCAATTTAGACCAAACTTGGCTGGAATATTTCTTGTGAGGTCCTCTTTGAAAAATTGTTCACAGAATTTGATTTTGTCAAAAACTCTGGTTGCCATGGCAACCAAATGGACTTTTCTAGGAAATGCTTTAAATATCTTCGATGACCCTTTTCAAAAATTGTTCGCGAAATTTTGATCCGTCAAGAAACATGGCTCTGATGAATGGGGGCTACTTGCACTAAAGAGAAATGAAGAAATTCTTAAAAATTCTTTTTCTCTCAGATTTTAAAATAATTTCACGTTCGTGAAATTTTGATAGATCAAGAAACATGGCTCTGGTGAATGAGGGCTACTTGCATTGTACGCAAATTAAGAAACTCCTGAAAATTCTTCTTTTCTGAAACTGCTGGTCAGATTTTGAAAGGACTTTTACAGGTGACCTTTTGAAACTTGCTTGGCAAAGTAATGATTTTGTTTCGAGTGTTTCAATACGTAAAAAAGAAATGGCTATGGTCCTCTCAAAAATTCTGTGAGCGATCCAGGGCCATCTTGTCTCTCTTGTCGTAATGACTTATATGAAGAAAGATGGCCCCGCCCAGGTGGCTCAGTGGTGAGCATGTCGGACTAATGACCTGGTGTTTGTGAGTTCGATACCCGGTTGAGGCGAACTTTCTTTCCGTCGTATTTTTTTCGCTTTCGCCTCTCACCTCTGCTGAAGCATGTGACAAAAGTAGTTGGTGGCTTTGGAGAGAAAGTTGTGTTAGTTCTGGTGTGAGAAAGCCAGGAAACATATGTGCGTCACCGACCGCCATGATATGACCTCAGCTGTTGAGTGGGGTTTAACCCCAATAAAAAAAAAACGCAGTCAGATAGCAGATACATGTAAATCAATGTAATCCATTTTATCGGACAACCTAATGCAATATGAGGTAGAGTGGTTCTTGGACGTACAGAAAATGTACAGAAAGCAAAAAGTTTCGAACCTTGTCAGTTTGCACCGATTGAGCGAGCTTTTTTCACGAGTCGATCTTTTTGCAGACAGTTAAAGCCCCCTGTTCACAGAGCAAGACTCGTATCATTTTTGATAAAGCAGAGTCGTATTAACCCTTTACTCCATAGATACTCATTTCTAAGCATTGCTGGTAGGAGTCCTTGGAAAATATTGTGGCAAAAGGTGAAATTGCTCTTGATGAGAAATTTCACCTTTCGTCACAATGTTTTCTATGCTATCAAAAGGTGTCATATTACATATATGAAATGGCTTCATCCTATTATTAAGGGTCATTCAGACATACCATAGAAATGCCTTATGGGGTAAAGGATTAATCAAAAAGTTACAAATTCTCCTTTATTTCCAAATTGTAAGAGTTATCTCCTATCACCTGCAATTATTTTTTCAAGCGTGAAATTCAAAATTTCCATTATTTTTGTCTGTAGGTGAAATCCTCCAATGGGAACAACAGATTCGATTACGTCACATGACGACGAGGAAATACCTCTGTATTGATGCTACCCGGGAAATTTCCCTTGCAGAAGGAAACGAAGATCCCCGAACAGTATTTCGGCTTCACTCGGTTATCAGTGTGAGTTTTATGTTCTTTTTGTCCTCAGCTATCATATTTGACCAAACATTGCTATTGAAAAATTTAAAGTCGGCGCAAGTTCCAGTCAGTCTTGGAGAGAGCGTCGTTTTGTCGTTCACCGAAAATGAACATCACTACCATCTTCTCCTAGGCTACTGGTCCAGTTTCGATCAAGCCGTAGAGTGCGGTATAAACCTGTTAGGAATTTTCATCATAGAAATAAGAGCCAGGTGCAATTTACTTATTGCTTCTTGTCAAAGATATCTCAGCGAAACGGACAGTGTAGATCGAAGATTAGGCTGCGCGTTTTGTGCAGCCTGAACTTAATCTACACTGAACGCAAAGGTAACTATAGTTGTGACTGCACGCGGTTGATCCTTTGTTGAAAATGGTTCATATTTTCTTTCTTTCATAAATATAGCACAAGTCTTAAGAAAATATTTGACAGTCGATCATTTCAAAACTCTTTTATGCAGAAAATTCTGGGTCAATTAGACTCACATCTCAGAGGCACCCTTCCTGGCCATAGATAAATCTTGTTCTTTCATGACAAGTTTAAACTCTTACCCAACAATCCCATTTTAGCGTTTCTCTGGAATCAGTGGAAAAAGAAGAAAATGCCAGTAACCTGTAACCAGCATTTTTTCTCCAAATTACACATTTTTTTATGCTATTTTAAAGACACATTTCATCATTTTAGCTGCATTTAATTTGTCGTCATGCATTGGGCAAATTCCAACTTTACATGTGTTCGATTGGTTTAAAAAGATAATAGTGCTGATCTGAGCAAATTGAAAGATGATAATTGGCCTGCAACACGCGAAAAGGGGCATTCGGAAATTTGCGTAAAGTGTCGTCTAGAATCAGCCTGCCCACTCCGCGCAGGCTAATCCGAGACGGCACTTTAGGAAAATGTCCGAATGCCCCTTTTTGCGAGATGCAAGATATGGTGCATGTAAATATGATAGTGAAAAACTGAAAAACGATTGATAATATAATTTACTATGCCTGACTATGTAAGTTTTTATGAAAAAATATATGACTTACATGTATAATATATGGGTATCTGTGGGAATACTAAACTTAACTAAATTGTGTAGGTCAACTGTGCTGCCTTATCATAAGGGTTAAAGATCACGTCCTTTGTGTATTAAATATGACCTTTACAAATGGAATTAAGAAACGTTAATAGATCTATATAATTGGAGTTATCACGGACAAACTGGTTCATTTTTGGTCGATGAGTAGTTGTTGTGGGTTTTAACGCCGTTTTCAGTATTATTTTAATTATATAGCGGTGGCACGTACACCTGTCCATTTCGTCCTCGAGTTTCTTTAACCAATACTAAAATCGTTCGAAACCGCCGGCTACTTTCTCACATATCCATAGTCACAATAATAATCAGCAGTGAGGGAGGAACGAATCCCAATGCAATGACTATAACATCAGTTCTCGGAAAGAAATGTGCCTAGCTTTGGACTCGAACCAGTCACCTCTGGATTTGAAGGCCTGTACAAATGTTTAAACTAAAATTAAGTTTGTCTTATGCTTTTTTTGAGTTCCGGTCGCTCGTGAAACACGAATAATCATGGGTTCTGGGTGCGGGTTGGGACTCTGCAAAACTCTATCCGAGGATTATATCAAAGTCGATGCAACGTACTTGATAGCTTTAACCCTCTCCCAAACAATCCCTGTTTTTTACGGGTCTGGAATAGTGACCTTTTGAAAACATTGTGGGAAAAGGAGAAAATGCTGGTAACCAGCATTTTCTCCTTTTCCCACAATGTTTTCTACCCTATCATAGAGAGATCAGTTTTTCAGCAAGAGTTGCTTGTTGCAATGCTTTCAATTTGGTCTAGTCCAAAAGTTTGTCGTTTGGTAAAGGGTTAAAATAGCGGCTCTACACAGAGAGTGTCGCTATTGAGGAATAACAGTACTTCAAGGAATAGAAGACCATTAGACTTATCGGTATCTTAGTTTCATTCTTTGTCTTTTTATAGTTTTAGAAAGTAACACAACTTCCGATTTGCTAAATTATTTGTGTTACTTTCAAATATAGAAATACATGAAAATAAAACTGTTCATTAGAATGGTTGTGGAATACAGTTGCAGGCAATATCACTTCTTCCCACAATACTTTCAAAATTCCTTTTCCCGTTTGACAAGGACGTAAAAACGAATGTTCGTTCGGTAAAGGATTAACGGAAAGCGGTGTTTTCTGACAGGGGCAGGACCGCGTTTAGTGATTAATTCTTGAGAAAGGAAATCAATTGATGATTAACTCAAAATGATGGAACGGCTTGAGGGGCGAGGCTACCGGAAACCGCTCTATCAATGTCGTTAAATGTCGTAATCTAGAGCAACGATATTGGTAAACATAATATAAGAGCTCTTAAATGCATTGTCTGATGGTACGGTGTAAAACGCCGTTTTCAACATTATTTCAGTATCGCAGCTAACCGTTCTTTCCTGTAGTATTTTTTTACCAGCGCTTCGCAGTTCATTCTTCTCAAGTCACTGGCTGCTTTCCAAAATAACCATTATCGAATCAATGGTTAGCCGTGAGAGAGAAATATAATCCTCGTGTGTCGCAATGACTGTCGTCAGTTTTCGGAATAAACATACACAATTTTACCAATAGCGAAAAGTTTCGGCCCAGGTCAGCCTGCGCGGACAGCGCAGGCTGACCTGAGTCGACACTTTTCGCAAATGCATTAAGCGCCCTTTTCACATATTATAGCTCATATTTACATGTACATGTATTCCTAGGGTTTCATCGGTTGAAGTATGAACTCTGCTATGCGCAAACAAAGGATACCATCACGTGAAACACGCTGCCAAAGGGAGATCAAACTAGATTTCCCTGATTACAAATCCATTGCTTTAAATACGTTAGAGGCGCTCTCGGAAAATGCATTATGTAATGCATTATGCTATGCAAGTCCTCACATAATTATATTCCACTTTGTTCAACCACTGGTTCATGATTAGAATGGTCCTTTGAAACGCAGGAAAAAGCAAAACCTGTCAGCCTGTGTGGACTGCGCAGGCTTACATGCGTCGGTACTTTTTGAAGATGCACTTAACCTCTCTTTAAACAGAGCCTGGCTCTCACAGATTTATAACTTTAACTCGGATATACATGGAAACGACCGTTACATTTTGCATTCAAAATGAAGCGTTTAGAATGTCATTCTTGGCAATGAACGGTACACCCGAGGTGCCCTTCTCCAAGAAAATCATGATATTGAAAATATCGCACAATTTTATCCTGCGAAATATTATCACATATTGATTAAATTACGCCTGCTTTTAACAACAATATCGCGAAAAAGGAGAAAATTAAATTGCACAATTTTTTGAAAGTGCGTATGTAACACACGCGCTGTGTAGGGGATGATAATCCTAGTTATAACTGCGTTAGGGTACGAATGTTGATAAAATGTACCCACTATACTGACATTTGAAATCTTGATAGTAGTATAAGGGTCTCTTTGGAGTCAAGCAAAGATTATCATAACAGTACTACATATATTGTAACTTGTCATTCTCAGGGACAAGCAGCCACATTGATTAACCTAGGCATGATTTAGGAACGCTAACAAGCGTATGTAACACACGCGCTGTGTAGGGGATGATAATCCTAGATATAACTGCGTGAGGTTACGAATATGTATACAATGTACCCACTATACTGACATTTGAAATCTTAATAGTAGTATAAGGTACTGATATTTGAAATCTTAAGAGTAGTATAAG
The DNA here is from genome assembly GCA_943736015.1 of Tridacna crocea. NCBI lineage: Eukaryota > Metazoa > Mollusca > Bivalvia > Cardiida > Cardiidae > Tridacna > Tridacna crocea. The sequence continues at coordinate 16,089,108 of OX031065.1, forward strand.
GGTCTCTTTGGAGTCAAGCAAAGATAATCATGACATTACTACATATATTGTAACTCAGATGTATATATGTTTGTTTGTCATTTTCAGGGACAAGCATCCACATTGATTAACATAGGCTTGATTTAGGAACAAACACGATAATGGGCGACATTATCTTGTGGCACTTAATTGCCCCTTTTTCAGCCAGCTTTTGACGTGTTTTTAATTGGACATTATACATATAATTTTTGTTTCAGGCCAAGGGAATCGAACTTTTTTACAGGATACAAATGCGTCTTTTTTCACTACTCCCAATGTCTCGTTCAGATAAAAACAAAAACAAAGCAAAAACGATGACTATTAAAGTAAAGTTTTAAACATAAACCCTTTAGACTTGAATTTTTAACAACAACAATTTGATTTTTTAACAATACCAGACTGATTATAAAAAAGATAATGTAACATGCCACTGCCTGGTTAATCACCCAGGTACTGAGAACAGCGCACGTTGCTTAACTAACCACAACGCACGTTGCTTAACTATCACGAAAAGAAAATATATCAAACCACATCGTAGCTCTACAGCGTAACAGGTTTTAAGTCATATACAGGGTAATTCATAATATATAATACAGTTTCAATCCTTGATACTCTTTTTTTGATAGCACATACCTTATTATAATTTATATCACAATTCTCTACAATAATAACAGTTTTGATTGATATATAATGTTAAGTACACTCTATGCTTACATGTTAAATACAATAGGCCAGACTTTTTCACAGTATTTACATGATATGTCGTATGACGTTCATTCTGGACAAATTTGATGTCAAGTCCCTTTTCATGAAAGTCTGCTATCACCGATGAAAATATTTCTGGCATTACTTTTTCCATTTCTCTACAAAAAGCTTGTTTCAACTCTCTGTCAGTCTTCGGTTTATGTTAATATACATTTTCTTTCTAGTGTAATGACAAGAAAAAGTCCAAAGAAGCATAATCCGGTGAATGAGGGGACAAAATATTGTCAGTCCTGAATCAAGTTTTCCCGATAGTGTCATGAAGCCATGACAATGCTGAATGTGCCTTGTGGGGTGCTACTTCACACTTATAATGAAATTTCTCTACATAAATAAAAAATTACCAAATTAAGAAAGAGTGCTGTGATTAGACATTCTTTTAATATGTTGGAGACACAACTATTATTGAATCTTACCTGACATTGCTGAAAAAGGTTTTAGTCAGCTTTAAAGCGAAAAAGAGGTTGAAAGACATTTGTTTTCAACAGGATGGAGCAGCACCACATACAGTACATTCAGTATTGTTGTGGCTTTATGAAACTTTCGGGAAAACTGAACATCTTCAGGACTGAAAATTTTTGGCCCCTTCATTCCCCGGAGCATAGTTCTTTGGACTTTTTCTTATCCCCATCTTTTCTTATGGGGATACTTGAAAGAAAATGTATATTAACATAAACCGAACACTGTGGAAGACTGGAGAAAAATAATGCCAGAAATGTATTCATCCGTGAAAGCAAACTTTCGTCAAAAGAGGCAAACTTTCGTCAAAAGAGGCTTGACGTCGTAATAGTTTCGAGTGGACGCCATACTGCATATCATGTAAATGTTGTTAGAAAGTTTTACCTATTTTACACGTATGTATGAAAGTACCTAACATTATATATCAAACAAAACTGTAATTATTGTAGAGTGTTGTGATGTAAATTATAACAAGGAATATGCTATCAAAAAAGAGTATCAGGGATTGAAACTGTATCATATGTTATGAGTCACACTGCATATCTAACCTCTCTCCGTCACATTACTCGTCCCTTCGAGAAATCTCCACCTCGAGACACTTACGGCTTTATATAAGCTAGGCAATTGTACAAACTGGGAGAAATGACTGAGTTCGGGTATACGTTGCAACTCTGGGGATATGCAAGTGCATACGCTAGTCTGTTCTTGAATAAGAACCATCACCAGCTATCTTTAGTTCATAAATCAGGGGAACAAAAGAGGGTAATGCAATTTCAGTCCGGAAGTTGCCATAATCCCACCACTGCCATCAAATGACCTTGATTAAGTTGAACGGAGAGAAAAAACACCACACCAGATTGCTATGTAACAGCAAAGCAGTTTTTAAGTCATTATATAACTAACCTCTTTCCTTGACCACAAATTGTTGCTCGTTTCGCTCTGTGTTTGTTCTACTTTTTTTTCATATTTCAAACCAAATTTACCCCATTTTACGGATTTTAAGGTAAATTGCGCAAAGTCTATACACACAAGGGTAAACTGTTGTCACTCGTATGTAACGGCGAAAAGACAATCAATATCATTTTAAAGTTAAACTGTACATAAACATGTATAGGTTTACAACAATTGCAACATAAACATCTAAAACATTATAGCTGTAACAATTTCTTTTTTACAGGAAAGAGATGAGATACGCTTTGAAAGCTACTGCAGAATTGAACATGTCTTAACTGGGTTTTGGTTGCATGCTCTCAAAGGTAAGATAAAAGTTCCAAATATATATCTTCCTGTTGACTACCTCATTTTTCACATTTGATGCATGTGAAAAAAGTAGTTAGAAGCTTGGAAAGAAAGTTGTGTTAGCATTGGAGTGAGAAAACCAGGAAACACATGTACGCACTGACAACTGTGATGTTACCTGACCAATTAGAATAGCATTAAACTTCAAACGAACGAACGAACAAACAAACAATTAAAGCTTTTCACTCAATTCTGAGTTTACATAACTATGAGGAAAAGGGTTTTTGAAAACAATTTCCACCACTTAAGCCTGTTGCTACTTGGGTTTGGACAAGTAAAATAAAATATATATGATAATAGCTTAATGCATTATGTAGAAACTTCCAGCGTGCCTATTCCATAAAACAGACAATTTGTTTATATTCAACAAAATACCAAATAATCTGTTTTCTAACACCCTTGAGGAAGAAGGCTTTTAAAAACTTTGTAAAAAGAAAATGCTGGAAACTTGCTTTTTTTCTTTTCCCACAATTTTTTGTCCCACATGACAGAAAAAAATTCAGAGCATTATTCAATATTTCATCGGCAAATAACTATCGTTTGAATGATAGTAAAGCATTTTTGTGTGGTAAAAGAGTTAAAAGACAATTGTTAAGATCAGCCTATATGCTTCGTGCGTAATACTTTGACTATAGAGCCATTTTTACAAATACAAATAAGCCAGGGGTAAAAGAGAGACTAATTTAATAATCATCCTGATAGTTCTTTGAAAATGAGAAAAGAGGGTCTTAAATTTTTGAATTTTGAATTTCTCAAAGCTGGTAACTCCCTTGCCTACGGTTTTAGTCTTTTTACAAACAACTTAACACGAAACTTTTTATTCCATTCTTATTGCTTCAAATTTGATACAAGATGTTTGTAAAGAGTTTAAACTAGTGTGACATCATTATGTTATTATTGAATACGAAAAATGAGTTCGTTCGAATGTGCTGTATATTTCATTCTATAAATCTAAAAAGAAAGAAAAAGCCATTTACCTCAGCATGTTGCTAAATTTCAAGTTTTCTGAGCATTGTATGAAAACAAAATAACGTGATTCCAAAGATAAGTGGTAAGTTTCTTGACTAGATTAGAAAAAGAAAAGGAAAAAAAAAACAACAACATTTGAAGTTTAATCTTTGATTTGCTTTGTCCAGATGAAGACTACATTCGAAAGAAGTTCCGAGACGTTGAGAATGTAAACGATCAAACTCTGAGAGGTTTAAGATGGGACAGCGCCATGGTGCGCCAGGTAGAGTCTTATTTGTTCTAGTTCTTGATATATTGGATGTTTTAAAGATGCCGTGCCTATTTGGCCTAAGCGGGACAGTTTTTCCATTGCTAGGGGTCTCTGTTTTATCACCAACAACGGGAGGTATTTAGCTTTAGTAGTGCTTTACATATAAAACTTGTAAGACAGTTCTGCTCCTTTCTGCGTTCCTAGTTGTGTAGTTCTTGGTGAACATTCATCAGTATAAGCGCGACTAAAGCTGCTTTTGTGGACAGTTTTTAACTGAGATCAGACAATACAGAGTGTGCAGTCTGAGTGTGATTTACACCGCCCTTTGTAGTCGCCCTTTGTATCTTTATAATCTTCGGAGCACTATAAGGTTAGTCATCGGTTTACAGTACAAAAGATATCGTTATGGAAGCATTTCATTTTTTAACTCGAATTTTGTTTTATATTTCAAGTAAAATAGAGAGAGAGAGAGACAGAGACAGAGAGAGGGAGCAATGTAAGTGTATTAACATTTGACGCCCAATAGCGGCCCCTTTAAACAATTCTGTGTATAAGATACAGATAAATTTCCTTCATGCCAATAAAAATCACGGCGATTATCTTATGTCAGATGATCTGCTTAAGTAAAAGTGCTAACAGTTCTAATTTTCATTTTGATCACCTTAAATGACCCTCTATTTAAGGAATTGTTCCGTAGGCCTACAATAAATATGTCTAATGGAATTTTTTGGTTTTTTAATTAAAATTGCACAATTATATTTCATATTAAGGACCCATGTGTAAAGGTTAGTTGTCATGGCAGCCATGTAAATGTATTTTCTTTTTCGACTTACTTTTACGATGTTCAAGAGAACATTTATTCAGAATTATGCATGGGTGCCATTTTGTTTCAAATCAAAGTACTAAACATACTGAAATTCACTGCCTGATCGAACGCAGAATTGAAATGATGATTCATGAATAATAATGAAATGTGGTATTTATGTCTGAAGAGTTAAAGTATGTTAAGTTCATTTGATGTTTTTTTCATATCTTTTTGATAATTACTTATAATACCATATTAACTGCTTGCTTGCCAACGCTGCATGGACTTGTACGAGCTTGATGTCATTCTAAAAAATGTTGGCGTACAATACCGGTACCATTTACGAACACCCTATTTAATCAACTTGAAACGGATTGTGTCTTCTTTGATTTACTACGCTGATGTAAACATCTAATTACAATTTTTAACATCTTAACAAGAATGACGAGTTAAAATTCGGGTGTGTTTCGCAGTTGGAATCAAGTTACTATAAATCAGGGCTCTGTTTACGAAGAGTAAACTTTTGTTTCCCTGAACGACAATTCTATTCAGGATTGAATTTATTTTTGCTGTAATATGAATATGAAATACCATCATGTTGTAAAGGCATGTGCATGTGTACGTATGTTGTTTTGTTTGATTGCCAAGACAGTTCAGGTTGGTTTAAAGAACGGCATGACATTTGCTAAACATATGCAGTTCAATTAGTTTTATTAATTAATTATGTAGCATCATTCTCATAGTTTGATAGATGTATATGCAAGAAGCTCATGAGACAATGCATTCAAGATAAAACACAGCTTCTTTTTTCAACAAATTCAGCTAATAAGTATATTTTCAGGGAGTAGTTAAACCTTTACCTATAGCAATAAGATATTTCCGTAAGGCTAGTAAACAGAATGTTTCCAATAGAAACTGGACTCTAAGACTCTTTTCCCATAGATTATTTAACTTTAAAAAGGCGCGCCTTATACGTGAAAAGAGCGTCTTTAAGCTGAGTACATACTGCAAAGCCCGAGATGATTTTTCATTTTCATCTGACCACTTAGATATAATTCAGCAATACATCTCATTGCATAGGAATGTTTCAAACGCTGGTAGTCCCGTCTAATCAACTACTTGGCATGTGACATTTGCATTGTGCATCACGTTTTTTAACTATATATTTATCTTTTAATTCAAACATCAGAAACAAAGTTTAAAAAGATCCGAAGATATTGAAAAGTTTCACCTGATTTTCCATAAATTTATTGTCGGTTTCTTTGTCTGATTGTAAATCAAATTCTGTTGCAATGAAACATTTTATTTAATCTGACACTTTCCAACAGAACTTAATAAATAGATAATTTAAATTGTATGTGAGTGTACATTTATCTTAAATACATGTACCTACGAAATCAGAATAGCAGTAAGGATTAGTTTGAGATATTCATTAGAAGATTCTAATAAGCTCTCGAGAAAAAATAGAAGGAAGTAAACACAAGACGTCGTAAAACAAGACTTTGTACTCACAAAATTCATTACATGATCCGTATGAGAATCACTAATTACGTATATTATATTTCATGTGTCTATTTTTAGAAATGTTATGGGTAAATGAATGTCGTAATTTAAGCCCCGTCACAGTGAATATTTTCCTCCTGCCGAAAATCTGGGACTACTTTTTATGAAAATATTGGTTATCCGATTCATTGACTTGAGATCACTAGTTTTAAAAGTGGCATTCGTCGACAAAAAATCAGAGGAAATATAATATATGATGTATTTCATCAGCTATTGGTTAATATGGGGAAATATTTGCCTCAAAAGGGAAAGGTCCGCATAAATAACTTGTGCCTTACGGCACTCCTTATTTTCGCATACCTTCCCCTCTTTCGGCAAATATTTCCCCATATTACCACAAGCTGATGAATTAAACTCTATATATTGATCATATATTTGCACTAAAACAGCTACAATCTATACTATTGTCCGCTAGAATATATCTTTTTTTGTCTTGAACCACTTTCTAGGTTTCCGCAAGCGGAGAGAGCCAGTATGACGATGCATTTACAATACAAAACGTGGAAGACATTCATGTCAATGAATTTAACTACGTGGCTGGATTTGTACCGTTTCTTCACAACCTTATACATGATGTAAGTTCTTACTGTATGTTTTTACTGTAGAAAGGACATAAAAGTTAGCAGTTCTTACCAAGTAAGGACCAAAGTGGAGCAGTTTCAGAATTGTTTCGGCAATAATGTCGGGCATGGTAGATCCAAAATCAGTTTTTTTTACAGTCTGTTACCAAGCTACATTGTCCGCAATCAAGGTCAACCCTTGTCACAAACCACAATTTCTACTTACTCTACAACATTGCTTGCATCTGTGGATGATAAATTAGAACACCACCTAATAACCTTTGGAAAAGCAGGAATCCTATGTTTGCAAACCCGAAATTGTGTTAATATACGTATTGTAGAGAAAAGTACCCTAGTGTCTTTAAATAGGAATTCTAACATGAAAGATGAATTCGGCTCTCTAAACACAGTGCAACGAATGCTTGGTAAAATCTGCGTCATTCCATATAGAGTCTTGTCATTCTGTATAGAGTGACGTCATTCTGTACAAAGAAAGTAAGTAAGTTATCCAATGGAATGTAATCTGCATCAGCGTTTTTACCCAAAGTATAAACTTGTTTTCCTTTCAATAAGAGCTGGTCATGTAGGAATCGAAATAATCTTTTTTATCGTAGTTTATCGATCAGTAAACCACGTTGTGAGTTATGAGGCGCAATGAATAAACCACCCGGGCTATTGCCCTCATGGTTTATCTATTGTTCCTCATAATGCACAACTGGTTTATTGGACGATATTACGATAGAGAGGAGATTATTTCTTAGATAATATCTTTTAACATGCCACAAACAACATAGGCACTTTTGTGGACAATGTAGATAAATAACAATATTTTCAGATCATGTAAAATTCTCTGATAAAAAGCAGATAGTAAAATTTTTGGAATCTTTCTCGTGTAAAATGATAGTGTTTAGCTGTATTTCTATATGATGTTTTATTCTCCATTTACTTTTTCACTATCTATCTTTATTTCCTTATTTCTGTCTGTCTGTCTGTATGTCTGTCTCATCTTACTGCGTAAATCGATATAAATGCATTCCAGTTTTTGCTAATTTTCTGCTTTTTTGTATTTTTTTCGTTTTATCTTTTAATGCGTTATTACCATTTTTATTTCACAAAGAGTTTTTGAGGAAAGATAAATAAACACAAACTTAGTTCTTTGGCATTCTTGATGTAGTCATTACTTCATTACAGAGGGAAACAGGAATTCTTCTGAATGCAAAGAAAACACATCAGATTATAACAGTGAGTATTCTCCTTCATTTTCATATTCTTTTGTTTCGTTCTGTGTGGCTCAGTGGTCAATTCCTTGAATGTTTAGCTCAGAGATCCTAATTTGATCATAATTTGATTCGAGCAGCCGGAGCTAGTCATGTGGTAATGTCCTTTTAGAAAAGCACTGCAAAGACGTATTGTTTATTTTTACTACATTCAAATTCGTCACTTACTGAATGTTATCAAAATGGAAAAGTGTAAAATTTGTTGTTTAGAAAGGGTTAAAGCGTTACTTAGTTTTGATTTGCAAAGTAACATCATTCGATGTATTCATGATATAAACGTAGTGAGTTAAAAATGTAAATTCAAATAATTCATGGAATACTGGTCAATGAATTGACATGTCTTTATTACATTTTAGGCAATGGAAGAGCTGAGAAAGTTTATGATGATAAAAAACCAGCCAAACAAAAACAGACAGAAGTTAATGAGAAACTTGAGGGTAAGATTCTTAGTTATCTTTTCATCGATTTCAGATTATCCATGTAGAGGTTATGTTGTTGAATCTTTACTCCGTGAAATCCTCACTTGATTCTCCCATGTCACGGGGGAGAATAACTTGGGCAATGCACCACAGATCCCTGGTGGAAAAAGTAATCAAAGACAGGAACCAAACCAATGAGTAAATTTCTATCCCGAAAATGAACAACCACCACTAAAATGCAGTATTTTAATGTATATTTGTTTGCAGGTTATTGACCTCTTAGTGAAGATATTACAGTTCCCACTAGATGGCGTACCGGATGAGCAGAACATTATTCTGATATTCAAAGAGGCGTATGAGATTCTATACACATACATGATTGGTAAAAGTAGGAAAAACGCCTTATACTTTGCCAAGTACATAGAGTTTTTCCAAACGCAATTCACACAAAAGGTAGGCACAAATCGTTGTGATCATCTAATAGTTGTATATCCCTCGAGCCATGCCTTGTGAAAAGTCGGTTCAGTGCACATACAAAAAAGTTTCAACCTATGACACCCTTAGCAGACTGGACAGGCTGACATGAGTTGAACTGTTTTGCTATTAGTATTGTTTGCATATTCAATGGCCATACTACCTCTTAATCGAGTCTGTTGTTAGACAAAATCATAATGGATTTTATGGATCTATAATTATTTAAGGATGTGTTTGGTATGATGCATCACAGAGATGCCGCCTTACCAAAGTTATTTTGTATACAATATTTTGGAAATCGCATACAAGCCCAGTCTTGCAACCTAAGTCCTAAAACAATTTTGAACAAAGGAACAAATTGACTGAGTTTAATGGTGTTTTCAAGTATGTAAGTAGTCAATGCAAATAGACATCGACGTCTGGTATTTCTCTGCTGGGCTATGCTTTATCTTTAATGATCTTGCATGAAGGCCACAAACTGTACATCTTACATGAAACGTAGCTTTATCTTTATTTCCATCATGCATTGAGCCAGTAGCTTGCAGCCTTAACGTGAAAGGAATTCTGCTACTTATCTGCAGGCCTTTCCGCATTAACTTTTTCAGTAGTACTTTCCCATCAGGCTACAGTAGTTGTCTTTGTCACCTTAATCTGACGTAATTCTTGGGATGCACTGTCAATTAAATCCTATCAATCAAGGATACAGATATTTATATGGTTTAAGTTTTAAGTAAGACTGAGTTCTGAGTGCACTGTCAAAACATGATTAAGTACACATTAAAAGAATAAATTTTGAACTTTCTAAATAAGAAAAACAACACCACATTATAATTCTCCGTAGTAGTCATCTGTCAAAGTATTATTTTCAATTGAAATATCAAGAAAAAGCCATTACCCGACACCATCAGCTCCTTCTTTTGAAATACAAGGTTTTCACTGATACTCAGACATATGTCGCTAGGAAACCAACTTGAACTTCTTTTTTGTACTTTTTCAAGATAAATAGTTACCCAGGTATTGGTAAATTCATTAAAATGTTTTAGAGTAGCTTCTCTGCACGTGACGCCATCAAACATTTCTCTCCATTCACAGGGTGGTATTGGTCTCAATGTAGCCCAGATGATAGTTGAATTGATTCGTGATAAACGAAAGATCGTCGACAGAATATCCCATTCTCAGATAGACGAGTTTGTTACCCTGTTACAGTCCAGTCAGGTATAGTATACATATAAACTATTCCCTATAAAATCATTGGCACAAGTGAAAATAACCTTGAATCATATAACTTAAAAGAATCAAAATCAATGTGAAGTTTACAATATTTTATTGTAAAGTCGGTCTAAGTGTTAGTCCTTGGCAGAAAAATGAGTTTTAAAACTAGGTTTAAAGCTGCCAAATTGCACCTTTTTTTGTTTACTTTTACCAGGTTTTAAAATTTATTTTTCTGCCAATAACACAAGTACAGATGATCATGATCATCTTCACAACAAGTTCCCAAACTTTTAAGTAGAATAGTTTGAATTTATATGCATTTTAACATCTGCACTGTTTACTTTTGGCCTCTTCTGGGTTATTACATAACTTCTCTTGCTTTCAATGTAATATACCCCTCACAAATTTTCTTGTCTTGCACACGTTTTAGTTATTAATAATACTTTATGTACCTAGCTTTCAACAGTACAACGGCCTTTCTCAAGTGTAATCCGGTGATACATTGGCAATGTATCGCAGGATTATACTGGAGGACGGAAGTTGTACTGTTGAAAGCTCGCGTACATAAATCAAAATTATTAGAATTAATATTTCTCAAGAAGAGGATATCATATTTTGTTACACACGTTTGATATCACAACTGAGTGATGTCATATTTGATGTCATTTTGTATGTTTTCACTGAAGTAAATGGGTTTTATGAATATTACCGCAAGTGAATTTGGACTATGAAGGTTTTGCAAAAAATGTCAGATACTTTTTATCACAAAACGATTTTTCATGAAATAAAGATCAGATAATATGCATAACCATCTATACATACACCGGTGGTAAAATTCGTATAACCTATTCACTTCAATACAATACGTACAAAATGACGTCAAAAATGAAGTCAAACAAACATGACATCAAACGTGTATTAGATAAGAGAATTCGTAATGGATATATTACACTGAAAACGAGTGAGGTTATATGATAAAGAATTATTTCATTAAAATCATTAAGGAAAAATGTTAATAAGTCTGTCTTGATAACATTTTCCATATACTCATTTAATCAATTTCTATCTCAAAAGTCAACTCATATCAGATACTATAGACTAGACTACATCCATGGAATACTATATATCGTTAAATATTCTGTAGGATAATCTGTCGATTGTTTTCTCTACAGAACTACAGATTTCTTGACCTCCTTCACGTGCTGTGTGTTTGTGACGACATTGCTATACCAAACAACCAATCCTATATTGTTGAACGGTGGATGCAGTGTGAACAGGTCTGTGATTATTTTTCTGTTATCAACAGAGTCTACCATGAGAGTGTGACTTTTAAGACTACATGTTATCAAAATGCATCGGATTGTAATGAATGTCTGATGTCTATATGCCTCATCTTACCGAAAGTTTTGAAGCTGTCCGCTGAAAATCTATTTTAGGGTGGCAGATAACGACTGCACTTTGAAATAAATATTATTTATGTTGCTAAATATCAGTCAAGTTCTTTGAAAAAAGGGTTTTATGCAAGGACTGTGCAGGCTGGCGTGGGTCAATATTTTCTGCAGATGCAATAAAACCTCTTTTTACAAAACATGGCGTATATGTATATTTTCTATATCGTTCACAGAAAGGGATATATTTGACTGCGCGGGGACAAGATATCAACAGACAACCCAACATCCTCTATATATCTACAGACGGAGGAAGGAACTGGCATGCTCTACATGAATTTGTAGATGTAAGTTTTTCTTTTACTGATTTCTTACAAGACTAGTCTATATTTTGACATTTTGAACGAATGGTTACTGTCTTGCATTTCAGCTCTTTACATCCACAAAGATGTTGGTAAGAAACCAATTTACCATTATTTTGAGAAATTTGGAGAGATTCGGAAAGTGTAGTAGAAAGTTAATTATACACGTACTTAATACATGTACAGCCACAGTTGATTTTTTTTTTGAAACAATTAAACTAGTTGTAAACTCTTTTGTTGTGTTTGTATCCTATTTGAAAAATACGAAAACATTGAGAGAAAATGGATTTAAAAGAGAAAAAAAAAGAACAGAATGAAAAAACAATGTGACAAGAAGAGGAAAGTGGGGAGCGCATGAATGGAAGGAATTTTAAAAAAGGACTTTAATAATAGTAAAAATTCCCATTTCCTGTCATTGTAGGAACAGCACCCATCTTATGACAAGGATAAACATGACTTTCTGCTTCACCAGTTGGACTTGTACATAGCACTATGCAGGGTGCGTATCTGTATTTGTTTGTTGTGTTTTTGACTATCTACCAATCCAATACGTAGGCCACTTAAGCCGTATGGCGTCTGTTAAATGTGTAGAGCCAAAAATGCGGAGATCTCAGCAGATCATTCGTTTATATATAGATTTGATTATTCACACGGTAGACAGAATTGCTGTGAAATTGCCTGCAATAATTATCATTGCGCCAAAAAGATCCATTTGCTTGTGTCAGTGAATTTCGTTGCTTGTTTATTGTTATGGAACAAAAAGGCATATTGTTATCGTCACTTGTGATTGTCTCAATGTAGAAATGATCGCTACAATTGTCTTGTGTCGTCGTTATTGGGTAGAAATGATTGTAAGTCATGTTTTGTTAATTAATGTTATAGAGTATAGTGATCACTACAATCTTACCTTGTAATTGTTAGAGGGTAGACTGATCGCTATAACCTTACTTTGTGATTTCTTATACGGTATAATGATCACCATAACCTACTCTTATACATTGTTAAATAGGGTACAGTGATCACCATAACCTTCCCTTATAATTTGTTATATAGAGTATAGTGATCACCATAACCTTCCCTATAAATTGTTTTAAAGAGTATAGTGATAACCATAGCATTCCCTTATAAATTATCATCGGGTAGAGGGATCACCTTAACCTTTGTAAATAAATTATCACAGGGTATGGTGATCTACATAGCCTTCCCTTATAAATTGTCAAAGGGTGTAGTGATCACCATTACCTTCCTATAAAAATTGTCATCTGGTATAGTGATCACCATAGCCTTCCATAAAAAATGTAATCGGGTATAATGATCTCCATAGCCTTCCCTTATAATTTGTAATAGGGCATATAAATTGTCATAGGGTAACGTGATCTCCATAACCTTCCTTTATAAATTGTCATCGGGTATAGGGATCACCATAACCTTCCCTTATAAATTGTCGTCGGGTATAGGGATCACCATAACCTTCCTTTATAAATGGTCGTCGGGAATAGGGATCTCTATAATCTTACTTTATAAATTGTCATCGGGTATAGGGATAACCATAACCGTCCCTTATAAATAGTCATCGGGTGTAGGGATCCCTACCATATCCTTCCTTATTTAAGTTTCATCGGGTATGGGGATTACCATAACCTTCCTTTATAAATTGTCATCGGGTATGGGGATCTCTATAACCTTCCTTTATAAATTGTCATCGGGTTTGGGGATCACCATAACCTTCCTTTATAAACTGTCATCGGGTTTGGGGATCTCTATAACCTTCCTTTATAAATTGTCATCGGGTTTAGGGATCACCATAACCTTCCTTTATAAATTGTCATCGGGTATGGGGATCTCTATAACCTTCCTATATAAATTGTCATCGGGTAAAGGGATCTCTATAACCTTCCTTTATAAACTGTCATCGGGTTTGGGGATCACCATAACATCTTTTATAAATTGTCATCGGGTATAGGGATCACCATAACCTTCTTTTATAAATTGTCATCGGGTTTAGTGATCTCTATAACCTTCCTTTATAAATTGTCATCGGGTTTGGGGATCACCATAACCTCCTTTATAAATTGTCATCGGGTTTAGTGATCTCTATAACCTTCCTTTATAAATTGTCATCGGGTATGGGGATCTCTATAACCTTCCTTTATAAATTGTCATCGGGTTTAGGGATCTCTATAACCTTCCTTTATAAACTGTCATCGGGTTTGGGGATCACCATAACATCTTTTATAAATTGTCATCGGGTATAGGGATCACCATAACATCCTTTATAAATTGTCATCGGGTTTAGTGATCTCTATAACCTTCCTTTATAAATTGTCATCGGGTTTAGGGATCACCATAACATTAAATTGTCATCGGGTATGGTTATCTCTATAAACTTTCTTTATAAATTGTCATCGGGTATAGTGATCGCCATAATTTCGTTCATAAATTATCATCGGGTATAGGGATCCCTGCCATAACCTTCCTTTATTAATTGTCATAGGGTATAGAGATCACTATAGCCTTCCCTTGTAAATTGCTATACGGTATGATGATCACCATAGCCTTCCCTTATAAATTGTAATCGGGTATAGGGATCACTATAACCTTCCCTTACAAATGTTACAGATAATAGTGATCACTATAACCTTCCTTTGTAATTTGTCATAGGGTATAGTGATCTCTATAACTTTCCCTTATAAATGTTACAGGTAATAGTGATCACTATAACCTTCCCTTGTAATTTGTCATAGGATATAGGGATCACTATAACCATCTCATTTAAATTGTTATAGGGTAGAAATGATTACGCCATCAACGTCATCACGAAGGAGTTGCGATATCTGACCTGGGAGGAGACCTTCCTTGCCCTGCGATCAGACATTCTACCCGACGCCATCAGAGCCAAATATTGCGACATTACGACAAGTGAGAGATGATTAAAGCCATGCTCTGACAAAAGAGGGTTAACCTATTACCACACAACCCCTACTTTTGACGCCCCTGAGAAAAAAGCCTTTAGAAAATATTGTGGGAAAAAGAGAAAATGCTGGTAACCAGCATTTTCTTTTTTTTTCCACAATGTTTTCTACCCTTCCCAGAACAAATTTCAAATTTTCAGTCACTTTTATTTTGTCGTCTGCAAATGCTTTTAATTTGAACCAGTCTAAAATATTGTCGTTGGGTAATGAGTTAAATACATCTTCGAAATGCATGATACCAAATAATGATGAACCAATAAAAAAGTTTTGTATAATAACCGACTGGATAATGACATACTATCGCCCTTAGACATGCAGAGAATTCACAAATGGCAAAAAAGTGTCGATTCATTTCATCTTGCGCAGACTGCACAGGCGGTCAAGGGTCGATACTTTTTTTGGCGATGTATTAGCCCTTTCCCAAACGACAAACTTTTGGACTAGACCAAATTGAAAGCATTTGCAGATGACAAATCAACTCTTGCTGAAAAGATGATTTCTGCCTATGATAGGGTAGAAAACATTGTGGGAAAAGGAGAAAATGCTGGTTACCAGCATTTTCTCCTTTTCCCACAATGTTTTCTAAAGGTTACTTTTCCAGACCCGTAAAAACCAGGGATTGTTTGGGAAAGGGTTAAACCCCCTTTTTCACTGAGCGAGGCTCATATCATTTGTTTAGTGCAATTTATCATTTTCTAAACAGTTCTCTTTCTGAGTTATTAACAAAATTTGGGTTTTCATTACATAGAACTATACGTAGATACTGTATAGCAAAAGCTTTCAGCCACGGTTTGAGCCGAGAAAGGGACAATTCGATGTTTACACGACTGCCAGGCATAATTTTTAGAAGTTCAAGTAAAACAAACGCCAACCTTTATTCTTACATATGTTAGGGCCCGTAATATTTCTAGGGTTTTAAAATAGTAGACCCGTAACACTTCTAGTTCAGCATGGAATAAAATTTCGTGTTAGATGATAAATTCGGATTTATACAGATATCATACTTTTACCCATTTTTAACCGACCAGAAATTCCTTTGATGTATATCTTTAAATTATTTATTGATACTTTCGTTAATTTTCAGAAAAGGAAGGTAATTATTATCTCCCTTTGTAATGGGAATATAGTGATTTTAGATTTATAAATGATAATTCCAAGAAGACAACAAAAAGAAAAAGCGGCTCGATTAAAGTACTATAAGAAAACGTTACTCATTATTTTAAATGGCAGCAAATTTTGTAGGATAATATTGTAATGGAAATAGCTGTTTTCTATTATGGGTCCACTACGTCAAGTAAAGTCACACTAAACACTCCGATACTACTCGACTATATCTTACTGATTATTTTCTCTACGCGCAGGTTTGTTTGTAGACATAGGAAACAACTATTCTGTACTAGCACACCCAAACATCTGTTTTGTGTATGACTATGTAGGCTCCAAAGACGAAGAGAAAAGCCAGGGAGACTTTGTAAGTAAATTAGCTTCGCGTAAGAACAACCTGTGATGCACTGGTCCTTTTCCCAAATTTCTTCTAAACAAGGTCATTAAAAGTCGGGAATGTGCGGTAAAGGAATAAAGGGAAGAACATTTTTTTCCGACCCCGGTATTTTGTAAATATCACTTGTCATAAACATCAACCATCGCGTTTTCTTACATGTTGTAACAATCACGTTAGTGATCGAAAACAACTGTCAGTGTAATTACCGTAAATCTACAGACTTTAATTCTTGCATCTTTTTTGAAAAAAAAAATCGGTAGTCATGTCATTGAAACATGTTCACAATTTTGAAGTATAATAGATATACCTTTTTCCTGTAACTTTTTGCAACACAAAATTTTATGCTCAATTTATGCCATAGACTACAAAAAAGTTGTCGATGTAAACTTAAGCAAACTATGTTAAAATGGCTGGGTTGATTTTTCTACACAGATCGTAAAGGAGCTGGTGGCCATATTTCCTGTGTTACGAGACTGGATTGCAGAGTTTTTGTCAGAAAACAAATGTATGATAGCGTCCGATATTGGTCATAACATGCTGATTGAACAGGTAAAACGCTGATCGTAAAGTTACAGAACAGAACAGAACAAATATTTTGTTGGCTTTACACATTAACGTTTCTAATCCATACATGATTATTTTAACATTTCTCAAAGGTCTATAAAAGTGAATTAATAAATATTAGAAATTAGTAATTGGGAAATGATCATACACATTGATATATGTGTTAAATAAACACATATATTGAGAGTATAATCTGTAAGACTGATTATCCAAATAATTCATTTTTTCTGATGGCAAATGTACATTTTATAAAGTAAATTTATAAGATTTTGGAGGGTCCTTTTATTATTAGAAGAAAGCAGTTGACAAAGTTTTTGCATATTCGGTCTTATTCTACAATACATGTAAGTATCAATATATCTTTTTCTTATGAATTCATATTTACAACAAATGAAAATAAAATGAAACTCATCCTATATGTCTCCATTATGACATGTATTACAGAGCCTCAAATTTCTTTCTACCCAGTTCCCACCATAGCGACCGGCTTGTATATGTAGAAAAATATGTTTGAGTCATCTTCTGCTTAAAAGGGGGCTTAATGCATGTCGGTAATTATAGGTTGCAAATGATTGTGTTCAGAGTTGAAGTGAAATTAGATTTCCGACAACAGCTCATAAATTCTCGAAGTTGAAAGAAAACTTTCTGCTAAAATCTCGCCAGTTTTCAAAGTGCAATTTAATATTGTCCTTTGTCATAACTTCGATACCTTAAACCGATATTTTCATACCATCAGAGAAACAAGCAAAGCATAGATTTAATTTTGGCATTATAATCGATAGGAAAAGAGTAGGAAATCATTGTTGGGCAAAGGAAAGTACATTTCACTTGATAATCATAGCAAACATTCTAAAAATACATTTGATCATCACCAAAAATTGACCATAACTTTGTGAAAACGTGTATTTAACCCGATTTTCATAGCAAAATTTTCCTAAAAATACATTTGATCACCACCAGAAAATGACCAGACTTTTTCCCATAACTTCTTGGATCATTTTCGAAAAAAAAACAAGAGTCACTCCAAATGTAGTCAAATGACGTCAAACATGGTATTCCTAAATTTCACAGGTTCTGCCGTTGTCAAAGATGCATTTTCTACGGCATATTTGAATTCATGGGCATTTCGTGTATATAGATATTGGAGAGGAGAGTGTTCTTGACCTATTTAACGGAATTCCATCTTTAGTTAGCTCTCCACGTGGACCATAATTATGGATAAGATATTCATTTTCAATCAGGAAAAAAATACGAATAGAGATCTATGTATCTTAGGCCTATTTCAAGTATGTTGTGGAGAGCTGGATTTACAGTATTCGCAAAACTACCTAAAGTTGTACTTTGTTGGGTACATGATATCACTATTTTTACCCGTCGATCTACTGAATGTTCACAAGTTTATAACCATGATTATTTTTCTTAACTCATTACGGATGGGCAAAATTTTAGGCTTCTCCAAATCGAAAGCATTTGCAGACGAAAAAACATAAAAGTGACTGAAAATTTTAACTATGTTTTGTGAAGGGTAGAAAACACTGCATGTGGGGAAAGAAGAAAATGCTGGTTACCAGCATTTTCTCCTTTATCCACAATGTTTTCTAAAGGCTTCTTTCTCAGGATTGTCAAAATTATTGATTGTGTGGTAATGGCTTAAGTATGGATAGCTCGGATCTCTCCAAAAATTTGGAAAGTCGTCAGTTTGGTTTCTCCCTTTCGACCTATATGCTAGATGAATTGTTTACTGTAGATGGTCATGTTTCTGTGTATAGGTCGTCCGTCTGCTCTATCATTTGGTAAAATTTGGATATTACATGGATGCCGAAGATGTGGAGAATCTGTTACCGCCATTGCTGAATCTTCTGGATGGACGCCATGACTTTCCAGCACCAAAGGACAAAGAAAAAGGTAGAAAAGAAATTTATCCATTTATTTTTTTCTTTTTTAAAGTCTGGCTAAAAATTCTCAATATATTTGGGCGCGGCTGATGACCTACCTTCAGATAATGGCTAGCAACACGCGAAAAGGGAAAAAGAAAGAGTAAAAAAGTCACGTTATGTTTATTTTCCTTTCTCAAAATATCGACTTTCTCCTTACTTCCCTAAAAAACAGTTGGCCAAGTTTTGGATGAAAATCATCCATATATATCCATTTTTAAGTACACGGGTGAATACTAAAGCAATACAGCGAATTTGAAAATTTTCCCACAGATATCCGTTGAATTGCAAAGGTGGTTCTAACAAAGCACGATTTTTCTGTCGAAATATCGCCGGTTCGTCGTCGTCTGGGCATATCATAGCCTATTCTTCGAAGATTCGACCTGTCTTTTATGACACATCACTCCCCCGAAATATTGGGGGGCGGGGGATTGTAGTAATACGCGCTATAAAGTATCAATGGAAAAATGGTTAAAAAAAACCAGGCCTGTTTTAGCTCCAGATTTCTCTAAACTACTGAACATAGCTGAATGAATCGCATCAATTAGTGTTTTATTGAGAAACCGTTTATTTTAGTTTGAAATTCACAAAGTAACGGTTGTTGTGTAGAAAAGTAGTCCGGTTCTGTACCCAGGGTGCCTAAATTAGATTGATGTCTATTTGTAGAATGCCATCTAGCAGGAAATAATGCCGGTTTGTACTTGTAAACTGTTATGATTATGATCTTACAGAAAGCACTGCACCTCAACCAACTGTAATTTTGACTGGTAACCAGCATTTTCTCCTTTTCCCACAATATTTACTACCCCTCTGAGAGACAAGTCACACACTTAAGCTGCGTCTTATTTTCTATCTGCAAGTGCTTTCAATCTGGACAAGTTTACCTTTTGTCGTATGGTAAAGAGTTAAACGAGGCAGTAATGAATTCGAGTTAAATGCCGAACTGCTTCTTTCAGGTTACTCAAAAGAGATGATGAAGAAAGTACAGACGTACCAAGCCACGGAGAGATATGACGTCAACAAGGAAACCGCTGCAATCGTTAACGCTAAATTCCAGTAAGTAACTCCTGAGTTTTTATTTCCCTTCTTTCTTTTGGCGTACCTACAACGCTGGCTTTTGACATAGGCCTACTCTTGGTACATGTATAGATGTACAGGAATGAAGAAATAGTAGATTGCGATTGGTTAAAAAAGTGAACATGTTTATTCTACGGGTTCTTGTAGGCCTGTTTGCGGGCAAATTTAACACAGCTTCATACAAGCGTGACGATCGCTATTTTTTTGCGTTTTCCATTAACCAATAAATTGTACATATGATCCCTGCCCTGAGTAAAGGGGGCTTAATGCACCTGCGAAAAGTATCGATCCTGGTCAGTCTGCACATCCATGGCTTGCTTGGGACCATGGATCACGGAAATGCACTAAGCCCATTTTTTCCGGAGCATGTTATAAGGGTTGGTTGAGGAACTTCTTATAGCAAGATAAATTCATTTCCAGGTCAATTAATTTTCAAAGACCTGTGCTGAACAGAATGTGGAGTAAAGATGAATCATTATTGTGATATATGAAGTTTTTTCCCCGTTGTCTGCGCATGTCATATTCTTCGAAGATTCGACCTGTCTGATGTGACGCATCACCCTCCCCAAAGTTTGGGGGATTAGAGTAACACGCGCTATAATGTAACTATTGAGAAAATTGCTTTTTTTAATGCATTTGAGGAGAAGTAGGCCTGCTTTAGCTCAAGTTTCTCTAAACTGCTGATGATAGCTGAATGAATCGCATCGGGTAGCGCTTTATCGAGTAAACGTTTATTTAGTTTGAAATTCAAATTAATGGCTGTGACGTAGAAAAGTAGTCCGGTTCTGTACCGAGAATGCCCAATTTAGATAGTTGTGTATTGGTAGAATGCCATCTAGCGGGAGATTATTTTTTTTCTGTTAGTATATTCACAATCAAGAAGCTTGTTCCGTAAGACGTGTAAGCTACTATACTCAAGTTATTACTATGACTAAGATGCAGGTATGTGTTATAGTCAGGCAGGTAGCGTGGCCGAGCGGTCTAAGGCGCTGGTTTAAGGCACCAGTCTCTTCGGAGGCGTGGGTTCGAATCCCACCGCTGCCAAATTAAATTTTTTGTCACAACTTTAATTTTATCAAATGGTTCGGTGTTTTTCCTTCAATTCATTATGAGTCACTGTTATCATCTATTTACCCTTATCGTTCTAAATAATTGAAATGGAGTTATCAATTCGACTGTGAAAAAAAAAAACAAAACAAATATTGCTATTTCAGAGTTATGTTTTAGGGGAATCATAATTATCTTGTTATCGGAAAGTGTAGATCTAAGATCAGACTGCACGTTCTGTGCAGTCTGATTTTAGATCTACGCCGTCCGCTAAAGGTCAGCGAGTCGCGCTTTGCAGCCTAAGGGTTTACATTATTCAACTCTTATCCTGCTAAATATGTGAAATGAAAGATTATCCCGTTAGCACACGACAAAATTTTTGACCTATCCAAATTGAAAGCCTTTGCAGACGACAATTTAATTGTGGCTCAAAGTGTGCATTTTTGCATTGATAGGTTAGAAAACTCTGTAGGAGAAGAAGAAAATGCTGATTACCAACATTTCCTCCCCCTCCCACAATGTCTTTACCACACAATCCAGAGTTTTCACGACCCTGATAGAGAGGTCTTCTGGGGACATTGTGGGAGGAGGAGGAAATGTTGGTAATCAGCATTTTCTTCTTCTCCCACGTTGTTTTCTACCCTTTCATAGTCGGATTTCAACATTTGGGTAGGATTAGTTTTGTCGTCTGCAAATGCGTTGTATTTGGACTGGTCTATGATATTGGCATTTGGTAAAGAGTTAAATCTATGTAATGAATTTATACTTGATAAAGTTATATTGGTAATGTCCAAGCATAGGCCTGGTCCTTTATTGTGGGCTCGATCTTCTGGCAATTGGTGAGTATGATCTATGCTTTGTGGGTTGGGGAGTGTATTGATGCATCTCCAAGGTATTGACCCATGTCAGCGCAGGCTGGCATGGACTGAAATCTCCCAATTTTCTGTATATCCAAGTAATGGTTTATCTCCTGATTCGGTCGGGTATTAGACAGGGTGGACTTTATGGATCCGTGATTATGTATTGAATTGCTTGGTATTCTATACCACGGAGATGCATTGGGCCCCCTTTTGTCGGAGCATGGTTCAGGTACATTCTTGGTCTGGGTTCGGGCCCATTTGGCGGGATGAAAGCTGCAACGACTTCATCCCGGTACTTTGTATTAGTTGTTTACGTGACGTCAACGTTACCTTGACGTTGCGTAAACTACTGAACATTACTGCAGGCATTCTATCACAGGATCACACTTGAAGAAGGCGGTTGTACCGCCGAAAGCTTGTGTTCATTTTATAATTAAAAATATGATAGAGGGTTAAGCTGATAGTAAAAACCCAAATTTGGCTATTTCAAAGGTAGTTTTTATAAGGAAAACATGTTTTAATCAGACTGTATATCAAGATCAGACTGCAAGTTTCATGCTGTCTGATCTTGATATACACTGTCTGCAAAAGGTCAGCCAGTCGCGCTTAGCAGCCTAAGGGTTAACCTATTTTTTGCCTACGTCAGACAAAGATAGACATAGTAATTGTTTATGATAACGTTATAAATACATTTCCACGCGTAAGTTAGTTACAACGAAACGGTTAGATCTGGATCAGACAGCATAAATAATGATTGTGCTGTATTATTTCTGGCTTACACTTGAAATATTTTATCAGACAAACATCTGTTTATACACCATTGACAAAGCGACGTGAAATTTGTCGTCTGCAAATGCTTTCGTCTATTTTTTTTTCGAATGCCTTGATCCATTGGCAGGCGAAAAAATGTCTCACCTGTCAATATCGAAAGTGAAAAGTAAATTGAGTAAATGAAGTAGGCCTAAATATTATACTGTTGCGATAATGTTTTCAAAAGTGGTCTGCTACAGGGATGAAGAGAGAGAGAGAGAGAGAGAGGGGAGGGAGGGGAAATGTTGAAAGGGGAAGAAAAGGAAGACAGACAGACAAACAATGAAAGGGAGGGGGCTGATTCGGTTTAAATATCTTACTTTTCTAGATGTTGATAGGTAGTTAGCAACGATGATCAAATATCGAGAAATTATATTTTGTAATCAATTCAATACGTCACCAACTCGAGTTAAATTCAGGTGACCTACCAGCTATAAATTATCGATAACCAAGTATTCACGCTGACAACCGTCAGGTAGCGTGGCCGAGCGGTCTAAGGCGCTGGTTTTAGGCACCAGTCTCTTCGGAGGCGTGGGTTCGAATCCCACCGCTGCCACAGATATTTTTATTCTTTTTTTTTTTCATTGATTTTTGAATTAATATTTAATATAATTAAAGCTGACTTGGGTTATAATTATGTAATGTTTGGCCAGTAGACCCGTTTTAAATCTCAGTCTGTCCCTCGAACCATATTGATATTTCGAGGAGGTAATCGAGAATCTACTCCATTCGGCGCCGTAGGCGAAAACAGGGATATTTGCGGATGGCATAGGTCAAGATCATACTGCACAGAACGTGTAGTCTGATCTTGAATCTATATCATCCGCTTGTTTAGTCAAGCTCATGTGATAAAAATACATCTGATCGAGTCTCAGTGGGTTCTATTTACAGGCATCGAAAAGGATCGAGTTTGGCCTGTAACCCGTGAAAAGAGACAATGGGACATTTGCGTAAAGTGTCGTTTCGGATCAGCCTACGCAATCCGAATAGGCTAATCCGAAACGACTCTTTCCGTTTTTATGTAATTTTCTGTTTTGCGCAAGTCTAGTGTAGCACAATATCGGATGTTGTCGTAAAGTGCCGTCTCGGATTAGCCTGCGCGGACTGCGCAGGCTGATCCGAGACGACACTTTACGCAAAATTCCGAATACCACTTTTCACGTATTGCCTCTCTGAAAGAGTTAACTACATTCCATTATTTTTTTTTAATAAATTACATAAGCACCGCTTAATTACATAAGCACCGCTTAATTACCGCTTAATTACATAAGCACCGCTTAATTACATAAATTACATAAGCACTGCTCTGGGAAAAGGGATTTTAACGTATCTCTCAGATCCACAGAAAAAGGTATGATTTTGATTTTAGAATTAAAAGTATCAATTACTCTCCACGAACCCCATCGTCCAGCGTCCGTCGTCCGTCAACAATTTGTTTAAAGGGCAAATCCTAAGATTTTTTGACCATACTGTTTTTTTGCTCCAATCAGCTGCAAATGATGTTAGTAAACACGTATCCATCAGTTTTCATAAATACCACTCTGTAACATGCCATAAATCACGCTCGAATTGTCACGCTGATATACGGTCCCAAAAATGGTGCATGGCTTACTTCCCCTGATTCGCTTATCTTCCGTACCTGTGTGACGTCATAGTCGCGTAAGCCTGTGTTTACAGTCAGTAGAAATAAGTAGAAACGCTGGTGATTATACGCAGATATCTGAGTATTAACATGGAATTCAGCCGAAAAAATGGTAAATTGTGCAGCCTATGGCTTCAACGTCGAATCAGGAACACATAGAATTAGTATGTTCAAATTTCCGAAGGAATTAAAAAGGAGGAAACTATGGATTCAACGTTTAAACCGGGGCCGGACAGTAACGGAGGATTTTGTGCCATCAGTTCATTCCAAATTGTGTTTGAAACACTTCGAGGACAGTTCTTAATAAGTCCAAAACTCGTAAAAGAAGTTGGTTATAGGAATATTAGGCTGCGATTAAAACCTGATGCTGTGCCGACATTGTTCGAAACTCCGAGTCGAAATAAGATCGGCCATAAGACAGACATTCCGCAATGGCAATCTCCAAAAAGAAAAACAAACATAAGGTCGGTAATTCCTTTAATTGTTTTTCGTAATATTTTATCCTTTTCTAGATCTACATTCTGGACAAAGTAGAAATTGGTGCCGTTTTCTCCCTTTTTTTCCCTAAATGTTTTCAACATTTAACCCTTTACCAAGAGACAAAATTTTAGAATGGTCCAAATTAAAAGCACTTGCAAACAAAGTAAACCTAACTGAAATATTGAAATTTGTTTCCACCAGGATAGAAAACATTGTAGGATAAGAAGAAAATGTTGGTTACCAGCATTCTCTCCTTTTCCCACAATGTTTTAAAAAGGCTTCCATCTCAGGGTTGTAAAAACAAGGGATTGTTTGGTAAAGGATTAATTTGCACATGACAAAAAATGGTAATCAAAAAGTTGAAATGAAATTTGATTTGGAAAGGATGGAAAACATCATGGGAAAAGGAGAAAATCTTAGCAATTTCTCTTTTCCTCACAATATTTTCAAAGGCAACAACATAACATATTCATCCAAATTCATAACATAGATTTTGGAAGTACCAAAGTCTTGATTGTTCAAATGATGTTAACTTCCAAGTGTTTCAGCTTTTTCTTCCTTTTCCACAATGTTTTCAAAAGGCTTCTGTCTCAGGGTTGTAAAAAACAAAGGGTCAAGTGACCATTCACCAAACACAAAAATTTTAGACTGGTTCAAATTGAAAGCATTTGCAGACAACAAAAGAATTGTGAACCAAAAATATTTGCAGCTGATTGGAGTGAAAAACAGTATGGTCAAAATATATTAGGATTTGCCCTTAAACAGTAAACATCTTTTTCTTCCCACACTGTTTTTCAAACACTCTTTCTTTGGGTATTGGAAACTAGACCTAGGGTTTGCATGGTAAAGGGTGAAGTCAGTATCTGGCTACCCCTAGTCAAGGTCATAAATGTTTATCACCGGCCAGTTGAAACAATACAGGAAATGGTTACATAACATTTGCATATCTCACCCCTTTACTCTGTAATGTTTGTTTGTGACAGTAAACCCATGTTACAGATTTTATTCCGTACACTTCTTCTCTTAGACATTTCACTCTTAAAAATGATTTGACAACTTACTATCATTTTGAACAAATTTTGAATTGTATCTTGTGTAACCCTTCACCCATGAGAGAACAAATTTTGTACCTGTCAATGTTTACAGAATTCTTTACAAGGTACAAATATAGAATCCATCAACAAATAGTTAGAACTAACATCTCACGATTATCAGTCGTAAAAGTCAAGAAATCGGTTATTTGACATGAAACTAAAGTTTAGAAGTGTCTTTAAAAGTGTCGGGGAACTGTGTAGTCGTGGAACTGTCTTGAAACCGTCTTTTTTTAATTATTATTATTAATGCCACCCGTAAATCTACTGAAAATACTTCAAGTGAAACAAAGCTTATGCCGTACACTTAATTTTATCATATATTCGAATAATATTTCTGTAAGCGACGTTCGCCCCGTAGCCTAATACATGTAGGCGTGATACTCATCACGCTGTTCAAAAGTCCGGCATAACATCGTTATTTTCGCCATTGGTGGGCAAATTTTTACTTTTATCCTCATCATCAGAAACTATTAAGTTTCATTAAAAACTTGGTGGTACATGTACGGCCTTACCGGCCTAGAATCGTGTATTCCTTCGTCTTAAATATCGCTCATTTCACTATCTGAAACAAGGTCCATATTGAAACAAACGCTCCTATGACGTCACAGATCAAGGTGCGCTACAATAAGTAAGGGAGGTAAGCGATGCAAGAAAAACTAATAAGCAAAAATATAAATTGAAAAAAAGTACTTTTACTAATTTTTTTTTCGAATTACAATATTACCAGGTTGCCATTTGATAGATGTAGATTTCAAAATTAATCATATCAGAAACTTGTTGATTTGCCCTTTAAACATATTCTTCTCCTAAACCACTGGGCCAATATTGATGAAACTTAGCAGGGATATGTTGGTCTACCAAAATTGTTCAAAGAACGTTCCTATTACTTGCAGATAATTTAGAAATTCAAACACACTGACTCAACGCAAGTCTGCGCAGGCTGAACTGACTATATTACTATACAGATGCATTAAACCCCCTTTTCACAGAGTATATCTAACAAAACCTGTCATAGCTCTTGTGTGTTTATTTATATTGTCATTTAGTTTTGTCATGTTTGGGCACGAACTTAAATTTGGTCACCCATTTCAGTTGTGCAACTTAAGATATCAGGTCTCGTAACCATAAGGTCCTGAGTTCGATACCCGGAAGCGGGTGTTAACTTTAGGGATTTTTCATTGGCCCACAAATTCGGCGTGAGTACTGGTGTAGTTCCCAGGAAGTGGAATCGAGAGAGATTAGTATAGGTTGTAAGAACTTGTTTCTCATTCAATGTAAAATAAATATGTTGAAATAACATCTGCATGAATCCTCAATTATTTCCATATTTATATATCTGTTGTATTGTATGTAGTCCTCGATAGTATAGTGGTAAGTATCCCCGCCTGTCACGCGGGAGACCGGGGTTCGATTCCCCGTCGGGGAGCATTTCTTTTTCTTTTTATTCACCGAAGCACAAAGTACTCCACGTCAAATTTTGTGATCGTGCCATTAAATCCCGCTAGATGGCATTCTATAAATACTCATCTATCTAATTTGGGCATCCTGGCAATCTCCGAGCAGAGTTGTCGTTCGTTACTCTCACATACATCTCTGCGATGGGCTAAATGACAAGAATCTTGTCAAACCGAGGAAAATATGTTTTGTTACTGTTTAACTATTCCATGTGTAAAATTATAAGGTTGACGAAGGAAATATGATTCTGGATACATTATAGAAGTGTTCAAACTGATGAATTTACCGGTATAAAATGGAACTATTTTTTTCGAGCCTCTTTACTGATAAGAATCAAACGCCAAGTTTATCAAAAAAGGCTGCGCCCATGAATGATAACAACAGTTTTGACACACCGATAAATCTTAGGTAATAAGATTAAAAAAACAAGTTATGGTCCTTTAAAAGGCATGTAAGCTTTTCAGAAAATCCGTCTTTTTCACATTTCCTACCACTTAGGGCATAATACCATAAAACGCCCCGCCATAAATCGCGAAAACCCATGAAAATCAAAATCATGTGTCAAAAAATTGCAACTGGTTTATGGATTCATTTCGTATACATAAAATACAATATTTTTCAACGGAATGAAGCCGAACATTTCATTAAATTTCTTCATTTAACCCAAAAAACAATGCCACATGTAAGCATTGTCTGTGTAGCAGAGGGGCGTTTTACGGTATTATGCCAAATAAACGTTTACTCAATAAAACACTATCTCGTATTGATAAAAGCCATTATCTCCATTGATACCTTATGCCGCGTATTCTTACAGTCTCCCCGATATCGGGGAGAGTGATGCGTCATATAAGACAGTTCGAATCCTCGAAGAATATGACATGCGCAGACAACGGTGATCGTGCCGTACCTATTAGACATCCGTCCTGCGTTTTTTACACACAGACGTATGTTTTACCGTGAGAATACGAGTATATATTTAGAGTGTCTCTTACAACGTTTTAAAGAGGGACGTATATTTCACCGTGAGAATATTTCATGTGTTTTTCATACGCATTTTTAGCTCCCCTTAGCGTAAAGTGTTAAAAATGAGCTATTGTGAAAGCCCTATGTCCGGCGTCCGGCGTCCAGCGTCCGTCGTCCGTCGTCCATCGTCCAGCGTCCGTCGTCCGTCAACAATTTGCTTAAACATATTCTTCTCCTAAACTACTGGGCCAATCTTGATGAAACTTAGCAGGGATATGTTCCTGTGGTGAAGTTCTACCAAAATTGTTCAAAGAACTGAATTCCACCCATAACTCTGGTTGCCATGGCAACAAAAACGAAAAAAATACAAAATTTTTGAAAATCTTCTTCTCTGAGACAAGAAGGCGTGAGCTTTGATATTTGGTATGTGGCATCTCCTAGTGGACCTCTACCAGGTGTGTACAAATGATGCCCCGGGGGTCAAAACTGGCCCCCACCCCGGGGGTTACAAGTTTAAGCATAAGAACAATGAAAGGAGAACTTTAAAAATCTTCTCCTTGAAACTTGAAGGTGTAGAGGTTTGATATTTGGCATGTGCCATCTCCTAGTGGACCTTTGCCAAGTTTGTTCAAATGATGCTCCTGGGGTCAAAACTGGCCCCACCCAAGGGGACACAGGTTGGAGCATAGGGACAAAGAAGGAAAACTTTAAAAATCTTTTCCTCTGAAATTTGGAGGTGTAGAGCATTGATATTTGGTATGTTGCATTTCCTAGTGGACCTCTACCAAGTTTGTTCATATGATGCCCCTGGGGTTAAAATTGGCCGCGTCCTAGGGTTACAAGTTCAAACATAGGGACAAAGAATGAAAACTTTAATATTCCTCTCAAAAACTAAAAGGCATAGAGCTTTGATATTTGCTATGTAGCATCTGCTAGTGGACCTCTACCAAGTTTGTTCAGATGATGCCCCTGGGTTCAAAACTGGCCCCACCCCGGTGTCACAAGTTTGGGCATAGGAACAAAAAAGGAAAACTTTTAAAATCTTCTACTCTAAAACTAAAAAGCGTAGAGCCTTAATATTTGGTCTGTGGCATCTCCTAGTGGACCTCTTTCTACTTTGTTCATATGATGCCCTTGGGATAAAAACTGGCCCTGCCCCGGGGGTCACAAGTTTGAGCATAGGAACAAAGAAGGAAAACTTTAAAAATCTTCTCCTCTCAAACTAGATGGTGTGGAGCTTGTATATTTGGTATGTGGCATCTCCTAGTAGACCTCTACCGAGTTTGTTCAAATGATGTCCCTGGGGTCAAAACTGGTCCAATCCCCGGGGACACAAGTTGGAGCATAGGAACAAAGATGTAAAACTTTAAAAATCTACACCATTGAAACTTGAAGGTGTAGAGGTTTGATATTTGGTATGTGGCATCTCCTAGTGGACCTCCACCCAATTTGTTCACACATGATGCCCCTGGGGTTAAAACTGGCTCAGCCCCGGAGTTACAAAACCAAGTATAGGAACAAAGAATGAAAAATTTAATATTCTTCTCAAAAACTAAAAGGCATAGAGCTTTGATATTTGGTATGTAGCATCTCCTAGTGAACCTCTACCAAGTTTGTTCATATGATGCCCCTGGGGTCAAAACTGCCGCAGCCTGGGGGGTCATAAGTTTAAACACAGCAACAAAGAAGGAAACTTTCAGAAAATGTCCTTCTCTGAAACTTGAGGGTGTACAGCTTTGATATTTGGTATATAGCATCTCCCAGTGGACCTCAACCAAATTTGTTTATATGATGCCCCTGGGGTCAAAATTGGCCCTGGCCATGGGGTCACAAGTTCAGGCATAGGAAAAAAAAAATAAAATTCTTCTTCTCTAAAACTAGAAGGCATAGAGCTTTGATATTTGGCATCTAGCAATTCCTAGTGGACCTCTACCAAATTTGTTCATATCATGCCCTCGGGGTCAAAACTGCCTCTGCCCTGGGG
Organism: Tridacna crocea; assembly: GCA_943736015.1. Classification (NCBI taxonomy): domain Eukaryota; kingdom Metazoa; phylum Mollusca; class Bivalvia; order Cardiida; family Cardiidae; genus Tridacna; species Tridacna crocea. The sequence goes on from OX031065.1 coordinate 16,119,308, forward strand.
GGTCATAGGTTCAAACATAGCAACAAAGAAGGAAAACTCTAAAAATCTTCTCTGAAATTTGAAGGTGCAGAGCTTTGATATTTAGTATGCAGAATCTTCTAGTGGACCTCTACAAAGTTTAGTCATATGGTGTCCTTGGCGTCAAAACTGGCCCTACCCCGTAGGTCAGAGGTTGGAACATAGGAACATAGAAAGAAAACTTTAAATTTCTTTTTCTCTTAAACAGGAAGGTGTAGAGGTTTGAAATTTGGTATGTAGCATCATAGAGTGGACCTCTACCAAGGATGCTGCTTTGGTCAAGGCTGGCCCAGCTCCGGGAATCGGACGTTCAAAGATAGGAAAAGAAGAATGAAAAATTTAAAATTCTATTTTGGAACTAGAAGGCGTAGAGCTTTGATATTTGTTAGCTAACCTTAGCAAAAAGTGCTAAAGGTGAGCTGTTGTGATCGCCCTATGTCCGTCATCCATTGACAAGCACCCATCGTCCATCAACAATTTCTTAAGACATCTTCTTCTCCTAAAACACTGGAACAATCTTGATGAAACTTGGCAGAGATGTTCTTTGGGAGAAGCTCTACCAAAAGTGTTCAAAGAATTGAATTTCACCCATAAACTAAAGTCTCAGGTGAGCGCTCCAGGGCCAATGGACTTCTTGTTAATCCATGCTGTGCAAAAAAGAAAGTCTCAAACTCTTTCAGCAGTTAATTATGTCATCATGGTCTGCTTCAACAGTGCGATATGGAGTCCACCGGAACTCAGACTTAAATCTCACAGGCTCAAGTAAATAGACGGCATAGATCTAAGATCGGACTGCATGCTCTGTGCAGTCGGGTCTTGATCTATGCTGTCCGCAAAAGTCCATGCTATATTTTTGTTTTTGTTGAAAGGACTAAAATTTAATGTTTCTGTATTATATATTTTCAGAGTTTTAGAAGTTCTGGATTTACTGTTGACATATCAACGAAATTCACGATTACAGGTGTGTACCTAACCTCAAACCTGATAGAGCTTTAACCATTGTACCGCGAAACAACTAAAATGAAATTTTCAATTCAACATTAAAAACCCAAATTTTGCTATTTCAAAGGTGTAAGGAATAATATCTCCTCTTCAGACAGCATAGATCCAAGATCAGACTGCATGTTTCTGTGCAGTCAGATCTTGATCTACTCCATCCCCAAAAGGCCAGTTAGGCGTGCTTAGCAGCGTAATGGTTTGAACCGTTTACCACTGTACAAAATTTAAGGCTTGCCCAAATTGAAAGCTTTTTCAGATGGATAAAACAGGATTATATAAAGACCGACTCTCCTATGGAAGAGTGAAAAACATCTTCGGAAAAGTAGAAAATCCGGGGAACCAGGATTTTCTCTTTTTTTCTATGATGTTTACAAAAAAAAATATACTCCCAGGGTATTACGCTTGTTAGAACTCGGCACTGTGTGGTAAAAATGGTAAAAGGGGCCCAATTCAGTGTTTTATTCTGTAATCAAAATTTCTTGTAAAACAACTATAAATACAATAAGATACATTTTCCTTACCAGCTGTTTCGGGTAGTGTTAAAACTTCGTTAATCATCTTAAAACAAAACGAAACAAATAATATCTGCTTTTTCAGAGTTTTGTATCAAAGTACAAGATAGCGGAACAGGCTGCCGCTCAAGGTAGATACCAGTCTGTGATCAATCAACTACTTTATGATGACTTCAATCCACACGACCAGTCCAAGTAAGTAAATATACTGCTTGTACTTTGATAGTTATCATTTAGATATTTCAATACGGGCATATGTAACAAGAAAAAGAAAACAGTTTTGCTTTAAAAGAAAGTCATTTCCTCAGATGATTAATTCCATAAATCTTACATATTGAAACACCATACCTGATCCATGCCACACATGCATATCGGCTGAATCCTGGAAGATGGTGATCCCTAGCAAATTTCATGTAGTATAGATATGGAGTGTTGTAGTAACTTTTCTTGTACTTGTGTTGATTTCAGTCTGCGTGGAGATATTTGGATTCTCATTAACTTGAAGACAGAGCTCTCTGAAGTCACTTAACCCTTTCCCAAACAATCTCTGGTTTTTACGGGTCAGGAATAGAAGTCTTTTGAAAACATTGTGGAAAAAGGAGAAAATGCTGGTAACCAGCATTTTCTCCTTTTCCCACGATGTTTTCTACCCTATCATATTGAAAAATGATCTCTTTAGCAACTGTAAATTTGTCATCTGCCAAATGCTTCCAATTTGGTCTGGTCCAAAATTTGCTGTTTGGGAAAGGGTTAAACAAAGTTCACCACACATTACAGATTATAATCCTGCCATGGTCTTATTTAGTTTTATTTTTTCAGATAATTTGATTCCATTCGAATCCTCAACTCAGTAAATTTCTTTCCTTGGAAGCCGCACTGGCTGCGGCGATATTACAGAAGAAATGTTGAAAACACCGTTAAAATTTACACATAAACAGTTATTTTTAAAGGTTGATCGTGGTCACTGCAATGAGATTCATACCTTATTCACAGCTGAAAATTGATCTGACAATGAAAGCAAGCCAGTAACTGTTGTTTGGTGGTTAAGCAAAAAACTGGCAAGAGATACTCCAGGAAGGCATAGAAACTTGTACCAGCCGCCAGGATGTAACTGAATTACTGTTAAGTACTGCATTAGACAAAAGGCATACAAAATCTTTCTTTTTTTCGTGGAATTCACTAACTTGCGCATGGCTGTGTTAAAATGTACATGAGACAAACTTTGGGCAAAAAAAAGGGGGGGGGGGGGTTAACCAGTCCCCATAATACATTCATCATACCAAGCAAGTCATTGCATACTGTAGTTAGGAACCCATAAAATATCTTTTTTTCTAAAAAAGAACGGAATCATGAAGTAGTAAAGTACACCGGTCCTTTGATGTGGTGAAAAGTAGCCACTGGCAAAAAGTTTGGAATCAGGTCAGCCTGCTCAGATTGCACAGGCAGACCTGGTTCAATACTTTTTGCAAATGCATGAAGCCCCCTTTTCACAGAGCATGGCTTACCTGTATGTTGTACCTTGTATATTTATTCTGTTTGTAGGAAAGGACTTGGGATACAGAAAAAGGTGAACCGGGAGCTGAAGGATATGTTTAATGTGTCAGCAATATTCGACGTAGAATTTCTGACAAAAGTTCTCATGGTTCGTATAATTTTGTATTTTGCTCATATTTCTGTAAATGATAACAATGATGTTAGTTGGTTAATTGATCGATTGATCGATTCATCGTTCTGTTTTTGCCAGATCAGTCTAAGTGTAAGTCACCAGCAGGAAAATGAATTTTAAAACTAGATATTATCTGCATCATTATACCCCCCAAAACTCTGTTTGGGGGGTATATAGGAGTCAGCTTGTCGGTCCGTCCTTCGGTCGGTCCGTCCGTCTATCGGTCGGTCGGTCTGTAGCTTTTTGTCCGCTCTATTTCTCATAAACTATTGGACGAATTTTATTCAAACTTCACAGGTAAACTCAGTATCAAGCAGAGATGTGCATATGAAATGTTGGTTATGGTTCATTGATTTTTCACTGAGTTATGGCCCTTTCATGAAATTTCTTGTCCGCTCTTTTTCTCATCAACCATTGGACAGATTTGGTTCAAACTACACAAATAGACTCAGTGTAAAGCAGAGATGTGCATATTTTTATTTTGGTTATGGTTTATGTAGGTTTCATGGAGTTATGGCCCTTTGATGATTCTGGACAAATTTCTTTTTCATACTTGAATTTTGTCCGGAGCATATCTCCAAAACTATACTAGCTAGGGTTATGAAATTTCATGGGTGGATAGATCTCATCAAGGGGGAGTGCAGTGCACAGGAATCATAACTCTTGCTAGCTTAATTTTTGAGTTATTGCCCTTTGTTGTTGTTTTTATACTTGAATTTTGTCCGGAGCGTATCTCCAAAAGTATACTAGCTAGGGTTATGAAATTTCATGGGTAAATAGATCTCACCAACGGGGAGTGCAGTGCAGAGGAATCATAACTCTTGCTTGCTTAATTTTTGAGTTATTGCCCTTTGTCGTTTTTAATACTTGAATTTGGTCCGAAGCATATCTCGAAAACTATACTAGCTAGGGTTATGAAATTTCATGGGTGGATAGATCTCATCAAGGGGGAGTGCAGTGCATAGGAATCATAACTCCTGCTCCCTTAATTTTTGAGTTATTGCCCTTTGTCGTTTTTAATACTTGAATAGGGTCCAGTGAATATCTCCAAAACTATACTAGCTAGAGTTAAGAAATTTCATGGGTGGATAGATCTCATCAATGGGAAGTGCAGTGCATAGGAATCATAACTCCTGCTCCCTTAACTTTTGAGTTATTGCCCTTTGTTGTTTTTCATACTTGAATTTTGTCCGGAGCGTATCTCCAAAACTATACTAACTAGGGTTATGAAATTTCATGGATGGATAGATCTCATCAAGGGGAAGTGCAGTGCACAGGAATCATAACTCTTGCTCACTTGATTTTGAGTTATTGCCCTTTGTCGTTTTTCATACTTGAATTTGGTCCAGTGCATGCCCCAGCTTAACAACTAGGGGTAAGACGGGCGTATCTTGTGACAATTTGCCGCTCATGTTCAACTCTTACTTTTGTACTCAACCATTCTGCATTCTGTGACAAAGACCTGTTTGGTGGCAAGGAGCTGGTGGGGGGTATGATCACGTTGAGTGATAGCTCTAGTTTAACCTGACCTAGGTCAAAATCATTTACATAAATTAATATTTTAGTTTTACCCTCGGCATCACTTGGTAAATGTCCCCAATGGTCTCGGAATTATTTCGTGCAGTTTACGCCAATCAGTCTTTAACTAACTGAATAGCTTAAGTTGAAACTTTCCGGTCAATAGTAATAAAAGCAAATATTGGAATTTCAATGTTACTTTTTTAGGGAAATATCTCCTCAATCGGACAGAGTATATCCAAGATCAGACTGCACGGTTTGTGCAGTCTGATCTTGGATATACACTGTCTACAAAACGCTTTGAGTTGCGTTTTGTAGGCTTAGGGTCAAATTACTTACCTGTGTGTGTAGGTATTATGCCTTCCCGTGTATATGTAACTTTCCGAATAATAGTCTGAGTTCTATTTTTATACCTACCTATATATTCAGCATAAAGGTCAGGATCAGACTAAATGAAGTAGACTATAAAAAGTTGCAAGCTTTTGTTTACTTTGCGATTTTAAAATCCATTTTTTCCGCCAGCAAATAACACCTTGATGAGCCAAGCAATAGCAAGGTATCATCTTCATAATACATGTATTTTCTATACTGTTAATATTTTAAAATCTCGATTGTATTTGGCCACTATAGAGACTTTATACAAAAAGTACAACATATGACTTTGAAATATTTTTTTTTCGGATTGTGAATACATTGTAACAAAAGGTGGACTTGTAAAATTATCTTTTCTTTACATATTTTCAGGATCTATCAAACTACAAGTACAACAAAATGATCATGAAATCGCTGAACATTCTAAACAAGATCTACTCCTCAAAGATGAACATGTTTAATCTTGCAAGTAAAGCCCAGGTAAGGCCATCCATACTCTATGAAGAGGGTTTGATACGTCTGCTAAAAGTATTAAACTTTCGGCATGTCCAAAGAACGGCTACCTCATGAATAAGTCTGTTTTGGGGACACAATAGATTTTTTTTTATCCATATTTATTCATTGAGATGACATAGATGCATAAAACACCCTTTTGTCAGAGCCCTATTCATATGAGTGGCACTCTTGCAGAAGGGGGCTTAATGCATCTCTGTTATACACAGTACTATATGCCAAGTCATCACATAAATATGGGTCCTTAGAAGCCATTTTTTTCAATAATCAACTTAATCATGAGGTAGATTGGTCCTAGATTGACAAATGGAAAATTGACCAATAGCAAAAACTTTTGGCCCAGCTCAGCCTGCGGTGACTGCACAGGCTGACCTGGGTCAATACTTTTCTCAGATGCATAAAGCTCCCCCCCTACTTTTCACAGAGCTCATATATTTTAACCCCTTATCGAACAACAAAAATCTTAGTTTTATCTTGATTGGAAGGACACACGAAATCTGGCTGAAAGATTTGAATTTCAGCTCTGACAGGGTAGAAAACAATTTGGGAAAAGAAGAAAATGCTGATTACCAGTAAGAAAGTATGGTTGACAGGTAGGGATTAGTCTTCGAAAGGACAGAAAATAATGCGGAAAAAGGAGAAAACATTGGTTATCTAGCCTTTCCCAATATGTTTTCAAAAGCTTTTACTTTCAGAGTCATTTAAACTGTGCTGACAATATGTTTTAAACAGTTGGGGCTAGTTGCATAACAGCAGTTTAAGGTTAAACCTAGTTTAAGCCATAATGAATTCATGGCTTAACTAAGGTTAAATTGCCTTTGTTCAACTGGCCCCAAGTTGAAGTTTTACTGTTGATTCATGCAGCTTAGTCCACTTTTAACACGATGATACCTCATTTATTTTTGTGCTTCTGGATTTGGCCTGCTCTTGACAAAATAGCTCACATGGTAGAGCAATTAACACATGCTAACGTAAAATTTCGGGGCACTTGAGGGTGTAGATTCAATCTCCCAAGCTGGTCAACTTAAATTTCTTAAGGATGTCTCGTATAAGATGGTTCCCATGTGAAGCTGCTAAACATGAAGTATGTTAAGGCACCAGATATAATTTAGGATGGATTTGGTCCTTTACCTTGCAATATCCCTAGTAACCAAACAAGAGTCTCCCAGGAGGCGTCACTCTTTGAACGCAGAATAAACACATCACAAGAATAACAGGGAAATTACGAGTAGATCATGGGAATGCCCCAGTTGTACTCGTAACTTCGCTGTAACTCTTGTTCAAACTTACTCAGCAAAGAGGATAGTGTAGATCTGAGATCAGACTGCACATATGGTGCAGTCTGATCTTGTTCTAAGCAGTCAGCTAATGCGTTACATGACATATTGTGGCAGAGGTGCGTTTAAAATGGCTAATAAAGTCAACGATCTATATTTTTTTAGATATTGCTGACCCAGGATTCAGCCCGTGTCCACAGAGAGGTGTTAAAGAACATGCCCATTTTACGGCGGCTGTCCAGGGCTAAACTGGACGATCAGCAAGTCAAATTGATGGGAAATATCCTAGATGATCTGGCAGAGTAAAATTACAAACTGTTCAAAATAATGGCCTGCAACACGCAAAAAGGGGCATTCGAACATTTGCATAACGTGTCGGCCCAGATCAGCCTTTGCAGCCCGCAAAGGTTAATCTGAAATGATACTTTCTGTTTTCATGTAATTTTCTAATTTGCGCAAATCTGCTGTAGCACAAAATCTAATGTAGTCATAAAGTGCCATCTTGGATTAGCCTGCACGGACTGCGCAGGCTGATCTGAGACAACACTTTAGGCAAATGTCTGAATGCCCCTTTTTGGCGTGTAGCAAGCCAGTCATAATATGGTTAAAGTCTGTGAAAAGGGAATTGACTGAATCTGCAAAAAGTATCTATCCAGGTCGGCTTGCGCTACCTGCGCAGGCTGACCTGGGTCGATACTTTTTGCTTTTGATCAATTTTCTGCATGTCAAAGGATCAGTTTACCTCACAAATCAGCTGTCTATAATCATGATGTGATGATTTGCTTGGTATGATAGATCACAGAGATGCAGTATACCCCGTGTTCCCAGTGGTGCTATATCGTCAGTTTATTTCAAAAGCGTCTTAACTACAGCTTGTTTCAAGCTGTAGTTTTGAAGTAAACTGATGACATTTTGATTGATTAGACCCTGTTTTGCCGCATCTATTGTTTTTAAATTGGACAAAATGAAACATTGGACAGATGGTTGTTTTTACCTAAAAGACAAGACGGACATTGTTGGGAAAAGAGCGATTGCTTGTGACAAGTAATCCATCTTTTCCCGCCATGTATTCAACAGTAGTGTTCAGTATGGATGTAGAATATCTGCCATAAAGATATAATGTCTTGGAAATATTATGAAATCGGGGAAAAACTGTCTGAAACTTAAAAAGATTGATTATTGTCATACCTCACCTTGAAAAATTGCAAAGAGCGTCAGGTACTCAAGAGCATGTCTTCAGTTTACTTCAAAAACCTCGTAACTACAGCTTGACACATGCTGTAGTTACGAGGTTTTTGAAGTGAACTATGTGTAGTGTGAGGAAAACAAAATACAGTTTTTCAAGATTCCACTGTCGGAAACTGTCGCAGATCCAGGTAACAATCTGTACATGTATAAATTATATGAGCCGCGTCAAGCGATTAGGGGTCTAAATGACATTTGGAACAAGTCCGGTTTTTCCGCACTTAAAGTGACGTCATTTTCCTACGTCATCTTTTATGGTTTTAAAACTGAACCAAACATTTTTTCGTGTGTGTTTTGTGGTGTTTTTATCTGGATTCAACTCATGGACATGGAGGACGAGTTAGCGGTAAGTATATTTCATTCATTTCAAACAATTCCGTGTTTTTCTTCGTGGTAGAAGTGCTGAAAACCTATCAATATTGGCCGTATAATATTTGAAGGTCATACGTGAACGAGAAGACAAAAATAACAGATGGTTTGAAAATTAGAGTGATGCTGTGGGTCTAAGCTGTATTTATTTCATGCTTTTCTTTCGCCATCTCTGAATTCAACGAAGCTTTCTCTAATTATGATCGGTCTGTAAATCTTATGTTTAATATAGATATTCCGATCTTGACATCTAAATATTGACCTAGATGTGATAAAAAGATTAATTTTAAGCGCGGTCGTAAAAATTTAAGAAATAATCAGACTCTTTGAACCAAAAGGAAACCATTGCAGAGTAAGGCTTTTAATTAGAAAAATGTAAGATCAAACCTGTTTATTTTTCGTTTTCTTAAAAAAAAAAAAGATTTTATCTAACCATTTCAGTCCAAAATTAGTAATTAGTATTATATTTATTAATAGAAAAGGTATTGTGGATCTGTAGTGCAACGGTCTGAGTGCCGACTTCAGGTCGCTGAAAACTTGCTTCCGTGGGTTCGAGTCATGCTATCAACATGAAATGAAATAGTTTTTTTTTTTTTCCTCCATGAAAATAAACATGCCATAATTATAGATCAAATAAATATTTCAACATGCATTGGATCTTTAAATGAAGAAACGTTCTTGTTTCTTTTTCCAGGAACTAGAAAGTATAATATCAGATCACTTTGGGAGAACTCCAGCTAACTCCCAGCTGAGTGAAAACGGTGACGATGACGATCTTGCTGATTATGTTGAGCAGGACCCTTCGATTGTAGAGGATTTAATCGACAGCAGAGTCAGAAGCTTTTTGTCAAAAGAGAGTGAGGAATTATCGGAGAGTGATCACAGTGATCATACAGAGGAATGCGGCGTGGATGCCAGTGTTGGAATTGAAGATGTTGAGGAGGAGGGTACAAATATTCTTGACAATCTTGGTGAAGGAAATGTTTTTGCTGATGACAATGATGTATATTTTAATGAAGGACATGTTGATGAGCTACGAGAGAAAATAGAGAGATTCCGGTCGCATCGTTGTTGTCGCCTGAACTGCTGTAATAAGTTTTCCTTCGAGCAATTTTATAAACATATTCTAGACATGCGAGAAATGGAAAAAGAAACGAAGGAAATGTATCTTATGGGATTACTGAATGATGAGGGAAGTATAGTGACGACAAAGCGGGGAAAAAAGAGACAAAGGATTAGAAGGTCGCACAAGTTTCTTGGGACAACAGTTTGTAGGTCTACCTTCCTCCTTTCGCATGACATCGGCAAAAAATACCTCGTTACTTTGAACAAACATCTGTCGCATAACGGCGTTGTTCCAAGAAGACATGGTAACACAGGAAAACGTCCAGTCAATGCTCATTCATTCGAGGATATTCAACGTGTGGTACATTTCATAAAAAATTACGCAGACGAGCATGGAATTCCCCAACCAGCCGCACCGAGAGGAACAGATAATATCCCGCCAATTTACCTGACTTGTGGTACAACAAAATCCCAGTTGCATAAAGACTATGCCGCAGTATGCACCGAAATGGTCCCACCAGTCAAAGTGGTTTCTTTGACAACATTTAAATCTGTGTGGGGTGCATGTCTCTCACATATACGTATTGCAACACCAAGAGAAGATGTCTGTTCTACGTGCGAAAAGTTGCGTCGAAAGATAATGGATGCCGTGACGGAGGAGGAAAAATTGGAATCTACCAATACTATGAGACAACACATTCTCCTAGCACAGCAGGTATGGGTAATTTTTTTTAACCTTCATTTTTTATTAAAAAAAAAAAAACTATTCTTTTTCAAACATTATTATGTGGCTTATGATTACAAAGTATTTGCGAAATCAGTAAATTGTATTGCATCTGAAATGTGAATAAAGATCAGACTTCAAAAACGTGCAAACTGATCTAAGTCCACGCTTTCTTCGAGGTATGTCTGTGGTTACGAAAGGCAAGGTTAAAGGGATAATAGTTCACAATAGCTCTACCCAGTATAGGAGTGTGTCTTCTGTGAACAGTTTATGTCACATTGATGCTTACTACACAATGAACATCATACAGTTTACTAGTAATCATTCAAGACAAAACGACAAATTTAGGGTAACTTCGACGGCGACAACTACTGTAACTAACCTCTCCCAAGATAAAGAATATCTAACGAATTTCTCTTTACAGGCACAGTAACGCTCAAAAGTAAATAATGCAGGTGTAAAGTGCATTTGAAATAGTTGTGAAGATGAAATATTGTAATTGTACGGCCGGTCCAACTTTTTGTCGCTGGCGGAAAAATTAATTCTAAGACTAGGATGAAACTTGCCAGGTCGCTCAATGTTTTGTTTACTTTTTACCTTTTTTTTTTTAAATTTCTTTTTGTTTTTCTGCCAGATTTACACTTGGACCAACGATATAACAATAGTTTGTCATTATCACAATAGTTTGCATACTTTTACAGGATATGATTTAATACTAAATGCATTATTACACCGGCATGTTTACTATTGGCCGCTACAGGGACTTTAAAACGGATTATCAGTCTGTAGCAGTTTAATTTATTTCAGGAACGAGACCTGTACAATAGATGTGTTCGACAGAGTAGAGAGGCTGGTCTGGCTCATTACACTTTCGATTTCAGCCAAAATGTGTGCCTACCTCACTTCTCCAGGCAGATGGGACCCCTGTATTTCATGACCTTGCGGAAACTTCAGATTTTTGGCTTTCGAACGGACGGTATTCCAAAACAGTACAACTTCCTTATAGATGAGGATCAAACAATCGGACAAGACGGATCTAACACCCACGGACCTAACGCTGTTATTTCTATGGTAGACTGGGCACTAAATACTCACGGAAATCAAACGAGATCATTCTCCATTCATGCTGACAACTGTCCAGGTGAAGATTTTTATCTTCTGCCACTTTAAGAAATATCACACATTTGATTGATAAATGGTCAATACCAGTGTCATGTGGAGTAAAGTCGTGTAAACTGGCAATAATTTGTATTTTAGGCCTGTATAGCATAGATCATTTTTTCACATTCTATTCTAGATAGGTATTCACAAAGTTAGACAAGCTACAATACATGGCCAAACATACTAACTGAATTTGGACAAACAAAGAGGCTAAATTTATATCCTGTCTGTTCTCATGAACAGAACTTTGTTTTTGTATATTGTAGTGTAACTGATGCTTTCAGTTCTGTTCTATTCTCATGCATGAACTGTTTGCTTTTCAGGTCAGAACAAAAACAAATTTGTAATGTGGTATTTTATGTGGCGGACAATGACGGGACAGAATTCAACCATCGAATATCTTATGCAGGTCCCAGGTAAAATTATCATCATCTCAGCATATAACATTTGATCTTCAGTTCTTAGTGAACAATGAAAAGGAAAGATATCATCTTACATTTTCCACAAAGAGTGGAAATTAAAGTATTGTGTCCTATTACTTTTCATCGTTGGCCGTTCATTCATTCATTCATTCTTTCATTCTTTCATTCGTTCAAATTTTAATTGCAGACATGTAATTTCATTTCTGTAGGACATGCCCGTTGTCTAGTTGATGGAAGTTTTGCTCACATAAAACGACTCTATAGACGCACTGATTGTGAAACGCTAGAGCAACTGCGAGATTTGGTTAACAAGTCATCAACCACGAATGAAGCTGTTATGTATCCATCTTGGTGTTGGAGGGATTGGAAAACATTTCTAAGTGAATGGTTTATACCTATTTCCGGAATACGGTAAGAAAAGGGTTCACCAACATTAAACTTAAACATAAAAAAGTTATTCTCTGCGAACATAACTAACTTAGATCAGGCTGAGAATTTCGCACAGCCGGCCCAAACTTTCCCTTTTATGTAGATTAGTTTTCATATTGAATGGTGAAATGCTTTTCGACTTTTATTAACAATGAATGATTTTTTATATGCACTGCTCTTCACAGTCTTCGGCAACTTTTTCAAGTTCCCCATTTTGTTGATGAAGATGTGCATTTGTGCATCAATAGACTCATGTTTTATCACCTATGTTTGCATCCTGCCCAAGCTTTTACGAGACAATACTAGACTGTTATTGTTCAACTGGAATCAAATCAGAGATAGTGTGTGTATCTGATCTTTGATAATCAACGTTTAGACAAACATTAATAAAAGTGTCTATAAAATTATTTACATATATCATTTTCACAGAAAATACCAGTATTTCCGTTTTTCTGCTGAAGAACCAGGTGTCATGACAGTTAAAGAAAGTCAGAGTGCTGAAGAGAAGAAGATAAATATTCTGAAAGATCCAACACTTAGGTTCAATGAAGCACGAAATACCCCCGCAATCCTACAGCCAGCAGGACTGAGTCGACAACGCCACAACTATCTGTTTAAAACAGTCCGACCTTACATACGACCTATTCATCGAGATATGTTTTGCCCCCCAGAGTGTTAATTGTTGATATGTTCACGAATTTAGATGTGCATCGGTACTTTTACGCAGTTCCATTGTGTGCAACTTAATGAACTCAGTCGCCAGTAAATATCAAAAGTTTTAAGTGAACTAAATAAGAATTTGTATATTTTGCGTTATCCGTTGCTAAGCAACCATCTGTGTGTGAAATATGAGGATTTACTTCATTACACATTTAACAGTTGATAATTACATAAAATGTGCTTCTGTCCCTTTAAATGTATACAATAACGATACAAAGAACAGACATGTCATTCAGTTTGGAACGTGAAAAGCGTGACGTCAAAAAAATTACAACGTGCTTACAACGGTGGCGTCTTTTGCATAGCCGTTTCTTGATAATTTGTAGGGATATCTTTGAAATTTTTATACCACATGAAAGGTAAAGTGTTATACTTCAATTTACAGTGAAAATCTGAAAATCGACCAAAATGTCATTTAGACCCCTTTTTGCTTGACGCGGCACATATGTTTTTTCCAAAATTGAAAGCAGATGACAAAATAAACATACTGAAAAATTGAAACTTGTTTCCAGCAATCTAGAAAACGTTGTGGGAAAAGGAGAAAATGCTGGTCACCGGGAAAAAAGGCTTTTTTCTCAAGATCGTAAAAACCAGGGATTGTTTGGTAAAGGGTCTATCTTACGCTTCATTCTTAAGTTGTTTTTTGCCCACAATCATTTTCTTTCTGTCTTTCTTTATTCTTTTTTTCCTTCTTGGGTCTCAAAGATTTACCCATCAAGACACAATAGTATGTAAAAGATATTGATTATGTCAGTCTGGAAGATTGCAATTGAGTGTGAGGGGAAAAACGAAATAAAACTTATCTGGTCGTTTTCAGATTCTGTCACCTCCCAATGACCCCAGATGAGCCCCATCCAATGAATCAGAACATTATGATCAGCAACGGTATGTATATCAGTGAATATTAACCCTTATCCTGTTAAATAACTACTAGAATAAAATATTTAATTCTATAGTGAAAACCCAAATATTGATATTTCAAAGTTTGGTTTGAGGAATGATATCTCCTTCTTGAACAGTGTAGATTCAAGATCAGACTGCACATTCTGTGCAGTCTGATCTTGATCTACATTGTCCGCAAAAGGCCAGTGAGTCATGCTTAGCAGCCTAAGGGTTAATTCAGTAATGTTTTGTAAAGAAGTGGGGCTTTATGCATCTGTGAATTTAAACTTATTTGATTCAGCCAACCAGAAGTTGCATTAATTGCTTTCAAATTTTGAAAATCCTTAAAAATAAGACACAGGAAGTTCTGTACCCTTTATCAAACAATTCCTGGTTTGAACAACCTTGTCGAAGAAGCCTTTTGAAAAACATTGACGGAAAAGAAGAAAATGCTGGTAACCAGCAGTAATTTATCCTTTTTTCCCATAATATTTTCTTCTCTTCCAAGGTCAAGTTTCAGTTTTTGAGTCATTTTTATGTTGTCGCACTTTTCAAAACTATAGTTGCATTTGCAGGCAGTGTAGATAAAGATCAGACTGGATGCTGTGCTGTCTGATCTTTGATCAACACTGTCTACTTTGCTGAAACAAAACAGACAAAAGGACAAAAGTGTTCTTTAAATAGCAAGTATTTGGATCTTGTTTCTGGACTGAAAGTACCTGTATGTTTTCGTGACACTCGCAGGCATGATTGACGTGAGTTTAGGTTAAACATATGAGCCGTGCTCTGGCAAAAGGGGGCTTAATGCATCTGTGAAAAGTATCAACCCAGGTCAGCCTGTGCAGTCAGCGCAGGCTGACCTGGGCCGAAACTTTTCGCTGTTGGTCAATTTTCTGTATGTTAAAGGGCTGCGCAGGCTGACCTGAGTTAAGAAACGTTTCGCAAATGCATTAACCCCCATTTTCAGAGAACATGACTAATTGTTTTTTACATCCATTTCAGGAATTTTAAATGTCCTGTTTGATATCATAGTACAAGATATAGACACAAAGCTGTTGGTAAGTACATTTGAGTTTTCCTTGATCTTTGAATCAAAACTAGGATTGAACCATCCTCAGTGAAATTGGGGTTTAATTTAGCTGCAAAGAGATTCGAATCATGTCCGAGCAGGCTAGTATGGGTCAATTCTTTTTCCATTGGTCAATGCTCTGCATATTAAATGACCTATCTACCTCATGATTTAGACGGTTGTTAGACACAATGTATTTTCAGGATCCATAATTATGTGATAACTTGCTAAGCACAGTGCATCATGAAGATCCATTTTGCAAAGAATAAAACTGTTTAGTCAAGCCATGGCGATCCCTAATACTCCCATCACAGCAAACACATTCCATCCCGAAAAACTTTGGCAACAGACTAACACTATGTTAAGACAGGGGTCTAGCCCCCTGGACGTCTGCCTCCCGGACTTTTGCCCCAAGACTTTTGCCCCCTTAGGACACCTGCCATCTTGAAGTTTGCCCCCCGGACATCTGCCAACCTAGGACATCTGCCCCCCGGACATCTGCCCCCTTAGGACATGTGCCCCCTAGGACATGTCCCCCCCCTCCCCGCCCGACATCTGCCCCCTGGACATCTGCCCCCATGTGACACCTGCCCCCTGGACATCTGCCCCCTCAGTTTGTTTACAACTTGGACCTCTAGCTCCTTTTAGGGACAATCTCAAAAAAGCAACTTTGAGATATACACGTATATTGTACATGGTAATTTTGACCGGCACTATGAAAATGACCTCTCACCTGTTGTATCTTTAAGTGCTATTTTGTTGAAAATCTTCCGCTGATCAATTGATTTCAGTTTTAATATCAAACTTCCAGTATGATAACTATAGAGTTAGTTACTCATCTGGCACGCCTGCTGTAAACCCCGATAAAAAATTCTTTTTTTGCATTTTAAGAAAAATAAAGCAAAATTCATGATGTTATTAGTTCTTCAACATCATTTAGAAGAGGCTTATCGTTTCCAAGGAGGCAGTTTTCCTACGGGAGCAAATATCCAGGGGCAGATGTCCTACCAGGGCAAATGTCCGGGAGGGGATGTCCTAAGGGGCTGAATGTCTGGGGGGCAGATGTCCAGGGAGCAAATGTCTGGGGGGCAAATGTCCTATGGGGGCAGATGTCCTACGGGGGCGAATGTCAAGGTGGCAGATGTCCAGGGGGCAGATGTCCTAAGTGGGAGATGTCCTACGGGGGCAAATGCCGGGGGGCAGATGTCCAGGGGCAGGTGTCCTACGGGGGCAGAAGCCCAGGGGGCAGATGTCCAGGGGGGGCAAATGTCCTGATTCCCGATATATTGTATTCCAAAACCGTTGATGGCCAGCGTGTCTCCTAATATATCTGACAGTAGGAATGCGTTTGATGTAGTCTGATCTGGACCCACTGAAAAGTCCACTGGGGCAAAAGACATCCTACTATGTATATTTAAAAAGTTTTCTTCCTTAAATCAGTCAACGTCAAGGTCGCCATTGTGTGGTAAAGGGTTAAATTTTGGTATGTCTGTTTTTTTTATTGGTAGAAAATTTATGGTGGCATGACAGATATCTTCAAGAAAGCATTTTACTTGCTGAAACTGTTAGCCCGAGAGAACCACCGTGTACAACATCACATTATGGACCGTCTTGACATCATGTTGGATGTTCGAGTCGTGGAGTCCGACCTAGCCATTGCTCTGAAAGAGGTAACCTTTTCATTTGAATTAGTGAAAAAAGAAAAGACATTTGAGTGGGCTAAAGAAATATTAAACTTGTAATCTTGATTTACATTAATATCCAAAGACCCACTTCAATCTGTGCTTTATGCGCAACCTAACTTTTCGGTGTTTTAATGATCATAAGGAAAAGAGCTTTTGAAAGCATTGTTGATAGAGAAGAATATGTTGGAATTCACAATTTTCTCCTTTTGTCACTATGTTTTGTTACTTTTTAAAGACAAATCCATCATTTTAGACACCGTTTTGATTTTGTGGTTTGCTAATTCTTTAAATTTGGACAAGTTTGGGTATATTTTGATATGGTAATGTATTAAGGGATTAAACTTGATAATTTTAGGTTTTCTGTGGCAACCAAGCAACGTGTTTGAAAATATCTCCCAGACAAATACAGAAAATTGTGAATCGTGCAGCAGATCTTCAACAACGGGCTCCAGAGTTCCTAGATCTGCTCGGAATGATTGTCAAAGTTGTAGGCACAAACCTGACTCTGAAGAGAAATCAAGCCTACGTAATGAAATACATCATGCAAAACTACAAGAAAGTGGCATTTGTCCTGGATATGACAAATGAAGACAGGTATGTATAAACGGGGCATAATATCATCCATTTATTTCAAAAACCTCATAACTACAGCTTGTTACAAGCTGTAGTTACAATGTTTTTTAAGTAAATCAACGATATGCCATAGTGTAGTACATGTATGCTTCCTTGCGTTCGTATTTGCTTCGAAGTGCCAGGTAAAAGTTGATATATCCTGTGACCCAAGATCTCGCAAGATGTCAGAGTTTTCGTAGTCAACGAGAGGCAAATGCAAGCAAATACAAGTATGAGGATGGGTCCTACAACCAGACATTCTTTTCATTTTGTACATAATATCATATATACATAAAACTTTCAACATAAAAAACAAAACAAAACAGGAGAACATGAAATCTCGTATACGTGTTTGCTTACATTAGTTTGACTACAAAAGTTATATGGGTGTAATGCAGAGAAATGACCTTCCCCTACAAAATGACCCAGGTCATTATTCTATGTAGAGAAATGACCTCAGAAGTCATTTCACTACATATAGGAATGACCCGGGTCACTATTTTACGTAGAGAAATGACCCTTCATCCATTTAGGCCAAGCACTATTACTTTATTTGCTTAGTTTAGGTACCCTGCAGCTCTTTTTCGTCCTGGTATAGTTTTTGATCATTTGGTACTAGATATTTAGCGAAGGGAAGAAGTTGATCAGAATGTGTTGTACGACATAATTGGGCAGTGCTGTCATGGCAAGGAAATATTCTAAAGATTTTCAGTTTTTCATTTTCATTTTCTTTTCTATAACAACAAGGTTGAAGATTCTGACAGATCCGGGAGAAATATCCAGTTTACGATACTATATTAGTTTGTTAGATCTTCTTGCCGCTTGTGCTGAGGTATGTTACTTCATTTGGTTTATTCTTTAATTTCTTGTATTTTTCTAACTTGTCTTTTTTTGAAACACTATTCCTAAGTGTGGCGAATTGCTAGAAAGTAGAATATTAACATTGTGTAGAAAGATAATGTCAAATCTCTATTAAGAACAGTATTTAGATTTAGTGGAAACTAGGTATGACGGGCGCGTCTTAACCCTTTCCCGAACAATCCCTGGTTTTTACGGGTCTGGAATAGTAGCCTTTTGAAAACATTGTGGGAAAAGGAGAAAATGCTGGTAACCAGCATTTTCTCCTTTTCCCACATTGTTTTCTACCCTATCATGGACAGAAATAATTTTTTCAGCAAGAGTTGAATTGTCGTCTGCAAATGCTTTCAATTTGGTCTAGTCCAAAGGTTTGTCGTTTGGGAAAGGGTTAACTCAGATCAGACTTTGGGCATATTGTCTACATATAACAAACAGGTCCCTACAGACTGTAATATATGTCATAACAGAGGTACAGAAGATGAGTTTCATTTTATTTTTATTTGTTGTAAATGTGGATTCATAAGAAATTGATCGATATATTGAGAGTTTTTATAGAATAGGACCAAAATATGCAAAAACTTTATCAACTGCTTTCTGCAATCAATAAAAGGACCCTACTTTATAAAATGTGCATTTGCCGTCATTTGCAGAAAAACAAAAGGCAGAGTTGTTGTCATAGCCCTTGCCCTGTCGTCTGTATCGTCGTCATTGTGCTGCAAAACTTTGATATTTTATCATATTTCTGTTTTTACTGAACATAATTATAAGCCATGCACTAGTAAAAGGGGGCTTAATGCATCTCCATTTTATATATAATACTAGCCCAAGACATCACATAATCATGGATCCAAAATGCCTATTTTCTTCTATTTTTTTAACTCGTTACCAAACAACATTATTTTAGGCTTGTCCAAATCGAAGGCATTTGCAGACGACAAAATTGATGTGACTCAAAAATTGAAATTGTTTTGGAAGGGAAGAAAGCATTGTGTGAAAGGAGAAAATGCTGGTTACCAGCATTTTCTCCTTTTCCCACAATGTTTTCAGAAGGCTTCTTTCTCAGGGTCATGAAAACCAGGGATTGTTTTCGAAAGGGTTAAGATAACCTACTTAATCATGGGATAGATTGGTTATTACGAACAAAGTCCGTAACAAAGAAACAAATGAACAAAATGCACAGCAGAAATACAAACCGCATCTGGCAGGACTGGAACCTACAAATATCCTCGTTTTTCGAGGTTTAAAAGATCAATACCAAAACCATTGAGCTAAAGACATAACTGCCTAACACAGTTTTTATAGGTATTATATTGAAATCAGGACGAAACCATGCATGAAGGAATGGTCTCCTATAACATGGTCCTTTTACAAACAGAAAATTTACAATTAGCAAAAAGCTTCGGCCCAGGGCAGCCTACACATGCATTAAGATGCATTAAGATCCTTTTTTTTTTTTTTACACAACATGGCTCATATCTATTTCAAACTTGGATAAGTTGTTAACTAGATGGAAAGGGGAGATCATTCAATAGAAGCAGGGAACGATCGTATTAAATTTTGACACAATTATAAATGCTCTTACCGGTATTTTTTTACCTATGTCTATACAGATAAGAGGGAGTGATGGTATTCTAAAACCATTATTTCTCTTTGAAGCCTTATGTTGTGGGTACTCATTAGAATCGTCTCGAAAAGATGATTCTTATGATTACCCACAACATAGGGTTTAGTGAAGCATAATCAGTATTTTCAATTTTGAAATCAAAATCACCCCCTCTATCTGGAGCTGTGTTAAGTGTCAATTTTTACTGCAGGGTGAGAACATGTTTATAGAATCTTTGTGCCAGACAATTTTACCTATCGATGACTTGCTCTGGGTACTGAACAATGATAAGATCGACAATGTATACAAGAAACCTTTCCTCAAGTGTCTGCACCACGTCTATATGAAAAGTGGAGACTCTGTGGTGGAATCAGGAGCCAGTGAGATGTCACATTTTGGGTTGGTACCCCCTTTTTGTATTTGGAAATCTGAAGGTCATGTTATAGTTTGTATATCTAATTTGTAGTTGACTAAAGTAAATGTCAGTGTATGGAAAGTATTAATTAAACAGATAAAGCTGGAGACAAAAAGTCTAAGAATCTCTCCCTTTCTCTCTATTTTTTTTCAGCTTTATTCCTACCAGTTCCTCCAGATTAATGCACCTTGAAGTACAAATAGTATACTTTTAAACACTTCCCAACAGAATTCTCTTCTTGTAGAAACTTACTGCTTTCAAGTCATCTGAGTTACACTTTTTCAAACTGTAGAGTGTAGATTTCTTATAAATCCTTTCATGGTCCTAATTCCTATTGGTGCCATAAATATAGGGAAAAAACTATCTTGGACCATTCGAGATGGTGACTTTCAGGACTAAAGGTCAATGCCTTAAAAGCAAAATATGAATCAATAGAAATCAGAATCGGTTGAGAATAACACAGGCCCCAATTTATCAAAGAATATATGATATTACCGATATGTAGCAAAGTTGTCTTCTCTAGTGTAAAGTTTGATATGTTAATAATTTTCTGATGAACAAATTATACTTCAGTGTCATCTCAAGAAGGCGTTGTCAACTCATGACATGGTAATCTTGTTACAATGTGAAATATATTGTTCTATAGACAGATCATATTGTTCGTATGTTTAAGCATGGTCTATACTGACAAATGTGTTTGAGTTAACATGTGACATAGGCATATAAAGAAATTTACTAACAGCAAATTTTGCAGTAGTTTATGGGAATGTTTTATATAAATGTTTTATGAATAATTAGTGATACGTAAATATTCAAAATTACTTTAGTTCTGCAAAATATTTGCTGTAGTTCAAGGTAACATTAGTCATTTATATCCTGGCCACCATTCATTCATCGATCAAAATATATTTCGTCATTCAAATAGAAAGAGCAAATATTGCAGTTTGAATGCACAAATTGTGACAATAAGCACTACTTGACTGTGTTATGTATTTCAGTATTTTAATATGTTCATAAACAGTAAACAACAAAAGTATGAGTATATCCAGAAGCAAATCAAGATCGAAGATAATTAAATGATACAATGAACACAGCAGAATAATTTTTTTTCTTTTTAATTGAGAGAAAATATTCTTAAAATTTACTAACCAATGTTGGAAATGCTTTGTTTGGTAAGATTTTATTATCAATTGTAATTTTCACTCAAGTTTTTTATTTTATTTTTGATAAAATGGAGTGTTCATATTTAGAGCACTGCTGGTCCTCATGATTCGAACGCAAGATAAGCTTTATGCATATATATCAATGTATCATTTAGATATAGGTGAACATTTAACCCTTTCCAAAACAATCCCTGGTTTTTACGGGTCAGGAATAG
Source organism: Tridacna crocea (assembly GCA_943736015.1). Taxonomy (NCBI): domain Eukaryota; kingdom Metazoa; phylum Mollusca; class Bivalvia; order Cardiida; family Cardiidae; genus Tridacna; species Tridacna crocea. The sequence goes on from OX031065.1 coordinate 16,140,820, forward strand.
AAGCCTTTGGAAAACATTGTGGGAAAAGGAGAAAATGCTGGTAACCAGCATTTTCTCCTTTTCTCGCAATGTTTTCTACTCTATCATATAGGAAAATCATCTTTTTAACAACTGTTAATTTGTCATCTGCAAAATGCTTCCAATTTGGTCTGATCCAAAATTTACCGTTTGGAAAAGGGTTAAACATTTATGTACTAGCAACATTTGCATAACATAATAGAGCAGAAGAAACCTCTAACTGGTAACCAGGAAAACAGAAAACTGGTGCAAGATTCAAGAAATGTATATTAAGACTGTATAAAGACTAAATATATCTTGCATATTATAATAAACGAAATTAGACATATATACTTAGTTTTGTCAAACACTGTGTACGTTTAACAGTGTCTTTTCACAACTGTTCAAGTTTACCATTTCAATGTGCAGTTTTAGTAGGTTGGCTTTGTTATGATATTATTTTGGTATATAACCAGCACGGTTAGATGCGACTAAATATGGGCTGTGCTCTGGAAAAAAGGGGCTTCATGTATTTACTTGATGTTTTGTCTTGAGCAAGTTATCATAATTATGGATGCATAAAACTCATTTTTCTAACAACTGATTGAATAATAAAGTAGAATGGTCCTAGGACAGGAAGAAACTTTACAAATAGAAGAAGGTTTCGACACGAACAGCGCCTCTTGAAATGGGTCGATACTTTTTATAGATGCTTTTTAAGTCCCTTTCCACAGAGCAAGGTTCATATATGCTTCATATTGTACTTAGAGGTGTAAAAATGTATAACATAATCATATAACGTAATTATTTTTTTTCATAACAACAGTTGGTTTCAGGTATCTATATAAGATGTTTGTTAATTCTGAATGCAAATCGAATATATATTTTTGTATATATCGGGGTATATTTCTACAGACATTTGAGATTTGAATGGCTCATATAGGCAACTAAAACCCTGCAATGTTTTCTAGAGATGTCTTCTTTACAATAAATAATGCTTTCCAATCAATCCATATACCATAAAATAACTGTGCAGTCTAGTCTTGGATCTACATTGTCCATAGAGGACATATTGTTCCGCTAAAAATACCTTTGACATTGGACTTTTAAGGGTTGAACGTTTCATTTCTTTTATTTACCTGGATAAAGGTCAATAAGGTTCGATATAGTATTACTTTAGATTGGCCCAAATTGAAAACACTAGAAGATGACAAAATAATCAGAACTCAAAAAATGATATTTGTTTCCAGCAGGGAGAAAACATTGTGGGGAAAAGGAGTAAATGCTGGTTACCAGCATTTTCTCATTTTTCCACAATGGTTTCTATAAGCTTCTTTCTCAGGGTCATTAAAAGTCGGGATTGAATGGTAAAGAGTTAACTCTTATCATGCTAAATAACTACAGAGAAACTTTCGATTCGATGAGAAAAAAAAGAAATACACCTATTTCAGTGTTATGTTCTGAGGAACACTATCTCCTTATTGAACAGTATGGATCCGAGATCAGACTGCCCATTCTGTGCAGTCTGATCTTGATCTGTACTGTTCGCAAAAGGTCAGTTAGTCGCACTCAGCAGCCTGACAGTTTAAGATAGTCCCTTATTATCATCGTTACTGCCACAATAGTCTATGTTGTGAATTTTATGGTATTTTCAGTCATGGCAACCATTTTAAAATGCTTGGCCTTTGTTGACTGTGAAAAAAGAATAGGGGGCCAATCGAAATTCCTTATTAGACATTTCTTTTTCATTTTTCCACCTTATTATTTTTTCATAGTCAGTTTCTTGATATAGCCAAGACAAGAGTTAGTCCCCTTGATTATTAAATTTTTTAGTATAAAAGTTGAATTTGACAGGAATGACGACTTGCAGTAGGTTCTTATTACTTTACTGGAGACTCCGCTGTGTTGGGTTAATGCGAAACCTTCCTGCTTTAACTCTTTACTAAACGGCAAAATTTCAGACTGGTCCAAATTGAAAGCATTTGCAGGCGACAAAAGAAATGTGACTCAAAAATAGGAATTTGTTAAAAGGGTGGAAAACATTGTGAGAAAAGGAGAAAATGCTGGTAATCAGCATTTTCTCCTTTTCCTACAATGTTTTATAAGGCTTTTTTCTCAGAGTCGTGATAACCCCGGATTGTTTGGTAAAGAGTTAAAAAGATATCTGAACATAAGGACGAATGATGGCACAATGGCACAACGCATAATAATGATGACCTTTTTATGTTCTGAAAATACTAAAATATGTTCGATCTGTAACATACTTCATTTTATCGTTTAAGTGATTTATGGGAGTATATGTCAAATGTATCGGTAGAGATGAACAGACTGACTGACAGTGTGAAAGAAGACCCTGACAAAATTGCTGTCTATATCAAAACAGCGCCGGAAAAAAGGTAAGGACTTTTAGAAAATAAAATTGGCTGCTTCTTAAAATGATGTGAAAATATACTTAAAGAATGAAGAGATTTTTTTTTTCATTGAGGTATGGAAAAAAAACAAACCTAGTCACACTGTATGAAACCGTGAAGTGTTTTCATACAAAAGTGTTATTAAGGTTTTTTTTCATACCGCCATAAAAAAGTAAAATTCTCTTCATTCCTTATGATTTAATGTTATAGACAACATACACTCATGGAAATAATTCAAAATGCATTCATTTTCTTTAGTTTTAAATCTAACCTTGGAGTTCCTAAAGCCCCTTCCACTTATATTTGTATGGCATAAGTATACAATAGGGAAGCAGTTTCAGATCACCAATACTGAAAATTAACCAATAGAATGAAAGTAAATGAGCAAAGCAGTGTGTAGGACCCGCAAAAGTAAACTTTAGCGAAAGTAGTTCCAGCACAAGGTTGTATTTTTTTTTATGGAGATATGAAAAAAAATGTTCTACCAATCAGAACTTGTGAGTGTTCATGAAAACAACTGATATTAAATTATATGTAGATATGTACAATTATGGGTAATAAAGTTATAACGCTTAGGAAATTTTAGGGTACATACTAAACCTGTATCATATTCACTTGCTATGGTATAAATTAGCATCCAATAATGTTGACTAGCGGTAGACCTGTTTGCATATTGTTATCATAAATATACCCACAAATTGGTTTGCACAGGCCCGCAGAATAGACAGTTTCCCGTATTTGACCAACCGAAAATTGTTTAACTCATTACCAAATGGCAACATTTTAGGTTTGTCCAAATCAAAAGCATTTGCAGACAACAAAATAAAAATGACTGAAAATTTAAAAGTTGCTTTGTGAAGGGTAGAAAACATTGTGGGAAAAGTAGAAATGCTGGTTACCGGCATTTTCTCCTTTTCCGACAATATTTTTTATAGGTTTTTTTTCCAGGTTGTCAAAAATAGGGATTGTGTGGTAATTGGTCAAATGTTCATTCAACTTCAAGTATACCAAAATAGAGAAGTGGGTCAAATAACAACACAATTAAAAAAATGAAATTGATCATTAAAGACCTTTACAGGCGAAAAAAGGGTGTTCAGATCTAATGCTTTTTGAGATAGTTCAGGAGCACAATAAGTATTTAGACTTCTGATGCATACATATAGCACATAAATGTAGTTCTACATCAAAGCTCATAGAACTGCTGGATAATTACAGCATTTATCAACTTTGTCCCCAATTTATAATTTTGTATTGATATGATTACATCCATTTAAAAATTCATTTAAAATTTGGCAAATGAAGGGTGTATCTTCTACTATTCTCAGAGTCACAAAAAAACTGTTGTAACATTCTTTTATCAACCCTTTACCAAACAATCCCAAGTTTTAAAACCACTGTAAAAGACGCCTTTTGAAAACACTGTAGGAAAAGGATAAATACTGGCAACCAGCATTTTCTCTGTTTCCCACAATGTTTTCTTCCCTTCCCAAAACAAATTTCAGTTTTTGAATCACATCAATGTTGTCGTCTGCAAGCGCTTCCAATCTGGACAAGTCTAAAATATTGTCGTTCGGTAAAGTGTTAAGTTATCGTATTGGAGTCATAGATTCTCTTGAGTCTTTAAAATGTTATTTTATACCATGTTTACAGTAGCATGGCAGCGGCTCCCGACTTTGAATCCTCAGCTTACGGCACACTTCTTTACTTTCTGGAGGGTGTGTTACCATTCCTAGAGGCTTTCTACAGAGATTTTTACTTTCCTGACGAGACCCATCCTAACGAGATGGATGAAACGGACCATATTGCCAAAGCCATAGTTGTGAGTATTGGTCTCATCATAGAAATTGACCTACTTCCATACCGAGAAACAGATTTACAGACATTATGGAGTGGCAGATAGCAATATGGGTATAAGTCAGTGTAGGTCTGAGAAACGATTTCTTGCTCAAATATAAGCACCTGACATAAGCCTATTAGCGTACTGCACCGTGAATCGTAAACAAACAGGACAGGTTTCGGACAACTGGGTCATACTGATGTAGGCCAATGAAATGAAAAGATGTGTCCAAGTGACTACAACTTTATATAAATCTAATACATAATGTCATAGTTAATTAAGAACTGCCTTAATCTTAAAATGGAAAGTTTTCATTTGTAATATGGGGAAGAAAAAAACTAGGCATGTTTTTCAAATCAATATGAATAAAAACTCTGACATTCACAAGATGCATTCGCAGACCGATTAGATAATGATCAAATTTGACATAAGTATCACAATAAATATCTTTGATAAGACTCATCCAGAACTCTAGGAGTTAACGATGATTTTGAAGGTGAACTGGACTTTTTCATAAAAACTTTCTTGCAGATGTTCGGAGAGATACTTGGTCCACTTTTATACAAACCACAGCACATGAAAAACCTAGTCAACTCTATCACTGTTATAGTTCCTATTTCGAATATGCCGAATTCGGTAAGTGAAACTGTCATATCTTTATTTGTAACATGATGTATTCCTCATTTAAAGATGAGCAGTGTCATGGTTTAACCCATTACCACACAATCCCTACTTTACCATTACCCGATAATCCCTACTTTTGATGACCCTGAGAAAGAGGCCTTTAGACATTGTGGGAAAAGAAGAAAATGCTGGTAACCAGCACTTTCTCCTTTTTCCACAATATTTTCTACCCTTCACAAAACAAATTTCCAATTTTCAGTCACTTTTATTTTGTCGTCTGCAAAGGGTTTTGAACAGGACAAGCTTGAAATATTGTCGTTTGATAATGAGTTAAGGGAGTTTATTGCATCTCTTTGTTATCATAATAATTACGGATCCATAAAATCCAATTTGTATATAAACTCAATACAAAACTACAATACTATAGACTAGTCCAAATTGAAAGCATTTGCAGAAGACAAAATAAAAGTGACTGAAAATTGGAAATTTGTTTTGTGAAGGGTAGAAAACATTGTGGGAAAAGGAGAAAATGCTGGTTACCAGCATTTTCTCCTTTTCCCACAATGTTTTCTGAAGGCTTCTTTCTCAGGGGTGTCAAAAGTAGAGCATGTGTGGTAATGGGTTAACTGACAGAATTATGAGGTAGAATAGTCCTTTGATATGCAGAAAATTTAATAATAACAGAATGTTTTGACCCAGGGTAGCCTACGCTTATTGCACAGGCTGCCCTGGGTCAATACTTTTTGCAGATGCTTTACACTCTCTTTTCATAGGGCTTGGCTCAAATGTTTTAGCAATAATTAGTCACAGTATATACCTATAAGGAGGCAATTTAACTCTTTACCTCACAAGAAAATTTTAGACCAGTCCAAATTGAAAGCATTTGAAAACGACAAAATAAATGTGACTGAAATGTTGAAATTTGGTCTGGAAAAAGACAGAAAACATTTTGGGAAAAGTAGAAAATGCTGGTTACCTTTTCCCACAATGTTTTCTATAGGCATCTTTCTCAGGGGCGTTAAAAGTCGGGATTGTGTGGTAAAGGGTTAAGGGTCATTGGAATACATGATCAGAAAATTCTTCACTTGTTAGTGTATAATTATTGTCATTATTATGTTCTTTAAAAAAAAAGACAGGCTACTTCTTCATCAGCAAACAAGTCTGAAAATCTGACATATGATATACAGCATAAAACCGTCTCTGCAGTTTCCAAAGCAAAGTCTTTTTTTCTCACGCCTGCACTTCATGTTCTTTCAAAGACACAAGAGAAGAAAACATCTTTAAATCCCATCTTCTTGATTATATCAATCCAACTTAAGTATTTGCATAAATCTCTCTGATGTTTTTGAATATTGATATTGAAGTAACTACTACAAAACTTGTTTTCACAGAATCTAGAACATGTCCTGGACAGGTTTTCTACAGGTATCACAGTCGAAGACAATTCCTCGGCGATAAGAAGGGTAATACGATGAAGGCTTTTAAATTCTTACTATTTCTTATCATTGGCATTGATATTAAATAATAAAAGACATTAATCATGATATGTGAAAAAGGTGTTTAATGCAAATGCAAAGAATATCGACTTAGGTCAGCCTGCACAGTCCATGCAGGCTGACCTTAGTCGCAATTGGTTAGTTTGCATTTCTTAACCCTTATCCGGGTAAATAACAAAAATCAAATTATCAGTTTGATATTAATAACTTATTGATGTTTCAAAGTTATGGGAGGGGAATAATATCTCCTTATCGGACAGTGTAGATTCAAAACCAATAGAAGTCAATTAACCCTTTACCACACAATCCCGACTTTTAACACCTCTGTGAAAGAAGCCTTTTGAAAACATTGTGGGAAAAGGAGAAAATGCTGGTAAAGAGTTAATCTTTTTTACCAAAACAACAAACACCAAGGTGCTCTTTCTACTGTTTTCCAGGGCAACATTGAGTACTATGCAGACGAAGTGGAGATCAATGCCAAATTTAGAACTTTTACCAGAAACTGTTCCATCGTGTTTGCGGGACACAATACAGTGGAGGCCCAACTCAGACTCAAGTCAAAAAGAGGCCAGTATCACGTCTGTTAACTTGTAACTCCCTGAAACATTGCAACAGATAAACTTGAAAACTGAAATATGGATCAGCATCAGGAGTTAGGGTTTTAAACAATATGTTTTAACTCTTTACCAAAACACGAAATTTTGTATGTGTTGAAGTTGTCTATCCCAAAGATATTATTGTTTTCTCACGGTATGAAGTAAAGCGGGAAAAAGATGTCTTATCGATACTTGCTCTCTCTCTTTCTCTCTTTCTCTCTATCTCTCTCTCTCTCTCTTTCGTTCTTATTGCTATTTAAACTGGATATTCTACAAACAGACTACACAGAGCTAGGTGGTGATGAAGAACTGCCCTTGGGTGAAGAATTCCAAAGTCTTGTGAAAGTTTTCATTACGCCATCAGAAAAGAAGCCGGAGAAACGATATGAATGGGCAGCTAAACTAATAGAACAGCTTTAGTAAGATTATATTCTTGTCTATATTGACTTGTTCCTTGAAACAAATTCTTATTAAAGAAACAGAAACTCCTCCTAGAGGAACAACTATTCACTTACACCGCTGAAGACATTTCTTTAGACCTGGAATGTGACGACAAATTTTGTCGTTTGATAATGTACAATGTGGTGCACACGAAATTTGAGAAAATGAAAGTTGATAAAATTTTAACCCTAAGGCTTCTAGGTGCGACTCACCGACCTTTGTGGCCAGTGTAGATCAAGATCAGACTGTACAGAATGTGCAGTCTAATCTTTTATCTACACTGTCCAGTAAGAACACGTGTATTTCCCCCCCAAAAAAAGTACCTTTAAGATAGCAAAATTTGGTTCTTTACTATCGGCCTAAAAGTTTCGTTTCATTCATTTAGTAGGACAAGAGTTAACAATTTGCTAGCCTTTTATTATTTAACTAACTAACATTGTGACAAAAAAAAAGTAATCAAAATTCTAGCATCTAAAAATTGGAATATCAATTTTAAGTTATCGGTCTCAATCGGTGACAATGGTTTCCAGCATTTTCCTTTTTTTCCACAATGTTTTCAAAAGGCTTCTTTTCCCAGGAGTGTCAAAAGTTGACATTGTATGGAAAAGGGTTAAACACTTGTTGCAGTATCTGCATGGAACAGAAAAGACTGAACGAACATGCCAGAATGGAGATGGACGAACTAAACATCAAATCACTACAGATTTTGCGTGCAGTAGTACATAATGAGGAGCGTAAACTGCCGGAAGACTGGGCTACAAGAACAACGGAACCTAAGATAGCTAAGTAAGTTTTCATGGCCAAAGTTATCTATACCCTTTACCACACAATCCCTACTTTTGATGACCCTGAGAAAGAAGCCTTTATTCAACATTTTTGGGAAAGGGAGAAAATGCTGGTAACCAGCATTTTCTCCTTTCCCCAAAATGTTTTCTACCCTATCATTAAACAATTGTTTTCTGCAAATGCTTTCAATTTGGATGGACCTAAACTTTTGTCATCTGGTAAAGGGTCAGTTTACTCTTTTTTCTTAGACTGAATGTTTTTATTGATCCATAATTATACTATGACTTGCCTGCAGCTAGATGATATGCATTAAACCCCAGTTTTACAGAGTAAGACTAAAATTAAAAAAAAAACACCAGTCTATTGATACTGGTTTTCGTGTTGTTGATAACAGCGTAATAGTTGATAAAATGGGTACAAATATCCAAAACTACTCCATTGCTTTTTTTAATCTTTTTCTTGTTGTTTAGGAACAAAACTTAAATGCCACTGCACCCCTGACCCCATCAAATTTCAGGCAAACGTGTGCAGTATTATGTCTTCATCTTACCTGACACATTTATAGGTGTGATTTGTTTTACTTGGATGGTGAAAAGTGCTGTTGAATTGTGAAATCAAAGCATGCAAAGGAAACCTGTGGCTGGTTTTGCTTACGGTGTAGATAAGTATTGACATGGCACAGATGTGTTGAATGATCTTGAATCTACAAAGTTTGATATTTCTCTGGCGATTATTAGACCTAAGAAAAGGGCTGAAATTACGATTATGAAGCAAATACCATAGTGCATAATCATTAGGCTAACTTGAATTTTGATTGATTGACTGATTGATCGATCAATTGATTGATAGATTGATTGATTGCATGGTGTTTAACGTAGGCCAGTGACCTATCCTGGAGATTCTTTTAGCAGTACTCCGCACAATATTCTGTCTGAGCCACTGGCTGCTTTCCCACATAAACATCATCGAAACAGTGATCAGCAGTGAGAGAGGAATGAATCCTGATGCAATGACTATCATCAATTCTTGGATAGAAATTGGCCGAGCCGCGGATCAAACCCACGACCTGCACACTACTGAATGAGCTATAACCAGGGCTCAGCTAACTGGAATTTTGAAGGTAAATTTCAAAACTTTCAACAGTAGAAGACTCTTATAGATAAATAAATTATGCATGCATGTGGTACTTGTTTCAGGACATTAAAGCATATCCATTTCACCCAGAATTTTTACGACTCTCGGGGAGCCATGAAGAAGATATTACCCCACCTAGCAACAAGAAATGAGGACGTTGCCCGAGAGGTTCTAGGCTTCTTATGTATCATGTTATTTAATGCAAACAGCACAGTTCAGGTAGGATCCTTGTGTTGAATGATATACATATTTGGCCCGCATTCACTGACCTATCTAAACTCTTAACCTGCTGTATAACTAAAATTATTTTTTTATTTGATATTAATAACCAAACTATTGCTGTTTCAAACTTGGGTTTTGGGGAATGATATCTCTTTATCGGACACTGTAGATCAAAGATCAGACTGCAGGTTATGTGCAGTCTGATCTTGATCTACACTGTCCCCAAAAGGTCAGCTAGTCGCGTTTAGCAGGCAACGGATTAGGAACTTTCTTTGTCTTATTCTCCAAGATGTCATAAATGGAAAGTAACATGACGTCTGATTGGCCAAAACATTTCTTACTTTCAAATTTACAAAAATCTGAAGAATATGAATAAGACTGTTCTTAAGAACGGTTGACGGGTACGGACCATGGTAGTAATCTGGGCACGCATTCACAAACCATTCTGAAGCATGTTCTTAGCCTCGATCTCCAGAATTTTTCGACCTCACACGTGACACAACTTGTGATTGGCTATACCATTTGGCTTAGAAAAAGGACTAAGAAAGTTCTCTTAAAGAATTGTTTGTGAATTTGTCCCAGGAGAAAATATCTCCTTGAAGTTGATAACTATTGTGCTGAGCCTAAAGTGCGTTCGGTCAGAACGAGTCTTTTCTATCAAAGCATAATTATGACATGAATATTGAGTCACTTTTTCATTATAGTTTAAGTTTACTTTAGGCAAGAGCAAGTTGGTAAAGTTTTTGTTTTCTCCAGAATCCATATCTTAAGATTTGGTGTAAAATGACTGTAAATTTCGTTTTGTGTTTCATTAGAGGTGACAGTAATACATGTATTTTGTAAGGTTTTATGAACTATTTCAGCAATCTATGTTGGACTACTTTCTGTCCACACGTGAAGAGGTATTTTTCATGGCAGTACGTGACAGAATGGCACTATCAACGAATACAATCAAAGAAAAGTAAATAATTCTCGTTTTGTACATTCATTCAGTATAATAAGTTTGAATTGAAACAAATCTACATATAGTTACTTATAGACTGAGACTAGACCCAACAGGTTTTTCAATCAATCTCTTCTTATTCAGAATATTTTGCTTCTAAGGCAACATTTTTTGAATATCTAACCCATTACCACCCAATCCCTACTTTTAACGATCATAAGAAAGAAGCCTATAGAAAACATTGTGGGAAAAGGGGAAAATGCTGATAACCAGGATTTTCTCCTTTTCCACATGAATGTTTTCTCCCCTTTCAAAATCAAATTTCAATTTTTGATTTACATTCATTTTGTCGCTGCAAATGCTATCAGTTTGGACCAGTCTAGAATTTTGTTGTTTGGTAATGAGTTAGATGCGTGTCATTTGGCATGTAAACTGTTTGTACAAGTAAGAGTAATGGTAGTGATGTTAATTCTCACTACAGCTGGTCTTAAGTTTGGATTGTTATCAACTGTTGTTTTTTTCTCGCAACGCTCTCCATTCATAAAGGGCTTATTAGCAAGATCATATTGACATTATCTTTGTTTGTGTGTTTTACAATTAATTCTAATTCTGTATTTTCGGTGGCATTTGCCAATCGTACCAATTTAACTTTCAACGTAAATAATTCACTTTTTTGTCCTCTTAAGTTTTAAGATAGAGACAATTTCATCGTGTTTGTTCTTAGTTGAAGAGATGATTAAAACTTAACCAATTACAGCATATAAAAAATGAATAAAATTTTGATATTGTAAAAGCTGAATTGTTAAGCCAACTTTCTATATCCTTAAACAGGCGATCCTTGCAGACCCAGGTAGAGGCTCAAAAGAAGAAGGATTCTTCGAAGTCCACAATGAAGCAAGCAAAACATACGTTTGCAGTGTCAGTCAATGCCTTAAAAGTAAGTAAAACTAGAGCTGTCACTGAATGTGACTTAATACCCTGGCCAGTGCTTCGATGAAAAAGGCAATTGCTAGCATTTTGCATACAGACGGGGACACACGGACGTATAGGCTGATTCCAGTATACCCACAAAAACATTCATTTTGTGGGGGTGTAAAAAACTTAAATATAATGTTATTACAGAAAAAGTTTTTTTCTTTTTTTTTAAAAACTTTTGGATAGCACTACTTTTATGGGATGGTTCAGGTCGATTTTTATAGGTTGACATGATTCTAAGTGACTTCTACATGTGATTAGATATACATGCGTTTGAGCCATGAATGGAGAAGGGGTCCTAATGCATCTGCAAAAAGTGTCAACATGGATCAATACTTTTTACCATTGGTCAATTTTTTTGCATGACAAAGGACCATTCTAACTTCAGATACAGTCAATTGTTAGAAAAAATAGTTCATGTATCCATGTTTATGTAATGATTTGCTTGGTACAATGCATCACAGAAATGCATTGAACCCTCTCTTTCTAGAGCATGGAGTATACGTAGTAGATAGGAGATAGGCATTCTAATTAACTTTAGGGCTAGGGAAGATAAAAACAAACAATTAGTATGGCAGGATATTGTTATATCGGTCTGATAAGATTTCACACGCAGTAGCAACTATTTGTAACACCCTTAGCACCCCACCCCCCACCCCTTTTATGATGATTTCTCCCTAGACTTTTTACTGTGTAAGCCAGGTACTGAATTACACTATGGACGACTAGCATGTTATAAAATAACAAGAAACGGCAGAACCATAAGTGAAACTATAGAATTAGAAGAAGAAGATTTTGCTTTGTATTCATTTTCAGCAAATCCAAGCGTACGAAGATGCATTGAAGCAGCAGAGGTTGAGCGGATGGGTATGTCAGAATATTCTTTAACCTTTGTCCTACTGAAAAAGGAAACTTTCAAGAGAGATTATGAACCCGATTAATAGCTATCTTAAGTTCATTATATTGAGGAAAAATTTCCTCACCGGACAGTATAAATCCAAGATCAGACTGTATGTTCTGTGCAGTCTGATTTTGATTTACATTGTCCGCAAAAGGTGATTGAGTCGCGCTCATCAGTATAAGGTTTAAAGTTTTGACAGTTATTCATTTCTACAATTTCATCGGGTGACTTGAGCATGAAGTGCTGTCGATAGACTGCTTTGATCACTGGCAGACAGAAAAAAACACAGTGCAAAACCAAACTTCAAGTCCGCGAAAAGTTCAAAAACAAAAATGCTATAATATCGGAAACAATAGTGTTCAAATGATATAAAGGGCACTTGACCACGCCTGTCAACGTTAAATATTTAACAGAGAAAAACGTTTATATAAGAATCCCTTATTCGTCCAGACTCGGATACCAGATACACTGAATGTACCTATTAGCCCATGTATTAACAGTAATATAGGAATAATTTATATGGCTTGCAACACGCAAAAATGGGCATTCGGACATTTGCATAAAGCATAGCATCGAGACTGCTATGTGCGGCTACATTAGATTTTGTTCTTTATTACAAAACAGAAAATTACATAAAATATGGAAAGTGTTTTTTCGAATAAATCTATGCAGACTGCGCTGGCTGATTCAAGACGACACTTTACACAAATGTCGAAATGCCCTTTTTGCATAGGAACTATAGGTTACTTCATTTTGATCTGCGTACACTTTTTTTCTTGAATCACAAGGCCTGGTAATGTAGATGCCATGTTTTCTGAGATACTTTGCCTTGTAGTAAACTTAACTTTTGATACATTCTTTTAATAGGTGCTAAATGGTTGATGTAGTTGTGTAAGTATGGAATCTCACACTTTAATTTCTTGAAGTGGTAATATGTTTCTTTTGCTTGTTGAAGCGTGCAAAGAAACAGAAGGCACCAAAGGGAAAGAAGCGAAAGAAGACAAAACTGTCCACAAAGGTGAAACTGGACAAGAAAAACAAGGTTACTACAATTAAAATCCCAAATGGTACCTCTAAAGAGGATGCTGCTCTGATGGATAACGCTGCTTTTGAGGACACAACTGAAATGACAGAGATTAAAGTAGAGGTACCAGAAACACCTGTTAACATTGAAGACGAAGAGCAAGAAGAGGTGGATATCAATATCAATGTTACCTTAGCAAAACACGTCTCTCACGTAACCTCAATTCTTATGTCGATTTTTGGCACTGCCTTCATATTTTCACAACAACATTCCTGTCTGTATACTTGTACAGAGTATAATGTAACCATTGTTGTCGATCTCTTCACAAAACACCTTATTAGTCTTACTAATACCTAGATTGCTTCTAAACATTAAGGAAACACCGCTTATGATTCGGTCTTATTCATAATTGTAGTAATTTACTGTCACCCTTCGCACTATAAAAACTAAAACACTGTTGCAGTTTGCATAGAATACCATGTTCCTTACTTATTATGTCACTTTTTATACATAAAAGTTAACACGGCAGGATGCTTTTGAGAATATTTGTTGTTGAGGAGCGATGCACTTGTGTAAAGCATCTAAACTCTCAAATTACATTTTAATACCCTATATATAACTATTACCGGCAATTTGATGGTGGCTGTCGGATTAAACAAGCATTTTTAAATCAAACTATCAGTCTTGCAGATAATTTCAAAATCACATACTTTATCATTGTGACATTGAATTACCCGTTTGTCTCACAATATCTAGATCTATTTTAAGTTTGACAAATGAGTTGTGGCTAATATGACTTTAGACTAAGCACAAATTCTGTCTGCTTAAATTATCCTAGAATCTGTATCCATCTTTGTCTACTCTCGTGTACATTTCACTTTTTGTTACCCTTACGTACTGTTACCTACTGACATCTCTGTCTGATGTGTGTCAATGAGACAAAATAGCAATGTCGTAACTCTGGTAATGTATGATAATCTAGTTATTGTGTTAGTGTAGTAAGTCTTTTTTGTTTATATAGATAGAGTTTAACTCTTTACCACACAGTCCCGACTTTTAACGACCCCTAGAAAGAAAGCTTTTGAAAAAATTGTGGGAAAAGGAGAAAATGCTGGTAACCAGCATTTTCTCCTTTTCCTGCAATGTTTTCTACCTTTCCCAAATCAAATTTCAATTTTTGATTCACATTTAATTTGTCGTCTGCAAATGCTTTCAATTTGGACTAGTCCAAAATATTGTTGTTTGGTAAAGAGTTAACATTTGTATTATAGATATCTTATTGGTTGATAAGCCAGCTTTGTTGTAATAATATGTGAAATATGTAATGACATGAAAAATAAATCATTCTAAAAATTTAGATAAATTATAAATGAAGAGAAAAACTAAGTAGATCTAGTCTATCATGATTCATTTGGATGACTTTGTTTCTAATTCTGTAAACACATTCAGTACCTACATCTGTCACTTGAACTTTTGTACTAATCTTAACCCTTAAGCTGCTAAGCATGACTTACTGACCTTTTGCTGACAGTGTAGACCCAAGATCAGACTGCACAGAACGCGCAGTCAGATCCTTGATCTACACTGTCTGATAGGGAGATATTGTTCCTTAAAACATAACTTTGAAAAAGCAGTACATGTATTTTAGTTTTTGTTATCAAATTGAACATCTTGTTTTTGTTATTTAGCAGGACAAGGTTTAATTCGGATGGGAATGTATGACAAGAAGTTCATGCAAGAAGAAATTTAAGAAATAATCTTCTTTTTATTGTGGTTTATCCTTCAATAAACCACAGTTGTGATTTATGAGGCACAATAAATATTCCAGGATAGAAAGAAGATTATTTCAATTCTAACATGGCTAATTCTTGATGAAAGTAAAACAAGTTCAAACTTAGAGCAAAAACGCGGATCCATGATGATTATGTTTCATTGAATAACTCACTCATTGAATGACGTCACTCGATATAGAATGACGTCACACTACATGTAATGTCGCAGATTTTACCACGCTTTCCTTGCACTGTGTTTATAGAGCCGAATTCGCATGTCATGTTAGAATATCTGATCTACAAAAATAGGAGATAAAAAAGAGGCAATCAACTTTGGGAAAATTCTATGAATATTTCTTTTAGTTCACCCAGCAATGCGGCAGTTCAGGATGAATTTTCACCTATGAAACTGAGTCTATGTATTTTTTTTAAATGACAACAGTTATATGCAAATCTTTTGTCATTGCATCAGCGAAACATCAAATTTAATGGAAAAAATCAGAATTAAGTTTTTAAAGTTTTAGTAGATCTAACTTGTGTGTCAGTAAATTTAGAGTAAACTGAGTAGATCTATCAATCTTCAAGGAAAAAAATCCTGAACTTAGAGCTAAAACACCTTTTTTTTTGAAAAAACAAAGAATATCTTTTGAAGCTTTCTTTTTTTTTTCAATGTTCTAACATTCAGATTTTTCACATTTGTTTATATATAATATTCAGGTAGACTACTATACTAAAAGAGTCGGGCTTAAAACAAGTCACCAGCATTATTTTTAAAGAAAATACATGTATCAGATTTTCGTAACTTTGCAGTGTCTTTATATCATCAATGGCTTGAATTCTATTGATTTTTTGAAAGGGAAAACCATTTAAAGCTGAACATTTGCTTGGAAATCGAACAATTAGTAAGGCAGGTATAGCCATTTTAAGGGTGAACATTTGCATATCTTATTTATATAATAAGCTCTTTATTTGAGATCAGATTTTCGTGAAACTTTGTATCATTTGTATCATCACTGGCTTGAACCCTGTCAATTTTAAATAAAAAAAATCTAACAATCAGTAGATCTAAGGGAAACTTAGTCAAATTTAGGGAAATGTAGTCATTTAATGTTTAATATTTGCTTTTCTTGTTAAAACAGTTAAAACAGCAATTTTGATCCAATATTATTGAAACTTACACAGGTCATGTGTATGACGTCAAGGTAGTAAACCCATTAAAAGTGAAGAAAATTCAGCAATTTGCCGCAATAATGGTTATGTCTTTTTACACTACAGAGCTCACATTATCGGTCACATTTCTTCTAAATTCTACAGGAATTCTTTTTTTTTTTCATTCTAATTAGCCCTAAAAACTTTTTAAATTTGACTGGATTCCAGACAATTGGTTTTGAGAAATTGTACTGCATTATTTCAAAATTTGTCCAGTTCACCATACCTAACTAGTAGTTAGAGCCAAGTTAATCCACCCCTTTTGTGTTTGTCTTTTTATTCTTTGCGTGATGGATTAATGATATGCTAGAAAATAAGAAAAATTTTTGCCAGCAGAGCTATTCAGCCCTCAATATCCTCTAGTTTGTTTTTCCACATTTTGAGCACTATTATTTCTAGCTTCAGATATTATTTTGTAGAAGCAAAGCTTTCAACGTAAATAAATCTTTCTTGCGCCAACGATGTATGAATGCAGAGGTATCAGGACATTTAATTTGCCCCCTAGACATCTGCCCCCCTAGGACACCTGCCCCCTGGACATCTGCCCCCCAGGCATTTGCCCCCGAAGGACATCTGCCCCCTTAGGACATCTGCCCTGTGGACATCTACCACCCGGACATTTCCCCCTGGACATCTGCCTCCCGGACATTTCCTCCCCTAGGACATCCCCTCCCAGACATTTGCCCTGGTAGGACATCTTCCCCTGGATATTTGCCCCGTAGGACAACTGCCTCCTGGGAAACGATGAGCCTCTTCTAAATGATGTTGAAGAACTAATAACATCCTGAATTTTGCATTATTTTTCTTAAAATGCAAAAAAAAGACCCAATTTTTTATCGGGGTTTACAGCAGGCATGCCAGATGAGTAACTGACTCTATAGTTATAATACTGGAAGTTTGATATTCAAACTGAAAACAATTAATCAGCCGAAGATTTTCAACAAATTAGCACTTAAAGATACAACAGCTGAGAGATCTTTTTCATAGTGCTGGTCAAAATTACCATGCACAATATACATGTATATCTCAAAGTTGCTTTTTTTGAGATTGTTCCTTCACTCATTACCAAACAACAAAGTTTTAGACTGGTTCAAATTGAAGGCATTTGCAGACGACAAAATAAAGGTGACTGAAAAATTGAAATTTGTTCTGGGAAGGGTAGAAAACATTGTGGGAAAAGGAGAAAATGCTGGTTACCAGCATTTTCTCCTTTTCCCACAATGTTTTCTAAAGGCTTCTGTCTCAGGGGAGTCAAAAGTAGGGATTGTGTGGTAATGGGTTAAAGGAGCTAGAGATCCAAGGTGTAAAGAAACTGAGGGGGCAGATGTCCAGGGGGCAGATGTCCTAAAGGGGCAGATGTCGGGGGGGGGCACATGTCTGGGGGCACATGTCCTGGGGGGGGGGGCGCATGTCCTAAGGGGGCAGATGTCGGGGGCAGATGTCCTAGGTTGGCAGATGTCCGGGGGGCAAACATCCAGGTGGAAGATGTCCTAAGGGGGCAAAAGTCTTTGGGCACAAGTCCGGGGGGCAAATGTCCTAGACTCACATGCAGAACATTTGCCTTAGCTTCTCTAGATTAATCACTTAGGTCTTTTTAGCAATTATTCACTATCAGTTATCTCTCTTATTATTTTTTTCTGTACAATTAATGCCAGTTGTATTGAGATATATAACGATGGAATTTGTAGACCCTGATTAGACACTGCAAAGGTGTTTTCAGAGTATTTCCACAATTAGATTGTGTTGTTGGCAGTTTGAAAAAAAAAAAGTGCTCCCATAAGGACATTATTATCACTTAATAGCTATTTTAAGATGTTCATTATTGAGGCTAAGATAAGTTAGAGTATGTTAATTTTGTAGCTGATTTCTAATAATTACAAATGAGGTAGTTGCAATATGCATCTTAATCTGTTACAATTTTCGTCTGAGAAAGAAATTGGAATTCTTTTATGAGTTATGTTTGTTTATATAAATCTTACAATATTTGCAAGACACATAGAACTGCTTGAGTAAGCAGATTGTTTTGTATACAAATGTTAAATTTATAATTTAGAGGATTAACTTCACTGATTGCGTGTACATTCTTGTATATATATTTCTTTAAATGTTGACTTTCATCTTTTACCATTCAGTACCTGTCATTAATTTTGTGTTTCACTGAATAACCCTACTAATGTTACTGTCATTAAAGACAACTTTCATAAGCGGTTTCTACTGCACAGTCATTTTGTTATCTGAAAGCGAATTGAAGCAAATGTTCGTAATATTTATGATGGTCATTTTACATATGTTATGATATAGTCGAGTGACGAAAGTCAAGAAGTTGAGGAGTCAGACAGCGCCGCGGAGTATAGAAATGACGGTTACATTGAACTTGTGCTTAAAGTCATGGCCAGAATGTGTGATGGACAGAATCACCAGCTCCAGGTAAGCCACCAAAATTCAACCTGACTGCAAAAAATGGTGTGTAATTGAAATCTAGAGACATTTTTAGAAGTTTGTACATGTATATTTTGGTCAACATATAGACGTAGACTCTGATACTTTTAAGTGCTTTTTTTTCCCACAAAAATAAGACATGTCGAACAGGTTGATATCTCAACCAGGAAATTGTAATTTGAAATGGATATAGGATTCTTTACTTGTATCCAGTTCAAAGAAGTGTTTAAATAAGAAGTGCAACTAATATATTGCCATGGCAGTCTCTATATAAAGTAGTAAAACATGTGCAAAAAAGATACTGGAGAAAATGAAAAAGTGTCTCTGGGTAACAAAATATGGTATATTCATTCACTGTGTATACCTATTGGTGCGTCACGCTTTTGTCATATTAATGTATCTGTGAAAAGCTGAACTTGAATTAAGATCCTATCTCTTAACCCAATGTAACTCCAGTACTATGTTGTCAAATTTATTTTAGTTATCGTTGTCAAATTGTAGCAAGCTTGCGAAGTAGTATTGTGCTGCAAAGAAATTTCTGGAAATCTGACTGGATTATATGTCAGAGTATGCTGGATATTGATAGGCATCTTGGAAAAGCAATTTCTCTACTGGAAGCCTCAAGGTGATGGCATTGATGAATACAAGTCGCTCAAAATCTCATTATCTTATTTCTAGCTTTTCAATGTGTTAGAGCACTTGGTAGGGAAATTCGATTTCGTAAGCGTACTTGATTCGTTAGACCATAAAATAGGGAAATTTCACCTGAATACTCATTGGAATAGTAAAACTTTGCAGTATATTAAAATTTGTTGCACAGTCAGGATGCATGGCACCTGAAAACTTGTTTACCACTGTGGCGAATCACAAATCAAATCGCCATCTTGCTTTCGGTTTTTAGCCACATGATTAGCCACAATCATGCATGAACAAGTTTTAAAGTGCCCTGTTGCCTGACCGTACAACTAATGATATACCTTTTATTACTTAAGAGACAAAATAATGCATCCACAGTTATAGGTTTATGAGAATTATTGAAAATTTCCATAGAAACTTAAATAGGCATCTAGAGGTCAAGTATGTTTAAGAAAAATAAGTATCAAAGGCAATGGCAGCTTTTGTTTTTCTTATTGGTAATGAAACCTACTGAAACACTTTTCTTCAGTAGTGTCCTTTATAGGACAGATTCATGAAAAAAAAAACTCTTAACCCTTTACCAAACAATCCCGACTTTTAACAACCCTGAGACAGAAGCCTTTTGAAAACAGTGTGGGAAAAGGAGAAAATGCTGGTAACCAGCATTTTCTCCTTTTTCCACAATGTTTTCTACCATTCCAAAGTCAAAATACAATTTTGATTCACATTTATTTTGTCATCGGCAAATGCTTTCAATTTCAGCAGTCCAGAATTTTGTCATTTGGTAAGGAGTTAATTCAAATCATAGCATGTAGAATAATCATTGTCAGCTTTTGGAGATGCTCAATAGAAAGAACCAAAGTGTGAACTCTTCCTACCAAAATAGTATTAAAATCATGCAGCTTTTAGCATCTAGACAAATAACTCAGTCAGCTTTAAGTTGGACAAAAGAAGAAACTAGATACTTCAATGTTTCAGAAATGTACAGTAGACAGTAAATAACACTAGGATCAGACAATGCTGTTAGTCTCATCTTGCTTTATATTGGCCATAAGACAGGTAAAATGACCTATCTTAACCCATTAGCACACGAGAAAATTTTAGACTTGTCCAAATTGAAAACATTTGCAGATGACAAAATAAAGGTGACGGAAAAATTGAAATTTGTTCTGGAAAGGCTAGAAAACATTGTGAGAAAAGGAGAAAATGCTGGTTACCAGCATTTTCTCCTTTTCCCAGAGTGTTTTCAAAAGGCTTCTTTCTCAGGGGCGTCAAAAGTAGGGATTGTGTGGTAATGGGTTAACCAGAGAATTAAGTGGTATAATTTACTAAAAATATATCGAGAAAACAGCTCATTTTTGTTTCAAATGTTTTCAGTAAATCATTTATTGTACAAGTGAAAGAATCAATAGCGGCTTTCACTGCTGTACTATTTAATCAACTTTTTTTCTTTTAATGATGCCATTCTGTCCTTTCTGTTGTGATATTTTGTTTATTTTCATGTACAAAGTAACGGCCCAAATGACTTTATCCTTCGTTCTCTTACTTACTTCAGAGATATTTCAATTATATTTCATCAACTTTTAGTTTGAACAATTACAAAAAAGAGATGCCCTTGAACCAGAATCGGTTGTACAACCGAAGTTGAGAACAAAAAAGAGAAGGTGCAAAACAAAACCATACATACGAAAATCAAAGGATATCTCTGACGCAAACTGTACACACATGATGTTGTCTCGGAGATAAACTCTACATATACCGTGTCATATCAATACTGTGAAAGTATTTTACTTTTGTGGGCTGTAACAAATACAAATAAACAAAATATCACAAAATGCTTATGTATATCATATCACCGGCAAATATAATCATACTATCTAAACTCATAGTTATTATGATATGTACCTGTTATTCACTCTGTTTGTTGTAATTATACTGCAGGCTAACCACCCAAACCATCGATGATTGCCGATGTTGTGTTGGTGCGACTGTGATAGTGAAATTTGTGACCAGTAATAGCTTACTCCTCTCTCTTTCTTCTAGACCCAAAAATTACGTATCTTGATTTAAGTTTGCCTGTACGGTTCATTTGAGTATGGACCTTTCCAAAATTTAAATCAAGGAAAAAAGATACATTTATACTTACTTACGTTTGATACTGAATGGAATATCTCACGGAAATATCCACACAGAACATAACGACTGAACAAGTATTTCTTTCAGTTGTCTATCATGAGTTTATTTCAAAGCAAGTACTCCCTTTTTTCACATATCTGTCTATAGCATATCAAAGTTCAGATGTTATGTATAAGTTCAATCATATATGAATATGATCATTTGTGTATCTAGGAATATCAATGAATGTTTTCCAGTGTTGTCCTGATAAAATCTGTGATAGTGAACATGTGAAACATGGCTGCTTGCTTTTCTACCTTGCTCTCCTTTCATTGTACTTCATATAACTGAGCAGATAAACGAGAAAGAAAATATATTCTTAATTTAGATATAAACAAAGACACGTAAAACTAGCTGGTGTCAGTTTTCATGATGTTTGAAAAAAAAAGTCCAGTTTGCATCCTTTTTGACGGGTTGCTCTTTTATACGCTGGACAAAGTTATAAGGTTACATTAAGGGAAACATATCTATTTAAAGTAATTTCATTAACATCTGTATGTTTTGGATGCTGAAAAAACTTGTTGTATATTAAACAAAAGGTGTAATATGTTATTATACTTTATTTTCCTGCAATATACATATATGATGTTCAAATAGTTAGGTGAGGCCTATTTTTTTGGCATGAGTTGATATTGTAGTTCCTGTTAACACTTTGAAGAAATTGAAAATCGATTCTTTAACACAGAATAAAGAAAAGTAAGAAATCCTGTCTATTTTAAAAGTTTGAGTTTAGTATTATCGTTGCATAAAGTCCTTGTATTATCTTTCTTTAATGATGATTTAGAGAAGTAAAATTTTACATGGGCGAAGAAGGAAGAAAAACGAGGAGTATTAGGGTTCATTTAGCTTTCTGATGAAACAAATAGATTCACCCCTATTTTCGTTTTACTGAACAAATTTTGTAGCCATAATCATGGACGTCTAAATATAGGTGTTTTCTGATGCCAGGAAAATACTTACATTGGCACAAGATTTTAATATTGCAAATTTCGAATGTTAAGTTTATATACGAAATTCCATTCGTTGAAAAATATTAATTTATCATAAAACTGTTGTGTAAACTGTTCTACAAAATAGCAAGAACAGGAGGGAAAATATATAAATTGTGAATATCAAGAATGTTACTACATGTATTATCATGATATAAGATGACACTATTCAAGGTTGAAAAGAAAAATGCTGTAACTTATATTTGCTGCAAGTGTAGGTTTATTTAACCTTTGACTAGGTGTGGAAAATAAGGAAGTGAATACAAAAAAGGATGAGTATTCGACCAGTATAAATCACATGATAAACACGTCTAGAACTTGTCTCAATTCTCTTGCATATAGATGTACCTGCATATATGTGTTGTTGGTGCATAAGATAATCAATTTACATATACATGTACTTATTATTAATCAGAATCTAGATATTTTCGTTTTACACAACAAATTTTGTAGGTACTAAGTCTCTGATTTTGACCACATTTTTGTTTAATTATAAATTGTGTTAACAATACTTATACATAGCTTACTGTAAAAAACAAAGGTATTAGTGACCATTAATGAATATGTGGATTGTTTAGCTAGAGTTAAATGTGTCTCAGTAACACCATCGGGTCACATATGATTTTAACTAATAGTAGTAACTTCTTTCTTTCAGGTACAAACAGACTTCTTTCATTTTGTCTAACTTATTTATTTGTTGTTTGTTTTGATTCTCTGACATAGGACTACCTGAGAGCGCAACCAGACAATCTGAAGACGTTCAACATCGTTATGGAGACGGCCCAGTTTGTCAATGTGCTGTACTCCAATGTTACAGCACAAAATATAGATTTGGTAATACGGCTGTTTGAGTGTATAAATGAGTTCACGGCTGTAAGTACTATACCTTTCTTGGTCTTAGGATGTTTCACCACCTTTCTGTTTATCTTTCCTAATCCAGGATTATCTTAGGGAGCAGCCGGACAATGTGAAGTCCTTCAACATTATCGGGGAGGTCACACAATTTCTAAATGTGATCTATTCAAACATTACAGCCAAAAGTATAGATCTGGTTATCCAGCTTTTCGAGTCCATGAATGAATTTACAGCTGTAAGTGATGTGTAGTGATAATTTTCTACTTCTTTCTTTTTATTGTTCATTCATCCATTAGGTGTGCTTTATTCAAACACATTACTCTGAATATGAAAATTACCATCATTGTTCTTTCTTTTCTCCATAAAGAAGACGTATAATTACAAAAGAAAAATGAAAATAAGTAAACAGTTTCTTAGTATGATAGAAATAGTGTAAGAGAGAGAGATGAACAACTGATAAATTTCACTTGGTGCCATACACAGATTAATTAAACAAGTAAAGAAGACAACTATTTTACTCAAAGTAGGCACTCCTCATGTATCATAATTTCATCTGAAGCACTTTAATAAGAAATGCAAGTTCTTAAGACATTTGTTTTATACAAGACATATTGCACAAGTTCACACAATGCAGCCATTGTACAAGTAATTGACTTTGGCTTAAACATAAAGAGTATATTTGGCATAGAATGGCTAAAATTTCTTTCAATGTAGGAAGTATAAGATCTACGCTTAATTGGAATTTACATTTTAACCCATTACCACACAATCCCTACTTTTGACGCCTTTGAGAAAGAAGTCTTTTGAAAACATTGTGGGAAAAGGAGAAAATGCTGGTAACCAGCATTTTCTCCTTTTCCCACAATGTTTTCTACCCTTCACAAAACAAATTTCAAATTTTCAGTCACTTTCATTTTGTCATCTGCAAATGCTTTCAATTTGGACCAGTCTAAAATATTGTCGTCTGGTAATGGGTTAAGGTATAGAACAGTATCCAATTAAATAATAATTCCTGTATCACTATGCAAACTTATATGCCATAAGCCTACAACTACAGGCCAAAATAAGACAAGTATATGCGATATAACTATTACACTGAACAAGCTTTCTACATACACTTAGACCAGTGCAATGAGAGACTTAGATTTAGATGACTCGAATCACTTTTCTTCCTTCACTTATTGTTTTTGTAGATATCGTTATTGTTTTCTTTATTTTTTGTTGAAACAATAAATGCACATTAACAAATGAGTAGCTAAATAAAATTAGCAATACAGAACTAATCAAATGATATATACCCTGAAATTACTTTTCTCTAGTCCATAGGAATCAAAGGTAAGGATGTCAGTTTTCTCTATGCATATATATTTCATATTACCTTGTGCTTTACTTCACCATTCATAAGAGCCATGCTCTGGCAAAAGGGTGCTTAATGCATGTCCAAGGTGCATTAAACCCCCACAAAAAAAAAGTACTAAATAATTGCAAATCCATTTATCAAATTTGTATAAGAACGGACTGAATTGTGAGGTAGACTGGTCCTTTGACATGCAGACAGTTGACCTTTACTCGATGTTTTCTTTGCAAAATTTCTGAAAAATCTGTCTGTTTATTTTTTTTAATTTTTTTTATTGCAGATAGAAGATAAGCCTTACTTGGTACATGAGAACATTTTTAATTGCTACTGTGATCTGTCTCGTGCCCTAATTCTTTCAATCAGTCCTTTTTACTATAGTTTAACATTACACATCCAAGAAGATTCATTGATTTGAAAAGTATTTGTTACTTTAAGAACCTTTTTTATGTTGAAAATAAGGCACATTTTCTGTGATTTTGGCAAGAGTCACCCCCTTGAAGTTCTATATCCTTGTATTTTTCTCCGCAACATATGATTTTTTTTTTTTTTGGTACTCTGTATTATACTATAGAATCACCTGAGAGAAAATGGAAAAAAAAAAATCTGTCCAAAGGGAGAAATCGTGGCATACATCCTTAAATGGGAAGTTACAATGTGTTTCACAGAAAATATTAAACTTTCAGCTTCTGTCATCTTATTTCTTTGAAAAACTTATTCTCTTTTTATCTTACCAGAGCACAACAAGCTCAAGGGGAGCTTTTAGGATCACTCTGTGTCTGTCGTGTGTCGTCCGTCATCAGCGGGGGATTTTGCACTCTTTAAAGATTTTATCCTCTGAAACCGGATTTTAAAATCATTTCACAAAAATGTTCTATGGGTGGCCTTTTTCAAAAATTGTTCATAAAATTTTGATCCATCGAAAAACATGGCCATGGTGCGGGGAGAGGAGGATGGCTCCTTGCGTTGTATTGACTCAAAGAAATTCTATGGAATTCTTTCACAAAAATGATCCTTTGGTGTCAAGTTATGCCCCTTTTTTGAATTACAATTTTAACTTAATATCCAGCACCCAACACCCAAGTGTTGGCACCTGTATGCGGTGCTCTTGTTGTTTTTATTGAAATTACTGAAGAAAAAGATTTTGAATAGCAAAAAAGATGGCTATGGTCTACTCAAATATTCAGGTGAGCGATCCAGGGCCATCTTGATCCTCTAGTTACTGATTTAGAATGGGTGTAAACGAGGTATGTTTTAGACTGAGTATACTGTACAAGACATTCTCTGAAGCTACACATATTAGATTTCAAACAAGCTATAAGTACCTTTACAAAACAAGAATTAACTATAGTTAAGTAAAAGTATAGTTTGATGTAAGTGTACTTCAAAAGTTATCAAAGTTATTATCATTATTATCTTTATTCATTTGAACCTCAGAGTTTCTTTAACTTTATTATGTTTTTAACAATACTAAGTATTTTTACCCAGGGTAACCAGGAAAATCGGATAGTTATATACGACAACAAAATTATTGATTACATCAATTTCATCATGAGAGCGGGAGATTTTGAGGACTGTCCAACTGAAAAGGTTTGGATTTTTCTTACACCTTTAGGCTGCTTAGCGCGACTCACTTACCTTTTGCGAACTGTGTAGATCAAGATCAGACTGTACAGAATGTGCAGTCTGATCTTGGATCTACACTGTCAGATATTGAGATATTGTACCCCAAAGCTTAACCTTGAAGTAACAATATTTAGGTTTTTATATTCGAATTGAAAATTTCTTTTTAGTTGTATAGCAGGATAAGGTTATTACAGTGTTTCTCCCTACAAATGTACTGCAAGTATTTGGAAAAGACTATAATATTGGAATTTCAATAGTGATCAAAACTAAGACAATAGCATAGTCAACTAGAAGAATTGAAAGGGATAAACCATATGACTTACAACAGTCTGTGCAGGCTAATCCGAGACGGCACTTTACGGGTAGTATATATGGCTTGCGTCATGCAAGCAGGGCATTCGGACATTTGCATAAAGTGTTGTCTCGGATCAGCCTGTGCAGTCCATACAGGCTAATCCAACATGGCACTTTACGACTACATTGGCTTCTGTGCTACAGTAGACTTGCCCAAAACAGAAAATTATGTGATAAACAGACTACGCAGGTTGATCCGAGACAACACTATATGCCGATGTCCGAATACCCCTTTTCGCGTGATGCACGCCATTTATAAGATGTAAACATCAATTCTTACCATAAAACTAAGTAATTACTTTTATGATGAACTTAGAAAAGCAGTAAATAAGATGATGATACTCATTTTCTTTCTAACAGATCTTGTCCTTGCGAGAGAGCATATCTAACTTGGTCTTGTCCCTGGTGGAGGAGAATGGTCCAGGAAAGACACAGGTGGCCTTGGTATGACAAACATTGTTATGTTATTATGCAAATTTATTGTTTATTTATTCAATTGTTTGTTTGTATTTAACTCCATGAAAGCATTATTCAGTTATATGGTGGTGGTTAGTGCAGCTATCTGTGCTTTCCTGGAGTTCCTTTACCCAGTACCTCACACACTGTTCTTCCCCAGCCACTGGTGGCTGTCCCGTGTAACCATCACCAACACAGGGATTATGTGAGAGAGGAATTAATCATGCCGCAATGACACTCACCAATTCTTTGAAAGAAATAGATTAAATAGAGGCCTTTGTATCAGCGACCCGCTGGTCTAAAGTCTTGTATCCTGGACCGACTATGCTATCGGGGCATGGCCACGTGAAATAAAGACATTATTAAAAGAGATTTTTTTTTTAATTCTGCTGGATATGCAACTGCAACATCTGTCTGGAGGTTTTCATTACCAATGGGCAGAAGACTTATAAAAAATTTGGGGAATAGGAGAAAATGCATGTATGAGGCGTTTTCTTCCTTTCCCACAGTATTTTCTAGCTTATCAAAGACAAAACCCAACAAACAAACAAATCAGACATGTTCCATGCAAAAAGTAAAAGTATGGATCAATGTCAGTCTGCGCAGTTTTCACAGGCTGAGATGGGCCAATACTTTTTATTATGGTCAATTTTCTGCATTTTACGAGGATAGGACCACTAGTGATACACTTGACTGTGATACAGAACAGATCTTGTGGTTCCATAATTAAGTAAAGACTTCCTTGGTAAAAAATGCATTACGGAGATTCTTTAAGCCCCCTTTTGCCAGAGCATGGCTCAAATAGTCACTAGGGCTTTGATGTGTCACTACTCTCAGCAGATATTTAATTCACCTTTTACAATGGGGTTTCCTTACATTGCTAGATCAAACATTTGAATAGTTTCAATTACTAGTAAAAGTGTAATTGAAAGTTTATGACTGTTTCGGCTTCTAAAAAGTGTCTTGCATAGTAAATGAGAATATATGTTCTAGATCTGCTTAACCCTTTACCCCATAAGACATTTCTATGGTATCTCTAAATTGACCCTAAATAACAGCATGGATGAAGCCGTGACACTTTTTGATGGCATAGAAAACATTGTGACAAAAGGTGAAATTGCTTGTCACGAGCAATTTCACCTTTTGCCACAATGTTTTCCAAAGGGTCCTAAAAGCAATGCATAGAAATATGTATCTATGGAGTAAAGGGTTAAATACTTCCTCATGTCTTAAACATTGAACTTCAGTGTCGGAAAAACTTATTTAAAGGTTTCCTAAACATGCTAGAGGTTTCATAGTTTCAATGTAAAGAACGATGTATCTTATTTTAAACTTGAATATTTATACGAAAAAAGGTACATGAGTCATTCTGTAGGAAAAGGAGGTTTAATGCCTCTGCAAAAAATATCGACCCATGTCAGCCTGAGCAGTCCGTGCAGACTGACATGTGCCGAAACTTTTTGCTATTGGTTTAATTTCTGCTTGTCAAAGGTTTAGTCTACTTCATGATTCAGTCAATTGTTTTTTTTTTTCAAAATGGAATTCAAAATGAATTACATTGATGCATACCTATATAATGGCTTGCTTGATGATACATGATGACAGTCATTCATTAGACTTTCTTTTGCCAAAATATGGCTTCCGTCTATATCATTTCAGGAAGTAAAAGATACCTTGGACAAAAAGGCTGTGTTTGCCCTGATGACGGAGTGTTACGAAAATCATCAAGTTGACAAGAAGAAGCTGGAAGAACTCAAGTATATCTCCATGGATGGAGGCATGCCGCCATCAAAACAGCAAAGTCTGTCGAATGCAAAGGATAAACTTCTGAAAGGGTTCAGGGTATTGTTGCATCCCACTCTTTTAAAAGATATAGTTCCTGGTCAAAGTAACATTTGAATGACTATTAAAAACATGGCAAAAAGGGGGTTAATGCATGAACCTAAACAATACATCACAATAATATGGATAAGTAATTTCATTTAGACTAACAATCATATTGATCTGGAAGTAGAACGGCCCTTTGCAGTATCTACAAATAGCAAAAAGGTTTCGACTCATGTCGGCCTGCACAGTTTGCGCAGGCTGACATGAGTCAATAGTTTTTACATATGCTTTAGATATCTTTTTCACAAACCATGACTCATTAATTTAACTCTTTACCACACGGGAAAATTTAAGACTGGTCCAAATTCAAAGCATTTGCAGATGACAAAATAAAAGTGGCTGAAAATTTGAAATTTGTTTTGTGAAGAATAGAAAACATTGTGGGAAAAGGAGAAAATGCTGGTTACCAGCATTTTCTCCTTTTCCCACAATGTTTTCTAATGGCTTCTTTCTCAGGGGCGTCAAAAGTAGGGACTGTGTGGTAATGGGTTAAAACTTTAAATGTTGCATGCATGTGAGAAAGTAGTCAGTGACTTGAGAAGAAAGTTGTGTCAGTTCTGGCATGAGAAAGCCAGGAAATACTGCGTAGGTGTACTGACCGCCGTGATATGACCCAAGCTGTTAATACAGCGTTAAACTGCAATTTGATTGGTTTTTAAGTAAAACGTTGAGTTATTTTTTCGGGTAAAAGAAGCACTGAACTTGATTACTCAGTCAGATCGGATTGCCTGATTTTTATACGCCAACAATATTGTTATTGTTCCTTCTGGTGAAATTTCTGTGCAGTAGGACTCTTTCATCTTCATCTTTCATATTGCAATGTGTTGTCACGCAAAGTGGGTAAGCCATGAGGAATATTTGAAAATAGCTGTTCTGAATTTTAATGTACGAGTAAGTCCCTTATAAAAGGGGTTAGAAGCGTAAAATAAAAAGAATATTTGGGGATTTTTCTTCCAGTTCTGAATTTTAATGTACGAGTAAGTCCCTCAAAAAAGGGGTTAGAAGCGTAGAATAAAAAGAATATTTGGGGATTTTTCTTCCAGTTAAGATCACAATTTATTTCATTGAGTGAACATCATCAGTAATATTTTCACCATTGGCACCACAAAATATCCTCTGTATATTTGTATCTATTCCAATTCATCTAACCATTTCCCTTGATCAGAAAAAAGAGATGAATCAGTATGCGGAGGAATACATGGATGTTGGGTTTAGACTGTACCTTATACTGTCTCGGATGATAGATGTAGATCCTCGACTGCTAGACAACAGTAAGTAAATCTGTAATTAGATTTCGTAACAGAAACCTGACAGATAACCTTAGGCTGCTAAGCGCGACTCACTGATCTATTGCGGATAGTGTAGATCTAGATCAGACTGCACAGAATGTGCAGTCTGATCTTTGATCTACATTGTCCGATACGGAGACATAACTTTGAAATAGCACTAGTTGGATTTTTACCACCGAATTGAACATTTCAGTTTAGTTATTTAGCGGGTTAAGTGTCAAGCCTCCCTAGATACCCCAATGCGGTATGTTCCAAAAATTATCTTAAATTTCTCATAGATACTTTTTACCATGATTTCACAGAGCTTGGATCATATATGTTTCCTACATTGTAGTGAAACTGACATTACTTCAACAGAAAGCGTTCAATTTTTACAAGAAGAACTGCCAGTCGATTGAAATAGTGAAGGATGACGAACTGCAGAAAGTGAACTTTAGAGTTAAAAGCAAGGTACACGATTATTTTAGTATTGCATTTATCAGTTATCTGTAAGGCTTGATCTCAGGATAAAAGGGTCTTCGTTTCATAAACATCATTTTGTTTATTCATCTTTATAGATCTCGCAACAGTGAAGAAGGGCAATTATATAGGATCTTATAATTTGGCATTTGAGAAAAAGTATTTTTTAATAAGTTTATACAAAAAAAGTTACTAGGCGAGCCTATTGCAATTTTCATAACATTTTTATGGCACATTTATTATTTTTTTAAATCTCAAAATATCAATGAATATCAGATTGTTTTTGTCAAAAACAGAATATATCACAAATCATGTGTCAAAATATTCATAACATGCAAGTGATAATTTCCATATGTAAATTTCGACTCAGTCCTCTGAATGTAGTAAATAATGGTGTCACGTATGAATTCAAATAATGTTTATCTCAAACATGTGTAAAATAAGAAAATTTGCAAAGGCTGTACTACACAGAAAACAAGGGAGGTCATGTGATAAAATACAGTATGACAATTTGAATAAAGGTGGTATAGCCCATATTAATATCTTTTTGTTCGTTTCTTTGTTTGTTGTTTGAAGCACTAGCTTCAGATTCATAAAACAAGCACATTATTGACAAATTCAGCTTTTGAAGTTCTCTGCATCTTGGCGCGAGAACTGATTTAGTTTAAGGACCGCATCAATTTATACAAAAAGTTGAAATTTTACAATGGCTTCAAGTAAACAGGTTTAAATCTTACATATGAGCTATTGTCTGGCAAAAGGGGATTGAATGTGTCTTACACCAAGCAGACTATCATATAATTACAGAACTATGTATATGTAATCTTATAAATTAAATTATCTCCCTTCCCAGATAAAGACTAAAGGTAACCAAATAACAGATTGGTCCTTTTACATGTTTCCTTAGTTTTCATCCACGGTTCCCTTAGGGATGATGTGAAATACATGTATATAACAATGGTTTATGATGCATGTGTAAGGTCTGCATATAATTCAAATCGAATTCTGTTGTTAATCATTAGGGGCTACGTATAGATCGATTTGTAAAACAATCGAAATAAGATTTACTTGAAATATTGTCTCAAAAACATAGCTGTACAGTGCATGAAAATTGAAAACTTATTTCCTTATCAAGACCATTGTAGAACTGGAGTAGAATCAAGGGAAATAACTGAAGAATCGCTCTCAGTTGTCCACCAAATGAATAAATCATAAGATAGAATACCGCATAACGGGTTTTTTTTACGTGCTGCCAATTTTTACTAATTTTTACTCATCAAAAAGATTCGTAAAAATTCGTCGCATAAATAATTATAACGTAAAACCATAGTATTGTATCGATATCAAATAAAGGGTTATCAGTATGTAATACTGTGCACTAAATACACGCAATAAAAGAATTCGTTCACTTGTGTTCTGATTACGTGTGATATGACTTCTCTCAATCAGTCATCTCTATTTGGATAATTTAAGCCACGGCTTCTGTGCCCAAATAGAAAACTAACAGAGAATTCAAGTCCACACTATATGTGAATTGAATATTCAGGTTAAAAATGCTTTGATACCATGTAAACGAGGCACCTTCATGATACTCGACACGTTGATTATGGCGGTGATGAGAATTTGACTCGGCACTGGGCCGCTTCAAAAATGAAACGAATGTGTCTTGTGAAAAGACGTAGCTGTACAACTGCAAAACCCGAGGTTTTAGAATTTCGATGGGCTAAAGGAGGGCTTTCTAAACAGAGTGAAAAAAGTAATGACAGATGACAATGTGCCTCCACAGATAGTTATCAATTATGACCATTCAGGTATCTGTTAAAACAGTTATTCGCACGTCAAAACAATTACCGCTATTCGCACACCAAACAAAGAGTGACGCTTTTCTTTCAACCTGTATTTAAAACAAACAATACACTTATAATCCTAAATGAACGAGTGGACAATGCACTGATATTTTGAATGTTGTAATTTTTTACGCATGTATAGAATTAGTAAAAAATAAAATCGTAAAAATTTAAATCATGTGTTTTTAGCTCAAATTCATGAACTTTTACAGCAGTAAAAAAAACCCGTTATACGGTATCCTTGGATAAACAGAAAATATACCTAAAGCACAGTTTGCACAGGCTGACCTTGATTGATTTTTTTCTGATGCATTACTTTTCCTTTTTCACAGAGCATTTTCCAATTATGAATATAATATATATTTCAGCGAGTTCTTCGAGAAGAGGTAAAGGAAATGTTAAAGTGGAATGTTGACAGATCGTCGCCTAGCAACAAAATTCGAGACCTTATGGAGTGGTCAAAGGACATCATGAAAGATATTGAGTATCAGAGGCGGATTTTGAGTAACCCTCTTGCGATTGTTCTGACAAAGGGATGGTAGGTTTTAACCCTTAGGCACGAGTCACTGACCTTTTTCGGACATTGTAGATGAAGATCAGATTGCACAGAACCTGCGGGTCTGATCGTGGATCTGCAATGTTTGATTCTGAGATATTTTCCTTAACTCTTTACCAAACAGCAAAATTTTGGACGAGTCCAAATTGAAAGCATTTGCAGACGACAAAATAAGTGTGTATCAAAATTTGAAATCTGATTTGGATAGGGTAGAAAACATTGTGGGAAAAGGAGAAAATGCTGGTAAACAGCATTTTCTCCTTTTCCTACAATGTTTTCAAAGGCTTTGTTTCTCAGGGTCGTTAAAAATCGGGATTGTGTGGTAAAGAGTTAAAATATATGTCTGAGCAGTGCTCTGAGAAAAAGGGGGCTTAATGCCTTTGTGAAAAGAATCGATCCAGGTCATCCAGCGCAGTCCAAGCAGGCTGACCTGGGCCGTAACTTTTCGCTTTTGTCAATTTTCTGTATGTCAGTGGACCAGTCTGTCTCATTATTAAGTTAGTTGTTAAAAAAATGGATATCATGGATTCATGAGTATGTAATGGCTTGCTTAGGATCATAAACCTTTTGCCAGAGCATTGGTCATTTGATATAGGAACATATAGAGGATATTTTTTTTTTTCAGTGAAAGATCGAAATTTATTTCATCGACTGAACACCATCAGTAATATTTTCATGAGTGGCACAGCCACAAGTGGAAATATTACCGATGGTGTTCAAGAGATGAAATAAATTTCGATCTTTCACCGAAAAAAACAAATATTTGATTTATTTTATGCTTTTAACCCTTTCCGGGAGGAGCTTTATCAAAATGCCAGTACAGTTCTTTTCTGTCATTCCCTGTGGCGTACCCCTCTTGCATGGCAACGCATTATAATATTACATCAAGCACAAGAAATGTAAGATATATGACGTCATATTTCCCATCTGGTTGTGAGGCACGCGCAATTTACCTAGGCAACAAGAAGGTGAAAATCGGTATTTTCACTGGTGGTACCAGTGTAAGGTAGAAAAATATTTTCAGTGCTATTTCTTGATATCCTACCGGAAAGCATGAAATAATTGGTATTGTACTATATGCTTTAAAATTTCATCTCTGTTATTTAGCAGGATAAGGGTAAAGAACAGTCACATTGTCCAGGCTTTATAAAGGGGTCCTGCAGGGCTTATTGGTAAAGTGTAACCTCGAGAACCAGGGTTGGAGTCTCTCTGGATCTATTGGGGTTTTGTTGGAGGTGTCTTTGGACAAGACACCTCAAAGTTGTAGCCTGTTACTGGTGAAACCCAGGAAATGTATAATATGTGAGCTATTACTGTGATAATGAAATAATGTTTAATCCTTTACCAAACGATCCCTGGTTTTTATGACCCTGAGATAGGAGCATTTTGAAACCATTGTGCAAAAAGGAGAAAATGCTGGTAACCACAATGTTTTCTTCCCTTCCTGAAACAAATTTCAATTCTTTAGTCACATTCATTTTGTCGTCTGTAAACGCTTTCAATTTGGCCCAGTCTCGAATTTTGTCGTTTGGTAAAGAGTTAAAGGGATGTAAAACACCATTCAATCAATCAATTAATCAATCAATCAATCGATCAATCGAACAAACGAACGAACAAACAAACAAACAAACAAACAAACAAACAATCATTCAATCAATCAATCAATCAATCAATCAAACAAACTATGTATATAAAGATCTTGGAAAACTGACTGAAGTACATGATCTACCAATGGTAGACTTTACAACGGCAGCTCTCATTGGGTCTTCTTAAATTCTGGCTTTTCAATCAGAGAAATCGGTTTAGCCCTTTACTACACAACAAAATTTTAGACATGCCAATATTGAAAACATTTTCAGACAAATTATATGTGGATCAAATTGTCAGATTTGTCTCAGAAAGGTTAGACAACATTGTGGGAAAAGGAGAAAATACTGGTTTCCAACACTTTCTCCTTTTTCCCACAATGTTTTCAAAAAGCTTTCTTCCTCAGGGTCATTAAAAATTAGTATAGTGTGGTACTAGTACCTTGTCAAAGGTCCACAAGGTCAATCCCACCTGTAAGGATCAAATCCAGAGCTTTCAGATTACATATTCAACATCATAAACATTCTGCCACACAATTTCGACCTCTAGCAACTCTGACAGAATAGTTTTTGGAAACTCTATGACAAAAGTACTGTAGAAAAAGAATTTGAAAAGATTGTATGTCAAGGAGAAAATGCTAGGGTAACTGTCATTTACTCCTTCTTCTACAATGTTTTCTGTCATTTCAAAGACATGTCCAGAGATTACTTTGTTATCTGCAAGTGCTTTCAATATAGATGAGTTTGAAGATTTGTTGTTTGGTAAAGAGTTAATAAATCAGTCACTGTTTATCTCTTTACCAAACAACAAAATTTTAGACGGTCCAAATTGAAAGCATTTGCAGACGACAAAATAAATGAAACTCAAATACTGAAATTTGTTTCCAGTAGGATAGAAAACATTGTGGGAAAAGGAGAAAATGCTGGTCACCAGCATTTTCTCCTTTTCTCACAATGTTTTCAAAAGGCTTTTATCTCAGGATCATTGAAACCAGGAATTGTTTGATAAAGAATTGAGTAAAACCTGCTTAATTAAAATCGGTACTAAACTATAATTGATCCACGCTCTTTGAAAAGGGGGATTAATGCAACTGCAGAAAAGTATCGACCCTGGCCAGCCTTTGCAGTTCGCGAAGGCTGACCTGGGTCAAAACTTATTGGTGTGGTCATTTTTCTGCCTGTCCAAGTGTCATTCTACCTCACAATTCAGTTGGTTGTTAACCCTTTACCCCATAAGGCATTTCTACGGTATCTCAAATTGACCCTAAATAACAGTAAGGATGAAGCCGTTTCTTATGTGTATATGACACCTTTCGATAGCATAGAAAACATTGTGACAAAAGGTGAAATTGCTCGTCACGAGCAATTTCACTTTTTGCCACAATGTTTTCCAAAGGCTTCTACAAGCAATGCGTAGAAATGAGTATCTATGGAGTAAAGGGTTAAATAAAAAGGTTTTATGGATTCATAATTATGTGATGACTTGCTTGGTATAATACATCACATAGTCGCATTAAATCACCTCTTGTCAGAGCATAGGTCATGTCATCACTGTATAATTCAAGGTTGGTGTGGAACCATCTGGTGACTGTTTTATCATTCGCCTTGAACATACTGATGCTGCTGACATGGAATGCTAAAATGTCCCTTTCTACTCCTGGGATTATGAAGAATACCACGGAAATTCCCTTGGAAATCAGAGAGTAAGTTACTGTTTGTAAAAACTCTTAGTTTCTGTCTTCCTAAGTCTTTTCCATAAGTCAATCTTTCATCAGTCATTATGTACACTTACCTCCTTCAAGGAATTAAATAGTTTGAAAAAGGCCACTCCTAATAGACTGGTCGACTGAAAATGCAATTGAACTTAAAATTTCATTTCTGTTTTTATTAGCTCAACTGAGCACAACATGCTCAAGGGGAGCTTTTAGGGTCACTAGATGTCCGTCGGCCGTCGTGCATCGTCAACAATTCTTTTTACATCAACTCCTCCTAAACCGCTGGGCCAATTTGGACCAAATTGGCAGGAATGTTCCTTGGGAGGTCCTCTTTAAAAATTGTTCACAGAATTTGATTCTGTCAAAAACTCTGGTTGCCATGGCAACCAAATGGAATTTTTTAGCAAATTCTTTAAAAATCATCTCCTCTGAAACTGCTGGTCGGATTTTGAAATTATTTCACAGATATGTTCCTTGGGTGACTCTTTTCAAAAATTGTTTGTGAAATTTTGATCCGTCAAAAATTGTGGCTCTGGTGAATGGGGGCTACTTGCACTATACAGAAATCAAGGAATTCTTTAAAAACCTTCTCCTCTGAAACCGCTGGTCAGATTTTGAAATAATTTCACAGATATGTTCCTTGGGTGACCCTTTTAAAAAATTGTTCGTGAAATTTTGATCCGTCAAAAAATGTGGCTCTGGTGAATGGGGGCTACTTGCACTATACAGAAATGAAGGAATTCTTAAAAAATCTTCTTCTCTGAAACCGCTGGTCAGATTTTGAAATAATTTCACAGATGTGTTCCTTGGGTGACCCTTTTCGAAAAATTGTTGGCAAAATTTTGATTGGTCAAGAAACATGGCTCTGTTGAATGGGGGCAACTTGCACTATAGGGAAATGAGGAAAGTCTTAAAAATTTTTCTTCTCTGAAACAGCTGGACAGATTTTGAAATGATTTCACAGAGATGATCCTTGCGTGACCCTTTTCAAAAATTGTTCACAAAATTTTGATCTGTCAAGAAACATGGCTCTGGTGAATGGAGGCTACTTGCACTATATGGAAATGAAGAAATTCTTGAAAATTCTTCTTCTCTGAAACCCCTAGTCAGATTTTAAAATAATTTGACAGAGATGTTCCTTGGTGATCCTTGCTCTTGTGAATGGGGGCTACTTGCACTATTTGGACATGATGAAATTCTTGAAAATTCTCTTTCTCTGAAACCCCTGGTCAGATTTTAAAAGAAATTTTCCAAAATGTTTTTTTGGGTGACTCTTTTCAAAACTTGTTTGTAAATTTTGATCCATCAAGAAACATGGCTCTCGTGGATGGGGGATACTTGCTCTTAAACAGAAATAAAAAATTCTTAAAAATTCTTCTTTTTGAAACTGATGGTCAGATTTCGAAATTAATTTTACAGGTGACCTTTTGAAAATTGCTTAGCAAAATTATAAATTTGGTTCCAATGTTTCAATACCTCAAAAAAAAATAGGCTATGGTCATCTCAAAAATTCAGGTGAGCGATCAAGGGCCATCTTGGCCCTCTTGTTTATTTATTTATTACTTATTTATTTATTTATTTATTTATTCGTTCATTTGTTCATTTATTCATTCATTTATTTATTTATCTGTCTTTTTTATTAATTCATTTGTTTGTTTCTCTACTTTGTGATTTATTAGTTTATTTATTTATTTAATTGCTAATTTATTTTCTAATTTATTTATTCATTTTTTTAATTTTGTATTTATTTTCTTATTCTTTCATTTATTTATCTAATGCAAAAAGTAATGTAGCATTAACAACGTAGACAGCATCATCACCATTGTCCTCATCCTTACCTTCATGGCGAAAAGATGCTGAAAGGAATTATCTAAAGTAGGTATAATTTACATGAATCTCTGCTCATTGAAAATTCATATTAGTAATTTAAGTGCCCAGAAGCAACCAAAAGGAAAATAAATCCTTTGATTAAATTCATACCATTTAACTCTTTACCAAACGACAATATTTTAGACTGGTCCAAATTGAAAGCATTTGCAGACGACAAAACAAAAGTGACAGAAAAATTTAAAATTGTTCTGGGAAGGGTAGAAAACACTGTGGGAAAAGGAGAAAATGCTGGTTACCAGCATTTTCTCCTTTTCCTACAGTGTTTTCAAAAGGCTTCTTTCTTGGGGGCGTCAAAAGTAGGGATTGTGTGGTAATGGGTTAACCAATTACCAAACAACAATATTTTAGACTGGTCCAAATTGAAAGCATTTGCAGACGACAAAATTAAAGTTACTGAAAATTTGAAATTTGTTTTCTGAAGGGTAGAAAACAGTGTGGGAAAAGGAGAAAATGCTGGTTACCAGCATTTTCTCCTTTTCCCACAATGTTTTCTAAAGGCTTCTTTCTCAGGGGCGTCAAAAGTAGGGATTTTGTGGTAATGGGTTAAATGTATGGATATTCTTGTGAAGATGACACTATTTTATTATACAGTCAGTCCAAGTGTTATTCACTGGCATGAAAATAAATGTTAAAAGTAGGTAAAGTATTACCAATTAGCTCTATCTTTTGTTTACTTTTATCTGATTTTGAATTTGATTTTTCTGCTAATATCGAACACTTGACCATACAAACACAGATTGCCATGTTTTTAACAGTGTGTAACTTTTTAAATAGTTGACTTGACTTCAGATACATTTCTACCCCAACATAGTATACTTTTGGCTGCTAATGGATCTTTAACCCATTCCCAAACAACAAACTTTTGGACTAGACCAAATTGAAAGCATTTGAAACGACAATTCTACTCCTGATGAAAAGATGATTTCTGTCTATGATAGGGTAGAAAACATTGTGGGAAAAGGAGAAAATGCTAGTTACCAGCATTTTCTCCTTTTCCAACAATGTTTTCAAAAGGCTACTGTTCCAGACCCATAAAAACCAAGGATTGTTTGGGAAAGGGTTAATGCCAATTTTCAATGTCAAACTTGAAAAATAAAAAAGAGATGTACCTCTCTACATCCATATTACAGTCTTGTATTCTAGTAAAATCTATCATGGCAAAAATATGTGAGCATTGTGATGGCAAAAAGGGGCTTAATGTATCTCCGTGATTCATTGTTACAACATGACATTAAATTATTATGGATCCATAAAATCCATTTTTTTCTAAGAATCGCCTGAATCCTATGGTAGAATGTTATTTGAACATGCAAAAATTGACCAGCAGCAAAAAGTGTCGACTCAGGTCAGCCTGCACTGACTGCGCAGGCTGACCTGGGTTGAAACTTTTTGCAAATGCATTATGCCCCCTTTTCACAGTCACTGATATGTTTTCCAGTCCAGAACCAGTAATCACCAGGATCAGTAAAGACCAGTATACAATGGCTATCTATATCCTGGGAGGGTTACATAATTTCTTCAGTTTGTTGGTGTTTGTGAGTTATTTTGTTGGGAACCATCCTCGGCTACCGAATCCAAAGGCCATGTTTGAATCAATCAAGTAAGTGGGTTTATTATCATTATATAGAAGATGATCGTTTGTTTTAGTGTATGGTCAAAAATTCCTTTATCAAGTGAAAAGCAAGGACTACATTTTCACGAGTGATTTATACTGCCATGTCTTTATTTCAAGCCTATAATTTGGCCTGCAACACAGGAAAAGGGGCATTCGGCCATTTTCGTATACTGTATAGTGTCATCTTCGATCAGCCTACATGGATAATCGAAACGTCACTATCCGTCTTTATGTTATTTTCTGTTTTGCACAAGTCTACTGTAGCACATGATATAATATAGTCGTAAAGTGCCGTCTCGGATTAGCCAGCGCAGACTGCGCTCGCAGGTCCGAGACTACACTTTACCCCAATGTCGGAATACCCCTTTTTAATGTGTGTGCTGGCCAATTGACCTTTCTGCCGATTTTTCATTGACAGGTCTACCAGCGTCTTATCGGCCAATGAAAACGCAGTATTGGGCGTCATGTAACTAAAGGTTAGCGTGTCACTTAGCTTGTTGGGCGGGGGGCATGTCAAACTCGCATTTCCAGAAAAGTCAAATTATGTGGGAAAGACTTCTTTGTGAATATAACCGGATTGTTTTCTAAGGTCGAGTCAATAATTGAACCATGTGCGGTGAAAATAGAGTTTAATGCACCCACAAAGCTTTAAGGTAGGTGAGCGTGCACAGTCCGTACAAAGCACAATTGGTCAGTTATCTGCATTTCCAAGGACCAGTCTATCTCAGAATTCAATCCGGTATCAGACAAAGCGGTATTTATGGAACCCTAGTTACTTGATGACATGCCAGTATAATGCATCACAGAGAAACATTTCAAGTTTTTTTTTTCCTCAGCATGACTGTTATATTTGGTACCAAGAGAGTTCAACACAGGTTCTTCTATATGGCCTGCAGCACATTAAAAGGAACACTCGGACATTTGCGTAAAGTGTTGTCTCGGATCAGCCTGCGCAGTCTGCGCAGGCTAATCCGAGACAGCACATTACGACTACATTAAAATTGTGCTTCAGTACACTTGCCCAAAGTAGAAAACTGCATGAAAACGGAAAGTGTCATTTTGGATTAGCCAGCGTAGACTGCGCTGGTAGATTCAAGATGACACTTTAATACACAACTGTCCGAATGGTTCCTTTTCGCGTGTTGCAAGCTATAATTATAATCATCATGCTTGAACAGCTTGAAATGCTGGTGGCACTTGAACATGGTTGGTAGATGATACCTGTTTTACTACAACAATTGTAATCTATTTATTGTTTGCCCCTTTCTCATAGAAAATTCTGTGCGTCAAGAAAAAAGAAAGAAGAAGAAATTGACGACGACAAAAAGCAGACACACGTATCCAAAATGGACGCCAAGTTTTTGAGCTTTACAACGTTTTACTACATGGTAATTATGTTTGTCCACCTGACACCTATATCATACATATAAAGTCGGTTTACTTCGATTACTTCACAGATATACAGTTACAAGTATATAGCTAAATAAGGGTTAAAAACCATAAATCATTAATGTTTGAAAGTCAAGTAGACGGTCTAGATTCAAAATCAGGTTGCACTTACCAGCACTGATCTTGAGTTTCACTGTCTGATATTTGTATCCTCATTAATTTTGACATCATATCTTTATTATACCCCCGCAAAACGAGTGTTTTCGGGGGTATATTAGAATCAGCCCGTCTGTCCGTGCGTCTGTCCATCCCTGTGTCCTTCTGTGTACAAAATACTCTCAAAGCGCTGGTGGGTGACAGCTCTAGTTTGCTGCTGAAATGGACGAACCTCAAATTGGCATATCAGGTAAAGGGTTAAACTGGTAAATCTAGTTCGGTCGTTATATATAAGAAAATGTAGTCTAATAAGATGAAAACCGTTCCATCTGTGACTCTATTTCAGACCAAAGTTATCCATTCTTACCGGACCAATGATGGCCATCAATAAACAATGTTGTCTTTAAAATG
Organism: Tridacna crocea; assembly: GCA_943736015.1. Classification (NCBI taxonomy): domain Eukaryota; kingdom Metazoa; phylum Mollusca; class Bivalvia; order Cardiida; family Cardiidae; genus Tridacna; species Tridacna crocea. Next base: position 16,182,872 of record OX031065.1, read on the forward strand.
CATTTGACTTTAAATTATACCATTTCAAAGTATCGTCATTTTTTTTTAAGATGAATCTGTTATTGTAAAGTTGGTCTAAATGTTAGTCGATGACAGAAAAATGAATTTCAAAACCAGATAAAAAGTAAACGAAAGATAGATTGACTATCCTACCTTTGACAAAGATTTTGAAATTTATTTTTCTGCCTACGACTAACAGTTAGACCCATTGTACAATAACAGATTGTCAACCTCAAAGCATTCCCAATTTTCTAGATGGTCTTCTTTAAATCTAACTGCATTTAAGCACCCACATTGTTTACTTTTGACCACCAGTTGTCCTTCAATCATTAATGCCATTACTTTTTTTTTATTCTTCAGCCCAAAAAAATTTGTTTCAGGAATTAGAATATTAATGGATTAAAAAAAGATCTCTAAAAAAAAAGGTTTCTTGTTATATGTTTCCATTTGTGAATTTCTTTTTTCAGGCTTTTCTAGGCTTGTCCATTGGTGGTACCATATACCATGGCTATTTCTTTGCGTTCCATCTTCTCAACATTGTCAATAACAATCAGCTGCTGAGTGGCGTCATCAAGGCTGTCACACAAAACGGTATATAAAAATGGAATCAAGTTATACTCTGTGACGAGGGGGATTTAATACTTCTCTGACCTTGTGCGACAGTATCTGATCTTTGATCTACACTGTCTGATAAAGGGATATTATTCTCCACAACATAACTTTGAAGCAGTAATATTTAGGTTATTAATATCGAATTGAAAATTTACTATTAGTTAATATAGCAGGATAAGAGTTAATTAAAAACCACGTTCTTCGGAGCATACCTTAATTGTTTCTGTAGCTTTCGCATTTTGAAGTTGAATGATTTATGCCCTCTTCCTTCTTTGGAGAGAAACTTGCTACTTCAACGTGAGTTTTAAACAGTTTCTTTTGACTTCGTAGTCAGTTAAATGGCAATGATACACGATGGCGACCAACACGCTAAAAGTGTGTTGGTATGAATACGAACATGCTTTGATTTAGATTACTTTTCTTTTCAATTGATGTTAATACGATAATTGCAGCATACCGTTTCTCATTCTTAATTGATCAAATGCCTTAGTGACTATCAATAAACTTTACTTTCAGTGAATATTAGTACAAATGGTTTACGCATGTTTTAACATAGTTATGGGTCCATAAAATCCATTTCGTAAAGTCTTACCGACTGAATCATTAGTTAATCTGTTCTTTTTACATGCATAAAGTTGACCGTTGGCAAAAACAAAACTACCCACGTCAGCCTGACCTAGGTCGATATCTTTTGCAGATGCATTAAATCCCCTTCTCACAGAACATGTATTTGAACATTAAAATATGCAATCCTGCTCAGTCCAAATTGACATACTAACTTAAATGTTCAACTATATATTCACATGGAAATTAGTATCATTGAACTTTATATGAATGGATTAATTCTTGTTTCTTCATTTTGTTAGAAGAAATATATTTTTCTTTCCTTGAATTATTTCTGCAATGTGTCACATTTACATCTAAGCAGAGTATCTGAAAATACCTAGTTGGTTAACGTTAAGCATTCTGTTTGTAGCATTTTCACAGGGAACCTCTGTTTAACATCTCATCTGAAAACCTATCAATAATTTTTGGATGACCAGCTGTGGGATACGAACCCGTGCCCTAAAAGTGCCCAAGACTTGACGTTTTCGAGTCCCACCCTATACCACTTGAGCCATTCGGGTTGGTAAAAAAATTGGTATAATTGGCTTGCAACACCAAAAAAAGGGGCATTTGGACATTTGCGTAAAGTGTCGTCTCGGATCAGCCTACACAGTCCGCGCAGGCTAATCCAAGACGACACTTTACAAATATATCAGATTTTGGACTACAGAAGACTTGTGCAAAATAGAAAATTACATAAAACAGAATGTGCGGTCTCCAATTAGCCTGCGCAGGCTGCAAAGGCTGATTCAAGACGACACTTTTCGTACATGTCTGAATGATCCTTTTCGCAAGTTGCAGATTATGATTAATGTGATGGTTGCTGTTTTACAGGTCGGTCTCTGGTCTGGGTCGGCGTGCTGGGTATGGTTGTGTTCTACTTGTACGCCATTATCAGTTTTGCCTTAATGAGAAGTATGTTTAATCCGGAAGATTATCTGTATTGTGACTCCTTATGGCAGTGTACCATTACCGTCGTTCGATATGGGCTTATCGGCGATCTATTTGAGGTAAGTTGTATGTGTTCAACTGTGTTCAGTTTGAATGGTGTTTTATGCCGCTTTCAACGTTATTTCAGTCATATCATGGCGACAGTTCACATATTCATGTTTCCTGGGTTTCACCAGTACTAGGCTAGGCTCTGAAGTGTCTTGCCCAAGGACACTCCTGTGAAAAAAACCCAGTGGAGCTAGTGAGGCTCGAACCCGGGACCTCCAGATCACGAGTCCTGCACTTTACCACTGAGCCACACAGGACCCTCCCTGTGTTCAGAGTATGCTGTCTAATATCAGTTTGGTCTACTCTACATTGTGCTGTACTTAATTCTAAGCCATGAATATTTTCACATTGTTCTGTCGCTTTTTTTTATCAACCCTTTCCCAAATGTCAAATTTTGGACTCAAATTGATTTCAAATCATCTGCAGATAAGAGATTCAGAATTGTGCAAAATGGACTTGAGCTCTCTGACTGGGTAGAAAATATGCTGGTTACCAGCATTTTCTCCTTTTTCCACAATATTTTCAAAAGCCGTCTTTCCCAGGGTCGTAAGGACAATGTGGTAGTTTGGTAAAGGTTTAAACACGATATGACTTTTTTTTTTAAGAAAACGATCTGATTCTCTAGCACGTCTATATGTTTCATCTAGAAATTAATAAAAAAGCTATTTAACCAGCTTGTTGGAAGAATAAGACATAATTTTATCATTCAAAGCATAAAAAGACTATAGGTTTAATAGTCTTTGAAAAAGACATAAATTGACTTTATTCATCTATAAACAAATATTGACTTGCTTAGTTCACCGCATTATAGAGATACATTAACCGATTACCACACAATCCCTACTTTTGACAACCCTGAGAAAGAAGCCTTTTAAAAACATTGTGGGAAAAGGAGAAAATGCTGGTAACCAGCATCTTCTTTTCCCACAATGTTTTCTTCCCTTCCTAAACAAATTTCAATTCTTTAGTCACATTCATTTTGTTGTCTGCAAATGCTTTCAATTTGGACCAGTCTGTAATGTTGTTGTTTGGTAAAGTGTTAACCCATTTCCTGCAAACTAAATAGAAATGCAATTTCCAATTTCACAGTATCAACTCAAAATTGTTAAATCAAAGTTGTGTTTTGGGGAATGATATCTCCTTATTGGAATGTGTAGGTCCAAGATCAGACTGCATGTTCTGTGCAGTCTGATCTTGATCTACACTGTCTGCAAAAGGTCAGTGAGACACGTTTAGCAGCCTAAAGGTTATACCTCCTTTTGGCAGGGCATTGCTACATAGATTTTTGTTTCAATTTTACAGAATATGAGAGCGCACTCCTCCGAGAAAGACTTTACGATGTTCGGCTTTGTCGTGTTATACCACGTGTCCTTTTTCATCTTCATCACAACTATTGGTCTGAATATCATCTTTGGTATCATCGTGGACACGTTCTCAGAACTGCGTGATCTGAAGGTAAGGCATTGTATGGTGTTTAAACGCCGTTTCAAAATTATTTCAATTATATCGCGGGGGCCAGTGCACCTGTCCATGTAGCAGTGACTGTCATCAATTTTCGGAAAGAAATTGGCCGAGCCAGGGATCGTAGATAGGGATTGAAACCCTAAACCATGTGTTCTCAAATCCTGTACGCTACCAGGACTCAAAGAAAGGTAAGACAAGTGGCAGTGATTAAGGTTCTTTGCTCCATATTCAACTGAGTGTGTACACAAACTTAATTACCACTCACTGACGACTTTTAACGACCCTCAGAAAGATTCCTTTTGAAAACATTGTGGGAAAAAGAGAAAATGCTGGTGACCAGCATTTTCTCCTTTTCCCATAATGTTTTCAACCAATCAAAGAGAAAAATTGCATTATCTGAGCCTATTGACCCATGTCAGCCTGCACAATTTCTGTTTTTCTAAGGATCATTCTACCCCATGACTTATTCGGTTTTAGGGACCCATACTTAAATGATAACTTGCTTGATATATTGCATCGTGGAGCTGCTTTCAACTTCCTTCTGCTGGAACACTACTATTGAAAACAATAAGTTCTACAGAATGGAAAACCTTTCTTTTACAGTGGACAGCTGAATCTGATATGCGAGATACCTGTTTTATCTGCAGCAGGAACAGTTACGACTTCGAGCATCATGGGAAGGTAAGCTATCTTGAATGAAGCATTGCTTTATGTGTTCAGCGTAGTATGAGAAAAAAATTAATTTCATCGACAGCATAGATCAAGATCAGACTGCACAGAAAGTGCAGTCTGATCTTTGATCTATACCTCCTGCTTGGTCAGTAAAACCTGTCCAATAAAAGTCTTTCTGTGTTTCAATGGATGATATGTATATTTTCAGTGGCTGAAAGGGTTTGAACTTATGACGTTGTCTGCGCATGTCATATTCTACGAAGATTCAACCTGTCTGCTATGACGCATCACCCACCCCCTTAAACCTGGAAAAAGTAGGGCTTATACTGAAGCTATGTGTCTGTTACCCAAGCATGTAGGGGCTCTTTCAATAAATGGCCGGTGAATAGATTAGGTGCTAGCTAATCATATATATTTGAATGAATCGCTCCAGGTAGCAACGTTTATTCTATTTTGAAATTCAAAGTGAGGGTTGTCGCGTAGAAAAGTAGTCTGCTCCTGTAACCAGAATGCCCAAATTAGATGGATATGTATTTGTAGAATGCCATCTAGCAGGAGATATTAAACCTAGAGGGTGCCTCTACAAAAATAACGACCCAGGTCAGCCTGTGCAGGCGATCTAGGCAGAAACTTTTTTCATGGATCATTTTTTAGCTCCACTGGCCGAAGGCCAGCAGGCTTATGTCATGGCCCAGTGTCAGTCGTGCGTCCGTCCATCCGTCCGTGTGTTAACTTTTATTTCAAACATCTTCTTCTCTGAAACTACCCATCCAATTATGATGAAACTTCACAGAAATGATCCTGTCATGGTCCTCTTCAGAATTCCTTAATAGAATTTTATTCCTTCAAAAACTCTGGTTACCATGGTAACAAAACTGAAAAATATTGAAAATTTTTAAAAATCTTCTTCTCTGTAAACATAAGGCCTAGGGCTACCAAATTTGGCATGTAGCTTTATCTAGTGGACCTCTACCAAGTTCCTTCAAATAATAGCCCTGGGGTTAAAATTGGCCCCACCCCGGGGGTCACAAGTTTTATATGGGCTTATATAGGGAAAACTTTAAAATCCTTCTGGTACCTAGCCATAGGGCCTAGGGCTACCAAATTTGGCATGTAGCTTTATCTAATAGACCTCTACCCAGAGTGCCCAGATGATAGTCCAGAGGTCAAATTTGGCCCGGCCCCGGGGGTCACAAGTTTTATATGGGCTTATATAGTGAAAACTATAAAAATCTGTTCGTACCAAGCCATAAGGCCTAGGGCTACTCAATTTTGCATCTAGCTTTATCAAGTGGTTGTCTACCAAAGGTGACCAAATTGTAGCCCTGGGGTCAAATTTGGTCCTGTCCTGGGGGTCACAAGTTTTATATGGGCTTATATAGTGAAAACTATAAAAATCTGTTCGTACCAAGCCATAGGGCCTAGGGCTACTCAATTTTGCATCTAGCTTTATCAAGTGGTTGTCTACCAAAGGTGCCCAAATTGTAGCCCTGGGGTCAAATTTGGTCCTGTCCTGGGGGTCACAAGTTTTATACGGGCTCATATTGGGAATTTTTTAAAAATCTACTTGTACCTAGCCATAAGGCCTAGGGCTACCAAATTTTGCATGTAGCTAAATTATCTGGTGGGCCTCTACCAGGAAGGCCCAAATTATAGCCTTAGGGTCAAGTTTGTCCCCACACCAGGGGTAACAAGTTTACATGGGCTTTTGTGGTGAAAACTTTCTAAGTCATTTTGTTACTAACCATAATAAAGACTAGGACCACTAAATTTAGCCCTGTCTCATGGGTTTTATGTTTTACAGAGCATTTTATTGAGAAAGCTTTGAAAATCTTCTTGTTTATAACCACACATTCTAAACCTGTATTATTTGGTATGGGGCTTTATCTTGTAGACTTCCACCAGGATTCAAGTAATTATAGCTTTGTGGTCAAAATTGGATTTGCCCAGGGGTCACAACTTTTTTGTAGGTTTTTATGGAAAAAAATTGTATGTCCTCAAGTTTGAAACCAGTTGGCCAAATAATGTAATGTTTGGCTTGTAGTGTTTTTACAAATTAGCCAGTGGAGCGATACAGGGCCATCATGGCCCTCTTGTTCTTTTCTACAGAGAAGTAAGGAGGTGATTCCCAATAAATACATGCAGTAGGCTATGCCTACTGTGCTCGGCCGGATAGGTCAGTTGTAAGCGAGTCTGACTGGCGACCTTGTGGTTGTGAGTTCAATACCCGGTTAAGGCAACCTTTCCAGTGACTTTACGCTTCTTGCCTTTGATGCATGTGAGAAGAGTAGTCAGTAACTTGAAAAGAAAAGAAATATGTGTCAGTGCTAGTGAGAGAAAGTCAGGAAACACACACATGAGTGAACTGCATGACCGACGTGATACGACCTATGCTGTTAACCCATTGGCTTGTAAGCACAACTCACTGACCTTTTGCAGACAGTATAGATCAAGATCAGACTGCATAGAACATGCAGTCTGATTTTAGATCTACACTGCCTGATGGGAAACAGTAATATTTGGGTTTTCACTATATTTGGGTTTTCACTATCAAATTGAAAATTTCATTTTATTGATTTAGCTGGATAAGGGTTAACCCATTACAACACACTCCCTATTTTTAATGACCCTGAAAAAGAAGCCTTTAGAAAACAATGTGGGAAAAGGAGAAAATGCTGGTAACCAGCATTTTCTCCTTTTCCCACAATGTTTTCTACTCTTCACAACACAAATTTCAAATTTTCAGTCACTTTTGTCGACTGCAAATGCTTTCAATTTGGACAAGCCTAAAATATTGTTGTTTGGTAATGAGTTGAAATGACGTTAAACTCTTGTGATAGAGGGTAAGTAAGCAAATGGATCCTAGATAGTATCTTGTAATCAGTAGGCTATGGGTAAACATACAATTAAAACGATGTTTTGAACTCTAATTTTTTCTAGGGCTTCGAACATCACGTGCGACAGGAACACAACATGTGGGGCTATATCTTCTTTTTCATTCATCTGAATGGAACTAAAGTGAACGACTACACTGCCCTGGAAATGTTTGTGTATAAACTGGTAAGTTATAGCGTATTTTGTTTGTTTGTTTGTTTGTTTCTTTGTTTGTCCAACATGTCAAGGGTATTGTTCCTTCAAAGAAGATTAGACTGATATTAGACTTCACGTCTGCATGTTCTAATCATTCTTTACTTGGTTGAATTTGTGTTTATCTATTGTTGTCACCGGTTACCCATATAGGCGACGCTCCGTGAAGACTGTTAGTATTGTGACGGGGTATAGTGTAGATACGAAACCCATCTTAAATTACACATGGTTCTTTTACGTGCTCAGTGTATAGCACCGTCACATGGGACCTGGGTTTAATGTCTCATTTGAAAGACTATTAGTAATTTTAGATGGACAGCCGTGGGGATCGAACCATTAGGTGGTTGGAAAAGCATGTAGCACTGGTACAAGAAATTCCAGGAACGTAAAGATTCATCTGCTGGCCGCTGCGATGTTACTGAAATGAACAATTTGCCATTTATTTATAGTTGTTACCAGTTGTCCATATGGATGACAAATAGCAAAATGTTTTCGACTCTAGTCAGTCTGTGTGGACGGGGCATGCTGACCTGAGTCAATACTTTGCGGAAGCTGCCTTAAGCCTCTGTTCACAGAATATAGTTCAAATAGAACAAAAAAAAAATCTCGTTTTAGCTGACGAAGGAGAACTATGACTTTTTCCCACTCGACCGTGCCCTGTCACTGGCCTCTATGGGTCAGGACTCGACAGAAACAAAGATTGATGATCTGCTCTTCCAGGTGTCGTCGATAGTCGAGAAACAAAAACGCGAGGTAACCAACACATTTCAGTTTATTTTATTGCAAACACACAGTTTTTGCTTTTCATACAGTGTTTCAGAAAAAAAACATGAAATATCTGTAAGTAAAAAAAGATATGCGACGTAAATTTGCCCACGGATATGCAAGCAAGGCCCCGCAAAGTAAACTTGACCAGATTTTCAACCAATTGCCAATTTCAGTTTATTCAATCGAAGATGTCAATACCAAGCAGTAGGTAAAAAAAACGGGCACATTCGGCTGTGGCAAAACTGACAGTCAAGCATACACTTATTCTGATAACGATAACTAGGCCCTTGATATAATGGAAAAATGGGGCTTAATGCATCTCCGTGATACATGATACCAGGCAAGTCATCACATAAAAATATTGATCCATATTAGCCACTTTCTTGAAAAACCGACTAAATCCTAAGGTACACTGGTCCTTTGACATACAAAAAATTGACTAATACCGAAAAGTTTCGGCTAAGGTCATTGTTAATTCTACCTTTTTGAAATTCATAAACATTAGAATATACCAACCATCTAGAATGAGTGTTTTCTTCCAACTAGGAACTTGAAAAGAAACGGCGAGAAGAAAGAATGCGACAGAAAGTATGGGAACAGAAACATCGCCTTGGCTCATTTCGTAGGAAAGCTAAACTCCCTGCAAGATCTTCCTCGGCAGAGGCCTTGTCCCCAGCCCCATTTGAAGACATCCAACAACCGCCGCATCCAGAGCCCCACCACCAATTGTCTGTAGAGAGTCCACCAGCCACGATATCACCCAACTTCTCTAGACGTCCAAGTCTAACTGGAGGCCGAAGGTCAAGTTTGGGTCTTGGCTCCACACCAACAGGATACCAGACAGGTCCACCTAATCGCCATGACAAGTACAGGCGACGACGAAGTGTCAGTCCCATTGATCCAAGAGACATGCTGTTTCGAAGATCAAGTACTTCCAGGTATGATGATGACACAGACCCCCTGATGTATGGCCAGCCGCCAGAAGAAAGGGTTCAAAGCCCAACTTTGTTTGGCGTTGACAACGATCTTCTAGACATCAGCCCCGTACCGATGAGTCGTCGTCAGTCCTTCGATAGAAGTCCACGAATGAGTTTTGCAACGAGCCCACGGGATCAGGCGGCCTTCTTTTCCGAACATGATCCCATCCCCTACTTACGGCAGCTTTCTACCCACTACTCGCAGGACAGAGAGCGACGGCTCTCACAGACGTATCCCGAGGGTCGGCCACTCACCCTACCGGCGGACAGATATGACCCAGAGAGGGGAGATACGGAAAGCGTTGGTTCAGATGACAGAAATGCTGAGACAAGAATATAAACGAAATCTGTGGTCAGACTACATGTATGTGTTCCATTTTGTGAAGTGTTTTAGTATGTGAATTTTTTTTACCCCTATACTGTTTAAGCCATTCACACTATACCAAACGATAGATTTTACACTTGTCGAATTTAAGAGTATTTGCAGACAACTAATGAAGTTTAATTTAAGAACTGATTTTTTTTTTTCGAATGGTAGTAAACATTATGGAAAAAGGAGAAAATGCTGGTTACCAGCATTTTCTCCTTTTTCCAAAATGTTTTCAAAGGCTGTCTTTGTCAGGGTCTTTAAAACTGAGTATTGTTTTATAAAGGGTTAAGACCTTGCAAAAACGATTAAGAGAAATGCAAAGAACACACTATTAAACAAAAAAATAACTTAAAAATTCAAGATTCCTTTCAAAAAGTACTTGTTGAAGGAAAATCATTTTGAGGAAAAGAGCCATGCTGTTGTTTTTCGCCCATTATTTATTTTTTTCTACACAATATTTTCACACAAAATTTCAGAGTTTCAAAATCTGATGCATGAGAAGTCATAAAATAATTGTTTTTGAACAGTGTATGTGTTTTATATACGATTTTCTAGCATGTATGTGGCACTTTTTTGTTTTTTATATAGGTATAAATGGTCTTTGGACAGTATTTCACAAAGAAAGATATCATTATTGTAACCCTCAGTATGCCAAACAAATGAGCGGGGCTCTGGAAAAAAAGGGTTTGTGCATAGTACAACACAAGTTTTAACAATTTGGATCCGTTTAACTACAAACCAACTCAATCATGAGAAAGAACAGTCCTTTGTCCTGCAGAACTTTACCCATAGAAAAGAGTTTTGACCTAGATCAGTCTGCACGCCATTCAGACATTTCGATGTCTGACTGGTCTCAGATGGCCTCCAACACGGGAAAAGAGGCATTCGGACATATTGTGTAAAGTGTTGTCTCTGATCACTGCGCAGGCTAATCCGAAATGACACTTTCTATTTTTTATTTAATTTTCTGTGCTGTGCAAGTCTTAGATAGCACACAATCTAACATAGTTGTAAAGTGCTGAATCGGATTAGCCTGCACAGGCTGATCCGAGACGACACTTTGCGCAAATATCCGAATGTCCATTTTCGTGTTTCGCAATCCATTCAGTATCGTGAATAAACTTGGAATGGTTGGCCATGGGGTTTATATCATTTACCTTTAAATGCACAGTTATCTTCACATGTACACATTGTCTTCTTTTATATTTGAATGAAATCACTTTTTTGTCTGAAATTGTCTGTTCTTATCATTTGAACCCTTACACCTAGTGCTATGGAAACCAAGAATATACATAACTATGTGCAATGTCTCCATGATTGAGTAAAATTGTATTGAAAGCGGCCATAAATACCAGCAAGTCAGTCAGGAGTCAGCTTGTCAGTCAGTCAGCAAGTCAGTAAGTCAGCCAATTAGCTAGCCAGTCAGTCACCTTGTCAGTCAATGAGTCAGCCAGTCAGTCAGTTAGTCAGTCAGTCCAGTTAGTCAGTCAGTCAAGTTAGTTAGTCAGTCAGTCCAGTTAGTCAGTCCAGTCAGTCAGTCAGTCCAGTTAGTCAGTCAGTCGGTCCAGTTAGTCAATCAGACAGTCTGTCAGTCAGTCCAGTCAGTCAGTCAGTCCAGTCAGTTAAGCAGTCCAGTCAGTCAGTCAGTCCAGTTAGTCAGTCAGTCCAGTTAATCAGTCCAGTCAGTCAGTCCAGTTAGTCAGTCAGTCAGTCTGTCAATTAGTCAGTCCAGTTAGTCAGTCAGTCCAGTCAGTAAGTCCAGTTAGTCAGTCAGTCCAATCAGTCAGTCCAGTTAGTCAGTCCAGTCAGTCAGTTAGTTAGTCAGTCAGTAAGTCAGCCAGCTAGCTAGCTAGCCAGTCAGTCACCTAGTCAGTCAACGAGTCAGCCAGCCAGTCAGTCAGTCAGTCCAGTTAGTCAGTCCAGTCAGTCAGTCAGCCAATTATCTCTTGATCGACCAACTTGAACTCGCCCTCCGCAAAAAAAACCCCAAAACGTTATAGCTAAAGCAAATCTTGGAGCTAATAAACTAAAACTGTAGAACTGTCACAGTTCCCCCATCTCCTTTGGAAACATCGGTTGCAATTGTCTCTTGAATGGGTAAAAAAGTCAGTGGGCCTTTACTTCTGTAATTCTACTGTCTGTCTGTCTGTCACAGGACGGTCATGTGTTGACTTGTACACCTTTTGCGTCACTGGGATTGAATAAACAGGCAAACAGTTTTTTAAATTTGTAAAATCTTTATGCTCTCAGTGTTAAACTTTTTCATTTTTTGTGTACTATAAGCCTTTCCCAAACGACAAAATTTCAGGCTAGACCAAACTGAAAGCAGTTGCAGACGGCAAATTAAATTTATTACAAATGATTATTTTTTATCTTTGAAAGGCTATAGAAAACATTGTGGGAAAAGGAGAAAATGCTGCGTATTACCGTAGAAATACCAGCATTTTGACCTTTTCCAACAGTGTTTTCAAAAGCATTCTTTCCCAGCACCGTAAAAACCAGGGATTGTTTCGAAAATGGTTAAGTCTATTTTCGAACGTGTTCTGCTAGGCTCTACCTCCGTGAATAACATCCTTTTATCGCAAACAAAATGTTAGACTCGTCCAAAGTTAAAGCATTTGCACGTGACTCATCAAATATGGCTGAAATGGAGGGAGGTGTTTTGAAAAGGTTGAAAATATTTAGGGAAAATTGCTGTAAAACAGCTTTTTTCTTCATTTCTCACATTGTTTTCTACTACGAAATAAAACTAATTAACCCTTTACCAAATGACAAAGTTTTAGACTGGTCCAAATTGAAAGCATTTACAGACAACAACTTCAGTGTAGCTCAAATGGTGCAAATTTCCCTTGATATCGTAGAAAACATTGTTGGAAAAGGAGAAAATGCTGGTTACCAGCATTTTCTTCTTTTCCCACAATGTTTTCAAAAGGCCTCTTTTCCAGGGTCGTCAAAAGACGTCAGTGTGTGATAAAAGCTCAATTGCATGCGTTATCTTCACAAAAATCGTTCAGCCGTTTGATTCAACTTTGGTTAATTCTCGCTGATGAAATTGGCTATAACACGTAGACCCTCCAGAGTTTCCTCCCCTGTTGGAATGATTTGCTCGTTCGGAAGTAGAAAACCAAAAAATCCGGTATCGCGCAGTTCTATCGCGTAGGAATACTTGATCCCAGCCCTGCCATACGCCCAGTCGGTACTACAGCCACTTGATGGATCTATTGCGGTAAATTTGAGAAAGGAAAGGTCATCATATAAATGTGATACAATAGTAAACATTTCTGCATGGTCGGATCAGGTGGCGTGGAAAGAGGTGTAAACCATTCTTAACCCATTACCACACAATCCCTACTTTTAACGACCCTGAGAAAGAAGCCTATAGAAAGAATTGTGGGAAAAGGAGAAAATGCTGGTAACCAGCATTTTCTCCTTTTCCCACAATGTTTTCTACCCTTCACAAAACAAAATTCAAATTTTCAATCACATTTATTTTGTCATCTGCAAATGCTTTCGATTTGGACAAACCTACAATTTTGTCTTTTGGTAATGAGTTAAGAACATGCTTAGTCATTACCAGAATTTTATAAGTTTGAAAATAACACAGCATTTGACTGGCTAAACCATTTGGACATATGCTGCGCTACTCTCAAATTAAGAAAATCTTGCTGAATAGAACGTTCTTTAATAATACGATTGGAAAATACGAAGCCTGATTCGACCACATATTGTAATATTCCTTTTTCAGCAGAACTTTTATAGACCTTTGCCTTATAACTGTAAGGAAACTGAAGCTCTCAAAATAAATTTCATAACAGAAAAAATCAGAGAGCATAATTTTTATAGGATTTGGCAGAAAGATTAGAATGTTAATACAAACAATCAGTCCATGAACACGATGATGTTCAACAGTGAGTAGCCTTCATAAATTAATTATATGCATGACACAGAATATCATACAGAGAATGCATGCACGATACTAAAATCGTATTCTTGGTCTATATTCACCAACCATTCTTAAGAACATTCATAGGCTTATTCTCCACATTCTTTTTTTTTTTTAACTTTTAAAGTCACACAACTTCTGATTGGCTAAACCGAATAGTTTAGCCAATCATAAGTTGTGTTACTTTCAAGTTTTAGATGGGGTTCTTATTTTGTTCGTATCATCTATAGTTATCTAACGGGTATAAATGTATGGACTGTTTCCTGAATTACTGTTGACATTGATATAAACGTTTTTTAGTCCCTAAATATCTATCGTATGGTTTTTCTGTGGATCTAGATAAATCTGGTATTATCAATTGAAAGAATATTGAATCTTTGACTTACTCAATGAAAAATAAAAAAAAAACGAAAAAAGAAAGAAAATAATAATAGAAGCTTACAAATAGTTGTTGCGACGGGTCCGTACTCGTACCTAGTGCCGTAAACGTTTTCTATAGCCTTGACTGCCAGTCTGGAACCTTTGTTCTGATGAAATATGTAAAGGTATTAGATCCACGTCATGTTAAAAAAATATTTCGGTCATATCTTCTTGCCATTTGAAATTCCCAAACTGAATACTTTAGAGTTTGTATTTTAGATCCCTTACACGAGTCTGGGTAGATAAATCGATTCATTCTCATTTATTCAGATGACCAGATATTACTTTTTTTTTTCACTAGTGACCATATCATTTTTAATGCCTAAAATAAGTATTTGTATTTATCCTAATAAAAATACATGATTACTTCAATAACTTTAAGCATTATCCTAAAAAAACTGAATTTATCCTAGGAGTCATGTGCTTTATCCTAACTATCGTACGATTTATCGAAATTATCTTCTTTCTATCGTGGTTTATCGTTCAATAAACCACGTTTTGAGATATGAGACGCAATGAATAAACCAATTTGGGCTATGGATTATTTATTGCGCCTCATAACTCACAACTGTGATTTATTGAACGATATACCACGATAGAAAGAAGATTATTTGTTATGAGGCCCAATAAATAACCCACGAGGGCAATAGCCCGAGTGGTTTATTCATTGCGCCCATAACTCACAACTTGGTTTATTGAACGATAAACCACGATAGAAAGATGATTTCGATTCTAACATGGAAAATTAAATTCTTAATGAAAGGGAAACAAGTTCAAACTTAGAGTAAAAACGCGGATGAAAATTATGTTCCATTGAATAACTCACTCATTGAATGACGTCACTTTACATGTATTGTCGCAGATTTTACCACGCTTTCCTTGCACTGTGTTTATAGAGCCGAATTCGCGTGTCATGTTAGAATCGTAATTTTATACTGATCGATGTTCTACGGATATAGTCACTTTGATTCAGGGTGTAGTAAGTTAACCGAACACCAATGTAGTTAACGAACCTGTAGCTTGAAGTCCTCTGGAAATTCTCCCGTATAACCCCATGGAGACATCCAAAGCTGGGAAAAGCTGTGAATGTCGAAAAAACCTCTGACGTTTTCGATTTTTCTTAAAATATAGTTCGACACACCTTTTGTTTCAGGCTCGGAAAACGGCGACTCGCCACAATAATCCTCGGACCAAGCAAAAGGACTTGCACCAATTTCTGTAAACATTCGAGTAAAATATTAGTATGTCTTCTCCAAGAAAAAAAAATCACTTCAATATATAGTTTGCAATGGTTTTGTTGTATTTAGTTGTATTACCACATTGACAAATTGTGTGAATCTATGCGGTTATTGTGATCCCTAAATAGATGTCAATTCAAAGATTTGATATAAACAGACATGACCTTTACACATAATATGGAATGCCACACGCGAAAAGGTGCATTCGGACATTTGCGTAAAGTGTCGTCTCGGATTAGCCTGCGCAGTCCGCGCAGGCTAATCCGAGACGGCACTTTACGACTATATCAGATTTTGTGCTACAGTAGACTTGCGCAAAACAGAAAATCACATAAAATCAGAAATTGTGGTCTCGGATTAGTCTGTGCAGACTGCACACGCTGATCCGAGACGACACTACGCAAATGCCCGAATGTCCCTTTTCGCGTGTTGCAGGCCAAATATAAAGTTGTTTATGCGGCACTGGCGTGATGTAAAGCGACAACCCTTTTCGAAAAGTTACCAAATACATGTAATGTGTTTCATGTGGTACTCTAAGCTTCTATTTATTGTAGCCAGACTGGCATGGAAATGGCCTGGGTCCGAATTCACCAACCATTCTTAAGAATGCTCTTAGTCTTATTCTCAAGAATTTTCGAAATTTGAAAGTAATACAACTTCTGATTGGCTAAACCATTTGCTTTAGCCAATCAGAAGTTGAGTTACTTTTCAATATAGAAAAATCTGGATAATAACTTAATAAGACAAAGACTGTTCTCACGGTAAGACATGTGCAATGGAAAAAAGCTATTACCACTAAAATATCATCCTGCAAAATTAGCTATAATTAAAAATGAGTATTATTGAATTACTTTCACCGATTCATTTTTTTCCATTTTTTCCTTCTTTAAATTATCATTTATAAAACAAAAAAACACTATATTCTCAATTCAAAAAGAGATAATAATTACCTCCCTTTTCACAAAACTAACAAAAGTATCAAAAATAATTTCAAGATAGACATGAACAGAATTTCAGATCCGTTAGAAATGTGCAAAAATATTGTTGCGCGCTAGCAACTATGCAGGAAGCCGATGAAGTCAATATTTAAAACTAAAACTAGATCTAACAAAAAAAAAAAGAACTAAAGCTGGTCTCCGGAGAGCAAAATGATGGAATGGATAACAGAAGATGGCTCTTCAGTTTCTTTACTTTATTTACTTTAGGGTGAAAAAATCGGTTTTAAAGTAAAAAGCAATCAATGAAATAGTTATCCTGAAGTCTCGATAAATTCATTGACAATGCCAATCAGCTTTTAGAATGCGAATCTGTCAGCTTTGTGGAATAATAAACTTAATTATTTAAAAATGTGAAGTAGATGTAGAAAATGCTTTTAAAACGCCATGACGAATGCTGGTAATTTAAATTTTTGTTGAAGTCTGACCTTTCGAAATTATCTAGATGAGAAAGATTTGATTGCTCTCGAAGGATGGTACTGGCCGAAGACCCAGACTGACTAAATGCATGGGTATTTATACTATTTGCATGCACACAACAAATATTTGTGTGCACACAGAAAACTTTTGTGGGATAAAACAGCACGCAAAAATAATTTGCGTACAAGATGATTTCAAGACGATTGGCCAAAGGATGTACACACTCAAAGATTGTGTACTGGCACCCAAGGTCTCAAGGTCAGAATCTATAACAATTGACCATAACCTCTGACAAAAGTGAAAAATAAGTGTTAACCAGCAATTTTCCTACCGAGTGTGACCTTTTCCTTGTAGAAGTTTGATAACTTTAGCAGCAAGGCACTAAAACTTGTAATTCTTTACGTTGCTAGGGTAAAATTAACCCCTACACCGGTAAACCAAAATGGCCGACAAAGTTACAGAAGCGCATGGCTTCAAGTTAATTAATATGAAATTAACAAGATAAATAGACATAACTGCATGCTGTTACGCACGAGTTAACCTCAAGTAAGTGGGATATAATCTAGTTTGCTAATTTAAAGCTAACAGACGTAGCTAAACGCTATCAATCGCAAAAGAATATGTAAAGGATCAAATGTGAATTCAGAAATCATTCGACCGGTGAATTCACACATTCGCTCGTGGGTTACATTCCAACACAATAGAAAACTAAGAGTAAGCTCTAATCAACAAAAGCATAGGAAAACCAAGGCATAGTAAATGTTGGGCGCTACAATATTATTTCTGCATAAATCCTTATTTATCCTTACTTATCAACCAATTAGAATTTTTGCCCCATGTTCACCGGAAGTGCATTACACATTAAGAATGGTTAGTGAATATGGACCCTGGACTAGAACACTCTTTTTTCCTTAAAATTAGCACTTGAAGTGCAGGTTGTGGCTTACAGGCGAATTTTATTTATTGTGGCATATCTCTACATAAGTTATTTGTAACTGAAATTCACGAAATCAATCAGAAGAGAGCCAGCAAAAATTCCGGGCTGCAATTTTTATGATATTTTAAAGAAACCTGGCAGCTCTTTCTAATCAGTTATACTATAGGTAGATTTTGGTTCTACATTCCACGTCCGTTTCCATCATAGATCCATAAAAATAGTATAGAACAGCAAACAGCAATTCTGATTACTGACTGGAACACCTGGAACTAATACTGCTCTTTTTGGCCGGTGTAATACAGAGAAATGACCCTCTCCTACAAAATGACCCGGGTCACTATTCTACGTAGAGAAATTATCCCAGAAGTAATTTCAGTACGTTGAGAAATGATCCGAGTCACTTTTCTACGTAGAGAAATTATCCCCCGGGGTCATGTCTCTACGTAGAACAATGACTCCGGTCATTCCTCTACGTAGAGAAATGACGCATAGGTCATTTTTGGGGAGGGTCATTTCTCTGCATTACACCGGAACAAATCATAATCATGTATGTGTGAAATATCTACTTCATCTCTCCGTTTAATGATCCTTTTTACCAACAATATTGTGTTGTAACGACCTCAATGTGGTAAGAAGAAATGTAAGAAAAAGAAGAAAACGCTGAACACCAGAAATTTCTTCTTTTGCTACAGTAATTTTTTACCTCTTCAGAGGTAAATCCCATTATCTGGGCCATATCTAAGACTGTTCTTTGCTGAACAGTCCTTATCGTCAGTTTACTTCCAAAACCTCGTAACTACAGCTTGTTACAAGCTGTAGTTACGAGGTTTTGGAAGTAAACCGACACTATATTCCTGGAAGGATCGTCTTGTAAAGAGTTAAACTTGTCAGAGATCAAATTTACGAAAACATAATTTTAAAAGATAACTCTTACCGCACCATTTGAAATCCCAGTTTCTGTTTGCGTCCACACCGATATAACCGAAATATTGGGGCGACCTAGTTTTCCTCCACAGCCGTTCCTTACAAAACAACGAACAACTTTTGAAGCTGCCATTTATTGCATAATTTAAAAGTTCAGCGCGGAATTACTTCTAGCATATTTACTTCATTGTTCTTGCGCTACACTTTTTACAATTTATTGGCAGAAAATATCGTCGATAGAATGTGAAGTAAGTGTGAGAGAGGAATGAATAATGCAGCAGTGCTACCGTCAAATTTCGGAAACAGTTTTGCTGTGATTGGAATCGAATTGGTGACAAACTAGAACAAAAGTTATGTGCTTTAACTCATTACCAAACGACAATGTTTTAGGCTTGTCCAAATCTAAAGCATTTGCAGACGAAAAAATAAAAGTGACTGAAAAGTTGAAATTTGTTTTCTGAAGAGTAGAAAACATTGTGGGAAAAGGAGAAAATGCTGGTTACCAGCATTTTCTCCTTTTCTCACAGTGTTTTCTAAAGACTTCTTTCTCAGGGCCGTCAAAAGTAGGGATTGTGTGGTAATGGGTTAATGACTGAACTTCTACGTTTCAACAGACTAGAACAAATCTTTGTGAGAGATGTTTTGATTTTGAGATTAAAATGACAACATTTATCCCGTTGCTTTCTTCCCATTCTCGGTTTACGTGTAGCTATACCGGGATGTACGGACCAAAACAAGAGTAAGATCTAAGCCAGTGCCATAATATACATATCATCACCGATCTCTGCACACTTTTACCTGGGCCTGTATTCACCAAACACTCTTGTGAATATTCCTAGTCCTACTCTCCAAGGTTTTCTAAATTTGTAAGTAACATAACTTCTGATTGGCTAAACCGAATGGTTTAGCCAATCAGAAGTTGTGTTACTTTCAAATATAGAAAACTCTAGAGAATAAGACAAACAAACTTTTATTAAAGAATAGTTGGTGAAAACGGGCCTTGGTAAGTGAAATTAAACCAGTGTTTCGGTAATTATCATTGCCAATCCATGTGTAAGGGTTGCCAACAGTCTCAACAGACCAGACCGCTGGTGAGTGAGAGATAACAGAGTAGTTGTTTTGAAAAACCTCATCAACATTTCAAGTATAGCCAACAAGCTCAACAGACCAGACCACTAGTGAGTGAAAGATATTGGCGATGTTGTTTTGACATACCTCATCACCAATCCAAGAATACGTGTAGCCGTCAGGATTTGTAACCGGAAGGAAGTACCACACGAACTTATCTACAGTCTTTGTAAGCTCCAAATCGAGATTGTAGTAGTCCAACATCTAATGAGCATACAATACAGTTTTAGGTCAGCAAAACTATTATCAGTGGATAGACTACTAGATCTAGTATATGATAAAGTTAATGTTTATGGTCCATCATCTAGAAAAATTAAAACCGAATGATCTTCAGATGTAGAAGGTATTAAGATTCTAAATTATTCTGACTAAGTCTAAGAAAAGATGTATTTTCATGATACAAATAGATCTATTTCGAATTCTATAAAGCAAAAATCCGTAGCCGTTTGCTGAACTTTTGTTTTTCATGTAGACCTGTGACACAATATCGCCGTTAGGTATACGTGTATCCCACATTACATAATTAGTCGTATAGTCAGGTGGCAGGGGGCTTGGAAACTTGCTCATGGCTGTTGTTAATCATGTCGTCCCGAGCCGAAGGCGAGGTGGCGACATGATTTACCACAGCCGTGAACAAGTTTCCAAGTCCTCTGCCACTTGACCCTACAACGAATTTATTATAATGCAAAGTTTTGCCATTCCAACGTTTGTTAAGCGAATTTTACCTGTTTTTTTGGTTTAAAAAAAAAGTACGCTTCGGTAGTATAATTTCCCTTTTGAGTGCCCCGATTCAGTGAAAACTGACGTCACTGGGAACGTCACTGAAACATTGGTTATACTTGCTAAAACGTGCAGCGTAGCACATAAACTTGATTTTCCAATTTCCGAACAGAGTTGCCGTTCGTTACTCTCACCATACATCTCTGCAATGGCTAAATGACAAGAATCTTGTCAAACCGAGGAAAACTTGTTTTGTTGTTGTTTAACTGTTTCATGTGTAACATTATAAAGAAGACAAAGGAAATATGATTCTGGAAAAATTATAGGTGAATACAAACTGATGAATTTTCCTGTATACAATGTAACCTTTTTTTTTGGAGCTTCTGTACTCATCAGAATCTTACGCAAATTTTAACAAAAATGTCTGCGCGCATGAATGATGACAACAGTTTTGACACACCGATGGATCTAAGTTTGTAAGATTAAAAAACAAGTTATCGTCCTTTAAAAGACGTTTAAGCTTGTCAAAAAAATCCCTCTTTTTCACATTCCTTTCCACTTAGCCTGATTGGCCTTATGCTGTTTGAACACGGAACAATCGATATTGGTCTTTCTTTCACCGGTGTTTGCGTCGCCATTTTGAATTATGGTCATGTGACGAAAATATCACTTGTAGACAGACTATTTTCTGAGCCAACTACAGAGGTGAATGTGAATGATCCAGAGTGCAAGAGATTGTTGATTTTCATCTTGAACGACGCATCCATTTTGGATATTGTGTTGACAGTGTAGTCATGTATACGGGGCTCCCTAAAGGGAAACTGCTTTTACGTTGGTTTTGCCAGTTTACATGATGTATATGTTCGCGGCATATTATCCATTTAGATCGTGAGAAATTTCTTTGCAGTATAATAAACCATTAACTCGTATTTGAAACAATGTCCATGTAAGACACAGTGGATAACCTGGAATATACATTTTACTACACCTTTCCCGCCATGTAGATCACAGTTGCAGGGGATATCCACTCACGTGCATGGATTCCACCCTGTATCCATAGCGCAGGTCTGTTAGATGCGGAGGATAGCGTACTAATCTGTAAAAGACATCAAAAGAACTTCGTATCAAACGATTAATATTGTCTACGCATGTATCATTCTTTGATAATTGACCTGTCTGCTATGACGTATCACTATTCTCTATACAGGATACATTTTAATACGCATAGCGTAAACTTATAAAAACTCGGCTGCTGAAAAAGTAGCATGCGGAAAATTAATGATAATTATGTCTGTGGAAAAATCAAGCCTTCTTTTCTTTCTTGAAATTTCAAACGGGGAAAAATAATTTCAGAAATAGATCTACCACTGTTTAATGCAAATCTTTCATACATTTTTTTTCAATTTAAACATGGGGAAAACCGGGATTTCTGCAACAGATTCGGACAACAAAAATAATGACTTCACCAATACCGGGCTTAAACCAGGGATATTTGTCAAGCTTATAGCGGCTTTGTTTATCAGTGCCTGATGCATGGGTTTTCTTTCAGCTAACCATTGCTAGACAACTCGTACCACAGGTGCCTGACATGTCTGGTATCATATAGCTGCTCCATATAGATATAATAACGACTATATTATATCTATATAGAGAGGTTGTATGATACCAGCCGTGTCAGGCACCTGTGACTTGTACTAACATGAGGGCCATGATGACCCTGGATTGCTCACCTGAGTCAATGGGCGAATTTCACTCCACGTGCATAATTGAATTTCTGACAAATTGTCAGGTCAATCGAGCTTAAAATGTAGCCTCAAGAGGGTCAACATAGAGTTTCCGTAAGTTGGCATAGGGACCTACTTTATCACCACGAGTGAATCAAGTTAGAACTCATCACAAATTGATCAAGACAAACATTCAAGTTAATTGAGCAATAAATGTGGTCTCTAGAATGCCCACAAGGTATTTCTTTAATTTGACCCAGTGACCTTAATTGATTATGACCGCCAGGTGACCAATTTCATCGCCATCTGCTATTTCATCAAGATAAACATTATGACCAATTTTCAAGTCATTTGAGCTAAAAATGTGGCCTGTGTAGTGCCCTTAAGGTATTTCTGTAATTTGACCAAGTGACCTAATTATGACCACAGGTAACCCAATGATGAACTAGCCTTAGATTTTATCAAGAGAAACATTTAAGCAATTCTCAAATCAATTCAACAATAAATATGGACTCTAGAAAGCCTTAGAGTTGTATTTCTTTAATTTGACCTGATCACCTACTTTACAGTCCCAGTCGACCCAAATTTATATTCCGATTATTTTATCAAGACAAACATTCTGACCAATTTTCAAGCCAGTTAACTAGAAATGTAGCCTCTAGAATGCCCTAAAGGTATTTCTTTAATTTGACTTAGTGACCAATCTTATGACTCCAGGTGATCCCATTTTAAATCAATCCAAGATTTCATCAAGAAAAACATCTTACCTTATTCTCAAATCAATTGAACTATATAGGTGGCCTCTAGAAAGCCATAGAGTTATATTTCTTTAATGTGACCTAGTGACCTAGTTTATAAACCCAGTTGACCCAAATTCACACTCATGTGAGATTTTATTAAGACAAAGAGTTTTACTGATTTTCAACTTAGTTGAGCAAGAAATGTGGCCTCTAGGGTATCCACAAGGTATTTCTTTAATTTAACAAAGTGGCCTAGTTTATGACCCCAGCTGTCTTATTTTTGAACTCACTGAACATGTTGTGCTCAGATGGGCTCACAAACTTAGAACAGATTCACCACAAACCAAATATCAAGGCTCTCCGCCTTCAAGTTTCAGAGAAAAAGAATTTTTAAGGTTTTTTTTTTCCCCAATGTTTAAACTTGTGACGCCCTGGTTGGGCACAGTTTGAACTCCAGGAGTATCATATGAACAAATTTGGTCGAGGTCCACTAGGAGATGCTACATACCAAATATAAAAGCTCTGCACCTTCCAGTTTCAAAGAAGATGAATTTTAAAGTTTTTCTTCTTTGATCTTATGTTTCGAACTTTTGGCCCCCAGGACGGGGCCAGTTTTGATCAAAGGGGCATTATATAAAGAAACTTGGTAGAAGTCCACTAGAAAATACTATATACAAAATATAAAACCTCTTCACCTTCCAGCTTCAGAGAAGAAGAATTTTAAAGCTTGCCTTTTTTGTTTCGAACTTCCGTAATAGCTAAAAATCTCTGTAGGTATTATAAGGTTGTTTGGTGTCCGTTAAATGTGATAAAAAAAAAATAAACAGTCTTGTCTATGCATTATTTTTGTGTGTATATGTTTGAAACTTTTGAAGATTCTTTGTAAAATTGCATGGACAAAACGAATATTAAAATGATGATATGATACATATATTTCAGTTACATAAGCGCCAGCCAGTGCACCTATCCATACTTTCCTGGAATTTCTACCGGTACCTCGCACAATACTAGTTTTATTCCTAAACCACTGGCGGCTGCATAACCATCATTGAAACAACTTTAAGCGATAAGGGAGGAATGAATCCTGACGCAGTGACTACCGTATTATTCCTTGGAAAGAAACTCACCGCAGCTTTTCTATAGTCCTTTGTGCTACTGAATATGCCAGCGAGGCTCTCAACTTAATAATGAAACTGTCGATTGAATACATGGATTGGTTTAACCCTTTACCACACAATGACGAGTTTTGACCACCTTTGGAAAGAAGCCTTCTGAAAACATTGTGGGAAAAAAAGAAAATGCTGGTAACCAGCATTTTCTCCTTTTCCCACAATGTTTTCTATGCTACCAATTAAACAAAAAATTGCACCATTTGATCCACATTGAAATCGTCTGCAAATGCTTTTATTTTGGACAAGGCTAATATGTGTCGTGTGGTAAAGGGTTAAAATTACATTTAAGAATGAAAGTATAGTCAGACAAATACCTTCAGAGCTTTCAATGGTCTGTTTTCGTACGAAGTTGCAACTTTAACAGTGCTGCATCTGTCTGGATAGAACTTTGTCTTGTTTTCCAGCCAGTCATAAATCTGACGAACAAAAATGATAGGACAAAAATGAAATATTTGACGATTTCCGCACTTCTTCTTCTTCTTCTTCTTCTTCTCCTCCTCCTTCACATCCTTCTCCTCCTATTCCTCCTTCTTATCATGTACATGTATATATTTTAGGACGTTGAAGATAAAGGTCAGGCAGCGTTGAACGAGTAAACTGATTTGGGGGGGTCACACGGTCGTAAGTTTCAATAGATTTGAACCATGCTCTCGAAAAGGGGGGCTTAATGCAACTCCGTCGTGCGGGATTTTAGCCCAAGTCATCACTGAGTTCTTGATTCATAAGAGCCACTTTTTCAGATCACCGACTTAATTATTAGGTAGGTTGGTCCTTTGATAAACAGAAAATTTGTCAATAACGAAAAGTTTCGGCGAAGGTCAGCCTGCGCAGATTGCGCAGGCTGACCTGGGCCGAAACTTTTCCGCAGATGCATTAAGCCCCCTTTCCATAGAGCACGGCTTATATTTTCTTTACAAAACCTGATAAACCGCCACCACACTGGTGTGGAAGATGCGGGTTTTCGCCCCATGTTGGTATTACAACAATTCGTGTACATACTTGATAAATTGTGTAAATTGTTAATCCCTAGGTTACCAGACTTGACTCAAAGTCCTTTAGCGGATGCTGTAGTTTAAGATCAGACTGCACAGAACAAGCAGCATGATCTTACATTCCCATGGTCCGATAAGGAGTCATTTTCCCCTAGAAATACACTGGAAATAGCAAGGTTTTATTTTTTTACCGTTGACTTGAAATTTTCTTCTTACTTCATTAGTAGGATAGGGCTTTATAAAAAGATAAACCTATCTCTTTAGAAATGTTTACTTTGATGGTATTATCAAAAATGTTTTTGTACTGGGGCGGCGCTTTGCTAGTATAATTATGATAAAAATACAAATTTTGCTAAGTGCATTTGAAAGTTGCAATATGTTGTTGGGGCCTTGGGTAGAAGCTCCTAATCAAATAAATCCCCAATAAAGTCCAAAACGTTGTGGGTAAAAAGGAGATTTCTTGGTTAGGATGGTCCTCGATGGTACCGCGGTACTTAATTTTGCCGAAAATTACTACAAGATAGGAAACTCACATGTATTATTTTCTAATATTGTAATAAACAATTGCATGTAAAGTTACAATAACTGAACTATCAAAGCTTCAGTCGTGTTTTTCAGACAAAAATATCTAGGTCAAGCAAACATGTTGACTACAAGTGCTCCGAAAGGAGTCCACTATGGTACCGCGTTATCACCTGAAATTTGAAAAAACGTGAAAAATATGAGATTTATATACAAAATATGACTTGAGTACCTTTTTTTTTTTGTTTCCGAAAAGGACTATGACGCCAAAGAAAATGACCTTTACTCGTCAAAAATAAATTGTCGGTTTTTTGAAGAGTTGTGGGTAATCTAATTTCAAAACATGGAGGAAAATTATGCTTTAATATTGCAATTTGTGAATATTGAAAGTAACTTATTATTAATGAAGAAATATCTATTATTTTTGACCGATGCGATACAAAGAAAACTTCTGCTCTCGATTTGAAAGAGAAAACAGTGGTTAGGTGGCGCTACATATGCAAATTAGGTATTTTCCGGATTACCGCGGTATCATAGATGACGCGGTACCAGCGAGGACGACTATACCTACATTTTCCTCCTGAACCAAATTGTTTTTGCACCTTTCATTGACAAATACCATCGCCGCAGCGACAGTTACAGTTTCTATTATGTTTTCTCTCCATTCAAACGAGCAAGTCATGGACAAATCTAAAAATGTGGCGCCTGATGGACTCAGGCGTAAATTGTAACAAAAAAGTAACCTCTTCCAGATTATGATATTCGGAATACTCAAAATCGGCTGCATTTGATTGTTGACTCTTCCGCATATTTTTCTGTGAAGTCACAAGGTGTTGAATGTCTTCTATTAGAATGGTGACGTCATATCCGGCTTCCCTAAGCGAAGTAACTGTCATGTCGAATTCATTTGGATGAAGTCGAATATCAGCTGATTTATCAAAGTTACTTGGATAACGCCAGACGTCAATGGCCTGAAGAAAACATACAGAAAATGAGTTTGTCGATAATTGATAGGCTACTAAGCTCAATATTAACACAACCATGAATAGTCTTAGTTCTTTGGGCCAGTACTCCAAACAATATTCTTCCAAAGTCACTGCATGAATGCTTTCCGACATAACCGTCGTCCTGATCGATGTTTAATTTGAAACCAAGTCATGATTTATAAGCAAAACTTGTATTAAAATGAATTAAGTGAATAGGCTTGAGAAACTTGACAGGCAGCGCAAAGTTCGTATCATATCAACCGTGTCATAGACTCAAATTCTGTTGGTCTAAACGATACGTTAACTGACCTAAGGTCGTTGTCTGCGTATGTCATATTCTTCAAGATTCGATCTATCTTTTTGACGCATCACTCCCCCGAGTATTGGGGGGGGGGGGGTATTATAGTGATACGCGCTATAAAGTAGCAATGGAGAAAATGCCGGTGTAATGCAGAGAAATGACCTCCATTACAAAATGACCCCCGGGTCATTTCTCGACGTAGAATAATGACCCGGGTCATTTTTCTACGTCGAAAAATGACCCATGGGTCATTCCTCTACGTCGAGAAATGACCCGGGGGTCATTTTGTAATGGGGGTCATTTTTCTGCATTACACCGGCTTTTATCAATCCGTTTAACGAGAAATCAGGTCAATTTTAACTCCAGATTTATCTAAACTGCTGATCAAAGCTGAATGAATCGCACCAGGTAGCGTTTTATTGAGTAAATGTTTATTTTAGTTTGAAATTCAAAGTAACGGCTGTCGGCTTGCGTAGAAAAGTAGTCCGGTTCTTTACCCAGGATGCCCAAATTAGATAGATGAGTATTTATAGAATGCCATCTAGCAGAAGATAATGGACCTAAGGTCCAAATGAAATTGTTTTTTTTTTTCGCCCAAGTATGTGAGAACCTGATAGTTACCGTAGAGTTGTAGAGATATTCAATCAGCTGATTCATAGCCTCTGTGGAGCCTGAGAACACCCTCACGACCCGGTGTCTAAAATCAACAAAAAATTTAGAAAATCATAAATGATACATTCACTAGAAAGTACGACATTTTCTTCTTTTAGATGACCAATTTTGAAAAAAAAAAGAAAGTCGGGTAAAGAGGATATAAACTTGTTCACAGTAATGAAGATCTGGGTCTATATTCACCAACTATTAGTAAGAATTTTTTTATTGTTTTTTTTTTTCTCCGGATTTCTCCCAAATTTGATAGTAACACGCCTTTTCATTGGCTACACCGAAATGGAAAATCTGGAAGAAAAAGACAAAAAACTGGTCTTAAGAATGGTTGGTCAATGCAGACCCTGTTCTATGTTTTGTTGTCTTCTGTGCAAAATGGAAGTGTTTGATGTCGTCTGCAATATAAGTAGTAGTAGTAGTAGCTAGTAGTAGCAGTAGTAATTTAGAAATATCTAAACTACAAAAGAGATGAAGTGGACTTCATTGTGATAATGAAAATAAACCATTTTCTCCTTTTTCCCACAATGTTTTCTACTCTTCTACAGAGTCAAGTTTCAATTTTTGAGTTACGTTTATTTTGTCTTCTGCGAATGCTTTCAATTTGGACTAGTCCAAAAGTTTATCCTTTAGTAAAGAGTTAAAGATTTTCCTGCAAGTACATGTAATTAATTCCAAAAACTTTACCCTGACAACGGTCCTGCTGCCACACTGTTCCAACAACCAACTCCTAAGAGTAAGACAAAACAAATCCCAGTGTGTACGTCCATACCAGTATAAGAAATGAAGCAAATTTACGTGAGGACACCTTTATTTTAATCCTTTACCACACTATCCCTACATTTAACAACCCTTAAAAAAACTTTAAAACATTGTGGTAAAAGGAGAAAATGCTGGTATCCAGTATTTTCCCCATTTTTTTCGCATCCTATTCTACCCTATCGAAATCAGAAATTGCCATCTGAGCTGAACCTAGTTTGTCGTCTGCACATGCTTTCAGTTAGACAGAGTGCAACATTTTGTCTTTTGGTGAAGAGTTAAACGCGTTTAATATCGTAACGAGACCTCATATGGCGGGTTATCTTGCGTAGGATATGATAAGCCTTGTATGACTTTTGTATCAATCTGTCATAATTGTTTTAAGATCTTATTCTCCATGAACGAAAAAAGAGATTCAAGGGCCAGCATTCACCAACGATTCTTAAGAACGTTCTTTGTCTTATTCTCCAGAATATTCTACATTTGTAAGTTACAAAACGTCTGATTGGCTAAACCATTCGGTTTAGCCAATCAGACGTTGTGTTACTTACAAATTTAGAAAACCTTGGAGGATAAAACTAAGCCTATTCTCAAGAATGGTTGGTGAATACGCGCCTAGGCTGACGGTCTAGATTAAAATCAGAATACATAGAACATGTAGTCTGCACACGAAGTCTGCACTTACCGTCTCCTTGTACAGTTTAATGATCTTATGCTCCACCCAATCTCATGCTGTTAGCGCCATGAACGAAAACGACGACTGAGACTGTAGATGGCATAGATCAAACTAGACTGCACAGAACTTGCAGTCTGATCTTGGATCCACCCTCTGTAGCTTTTAAGTATGTCTGAGTATTAACGACCTCGAGGAAAATATCTATTTAAAACACTGTGAGAAAGGAGAAAAAGTTGATAACTTCCATATTCTCCTTTTATCAAAGTCTTTTCTGTCCCTTTACAGGCAAATCCAACAATGTCATTCCTATTTCAATGTGTCGTCTGCAAATACTTTCAATTTGAACCAGTCTAGGAATTTTTCGTCTCGCAAAGGACATAAAATCCTCGTTTTCTATATGAACCATGCCCTGTAAAAAAGGAGCTTATAACATCTGCGAAAGGTATCGACCCAGGTCAGCCTGCGCGGATTGCGCAGGCTGACCTGGGTCGATACTTTTCGCTACGATTCAATATTCTGCATGTCCAAGGACCAGTCTACCTCGTGATTAAGTTTTTACTAAACAATCCCAGGTTTTTTACGGGGGTCAGGAATAGAAGCCTTTTGAAAACATTGTGGGAAAAGGAGAAAATGCTGGTGACCAGCATTTTCTCCTTTTCCCGCAATGTTTTCTACCCTATCATATAGAAAAATCATATTTTTAGCAATTGTTAATTTGTCATCTGCAAAATGCATTCCGTTTGGTCTGGTCCAAAATTTGCCGTTTGGGAAAGGGTTAAATCACCTGTTAAAGACTGGCTATTATGAATTCCATTGTTTGTGATCACTTGGTTGGTATCATGCATCGACGGAGCTACATGAACCCCCTTTTGCCAGAGCACAACTCACATAACTTTTGACACAGTCATATCAAAAGGAAATAATGTGAACAACAATTTCCTAACAACCCGGTTACACAGAGCTATCGCTGATAAATCGGTGGTCTTTTTAACCGAAGTAGGGTGGGAACCGACGAAAACCTACTTACCTCCGATGTCACATATTGGTCACCTATTCCCAACCTATCAAAAGCTACCGGGAAAAGATGAATTTCGTCGGTGAAAAGTTACCGATTTAGATTTTCAAACATGCTTAAAATTCTCGATCGGTGAAAATATTACAAAACAACCGATTGACAACTTATCTACCACCGATATCACCTATAGGCCATCGACAAGCCACCGAAGAGCCACCGAAGAGCCACCGATGAACTGATACTAATCACCGGTGAAAAAAGCTAAGAATCAAAATATGGAATCCATGAGACACATTGTTTACATGCGCGACAGGCATTTTAATTCAGTTTCCACAAAAATTCACCAGCGCCATATCTGATTGATTCTGTAACAATTCTGTGACAAGTTCCGATTTGTCTTAGTATGTCGGTCAAAGGGAACTCCCAGAAATCCGCCGACCAAGGTAAAACTGTTATGTTTGTCTCTAACGAAGTCTTGAAAGTCCAAGAAGACTCCATTGTGAAGAAAAGATATTGTGGCCGTATATATCTTTAATCACCGGTCAGATCCCGATTGGGCCTCTACCAGCGCAAGACGGAATATTTTTAAGACCGATTGAACCCCTGTTTATCGCCGTTTACACAAACAGCTTGAAATAAGGTCACCTATGACAACCGATAAAAAAGCGAAAAAATTTGAAATAATGACACCGATTTGAAATGGATGCCAAGCCCGACAGTCTGTGTAACCGGGGTGTTAATGCCATGAACATTAATTCTCAGCCAGGGAAACCTGTGGGAAAATCAGTGATTCCTTGCATTGAGCTTTCTCTTACTCTTTGCTCATTTCCGGCGGCCTGCATGTCCTTTAGAAGTTCAGAGCGTCATTATGCCAAATTTAGACTATTCAAAAACTGAAATATTGAGAAATATTGTGGAACAAGGATCAATTTCTTTCAAACGCAAGAAAGTCCTTATTTTCCCCCATGGCTTCCCCCAAAAGGTTCACAAAAGCAAGTAATTAATGTCTTACTGACGATGAGTTAACCATGATATTTTTGTCTTAAATCTTCATTTGATCTTATAGAGCATGCAATAGACCCCAGATCACACTGCAGATTCTGCGCAGATCGATCTTAATCTTTGTCGTCAACAAAAGTTTTTATTTTCGTTAATTTAGCAAAGACGGTTAAAGTGGAGCTTAAGATTACCAGGCACACGTGTACACAGAAAGTAGTACAGATAACTGTCCCCAAAGGCGGTGTTACTTTTTGACTGGTCGCCTGACTCGCCTCTGGTAGGGTGTACAGTAAATGTCCAAGTATGAAAAAGATCACCGGAGCGTCTTGTTATTGAGACTAACAGAGAAAGGAAACATGCAGTTTTCGTGATAAAAGATATATCTAGTAAAGAAATGTAGATAAAGGAAAGTAGGTAAGCATTTTCCTTGCCTCAAAACAGACCAGTCCTCTGCACTCGTGGCCCAAGCTACCGGCCAAGGCTTAACCCTTTATTACGGATTTTTAGAACAAGTGTAAGATCATGATGACTTTCGAAAAAGAAGTGCGGGAAAGGGAGAAAAATTATTTTAACCAGCGTTTTCTTCCTTTTCCACAACGTTATATCGTCGGTTTACTTAAAAAACCTCGTAACTACAGCCTGTAACAAGCTGTAGTTAGGAGGTTTCTGAAGTAAACCGACGAAATGTTTTTATGGACAATTAATTCCATCTTAGAATTTAATTCGGTAATCAATTTTCAAGAACGTTTTTCAATCGGAACATGCAATATGTTTCATCCCACCAGAATACGTAAGCAGGTGGATGATGGTGTAGATATGCACGCTCAGTGCAGTCTGATCTTGATCTACACAGTCTACAAAAGTAAAGTTCTAAGCTGGTGATAAGAGCTTTGAAGAAAACTTGCTGTTCTTTTACAAGGGAGGTAATCAACAAAAGTTTTAAGTACTACTTTTGTCTGATTGTTTCTCTTGTTCAGATTTTTTTCTGCTTGTTCATGGATGTTACTCGAATGGCGTGTTGTTAATCAAAGGAAATGACATAATTTCTGAGTTGAAGCTGACTTAACTTTAGATTTTTTAAACAGAAAACGTAAAAAAAACACTGAACCACGTGAA
The DNA here is from genome assembly GCA_943736015.1 of Tridacna crocea. Classification (NCBI taxonomy): domain Eukaryota; kingdom Metazoa; phylum Mollusca; class Bivalvia; order Cardiida; family Cardiidae; genus Tridacna; species Tridacna crocea. Next base: position 16,214,817 of record OX031065.1, read on the forward strand.
TATATGTCTCGTGTGTGTAAATCACGCCCAAAGGTACTTTCATTACCGTTCAATGTCAAGGTCAATATTACGAAATTTACGTCTCAGAGTTGGGAATTCGTCACTATAACGATATAATTCTTTTAAGGAAAAAACACTCATTCATATGTAGAATAGGATTAATTTCTATCTTCTTATTTATATAAAATACAATAATTTGATTCAGTTACAACCCGTATTTTCATTAAGTGCGGAACTGCTTCGTCTGACAATCAATCTGCAGTAAATAAATGTAGTTCATGAAGTAGAGTGATCGCAAAAAGAAAGATCATGGAAAAAGAATTCAGTGAGGATATATTAAAGAACTCCATGCCAGAAGGAGAGGAAAATTCAAATAATGAATACAGTCCGAAGGAGTTTAAGCCCCGTTGGGGTCCACAGCATGCTGGTGCAAAGGAATTGGCGAGTCAATACACAGCCGGTGAGTTTGGGTTTTTGTAGTTAAGGGCACTTGTCAACGGACTGGGTGCAGTCGACGGATTTATGCAATCACCCTTATGGGTCTCTATTCCGATTGCGACTCTTTCACCTTTTCTATGCATTGCAAAATTTATTTGAATCATTTAAGTTATGCATGAACAGCGGTTTCAACGAAACCATACCCTTTGCTGTTGACTTTGTCTAACTGCGAAGAAAAAATGCAGTTTCTTCATTGATTTTATTTAACTGCGATGTACATGCGAAGTAGGATGACTCACGTGGGAAAGTAGTAAAAAAAAATCAAACTCTTAGCTCCCTAACAGAGAAGACAAAATGTATGACTTGTTCATTCGAAAAGCATCTGGAGATGACAAATCTATTAATACATGGCTCAATATGATGATTGTGGGTTTTCACCATAATTGCTATAGTCATACAACGGTATAGCTAAACAGCGAAAGGAACTTCCTTTCGCTTCCTTTCGTGAAAGGAAGATTACGTCCACGAAAGGAAGATTCTTTACTATGAAAGAAGCGTTTTCCTCACGAAAGGAAACTGCCGTTGATTTATTGCTTATACATTCTAGGTATTTGTAAAAGTAAGATTATGAATTTAAGATTTTTACACTTGAAAAATCGTGTTTTACTATCGCGGTGAAAGTGTTACTATAAATAGCTGTTCTTGCGTGAAAGTATGTATGTACACGAAAGGAAGATTTTTTCCTCGAACGTAGTCTTTTTGCATGAAAGGATTTTTTCTGAATTTGAGAATATCTTTTCGACATGGATGAACTTGACTTGTCAAATTTATAAGTTTTATATAAAACTTTTGCTAGTAACGAGATTCTTTAGTGTAAGGAAATTCCTTTTGCGAAATACAAAGCCGTCTATAGAACCAAGATATAAAACTGTTCTTCTTGGAAGAGTGTAAGACTTTAAGTTTAAAATATGAGATTGAAATCACAAATGTAAAACACGCTGATCAGTGGTTGTTCAACTCGTATAATTGCCCTGTTCTTTCTTGTCCTTATCTGAAAAGCATATTTTGGAGTGAAATGTTGTTGGAAAGTGATAAAATGCTATTTCCAGATTTTTTTTTTTTTTCTTCTTTTTCTATCACTCCCATGAACAATTCAGGGGTCCCATAGTGGCTCGAACCTGTGGCATCAAGGTTATAATTCACACACATGTACATTACCACTGGGCCAAGCGGGGCCTGCAACATATAAAGTGAAAACTGACAGGAGGTGGGCGCAGCGGCATTTTGTTTAAACGTTCTTTCAATATTATCTGTAGAATGAAAAGAAAATATGAAAAATGTTCCTCACAACCTTTCATCATTTTCCAGATAATCCAAAAGAAGAAAGATTTGGGAGCAATACTGTTAACAAGAGGTTTCTTACTTTGCTACAAATGTTTCTTATTTTTCAAAAGCAAATCCCAGAATTGGAATCATTCTTATTTGCAATCTGCAAAAGCTTTTAATGACACTGGCAGGGTTATGAATTTGGCAAAGGGGTTAGTAAAACAATCTGTTTGAAAATGAAATACACATGGAATTCCCCCTCGTTTTATATTGTGGTTTCCATGGTATATAGTGTCTGTGGCACCCGTAAAACAGTATGAAACGTCTGAAGGTTCCGAAAAGTATAAAGGACGAAATATCTGACCCCCGAAAAATCTAGCCTCCAGCTTCAAGAACGTCAAGAAGATCATAATGTGACAAAGTCATTCATATACAATGTAGCATGTGCAGTATGAAAAGCAGCCATTGATTTCGTTAAAAAATGTATTTGTTCCTAACAATTCCTCTGTAAAAAAAAGCGAAAAGAATTTCCTTTCATGTTCAATGGATCAGTAGAATTTTCAATGTTGTTCAGATCTAGATCTATAAAGTGCTGCGGTACAAATTCATGAATGGCTAAAACTTCTTAAATAAGTATTTTTCCACATCAAGATAGATCTAATATGTTAACTGTTATGAAGGAACAGTCCTGTTATCAATTTTACCCATAATAGCATATTTCCTTCCGTGGGTCAACGTATTCCTCCTTTCACGAAAGGAAGTTTCTTTCTCTGCTGCAATACTTGTAAATACACGATGAACAAAAATTTCATCTATATCAAGATAATATAGCAAGTGTCACAAGGAACCGTTCTCTTGCCAATTATACCCACCTTAAAGTATAGCAAAGTAAGGGCCGGCAAAACAAAAATACCTTCTTTTCGTGGAAGAGCGCTCACCCTACTAGATCTACTAAGACTGGAGTTTTTGGTTTGAAACTGTTCAACATCTTAATTTAAATCATATGTAGAAAACATGCATTTTAGAAAAGAACCCCCCTTTTTTTTTTTTTCACAAAGAAAGTGCCACTAAAACACTTCTTTTGTTTTTGAGGGGGGATGTAAAAAGTTAACTCTTTACCAAATGAAAATTTTTTAGACTTGTCGAAATTGAAAGCATTTGCAGACGACAAATAAAACATGACTCAAACATTGAAATTTGTTTTGGGAAGGGTAGAAAACTTTGCGGGAAAAGGAAAACAAGAGGGCCATGATGGCCCTGTATCGCTCCACTGGCTAATTCGTAAAAACACTACAAGCCAAACATTACATTATTTGGCCAACTGGTTTCAAACTTGAGGGCATATAATTTTTTTCCATAAAAACCTACAAAAAAGTTGTGACCCCTGAGCAAATCCAATTTTGACCACAAAGCTATAATTACTTGAATCCTGGTGGAAGTCTACAAGATAAAGCCCCATACCAAAAATACAGGTTTACAATGTGTGGTTATAAACAAGAAGATTTTCAAAGTTTTCTCAATAAAAAGTCCTGTAAAACATAAAACCCATGAGACAGGGCTAAATTTAGTGGTCCTAGTCTTTATTATGGTTAGTAACAAAATGACTTAGAAAGTTTTCACCACAAAAGCCCATGTAAAACTTGTGACCCCTGGTGTGGGGACAAACTTGACCCTAAGGCTATAATTTGGGCCCTCCTGGTAGAGGCCCACTAGTTAAAGCTATATGCAAAATATGGTAGCCCTAGGCCTTATGGCTAGGTACAAGTAGATTTTTAAAAAATTCCCAATATGAGCCCATGTAAAACTTGTGACCCCCAGGACAGGACCAAATTTGACCCCAGGGCTACAATTTGGGCACCTTTGGTAGACAACCACTTGATAAAGCTAGATGCAAAATTGAGTAGCCCTAGGCCTTATGGCTTGGTACGAACAGATTTTTATAGTTTTCACTATATAAGCCCATATAAAACTTCTGAACCCCGGGGCCAGGGCAAAATTTGACCTCTGGGCTATCATTTGGGCACTCTGGGTAGAGGTCTATTAGATAAAGGTACATGTACATGCCAAATTTGGTAGCCTTAGATTCTATGACTAGGTACCAGAAGGATTTTAAAGTTTTCCCTATATAAGCCCATATAAAACTTGTGACCCCCGGGGCAGGGCCAATTTTGACCCCAGGGCTATTATTTGAAGGAACTTGGTAGAGGTCCACTAGATAAAGCTATATGCCATATTTGGTAGCCCTAGGCCTTATGGTTTCAGAGAAGAAGATTTTTAAAAATTTTCAATATTTTTCAGTTTTGTTGCCATGGCAACCAGAGTTTTTGAAGGAATAAAATTCTTTCTAGGAATTCTGAAGAGGACCATGGCAGGATCATTTCTGTGAAGTTTCATCAAAATTGGATGGGTAGTTTCAGAGAAGAAGATGTTTGAAATAAAAGTTAACGCACGGACGCACGCACAGACGGACGGACGCACGACGGACACCAGGCCATGACATAAGCCCACTGGCCGAAGGCCAGTGGAGCTAAAAATGCTGGTTACCAGCATTTTCTCCTTTTCCCACAATGTTTTCTAAAGGCTTCTTTCTCAGGGTCGTCAAAAGTAGGGATTGTGTGGTAATGGGTTAAATTAAACCTTTAAATTTCATTTATGTTGCGAAAATGTACTAAACTTGGGAAAGAAATCCTATTTTCGATAGGAATAGAATTCTTGCATAGCTCGGAGTGAATTTTCCTTTCATCAGGGATTTTAAAATATACATAGTCTATTACATATGGTCCCTGTTTTCATGAATGGAATTTTCCTCTAAAAGAAACTTTGCAAAATCACAAATAACAAATTCACTACACACTATCATTGAAAAAAAGCTGAAATTTAATCTGTAAGGGGTACCTACTTCAAAAGAGATATTTCATTATTTATAAAATCATGTCGTGGAATAAACATTACTTGCGGGCAAAAATCTTCCTTTCGTGAAAGAAACTCAATTTTAGAAAGGAAATGCTATTTATAGTAACACCATGTCCAGCGATTACTAAAACACGATTTTTCGGCCTCAAACGCTCAATCCCAACAATTTTATTTCAACCGTACGAAAAAATTGACGTTAATATTCCAAAAACACCTTCCTTTCGCAAGAAAAACGCTTTTTTCATAGAAAACAATCTTCCTTTCGTGGGCATTATGTTCCTTTCGCGAAAGGAAGTTCAATTCGCTGTTTAGCTATACCCGTCATACAATGCTACCTTGTATCACAAAGAAACCAGAGTCTTGAGAAAAACTGGGCTAAATCTAAGAGAGAAAATATCTTAGGTACAGACTTCTTTTAAAGGCGCTGTCTCACTCTAGCGTATAGAGCCAGCATATGAGGAACATATGGACTTTTTGGGCATACGCTGACACATGCTAGGGGTACGCTGGAATAGGTTTCTAGTACACTGGGGTACATCTGTGTATGCTGATGTACGTTGATGGCCAAAAAATTTTTTGAACATGCACAAAAATTTTCAGTGTTTGCCGATGTATGAATTTTACGCTCATCATACATTCCTAATACGATGAACACGCTAGAGGTACGCTGAAGGTATGTTACTCACACATCGTGTACGCTTCTCATACGTTGAAATTGAATGGGTCAGGAAACCTAGAGTTAGAGGAGTGTATAATGAACATGTGTCTGAAGTGTGTCTAACAAATGGCTAACATTATAATGGTAGTTTTAACGACAGTCTAACATACTCAACTTATGCCTAACGTGTTCTGAGCGTACAGCAAACTTATCCCATGCGTATTACATTCATATTTCCAGTGCATTGGGGGGGGGTATATAAAGTATCACATTTCCAAATCTGTATCAGTTTGTACCAGCAGTTCAGAGATGGAGGTTGCTGTGCTGCAACATCGCCAAGATTTGTTACAGTTGGTTGTTGACCTCATATGCTGGAAAGTTGCGCGTATAAACAATTTTTCGAAATATTTGATGCGTTCCTCATACGCTGGCTCTGTACACTAGAGTGTGACAGCACCTTTAAACACACTCTTTTTGAAAATGTCGTCCGAATAGGAGAGGAGAAAATGCTGCTCTTTACCTTTTCTGATGTGATATCAATCTCAGGGCTTTTAAAATTGGGGTTGCTAACTAGTTAAGGGTCATTTCTTCAACTTGGTGCGTCAAAATAAATGGATCAAAATAAATGGATCTTTTCGTCATCAAGCATGATTCACAATGTATTTCACCTTTAAACTCCAAGAAAGAAAAGTCTGTTAGTAATTTCTGATGGAAAGGTCGATTTCACTTTTTGAAAGACGAAACATTTTTGTCGGAATTGCTGCTTGACATAACGAAAGAAGAATGTTTTTCTTCATTGTGACATTAATTACCGAGAATAGCATAGACTGATAATGTGTAATTATACGGCCGTCGAAGACGGGACGTATTATGGGATCACCCGTGCCGGGGGGCGGGCGTCCGGGCGGGCGGGCGGCGTCCAGTTCTTTGTCCGGAGCATATCTCCAAAACTATACAAGCTAGGGTTATGAAATTTCATGGGTGGATAGATCTCATCGAGGGGGAGTGCAGTGCACAGGAATCATAACTCTTGCTCGCTTAACTTCTGAGTTATTGCCCTTTGTTGTTTTTCATACTTGAATTTTGTCCGGAGCATATCTCCAAAACTATACTACCTAGGGTTATGAAATTTCATGGGTGGATAGATCTCATTGAGTGGGAGTGCAATGCACAGGAATCATAACTCTTGCTCGCTTAATTTTTGAGTTATTGCCCTTTGTTGTTTTTCATACTTGAATTTCGTCCGGAGCATATCTCCAAAACTATACTACCTAGGGTTATGAAATTTCATGGGTGGATAGATCTCATTTAGGGGGGAGTGCAGTGTACAAGAATCATAACTCTTGCTCGCTTAATTTTTGAGTTATTGCCCTTTGTTGTTTTTCATACTTGAATTTTGTCCGGAGCATATCTCCAAAACTATACTAGCTAGGGTTATTTTATGGGTGGATAGATCTCATCAAGGGAGAGTGCAGTTCACAAGAATCATAACTCTTGCTCGCTTAATTTTTCAGTTATTGCCCTTTGTTGTTTTTCATACTTGAATTTTGTCCGGAGCATATCTCCAAAACAATACTAGCTAGGGTTATGAAATTTTATGGGTGGATAGATCTCATTGAGGGAGAGTGCAGTGCACAAGAATTGTAACTCTTGCTCGCTTAATTTTTGAGTTATTGCCCTTTGCCGTTTTTCATACTTGATTTTTGTCTGGAGCATATCTCCAAAACTATACTAGCTAGGGTTATGAAATTTCATGGGTGGATAGATCTCATTGAGAGGGAGTGCAGTGCACAAGAATCACAACTCTTGCTTGCTTAATTTTTGAGTTATTGCCCTTTGTTGTTTTTCATACTTGAATTTTGTCCGGTGCATGCCCCAGCTTTACAACTTGGGGTAAGACGGGCGTATCTTGCGACAATTTGCCGCTCTTGTTTTATATATTGGAAGTACTGTAAAAATGAACCCTGTAATTAAAAAACCATGTTCGTCCGATATTGAAGAAAGAACAGACTTGGACTTGTGACGCTTTATTCAAGTTTGTAGATGAGTTAGATTTTGAAAGGTTGTGTCACTGATGACGCACTGTTGTTTATTTTGGGGGTCATTTGAATAAAAATTGCCTCTTATGACACAGGATTTATGCATCACGGAAAACCCTGAATCCTGTCAAATTCCAGCATTTGAGCCATTTTTAATTTGACCTATGGATATTTTCTATCTTGGACTAGTCTACAGTATGGTTGCTGGAAATCTCGAGGTTGGGTTGGATTATCCAAAATTATTGTTTTCCCTGTTCCTCATTGCCTATCAAAACACATTTTTGCAAGGGTGGAAAAAAAGATCACATAGCCCTTAACAAACAAGACTGTGTTTTCAGGACCCAATGCTGGAGTCTCTTTTTTGCCTTTGAAAGTGTTGAAAACATTGTGAGAAATTTAAGAAGAGCAAATACTGGTCCCTAACATTTTTTCATGGCTTTTTTACAAACTGGCCTTTCTTCTTTGGGTTGTAAAAGTATGAAAACTAATGATCTAATTCTTGTAAGGTTTTAGATAAACTCTTTCCCATACCAAAATAATTTAGATGGGTCCAAACCATCCAATTTGAAAGCACTTTCAGATGACAAAATCTAAATGGCAGTCCCCCCACAGATGATGGTTTTGTATCAGATAGTCTAGAAAATATTGTTAGAAAATGCTGGTAGCCATCATTTTCTCATTTTCACACAATGTTTTTAACACTGTACCACACAATGACGACCCTGAGGAAGAAAACTTTGTGGGAAAGGGAGAAAATGCTGGTGACCAGCATTTTTTTGACCAGCATTTTCTGCTTTTCCCCCAGTTTTCTACCCTATCATCGTTATCGGATGCTTTTAATTTGTATAGGTCTAAAATTTTGCTGTGGGTAACGGGTTAAAGGGCCTTGTCCTCAGTGTAGTTAACCCATTACCACACAATCCCTACTTTTGACGCCCCTAAGAAGGAAGCCTTTTGGAAACACTATGGGAAAAGGAGAAAATGCTGGTAACCAGCATTTTCTCCTTTTCCCACAGTGTTTTCTACCCTTCCCAGAACAAATTTCTATTATTCAGTCACATTTATTTTGTCGTCTGCAAATGCTTTCATTTTGGACCAGTCTAAAATTTTATTGTGTGGTAAAGAGTTAAAACTTGAGGTTGTGTGGTAAAGGGTGAAGAGGTCTTCTTTTACTGTATTTATTACCAGAAACATCAAACAACAAAATTGCTTCTAATTCATATCATCCTGGTGAAATAGATATTCATTTTGAATACACTGTTTGGCTGCCATCTCAAGAATCAAACTTTTTTATCAAGGTCCAACACTGTATTTCCGTTGCTTTTAAACATAAATTGGATCATAGTCTAGTATCGGAGAGCAAATGGTGTAGATCCATGATCAGGCTGCATGTTATTTGCAGCCTGACCTTGATCTGTGCCATCCACAAAAGCAATTACCGGTAAGCTAGTAACTCTTTGTCAGTCCTGATTTTTAACAACCATTAGAAGGAAAACTTTTGAAAAAAATGTGGGAAAAATAGAAAATGTTGGGAACTAGCATTATCTCCTTTTCCCTACTATAATTTCAACCCTTTCCACAACTAATATTTCAACTTTTGAGTCACTTCAACTTTTGTTGTCTGCTACTGCTTTCAATTTTGAAGAGTTGATAATTTTGTCATCTGCTAAAGAGTTAACTCTTTACCACACAATCCCGACTTTTGACGACCCTGAGAAAGAAAGCTTTTGAACCAGCATTTTGTCATTTTCTCGCAATTTTTTTAACCTTCCCAAATCATATTTTAATTTTGATTCACATCTATTTTGTTGTCTGCAAATGCTTTAAATTTAGACTAAGTCCAAAATTTTGCTGTTTGCAAAAGAGTTAAAGCCGCCATTGGTAGTGTAAGAATAAAGGGGTAACTGTTTTAACCCATTACTACACGAGAAAAATTACGACTGGTCCAAATTGAAAGTATTTGCAGACGACAAAATAAATGTGACTGAAAAATTGAAAATTTGTTCTAGGAAGCGTAGAAAACACTGTGGGAAAAGGAGAAAATGCTGGTTAGCAGCATTTTCTCCTTTTCCCACAGGGTTTTCAAAAGGCTTCTTTCTCAGGGGCGTCAAAAGTAGGGATTGGGTGGTAACTGTTTTAAGTTTACCCAACTTGAGACAGAGCTCCATATAAGAAGAAGTGATGGTATTGTAAATTTTTTATTTCTCTTCCAAAGCCTATGAGATGGGTACTTATTAGAATTGTCTCACTGATACCATTTTAATGAGTACTCACACATGCACGGATCCAGATATCTTTCCCAGGGAGGGTCCCACCGAAAATGCACTCGTCTTATTATATGATACTTTGATTTCCATATTTCATATGTAAGCTGTTTACAAGAAAAGTCAACGTTTCAAGTTCTAACAATGAGGAGGTCTCCACATTTAGAACCTTTTTTTTTTAAATTTATGTCTGTATTTTACATAAATGCTCTTCACGAATCCGATAACCACATTTTTGCAAAAATTCCAGGGGGGGTCCAGACCCCCGGTCCCCCCCTCTGGATCCTCCCATGTCACAACATAGGGTTAAGTGGAGAATAATGGATATTTTCAATTTTGAAATCAAAATCATTCCCTGTATCTATAACTTCACAAGCCAAGGCTGATGATTCACTATGTTACTCTACCCTTGGCGGATCAAGCTTGATTTTTACATTCCACGATATGCTTTTTCATTGGATGCAGCCAGCTCTAACTGCAACGAATGAAATTGCTCGTAGCAATTCATCGTTGATAAAAATAGAACAAGGTCGCTACCTTTCGAATAGAAGATAAACTTTGTTACCAACATGGATGTCTGCTTATCGCTTCATGTGTATTTTGTAAGCGGTTTGTAAAACAATATTTCATTGGCTTTTAAAAGTATGATGTAAAGGGGGGTAATAACCAGCATCCAATAGAGGGCGCATTGAAGGAATCTCGAAATCGGGCTCAATCAGCTAAGATAAGATCGACGTAGTGATCATAACCTTGGCTCGCGAAGATGTGTATCTGGAGCTCTGTTCAGATTTTCAGACCTGGCAAGTCGGAAGCTATTTTAGAACACATTTTTGTTGCAAATGACAATTTGTTTTACAGAATAGAAAACCTGATTATATAATTGCATTGTGTTTTCAAAATCTTTCATTCTCACTTCTCAGGATTACGAAAAGATAGGATTGTGTGTTGAAGGGTTTGCACATCATTGCAAGATACTAGATCGGAGGAACAGCAAGCATACAGACTATGGTCTGGTTACCAGCATTTTCTCTTTCCTGTAGCATTTTAATAAGCATTCCTCCTGCAGTTCATGCAAATAGAGGACTGTGTTTCAAAGGGTTCATACCACAGTAGAATTTTATTGTGGCAAAAAAGGAGGGATAACAAGTGATAGTGCACCCAATGGTGGTATTGATACCACTTATATATCATAGACTAAATGGCATGCATGTAATATGTCACGTTCATTGCAAGTACATGTATAGAACGGGTGTTATCAAAACTTCAGTAGTGTATTAAAACTATCATTGGACAAAAATACACAAACACTTTACTTTCGAAGTTCTGACTCTGAACTTTTTACTTTCAAGGACAAATCTTTTGAGTGGTCCTGTGTTTATATTTGACACTGTTAAATTTTGCTATTACATAATCTCAAGTTTTGACAATGCTGAAAGATTGATTGGTTGTGTGGTGTTTAACACCATTTTCAACATTATTTCAGTTATATTGCGGCAGCCATTGCACCTATCCATGCTTTCTTGGAGTTTCTGTAACCAGTGGGCTCTGCGCACAATTTTCTTTCAATATTCTGTCCTAGCCACTGGCAGCTTTCCCACATAACCATCTTCAAAACAACAATCAGCGGAGAGAGAGGAATGAATTGTGTCACAAAGACTATCATCAATCCTCGGAAGGAAATTGGCCGAGCTGGGGATCAAACTCACAACCCCTCTGTTCTCAAGTCCTGTATGCTGCCGACTGATCTACTGGGACTCAGCACGATGCTGAAAGAAAAGGATTTTTAAAACATTGTGGAAAAAGGGGAATATGCTGGTCATCAGCTTTTCCAAAAGTGTGTTCTACCTAGAAATCATAATTTCACTTTTCCTATGCCTTTGTCAGTGTGGGAGTTTGCATCACCAAGAACTAACAAAATTAAAAAATACATGTACAAATGTAGGGGTATATACACAGAACTGGGAGTGCAAGTGTAAAGTAAATCATTGAAATCCAAAACAGCATTGATGAAAAAAAGATTAGGATAAAGGAGAAGACACTGTTTCATTTGTCATTTTATTCACTTAACCCTTACCAAACAATCGTGGGTTTTCACTCGCCATGAAAGAAGACTTACAAAAAGATGGTAGAAAAGCAGAAATGCTGGTAATTACCAGCATTTCTTCTTTTCCCTCAATGTTTTCTATCCTATCAGAAAGCCTAAACTCATTTGTACCAATTATGAAGTTGTCATGTGCAGATGTTTTGAATACAAAAAGAGTCTAAAATTTGTTGTTTAGGAAAGGGTTAAATTGCATCCTGGAACCTACCTCCCACCTTTCTGTCTACATTGCAGCTTGTTCAACATTTTCATCTATAAAATAAGCTGAGTTTTGTTGTCTGCATTAGTCAGAGATTTTCAGGTTCCACCTTTCCATATTAAAAGCTAGCTGCAATCATTTTCTCCCCATTTATAAACTAGTATCTTGAATGAGAGTAATTACGGGGCGACTCAAAAAAAATGCTACCCATGAATTCACAATCCTGTCTGCAATCCAACCATATCTGTTACAAATGAACTTCAGTCTGTAACCTGACCTGTCAACAAAGTTTCAGCCGTAAATGCTCAATGGTCTTTGTTTTAAGTTCGTTCTGTAATATGCTCCAAATGTGCATATCTGGATGCAAGCACACCTGGATATGACATGCAAAATTGTCAATAACTCCTGACTTACAATCCTCCCTCAGTATGGGGGTGGGGGGAGGGAACTCATTACCAAATGACAATATTTTAGACTGGTCCAAATAGAAAGCATTTGCAGACGACAAAATAAATGTGCCTGAAAATTCAAATTTGTTTTGTGAAAGGTAGAAAACATTGTGGGAAAAGGAGAAAATGCTGGTTACCAGCATTTTCTCCTTTTCCCACAATGTTTTGTAAAGGCTAATCTTTCTCAGGGGCATCAAAAGTAGGGATTGTGTGGTAAAGAGTTAAAGTCTGCTGAGTGTGAAGCCCATTTAGGCTCACACCACCTACTGATAAGAAGATCACCAAAGTGTCCAAGCACCCATTCTAACAAGTCATTTGAAGTTAGGGAGTTGCTCCATCCTGTTGAAATCACTGTTCATCCCTAACGCCATCTCTTTGTCTGCCCAAAACTTAATAACCACCAGGTAGCGCTCAGTATTGACCGTGATTGATTGTTCATTCTGGTACTCAAACCAGTAGGGACGGATGATCATTGTGGCACTCATACCAGTAGGGACGAATGGTCATTCTGGCACTCAAACCAGTAGGGACGGATGATCATTTTGGCACTCAAACCAGTAGGGACGGATGATCATTCTGGCACTCAAACCAGTAGGGGCGGATGATCATTCTGGTACTCAAACCAGTACTAGGGATGGATGATCCAATGATTTGATATTACAACCCATGCACTGTACTTGATAAAAGAGGGAATCCAGGCCTCTGCAGATGATCTTCTGGTGGGGTTGTCCCAAAGAAGATGTTACTCTTTGAGTTCACTCATAGCAATCAATACAGAGAGATGAGTATGTCAGAGTTACTGTCAATGTGGCAATTGTCAAATGCAATACTAAGATGCACATTTGGGGCATATCATGGAATGGAGATAAAATAAAGGTTGTTAGACATTCATAGCTGAAACTCAGTGGACACCTCAGGCATAGACTGAAGTTCATTTGAATCAAATATGGTTGGATTGCAGAAAGGATTGTAAATTTTCTTAACAATTTCATGGGTTAAATTTGACAAGGACCTGAAGTCTCGCATCTATGCACTATGATGGAACATGTTTCCATTTCGTTTGGACATTGTCCCTGAATTTCCGCCTGGCAGAATAGTTGAATTCTGAACATCATAGAAAGGACCGGCAAATGAACAAGAGCCATGCTGCTTCACAAAACAAGGTTTAACCCATTACCAAACGACAAAACTTTAGACTGGTTCAAATTGAAAGCATTTGCCGACGACAAAATAAAGGTGACTGAAAAATTGAAATTTGTTCTGGGAAGGGTAGAAAACACTGTGGGAAAAGGAGAAAATGCTGGTTACCAGCATTTTCTCCTTTTCCTACAGTGTTTTCAAAAGGCTTCTTTCTCAGGGGCGTCAAAAGTAGGGATTGTGTGGTAATGGGTTAATGTACCTCTTCGATGCAATATGCCAAGCAAGTCTCCATAATGGATTCATAAAAGCCATTTTGTCTAATTACCAACTGAATCATGGGGTAGAATGGGCCTTTGACACTTAGAAAATTGATCAAAAGCAAAGTAAAAACCCTTGTCCGTGTGCATGGACTGCGCAAGCTGATATAGGTCAATACATTTTGTAGCTGCACAAACCTTTTTTTTTCCAGATTTGGTTCATATTTTTTGTTAATATTTCAGGTAAACGCTTACAAGAAACAGTGTGCGTGATAGTCACCATCTTTTTAATGGTATTCAACCTCTCACAGTTAGTATGGCACTTCAAATCAGAGAATTGGATGGTGATATTTTGTGCAGCATGTGAGTATCTTAACTCTGTACAGCATTGCTTCTCATTTTTTATCCCTTTAACTCATTACCAAACGACAAATATTAGGTTTTTCCAAATCGAAAGCATAATTGCAGACGACAAAATAAAAGTGACTGAAAATTTGAAATTTGTTTTGTGAAGGGTAGAAAACATTGTGGAAAAAGGAGAAAATGCTGGTTACTAGCATTTTCTCCTTTTCCCACAATGCTTTCTACAGGCTTCTTTCTCAGGGGCGTCAAAAGTAGGGATTGTGTGGTAATGGGTTAACCCATTACCACACAATCCCTACTTTTGACGACTCTTGGGTAGAAGCCTTTTGAAAACATTGTGGGAAAAGGAGAAAATGCTGGTTACCAGCATTTTCTCCCTTTTCCCACAATATTTTCTATGTTCTTTCTCAAGGATTGTTTGGTGAACGGTTGAAGGCTCCAAAAGGTCCAAACTTTAGTCACTGACAAAAAGCTGAATTTCAAAACCCAAGTAAAAAGCAAACAAAAAAGAGAGATTGAACTGGCAACTTTTGACCTTGTTATAAGATTCACTTTTCTGCCAGTGACAAACACTTGGATGGACCATAAAATAACCACTTGTTATCTGCACAATAATTTCAATACTTTAAACCCTTTACCACTCAATCCCGACTTAAATGACCCTGAGGAAGAAGCCTTTTGAAAATGTGGGAAAAGGAGGAAATGCTGGTAACCAGCATTTTCTCCTTTTCCCACAATGTTTTGTACCATTCCCAATACGAACTACAAATTTTCAATCAGTTTTGTTTTGTCATCTGCAAGTGCTTTCAATTTACACCAGCCTACAATTTTGTTGTTTTGTAAAGAGTTGAATGGTAAGATTCAAATTTAACTCTTTACCAAACAACAAATTTATAGACTGGTCTAAATTCAAAGCATTTGCAGACGTCAAAATAAATGAAAAGTCGTAATTTGATTTTGGAAGGGTAGAAAACTTTATGGTAGAAGGGAAAATACTGGATACAAGCATTTTCTTCTTTTTCCGCAATGTGTTAAAAAGGCTTTTACCCCAGGGTTGTCAAATTAAGTCGCCATTGTGTAGTAAAGTGTTAAATGCATCTTTCTACCTGAATTGCTTTGTGTGTTGCCACTATTGCGCCTTTTAGATTGGTCAGTTTCCTACATGTATGCACTCCAAAAATTTCTGATTGGCTGTTTTTTCTGGTCTATTTTCAGTCCTAGGTATATTGACAGCAGATTTTCTAAGTGGTTTAGTTCACTGGGGTGCTGATTCCTATGGTTCTGTGGATAGCCTGTTTGGCAAAGTAAGTTTTTGAAGCAGTAACTTAACCCTTTATCATAGAATCCCAAATTCCATTGACCCTGATGAAGAAAGCTGTTGAAAACATTAATGGAAAAGAAGGAAATGCAGGAAACCAGCATTTTCTTATTTAACCACAACCAATGGTTCTGTGGATAGCCTGTTTGGCAAAGTAAGTTTTTGAAGCAGTAACTTAACCCACACAAAATGTGAACAAAATCCCAAATTCCAGTGGCCATGATGAAGAAAGCTGTTGAAAACATTATTAGAAAAGAAGAAAATGCTGAAGACCAGCATTTTCTTCTTTAACCACAACTATTTCTACCTTATTGAGGACCATACTTAATATTGTTGTTTGAGCCAGCTTTGTTATCTGCAATTTGCTTTGAATTTGGACAAATGTAAGATTTTATTGTATGGTAAAGACTTCAGCGGAAGTTAACCCTTTATCAGACAAGAAAAATTCCAGACTTGCCAATGTTGCCAGCATTTGCAGATGACAAATTAAGCCTTTAGCATACAATCACTTATTTTTACGACCCTGAGATAGAAGCTTTCTGATAACATTGTGGAAAAAGCAGAAAATGCCGGTTACCAGCATTTTCTCCTTTTCCCACATCTTTTTTTTTTAAAGCATTTCAATCTCATGGTTGCAAAAGCTAGGGATTGTTCGGTAAAAGTTTAAAAAAAAGAACCTAGGAAAGTATGGATAAGTGCTCTGATGACCACTGTGTACATGAAAAAAAAAAAACTGTTGAAAACAGTTTGAAACACAATAGTATATATAAAAAAGAAAGGGCCCTTCACCATGTTTGGACATAAAAGCACATTTAGCTGATATTGTTGATTATCACATTATCAGAAGACAAAATTTTAGGCTTGTCCAAATCAAAAGCATAAATTGCAGATGACAAAATAAAAGTGACTGAAAATTTGAAATTTGTTTAGTGAAGGGTAGAAATCATTGTGGGAAAAGGAGAAAATGCTGGTTACCAGCATTTTCTCCTATTCCCACAATGTTTTCTAAAGGCTTCTTTCTCAAGGGGCGTCAAAAGTAGGGATTATGTGGTAATGGGTTAACTCTGTACCACATGGCAAATTTTAATACCAGCCCAAAATGAAAGAATTTGCAGACATTAAAATGATATGAAATTTGGTTAGGGAAGGGCAGAAAACGTTGTAAAGGAGAAAATGATGTTTACTAGCATTTTCTCTTTTTCCCACCATGTTTTTATAAGGTTTATTCAACAGTTTCATAAAACTTGGGATTGTAATGTGCTTGAAAGAGTTCAGACTGAAAGATCAGACTGATTGAAGTTTGAAGTCTGTCTTGAAATTTCACTGTCAAAATATTTGTGACGGCCATTACATGTAGAAAGGATAGCCTTGAAATTATATTTAGATTAATATTTGGTTCATGCAGTTTTTTGCATGATATGATACATATTTCCTTAACCCTTTACCAGATGACAAAGATTTAGAATTGTCCAATTTGAAAGGATTTGCAGAAGACAAAATAAATGCGACTCAAAGTTGAAATTTTATGCACATGTACTTATGGAAGGGTGAAAAAAAATTGTGGGAAAAGGAGAAAATGGTGGTGACTGGAATTTTTCCCTTTTTCCTCAATGTCTTCTTAAGGCCTTTTCCTAATGGGTCCTTAAAAATTGCTATTGTGTAGTAAAAGGGTTAAATATCTTACTCTGTTAGGGTTGAAGAATCTTGTCTGCCCACACACATTAACTCTTATCCACACAGTCTCAAGTTTTAATGATGCTGAAAAGAAAGATCATTGAAAACATGGTGGGAAAGGGAGAAACAGTAACAAGCAATATTCTCCTTTTTGGACTATGTTTTCTACCCTTTTAACTCTTTCCCAAATGACAAAATTTTAGACTGGTCCCAATTGAAAGCACTTGCGGACAACAAATTATGTAACTCAAAAATTGAAATTTGTTTCCAACAGGGTAGAAAGCATTATGGGTAAAGGAGAAAATGCTGGTAACCAGCATTTTCTCCTTTTCCCACAATGTTTTCAGAAGGCATCAATCTCAGGGACGTAAAAACCAGGGGCTGTTTGGCAAAGAGTTAACCCTTTTTCTTCCGAATATCACTGACTTCTAAAAAAATATGTTTCAATAAGATTAAGTTTAGTGGTATTGAATAGGTTGTAGAGGACTGTAAATGCTGCAAGGGCTGCGGAGCGTGTAGAGCAAGATGAGATTGCATTTATATGCAGGCTGATCATGCTCTTCACTCTTAGTCAAAGAAATACTTGGTTGCAAAAGGCAGAATATAGGTTAAAGACAAGTGCTGTAACCTGAATAACATCTAGGTTGTCTGCATATCCTTTCAATTTGGACAAGTGTTTACTTTGTCAGTTGGGAGAGAGATAACTCTTAACTAGACAACAAGAATTTGGACATGTCCAATTTGAGAGCATTTGCAGACAATAAATTGAATGTGGCTCACATGATGGGATTTGTTTCAGAATGGAAAACATTGTGGAAAAAGGAGAAAATGCTGGATACCAGCATTTTCTCCTTTTCCCATAATGTTTTCAAAAGGCCTTTTCTTAAATGTTTTCTTTAATGTTTTAAAAACTTTGTATTACATGGTAAAGGGTTAACCATCTTTTACAGTTCGAAGGAAAAGAGGTTTTCAAAACAATTTAGGAAAAGGAGAAAATGTTAGAAACCAGCATATTGCACTTTTTATACGCCCGTCGAAGACGGGACGTATTATGGGATCACCCGTGGCGTCCGGGCGGGCGGGCGGGCGGGCGGCGTCCAGTTCTTTGTCCGGAGCATATCTCCAAAACTATTCTAGCTAGGGTTATGAAATTTCATGGGTGGGTAGATCTCATTGAGGGGGAGTGCAGTGCACAGGAACCATAACTCTTGCTCGCTTAATTTTTGAGTTATTGCCCTTTGTTGTTTTTCGTACTTGAATTTTGTCCGGAGCATATCTCCAAAACTATAATAGCTAGGGTTATGAAATTTCATGGGTGGATAGATCTTATCGAGGGGGAGTGCAGTGCACAGGAACCATAACTCTTGCTTGCTTAATTTTTGAGTTATTGCCCTTTGACGTTTTTCGTACTTGAATTTTGTCCGGAGCATATCTCGAAAACTATACTAGCTAGGGTTATGAAATTTCATGGGTGGATAGATCTCATTAAGGGGGAGTGCAGTGCACAGGAATCATAACTCTTGCTTGCTTAATTTTTGAGTTACTGCCCTTTGTTGTTTTTCATTATTGAATTTTGTCCGGAATATATCTCCAAAATTATACTACCTAGGGTTATGAAATTTCATGGGTGGATAGATCTCATAGAGGGCGAGTGCAGTGCACAGGAACCGTAACTATTGTGTGCTTAATTTTTGAGTTATTGCCCTTTGTTGTTTTTCATACTTTAATTTTGTCCGGAGCATATCTCCAAAATTATACTACCTAGGGTTATGAAATTTCATGGGTGGATAGATCTCATCGAGGGGGAGTGCAGTGTACAGGAACCATAACTCTTGCTTGCTTAATTTTTGAGTTATTGCCCTTTGTTATTTTTCATACTTGAATTTTCTCCGGAGCATATCTCCAAAACTATACTAGCTAGGGTTATGAAATTTCATGGGTGGATAGATCTCATCAAGAGGAAGCGCAGTGCACAGAAAT
Source organism: Tridacna crocea (assembly GCA_943736015.1). Classification (NCBI taxonomy): domain Eukaryota; kingdom Metazoa; phylum Mollusca; class Bivalvia; order Cardiida; family Cardiidae; genus Tridacna; species Tridacna crocea. The sequence continues at coordinate 16,233,936 of OX031065.1, forward strand.
CATAACTTTGCTTGCTTAATTTTTGGGTTATTGCCCTTTGTCGTTTTTCATACTTGAATTTTGTCCGGAGGATATCTCCAAAACTGTACTAGCTAGGGTTATGAAATTTCATGGGTGGATAGATCTCATCAAGGGGGAGCGCAGTACACAGGAATCATAACTCTTGCTCGCTTAATTTTTGTGTTATTGCCTTTTGTTGTTTTTCATACTTGAATTTTGTCCGGTGCATGCCCCAGCTTTACAATTTGGGGTAAGACGGGTGTATCTTGCGACAATTTGCCGCTCTTGTTTCCACAATGTTTTGTATTATTTTTAGTAATGTATACTATTACATTAGCTGCATTAACTTTTTTGTTGACAAAATTTTATGCTATCAGTTTGTACAGGTTCAAAATTTTGTCATTTGGTAAATGTTTTGACAATGTTGTATAAATACCATTCAACCAATAAAGGTTATCGTCGTTGTACTTCCAAAACCTTGTAATTACAGCTTGTAACAACCCGGTTACACAGAGCTATCGCTTATAAATCGGTGGTCTTTTTAACCGAAGTAGGGAGGGAACCGACGAAAACCTATTTACCTCCGATGTCACATATTGGTCACCTATTCTCAACCTATCAAAAGCTATCGGGAAAAGATGAATTTCGTCGATGAAAAGTTACCGATTTAGATTTTTAAACATGCTTAAAATTCTCGATCGGTGAAAATATTACAAAATAACTGATTGACAACTTATCTACCACTGATATCACCTATAGGCCATCGACAAGCCACCGAAGAGCCACCGATGAACTGATACTAATCACCGGTGAAAAAAACTAAGAATCAAAATATGGAATCCATGAGACACATTGTTACATGCGCGACAGGCATTTTAATTCAGTTTCCTCAAAAATTCACCAGCAACATATCTGATTGATTCCGTAACAATTCTGTGACAAGTTTCGATTTGACTTAGTATGTCGGTCAAAGGGAACTCCCAGAAATCCGTCGACCAAGGCAAAACTGTTATGTTTGTCTCTAACGAAGTCTTGAAAGTCCAAGAAGACTCCATTGTGAAGGAAAGATGTTGTGGCTGTATATATCTTTAATCACTGGTCAGATCCCGCTTGGGCCTCTACCAGCGCAAGACGGAATATTTTTTAGACCGATTGAACCCTGTTTATCGCTGTTGACACAAACAGCTTGAAATAAGGTCACCTATGACAACCGATAAAAAAGCGAAAAAAATTGAAATAATGACACCGATTTGAAATGGATGTAAGCCCGACAGTCTGTGTAACCGGGGTGTGACAAGCTGTAGTTACGAGGTTTTGGAAGTACACAAAAGTACACAAAAGTTGTCAGCTGCATATTTTCGTTTCATGATGTGGTTCCTTGAGTTTTTCACTCGCTTTGACATTGTATATCTTGTTCCATTTTGAATTCATTTCAGGCCTTCATCCGTCCCTTTAGAGAGCATCATATAGATCCAACTTCCATTACGCGACATGACTTTATCGAGACTAACGGAGACAATTTTGCAGTCATCATTCTGCCATTGGCCAACATGGCTTATAGATTTTGTATGCTAAATAATGCAGAAATCCAAGAGTCCTACAACTGGCATATGTATATATTCCTGCTCTCAATATTTGTCAGCTTTACCAATCAGGTAGGATACTACTGGTAATCTGTTTTTATCTCGGCTGTTTTAGCCCATAACTACACAATCCCTACTTTTGACGACCCTCAGAGAAAGAAGCCTTCTGAAAACATTTTAGGAAAAGGAGAAAATACTGGTGACCAGCATTTTCTCCTTTTCCCACAATGTTTTCTACCCTTCCCAATACAAATTTCAAATTTTCAGTCACTTTTATTTTGTCCTCTGCAAATGCTTTCGATTTGGACAAGCCTAAAATATTGTCGTTTGGTAATGAATTAAAGAAGTTTGGCATTATGAAAGCCATGGCATCATCTGCATCTTGTCTTTGATATTTTATAGTATCTCTGTAAATACAGAAGATATTTACTTAAAACTTTTTAACCATCAAAAGGGAAGTCCATACAACAGGGTAGGGGCAGGTGATCATCAAAATATTTTTTGACACATTTATGCCCCTTTTTCTTACGAAGAATTATGCCCCTAAGAATTCTTACGAAAAGGAACTGCGGCTGACCTTTGGAACCTCAAATTTAACTCAAAACAAAAAGGAGAAAGATTGGTGAATACAAACCCAGTAATGTTAACTCTTTACCAAACAACAAAATGTAAGACGGGTCCAAATTGAAAGCATTTGCAGACAACAAAATTAATATAACTCAAAAATCCAAATTTCTTCTGGGAGGGTAGAAAACATGGTGGGCAAAGGAGAAAATACTGGTTACCAGCATTTTCTCCTTTTCTCACCATGTTTTCAAAAGGCCTCATTTTCAGGGTCATGAAAATCAGGGATTGTTTGGGACAGGGTTGAGGCAGCTAGATCTGAGCTTTTAAGCTGGAACTGCTTGGGATGAACTTTTGTAATCTTTCAGCCTGTCCGCCTTTAATTTCCTGATCTCAAGAACTACTTGACTAGTCATACAAGGTTCTTAACGCTTTACTGGACAAAAAAAATTTAGACTTATCCAAGTTAACCCTTTACCACTCACCAAAATTTTAGACTTATCCAAGTTAAAGACTTTGCAATTACTAGCTCAAATGACACTGAATAAAGAATTTGCCCTTGAAAGGGTAACGGCCTGGTGGAAAAGGAGAAGTCTTGTGACGAACTTTTTTCAGCTTTAATTATAATGTTCGTGGAAAGCCTTTCTTTCTGCAGTGTTGCTGAAACTTAATTGTAAGAAAAAGGGTTAAAGTTGCAGGATTATCAACATTGCTAAAAATAGGGAAAAAAGCCTTGGAAAAAAAAACCCTCTAAACTTCACTTTGAAAACCAGAAATTAAATGGTATTGAAACTCAGAATGGATAAGAATTATCAGTTCTTCAGTGATGATAACTGCAGGGTGACCCTTGATTTGTTAATGCTGGTAACCAGCTTTTTCATGTTTTGTGCACATGTACTACCCTTTTTGTAACAAATGCCATTATTTTTTTAAACATTTTTTTTCTCGATTTCTTTTGTCTAAAAATGCTTTCAAAATGGATTAGTCTAATGTTAAGTCTTAACCCTTTACCAAACAATCCCTTGTTTTTACGACCTTGACATAGAAGCCTTTTGAAAACATTGTGGGAAAAGGAGAAAATGCTGTGACCAGCATTTTCTCCTTTTCCTACAATGTTTTCTACTCTGCTAGAAACAAATTTCAACATCCGAGTTAAGTTTGATTTGTCGTCTGCAAGTGCTTTCAAAGTTTTGTTGTTTGATAAAGGTTTAAGTGAATAGTATTTTTTTTCATAAGAGTGTGAAAAAACTGAAGATAGTTTGTAATTTTGTTTTGTTTTAACCCTTAACAAATGAAAAAAGTTTGGAATAGTCCAAATTGAAAGCATTTCCAGACTACAAAATAAACGTGGATAAAAAATTGAAATTTTATTTGCAAAGGGTAGAAGCATTGTGGGAAAAGGAGAAAATGCTGGTTACTAGCATTTTCTCCTTTTTCCACAATGTTTTCAAAAGTGATCTTTTTCAGGGTTGTTAGAAGTCGGGAATGTGTGGGAAAGGGTTAAACCATTAACCCATTACCACACAATCCCTACTTTTGACGACCCTGAGAAAGAAACCTTTGAAAACATTGTAGGAAAAGGAGAAATTGCTGGTAACCAGCATTTTCCCCTTTTCCCACAAAGTTTTAAACCCTTCACAAAACAAATTTCAAATTTTAAGTTACTTTTATTTTATCGTCTGAAAATGCTTTCAGTTTGGACAAACCTAAAATTTTGTCATTTGGTAATGAGTTAAGAAGCAATCTTGTGTTTTTGCAAATGTCTGAGAAAGGATTTTTAAAACATTCAAAGTATACTGGTGGATCAAAAATGCTGATAACCTTTGCAGGAACACAGACAAAGTATGAATGAGTCAAATATATCTGTAATTGTCTGAATCGTATTGAAAATGAATGGATATTTTAAATTGTTTTAATGTCTTACCAAACAGTCCATGGTTTTAACGACATTGAGGAAGAAGCTTCTGAAAACACCGTGGGAACAGGAAAAAATGCTTGTTACTGGCATTTTTTCCTTTTCCCACTGGGGTTTCTACTCTTCCAAAGTCAAGTTTCAAATTTTGACTCGCATTTATTTTGTCGTCTGCAAATGTTTTCAAGTTGGACCAGTCTAAGATTTCTTTGTTTTGTAAAGACTAGAGTAATGCTTTACCAAACAATCCTTGTTGGTTTAGCAAATCTATGGGAAATGGCTTTTGGGAAACATTATGGGTAGCAGCAGAGAAAATGCTTATGACCTTATCAGGAACAAAGATAAAGTATGAGTGGGAGTGATATTCATCAGAAAAGCGTGGAAAATAATTCAGTAGTTTCTAATTGTTTTGACCCTTTTACCAAACAGTTCCATGGTTAAGGGACCATAAGTACTTTGCTATTGTGGGCTAAACGGCCTTAGCTAGCGATGCGCCATAAAACACAATGAATTCATTAGGGATCCCGGAATTAGGAAAAACAAAAGGTTTTGAAACATACATGTATTTTGGTAAAATGAGAAAAATCTGATTATCTCCTTACCAGACATCAATATTTCAGACTTAACCAAATTGATAGCATTTGCAGATGACAATATAAACATTACTTAATTAACTCATTACCAAATTACAAAACCTTAAGCTTGTCCACATCGATAGCATTTGCAGAAGACAAAATAAAAGTGACTGAAAATTTTAAATTTGCTTTGTGAAGAGTAGAAAACATTGTGGGAAAAGGAGAAAATGCTGGTTGCCAGAATTTTCTCCTTTTCCCACGATGTTTTCTAAAGGCTTTTTTTCTCAGGGGCGTCAAAAGTCGGGATTGTGTGGTAATGGGTTAAAGGTGGGTATTTAGAATTTTTACATCTCGCCAAATTAAAAAATATATATATTACTTACATTTATATGAAAACATTATACAAATCATCAATAATTAAGATTCATAAAATTACAAAAAAAATCTTTTTGATGGTATTCCCTTGAAAGGCTACGTAGCTTCTTAAGGCATTTTTAGATTTCGTGCCAAAAATCAATAAAGCATTGTGGGAATGTCAAGTGAAACTGCATCTGTGTATTCCTGTATGTAAATGAGCAAATTGATCATCTAAAAATAGAACATGTCTCCCGTTGGTGTCAACCTGGGCCGTAGTAAATCTCTAATTTCTCTTGATTTTGGATGCTTTTTGACTACTAAGGTTAAATGAACGCAAATTAAAGGCTTTGGGAGTATAGGATGATTTTTTTGATATTTTGTAAAATGTTCGCCCCAAAATCTGAAGGGCCACCTTTAAACAGAAAAATATGTCTTTGATAGGATAGAAAACGTAGTGGGAAAAAGGAGAAAATGCTGGTCACCAGCATTTTCTCCTATTCCCACGATGTTTTCAAAAGGCTTCTTCTTCAGGGTCGTTAAAACATGGAATTATAAAGGGTTTAACCAGCATTTTTCCTCTTTTTCCCACAATGTTAGCAAGAAATATCAAGGATCTTTCAAAAAATATCATTTTAGGCACATTAATTTTGACATTCCAGTCTGGAAATAAGATTAAAATGAATTTGTCTAAAATTATGGCACCTGGTAAAGAGATAACCCTGTACTGAATCTGGAGTTTTAATCAGGGGAAATATTGTTGAAAACGTGATGGAAAAATATTACCTCCATTTTCCCCTTGTCCAAAAATATTCAGTAATACTTTTGAAAACAAATCCAACCATATGACCCACATTTATAAGGTCTTCTGCTACTATTTTCAGAAAATAAAAATGTTGAGAATTGTGGAGCCTAATAGTAATAAATCCTATAGAGTTGAGTTGCATCTAAATCTCTTTAGTGATCTTTTGATTACCAAAAGATAAATATGCACTTTCTGGTCTCTTAACCCATTACCGCACAATCCCGACTTTTGATGTCTCTGAGGTAGAAGCCTTTTGAAAACATTGTGGGAAAAGGAGAAAATGCTGGTAACCAGCATTTTCTCCTTTTCCCACAATGTTTTCTACCCTTCATATAACAAATTTCAAATTTTCAGTCACTTTTATTTTGTCGTCTGCAAATGCGTTCGATTTGGACAAGCTTAAAATATTGTTGTTTGGTAATGAGATAATGAGTCTTTCAAATTTAAAAAAAAGTCAGCAGACCATTTAGAATAATTGCTCTTTGTAGACACTGCAGGTCATGATAAGACAAGAAAGAATTGTACTGTTGATTGTAGTCTGAAAAGTTGCTCTATCCTTTACCTCACAATCTGAGTTTAACTCTTTACTCCATAGATACTCATTTTGACGTATCAACGACAGACAGCTTTTGAAAACATTGTGGGAAAAGGAGAAATTGTTCGTAACGAGCAATTTCTCTTTTTCCCACAATGTTTTCCACTCAATCAGATATTTGTTGTATCCTAATTTGGACATCCATATTTTTGACATCATATCTTTATAAATTTGCTGCTGAAATGGAAGAGCCTCAAATTGGCATATCAGGTAAAGGGTTATAATTATAACTCTGTACCAAATGACAAAATTTTAGACTTTTACAAATTGAAAGGACTTGCAGACGACAAAATTTATGTGACTAAAAAATTGAAATTTGTGCTTGGTAGGGTAGAAAACATTGTTGGAAAAGAAGAAAATGCTGGGTACCAGCATTTTCTCCTTTTCCTACAATGTTTTCGAAGGCCTTTTTTCTCATGGTCATTAAAAGTCAGGATTGTGTGGTAGAGTTGATAACCCTGAGAAAGAAAGCTTTTGAAATCACAATCGGAAAACAGAAAATGTTGTATTGTCTCTTTTTGCAGCAGTGTTTGCCAAATAGGATTTAATTTTTGAATCACATTTATCTCTTCTTCTACAGAGATAAGCCTAAAATTCTGTTTTTTGGTATAGAGATAAAGGCAATAAAAATTTCTCGGCATTCTTCATAGTTTCTCGATATCAGACCTTTGTCATACGATCCCTAGTATAAGTCTGTGTGATCTTTATTGAGATTGCTTTTGAAAGTATTTTGTAATAGGATAAAATGCAGCAAAGCAACATTTTCTCCTTTGGCCTTTCTCCTTTTCTCCAGTCTTTCAGAGACAACAAAGTCTTGCACTTTGCTTTAAATGAAGTCAAGTCCAACATTTTGTGGTTTCCTAACTCTTTAGCAAACAACAAAATTTCAGATTTGGCCCAAATTCAAAGCATTTACAGAAGACAAACTGAACATAACTCAAAAATTGAAAATTGTTCTGGGAAGGGTAAAAAATGTTGTGGGTAAAGGAGACATTTGAGACAATGCTAGTTACTTGCATTTTCTCGTTTTCCCACAGAGTTTTCAAAAGTCTTCTGTTTCAGGGTCCTTAATGGTCTGGATTGTGTGGTAAAGGGTGAAAGAGTAATAAGGGATATCCCAGGTAGCTCAATTGGTATTTACAGGGTTTGGAACACAGCGGGCGACTGATTCAAACCCCAGCTCAACTAAAATCTCCCCATGGACTGATGATAGTTGTTGCAACAAATTCATTCTTTCTTGCTTTTGGACATTGTTGGATATGGAAAAGCAGCTAGTAGCTTAGACAGAGTTGTTGGAAGCACTGGCAAAAGATTGAAACTGAGAGTTAACCCTTTGCTAGACGACAAAATTTAGCCCTGTTCAAATTGAAAGCATTTGTAGATGACAATTTCAATGTGACTCAAATGGTGCAATTGTTTATTAACAGGGAAGAAAGCATTGTGAGAAATGGAGAAAATGCTGGTTACAATGTTTTCAAAAGGCTTCTTTCCAAGGGTTGTCACAAGACGTGATTGTGTGGAAAAAGGTTAAAGAAGAATTCACATAGACTCTGGTAAATGTCTTTCTTTGAATATGTGGAAAATATTATGCAAAAAAATAGCGTAAGAGCAGTTTGTCCATTATTTCTCCATTTTACCTAGGTGGTTTTAAAAAGCTGGTGTTGTAGGGGCATAGCAAGTCAGATTTACTTTAAGTCATTACCAAACAACAACATCTTTGGCTTGTCCAAATACATTATTGAAAGCATTTGCAGACAACTAAATAAAAGTGACTGAAATTTTGAAATTTGTTTTGTGAAGGGAAGAAAAGATTGTGGAAAAAGGAGAAAATGCTGGTTACCAGCATTTTCTCCTTTTCCCACACTGTTTTCTTAACTCTTTACCACACGAGAAAATTTTAGACTAGTCCAAATTGAAAGCATTTGCAGATGACAAAATAAAGGCGACTGAAAAATTGAAATTTGTTCTGGGGAGGGTAGAAAACACTGTGGGAAAAGGAGAAAATGCTGGTTACCAGCATTTTCTCCTTTTCCCACAGTGTTTTCAAAAGGCTTCTTTCTCAGGGGCGTCAAAAGTAGGGATTGAGTGGTAATGGGTTAAGTCATTACCAAATAACATTTTTGGCTCGTCCAAATCGAAAGCATTTGTAGACAACTAAATAGAAATGATTGAAAATTTGAAATTTGTATCGTGAAGGGAAGAAAAGATTGTGGAAAAAGGAGAAAATGCTGGTAAATGTTTTCCAAAGGCTTCTTTCTCACTGGGTCGTCAAAAGTAGGTATTGTGTGGTAATGGGTTAATTTGCTAGCTAACTGATATATAGGAGAAACATTTCATTGATATTGGTACATCCTCTACTTTGAGAAGGAAACAAATTGCTAAAAGAGGAAATTGCCCATGAAAAGACTGCTGTTCCTTCTTTCCAAAAGTGTTTATAGAAACTCTGTACAGTACAGGCATGCCACGTCACTCTTTCCCATCAAGGTAGGAGGTAAAGGAGAGATGCTGTTAGTAAGTGCTTTGCTTTCAAGATATGGGGAAAAATCTTTGCAAAAAAGGCAGTAAATTTCCAATATAAAGCAACTACTTCTTTGCCCCACAGTGTTTACAAAAAAGCTGTATGTTATAGGTGCAAAACAATTATGTTGTATGTTCATGGCAGCTGCAAGCTGAGAATTAACTCTTTACCACACAACAAAATTTTAGACTGGTTCAAAATGAAAGCATTTGCAGACGACAATATAAAGGTGACTGAAAAATTGAAATTGGTTCTGGGAAGGGTAGAAAACACTGTGGGAAAAGGAGAAAATGCTGGTTACCAGCATTTTCTCCTTTTCCTACAGTGTTTTCTGAAGGCTTCTTTCTCAGGGGCATCAAAAGTAGGGATTGTGTGGTAATGGGTTTAAGAAAAGACAAATATTTTATGTTGTTGAAGTAGCATCCAACCAGATTTTGGTTTGTGATGTTTTGAAAAAATCTACCAAAGACTGGATAGTTTTATTTGCCTACAATTGCCCCAGTCACAAATATGAACAACTGCTGCCAGACAGCGAGTTTTTCAGGAGATTTTGACACGATCGTTCGGGGACCGCATGGCAACCGTCTGGTGGTAGGTAGTTCATTTCAGGAATCGGACGGTGCCAGGCCAATTTTTATGAAACTGTTTATCTCCATATTTCTTGGAAATATTTGTATCCTGTTTAATACATGTACTAGGTAGCAGTGTTTTGCTCAACCCTTTACCAGGCAACAAAATTTTTGCCTTGTCCAAATATTTTACACATGTCAATTTCAGTGTGGCTCAAATGATGCGAATTTTCTATGACAGGATAAAAATCATGGTTGGAAAAGGAGAAAATGCTGTTAACCAGCATTTTCTCCTTTGCCCTCCATGTTTTCAAAAGGTTTCTTGTTCAGACTGTCAAAAGTTGTCATTGTGAGGTAAATTGTCAACAAGTGGAAAAGAGCCAAGCTCTGTGACAGGGGACTTTCAATATATTTGCAAAAATTATGGACCCAAGTCGGCCAGTGTTCAGTTCCCACAAACTGACCTACATGTAGGTTAAAACTTTTTGCTATTCGCAAATTTTCTGCATGTCAAAGGACCAGTGTGCATCATGATTTAGTTAGTTGTTTAACTCTTTACCACAGGACTAATGTTTAGACTGCTTCAAATTGAAAGCATTTGTAGACGACACAATAAAGGTGACTGAAAAATTTGAATTTGTTATGGGAAGGGTAAAAAACACTGTGGGAAAAGGAGAAAATGCTGGTTACCAGCATTTTCTCCTTTTCCTACAGTGTTTTCAAAAGCTTCTTTCTCAGGGGCGTCAAAAGTGTGGGATTGTGTGGTACATGGGTTAACAAAATGGACTTCTAAGACATGGCTATAATTGTGTGATGACATGCTCATATTATATCTTGCATCAAATGATGCCTTTAGCCCATCTGAGACCATAGCACAAATATATTCTGATTTACAAAGAAAAATACAAAGAATAATAACTGTTGACTAGATGGTTAAGTGGAAAGGGTCACTGTGTCACAATTTTCAACAAGGGGTGACAAATCCCAGCAGAAGTAGAAACTTTCGCAGATTTTCTTTTGTTTTCCCGAAACTGTGAGTAAAGTCACATTCTTATGATTTATCCTTAACATCAACTTTTGCTCATAGAAAATTTTGGATCAAAGTACATGTATAATTTTAACTGCTTTAACCCTTTCCCAAACGACAAACTTTTGGACTAGACCAAATTGAAAGCATTTGCAAACGACAATATAATCCATGCTGAAAAGATGATTTCTTTCTATGATAGGTTGAAAACATTGTGGGAAAAGTAGAAAATGCTGGTTACCAGCATTTTCTCCTTTTCCAACAATGTTGTCAATAGGCTACTATTCCAGACCCGTAAAAACCAGGGATTGTTTGGGAAAGGGTTAAATGCCCTACATTTAGGATACATAATGCAATTGTACAGAAGAATTTCGAAGCACTTGCTTTTTTAGAAATCACTTCTTTTTTCCCAGTGTTAAATGCACTACTGTGATACTTTAAGTTGTCATTTTACGGGGATAGGTCAAGGAAAGGCTAAATATTTTATTACAAGTATTGATGTTGTTTGAGTAAGTGCGATGTTGTCAGTAAGTGCGCAGTAATTAGACCCACTTAACTTTTCACCATATGGAAAAATTTTAGACTCGTCCATATTGAAGGAATTAACAGATGGTAATTCTATAGATTTCAAATGATAGTACTTGTTCCTGAATAACAGAAAGCATTGTTGGACAAGGAGAACCAGCATTTTCTCCTTTTCCCACAATACCGGTACTTTCAAAAGCATTCTTTCTTAGAGTCACAAAAAGTCAGGAATGTGTAGTAAATGGTTAGCTCTTTACCAACATAATTATCTGATCCTGTGTTGTAACTTAGCTACTAAAGAAGGCTTTTGAAAACATTGAGGTGAAAAGGAGAAAATGTTGGTTTGCTTAATGTTTTCTTCCCTAAATATTCAACTTTTTAGCCACATTTGAAGTTTGTTGCTTGCAAAATGTAAACAAGTCTCTTTACCAGATGATAGGGTTTTAAAATGACTTGTACAAATTGAAAGCACTTGCAGTTCTATACAAGAAATTAAATGTTCATCAGTGGATAAAATATGGTTTTGATAAGGAAAAACCATGGTTTTAAAAAAGAGAAAATTTTATTATGCTGGCTACCAGCATTAATTTTGTCTTATTTGTTTCCCACAATGTTTTCAAAAAGCCTTTTTCCATGGGATTGTTAGATCTCAAGATACTCCATACTGGATGACAACACTTCAGGTTTGTTCACACTAAATGTGTTAAATTTTGCAGACTACAAATTAAGGTGGCTGACAAATGATGGAAATTGTTATTTATAGGGTAGGAAATGTGTAGGAAAAAAAAAAGAAGAAAATGCTTGTCACCAGCATTTATGAGACAGATTTCAATTTTTGAGTTATTTATTTTGTCAACTGCAAATGCTTTCAATTTGGACATATCTAAAATTTAGTCATTAGTGGTAAAGAATTAAATTACAGTTGTGGGAAATGGAGAAAATGCTAGTCACCAGCATTTTCTTCTGTCTCCACAATCATAGTTCTCTAACAGGCCCAAAATAGTTTTACTATTTGAGTTGCAGTTATATTTTGCAAATTCTTTCAACTTAGATATTTGCAAAATTTTTTATTGTAAAGAGTGAAGGCATTGAAGTCATTATCCTCAAAATAGAAACAAGTCCACAATTAGTTACCAGTATGAAAATTGTCTGACAGGTCCAAAGGTTTAACAAAGCAAACTAGTGATAATTATCCACCTAACTCAGTACATAAAACTACCCTTAATCCTAGTAGGACATTAATGAGTACTGGGTATGCCTTGTTTTCCTTGTTTTAGTATAAATTTGGAATGTAATATCGTTTCAACAGCTAAGGTCATATCATGGCCGTCACTGCACCTATGCATATGTTTCCTGGCTTTTTCTCACCAGGACAGTCCCAACTTTCTTTCCAAGCCATTGAATACACAGTGGTGAGCGGCAAAAGAAACGAAGTTTGTCTTCGCTGGGTTTAGAACCTGCAACCACCAAATCAGGTGTGAGATACGCTGATGACACTGAGCTACCATGACAGCCTTGCATCACAGTGTATGCAAAAAAGCAGTTTTAGTCATGAAATTATTCAGGAATAATTTCAGAGTTATGGTTGCTTTCTTTCCAGAATGCCTCAACAATTAGTGGAGAGTGTAGATCATTGTGACAAAACTGCATATTCATTTCCTCCCCACTGCCTTCAAAGGCAACTGTTGTTGTGAAAGCCTAAGGCAGTCAGTGCTCTGCTAGAAAACAAAATTTTGGATAGGTCAAAATTCAAAGTTGCAGCTGTGTAATGGTGCATAATTACTTTTTTGGTATAGATGTTGAGACTTGTCTTTGAAAAATAGTAGGCAGAGCTCCAGATATGAGAGAGTTATTGTATTCTTAATCCATAATTTCTCTTCCATACCCTATCTTGTGGGTACTCATAAGAATAGTCTCAATGAGACGATTCCTATGAGTACCCATAACATAGGCTAGGGTTTAGTGGAGAATAATTTGTATTTTGAAGTTTGAAATCAAAATCACTCCCTCTATCTGGAGCTCTGAGTAAATAATGAGAGAACGTTGGTGTCGTGGTAAATTATCAAAAGTTTTTATTGCAAACTTAACCCCCCGGTCTCACAGACCCCGATTTCTACAATAATCGTAGTGCTTCGGGAGAGCGCATTTTCTCCGATTTACTACAAATTCAAGCCGTTTTTCTCCGATCATCCTTGGATGAGGGGTATTTTTAGATATACATCGGTGTATTCCCGATGGGCTGCGAAAAACTATGATGCGATACGATTTACTACGCTTTTGCCCCGATTTTGTTCCGAAGTACGCCGAGCTTAGGAGCCGAGTTACTACGAAACAGTAGGATCTAGACCGATTGTCCCGATTTCTTACCTAGATAGACTACGATGCACAGAGATTTACTGCGACATACGCCAACAGATCCGAATCAACTAAGAGTTTCAAATCTTATTTCAGGATTATGCCCCGATTTCGTCAAATGGGTATGAATTTCGTGATTAACAGAAAAAAAAAAATCAGTTATCATATGGATATTAGACGTCATCCTCAAACTCATTTTGCAGGACAACTGGCTGATCCGGCATAAAATCAGGCTCATATTAATTCTCTGTGCTTAATGGTGGAGCTTGTGTGCTCGATGGAGGAGGCATTTATGTCTGCTTTTTCTTCGAAAGCCCCCTTTTTGGTCCCATTGTATCAAAGTATAGGGAAGCGTCTCATTCAAAGGTTTGGAAAAAATCTGCAAATGAACTGGTTTCAAAGTTGATTCGCCTTTTTATACCAATCGGAATTCGGGGTACTTCGTAGTACTATGGGATGATATCTTAGCAGTTCGTAGTTATTCGGTGTAGGTCGGTGTACCTCGTGATGCTAGTCGCGTATCTTGTCGTAGTTCATCGGCGTGAATCGGGAGTTACTCGTAGTACATCGGTGTTATTCGGGGTTCATCGCCGAGGTAGGTACGCTGAAATAGGACTGAATAACGCCGAATAACGCCGATTTGCTTACTACGAAAAACGACGACTTAGTACGAGGTACACCGAGGTGCGCTGATTTCGGCACGATTTTCCAAATCGGGAGAAAAATTTGCGCAAGTTGAAATTTTTGTCCCGATTTATTTTTGATCCCGAATTGATGCTGATTTGAGTCAGGAGGCACTACGACTCTCCCGAAGCTAGCTGATTTCGCGCCGATTTTGAAAATTTCGAAATCGGCATTAAATCGTGGTCTGTGAGACCGGGGGGGTAAACCATCCAGAGGGTTATGGGCATTTTGAATTTTACCAAATTGGGGACTAGGGAAAACTGTTGATATGACAATGACTTAAATAACTTTATATGATATTACTTTCTCAGGTGGCTGACCCATGGAAAGTTTTTAGAGTAGTTCTCTTTTCTCAATGCAAGCAGGCCTCAATTTTTATCAGAATGATTTTCTAAATTTTAGTCATATTTTCATGCATCAGACATTATTTTACTTTGAAAACTGAACAGGTCAGACCTCCAATTTGACAGGTCTGTCAGACCGAAGCCTTGTATTTTTCAACACTGGTCCAATCTCCATTTCATTAGGTCCTGGTCCTTGGACCAGCACTATTTTTCAGCCCTGTGTATGTTGAGAGTTTTGGCTAAAATCAGCAGTTGATATATGGCAATATGTTTGGTTTTATCTGGTAAGGCTAATTTGGTTTTTTTTTTTGCTGTAAGCTGCTGATGGTTTATACTCTAACCACATTTTTATTCTACATTGCTTCTTAGTTAATACACTACCTTGCTACTTTTTGGGCCTGTCTTGCAGGAGACTTGCACTCCTATCTTTATCTAGCAATCTACTCCTGTCAGCTTTGCTGACACATTCTAGACAAAAGTGCTCTTTCGATTACGCAAGTTCAGATTGATAATGTCTGTCTGGCACCTCAAAGGACTATTTAATACCATTTTCAGACATAATAATAAGTATGGCGTTAAATACGAGCATTTTCCACATAATTTCATCACTGTCACCAGTGCACCTACCCCATTCTTTCTTGCAGTTTCTTTTACCAGTACTCCCTGACCATTTTTCCAAAGCCTTTTGCTGCTTTCCGAAATAAGCGTAGTCAAAACTTTGATTACAAGCTAGTGAGACAGGAATGAATTGTTTCACAATGACTAACGTCAATTTGTTACTCTTTACCACACAATCCCGACTTTTGACGACCCTGCATGGGAAAGAAGCCTTTTCTAAACATTGTGAAAATAGGAGAAAATGCTGGCATTTTACCAGCATTTTTTCCTTTTCTCACAATGTTTTCTACCCTGCCCAAACCAAATTCAACTTTTCAGTCAAATTTATTTTGTTGTCTGCAAATGCTTTCAATTTGGACCAGTTTATAGTTTTGTTGTTTGGTAAAGAGCTAAAAAGCAATTTGCCAAGCCAGGGATTTGCAGAACTGAAGATCCCCTGATTTGGAGCCCTTTATGTGACAAATTTTTCAGACATAAAACCAGAGGGAAAGTAAAGAAGAAATGGAATGAGATAAAATACATAAAGCTAATTAAGCCATTCCATGTCCTAGAAGTATGGCAGAAAATGAACATTAGATAATGATGATTGCCTGACCCTTTACTTTGCAGGCTTAATTGTTATTTTCAAGTCCAAAACAGTTGACAATGATCTTACTTGATTTGCTGTAACAGCTATACTTTGATTCATGCATCAACATCAATTGCTTCAACTGTGGTAATCAAACAGTCGGTATACTTATACATGTATATGATAAGCATGTTTCAGCATAATGCCTAAATACCTTGCATTATGTCAAGAGCAAATCCATTCCTGACCATCATTAACACTACCAATAATTGCTTTTTGGCAAATCTGCCCGTTGAAAAAAATTATAATAGTCAACCATGATCAATACATGATCAAAACATTTTGCAGTTATTTTCCAGTAATAATCCAGTAACTTCCATACCGTATTTTCAGGAATGTACCACACAGGCATGTATAACTTGCACCCCCTAACTTTACCTTGAAATCTGGGGAAAAAAACTCAGTTCTGATACATATATTACTCGCATCTTAAATAAGCATTTTATCAAGATTAACTTTTGCTTACTTTCAACTCATGCGAAGTGGAAATGGTGTTCGCTTTAACAAGGGAGAAAACTTAATAGGCTCTTACAAATCAAAGTTCCACAGGGACTTTACAAGAGTGTTCCAGTAAGTTATTAACCCTTTACCAAACGAGAAAACTTTGGACTAGTCCAAATTGAACGCATTTGCAGACGACAAAATAAGTGTGAATCAAAAATTGAAATTTAATTTGGAAAGGGTAGAAAACATTGTGGGAAATGGAGAAAATGCTGGTTACCAGCATTTTCTCCTTTTCCAACAATGTTTTCAAAGGCTTTCTTTCTCAGGGTCGTTAAAAGTCGGGATTGTATGGTAAAGAGTTAAAGGCAATGAATTACATTAATGGCTCTCTGATATGGCATATCAAGGGTCTCAGGTCATCATTCCCTATCTGAGATAAGTGGAAGTCATGCCGTTTTACAAGGACAATGCACGGCCCACTTTCACATGTCATTAGATTGCTGATCAACAATACTGACTCGCACATTTTCTTAATCTAAAAACCTCAGTCACACTAGACCAAGTTCCCACTACGTCAATGTAAAACTTGTCCGACGCAGTGTGAACTTGTATGATGCAGAAGGAATGCAGTATATAGAAACCAATGGGGACGTAATGAGATCTTTATGGTCTTGGCTGACGGTCTTCACTGACGAAGTACAAACCTATTATGGATGGGACAGATTGCACCGCATTCAATACTGCATTCATATGACAATTGCGTACCCACGACGACCATTCCACGTTTCTGCACAGGCAAAAGTACATACATACCACTTTGTATAAGACAACATTACGTTTCTTACATGTTTGTTCACTGCTTAATACGTCTGTTGTACATTTGTAGCAAGTTTTCCTTGTGTCCATGTCACACCCAGCAATTTAGTGTAAATACTTCACCGAATGTCTCACATTTTCACATGTTTCAACTTTTATCACTTTGATGGACTTATGTCATTTCAAGCTGCTCTGCAGGAGGCTCTAATGCTTTTGGTAGTTCTGCTATTATAGGGGCAGCACCAGCATCAACACTGGGGCCAGGCTGTGAAGTGCTCTCCATTTTCTAGCCTTTTTGTCTTCTCCCATGACCTTTTTAAGGCATAATTTTTTATGCAGGTTATTCATTCAAGAAAACTTGTGGAAAAATAAGAACTGGGAGTGTGTGGACTTGAATCTGTAAGATCTGTCAGGAAGGGCTCAGTGAGAAAATAGTAAATGCGCAATAAGCATGTTGTGCAATCTGGAAGGTCTTAGAAATAATGCAATAAAATTGCATAGGATGTGCTGCATACTTATAATCAAGCGTGCAACAAAACTTAGCTGGGACGTGTTAAGATGCACTGGCACCCTGGCAGGGACGTAGTAAAGACGTAGAACCAACTTAAAAACTGTTTTTTTTCCTGCATTTCATCCCATTCTTCTTACATTTGTCAAGTTGTAAGAACTTAGTATGGTTTTTGTGGTCTTTGTACTGTGGCAGGCCCTTCTTTAGACTTAACCCTTTCCCAAACAAGCCCTGGTTTTTATGTGTCTGCAGTAAAGGTCTTTTGAAATCACTGTGGGAAAAGGAGAAATTGCTCGTAACGAGCAATTTCTCCTTTTCCCACAGTGTTTTCTACCCTTTTTAGCTCACCTGAGCACGAAGTGCTCATGGTGAGCTATTGTGATCGTGCTGTGTCCGTCGTCCGTCGTCCGTCGTCAACTTTTTACCTTGTGTACGCTCTACAGGCCACAGTTTTGGTCGGATACTCATGAAAGTTGGTCAGGATGTTTGTCTGGATGATATCTCGGACGAGTTCGAAAATGGGTCATGTGGGGTCAAAAACTAGGTCACTAGGTCAAATCTTAGAAAAACCTTGTGTACGCTCTAGAGGCCGCATTTTGAGTCGGATACTCATGAAAGTTGGTCAGGATGTTTGTCTCGATGATATCTCGGACGAGTTCGAAAATGGGTCATGTGGGGTCAAAAACTAGGTCACTAGGTCAAATCTTAGAAAAACCTTGTGTACGCTCTAGAGGCCGCATTTTCAGTCGGATACTCATGAAAGTTGGTCAGGATGTTTGTCTCGATGATATCTCGGACGAGATCGAAAGTGGGTCACGTGGGGTCAAAAACTAGGTCATCAGTTCAAATCTTAGAAAAACCTTGTGTACGCTCTAGAGGCCGCATTTTCAGTCGGATACTCATGAAAGTTGGTCAGGATGTTTGTCTCGATGATATCTCGGACGAGTTCGAAAGTGGGTCACGTGGGGTCAAAAACTAGGTCATCAGTTCAAATCTTAGAAAAACCTTGTGTACGCTCTAGAGGCCGCATTTTCAGTCGGATACTCATGAAAGTTGGTCAGGATGTTTGTCTTGATGATATCTCGGACGAGTTCGAAAGTGAGTCACGTGGGGTCAAAAACTAGGTCACCAGGTCAAATCTTAGAAAAACCTTTTGTACGCTCTAGAGGCCACATTTTCAGTTGGATACTCATGAAAAATGGTCAGAATGTTTGTCTGGATGATATCTCGGACGAGTTTGAAAGTGGGTCACGTGGGGTCAAAAACTAGGTCACCAGGTCAAATCTTAGAAAAACCTTTTGTACGCTCTAGAGGCCACATTTTCAGTCGGATACTCATGAAAAATGGTCAGGATGTTTTTCTGGATGATATCTCGGACCAGTTTGAAAGTGGGTCACGTGGGGTCAAAAACTAGGTCATCAGGTCAAATCTTAGAAAAACCTTTTGTACGCTCTAGAGGCCACATTTTCAGTCGGATAGTCATGAAAGTTGGTCAGGATGTTTGTCTCGATGATATCTCGGACGAGTTCGAAAATGGGTCACGTGGGGTCAAAAACTAGGTCACCAGGTCAAATCTTAGAAAAACCTTTTGTACGCTCTACAGGCCACATTTTTAGTTGGATACTCATGAAAGTTGGTCAGGATGTTTGTCTGGATAATATCTCGGACGAGTTTGAAAATGGGTCACGTGGGGTCAAAAACTAGGTCACCAGGTCAAATCTTAGAAAAACCTTTTGTACGCTCTAGAGGCCACATTTTCAGTTGGATACTCATGAAAGTTGGTCAGAATGTTTGTCTGGATGATATCTCGGACGAGTTTGAAAATGGGTCACGTGGGGTCAAAAACTAGGTCACTAGGTCAAATCTTAGAAAAACCTTTTGTACGCTCTAGAGGCCATATTTTCAGTTGGATACTCATGAAAGTTGGTCAGGATGTTTGCCTGGATGATATCTCGGACAAGAACGAAAATGGGTCATGTGGGGTCAAAAACTAGGTCACTAGGTCAAATGTTAGAAAAATCTGTTGTAGGCTCTAGAGGCCACATTTTCAGTCCGAAACTCTTGTAAGTTGGTCAGAATGTTTGTCTTGATGATATCTCAGACAGGTTTGAAAATGGGTCATTGGGGGTTAAAAACTAGGTCACCAGGTCAAATCTTAGAAAAACCTTGTATATGCTCTGGATGCCACATTTTCAGTCCAACACTCTTGA
Organism: Tridacna crocea; assembly: GCA_943736015.1. NCBI lineage: Eukaryota > Metazoa > Mollusca > Bivalvia > Cardiida > Cardiidae > Tridacna > Tridacna crocea. Next base: position 16,253,570 of record OX031065.1, read on the forward strand.
AAATTAGTCAGAATGTTTGCCTTTATAATATCTTGGATGAGTTTGAATATGGGTCATGTTGGGTCAAAAACTGGGTCAATAGGTCAAATGTTATAAACACCTTTTGTATGCTCTGGAGGACACATTTTCAGTCTGATACTCCTAAAACTTGTTCATAATATTTGTCCTGGTGATACCTTGAATGAGTTTGAAAATGGGTCATGTGGAGTCAAAAACTAGGTCAATGGGTCAAATATTAGAAAAACCTTGTGTACACTCCAGAGGCTACATTTTCTGCCTGATACTCTTCAGACTTGGTCAGAATGTTTGTTTTGGTGATGTCTCAAAAGAGTTTGATAATGGGTATTTGTCGGGTCCAAAACTAGGTCACTTGATGAAATCTTAGAAAAACCTTTTGTACACTGTAGAGGCCACATTTTCAGTCCAATACTCATGAAACTTGGCCAGAATGTTTGTCTTATTGATACCTCAAAAGTGTTTGATGATGGGTAATGTCTGATAAAAAACTAGGTCACTGGGAAACTAGATGGTGCATGTTTGGTCAGTAAACTCAGGTGAGCGATTTTAGGGCCATCATGGCCCTCTTGTTGAGAACTTTCTGCCATTTTCTCCACATCTAAAATTGTCGTCTGCAAACTGTTTTGGTTTGGAAGAGTCCAAAATTTGTCGTTTGGGAAAGGGTTAAGTGTGAACAGGTATTAAAAAAGATTTTATTCAACTCTTTACCACACAATCCCGAGTTTTAATGACCCTGGGGAAGAAGTCCTTTGAAAACATTTTAGGAAAAGGAGAAAATGCTGGTAACCAGCATTTTTTCCTTTTCCCACAATGTTTTCTGCTCTATCACATACAGAAATTGTCTGTTTAGCTACATTCAATATGTTATCTGCAAATGTTTTGAATTTGGTCTAGGCCTGAATTTTGTCGTTTGGTAAAGTGTTAAACAAAAATAAAATTCAACTTCTTATAATTCATTTTACCATTTTTTACCCTCAAAATTATTTTGTTTATCTTAAACCATATAATGAATTGATTATGGAAATAATGAGGATGACACATTGTTTTAAAATTTAGACAAGGCCGAATTGCGTAGTATTATGATCTATACCTGAAAGGCTGATTATCTGAGGTGGAGAAAAAACCCAGTCCAGTTATGACAATGTAAAGTGTGCATCCCCGACTTTTAAAAAGGTAGTGTATTTACTAAGGAGCAATGGTTTTCTACTTTAAATAAAGTCTACAAAGAAGGTTTTTTAGACTTTCTTTGAGACAGGCTTGAATTATTGTCTAAGGGGAAATCTTTTTAGACTTTTCTAATTACTTATTTAGCACAGTCCTCAGGTTTAAAGATCCCACATCATAAAGCAGTGACTTGAATTTCATACTGCCTGTGGGAGGTTTACTCTTTACCAAATGACAAAATATAAAACTTGTTTAAATTGAAAGCATTTGCAGATGTCACACCTGATTCAGCCATCAAAATTTGTTTACAGGAAGGCAGAAAACATTGGCGGAAAAGGAGAAAATGCTGGTTACCAGTATTTTCTACTTTTCTTACAATGTTTACAAAAGCCCTTGTCTTCAGGGTCGTTTAAAATCGGGATTGTGTGGTAAAGAGTTAAGATGGATCTGCCTAATTGGACTAAACCATAAATTATACACAATCCTGAGTGTTTTAACTATGCCCGACTGCAAAAATTAGAAACACACAAATTGAAGGAACTTGCGGTTAACAACTTGATATTGCTCAAAATAAAAGCAATTGTCTTTAAAGGGCCATTAAAACATGGTTTGAAAATGAAGAAATGCTAGTTACAAGCATTTTCTCCTGTTCTGACAATGTTTTTAAAAGCCCTTGCAATAGAGTTGGTTAAAAAAAAAAAACAGATTGTTTGGTAAAAAGTTCATGATCTAGCAGGCAAGCTAATTTGACAACATTTTGGAAAAAAAAAGAAAATGTTTGTAATTACCAGGACATGTATTTTCTCCATATTCCACAAGGTTTTTTCCTAAATTTTAAAGGTCAAATTTTATTGATCGAGCAACATTTAATTTGTTGTTTGGAACTGCTTTCAGTTTGGGGAGGTCTACAATGTTGTTGTCTGGGAAAGGATGACGTTCATTATCTTGTCAATGATTACCCTGATTAATAATACATTACACTGTAATAACTACCAGTTAGTAGTTATGGAATGCTGTACAACAATAACCTATTCTTCACTCTTTACCACACAATCCCGACTTTTAACGACCCTGTGAAGTAAGCTTTAGAAAACTTTGTGGGAAAAAGAGAAAATGCTGGTAACCAGTATGGTTTAGCCAATCAGAAGTTCTGTTACTTTCACTGTTAGGAAATCTTGAACAATAAGACCAAGAACATTCTTAACCCTTAAAGCGCTGGAACCAACTTAACTTTTTTTGTGGACAGTGTAGATCAAGATCAGACTGCACAGAATGTGCAGTCTGATCTTAGATCTACACTGTCCACTATTTTGTTACATATTCTGACCAAAAAGAACATTGGTACAGCAATGCTTCAGGTATTTTTCCTATTTGAAAATGTCTCTTGTATTAATTCAGCATTTTAAGGGTTAAGAATAATTGGTAAAGTAACCCAGGGTCCATATTCTCCACCCATTCTCAAGAACATTCTTAGTATTATTCTTCAAAATTTTGTCAATGTGAAAGTAACAGAACTTTTGATTTGGTTTAGCCAATCAGAAGTTCAGTGTTACTTTCACTGTTAGGAAATCTCGAAGAATAAAACCAAGAACATTCTTAAGAATGGTTGGTGAATACGGGCCCTGGTTTCAGTCAGCATTTATTCTATTTTGGAGTAGTCTTTTGTCATGGGCGGATCCAGAGGGGGTGACCGGGGGTCCAGACCCCCCTGGAATTTTGGCAAAAATGTGGTTATCGGATTCGTGAAATGGTACTGGTTTGATATTGCACAGCATTTATGTAAAATACAGCCATAAATTTAAAAAAAAAGTTCTAAATGTGGAGACCTACACATGGTTAGAACTGGAAACGTAGACTTTTCTTATAAACGGCTTACATCCACTGAAATCCAGAGATCAAAGTATCAGTCATAATGTGCCTTTGTTCCACAGACTTTATTTTAGTTACAAAATCCTTTGTCAAAATGCCAAACTTTGACATTTTTAAGGTTGAACTTAAACATGAGCTGTGCTCTCTAGCAAAAGGGGGCTTAGTGTATCTCCCTTACATAATAAATTATGATACTAGCCCAAGTCATAGCATTATTATGGATCCATTATAAGGAGCCACTTTTTTCCATAAACAACTGAATTATGAGGTAGATTAATCCTTTGAAAAACAGAAAATTGACTGATCGGGAAATGTTTCAGTCCACTGGTCAATTACTGTGCAGGCTGACCTTTGTCGATACTTTTCGCAGATACATGTACATTAAGCCCATTTTTCAAAGAGCATTGCTCATAATGTAACCCTTTCCTAAATAATATCTTTAACCCTTTACCATACAATGGCAACTTTTAACGACCCTAAAGAAGAAGCCTTTTGAAAACATTTTGGGAAAAGGAAAAAATGCTGGTAACCAGCATTTTCTCCTTTTCCGACAATGTTTTCTAAAGGCTTCTCTCTCAGGGTCGTCAAAGGCTTCTCTCTCAGGGTCGTCAAAAGTAGGGATCAGCCTGTGCAGTCTGATCCAATACAACACTGTCTATTTTTGTGTGATTTTCTGTTATACACAAGTCTATTGTATGACAAAATTTAATATTTATGTAAATTTAGTGCCATCTGGCATTAGCATGGCTGATCTGAGACCATACTTTATGTAATTGTCTGAAAGCCCCTTTTTGCATGTAGCAGACCATAATATATAAAATGCTTAAGGATTGGTTATACTGTTGACCTTTTAAACTTGTTTACAAGTCCAGATGACAAAGTCCAGACTCAAACAAAATGAAAGCACTCGTTTGCAGATCACAAATCAAGTAATGCTTGGTTATAATGGTATTAATGTCTATGCAAAAGTAGGTAAATATTATGGGTAAAAGATGGTTACCAACTTTAGTCCTTGTCCTATAATGTTTTCACTTTTCGAAATTGAAAGTTTTCATAGATGACAAAACAGAATGAAGTTAAAACAATTGGATTTGTCTTTAAATGGGTGGTAAACATAATTGGGGGAGGAGGAGAACAACCTGTACAGTTGAAATTTTAATTTTGTCTGAAGAGAGAAAGCAATAGCTTAGTAAATGGGAAAAAAATTCTATGAAAAGCCTCAACTGAAGGAATGAAAATGCTGTAAAATCATTAATTTCTATGATACTTTAACCCTTCACCACACAATCAGGAGTTTTTACAATCTGGAGAAAGAAGCCTCTACCACACAATGACACTTATAATGCCACTGAGGGCAAAGCCTTTTGAAAACATTGTGGGAAAGGGGGAAAATGCTGGTAACCAGCATTTGGGAGAAATGCTGGTAACCAGCATTTTCTCCTTTTCCCACAAAGTTTTCTATTCTATCATAGCAACTTCAGTTGCACCATTTGAGCCACTTTGAAATAGTTGTCTGCAAAATACTTTCAATTTTGATAGATCTAAAATTTTGCTGTGTGGTGACGGGTTAAATTTATAATAGTCTAAAATTTTGTGCCACTTAGAGTAAAGGGCTAAATTGGACTAAGGACAAAAAATCTTGACACAGAGGTGTAACATTGTAGAGGTTAAGAAAAGATCCTTGGACAGTGCATTGTAACATGGAAAAACTGTGGAGAACATTATAGTTTCATCGCTATTGATATCCCACTGAACCTTTACCACACAGTGGAAAGATTAGGCTTTAGAAAACTTTGAAGGAAAAGGAGAAAATTCTGATAACCAGCATTTTCTCCTTTTCTGTTATTTTTTTTTACCCTAGCAAAAAATAAATAAACTATTTGTACCACATAGAAGTTGTTATCTGCAAAATGCTTTGACCCTTTACCACACGATACCGACTTTGACGACATGGAGAAAGAGGAATATTTTAATGTGGGAAAAGGAGAAAATACTTTTCCCACAATGTTTTCTACCATATCAAAAACAATTTCCACAATTTCAATCATACTTGATTTGGCTTATGCATAATGTCCTTTGGTTTAGCTTGGTCTAAACTTTTGTTGGGTGGTAAAGGGTTAAATTTGAAAAAGGTTAAAGGTAAAGTGTAAAAATTAAACTTCAAAATTTCTATTTATAATCGTTTACCTTAGATTTGCCCTACTGCCTAAAAGAAATTGAATTTATGGTTAGTGATTAAGAAAGAACTAATATGGTTTTAACATAAATGACCTTGCTCTGTGGATTATTGACCCTTTCTTTACCATTACCTCTTTACCACACAATGCTGACTTTTAACGACCCTTAGAATGTAGCCTTATGAAAACTTTGTTGAAAAAGGAGAAAATGCTGGTAATCAGCATTTTCTCCTTTTCTCACAACGTTTATACTCTTCTCAAATCAATTTTCCATTTTTGAGCCATATTTATTTTGTTGTCTGCCAATGCTTTAAATTTGGATTGGTCTACAATTTTGTTGTTTGGTAAAGAGTTAAAGACGAAATTTTAGAATTGTCATTATTGAAAGCGCTTGAAGATATTGACCATGGCTGAAATGGCTGAAATGGCTGAAGTAACTTTAGAAAGGGTAGATAACATTGTTGGAAATCAAGAAAATGCTGGTGACCAGCACTTTCTCCTTTTTCACAGTGTTTTCAAAAGCCTTCTTTCTCAAGGTTGTCTCAAACATAGAAGTTCTGTTTTGTATGTATACAGATAGGAACTGAACATAAAAATCAATAATTTTTCTTTTGAAAAAAGGAGGGCTCATAATTTATGTCTGAAAATCTTTTCCAGTTTCAGTTTATCATATAACCCTTTCCCAAACAATTCCTGGTTTTTACGACCCTGAAATAGAAATCTTTTGAAAACAAAATGGGGAAAGGAGAAAATGCTGGTCACCAGCATTTTCTCCTTTTCCCACAATATTTTCCACCCTTCCTAGCACAAAATTTAGTTTCTAACTCTCACTAGTTTTGTCGTCTGCAAATGCTTTCAATTTGGACAGGTCTAAAATTTTGTCATGTGGTAAAGAGTTAATACAGACCCAGGACTTTAAATTATTTTAGAAACAGAGAACATTAACTTCAGACTGCCCAGAACTTGCAGTCTGATCTTGAATCTACATAGTTATACCTATAGCTATACCTGCATCTTCAGTCTCCTGAGAATGTTCATATTTATCATTTATTTGGCTCTGTAAAGGTTAAAACTTAAAGCTTCAAGCACAGATATTGCCAGTTATTTTAGTTTACAAGATCAAGATCAGAGCACATTTTGTGTGCAATGTTACTAAAATTAAGATCAGAGCACATTTTGTGTGCAATGTTACTAAGATAAAGATAAAGAACCATAACCCATTACAAAACAATCAAATTATTTGGTAATGTCACTTAACCCATTACCACTTACCTCCTTACTTTTGCCGACTTATAGAAAAGAAGGCTTTGGAAAACATTGTGGGAAAAGGAGGAAATGCTGGTAACCAGCATTTTCTCCTTTTTCCCAAAATGTTTTCCATCCGTCACACAACAAATTTCAAAGTTTCACTCACTTGTATTTTGTCGTCTGCAAATGCTTTCGATTTGGACAAGCCTAAAATATTGTTGTTTGGTAATGAGTTAATAAACTACAAGTTTGTGTTATGTTTACTCTGTCACTAATGTTTAGTGTTTGCATTGAGTTTTAAGGTTTGGACATTGAATGTAAATAGTGATCTTTGGCCTGCCAAACAAAATTGATGTTCCCCTATACATGTATCACACAAAATTATGAGCAGTTTATCCTTGGCTTTCCCGCTATGTTTTCAAATTTTGTTTAGTCATGTTGCCGTCCGAAAAACTTGTCGGGGTGAAATAAGACTTTAACCATTTACTATACAATCCTAAGTTTACTGGGGCTTAGTGAGAAGGTCTATTAAAACAATCTGTTGGAAAAGGAGAAAATGCTAGTAAACAGTATTTTGTCTTTATAACTCTGTACAACACAATCCCAACTTTTAACGACCCTGAGAAGGAAAGCTTTTGAAAACATTGTGGGAAAAGGAGAAAATGCTGGTAACCAGCATTTTCTCCTTTTCCAACAATGTTTTCAACCTTTCCAAAGTCAAAATTCAATTTTTCAGTCACATTTACTTTGTTGTCTGCAAATGCCTTCAATTTGGAAGAGTCCAAATTTTGTTGTTTGGTAAAGAGTTAACATTATTTTTTCTACCCTGTTAGGAAAAATCCCACCATTAGAGTCACAGTATTTAACTCATTACCACACAACAAAATTTTAGACTGGTCCAAACTGAAAGCATTTGCAGACGTCAAAATAAAGGTGACTGAAAAATTGAAATTTGTTCTGGGAAGGGTAGAAAACACTGTGGGAAAAGGAGAAAATGCTGGTTACCAGCAATTTCTCCTTTTCATACAGTGTTTTCAAAAGGCTTCTTTCTCAGGGGCGTCAAAAGTAGGGATTGTGTTGTAATGGGTTAACTCTTTACCAAACAATCCCTGCTTTTTATGACCCAGAGGAAAAAACCTTCTGAAAACATTGTGGGAAAAGGAGAAAATGCTGGGAACCATGTTTTTTACTCTTTGAAAGTCAAGTTTCAATTTTTGAGTCACCTTTTTTCTATTGTCTGCAAATGTCTCTATTTTGGATAAGTCAAACATTTTGTCGTTTGACAGAGTTAGTTTGTTTTCTGCAAAATTAATGCTCTCTGTTTAGATAATCCAAAATTTTGTTTTAGCTGTTTATCACACGAGAAAATTTTAGACTGGTCCAAATTGAAAGCATTTGCAGACGACAAAATAAAGGTGACTGAAAAATTGAAATTTGTTCAGTGAAGGGTAGAAAACACTGTGGGAAAAGGAGAAAATGCTGGTTACCAGCATTTTCTCCTTTTCCCACAGTGTTTTCAAAAGGCTTCTTTCTCAGGGGCGTCAAAGTAGGGATTGTGTGGTAATGGGTTAAGGGATAGGGTGAATCTCTATCTTTATTTGTCTCAGATTTGAAGTCTATGCATGTGTGGGTGTGCAAAATTCTTCAATCAACAATCTTGTGGTTTTACTTTTTACCACACTGCAAAGCTTTAGACTGGTCCAAATTGAAAGCATAATGCAAACAAAAGATAAAAATTTATTGTTAATCTTTCTTTTTCCCCTAAGATTAGAAAACATTGTGGGAATAGAAGAAAATGCTGGTTACCAGCATTTCTCCTTTTCCCATAATGTTTTCAAAAGGCTTCTTTTCAAGGCTCGTTTAAAGTGGGGATTGTTGGGTAATGGGTTTTTAATCCTTAGAAAAAAAGCTTTTGGAATCATTGGGAAATTTAAAAATCAGGAGATCATGCTGATAAGCACATTTTCTCCTTCCTGACCATATTTTGTACTGGTAGTTTCACTCTTAACCAAACGAAAATTTTGGGCTTGTCCAAATTGAAAGTGTTTGCAGATGACAAGATGAATTGACACCATTTAAAATTGAAACTTGTTGATGAAAGAGTAAAAATGTTGAAGGAAATATATTAGGAGAAAATTCTAGTAACGAGCAAAGGACTTCTTTTTTGGGTTGTTTATGCTGGTAACCAGCATTTTCTCCTTTTCCTACTATGTTTTCTCCCTTCCTAAAACAAATTTCAATTCTTTTGTCACATTTATTTTGTCGTCTGCAAATGCTTTCAATTTGGACCTGTCTGAAATTTTAATTGTCATTTGGTAAAGAGTTAAAGAAGACATAGTGTTGTTGTTGTTGAGGATTACACCAAACTTTTTTCATATTAACCGCTTACCACACAATGACAACTTTTAGCGACCCTTGGGAAGAAGCCTTTTGAAATATTGTGGGAAAAGGAGAAAATGCTGCTGAGCAGCATTTTCTCCTTTTCCCACAAAGTTTTCTACCCTATCAAAGCAAAATTACATTATTTGAGCCATTTTGAAATTGTCGTCTGCAAATGCTTTCAATTTGAATAGGTCTAAAATTTTGCTGTGTGGTAATGGGTTAAGCAAGTGTGTTTCTTTGGTTCAATGAATGAATACGAGATTTTTCGTGATATTTATCTATTTTTTCATAAATTTTTCAGTTCCATAAATGGTCCCATACATACTTCGGGTTACCGAAATGGATCACCACGCTTCAAGATCTCCATATTATCCTGCCCCGCAAGCACCATCGTATCCACCACGTGGCGCCACATGAGACATATTTTTGCATCACGACAGGATGGCTGAATTTCCCGTTAGAGAAGATCGGCTTTTGGACACAAACTGAAAGACTGATTGATTATTTCACTGGAATCAAACCCAGAGTAGACGATTTGAAATGGGCAAAGAAATCATAACCCTAGCTTCCTGTCTAGTCTGAATAAAGATGTAGATTTGAACAAACCAAAAATAGACTAAATTATACACTTGAACTGCACAAGTTATAAAACTTAGAAAAAGATTCAAAATATGACATCGGCCCATTTTCTGGAATGTCAATACACATTCGTGTTATGAGAGGATAGGGTTTCTCAGTGTGTGCATGTTTGCTATTTTTAGTCTTTCTTGTGATTCCTATTTTTTTGTACATGCAGTTATTTTATCTCTTTGCCAAATGGTAGTTTTTTATGGCCTTGAGTAAGAAGGTTGTTGAAAACATGGGGGAAAAAAGGAGAAAATGCTGGAGACTAGTATTTTCTCCTTTACCCACCTGTTCTGAAGACAAGTTTAACCCATTACCAGACAATCCCTACTTTTGACGATCCTGAGAAAGAAGTCTTTAGAAAACACTGTGGGAAAAGGAGAAAATGCTGGTAACCAGCATTTTCTCCTTTTCCCACAATGTTTTCTACCCTTCACAAAACAAATTTCAAATTTTCAGTCACTTTTATTTTGTCTTTTGCAAATGCTTTCGATTTGACAAACCTAAAATTTTGTCGTTTGGTAATGAGTTAATCAAATGGGCCATATCTTCTTTGCTTTTTGAAATGCATTTCATATGGAGAAATCTAAAATTTTGTTAACTTGTACAGAGTAAAGCAACAAAAGAAGATTACTTTTTCAATATTTTGTTACAGATTGAAGATTTTGATAGATATTTTTGCTTAAATTTACTTTTTTGTTTCTAAGTGACAACAGTTACTGGACTCACAAACTAGTATGAAACCTTGACAAACAAGTTTGTATGTAAAGGCAAATTAATTATAATTATGTATTGAAGTTATTGATTGAATGCACAAAAAGACGAAAAAATCACAGGGTTCTGTTTAGTTGTAAATTTTTAATTTTCTGTCAAGTGTAGATTTTCCATTTAGTCAACTTCTCATAATCTGTCAAGTAAATCCTATAATTATTCGTACTCTCATAACCATTTATGTCTGATTTTTTTCGTCAGGCAGTATACAAATGTAATGAACATAATGGCAAATTGGAATATTGCTCATGATGAGCAATTTCTCCTTTTGTCACAGTTTTTTCAATTCATGTATTTAATTTTAATGCATATTGATTATCCATAGTTTACATGGATGTTTTGAAAGACAACTGTAGTAAACTTGTTCTAAGCCTTTCCCAATCTGTCCCTGGTTTTTTATGACCTAGAAAAAAGGCCTTTTCAAAGCATTGTGGGAAAAGGAGAAAATGCCGGTATCCAAGAATATAACTTGTTATACTTTTGCAGTGATACGAGTTCGATAGTGTGTGAAGCAGTGCTGTTGTTTTTGATTGTGCGAATTATTCTTTCAGTACAAAACAAATTTAGTTTGATAGACTTCAGAAATGAGAAAACAGAGTTAACCCTTTACCATGCAATGATGACTTTTTGCGACTTTGTGATATAAGCCTTTTGAAAACATTGTAGGAAAAGGAGAAAATGCTGGTAACCAGCATTTTCTCCTTTTCCCCTAATGTTTTCTATCCTTCTTAAGTCAAATTTCGATTTTTCAGTCACATTAATTTTGTCATCTGCAAATGCTTTCAATTTGGACCACTCTATAAATTTGTGGTTTGGTAAAGAGTTAACACTAACAACAAAAGTTTAGATGTGTCCAAATTCAAACCATTTGCAGGCTACAAATTGCATGTGGCTTAACCCATTACCAAACGGCAAAATTTTAGACTTGTCCAAATTGAAAGCATTTGCAGACGACAAATTAAAAGTGACTGAAAATTTGAAATTTGTTTTGTGAAGGGTAGAAAACATTGTGGGAAAAGGAGAAAATGCTGGTTACCAGCATTTTCTCCTTTTCCCACAATGTTTTCTACAGGCTTCTTTCTCAGGGGCGTCAAAAGTAGGGATTGTGTGGTAATGGGTTAAAAGACTCAACTTGTCTTTGAAAGGGTAGAAAACATTGTGGGTGAAGGATAGAAATTCTGGTAACCAGCATTTTTTCCTTTTCCTACAATATTTTTTACCCTAACAAAGTAAGATTGCATCATTTGAACCACACTGAAATTGTTGTCTGTAAATGCTTTCAATTTGGACAAGGCTAAAGTTTTGTCATTTGGTTAAGGGTTAGAACATAATGTGCCAAGTTTGAAATAGCTTATTATTATTAATATGTCTCTCACAACAGATTTGGAAGGGGTTGGTGGGGGGGCGCGGAAATGTACTGGAATGTAGTTTTCTGTCTGTCCCCTTGTCTCCCTGTCAATCTGAAGACACAATTTTGTGTCTCTATCTCCTTCTGCAGTTTTTGGACTAATTTGGGCTGTGATGTTAATCCTTTACCATCCAACAAAATTTTAGACCCTTTTCATACCCAAAGCATATACCAAATTGAGTCAGGCTAAAATGATTTACAGTCAAACCTGTCTTAAGCAAGCGGTCAAGGGACCTTCCAAAATCGCTTGCTTAACACAGGTGCTTGCTTAATAGAGGTCCATCACGCAAGATGGTCTCAGGGTTATCTTTTCCTAAAAATTTATAAAGGGGGAGGGGGTTGTTACACATGATGGTCCATATACAAGTACAGCGCATACCCATGTTCAAATTGTTCAGCTAGAATCCGAGAACTCTTTCCAGATTCTAAAAGTCTAATCACTTCCACTCTGCTTTCTAATGTAAACACTTTTCTCTTGGTACAAGCCATGATTAGATATTAACAGTCTCGAGTTACATGTAATAATACAATAGACAGATCGTAGGGTCAAAACATAAGAAATCTACATCTTTGGAATAATTATCAATCAAAATAAGCCATAGTCGAAAGATGATTGGGCAAAAAGGTCAAACAATCGTAGGTTTACTGGTCAATGACAACGGGACGTCCGGGTAATTATCAAAAATTAACGTAATCACAATTTCTGAAACACCGGCATAGGTAATTACCTATACTAATTTGGGTACAATCGGTTGTTAGGACAGTTTTCTTTAATCATTTCTCACCGTTTAGAAATATTCAGACAAATAAAATGGCAAAACAGCTTCTTTATCATTACGTTATGTAATCATTACAGAAATGTCGGATTAAATCGAAAGTAGACAGACATTTTTGGTTGTCTGACTCGGGTAATTTACACGTGATTTCGAACTTAAAAAAATTGTGACAAATCGGGTATAATAGCTTACGAAATCACCATTTGTATCAAAATAACACGTTCTCAAGGAAATCAGGTAATATACAATCACCTGTTAATTGGCGACGTCTGTATTATGATTGTTGATTTTGACACTTTAGTTGTTCATCCGAAAACGGTTGAACGTGAGAAGTACACTGGGCGTGAAATTTTAATTTGGCAGTCCGACTTCCGTTGGTTATTGGCCGCTACTTACCAGGGTGTTTTGAAAAACGGGACACAATTTCGGTGGCCGTTGCGTGCGTTTTAAAGGTGCTTGTTGAAAAAAGGTTCAATATAGAGTAAAATTGATTGGGGGGACATTGAACTGGCCGTTAAATGTAGGTTCACGCTGAATGGAGGTGGACGGATCACCAGGTTTGACTGTATTTGATGGGATAGAAAATATTGTGGGAGGAGAAAATGCTGATTACCAGCATTTTCTCCTTGTAATCAGCATTTTCTCCTTTTCCCAAAATGTTTTCAAAAGGCTCCTTTCTCTTCATTAAAAGTTGACTTTATGTGGTAAAGAGTCAATCCTGTCTGGAAACCTTGCTTTTCTGGGTCCTTAACCCGTTACCACACAATCCCTACTTTTGACGACCCTAAGAAAGAAGCCTTTAGAAAACATCGTGGGAAAAGGAGAAAATGCTGGTAACCAGCATTTTCTCCTTTTTCCACAATGTTTTCTACCCTTCACTAAACAAATTTCAAATTTTCATTAACTTTTGTTTTGTCACCTACAAATACTTTTGATTTGGACAAACAAAATTTTGTCGTTTGGTACTGAGTTAAAACTGGGGATTATTCGGTAAAGCATTAATAGAAGCTTCTTTTACTATGGAAACATGTACACCTACATTTCATTCTGATTGGTGGATGGTAGCAAGAGTAATGGCCCTTTCCCTTTTTTTCTTCTATATCCAGGGACAAGACGACAAGGTGCTTGGGGCAGGATTTCACAAGTTTATCTTTCTTTTATTGCAGTTTAGCAAAAAAAATCATTAACCTAGTTTATCCATCATAAGTGTGTAGCCCTGAGGTCACAAAATGTATTTCTTGTAAAACTACTAATTTTGACACTGAAAGTACCTTTCACAACACATGATGCCTTTGCCACCATTGTGAATCAAGATCAGACAGCACAAAAATGCAATCAGATCTTTGATCTTCACTGTCAGCTTTGCATAGAAGTTCTGAAAAAATCAACTGCTATTATTTTGGTCATACTTCAAGACAGAAATGTCTCTGATATGGTGCTCTGAGGTTGAGAGATTGAAAAATTTATATCTGGAAAATTATTCATCTAGTCTTAAGCCATTACCACACAATCCCTACTTTTGATGCCACTGAGAAAGAAGCCTTTAGAAAACATTGTGGGAAAAGGAGAAAATGCTGGTAACCAGCATTTTCTCCTTTTCCCACAATGTTTTCTACCCTTCACAAAACAAATTTTAAATTTTCAGTCACTTTTATTTTGTCGTCTGCAAATGCTTTTAATTTGGACCAGTCTGAATAATTGTTGTTTGGTAATGGGTTAATGGTTGTTTACCAAATGACACAATTTTAGACTTGAATGAATTAACTCATTCCCAATCAACAAACTTTTAGGCTTGTCCAAATCGAAAGCATTTGCAGACGACAAAATAAAAGCGATTGAAAATTTGAAATTTGTTTTGTAAAGGATAAAAAACATTGTGGGAAAAGGAGAAAATGCTGGTTACCAGCATTTTCTCCTTTTCCCACAATGTTTTCTAAAGGGACCTTTCTGGGGGGCTTAAAGAGTAGGGATTGTGTGGTAATGGGTTAAACCATTTGCAGATGACAGCTAGAATTTGGCCTTAATTGAAATTTGTCTTTGAAAGGATAGAAAACTTACTCGGAACTGGGAAAAGGAGAAAATGGAGGTGACCAGCATTTTCTCCTTTTCTCAGAATTTTTTCAGAAGCCGTCTTCTCTAGTGTCATTAAATCTCGGGAATGTACATTTTGGAAACTGATTTACAGTTGCTTGTTGTAATGTTTTGCAGTGAATAGTCAACCAATCTTATCTTGATTATTACTTATTTTGACAAATTGGATGTTACATGTTTTTCGAAAAATCACTGTACAAGATTTTAAAAGATACAAGATTTTATTTTTATCGATGATATCACATTTAGGTCACCCTAGTCTTCCTGTTAAGAGTCTTTGCTTCATACTCATAGATTCACTTCTTCCTTTGGCTGTTCTGAGGAATTAGAAACAATGGTACTGCTACAGCCCTGACCATGTCAATGTTGACACTGTTGTCGTAATGTGAAAACTGTGACATTTTCACAAACATCACATGTTTGTCTATCGTAATTGAAAATGTTTGCTGGAAATTTTGAGTTACTTTTTAGCTTTCAAAAGAGAAACCTTTACAACAGGGGCAGGTAACTTAAATATTTTTGGTATAGTTATGCCCTCTTTTATACTAAAAATTTTCACTGAAACTGCACACACAGAGAAAGTTTGTACCTGTATTATTTGCAAACAACAAATTAACTGTATCCAAAATGACGGAACATACCTTTCAAAGGGGAAAAATTATTGTAGGAAAAGAACAAAATACTGGTTATCAGCATTTTCTGCTTTTCATACAATGCTTTCCAAAGCTTTGTATCTTGAGCCACTGAACTCTTTACCAAACAACAAAATTTTAGATCAGTCCAAAGTGAAAGCATTGGCAGACAACAGAATTAATTTGGCTCATATTTGAAATTGGTTCCGGGAAGGGAGGAAAATTTTGCAGAAAAAGAAGAAAATGCTATTTACCAGCATTTTCTCCTTTTCCAATGTTTTCAAAAGGCTTCTTTCCCAGAGTTGTGAAACTAGGGATCGTTTGGTAAAGAGTTCAGCACAGGATTGTTTAGTTAACCCTTTCCCAAATGACAAATTTTGGACTCTTCCAAACTGAAAGAGTTCGCAGACGACAATTTTAGATTTTGAGAAAATGGCAGAAAATTCTCAAAAAGGGTAGAAAACACTGTGGGAAAAGGAGAAATTGCTCGTAACGAGCAATTTCTCCTTTTCTCACAGTTTTTAGCTCCACTGGCCGAAGGCCAGCGGGCTTATGTCATTGTCCGTCGTGCGTGCGTGCGTCCGTCCGTCCGTCCGTCCGTCCGTGCGTTAACTTTTTCTTTAAACATCTTCTTCTCTGAAACTACCCATCCAATTTTGATGAAACTTCACAGAAATGATCCTGCCATGGTCCTCTTCAGAATTTCTTGAAAGAATTTAATTCCTTCAAAAACTCTGGTTGCCATGGCAACAAAACTGAAAAATTTTGAAAATCTTTGAAAATCTTCTTGTCTGAAACCGTAAGACCTAGGGCTACCAAATTTGGCATGTAGCTTTATCTAGTGGACCTCTACCAAGTTTCTTCAAATTATAGCCCTGGGGTCAAAATTGGCCCCGCCCCAGGGGTCACAAGTTTTACATGGGCTTATTTAGGGAGAACTTTAAAATTCCTCTTCTACCTAGGTATAGGGCCTAGGGCTACCAAATTTGGCATGTTGTTTTATCTAGTAGACCTCTACCAAGAGTCTTCAAATTATAGCCCTGGGGTCAAAATTGGCCCCGCCCCGGGGGTAACAAGTTTTACATGGGCTTATATAGGGAGAACTTTAAAATTCTTCCTCCACCTAGCCATAGGGCCTAGGGCTACCAAATTTGGCATGTAGCTTTATCTAGTGGACCTCTACCAAGGGTGTCCAAATTATAGCCCAGGGGTCAAATTTGGCCCCACCCCGGGGGTAACAAATTTTACATGGGCTTATATAGGGAAAACTTTCAAAGTCCTCTCACACCTAGCTATAAGGGCTAGGGCTATCAAATTTTGCATGTAGCTTTATCTAAGGAGTCTCTACCAAGAGTGCCCAAATTATAGCCCTGGGGTTAAATTTCGCCCCGTCACAGGGGGGGGGGGGGTCACAAGTTTTACATCGGCTTATATAGGGAAACTTTAATAATCTACTTGTACATAGCCATAAGGCCTAGGGCTACCAAATTTTGCATGTATTTTTATCTAATGGGCCTCTACCAAGAGGGCCCAAATTTTAACTTTGGGGGTCAAGTTTGACCCCACCCAAGGGGTCACAAGTTTTACATTGGCTTTATAAACCTGTCTCATGGGTCACATATTTTACAGGGCCTTTTATTGAGCAAACTTGTTTTACAGGGCTTTTTATTGGGCAAGATTAAAAAATCTTCGTGTTGATAACCACACATTCTAGTTTCATATTGTAGGTCTGGGGTCAAAATTGGCTCCATTCAGGGATCACAAGTTTAGCATGGCCTTCAAAATGTAGTCACTTCAATTTAAACATTAATCAAGGGAAATAACTCTTTTTATGAAAGATAAAGTTTGGTACTATTTACCTCCCTTGAGTATCAAACTGCATTGATACATGATTGGTGCTAGACATTAAGTTTTTTGATAGAAAATATTCTGTTTACAAGTGTGATTCATTTTGATGCTAATAGTTAATGCTCACATGAGGTGAATAATAAATTCAGAGTAAGGATTCTATCATTCAGCTTATTTTTCCATGGATTTTACCTTTCATGTTAATCAATTAACCTGCTTGTATTGCCTGACAGTGTGCATTGTTTTTGAAGGCCTTCTTTTTCATGGTCATGAACACTTCAATTTGTGTGGTAAAGGGTTAAAAAGCCAGTGGAGCGATACAGGGCCATCATGGCCCTCTTGTTTCAAAAGACTTTTACTGCAGACACGTAAAAATAGGGCTTGTGTGGGAAAGGGTTAAGGGTTGAAAATGTGACAACCTGATGAGTTAAAGAAATGGATTACTGTCATATCTGTTTCATACAGCTCCTTCTATGTTTGAACTATATCTATATATATTTTGTAACAAAAGCAGTGCTTTTTTTATACAGAAGTATTTTTCACATATTGACTATAATTGTGCTAAGATTATACTACAAAGAGTATTGCTGTGTAGTTGTGTGTTTTATAAAAGTGTTGTATTTTTCTGGATTCACTTAAAGTGAGATTTGAAAGATTTACAAAAGGAGAAATACCACTAGTTTAACCCTATACCACTCATTCCGACCTATCACAAACCTGACAGGGAAGCCTTTTGGAAACATAGGCAAAGGAGAAAATGCTGGTAACTAGCATTTTCTCCTTTTCCCACAATTTTTTCTTCTCAAGTTTCATGTTTTAAGTTTAATTTTTTTGTCTTGTAAATGCTTTCGGTTTATACCAGGCAAAAATTTTGTATTGTAAGGATTTAACTTTTTACCAAATGTCAAAATTCAGAACTGGTGAAAACTAAAAGCATTTACAGATGACAGTTTGCATTAATTTTGGTTTAGAATCTTTGGAATTATCTTTGATAAAAGTAAAAGAAAACAATCATTTTGTAAAAGGAGAAAATACTGGTTACCAGTATTGAAGAGAAGAGTGGATAATTGTGGTATCCATGGTTTCGTCTCTGTCACTGTTGTGCAAAAACTTTGACATTTTATAATATCTGTATTACTACAAAGATATTTACACTAAACTTGGACAAGCTGTTAACTATCAAAAAGGGAACCATAGAACAAGGACAGGCTTCTGTCAAAGTATATTGGACATTGTTATGCCCCCTTTTCAGCTTCGAATTTAATTGAAACCAAGCAACTGCGTGTTGGCACCTTCATGTGATGCTCTTGCTTCACAAGATTTTCATAGGTCTTCTTTTTCAGTCTTTAAAACTCGGAATGGTTTGGTAGAGGGTTAATCAGTCTTTTCTTCATTTGTTGAAATATTTATTGAGCTTTCTGTTAGATTGTGTTTCCATTGTTTTCTCTTGGCTATCTATACGGTTCTGTTGATTTTGCAGATTTAGTGGTTTGGAGTAGATGTTTATAACAATGCAATATGTTGACATAAGCTTTTTTCTAGAAGACAAACTTTCAGACTGGCAGATAACCTTTTCCCAAGCAATTCCTGGTTTTCATGGCCATAAAAAAGAAGCCTTTTGAAAACAACGCAAGAAAAGGAGAAAATGCTGATAACCAGCATGTTCTCCTTTTCCCACAATGTTTTCTACCCTTCCCACATCAGATTTTATTTTTTGAGTCACATCTATTTTGTTGTCTGCTCATGCTTTGAATTTGGACTAACCCAAAAATTTGTCATTTGGTACAGAGTTAACAAGTGTATGATATAAATCCAAGCTAAGACTATGCTTTGTGCAGTCTTCTCTTGATTTATGCCATCTGCAAAGATGGAAAGTGTAGATCAAGATAAGACTGCACAGAATGTGCAAACAGAGTGCAGCCTCATTTTTATCTACCCAGTTATTATGACCATCTTAATCTGTATCAAAAACCTTCATCATTTTCAGTAGAATAGTTATTTTAGACTACGAGAATTAGGAATTAGGATTATTTTACCAGTAGCAAGCAGCTTATGACGTACAATCATTAATGAATATTTTATTAACTTTTTATCAGACAACATTAATTGCTGTTCAATTGAAAAAGGAGATAATGCTGGTCACCAGCATTTTCTCCCTTCTTCATGATGTTTGTTAAAATACAGGATTGTTTGATTAAGGGCTAAACTAACATGTGTTTGTTTTTGTTGTTTTGATCAGAGTTACTGTTACTTGTGTATTATTTCATGTATTGTTTGTTTTGGTTACTAGACTTTTTTTCCCAGTTAGAAATAAAGTGCTTAGAATTATTTTATCGTAGAGCCCACTTGTCGAAAGTTCTTCCTGTATGTACTTAACTCTTTTCCAAACGACAAAATCTTAGACTTGTCCAAATTGAAAGCATTTGCAGAAGATAATTTCATTGTGGCTCAGATGGTGCAATCTTTCTTTGATAGAGTAGAAAACATGGTAGGAAAAGGAGAAAATGTTGGTTATCAGCATTTTCTCCTATTCCTACAATGTTTTCAAAAGGCTTCTTCCTCAGTTGGGATTGTGCTGTAAAGAGCTAAGCCGTATTTGTAATTTTCCAATGGCCTTTAACTCATTATCACACAATCCCTACTTTTGACGCCCCTGAGATAGAAGCCTTTTGAAAACACTGTGGGAAAAGGAGAAAATGCTGGTAACCAGCATTTTCTCCTTTTCCCACAGTGTTTTCTACCCTTCCCAGAACAAATTTCAAATTTTCAGTCACCTTTATTTTGTCCTCTGCAAATGGTTTCAGTTTGAACCAGTCTAGAATTTTGTCGTGTTGTAAAGAGTTAAACTTAGTTCTGGTCCTGTTTTGCTTACTGGTGAAAGCATAGGGTTTGTAATCTTGAAGCCAGTGTCCCTCACTAAAGGCACTCAAATCTTTGTGGGAGTACTTTGTGGGCGCAGTACAATTCAGAGCCCTAACCCAGAATGGTGAATCCCAGAACTCCTGTGTATCAACAAACCATTGCAGAGATATGGCTGAAATATTGTTGAAAACTGCATAGAACCCTTATTGAGCAAACAATAAAATTGAACATTGAATGGCAGAAAAGTTCTCTTTAACAAGTAGAAATGTGAAATGTGATCCATCATGAGTATACAAGTATATTAGTGAACTGTCAGCTACACAAATGCCTCGGAAATTTATGACTCATTACTTGCAAGATTCGAGATATAAGCAAGAAACATTTATATAAGATGGGGTAGGAAAACATTATGTAAAAAGAAGAAAATGCTGTTCAACTATATTTTCTCTTTTTCCCTAAAACTTTTCTACCCTTTCAAAGACAGATTTTGTCAAATGAGCCACATTTTTGTTTGTCATCAGCACAGATTAGTTTGAACTTCTGTCATGTTTTAATCCTTTACCAAACAATCCCTGGCTTTTATGACCCTGAGATGGAAGCCTTTTGAAAACATTGATGGAAAAGAAGAAAATGGTGGTAACCAGCATTTTCTCCTTTTTATACGCCCGTCGAAGACGGGACGTATTATGGGATCACCCGTGGCGGGCGTGCGGGCGGGCGGCGTCCAGTTCTTTGTCCAGAGCATATCTCCAAAACTGTACAAGCTAGGGTTATGAAATTTCATGGGTGGATAGATCTCATCGAGGGGGAGTGCAGTGCACAGGAATCATAACTCTTGCTCGCTTAATTTTTGAGTTATTGCCCTTTGTTGTTTTTTATACTTGAATTTTGTCTGGAGCATATCTCGAAAACCATACTAGCTACGGTTATGAAATTTCATGGGTGGATAGATCTCATCGATGGGGAGTGTAGTGCACAAGAATCATAACTCTTGCTTGCTTAATTTTTGAGTTATTGCCCATTGTTGTTTTTCATACTTGAATTTTGTCTAGAGCATATCTCCAAAAGTATACTAGCTAGGGTTATGAAATTTCATGGATGGATAGATCTCATTGAGGGGGAGTGCAGTGCACAGGAATCATAACTCTTGCTTGCTTAATTTTTGAGTTATTGCCCTTTGTTGTATTTCATACTTGAATTTTGTCCGGAGCATATCTCGAAAACTATACTAGCTACGGTTATGAAATTTTATGGGTGGATAGATCTTATCGAGGGAGAGTGCAGTGCATAATAATTATAACTCTTGCTCGCTTAATTTTTGAGTTCTTGCCCATTGTTGTTTTTCATACTTGAATTTTGTCCGGAGCATATCCTCAGAACTATAGTAGCTAGGGTTATGAAATTTCATGGGTGGATAGATCTCACTGAGGGGGAGTGCAGTGCACAAGAATCATAACTCTTGCTTGAATAATTTTTGAGTTTTTGCCCTTTGTCCTTTTTTATACTTGAATTTTGTCCGGTGAATATCTCCAAAAGTATACTAGCTAGGGTTATGAAATTTCATGGGTGGATAGATCTCACCGAGGGGGAGTGCAGTGCACAGGAATCATAACTCTTGTTTGCTTAATTTTTGAGTTATTGCCCTTCGTCGTTTTTCATACTTGATTTTTGTCTGAAGCATATCTCCAAAACTATACTAGCTAGGGTTATGAAATTTCATGGGTGGATAGATCTCATCGATGGGGAGTGCAGTGCACAAGAATCACAACTCTTGCTTGCTTAATTTTTGAGTTATTGCCCTTTGTTGTTTTTCATACTTAAATTTTGTCCGGTGCATGCCCCAGCTTTACAACTTGAGGTAAGACGGGCATATCTTGCGACAATTACCGCTCTTGTTCCACAATGTTTTCTACCCTGCTGGAAACAAATTTCAATGTTTGAGTTGCAATTATTTTGTTGTCTGCAAGTGCTTTCAATTTGGACCAGTCTAGAATATAGTTGCTTGGTAAAGGGTTTGGTAAAGGGTTTGCCCTGTACAAGTTTTTTGAGAGTTTTGATATTCCTGTGAAAGAAATCTTTTGAAAATGTAGGAAAAGGAAAAATTGCTTGTAACCAGCATTTTCTCATATTTTCTTACTGTTCTCAGTCTATTCAAGGACAAATATATTGAAGTTGTCTGTCACTTACTTTAACATAGACACATCTAATGTTTTGCTGTGAAATGTGTGTGTGTTTTTTTGGCCAAGACTTGTTATTTTTTTAGATTCACTTGTTAATAATCATCTGTATATTAATCATTTATGGTAGGTAAATATTGCTACAAATTAAGTAAAATGTGTGCTTTTGTGCTTTGAATGTAGTGAAACTCAAATCTCTTCTCTTCCTGTTATGTTACGTCCTTACTTGCTGCAAGTGATTTTTTAGCATGGCTGTTTAACCCTTTATCACACTATCCCGACTTTTGACGATTTTGAGAAAGAAGCCTTTTGAAAACATTGTGGGAAAAAGAGAAAATGCTGGTAACCAGCATTTTTTTCCTTTTTCAAAAATCTTTTCTATCCTTGCAAAAACAAATTTCCATTTTTTAGTCACATTTATTTTGTCATCTGCAAATGCTTTCAATTGCGACCAGGCTAAAATCTTGTCATTTGGTAATGAGTTAACTATCAGAATGTCTGGAAAAAGGTTAAACATGCTCAAAATGACTGGCAGCTTGTTGCAGGCCTGATTATTTTTCTATAAAGATGCCTGATTGTAGAATGTGTTGGATGACAAAAGGACACAAGAGTAGATAGCCTGTGTGCTATAAGATAGCTGAATAAGTGTTTAAAGGAGCATAAAATCATAAGTAGTGAAATTCTGTATGTATGGTTGAACTGATTTACTAGTTATTACTTGTATTACCCGGTACTTACCAATATTCAACTTATATATTCAACTTCCTGAAAGGTATAGTAACCAGCATTTTCTCCATTTCCCATAATGTTTTCTACCCTGCTAGAAACAAATTTCTATTTCTGTTTATTTTGTTGTCTGCAAGAGCTTTCAATATGGACCAGTCTAAAATTTTGTCTTTTGGTAAAGAGTGCAATGTTCAAAACAGTTGTCTGCTGTAGGATGAAAAAAAAATCGGCTATAGAAGCTACTTTGATAGTATATAGAGCTGTTGGTGTGAGCAATTAGTGCTTTTGATTTCATGTCTTATTTTCTTATTAGATATAGTGAGATTTTTTAGCTAGTTTTTTAAAATGTTTGCATTGTTAATTCACTAACCTCTACCAAACAAATAATCCCATGTGTTTTTACGGCTCTGGTAAAAAAGATTGTGAAAACCTGGTGGGCAAAGAAGAAAATGCTGGGGATACCAGCATTTTCTCCTTTTTCCACAGTCTTTTCTACGGTTTCATTGATTATTCCAATTGTTTTAGGACACATCTGATGTCATTATGCATATTTATACATTTTATTTGGACAAGCCTAAATTGTTTTTTGTCTCTTTAACCAAGCCCTGGTTTTTACATCCCAGATTTAGAAGCCTTCAGAAAACCTTGTGGAAAGAGGAGAAAATACTGGTAACCAGCATTTTCTCCCTTTCCCACAATGTTGTCTACTCTTGCGAAGTCAAGTTTCAATTTTTGAGTCACATTTTATTTTGTTGTCTGCAAGTGCTTTCAATTTGGACTAGTCTAAAATTTAGAGTTAGAATTAAGAGTTAATCAATTCCTATACAGTCTACTTTTAGACTTAGACTACTACTATACTCTTATTTGCAGACAGGCCATTTTTAGACTTCCCACAAACAAAAATATGAGGCAAAGCATAAATATTTGAGAGAAAGAAAAGTGTATTTTTTGTCACAACTTTAGGAAAAGAGACTGTTTGCTAGTGAAATAGGCATTTATTTGTAACTTGGAAGCCTTGAAAATGTAGAAAATGTAAGATGTAGAAACTGAAAATCTGTACCAGAACGCAGAATTATGGACTTTTTCACAATGAAAGGATTTGCAGATAGCAAACTGAATACGGCGTAAAAACCTGGAATTAGTTTTTTTTGAAAGCTAAGGGTAGAAAAGTGAGTAAAGGGGAAATTGTTGGCCACCAGCATTTTCTTCTTTCTTGTTTTTCTCCATTTTCCTAGCATCACTTCTTGTGTGAATTCAATTGAGTACTGAATAAGACTTTATCACATACTTTTGGGACTACTTTTTGGGCCCAGCCAGATTAATGGTTCATTGAATATAGCTTTGACATACCTTGACCAATCATACTTGTTGCTATTTATAGATATTTTGTAACAGCATCTTTAATGTGTGATCGTTATATAGTGCCTACAATTACATGTATATTGTTACATAGAGTTTTAAAACTTATTTTGTTTTTGTGTCATGTTTTTGCTTTAGTTTGTGAAGGAAATGTTGTTTTTGCAGACTGATTGTGAATGATATCGCTTGTCATCAGTCGGTAATTAATCCAGTGAAATCTTTCAGCCTGTCAATAAGTATTATATTTCCAATAAAACTGTTGTACTAGTTTGAAATATGTACTTCTTATCTTTTTCGACTTTGAAAAGTTGCGCCTCATAGCTCACAATATGGTTTATTGAATAATAAACCATGATAGAAAGAGGATTATTTCTATTCTAACATGACCAACTCTTAGTCAAAGGAAAACAAGTTTATACTTTATGCGAAAACACGGATGCATGTAATATTCCATTGAATAACTTACATTATACAGAATGACGTCACTCTAAATAGAATGATGTTTCTTTACATAGAATATTATTATACTGCAAAGAAATTTCTCGTGATCTGATTGGTTAACAGGCCGGGAACATATATCATGTTCCCTGGCAAAAGCCACGTAGAGCCAGTTTCCCTTTTGAGTGCCCCATAAACATCACTACACATGCAACAAAACATCCAAAATGGCAGTGTCGATCGATCACCAGACTGCACATTTATGCACCAAACTGCACATTTTAGTGACGTCAGTTTCCAGTGATGTCAGTTTTCATTGAATTGGGGGACTCAGAAGGGAATTTCTATTTCGGTAAAAATTTGCAATATGATAAATTTGTTGTACGGTCAGGTGGCAGGGTACTTGGAAACTTGTTCACGGCTGTGTCAAATCATGTCGCCACCTCGCCTTCGGCTCGGGACGACATGATTCACCACAGCTGTGAACAAGTTTCCAAGTCCCCTGCCACCTGACCGCACAAATGATAATGTACCATGCTTTCGATGCACTTTGTTTATAGAGCCAAATTCATGTGTCATGTTAGAATATTAAGTAAACCTTTATATGATTTTGAAATTCAAAGTAACGCTTGTTGTTTTGAAAAAGTAGTCTGGTTCTGTGCCAAGAATGCCCAAATTAGGTAGATGTGTATTTGTAGAATGCCATCTAGCAGGACATAATGGATGTAATGTTGAAAGCACTTACCAGTGTAAAATTCCATTCAATCATTCAGTTAAAGTTAACTCTTTACCAAATGACAAATTTTAGACTGGTCCAAATTGAAAGCACTTGCAGGCAACAAAATAAATGTAACGGAAAATTGAAATTTGATTTGAGCAGGATAGAAATCAATGTCAAAAAAGGAGAAAATTTTAGTTACCGGTATTTTTCTCCTTTTACCATATTGTTTTCAGAAGGCTTCTTTCTCAGGGTCATGAAAAACCAGGGATTGTTTGGTAAAGGTTTAACCTATTACCACACCATCCCTAGTTTTGACGACCCTGAGAAAGAAGCCTTTAAAAAACATTGTGGGAAAAGGAGAAAATGCTGGTAACTAGCATTTTCTCCTTTTCCCACAAAGTTTTTCTACTTTTCATAAAACAAATTTAAATTTTCAGTCTCTTTTATTTTCTTGTCTCCAAAACTAATGCTTTTGATTTGGACAAGCCTAAAATATTGTCGTTTGGTAAAGTTTTAGATACGGCAGGGAAACTGAGAGCACATAGCTATGTCAGCACATTTTTGACATAAACATTGTCACCCAGGATTCAAAACAGACTTAAAGCCTTTATTTGTTATAGCCTCTCAAGTGGATTATTTTAACTCTTTACCAAACAACAGTATTTTAGACTGGTCCAAATTTAAAGCATGTGCAGACAACAAAATAAACATAACTCGTATATTGAAATTTGCATCCAGCAGGGTAGAAAACATTGCGGGAAAAGGAGAAAAGGCTGGTTACCAGCATTTTCTCCTTTTCCCACAATGTTTTCCAAAGGTTTCTATCTCGGGGTCATAAAAACCATGGATTGTTTTGTATAGTGTTAAACTGTGTTCTAAATTCTGTGTGTAATTTAATACTTAACCCTCTATCAAACAATGCCTGATTTTTAGGACCCTGAGATAGAAGCCTTTTGAAAACATTGTGGGTAAAGAAGAAAATGCTGGTAACCAGCATTTTCTCCTTTTCCCACAATGTTTTCTACCCTGCTGGAAACAAATTTCATTCAATTTTTGAGTTATTTTATTTTGTTGTCTGCAAGACTTAGTGCTTTAAATTTGGACCAGTCTAAAATTTTGTCTTTTGAAAAAGGGCAATATTTTAGGCTATACCAAATTTAAAGAACTTTACATGTAAAATTACAAGTAAAATTACAAGTTGCTCAATAAATCATATTTGTCTTAGAAAAAATAGGAAACATTGTGCGAAAAGGAGAAAGTTTTGGTTTGGTTACCAGGATTTGCTGTATTGATACAAGATTTTCTGTAGCCTTTTTCCCAGGTTTGTTCAAAATGGGATTTTTGGGTTATGGATTAATCCTTCACCACACAATGCCGACTTTTTACAACCTTGACAAAAAAGACTTTCAAAAACATTGTGGGAAAGGGAGAAAATGCATTTTCTCCTTTTCAAACCATGTTTTCAAAAGGCTTCTTTCTCAGGGTTGTTAAAAGTTGGGATTGTGTGGTAAAGAGTTAACTCTTTACCAGCGACAAATTTTTTGACAGGACCAAAATGAAAGCATCTGCAGACAACAAATTAAAGATTGGAAATATGATGATTTCTGACTTCAATAGTGTAGAAAATATTGTGGAAAAAGAAGAAATTCCTGACTTTATGTAATTTCTACAATTTTGTGATTCTATTCTAAACCATTACCAACTAGTCATAGGTTTTAACAACCCCAATGCAAAAATTACGAAAAGGTTAATTGAAAAAGAGAAAATGCTGGTAGCAAGCTATTTCACATTTTGCCACAATGTTTTGTACCCTATTCAACTCTTTGCCAAACAATAAAATTTCGGACAGCTCTAAATTAAAAGCAGTTGCAGACAAAAAATGAAATTTATCTGAAATGTTTGAGTTTGTTATTGAAAGAGAAGAAACAATTTAGGGATATGGAGAAAATACTGGTTAGTCAGTAAAATTAATCCCAATGGATATCAAACCGCTCCCGTTACAAACCCATAGAGCGCCAAATAAACAAGAGAGAACTTCAGTCTAAAAAAGGCTATCCAAACAAATATAAACTAAGATTTTAAAGTCGCATTGTACATTGTACAGAAAGTCTGAGGAAAGTGGACGGTGTAGATCAAAGATCAGACTGCACGTTCTTTGCAGTCAGATCATGATCTACACAGACTGTAAAGGCAACTTTAATTATATATGGCACTTTGAAGTTTTCGTTTTTACGCGCCTTAGACATCAAACCTCTGTCGACGATTTGAACAGTGTACCAGAACTATATCTATCTGATAAAGATTTTAACTCTATCCAAATAGGCTTAACCCTTTCGGCGCCATAGGCGAAAGCAGAGACTTTTGCGGACGGCATAAATCAAGATCAGACTGCACAGAACGTGCAGTCTGATCTTTGATCTATGTCATCTGCTGGTGTAGTCAAACCTATACAAACAAAATCTTTGTAAGTTTCAACAGAATGTGTTTAGAGTCGTCCGCTGGTATTTGAATTTATTTATTTTGCACTGAAAGTTTTAAGAAACAAGTAAACCGTGTAGACTCGGAATCAGATCGTACATTTTGTGAAGCGTCATTTTAAACTATGCCGTCTGCAAACCTCATACCTTTGCAAATGGCGATTTTCAAAGATTAAAACCCTTCTCGGTGATCCCAATCGAATTTCAATTAGAAAAAGCAGGAAATTATCTTATTTAAAACTTAGATTCTAGTGTTTTGTATTAAAATCAATATCAATGACACTCTTTTGTTAAAATTAATTGAAATCTTCATCAAAAACAGATTAAAACGTTACATGCACGTCACCTTTTTCCTAGTGTTGTGTTTAGTACTTTGATCCGTCAAGCGTCTAGGAGAAATGATGAAGGGTAGATCATTAAGGGAGACTACTCTTGCTTTACTCTTTTTCTTAGACAGTACGAGTTTTTTCCCCTAGACCATAATTTTTTTTAAAAAATCCCAGCCGCAATAGTTTTGCAGTACGAGTCTATGGGCATCATTTATTGGGTTGATTGATAAAAGATATAATTCGACATTGTAATTAAACTGTATCTAATTGAGAAAAATGGCTATTTATCTATTTTTTTCATCATATATGAATCAAGGAAAATCATATCTGCACATGATTATGTAGACTACACCGTAGCTTATTTAAAGGTGGCCCTTCAGAATTTGCTACGAAAATTTTATAAGAATACAAAAATATCATCCTTATACTCTCAAAGCCTTACAATTATCATTCATAAACCTCCAGTAGTCGAAAACCATCCGTGAACAAGAGAAATTAAAGATTTACTACAGCCCAGGTCGACATCGACAGGAAACACATTCTATTTATGCATGTGCAACTTGCTCAAATACATACCGGAAATACACAGATGAAGCTTCAAAGATAGCGTCCGAGGAAGATATTATGAAAAATAATTACATGTTTGTAATGTAATGGAATTTAAGTGTCATTAGTCCCATTCCAGTCACATAACATTCCCACAATGCTTATTTTCATTTTTGGTGCGAAATCTAAAAATAGCTTAAGAGGCTACGTAGCCTTTTAAGGGAATACCATAATTTTTTTTTTTTTTTTGTAATTTTACGATTCTTAATTATTGATGATTTGTATTGTTCTTTCATATAAATTTCAGTGATATGTATTTTTTTTGATTTGGTGTGATGTGAAAATTCTAAATACCCACCTTTAAATCAATGAAAAATTTTGTCAAACAGTATGCTTGTATATGACTCTTTCTTATACATTTTAATCAAATAATTATCGTGCAATTTAACCCTTTACAAGACAGTCCCGATAATTAGGGACACTGTTTAGGCTTTTGGAAAACATGATGAGAATCTTGAGGAAAACTGCTTGTTACATGTTATTTTCCTTTTGCCACAGTAATTTCATATCCTTCACAAAGTCCTTCTTTTGAGAAACTTTTGATCAAACACTATCTGTAAATGTTATTAATACTAAATTGTACAGAACTTTTATAGTCTAGTCGATTTGTTTGTTTAAAATTCAACCCTTATCCTACTAAGTAACTGAGATGAAAAATTCAAACTGATAGTAAAAACCAAAATTTGGCTATTTCAAAGGTTTTTTTTTTTTTCAGGATTAGACATGCTCTTATTGGACAGTGTTGATCAAAGATCAGACTACATGTTCTGTGCAATCTGACCTTGATCAACATTGTCTGCAAAAGGTCCTTGAGTTGCACTTAATAGCCTAAGAGTTGATACTATTCAAATATTTTCAATGATATCACAGCTGCAACCACTTCACCTATACATTTTCTCCCAGGTTTTTTTTTTTCCAGCACTTCTCACTATGGTGTTCCTAAGTCATTGGCTGCTTTCCCAGATAACCATCTAGGGCATCATACACAGGTTATTCAGAAGCAAGATAGGAATGAATCCTGTTGCAATGACTATTATAAATTCTCTGAGAGAAATTGGCAAGCTGGAATTTTGTACCAGCCACATGCTCACTCAAATGTTGTTACCAGCTGAGCTACAGAGAATTTTCATCTTTTCCCACAATGCATTTCAAAAGCTGTCTTTTTCTCAGAAGACTTCTCCTTTTCTGGTCACAAGCATTTTCTTCTTTTCCAACAATGTTTTCAAAAGCCATCTCTTTCTTCTGGTCACCAGCATTTTCTTCTTTTCCCACAATGTTTCCAAAAATTTCCAATATTTTGACTCTTTACCAGACGACAAAGTTTTGACCTTGCCCAACTTGAAAGTATTTGCAGACAACAGTTTAAATGTGACTCAAATAATGAAATCTAATCCTGATAGGGTAGAAAACACTGTTGGAAAAAGAGAAAATACTGCTTACCATTATTTTCTCCTTTTCCCACAGTGCTTTCAAAAGGCTTCTTCCTCAAGCGTGTTAAAAGTCATTATTGGGTTGTAAAAGGTTAAAAAAACCTTCTTTTTCTTCAAAGACATCCTGTCTAGTTACCAACGTTTTTTTTTTTCCTACAATGTTTAAGAAAGCCTACAGTGTTTTCAAAAGCCTTCTCTATTTGGGGTTGTTAAAACTCAGGATTGTGTGGAATGGGGTAAAAGGAATGACAAGATAAAAAGATAGAAATTCATCAAATAAACCTTATTTATTTCACAATGCAGTTCTGCGCATAAATATATATATGCATGTATTTTACAAAAATATTTTGACTGTAATTGCTGAACTCTGTACCAACGACAAAATTTTTAGACTGGTCCAAATTGAAAGCACTTGCAGATGACAATATAACTGTAACTAGAAATTTAAACATTATTTCCAGCAGGGTAGAAAACATCGTGGGAAAAGGAGAAAATGCTGGTTATCAGCATTTTCTCCTTTTTCCACAATGTTTTCAAAAGGCTTCTCCCTCAGGGTCATAAAAACAAGGGATTGTACAGTAAAGGGTTAAGAATTATCATTAAAGGTGGCCCTCCAGATTTTGAGACGAAAATTTTACAAAACTGCAAAAAAATCATCTTTATACTCCCAAAGCCTTTCAATTTGCGTTCATAAAACCTCGGTAATCAAAAACCATCCGACAACACGAGAAATTAGAGATTAACAACAGCCCAGGGAGACACGTTCTATTTTTAGATCATTAATTCTCTCATTTACATTCAGGAATACACAGACGAAGTTTCAAACATAGCGTCCGAAGAAGACATTATGGAAAATAATCATTACATTTTGTTATGTAATGGAATTTAACTCTTTACCAAATGACAAAATTGTAGACTGGTCCAAATTGAAAGCACTTGCAGACAACCAATTATATATAACTCAAAAATTGAAATTTGTTTCCAGTAGGATAGAAAACATTGTGGAAAAAGGAGAATATGCTGGTTACCAGCATTTTCTCCTTTTCCCACAATGTTTTCAAAAGGTTTCTATCTCGAGGTCGTTAAAAGTCGGGATTGTGTGGTAAAGAGTTAAGCGTTATTAGTCATGTGTCAGTCACTTGACACTCCCACAATGCTTCATTGAATTTTGGCGCGAAATATAAAAATACCTTAAGAGCCTACATAGCCTTTTAAGGGAACACCATCAAAAATAAAAAAATAAATTCTATTATTCTTAATTATTGATGATTTGTATTATTTTTTCATATAAATTTTAGTGATATATATATATTTTTTTTTAATTTGGTGAGATGTACAAATTCTAAATACCCAACTTTAAAACAAAGTGAAGTCAGTAAACTCATATTCCTGTTTAAACCTTTACCATAAAATCCCAACTTTTAACAACCCTATGAAAGGAGCAGTTTGAAAACATTATGGGAAAAGAAGAAAATGCTGATAACCAGCATTTTCTCTTTTTCCCACAATGTTTGCTACCCTGCTGAAAACAAATTTCAATTTTTGAGTTACATTTATTTTCTTGTCTGCAAAAGCTTTCAACTTGGACAAGTATAAAATTATGTAGTTTGGTAAAGATTTGAAAATTTAAATCAGTGTTTACATTCTCACTTCTCACTATTTCATGTACCTGAAGCTAATACTTTAACAAACAATACTGAAAGCATTTGCAACTGACAAATATAGGTCAAGGGATGGTTACTGTTTTGAGTTGTTAAAAAAAAAAACTTGGGGAAAAACAACATGTAGGTCATCTACATTTTCCTCTTTTCCCATAATCTTTTCAAAAGCTTTATACCTCCAATTCTCATGACTGATTGATTGATTGACTGAATTGGATTTAATTGCCATTCTAACAACTGAGGTCATATCTTAGCAGTCAGTGCTCCTATGCATGTATTTCCTGGCTTTCTCACACCTGTACTGACATAACTTTCTTTCAGGATCACTCACTACATTCTCACATGCATCAGCCATAAGAAGCAGGAAAGAAAGTTTGCCTCCATGGGTATCAAACTCACCACAGACAGGTCACAAGTTTGCTGACCACTGAGCTGCCCAGGTGAGCTAATCCCCTAGAAAAACAGAACTACAAAAAAAGACTGAAAAAAGGAAAAAATGCAAATATACAACACTTCTCCTTCTCCTGCAATGTTTTTTCACCTTTGTCTGTAAATGCTTTTGGTTCAAGTCTAAAAGGTTTTCATCTTGTAAAAAATCAACAGGATTTTGGTTGAAATAAAGAGTTAACTCATTACTAAACGACAATATTTTAGGTCTGTCGAAATCAAAAGCATTTGCAGATGACAAAATAATGGTGACTAAAAATTTGAAATTTGTTTTGTAAAGAGTACAAAACAGTGTGAGAAAAGGAGAAATTGCTGGTGAAAAAAAAGTCAACAGGAATTTGGTCGAGATAAAGAATTAAAACTGGTAAAAACTTGGGTTGGACTTGAAAAACACTCTTACATTTAGGCTTGAATGCTCACGATATACTATGGTATTTCTTAAATCTGGCCGGCCATCCATTGGAATAAGATAAATCCTGAATCCCCAGCTCACAGCCAAGTTTCTTTGCCTTTTTGACAAGCATATTACCACTTACAACAATATTTCTTGAACTTAAGTCTGAGTACCAACGATAAAGGCTCTCATCCAGGTTCATGTGTTTTGGTGTGCTAGTCTGAACCCTGTAATCTCCCAAACCACTGGTCCATTTCTCTTTGTTTTTTTTAAAAAAAACTTTGAGTGTGGATGGTGGTAGACTCTTGCCCCACTTTTTCGTTAAATACTTCACAACTTCTTCCCGAAAAAATATTATGGTTTTTGATTTCTCTCTTCTCCAACTAGGTAAACAAGTTTCTGCGTTTTGCACCTCCCTTCCATATTTACACTACAAAGATGGAAAGAAAAGTTCATTAACCCTTGATTACCTCCAGGAAAATGTATTTTGAAAATAATGTGGAAATGAGAAAATATTGGGAACAAGCGTTTTCTCCTTTTCCAACAAATAATTTTTTGTATCAAACACTTTAAAACCTATTTTTGAACAACATTCCCAATATGTTTTTGACTGTCAAAGACAAATCTCATTGCTTGAACTACATTGCATTTGTTGTCTGCAATTCCTTTTTATTTCAGCAAGTTGAACTAGAGCTGTGACTTAATGTGACTTAATACCCCTGCCAGCCCTTTGACAGAAAAAAAAGTGTCAAATTCAAGGGGAGATAATTCTCCAACTAGGAAGAGTTGACACTTGAAAAGTGTGTCTTGCAAATCTTCGATATAATTATGATTAATATATGTGCAAAGTTTCAATACAGTTGAAGGAAAACTGTAGGAAGAGTTTGCGACACAAAAATACTGGTATTTTGTACACAGATGGACGTACACACAGACAGATACACAGACAAAGCGGATGATTCAAGTACAACCCTGAAAACATTCATTTTGTGGGGGGGGGGGGGGGGGGGGGGGTTACAAAAAATTCTCATTTTTTGGGTTGTTTATATAGAAGTAGTTTGTAGTTACCAGAATTTTCTCCTTTTCCCAAAATGTTTTCAAAATGCTTCTTTTTCAGGGTTGTTAAAAGTTGGGATTGTGAGGTAAAGGGTTTAAGAAGAACTCAATTATTAATCAAACATTCTTTAACTTACCATTTGCCTTGTGGTCCAAATGGCTCACAAAGTCTGCATTGCGGTTTGCTCTTATTAAAAACTCTCACTGACACAATGCTTGCAAAGGTTACTCACTGCATGACAAAAAAACTCCGCTGTGCTGGATGTAAAAGGGTTTCTGTAAATTACAGATTCGATAAAATGGATGTACTGTATCATGTGTATGTAGATACATTTTTATCTCGAATGTGTAAAGGATATATGTTTTCTTAATCTTTTTTTAGGTGGTCTAGTCTGGGCATTTGTTATATTTTGTAGGATTTTCATTAATTATGATTTATTCCGATCGATAAAAATGTTATGTCAAACACAGTTAAAGACAGGTGAAGGTGTGATGAATATTATACTGCATACTAATCTCTTTAGTAAGAAGGCTGAGTAGAATACATAAAATTGTACAAATATACCCATACTCGGAGTATAATTCCCCTTGAATAAAGTTATTTAAAAACATGTTCTGGTCACACACCAACACAAAATTACACTGATAGATCTATGACATCTTTAAAAGAAATTAAAGTAACTCGATAATAAAAAGTCGATTTTAAAAAGTGCTCTAAAAAATAAGAAGTCGATATGACCAAAGTTTGCAAACATTTTTCCACCGGGGATTGAAATGACGAAAATGTGTCGAAATGACTGGGTGTCGAAATGATTTACGGATGTTTCGGTAACAGACGAGTTCGGTAACATAGACTTATACAGTAAATCGATTGGATGTTTCGGTAACAAAGCAATCATACAGTGTTAATGTATCGTGATGTTCTTTACACCCAACGCATGGCTAAATTTCGTTATTTAAAACTTTAATTTGTAATTTCCACTATATTTCATAAATATTTTTGGGTTATGTACCTCATCCCATGCTGTATGTATTGACCATGTGGATTGTCTATCTTTCAAGCGAAAGAGGGTGGAAAGTGAAAAAAAAAAAAAAAAAAAAATTATCAAGGGATAACTGGGTGAAAAGTGCAGAAATAAAAGGTTTGAACATAACAAATCCATATATTGGGTGTCACAGGACATAAACACAATATAATTGCTTTGTTACCGAAACATCCAATCGATTTACTTTTAAGTCTATCATACCGAACTCGTCTGTTACCGAAACATCTGTCACGCGTCGAAATTACCGGGTGCTCAAATGACTGCCATTCGATAGAAACAAGTTTTTACAACTGTATTTAGACTAGTTAACCTCTCTCAGTTATGCTATTTTCTTTATTTTGTTTGCAACTAACGTAAAATGTTGTATTGAATAAATTTCAAATTTTTCTCACAATTCAAACTTTTATCCGAATATATCTACAATCCGGATACTGAACAGATGAATCTCGTTCATGTTTACTGTTTTATTGCCTTTGAGTTTGATATGGTTCATATGCAAAGATATACATGTGTTTACTTTAAAAAAAGAAACATGCGACTAACAACCATCAGCACCCGTAGAATAGTAAAGAAACATGGAACTAGTGTCCTATCTTCTCTATGAAGTTTATTTGCTATTTCCGGTTTGTTCCTTTCGCATCAATTTTTGTTTGTAACACCAATTTACATTGCTTTTTCTCCTCAGTTTGTTTAATTTGTTGCTACTATCGCTTATTTTCGTCCATTTTATCTGCGCTGTTGCTTTGCTTTTTATTCCGGGCTGATATTCATTCAAAATATATGGGTCTTGCAAGAGAATGATGAACGACTAATGGTCAAAGGGAAACAACTCGTACAAAATTTTGTAATTAGTAATGCTACAGTTGCCTCCCTTATTGGAGAGGAAAAGGCTTATTTCTGACTGCTTCGCGTTGTGAGTACGTGCATACCATTGAATGGTACGCCTACAAAACAAAGACTCCTCCCAAAACCTCGCTTTGGCTACTTCCGGAGGTGCTAAATTACTGCGGCTCTAGTACGTGCTCCTCTTCCTGTCTCTGGTCCTTATATGCCTGTGCACCTTACCAAAAATGCCAGCCAAGGCCAAGCATAAAACCGAGGACGAATAAACACGGTAACGTTTGCAGAGACGATCCGTTGGACAAACGATAAATTTTCATCTAGGTCTAGCAAACTCGCAAAATGCAAGTGGAAAATTGATTTTGCGAGTTGATTTTACGACCACTAGCATTTTTTTGGGAGTAGAAATGAAAATTTGTTTGCACGGTCCAAAAAAAAAAAAACAGAACCCAAAAACACTCGTATAAATTTACGAGTAAGAAATGGATGATGACGAGTGAAAATTCTGCCATACTAGTCCGGTAGGACGAGTGGTGAATAGGAGATAGTAAAACAAGTTAAGTTTTTCAGACGAATATTTAACTTACACAAAACAAAACGGCCATTCAGTTATTGAATAAGCAAATCAAGGGTATTTAGGAAATCAAATTTTGAAACCGAACATAAAACGTGCTGGTCTCGCCCCCCCCCCCCCCCCCCCCCTCCCCCCATGAAGACCGGTTTCAAGTTAGACTGGTCACCGCCCCTGATACTATTACGTGTTTTTTATGTGTATATGATGTCTTTTGATAGCATAGAAAACATTGTGACAAAAGGTGAAATTGCGCGTCATGTGCAATTTCACCTTTTGCCACAATGTTTCCAAAGGTTCCTACAAGCAATGCGTAGAAATGAGTATCTATGGAATAAAGGGTTAAACAAGGTTGGAACTGATGTTAAGAACCGTGCAAATGAAAAAATCACCTAAAACTTGCTGGAACTTAAACTTGCTCTTGCATACATGGATATGTATAAAGTATTGCATTTCATAATAATTACATTCATAATCACTTTGCCAAAATACTCTATCATGTTTTATCTCAATTAACCCCTTACCACACAATCCGGACTTTTATCAACCCTGAGAATAAAGCGTTTTTAAAACATTGTGGTAAAAGGAGAAATGCTGGTATCCAGCTTTTGCTCCTTTTCCAACAATGTTTTTACTCTTCCCATAACAATTTTAGTTTTTCAGGCACATTTTTTTTTATCATCTGCAAAAGCTTTTAATTTGGACTGATCTTCAATTTTGTCCTTTGGTAACGATCGAGTTAACCCTTGACCAAACTTTAGATTTGTCTAAATTGAAATAATTTAGCAGATGACACAGTATAACAGTTGCTTGACTGATGATATTTGTCTATGAAAAGGATGGAAAACATTGCTGGAAATGGAAGAAATTCTTGTATCCAGGATTTTCTCCTCCTCCCAAAATGTTTATATAGCCTTCTTCCTTTAGGTTTGCTATAACTTTGGCTTGTTGGGTAAAGTGTCAATCATTTACCTGTGGTGTCCGTGGTCGGGAGGAAGAACGTCGGCCTCATAACCTAAAGGTCCTGGATTCGATACCTGGGAGCGTGTGTCAAGTTTGGGAGTTTTCATTGGGCCACACATTCAGCGCGAGTACTGGTGTAGTTCCCAGGAAGCAGAATCGAGAGATTAGTATAAGTTGTAAGAACTTGTTTATTAATCGATGTAAAATAAATATGTTTAAACTAAACAAATCATCTACCTAATTTAAATTCCATTGTGTTAAAAACCTTCATGATTAATGAAAATGTAAAAAATCATTCCAGAAAAAGAGGCACCATGTAAGCACCATCATATGCCCCAGAATGTTTTCTATCTATTCTATCTGACTTGGCAAATGTTTTTAACCCTTTACCACACTATGCCAACCCTTAACAACACAGTGAGGATGAAGCCTTTTGAAAACATTGTGGGAAAAGGAGAAAATGCTGGTTACCAGCATTTTCCCCTTTTTTTCCACAATGTTTTGTAACCCTATCAAGCGAAATTGCATCATTTCGTTGAGCCACATTGAAATTGGCGTCTGCAAATGATTTTAATTTGGACAAGTCTACATTTTTGTTGTGTGGTAAAGAGTTATCTAATTCAGCCACGTAGGAAGCATTTCAAGATTGGGGGGCTAACTTCAAAATACTAAGACTTTTTGCATGGTAGTTGCATTGCGCTAAAAACTCATATTTTAGTTACTATGATTTTCAAAATTATTGCCCCCCCCCCCCTTTCTTACGGGCCTGTAAATAAAGTCTAAAATATTGTCATCTTGTAAAGATCTAGTTCAAATATTATTTGAAAAATACTTGGTCTTACATTTTATATAAATGAGGCATGGTTTTTACAAGTACTCTAATATTGTCTTCGACAGAAAAGATTTAACCCATTTATACCACACAATCCCTACTTTTGAAAACCCTGAGAAAAATGCCTCTAGAAAACATTATGGGAACAGGAGAAAATGATGGTAACCAGCATTTTCTCCTTTTCCCACATTGTTTTCTATGAACCCTCCCAGACCAAATTTTATTTTTTCAGTTACATTTATTTTGTCATCTGCAAATGCTTTGAATTTGGAAAAGTCTAAAAGTTTCATGTATGGTAAAGAGGTAACCTTCTGGCACACAATCCCAAATTTTTACAATTCAGAGGGAGAAGCACGCATTCGGCGTGAGTACTGGTGTAGTCCCCAGGATGCAGAATCGAGAGAGATTAATTAGTATAAGTTGTAAGAACTTGTTTCTCGATCGATGTACAATAAATATGTTTAAACTAAACTAAGCCTTTTGATAACAGTGTGTGAAAAGTAAAATATGCAGGTAACATGATCCAAAATAAATACTTGTATTAAGTTTTGACTCACATTCATTGTGTTGTCCGAAATGCTTTGATTTTGGACCAGTCTAAAGTTTCGGTATTTGACAAAGGATTGACTAAAAAAGCCAATTAATGTTTATGAATCTTTTTAACACATTGTGGGACAGGAAAATGCTGGATAATTTTCTACCCTACCAAAAGCAAGCCTCATTTCTTATACAGTCTGCAGCATACAAAAAGGGGCTTTCGAACATTTGCGTAAAGTGTCATCCCAGATCAGCCTGCACAGCCTGTGCAGGCTAATCCGAGACAGAACTTTACAACTACCTTATATTTTGTACTACATTAGAGATGGTATGTTATGACTACATTAACTTTTTGTCCTACAATGACTGGAAAGTGTAATCTGGCAGGCTGATCCAGGATGACACTTTATGCAAATGTCCAAATGCACCTATTCCCATTTTGAAGGCCATATACATGATGATGTAATAGATTATATGTTGCATGTAAATCAAATGAATAATTGTAAGAATTAAGCAGTCTAGTAAAAAGTGTATCCTATAACTCTTTAGCATATAGTACCGACTTTTAAAGGTGGGTATTTAGAATTTTCCCATCGCACCAAATTAAACAATAAACATGTCACTGAAATTTATATGAAAAAACAATACAAATCATCAGTAATAAAGAATAATAAGATTACAAAAAAACATTTTTTGGAGGTATTCCCTTAAAAGGCTACGTAGCCTCTTAAGCTATGTTTAGATTTCCCGCCAAAAGCACCTTTAACACCAGTAAGAAAGGAAGCCTTTGAAAGCATTGTGAGAAAAGGAGAAAATGCTGGAAACCAGCATTTTCTCCTTTTCCCACAATGTTTTCTACCCTGTCCAACTTAATTTCAATTTTTGATTCACATTGTATTTTGTTGTCTGCAAATGCTTTCCATTTGGACTAGTCCAAAGTTTTGTTGTTTGGTAAAGGGTTAACAGAAAATCCCATGTTTTGATAACCTTGACGAAGGGGCCATTGGAGACATTATGGGAATTCACTAATAAGTTTACTAATCAACATTTATATTTATCTGAACATCTCTTTCATTAATAATGATCACCATTCAAATGAAAGGATTGCCGTCATTTTTGTTCGTTTTTAGGAGACGACAACGATGTCGTTCTTAAAGTTCATTCTGGTAATGTATAACAAATATGGCCGCGCTCATGTCGGTTTGAGATTCGCACAAACACTGTTGAAAAATTTTTATTCGAGCTCTTTCAGTTACCTTTTAACCATGTCATCAGATGCTTGGAACGAAATTCAAGCCCTTAAATCTAAGCAAAGCAACCTTCGAGCTAAACTTGCTGCCAGACGAAAAGAACGAGAAGGAATTGTTGCTGAAATAACGAAAGCTGGGACTCAAAGCTCAAACGTCCCCTCTCCTGGTCGTACTGCAAGTGAAACTACAGAGGGTAAGGCGGATCAGACTTCAAGTATCTCAGTCAGACCTGGCATTAATGAAATTAAGGGCCAAATTAAGAACCATTTACATATTTAGCGAATGGTGATAGCCAGCACTTTCATAAAGGTCTAGAGATAAATCGGCCCAAAACACTCTCATCTTACCTTCGTCTTAACCTTTTACCAAACGACAAACTTTTGGACTAGACCAAATTGAAAGCATTTGCAGATGACAATTAAACTCTTGCTGAAACATAGCCAACTTTCACGGACATGCCTTATCAGCAGTCTCGCATATCAACAAATCGATGAAAAAAAAATCGATATCATACGTAAAGGTCCGGGAGTTTCCGGAGTTTGGCGAACTTACATCGTGTATACAAATAATCGTTATTCAATAGCCTGCAGCGATAAAAGATAAGAGAAACGTAACATTACGTAACAGTGGCCTGCTTCAAATTCACAATCTTTGCCTAGACGGTATATCTGTCCTGGCATTTTTTTTTCCCTGATTTTAACCTAAACCCTTTGTCTGGTACAGTACAGTGTGGCTCTTGAATATCAGTACCAGACTGCACAAAATGCGCACCCTTATTAGACTCAACAGCATATTGGAACAACACCTCCTGATAAAGCGAGATTTTTCTTGAGAAAAGAAAATTGAAATTGTTATGTTTCAGCATTATTTGTCGGTTTGTAATTCATTTATCCTCGGATTAAGGGTTAACTTTTGATTCTCTGAGACATAAACTGATCGGTCCTAAAACTGCTCTCGACAAATGCACTTTTTGTAGTCTGATCCTGAAATCTAATCCGTTCAAATGCACTTTTACTGACATTGTAGATTTGATAACAGGCTGCACAAAACAAGCTGTCTGATCTTGGACCTGATCGATTCTATATGTCGAAAATTATTTTGGTTAGAAAAAAAATCTTTGATATTCATAGCAAAATCAACAAGTTGAATTCAGCAGAAAATTCGGCGTTTTGAGAATACCAGTTTCACACTAAAGCAATCTAACGGACCTGAGAAAAATGGCTTTTGTAAACTTTGCCGGAGAGGGAGAAAATTTTCTCCTGTTCCTAAAATGTTCTACCTTTTCAAAGACAGACATTATCATTTTGTATATGTTTTTCACTTGGTGCTGTCCAAAATTTCGTCATTCGGTTTTTTTTTATGAGAAGATTTGTTTTATGTGGCAGTTACATGACCTATCCGACCCTGAGAAAGAAAGACCAATCCGACCCTGAAAAAGCAAGCACGGACAGGAGAAAATACTTGTGGTGGACAATTTCTCATTTTTCCTAGGGATCGTATATAACATGTTTTCTACGATTACCACAGTGTTTTCTACCCTTTCGAAAGGGTATTTTTCGTCTGTAAGTTCTTTCAACTTGAAAAAAACAAAACAAAACAGAATCATAATATATTTTGTCGTTTAGTAAATAGCTAATGGTTATATCTTGATTGGGTAAACTTTGTCTTTTGTGTGCATGTGTGGTTTGATGGTTTTGATTTTTATAATTTCTGCTTTCTACGATTTTTAAAAGAAAAAAAGGTTGGGAAGGCGGAGAAATAAAACTGTTATAGCACATAAAATAATTTCACCGGCTGCTCAGAACCATTAGAGTAAATTTTCATGGTTTTACACAGACGAAAAGTTACAGATTCGGCATATAAAAAAGCATTCATTCAAAGTTGGTTTTCATCGAACAAATAAAAGAAAATGGTACTGTGTTGCGCCGATTTGTATTTTGGCTTAATGAGGGATGTTGCATTTGCTTACAATGTCTACTACTATCAATTAATGTATTAAATGTATTAAGATGTTTCCATTTTGAGTGAGTCTAAAAGCTGTTTAAGTATAAGTATTTCGGAACAACTTGGGTCTATCTATGCACTAAACTACATTTTTATACATAAAAGTAGGTCCAAGCTATTACCGGTATTATCACACAAGTTTAAAAACCTGCAGATGTATTATATATACTTAAGATTCTTTTTATTGCATCCGAAATGGGGCAAAAATGTGCTCGAGACTCAACAGAAAGTTACTAAAAGGTTCCTGTTGAAAGTAACAGATCAGAACTTGTGAACTGATCCGATGGTACACTCTAGCGCCGCTTACAGGCATGATAAAGATAAAAAGGTATTTCTTCCTCTAAAAAAGTTATGTACGGTGTCATTTCAACTAAGCATCAGTAGAATTCACCAGCAAGCTGTGTTAAAAACTGGTTTCAAACCAAGATACATGTAGATCATTCTTAATGCAAGGTTGATTGAGTACTATCTCTTGAAATAATAAATAATGATTATGCAGCAGGTAACTTTTTCAGTTACTGGT
The DNA here is from genome assembly GCA_943736015.1 of Tridacna crocea. NCBI lineage: Eukaryota > Metazoa > Mollusca > Bivalvia > Cardiida > Cardiidae > Tridacna > Tridacna crocea. The sequence goes on from OX031065.1 coordinate 16,295,827, forward strand.
AAAGGAGAAGTAGCTTGTATTATTCCCATTTCCGTGTACATGCATGGTCTATGTCATTTTTTTTTCCATCTTTTATTCGCTCATAGCGGTTATGCTTTTTGCAGGTTGCATCGTTTTAAAGATGGAAGAACCTCAATGTTTAGGCTAATTCTTCCAATGAACAATTAAAATATTAAAGATGTTAAAGGGGGAGACATTTGAAAGAAGGGAGAAAATATTTGATTTATGTTAAAGAAAAGTTGTCAATTTTGATCTAGTGTTGTCATTCTTTGAATGGTAAATACTCTTTGCAGGAGAAACCGATTACGTGATGTAGACAATATTGTTTGAAAAGTAGAAGATAACTTGTAAAAAGATAATGCGCCTGTTTCCATATTTTATCCTAAACAATCAACAGCAGGGTCGTTAGATGCCGTATTTATACAGTAACAGGTTAAGCTTGTTATTTGAATCTTAACCAAAAGACAAAATTTCAGACTTGTTCACAATGAAGTAATTTTCTTAAGACAAATAAAGCATGGAAAAAGTGGAACTTATCTTTTATTGAGTTAAAAATAGCGTAAGAAAATGAGAAAATATTGGCAACCAGCTTTAAAATCTTTTTCTTCAATGTTTTCAAGGCCTTCTATGTGATACGACAGATTAAAGACCTATGTGAAAAAAGCAAGGAAACATGAGTTTGTGAGCTGTCGCCAGAAAAAAAAATTATAAGGCATTAATTTCTAAAAAGCTGAAAAGTTGAAAAAATCATCAAACGTACATTTCATATGTCAATCTTAATCATTGTAAAAGGAAATAATGTCATAAGTATTAAATTCTGGTCTTTTAGATAAATAGGATACATAATAAAACATCTTAAGGATTCTGTCAGGATCAAACGGTATTCGATCTGAAAACAACCCGGATATAAATTCCAGTGTATAATCATGTGGATACATGTATATCATAAACATAGCAGGGGGTCCGTTTGTCAATGAAACATTACATAACACAATAAAGATACCCGGCTGGCTTATCTAACAGAAAGACTCGGCCATTATCGGCGAAGTCCGGCATAATCCGAACGTTCACGGAAAAAGAAAAAAATAGGATAGTGGCATTAAAAAACTGTAAAAAGGACCAAAAGTTTATTTTTTTAAATGACTCAAAATTATACCATTTGAAAGAGAAATGAATAAAGTAACTCACTCCACTTGAGATAATTTTGACTTTTCAACACAAAGAAAGAAAATTAAACAAATATTACAGTTTTTGACCTCGGAAAATGCGTTTTTCCTCTTTATTCTATATAAACCATACCTACAATTTTTAAGTTAAAAAAGGACCAAAAGTTTCCTTTTAGAATTTTTTCAAACTAAGTTCATTTGAAAGAGAATAAATTGACTTTTCTTACCTCACTTGAGATAATTTTCAATTCTGAAAATTGATGAAGTTATAAGCGTTTATTTACCTAGGCCCTTCATAATTCTATATAAGAAAGTGCAGGTAAAATTGGCCGATATCGTTTTTTCCATGTCCGCGAAAGTTGGCTATGGATGATTTCTGTCAATGAGAGGGTAAAAACATTGTGGGAAAAGGAGAAAATGCTGGTTACCAGCATTTTCTTCTTTTCCCACAATGTTTTCAAAAGGCTACTATTCCAGACCCGTAAAAAGCAGGGATTGTTTGGGAAAGGGTTAAGGGGAGTTGCAATGTTATTTTTTTTTTTCATTGTTTTTCCACCCAATCACAAAAATGACATCAGAGCACCCATCAGACTGAATGGGCTCTCTTCTTTGACAATAAAGTCTACCCTCAGTCTTAAGGTCTGCTCCATTGCTTTTTTTGTTACTGGTCTTCGCATACAGGTCTTCACATCAAGCCTCTTTAAAGACATTTGGAGTTGATAGGATTTTACCCACATCTCTTCAAATGGCTCTATGTGACAAAATTTCCAATGACAGCAAATAAAGTGAGAATGGATCATTAGATAAATGATTAGTCTTAAATGTCACACAAACTCTGCTGCAAATTACTAATTAAATCAATGGAAATGTACCTTTTTGCCCAACATGAATAAATTCAGTGTAATTTATGAACAACTTACCTGGCAACTACCAATAAACAGACATGCACACTCCACGGAATTTGAATTTTGTACAGTCTGGTTCTATATCCATCACAGCCATTTTCGTACAAGATGCCTTTGTCAACAGCGGAATTCCCAACTAAACGGTACTGTAGCGTGTTAGAGATACTGTGATATCTGCAGAGACATGCATATTGATGATATCACCATGTTTTGATTTCTGGTGCATTCCTTGTGTTTCTTTATTATATAGGGGAGTATTTTTTTCTTACATATTTCATCATACATTTTTATTATAGAATGTCATATTCCTGTGATGGTGACTGAACTCTTTACCAAATGACAAAATTTTGGAATAGTCCAAATTGAAAGCATTTGCAGACGACAACAAAAATTTGAACCAAACATTAAAAATGAATTTGGAAAGGGAAGAAAACATTGTAGGAAAAGGAGAAAATGCTGGTTACCAGCATTTTCTCCTTTACCCACAGTGTTTTCAAAGGCTGTCTGTCTCGGGGTCATTAAAAGTCGGGATTTTGAAGTAAAGAGTTAATGCTTGGAATATGCATTATGGAGATGCATGAAACCTCATTTTGCCAGAGCATACTGGTACTCATGTTTATTTACATTTTTTTTCCCTTTTTTGTAAGGTACCCAGGGAGATTTATCAAAGATCCAAAGTTCTAGTGTAACAAGTAAAGCATCTCCAGTTGTCATCCAGCCACAGCCAATTAAACATGACCCGGAGGTGGAACATCATCTCTTACAAGTTCTCGATGAAGTTGACTTAGAAATTCCCTGTAGTTCAGACAGTGTTGCTGATAAAACATCCAAGTCCCTCGGCAGACCTGCTGACATCAGCATGGTAGAAAACCTTCTTCAGAAATTTGCAGCACAACAGATCATTGTGTTAGTGAGATTTTCTAATTATATGTTAACACTTACAAAATTGTATATTTTTCAGTTTCAAAGAATTTACAGACAATATAGTAAATGTGGCTCAAATTATGGAACTTGCCTTTTATGGGGAAAAAAATATCATGGAAAAGGATAAATGTTATTTGTCAATAGAGTGTGATAGAGGGTTAAAGGAGCCATTTCAGATTTTTGTAATAAAGACGTCTTTTAACCTTAACCACACAATCCATGGTTTTACCGACCCCGAGAAGTTGGCCCTTTGAAAACACGTTTGGAAAAGGAGAAAAAATGGTAACCAGCACTTTTTCCTTTTCACACAATGTTTTCTAGACTATCTGATTCAAATCTCATAATATATGTATTGTTCTGTGCATGTGCTTTCAACTTGGACCCGTCTAAAATATTTTCTTTGGGAAAGCATTAAATTGTTTAGAGTGGCAATTGTTGATTAAACATCACTGAATAGGTTAGAGAAGTATAAGGAGAAAAAGACTGGCGGTACATCCTCAATGGGACATGTAGCTGTACAACTCTCTACATTTAGAGTAAATTTTAGACTCATTCAATTTCCATGTACTTGTGGACATTGATTAGATGTGGCTAAATTGATGAGTTTTCTCTGAGAGGGTCCTGATAGAAAAAGGAGAAAATGATGGTCAGCAGCATTTTCTACTTTTTCCACAATGATTTTAAAGCCATCTCCAGCTGGGCTGTGAAAACTTAAGGTTGTGTGGTAGAAGATTTTAGATATGTATAGATTTAATGGAGATTTATGCAGTTTATTTGTTAAAACTTTCTATCTTTCAATCCTAAATTTTGTCTTGTGGCAAAGAGTTGATAAAAGATGGACCTTTGAAAATATTTCAGGATCACGGATGATGACAAGAAATCAAGGAAAGGACAGCTTATCATTCAGTCTATTGACCTGTCAAAGGTAATAGTAATTTTGCTGTTTTGTTGTATACATGTACATTTTTAATGCTTTACCTGGTTTTCTTCCTAACACTTGAAAACTATGGGAAATGGAGAAAAATGATACTTACTAAGACTCCTTTTTGGCAAAGTCCCCAAAAGTCATGTCCCTGATGGTTTCATATGTGGTTAGTCCTTCTCGGACAGAAATTTCAGACTTGTTGGAACTGAAGGCATATGCAGGTAAAAAATTGATAAGGCTCAGGCAATTAGATTTATCATTGAAAGAGTTGAAATATTTTGGGAAAAGGAAAGAATGTTGTTCCTGGCACTTGTTCCTTCTCCCTAAGTTCTAAAGAAAAGTTCTCTTCAGCAGGGTTGCTTTACCCTTTACCAAACAACAAAGTTTTACACAAGTCCAAATTGAAAGCACTTGCAGATGACAAAATTAGAATACCTCAAAAATTGAAATTTGTTTTAAGAAGGGTAGAAAACATAAGAAAAAGAAAAAATACTGGTTACCAGCTTTTTCTGCTCTTCCCACAATGCTTTCATAAGATTTCTGTCTCAGGGTCATAAAAATGAAGGGTTGTTTGGTAAAGACTGAAACAGGTGATTGTTGAATAGAGGGTTGAAAATGTATAGATTGGAGATTTTTTTTTTTTAACTTTTGAAGAGTATTATAATAATGATAATTGTAAGTTTATCAATAAAACCTACATGTATGTTGTGGGTACTCACTGTGGACACTCACCAGAAATGTCTTGATAACTGGCTAGTAGCTTCCCATGAATGCTATGTGAAGGACTGGTGAAAGATTCTGTGGAAAGCATAGATAGGTGTACTGACCCCTGCAGTACAACTGAAATAATGTTTGAAATGGTGTTGAGCTTTCAACAAATGATAAAAATGTAGACTGGTCCAACTTTACCTCTTTCCCAAATAAGCCCTGGTTTTTACATGTCTGGAGTACAAGCCATTAGAAAACACTGTTGGAAAAGGAGAAATTGCTCGTAACGAGCAATTTCTCCTTTCCTACAGTGTTTTCTACCCTTTTGGAGAACTTTCTGCCATTTTTATCTAATTTAGAATTGTTGTCTGCAAACTCTGTAAATTTGGAAGAGTCTTAAATTTATCGTTTTGTAAAGGGTTAAAGCATTTGCAGAGGACAAGTTAAATGTGGCTCAATTGGTGGAACTTGCCTTTGATAAGGTAGAAAACATTATGGGAAATGGTTACTAGCATCTTCTCCTTTTCCCATAATGGTTTTGGAAAGCTTCCTCCTCAGGTTGGTTAAAATTTATGACTTTGTTGGAAAGGGTTAAACACCAAACAAACAAAACACTAGAGTAATGAATCAATACTTGTTCATTCTGTAGCTCTCAGCTATGATAGAGGATAGAAAAGAAGATGGTGGGCCAGATACAAAGAAAAGGAAAAGAGAAGAGTAAGTTCATGAAATCTTTTGCTAAAATCCTTTTTTTCTTCAACCCTAGACCTACCACATCTTAACCCACCACCACACAATCCCTACTTTTGACGCCTCTGAGAAAGAAACCTTTAGAAAACATTGTGGGAAAAGGAGAAAATGCTGGTAACCAGCATTTTCTCCTTTTCCCACAATGTTTTCTACCCTTCACAAAACAAATCTCAAATTTTCAGTCACTTTTATTTTTTCGTCAGACGTCTGCAAATGCTTTCAATTTGGACAAGCCTAAAATATTGTTGATTGGTAATGAGTTAATTGTTGGCAATAACAAAAGTAATCTTTGTCATCTTTTATGCATGAAGTGTACATAACCAAGACTGCAAATCAAGCATCAGAGAGTGTAAACTGGATCAGTCTAAATGTATGAAATCACGGCTTTACCACACAATCCAGACTTGACGACCCAGAGAAAGAAGCCTTTTGAAAAAGGAGAAAATGCTGGTATCCAGCATCCTTTTCCCACAATGTTTTCTACCCTTCACAAAACAGATTTCAAATTTTCAGTCACTTTTATTTTGTTGTCTATGCAAATGCTTTTGATTTGGAAAAACCTAAAATTTTGTCTTTTGGGTATGAATTAAAGACATTTTGATAAGAAAAAATTACAGTGGTAAACAGAAAATAAGTGTCATTTTTCACTTTTCTCCCAACATCTTGATAGCCAATATACATACCTTCACTGCTTTTTTCGAGTTTGATTCACAGGTACCAAGCCTTTATGTTTAGCAGTGAGAAATGAATGTGTACTGTTGAAATGACTATTATTAATCCTTGGAGACAATTTTGCAGAGTTTGAAGTAAAACCAGGGACCCCAAGGTTTGGAGCCTTCTACATACACAAAATTTACTGAAAACTGTAAATGTAGTTGACAAATATCTGGAGTGATGAAGATCAAACTTTTGGCATGGTTCAGGTGTAGTTCCTCTGTGTTTTCAGCACTTATAGGTCGGGGTTCATGTGCAATTATCTAAATTATTGTCTTTTATTGATCTAGTCCAGAGGAAACCGATTCCACCCAGCCTTCAAACAAACAGTCCAAACTCTCAAATATACCAGATGGCAGTTTAAATTTGGAGGTAATATTTAATAGGCTTGATGCATTTTTGTTAAACTTAACTTCATATATACCATAATTGTATCTCACTTGTTCATGTACCTCTTGGCTTTTATAAGCGCAGGAGTAGGGCTTTGAAGTGTAATACCTACTATTGACGACCCTGGGAAAGAAGTCTTTAGAAACATTGTGGGAAAAGGAGGAAATGCTGGTAACCAGCATTTTCTCCTTTTTCCACAATATTTTCTGCCCTTCACGAAACAAATTTCTAATTTTCAGTCACTTTTATTTTGTTGTTTGCGAATGCTTTTGATTTGGACAAACCTAAGATATTGTTGTTTGGTAATGAGTTAAATTTGTATGCAGATGGAGTTGAAGCCTACAGGTTTTGAATCCTACACTGTAGCACTAAGCCTTGCAGGACCCTTTAAGTTGCTTAACCCTTTACCAAACAACAAAATTTTAGACTGGTCCAAATTGAAAGCATTTGCAGATGTCAATGTAAAAATGACTGAAAATTTGAAATTTTACATGCAGTGTATTTGCTTCTTTGATAGCAAAAGAAATATGAAAAAAAATACTTATATAATAATAATAATTTTCCCAAAATGTATTCAAAAGCTGTCTTATTAACGGTCTAGTTTAGAAACCGAATGATTAATGTTTATAGAGTCTTTTGGCTGCCCAGACATCGAAGGAAAGAGAGAGCAAGAAGATGACTGAAGAGATTTTACAGTTATTAAGTATACCTACAGCAAAGGAACAAAGTTTGTTAGAAAGGTTTAAATCTCAAGGAGGTAGGTTTTTATTTGTATTGTTCTTTAACCCTTCACCACACAATCCAAGTTTTAACAACCCCTGTGGGAATAAACTGTTAAAAAATAGTGGGAAAAGGGTGAAATGCTGTTAACCTTTTCCCACAATGATTTCTAATCCATCATGGAAAATCCCACCATGTAAGCCACATTTCATTATTTATGTTGTCTGCAAATAGGTTTGCAGACAATTTATACAGGTCTAAAGATTTTTCTTTTGAGTACTTTAATCTTGAAATAAACCATGTAGTCAAAAAAAGAATGGTCTTGATCTGAAATTGACATACTGTTGTTGATATAGATTTAGGAAAGCTGCATCACTGATTTCACACCGTTATTTAATTTGGGTGTCGTTTGGAATAAAATTGCATCATTGACGCAGGTTTTGTGCATCATGGAAATCCCAGGGAAAGTATTACAGAAAAAGAAGCCATTTCTTGTAGTTCTATTCAATACCTGGAATTTTTTGTGTACATCAGTTTTTATGCTTCAATTTTCTTCCTTGTGCCAAGGAAACTAAACAGTTAATTACTGTGTCTATAATATTTGACATTTTAGAACAGAAAATGCTATAAGATTGTACAGGTAACAACTATTTTACTGCATTTCTACCTTTCTTTCAGTGTAAGGTAGCCACTACTAATTTGCTTATTTTTTACAAATGTTTGAGAAGCAAATGGTAGTATGTTTTGTCAAAACAATGTAATTATACACCATATTTCTAAAGCATTGCTGACGTAGATTTCCCTTTGAAGTTGACTGTCATAATTGATGATCACAGCAATTATGTTTGGAACTATGGTTTTCTGTTATCTACACTCCTGTCAAGGAAATTTCATGCAAATTTCAGTAAACATATACATGAGGAGACCTATGTTTATGCGCATCATGAACAAAAATTCTACAAATACAGTTCTGAATTGAAAGGAATTTGACATTTGTTGGCTATCAGGGTACATGTAATATTTTAGTAAACTTGTCAGCATTGAAAAAAGGATTGATAAATACCCATTCTCTCTAGACTTGATTCATAAAATTTTATCTCAAATACCAATGCATGTCAGATCTGCTAAATCTTAACTTGTCTTATTTTTATTTATTTCTAGGCGCACAGCTACAGGAGTTTTGTCCATTTGGTACAAAGGAAGAATGTGTGAAAGTTGGACAGACAACAAGTCCATGTAAAAAACTCCATTTCAGAAAAATTATACACAAACATACAGATGGTAAGTTACAGTTTACTGGATTTTTTGTGATGAATATTAAACCTGCTTTACCCATTCAACCTGCTTTACCCTTTACCAAACAATCTTGTGTTTAAACCCTTTACCAAACAATCTCTGGTTTTACAACCCAGAGGAAGAAGCCTTCTGAAAACATTGTAGGGAAAGGTAAAATGCTGGTAACCAGCATTTTCTCCTTTTCCCACAATGTTTTGTACTCTTCTTAAGTTTCAAATTGTCAATCACATTAATTTTGTCGTCTCCATATCCTTTCTATTTGGACAAGTCTAAAATTTTGTTGTTTGGTAAAGAGTTAATGACCTAGAGCTGAACCAAGTAGTGCAGTCAATAGCATACTGGAATTAAAACAAGAGTGTTGCTGATTCAAATCCCCAGCTCAACCAATAGCTTTACTAGGATTGATGATAGGCATTGTGACAAGATTCATTCCTTGCTTTCAACAAATCATTGTGTTGATAATCTTTCATGGAAAGCAGCCAGTAGCTTGGGAAGAAAATTGTGCATAAACCTGGAAAACGAAACTCAGTTAAGTATAGATATATATGCACTGCCTGCCACAATATTATGGAAATAACACTGAAAATAGCCTGAACACAAACTTGAATTGATAAAGAAAACTTTTGGAAGAATTATTGAAATGAGAGATTTTTATCTTTCTATGAGATGACAGAATTTTGAACTTTTCCAGATGCATACTATTGGCTGGCATCAAACTTGATGTGCCTCAAATTCTTTAATTTGTCTTGAAGGGGTAGAAAACACTGTGGGAAAAAGAGAAAATGCTGGTTACCAGCATTTTCTCTTTTTATCACATGTTTTCTAAAGACTTCTTCTACTGGGTCGTTATGACTCGGGAAAGATTAACTGAATGAACATTACGAATAGTGAACAGAAAGTGATCATGGATTATCCCTTTACCATGCAATCAAGGGTTTAAGACTAGAGAAGGAAGACTTTTGAAAACATTGTGGGAAAAGGAGAAAATGCTGGTAACCAGCATTTTCTCCCTTTCCCACAATGTTTTCTACCCTATCAGAGGGAAAAAAATGATAATTTGAGCCATTTTCATGTTGTAGTTTGCTACTAATTTCAGTTGAGGAAAGTGTAAATTTTTGTTGTCTGGTAGATAACCAATAAAAAGTGTCATAAAGGGCGATAATTTTGATAACTTGCTATCTTTTCTTTCTGTACTTTCTTTCAGAATCTCTTGGAGATTGTTCCTTTTTAAACACATGTTTCCATATGGATACCTGTAAAGTAAGTGGGCTTAAATAATATGAAAATCTTTCAATTGAAGGTCCAATAGCAGCCAACAGTAAACAACGTGGGTGTAAAAATGTCCTAGAGTTTGAATGATACTATTTAGAAATTTTGATATATACGAGATGACAATCTGGTATTGTATGGTCAGTCGAAGTCTTAGTTGCTAGCAGAAAAATGAGATTAAATCCAGGTGACAAGTAAACCTAATTTTAACTTTTTTTTTGTCTGCCAGCCACTAACTATTGGACTGACTATATAACAACAGTTTGTCATCTTCGCAATTCCCATACTTCTCATTGGTATACTTTAAATGTAAATGCATTTTAAACTGGCTCGGTTTATTTTTGGTCACTATTGGGCTTTTAAGTTTTTACTAAATGACAAAATTTTTGATTGTTCCAAATTAATAACTTATTTGCAGATGTCAAGTAAGATATTGCTCAAGTGAAAGCATATGTCATGGAAAAGATCAAGAACATTATGGACAAATGGGAAAATGCTGTTCCAGCATTCTCTACTTTGCCCACGATGTTTCTATAGCTCTTTATCATTATGGTTGAAATGAGGGAATGAGCAGGAAAGAGTTATTGACCTTTTGATTGTAAAATGAGAGAAATAGAACTATTCAGTCACTTTACCCAACAATCCTGGTTTCTACAACTCTGAGATACAAGCCTTTTGAAAACATTGCGGGTAAAGGAGAAATGCTTGTTTGCCAGCATTTTCTCTTTTTCCCACAGTGTTTTCTACCATTCTGGAAACAAATACCACCTTTTTGAGCTACAATTATTTTGTTTTCTGCTAGTGCTTCCGATTTGGACCGGTCCAAAATTATGTTGTTTGGTAAAGAGTTAAATTCCTTTTGCAAGAGCATGGCACATAATTCATCACTGGATTGTTTCTGTTTGCAGTATGTGCATTACCAAATAGACTATCCAGAGGACGCACCTAAAACACAGGTAGCCAAAAAAGATGCCATGTCTACAGTCCCAAAATCTAGTGACTCTTCAGAGCAAGTGAACATGTTTCCTCCACAAGTATGTAGAACTAAAAACTTTCATGCCAAGCTAGGTTATACAGTCAGTAGGGAACATGACTTGAGAACAGGGAGTTGGCGAATGACATCTCCAGCCTGGCTAATATCTCTCCAAGGATTGATGATGATCATTTGTTCCTCTCTTACCACTGATTATTGTTTTGGCAATTGCTATATGGGAATTAAAGCAGGGATGTTTTTCTAAAGGCTATTTTGCCAATTCCGCTAGGGGAGAATATTGTGCAAATTTCTACGAACAGAAAATCCAGTGAAGGTGCAATTGGCACCACAATATAATTGAATTGATGTTAAAAATGACATTAACCCATTACCACACAATCCCTACTTTTGACGCCCCTGAGAAAGAATCCTTTTGAAAACACTGTAGGAAAAGGAGAAAATGCTGGTAACCAGGATTTTCTCCTTTTCCCACAGTGTTTTCTACCCCTCCCAGAACAAATTTCAATTTTTCAGTCACCTGTATTTTGTCGTCTGCAAATGCTTTCAATTTGGACCAGTCTAAAATTTTGTTGTGTGGTAAAGAGTTAAGGTAGTTCCCTCGTCATGGAAAACAGTCATTACGACAAATAATATTATCCTACATAATTTGCTATTATTAAAGATGAGTACTATTGTACTACTTTAACTGAGCTACTTTTTCCTTTTTTTCTGTCTTTTAATCATTATTTATAAATCTAAAACCCCTATGGTTACTCTCATTATATAGGGAGATAACAATTACCTCCCTTCTTACGAAACTAAAGTATCAACAAATAATTTCAAGATAGACATCAACAGAAATGTAGGTTTCCAGCATTTATTCTCTGACATGGTTTTCAAAGACTGCTTTCTTAAAGAATGGAACTGTTTGGCACATTCTGATTTTTGTTTACCTACGACGATGTTTTTTCATGTTTTTGCTAGTGGATCCAGTGTGATATCAGATTTATAGATATGACTGTACTGGGTAAATGTGCTGTGATAATGGCTGATCCTCCCTGGGATATCCATATGGAGCTTCCGTACGGGACCATGAGTGATGATGAGATGAGACAGATGCCTGTCCCGCTTCTACAAGATGAGGGCTTTATTTTCCTGTGGGTCACAGGAAGGTGCGTATACCTCATGTTCTACCTTGACATTGTTAATTGTATGGGAAGGAGGCAGGGTACTTGGAAACTTGTTCAAAGCTTTGGAATATTGCCTTGAGCTGAAGACAAGGGGACAACTTAACCCAGCACAGCCATGAAAAATGTCTTTAATGAACTGCTAAGAAATTTCTTATGATCTGATTGGTTAACATGCTGGGAACATTATATATCATTTACCCTGGCAAAAGCCACATTTAAAGCCACTTTCCCTTTTGAGTGTCCAGGAAACAACACTACACTTGCAACACAACATCCAAAATGGTGGCATCAATCGATCACCAGACTGCAAATTAATGCACCAAACTGCATATTTTAGTGACATCACTTCCCAATGATGTCAGTTTTCATTGAATATGGGCATTCAGAAGTGAATTCATGAGATTGTAAAACAGGAAAATTTTGCTTAACAAACTTTGAAAGGGAAAAACTTTGCAGTATAATAAATTTGTTGTAATGGCAGGTGGCAGGGCACTTGGAAACTTTTTCATGGCTGTGGTTAATCATGTCGCCCCGAGCTGAAGGCAAGGTGATGACATGATTCACCACAGCTGTGAACAAGTTTCCAAGTCCTCTGCCTCCTGATTGTACAACTAATAATGTTCCCTAGAGCTTGCCAGTGGACAGCAACATACATCTAGAACATATTATGTAGTTCTATTTGGAGAATTACTTTTCACTTTAATACCAATAATAACAATTTTAGCTCTGACAGCTGCTTTCAAAGAAAGCAACAAAATATTTGCTTAATTCTTTGGCAGATAGTGAGTAAATGTCTTGATTTTCCACAAACCTTAACTTTTATTAAACTGTTGTTAGAAGACCTTCTTTCAATAAATTCATTTTATTAATCTTCTTTGATATTTCAGAGCTATGGAACTGGGACGAGAATGTTTAGATCTGTGGGGGTATGTATATCAGTATGTGCAGCTTAAATCTTTACCTGACAATCCGAATTTTTACAATCAGAGGAAAAGGGCTGTTGAAAACATTATGGAAAAAAGAGAGAATACCGAGAACAAGCATTTCCTTCTTTCCCACATAAGTTTCTACCTGTTCAGTGACCAATGATTTGGTTGACATTTAATTTGTCATGTGCTAATGAAATGTGACAAAATTTTACCACTACGAAGGTAAAGACAATTTTAACAAGTAGTAAAATCAAACATTACCCTCTCTTCAGTTATGACAGAAAAATTCCTGCTTGTAAATAATGATCAGCTGTAATGCCTGAACACTTTACAGATGAATGCCATTAACTCATTACCAAATGACAATATTTTAGGCTTGTCCAAATGGAAAGCATTTGCAGACGACAAAATAAAAGTGACTGAAAATTTTAAATTTGTTTTGTGAAGGGTAGAAAACATTGTGGGAAAAGGAGAAAATGCTGGTAACCAGCATTTTCTCCTTTTCCCACAGTGTTTTTTATTTAAAGGCTTCTTTTTCAGGAGTGTCAAAAGTAGGGATTGTGTGGTAATGGGTTAACCCTTTACCACACAATCCCAACTTTTAACAACCATGATAAAGAAAGCTTTTGAAAACATTGTGAGAAAAGGAAAAAATCCTGGTAACCAGCATTTTCTCCTTTCCCTTCAATGTTTTCTACCATGCTTGAAACAAATTTCAATTTTTGACTTGCGTTTATTTTGTTTTCTTCTGCAAGTGCTTTCAATTTGGACCAGTCTTAAATTGTGTTGTTTGGTAAAGAGTTAAGATTTAGATGCATCTATAGGTTTTTCAATAAGTCTCAGATATCACAGTTCCTTTGAGCCAATCCCTTGATGAGAAGGATCAACTTTTGCAGCTACCCATCTACCAATGCAAGTACTGGTCAGGTTTCTAAGAACAGGGCTTGAACATTTTTTCAAGACCAAACTCACCCTGTTAGACAAGAGAATTCAAATATTGGCCTATCCGTCATTAGAGAAGAAGCAGGCAACACTTTTTCATAAGTTATAGTGATTTCAATTAGACGATAAGAAGAATAAGGAAAACTACCATGCAAATTTCTGACTTGCTTTACTGATTAGTGTCTCATGTTCCAGAATTAATTAAATATCTTACAACTAAAGAATAAACTCTTTTATTTTGATGCAGGTATAAAAGAATAGATGAGATAATCTGGGTAAAGACTAACCAGTTACAGAGAATAATCAGGACTGGTCGGACAGGCCATTGGCTGAATCACGGCAAAGAGCACTGTTTGGTAAGTCTGGGCTTTAACCCTCTACTCCATAGATACTCATTTCTATGCATTGCTTGTAGGAGCCTTTGGAAAACATTATCATTATGGCAAAAGGTGAAATTGCTCGTGATGAGCAATTTCACCTTTTGCCACAATGTTTTCTACACTATCAAACAGTGTCATACACACATAAGAAACGGCTTCATCCTTGCTGTTATTTAGGGTCAATTAGATATACCATAGAAATGCTTTATAGGGTAAAGGGTTAAATGTGGACTTCCTTGAAATTTTATTGTGCCTTATATAGGTGAATGAGTTTGAAATAGATAGTTTAGAATAAAATATAATAACAAATTTTTTAACCCTTTACCAAACAATGCTGAGCTTTGACGGTTCCAAGGATAAAGGGCTTTTCAAAATATTGTGGGAAAAGGAAAAGTGCTTGTAATCTGTATTTTTCTGGTTTTCTAAAATGCTTTTTACCCTGTAAGAGACAAATACCATCATTTAGGTCAGATATTTGTTTGTGGTGTGTGGATGTCATTAATATGGACAAATCTAAAATTTTCTTGTCTGGTAAGGGGTTATCAAAATTTTAGACGGATCCCAACTGAAAGCACTTGCAGACGACCAAATAAACTTTACTAAAAAATCGAAATTTGTTTAGTGAAGGGTAGAAAACATTGTTGGAAAAGGAAAAAATGCTGGTTACCAGCATTTTATCCTTTTCTCACAATGTTTTCAAAAGGCCTCTATCTTAGGGTCGTAAAATCCAGGGATTGTTTGGTAAAGGGTTAAACAATATTTTACAGGTTGGGGTTAAGGGGAACCCTAAAGGTGTCAATAAGGGATTAGACTGTGATGTCATTGTGGCAGAAGTCAGAGCTACCAGTCATAAACCAGATGAGATATATGGAATAATAGAGCGACTGTCACCGGGCACTAGAAAAGTGGAGCTGTTTGGACGTCCTCATAATGTTCAGCCTAATTGGTCAGTGTTCCTTTGATATTTTCTTTATGTTGTCAAGTTTAACCCTTTACCACACAATCCCAACTTTTAAGTGAAAGAAGCCTTTTGAAAACATTGTGGGAAAAGGAGAAAATGCTGGTAACCAGCATTTTCTCCTTTTCCCACGATGTTTTCTTCCCTTCCTAAAACAAATTTCAATTCTGTAGTCACATATATTTTGTTGTCTGCACATGCTATCAATTTGGACCAATCTAAAATTTTGTCGTTTGGTAAAGAGTTATCCTTGCATCAAACAAGAACATTTTAGATTGGTCTAAATTCAAAGTATTTGAAGAAAAACTTTTAGTGCAACTCTAATGAATGGATTTATAACAGAAGGGGTTGACAACATTGCAGGAAAAGAAAAAAATGCTGGTTATCAGCATTATCTTCGTTTCTCACAATGTTGTTGAGAATCGTCTTTCATAGGGTTGTAAAACTTAGTATTGTGTGGTAAGCAGTTAATTTTGTTTGGTAAGCTGTACAAAAGAAAAATATTTGTTTGCTCTCCTATTTTCAAAAAGAAGCTGATTACAGAATTTCCAACCTCAAAATGAAATTAAAGGGGCATTGAACCTGTTGTTGACCGAAAAAGTATTTGCACGTAGTAAATTGATATTTTGTGTGAATAAAATCATTAGAACTTGACTGTTTACCTTCACTTGAAGAAAAAACGTTAACAAAAACGATGGATTATGAGCCCATAATCTACAGTGCTTAGAGCTGCCACTCTACCGCTCACCTATGGAGCTATCTGACAGTTTCCTTTGCTATCCCTTGTCGTGCAATAATGGCTATTTCTAACATGACAGGAAAATTTACTTAACTCTTTACCACACAATCCCGACTTTTAACGACCCTGAAAAAGAAACTTTTTGAAAACATTGTTGGAAAAGGAGAAAATGCTGGTAACCAGCATTTTCTCCTTTTCCCACAATGTTTTCTTCCCTTCCTAACTCAAATTTCAATTTTTAAATCACATTTAGTTTGTCGTCTACAAATGCTTTCAATTTTGACTACTCTTAAATTTTGTTGCTTGGTAAAGAATATAATAGAATAAAATTAAAAAAAACTTAAAATCCTTATGTTTTCTACATGTAGTTCTATCCATGTTTGGATTTTATAGCTAGTATTTTTGCACACATAGGAGAATAAGTTGCCTATGTCAGTCCTTTCTGACGAATCTGGAAAACAGAATCTGTTTTGAAGTCCCATTAAAATTTAAAGACAGTTTCATTATGGTTTAGAAGAATAGTGTAACTTTCAGGAACTGTCAAAGCCAATCAACCATTGAAGTCATATAAGTAATTGTGTGCTTAACAAAAAACACTTATTTTAACGCTTTCCCAAACGACAAATTTTGGACTCTTCCAAACAAAAAGGGTTTGCAGACGACAATTTTAGATTTGGAGAAAATGGCAGAAAGTTCTCAAAAAGGGTAGAAAACACTGTGGGAAAAGGAGAAATTGCTTGTTACGAGCAATTTCTCCTTTTCCCACAGTGTTTTCAAATACTTTTACTGCAGACACGTAAAAACCAGGGCTTGTTTGGGAAGGGGTTAACAAAAAGTTTTCATTCTGATGTAATTCTCCTAAAATTTGTGGAACTTAAACATTTTTTCGTGTGTTATTTCACCTATAATGTTGTCCAGTTATTGAGACAGACCAATTTTTGAGACAAGAGCTTAAGCTAGTTAGTGCTCTGTCCAAAATAACATATTGGATATATTTCCAAAATGGAAGGTAACTGCAGAGAACAAATTTTAAATTTGGACAAATGAGCTGTTATCCTCTGATAGGGTAGAAAACATTGTGGGGATAGGAGAAAATGCTGGGTCCCAGCATTTTCTTATTTTCCTGCGATGTTTTAAAAAGCCTTATATCAGTGTAGTTAAAACTTTGGTGGATCATGCAATAAAAGGTTATAAAAGACAAAAAAAAAAGCCCTCTGTGTATATTCAAGCAAGCATTGCATTAAGTGAACTGATGCTGAGTAGGTTGAGACAGAGGCCTGTAATTTGCTTATAGGTAGTGCATTTACATGTATTTCTTGTAGGATAACACTTGGCAATCAACTGGAAGGGGTCCGCCTTGTTGATCCAGAAATAGTTCAGCGCTTTCGAGAAAAATACCCTGATGGGAACTGTTTGGAGCCTCCAAAAGACAAAAGTAGAGACAGGGATCCAAAAAGATGAGAAAAACCTTAGCCCATCCAGGAAAAACATCAGTATAGGGTTGTATATGCAGTACAAAGTGCAAGTCGAAAGCAGAGGCCAAGGTTGAAAATGCTTGACAGTCTAAGTCGACCTTAGTGCCAAAGTGTAAAAGAAACATTTTCAATTTGAACAGGAAAAAAAACCAAGATCTGGCAAGTGGTCACAATATGGCAGTATAAAATTGACAGATAGGATCAACAATCAAACTAGACATATCAAGATCAAACTGCACAAAATGTGTAGTCTGATCTTGGATCTACTCTGTCCAATAAGGAGATATTATTCCAAAAAAGAACTTTGACATGGAAATATTTAGGTTTTTACAATCAAATTTAAATATCATGTTAGTTATATAGCAGTATAAGGGTTAATAAGTCTAAAAATTTGTTATTTGATTAAGAGTTAACTCTTCACCAAATGATAAAATTTTAGACTGGTCCAAATTGAAAGCATTTGCAGACGACAAAATAAAAGTCAATGAAAATTTGAAATTTCTTTTTGGAAGGGAAGAAAACATTGTGGAAAAAGGAGAAAATGCTGGTTACCAGCATTTTCTCCTTTTCCCACAATGTTTTCATAAGGCTTCTTTCTCAGGGTCATTGAAAGTCGGAATTGTGTGGTAAAGAGTTGAGTGACAGTTCGTCTGGGTTAGGATAAGGGTCAGGGCTAGGGGTCATTTTTGACGAAATGTCGTAGATTCTGGTGGTAAACAGTTTATTTTGATCTTACTTTTTAAAATGAAGCTGATAGATACGAATTTATGTACATTTTGTGGCACAGATGTTGAAACAATCACACATTTATTTTACGAATGTAGATACACAAAAAATTTGATAAGTAGAGTCACAGAAATTATAAAAAATTTTAATCAAACTGTGCAAATTAACAGCTCTATTTTACTTTTGGGCTCAAACACAACAAATATTAAATTAGATATACTCCTTTTGGAAATAAAAAAATATATATATTTCTGCAGAAATAAACTATATAAACCTTCAATAAATGGATTAAGGAACCACCTCACCACAAATTTAGACGTCTATAGAAATACTAAAATGTTTGAAAAAGGAGAAAATATCATGACTTTTGTTGAACATATCATACAAAACCTCCCATGAGCCGATTAAGATAGTCAATAACCGAAGACAAAAAACAGAGAAAACACACACACAAAAAAAAAAAATCAACAATTAAGAAGTAAGATTTAAAGACACAAGACTCTTCCTTTTATCCTGGTTCATTTTAGTGAGTAAACAAGCATAGCAGCATATCAGCCCACCAATGCACACACACATACACACACACCCACACACACACCCGCACACACTCCCCACACATACCTGCACACTTTTGCACCACATAAAAAATTAAGCTTTGTTGTCGCAAATCAATCAGTATTTTGGCACATCAATTACATATTAGTTAACTTGAAATTTTGGAATGGAGAAATTGTAAAATTGGAAAACATTTTAAAATCTATTACACAAGGAAACAATGATATTTGTAAATATGTACTACTAACAAAATATTTACTAACAATGATATGTAAGGTATGTTGGGGGATGGCCACGACCCTCACATACCGATAGACGTGGCAATTAAAGCTTTAAAAAAAAAAAAAAAAAAAAAGTTTATTTTGATCTCAAGGTATACAACATGCTTACGGTAGAATGATCCTGCTGCTTGCTTGTGTGACATTGGAAGGCACCAGTCTAGTCAAAGTATGACCATTATTCTTATCAAAGTCGTAGTTTTCCACCTCTAATACTGCCCTCAGGTAGTTGAAATATTCCTGAATGTCAAAACCTGCATCTCTACCGTGACACACCTCACTCGGACAACATTTCGGAAACCCTTCGTTATTGTTGTATTTTATATAACAGCCCATTTTGTCAGTAATTGGAGCTTCGGGGCATCTGTCAGAATGAAATTGAGACCAAACAATCATGAGATATTGCTCCTAACAAGTTTCTAGAGTTGAGAATGTGTGACTGAGTTGATTTATCCACTGCCATATGATCACACGCCCTTACCCGCATCATTTTCTCTGCTCTCGAGAAAGCCAGCACCTGAAACGTTCACTTTTTATCTGTTACAGCTTTGAATTTTGACAAGTCTAAAATAGGTCCGTTTGGTATAACGGTGATAGGTGGCTCGACGTTGGAACAACAGGCGATTGATATGCTGATTTACTGTAGAGCAATCTTCTTATATGTGACCTATCACGCAAAAAGGGACTTTCTGGGAACTGCGAAAAATGTCAAACCCTGGTC
Organism: Tridacna crocea; assembly: GCA_943736015.1. Lineage (NCBI taxonomy): Eukaryota > Metazoa > Mollusca > Bivalvia > Cardiida > Cardiidae > Tridacna > Tridacna crocea. Next base: position 16,315,460 of record OX031065.1, read on the forward strand.
AGACTGCGCGAATTGCGCAGGCTGACCAGGGTTGACACTTTTCGTTTTAATGGCATTTTCTGTATGAAAAGTGGTCATTTTACCTTGTTACACAAGCATTTTTGAATTATCAACTTAAACTGACTCGCACGATCGTTGATCTCTTTTTCATCTAATTGATGGGTCACATTGATTTGCAAAGTGCAAAATAATACATTCTCTTTTAATGTCCATATTTAGACATCAAGTCTATGTGTATGGGTTTGAGAATTAAATTATGTTCAAGATTTGTCCCTCGTGATGTTGAATTTTTCCAAAAATTTATGAGCAAATATTATTCAATAAAAATAAGTACCTCATTCCTGCACAAGAGACACATAATCAAGGTTAAGTGTTGTCCGAAATAAGAGTTTTTTTTGCGTTTATTTCTTTACCAAGTAATCCCTGGTTTTAACGACCGTGAGGAAGAAGCCTTCTGAAAACATGGTTTGAAAAGGAGAAAATGCTGGTAATCAGCATTTTCTCCTTTTCCCAAAATGTTTTCTACTCTTCCAAATTCAATTTTCGATTTTTGAGTCACTTTTATTTTGTCGTCTGCCAATACTTTTAGACTAGTCTAAAATTTTATTATATGGTAAAGTGTGAAACATTGTTGGCAGTGTTCCCATCCATCATTTCCAGGAACTTCTTTTACAAGTACTTTACATTATTTGTACGGTCAGGTGGCAGGGGACTTTAAAATTTGTTCACGGCTCGCGGCTGTGGTGAATCATGTAGCCCTTAGCCGAAGGCAAAGTGGCGACATGATATGACACAGTCGTGAACAAGTTCCCAAGTCTCTTGCCACCTGACTGTACAACAAATTTATTATACAGCAAAGTTTTGCCCTTTCAAAGCATGTTAAGCGACCTTTTCCCGTTTTATAATCTCACAAATAAGAGTATGCTGACGAAATAGAAATTCTCCTCTGAGTGCCCCAAGTCAATGAAAACTGACGTCACTGGAAAATGACGTCACTAAAACGTGCAGTTTGGTGCATAATCATGCAGTCTGGTGATCGATCGATGCCGCCATTTGGGATGTGTTGCATGTGTATTGATGTTTACGGGGCACTCAAAAGGGAAACTGGCTTTTCGTGGTTTTTGCCAGGGTACATGATATAATTATGTTCCTAGCATGTTAACCAATCAGATCATGAGAAATTTATTTGCAGTATAATAATATTAGTTGTACGGTCAGGTGGCAGGGGACTTGGAAACTTGTTCACGGCTGTGGTTAATCATGTCGCCCCGAGCCGAAGGCGAGGTGGCGACATGATTCACCACAGCCGTGAACAAGTTTCCAAGGCTGTGGTTAATCATGTCGCCCCGAGCCGAAGGCGAAGTGGCGACATGATTCACCACAGCCGTGAACAAGTTTCCAAGTCCCCTGCCACCTGACCGTACAACCAATTTATTATACTGCAAAGTTTTACCCTTTCAAAGCGCGTTAAGCGAAATTTTCCTGTTTTATAATTTCACGAATCGAGTATGCTGACGAAATAGTAATTCCCTTCTGTGTGCCCCAATTCAATGAAAACTGACGTCACTGGAAACTGACGTCACTAAATCGTGCAGTTTGGTGAATAAATGTGCAGTCTGGTGATCGATCGACGCCACCAATTTGGATGATGTATTGCACGTGTAGTGATGTTTACGGGGCACTCAAAAGGGAAACTGGTTTTTGCCAGGGAACATGATATTATGTTCCCGGCATGTTAACCAATCAGATCACGAGAAATTTCTTTGCAGTATAATAATATTAGCTGTACGGTCAGGTGGCAGGGCACTTGGAAACTTGTTCACGGCTGTGGTGAATCATGTCGCCCCGAGCCGAAGGCGAGGTTGTGACATGTTCGACACAGCCGTGAACAAGTTTCCAAGTGCCCTGCCACCTGACCGTACAACAAATTTATCATACAGCAATGTTTTACCCTTTCAAAGCGCGTTAAGCGAGATTTTCCTGATTTATAATCTCACGAATTGAGTATGCTGACGAAATAGAAATTTCCTTCTGAGTGCCCCAATTCAATGAAAACTGACGTCATTGGAAACTGACGTCACTAAAACGTGCAATTTTAGTGCATAAACGTACTCACTCTGATGCACTACGGATCATTCCCATTCACGTCTATAGTTGCCTTAGAAAGTAGTCCGTCATTATGTGATACTTTCATCACATGACCATAGGTAAAAATGGCGACACAAACGCCGGTGAAAGAAAGACCAATATCGATTGTTTTGTGTGCTGTTAAAACAGCATACGGCCAATTAGACTTCGTGGTGGGAAATATGAAAAAGGGATTTTCTGAAAAGCTTATATGTCTTTTAAAGGACGATAACTTGTTTTTTAATCTTACAAACTTGGATCCATCGGTGTGTCAAAATTGTCATCATTCATGGGCGCAGACTATTTTTGTTACCATTGGCGTAAGATTTTGGCCAGTAAAGAAGCTCGAAAAATAGTTCCATTGTAATACAGGTAAATTCATCAGTTTGAATGGACCTATAAGGTATTCAGAATCCTATTTCCTCTATCTACTTTATAATGTTACACATGAAACAGTTAAACAGTAACACATTTTTCCTCGGTTTGACAAGATTCTTGATATTTAGCCCATTGCAGAGATGTATGTTGAGAGTTGAGAGTAACGGACGACAACTCTTCTCGGAGATTGAAACGTGCAGTCTGGTGATTGATCGACGCCGCCATTTTGGATGTTGTGTTGCAAGCGTATTGATGTTTACGGGGCACTCAAAAGGGAAACTGGCTTTACGTGGTTTTTGCCAGGGTACATGATATATATGTTCCCGGCATGTTAACCAATCAGATCACGAGAAATTTCTTTGCGGTATAATACATGTAAGAAACTCTCTTTTGTGACTGAGCGCATTCAATCATAACTTACTCGAGGCATTTCAGACCGGCTGTGCCACAAATACACAACGAACATCCATCGTGAAATCTGTCACCTTCTCTCATGCTCAAACCCCGGAATAGGCAGCCGTCTGAAATAATGTAGAGTTTACGAGAGAGGTCTCAATTTCCATTCGAATCGTTTGGAAAACTTTATAAAGACTTGCAAACTCCATTTGGAGTCTGAGAATTTCAAAACACGAAAAAAAAAAATGAAAACACTTATACGAAATTATTTGAAGATTACACTTTATCGTAGACGGTATGACAGATTCCAGTCAGTTATTAAAGAACAAGTCATCAAATTAAGATCTAGCCTATTATCTTTGTTGTAGCCTACGTTCTCTCTGTAAGTATGGCGACGCCAGCAATCTATACTTGCATGCAAAATAAAGTTTGCACGTTATCTCGGACGAATCCAGTCCAACCTTATTTACCATGGTGGTAGAATGCGAGTGTTTGAAAGCAGAGGCGAGCAATGTTCTAATATCTGTGTTGTTGAAAAAAACGGTCTGATAGGGGTAGCGACGTGATTGCGTGGGGTGGGAGAAAGGGCGCCCGCATACGGCTCGCATTACAAGACAATATCTGAATGCAAATCGTGATAAGGTCTTGCCTGGCCCGCGGTTTCCACAGACCTAAATATCATTGCGCAAATGTGGGACCTTCTTAGTGGTAGAAAAAAAGCCTGTCTGTCTGTCTGTCTCAGAATAAGATCTATGCATCATGTAAATAAATAATTTGCAGATGTTCGAGCATGCCCTGCAGGTTGAATGGAATAGCAAACGCCCGCACGCCGTACCTACGTCGATTCCATGGGACGCCGCAATATCCAATATCAATTCTATTTATTCATTTGTTTTCAGTACCAAAAAGTAGGACAAAAGCCAGCACATTCAGCTATGCCAAGAAACATGGTAGCTAGATATTTGATAAATCTTTCGTGAAACTTTATCATCTAGATAATATTTCCAGGAAAGTTTGTTTTATTGCGATAATTATCACAATAGCTACTCATATCTCATGGCAAAAATACGCGTCCATAGTTTCAAAATGTCAAAAGCCAGCACATTCAGCTATGCCAAGAAACATGGTAGCTAGATATTTGATAAATCTTTCGTGAAACTTTATCATCTAGATAATATTTCCAGGAAAGTTTGATTTATTGCGATAATTATCACAATAGCTACTCATATCTCATGGCAAAAATACGTGTCCATAGTTTCAAAATGTCAAAAGCTAGCACATTCAGCTATGCCAAGAAACATGGTAGCTAGATATTTGATAAATCTTTCGTGAAACTTTTTCATTTAGATAATATTTCCAGGAAAGTTTGTTTTATTGCGATAATTATCACAATGCTACTCGTATCTCATGGCAAAAATATGCCTCCATAGTTTCGACCAAGATGTAGGAAATAATGTAAAATTGGTACCAAACTTACATAGCCTACTTTTATGCATGGATCCCTTGGAAAATAGCCTAAAATTCTGTGCACAGTTAGTTTCTTTTGCGTGTAGGTGTATATTTTTAGACCAAAACTTTAATGGTAATTTCATCCATGTAGAGTATGTGTACATGTATATTGTATGATGAGACATATATTCGAACCAAAACTATTGAGAAATATCTTACTACACACTGGTATGTCACAAAACTCCCAGGACTCATCTTCATTACCGGAAGCTGACGTATAGCACCATGGAGACGACCTAATTTCTCTGGGGTTACGACAGAAGTTTTTGTCCAGATTGTCGTATGGATATCGACCAGTAGTGACATAATGAAGGTGACGATTCCACGGCACACACTCCCGGCCGGAGTGCGAGATGTTTGCATTTCCTCGATATGATAACCCTTTCACGGTCTTGCATAATGTAACAAGTCCCTAAAATAAAGAAAATATACTCAGTGTCTAAAGAAAATATACTCAGTGTCTAAATATAGCCATTACCTTTTAACCGTCATAAGGTTAGACTAGTTATGATATACAGGACCTGACATGAGTTGGTTTTTGAGATAAAAATTTATCAAACGAGTCTACAAAAATGTTATATTGATTAATTAAGCGAGCCTTTGGCGAGCTGAATAACATTTTTCCTGGACAAGTTTAATAATTTTTTTACTTCAAAAACCAGCGAGTGTCAGATTCTTTTTATCACATTACTGATTAACAAGAATTATAGTCCAAAATGTGTTAAACTAGAGGCATACATGTATCATGTGTAGTGAAATTTACATGAAGCCTGTGCACTTACTTTGACAGGTACATTTCGAATGAAAATAGTTCCGAAGAAAATTGCATAATATTGATTTTTGTTTTGAGTCTAACAGTGATTGAATTAACAACTTTATCATGACAAGAACTGTGACCGCTAATTTCCTCCAGAAACCTAGGTCAGGAATGTTTTAGAAATGAAGCGTATAATTAGAGTGTTGACCAAATACAGCACTTTTTTCTTACCTCACACGTTTGAGACAAGAAAATTCGTAATGGCTGTATCAAATTGAAATTAAGGAGAGTTATGTGATAAAGTAATCTAGCATCACGCTTTTGAGAGAGACAGAGAGCTTTCCTATGAAATACTGTACGAGTATTTATAATCGCTCGTGATAGTGGTTTCGTCACTACAATTGCTTATTATTATATCATACTGAAGTAGAAATGAGACTTGCTCTGTGAAGGGTTCATAAGTCATCCGCAGAAAGTATCGAACCATGTCAGACTGCCTACGGTCTTCACCGTCGATTGCTCATTTGGGCCCCATCACCTGAAGACTGATAGTTAGGTTACTTAGGTAACGGAGGGAGGGGGTCAGAACAAATTACGGGACAATTATCAGTCGTAAGCTCTGCCCGGTTCTCTATCGTACTGGTATATAGAGCCATCACATGGGACCTCGTTTTTAACGTCTTTCTCGAAGGATTATATTGGGTATTTTGAATGGCCATCCGTTGGGTGCAAGCTTGCATCCTATGGCCAAGTTCTTATTGTTTACAAGTCCTATGTTCTACCACCTTAGCTATTTGGGTCTCTCTAGTCGTAGTTGAAATATCGACGCATACACCATTACTCCGAGACAGCTAGGTTATAAATTTGATCTATTATTAGGTGAAAAAAGTAGGTATACTTACCTGTGTAGAAACACTGGCAATGCATAACCGAATAAAAAGACGAAAACACCATTATTAAAGCAAATATTTCCATAGTTGAACCTTTATCAAAACCTGAACTTTTGTATTGCTTCTGTGGTCGGGTCTCGTATCAGACTTTCATACTGAAAGTACACCTGCCTTTGATAGCACAAAATTATCGCCCTGAAGAATGAATGATTAAACGTTTCGTAATATTTCCTATCTTATAGTCTAGATATTTTGAAGACTATACAGTCCTTTTTCATAATAATAATAAGGAAAATATTTTATAGGATTAATTAACATTTTGAAAAGGATGGATTTTTTTTTTATATAGATTATTGGAAACATACACTGTCTGAAAGAGAACTGACGTGTTTGAAAAAGCGACGCTGTAAACATGGTGAAAGAATGTAGTTTCGTGATGATTGCTTTGAAATCGGTTAATTTCTATGGTCGCAACCATGAATTATCAAAGCTTATAATCCATCATTATTTTCTGATAAATTACCAAAAAAATAACCTTTTCAAAATTTCAGTAAACCATACGAGAACATGGTTTTCTCACTGTTATCCAATAGCGGAAAATGGCTCATTTGTGGACTCATTCAGCTGCACCAAGGTTTTTTGACCAGCAAAGATCAAAATTAGACTGCATAGAACGTGTAAACCATTTTAGCCTAGTATTAATATAAAAATCAACGATAAAATAATCGTGATGATAAAAAAGAAATATGAGTTTCAGTGGAATGTAGCTTAATTACCTCATTACCAAACGGCAATATTTAAGACTGGTTCAAACTGAAAGCATTTGCAGACGACAAAATAAAAGCGACTGAACATTTGAAATTTGTTTTGTGAAGGGTAGAAAACATTGTGGGAAAAGGAGAAAATGCTGGTAACCAGCATTTTCTCCTTTTCCCACAATGTTTTCTAAAGGCTTCTTTCTCAGGCTCGTCAATAGTAGGGATTGTGTGGTAATGAGTTAAGCCGTTACAAGAAGCTGAGCTGGTAGACTTGAATTTGGCACTGAAAGGTTATGGATTTGTCATAAGAGAATCCTGGTCCGATCTCTTAAGGCGGTGCTTGTTATCTAGGAATGTCGACGGGCAAGGCACTGCGCAAAGTTCCGGCCTTGATGGTCATTCCTTGGTCTTAGGAACAAAGCCCGTAAGTAGGCGTTGGCCGGCCGGTGTAATGCAGAAAAATGACCCCCATTACAAAATGACCCCCGGGTCATTTCTCGACGTAGAGGAATGACCCATGGGTCATTTTTCGACGTAGAAAAATGACCCGGGTCATTATTCTACGTCGAAAAATGACCCGGGGTCATTTCTCGACGTAGAGAAATGACCCATGGGTCATTATTCTACGTCGAGAAATGACCCGGGGGTCATTTTGTAATGGGGGTCATTTTTCTGCCTTACACCGGCAACATTTAAAGACAAATGCTTTTGGTCATGTGCATGTTGAGATGGGGTGTGTCTCTTTTTTTTAATTCGGACAAAACTTACCAACCGTTCTTTTTGGTTGATGTCTACCATGTCTTTATTTACAAAAAAACTCTTATAGAAAGCAAACAAATGAATGGTATATGAATACTTCTTTAATATAAAAGATCTTTACATTTGTCTATCTACACTGTAATTTTACAAAAAAAAAAAAAACGTTTTACTATCTATACACAGGTTTAACATTTAGCAATGATTTCCTGATGTAAGTCTAACAAATAGAAATGTTTGATATAATAATAATAACAATAATAATAATAATAAATGGTAAAAGCCTTACTACAACCAAGTAATCTATTTGTGAGGTTGTTTTGAAATGTCAAATCAATGTCAGTGTTAAGCCATTACCACACAATCCCTACTTTTGACGCCCCTGAGAAAGAAGCCTTTTGAAAACACTGAGGGAAAAGGAGAAAATGCTGGTAACCAGCATTTTCTCCTTTTCCCACAGTGTTTTCTACCCTTCCCAAAACAAATTTCTATTTTTCAGTCACCTTTATTTTGTTGTCTGCAAATGCTTTCAATTTGGACCAGTCTAAAATTTTGTCGTCTGGTAATGAGTTAATCTTTATGGCCTGCAACACGTGAAATATTTGCGTAAAGTGTCGCCTCAGATCATCCTGCGCAGTTCGTGCAGGCTAATCCGAGACTATCCTTTCCGACTGCATTATATTTGGTCTCACACTCGACTTGCGAAAAACAGAAAATTACAGAAAAACGAAAAATGTCGTTTCGGATTTGTCAGCGCGGAGTGTGTAGGCTGACCCGAGACGACACTTTACGCAACTGTCTGCGTCTTGCAGGTCAATATTATCATGTATGTGTAATATGGAGTGTAAATGTTTCGAGGAAAAAAAAAACGTACAAGAAATGTAAAATAATATGTTAAATGTAAAACAATAAGTAGAATAAAAAAATTAAACCTGTCATTTTCAAAAGCTTTTTTTACAACCACGTTATTCCTCTAGACAAACCTTGTTATCAAAATCGATAGTTTTGTCTTTGGATTGATAACGTGAAAATCTAAGCATATGTATTTACATGTTGATGTTTCTTTTGAAACTCATATGATATTTTTTCTTCAGCTGTTCTAGACAAACCTTGTTATCAAAATCAATAGTTTTGTCTTTGGCTTGATAACGTAAAAATCTAAGCATATTTATCTAAATGTTGATGTTTCGTTTGAAACTCATAAGATTTTTTTTTCTTCAGCTGTGAATTTGTTTTGAAAAGTCTAACAAGTCACTGCTGAAAATGGAAATCGAAAACTGAAATCGAAAGAAATAGGGAAAATGTAACATTTTTACACTGAAGCATCTCTACATCACCTCCATTTACAAAATAAGACGGGTTTTAACGACCACGATGAGAGCGGGTTTTGAAAACATTATTGGAAAAGGAGCCAATGCTGGTAACCAGTAGAATTTTCTCCTTACCCCGAAAACTTTTCTAGTTTTTAAAAGACTGGCAAAATTATCAAGGACAAAGGACTCATGTTGTTTGACGTCTGCGCATGCTTTCAATTTTTGCAAGTATTAAGTTTTGCAATCTGGTATAGAGTTAATGCAAAAGTACTTAAAAACTTGACACACCTTTTTCATTCAACATACACGCTGTGATAACTTGCTATTTATATAACAGACTTTTGTCATGTTAACCCTTTACTCCACAGATACTCATTTCTACGCATTGCTTGTAGGAGCCTTTGGAAAACATAGTGGCAAAAGGTGAAATTGCTCGTGACGAGCAATTTCACCTTTTGTCACAATGTTTTCTATGCTATCAAAAGGTATCATATACACATGAGAAACAGCTTCATCCATGCTGTTATTTAGGGTCAATTAGAGATACCATAGAAATGCTTTATGGGGTAAAGGGTTAAGATAAGAGACTTGAGTTAAAGGCCCAGTAAAGGTCAAAATATCAGAGCAGGTGTCATAATATATTTACATCACATACATGTAAAAGTATGAAAAGTACTGAGGAGATGACAGCTTGTTATCGTGTGTTCGGGCGATATGTTAGTCGCCACCAGAAAAAGAATTTTAGAATCAGGTAAAAAGTAAACTAAAGACACAGCTACGTGGCAGGTTTTAACCTCGTGTTGAAATTAATTCCTCTGTTAGCAACTAACACTTGGACCGAACGTACAATGATAGACTGTCATCTTCATAATAATTTCTATACTTTTGAATGGCATGATATCGATTGAAATACATTTAAACACCCGCTTTGTTTACTTTTGAGCTTTATTGTTGCTTTGGGGTAATTTTTAAAACAAACATCGATGATTTTTTTTAAGAAAAGAGAGACAAAGAAAAACACCGTGAAAGGGAACGGCATATGATATTACATACTACACATATTATCATATTACATACCCATATTAACAATTAATGACTTCTAGAAATGTTTGCAACATTGTATTTTGTATGCTATTCGTTATGCTAGGCCTGTGGCCTCTATGTACATGTAATTAAAATCGAATTGAAATGAAATCAAATTGATATTGAGTTGACATTTGACATAAAATTTCTTAGAAGAAATCCAGAAAAAAATGATTATTTAGCGAGCCTATCGCAAGCTGAATAATATTTGTCGTCGACATGTTTAATAAAATTTCACATCGAATTCCACGGAATTTCAGATTTGTTTTTATCTCATAATTGCCTCTCAAGAACTATGCTTTTTGATGTGTTAAAATACAGACCCTCATGTACATATGTAATAAAAAGTGCATAAAGCTGTTTTGCTGCTTCGCAGACTGTGTAAATCACTGGAGAAAAAAGTAGTTCCATATATAAACTTACATCAACGCTGTTTTGAATCTAAAGGTGATAAAATTTTCAACTTTGTAACGCTCATTAATTGTGGAAAACAATTTCACAGAGAATTCTGGAATAGCACTGTTTTAGAACCGAGGCGTATGATTACATAGTTTTGATAACAAACTATTTACTTATCACACATATGGGTAAGATATCTGTATTTTTTTTTATCAAATTACTGGAAAAGTAGTATTGATAAAAACGTAACGCTTTACATATACTCGTATATTGTTAAAATACCAAAGTAGCACAGAAGAGGTGAGTTAAATCAGCAGAGAATTTCATCGGGTATACATTTTTCACATAAATCCCCTTATTTCTAGTGTATAATACATATGGGTCTATATTACTGTGTATCACTTAGCAGCTCAACCCTCTACCGAGCAGTTCAGAGTTGTAACTGCCCTATGGAAGAAAGTTTTAAAAAAGATTTGGGAAAAAGGAGAAAGTACTGATAATCGCTATTTTCTCCACTTGCCAACAATACTTTCCATCCTACTTAATTGACCCTCTACCACACAATTCCTACTTTTAACGACCCTGTGAAAGAAGCCTTTTGAAAACTTTGTGGGAAAAGGAGAAAATGCTTGTAACCAGCATTTTCTCCTTTTCCCACAATGTTTTCTACTCTTCCTGAAACAAATTTCAAATTTTCAGTCACTTTTATTTTGCCGTCTGCAAATGCTTTCAATTTGGACTAGTGTAAAATTTTGTCGTTTGTTAAAGAGTTTAAAAAACAGGTCCTTCGGAAAAGCCACAATTATATGTCGTATCGTCTACACATACACTTTAACATTTGATGAGTCTGAATGAAATTTAGCCAAGAGGTAAATATAGTGAAGGATAAATGTTATTTTTTAACTGTAACAAATATACAATTTAACATGAAATATTCCCCAATCTCCCTTATTTTAATGAAGTAAACGCCTCTCCGACAGTTGAACCAGAAATGAACTTCTCTCTCAATGTGAAAAGTTCTCCGCCCCTGTTCCCCTGACCTTTCTGAGGGTAATACCCAACATGGTGGGTCCAGTGTACCGCTGTAACATGGTCCGCTTTTCACTGAAACGTGCTGAAATTAATAAATTTTCTATTATTCAAACACACATTTGCCAGTAACAGCTGAACGGTTAAACGGTTGGAAGACTGAATGAAAATACATGTACATAACATGTTGACTTTTTTGGGAAAAATACACATTCTTTTTCTAAGACAGACAGACAGGCATACATACAGAGACAGACAGACAGACAGACAGATTTTTATGCAACAAGAGGACCATGATGGTCCTATATCGCTCACCTGAGTATATTTGTAACTTATATGGTTTATCAAGGGCAGGCTATTAATTCTTTTCAAGTAAGGCATACCCTGGGGTTTGTCACAAAAAGATGTTTACAGATTTTCTTCTTTCTCTTTGGCCAGCGGAGCTAAAAACTGCTGCTTATCATCAGTTTTTCTCTTCATAGTGTCTTGTTCCCTTTTTGACTTGTAGTTTAACCCATTACCAGACAACAAAATTTTAGACTGGTCCAAAATGAAACAAATTGTAGACAACATTTTAAAGTGTATTTAAAATGAAAACTAAGTGATCTATATGGTAGAAAAAGATCGTGAGAAAGGAGAAATTGCTTGTTACAAACAATTTCTCCTTTTTAGATGGAATTGATTTTAAAAGATTTCCTTCTATGATTCTATGTGAAATAGTGTGCACCAGGGCACAGAGCCCAAATATGACCCCAGGGGGATAATTTTAATTATTTTTATAAAGGGTCACTAGATGATGCTACATGCAAAATATAAGTGCTCCAGCCCTTATGGTTTGACACAAGTATATTTTAAAAGATTTCCTACTTTGTTTCTATGTAAAATAGGGTGCGCCCGGGCAGAGCCCAAATATGACCTCAGAGGGATAATTCTAGCAATTTTGGTAGAAGATTATCTGATTATGCTACGTATCAAATATGAATGCTCGAGCCATTACTGTTTGTCAGAGAAAGACTTATTAAAGCTTTCCTTCTTTGTTTCTATGTAAAATAGGGTGTGCGCGGGCAAAGACAAAATATGACCCAAGGGGAATAATTTTAACAATTTTGGTAAGGGGTCACCAAATGATGCTTCAAACAAAATATGAATGCTCTAGGCATTATGGTTTGTCACAAGAAGATTTTTTAAAGATTTTAAAATATGGTACACCCGGGCAGAGCCCAAATACATGTATGACCGCAGAGGGATAATTTTAAAAATTTTGGTAGAGGATAATCAGATAATGCTACATACCAAATATGAATGCTCTAGCCGTTATGATTTGTCAGAAGAAGACTTTTTATAGGGGTCACCCAATGATGCTTCAAACAAAATATGAAGGCCCTCCACCTTATGGTTTGTCACAAGAAGATTTTTAAAGATTTTAAAATAGGTTAAAATAGGGTGCACCCGGGCAGAGCCCAAATACGACCGCAGAAGGATAATTTTAACAATTTTGGTAGAAGATTATCAAATAATGTTACATACTAAATAGGAATGTTCTAGCCATTATGGTTTGTCATCAGAAGAAGTTTTAAAGATTTCCTTCTTTGTTTCTATGTAAAATACAATGCGCCCGGGCAAAGCCCAAATATGACCCCATGGGAATGATTTTAACAATTTTGGTAAGGGGTCACCCAATGAACAAAATATGAATGCTCCCGGCCCTATGTTTTGTCACAAGAAGATTTTTAAAGATCTTAAAATAGAGTGCGCCCGGGCAGAGCCCAAATATGACCGCAGAGGAATAATTCTAACAATTTTGGTAGAAGATAATCAGATAATGCTACATACCAAATATGAACTCTCTAGCCATTATGGTTTGTCAGAAGAAGATTTTATAAAGATTTCCTTCTTTGTTTCTATGTAAAATAGTGTGCGCCCGGGCAAAGCCCAAATATGACCCCAGGGGAATAGTTTTAACAATTTTGGTAAAGGGTAACCCAATGATGCTTCATACAAAATATGAATGTTCCCTGCCTTGTGGTTTGTCACAAGAAGATTTTTACAGATTTTTTTTTTCCATTTTCAGCCATTTTGTTGCCATGGCAACCAGAGGTTTTGATGGAATTAAATTCTTTTGACACTTTTTGTAGAGCTTCACTCAAGGAACATTCCTGCCAAGTTTTATCAAGATTGGCCATCTGGTTTCGGAGGAGAAGATTTTTAAAGAAATTGTTAACGGACGGACGGACGGACAGATGGACGGACGGACGGACGACGGACGATGACCGATCACAATAGCTCCCCCTGAGCACGTTGTGCTCAGGTGAGCTAAAATACACACACACATACATGTAAGTACGGAATAATAGAAACTTACGGTCAGTAAACAACCTAAACAGTTGCTCCCGACTTCGGAAAGCGCTCACAGTGACGAAGGAATCGGGTGTTAGCCAGCCATTGCGTATATTTCGCCCCACTCTCTCCACATGTACTTTTGTCATTCTGTAGCGTTCCTGGCCGAATTTGTTCAGGTCTTGAGGCCAAGCCAGTTTTACCTTACCTGTATTATGAAAATTCACCGAGGTTAAAGATTTGTTTGTATCGTGTTGAAAACGTTGTTGCAGTGATATCATGGACGCCAATGGGCTTATATATGCTTTCCAGGAGTTTCTTCTACCAATATGTAAATTGCTAAATGGTGAGTACTAGGGCGCAATGAATAAACCACTCGGGCTATCGCTTCATGGATTATTTATTGTGCCTCATTACTCACAGCCGTGGTTTATCGAACGATAAACCACGATAGAAAGAAGATTATTTCTGAAATAAGGGGTGACAGAGGTCTGAATGGGAGCAACCATATTGTTCAATCTGCTTCCAGCCATTTCGCAACTACGTCATTTCGTACCTAAGCTATTTCGTACCCACCTTTACTTTTTATTTTGGTCATTTTGTACTCACTTTGATAATTTCGTAATCACTTTAATCATTTCATACCCTGTTTTAAAATCATTAATTAATGTTTTTATATCAATTCGGTAATTTAGAATCTGGTTTTAATACTATTTTCTTGTGTTGATTGTCGAATTACAATTGTTTTGTACATAGCTCGACTACTGCTTTTGTACACAGCTCCAATTGAAATTATGTTAATTTTCGCCGAAGTCTGGTTATGACTGTGTCTTATTAATATTGGTTCTTTCTTTTTAAATTTTGAATTGCATTCTACAGATTGTGTAGGAATTCTCAGTCCCATTTCTCACCGAGTTCTGCATGGTTTTACTTTGGTCAGTTTTAAAATGCTGTAATTTGCTTTATTTCAGAAACAACTGATTTGCGACGCCATTGATGTTACGCATCAATATTTTCTTGTTAGTATATTCCTGCTCGTACGAATACTAGTCACGTGTGTATTAAATTAACCAATAAAATGACATACAGATTGTAACATTTGGATGTCCACCATATTCTCTAATTAGCTGTCTGACTGGTTCCGAGTAGTTATACAAGAAGTCACCAGGGCCTCTTTCCGAAATAGTCGGAAACTCAGACCAAAGCAAAGTTGTTTCCCTCGCTGAAAAAGCAATTAAAATAAACCTTTAGGCTGCTAAACAGTAATCTTTCTCAAAGTGTTGATCAAAGACCAGACTGCATTTATGTACAATCTAATAATGGATTAAAAAC
This sequence comes from Tridacna crocea, assembly GCA_943736015.1. NCBI lineage: Eukaryota > Metazoa > Mollusca > Bivalvia > Cardiida > Cardiidae > Tridacna > Tridacna crocea. The sequence goes on from OX031065.1 coordinate 16,330,524, forward strand.
TGTCCGAAGTAGTATGGGGGGTCAGTTTAGGACCAAACGAAGATGACGTGATTAGCGGCCATCCTGTAAGTACATTACTTATATAAAGCAGCATTTTCTCCTTTTCCAAAAAAAGTTTTCTACCCAATTAAAGAAAAATTGCAGTATTTGAGTCACACATAAATTGTCTTCTGCAAGTGCTTTCAGTTTGGACAAGGCTAAACTTTTGTCGTCTGATAAAGGATTAAAAGCATATGATTAAGAGTCATATTTTGTTTGTTCCCTAGTGTCTCTCTTCTTTACGTTTACATTTTACCTTTAAATGCTAGAACAAGATCTAACTGTCTTTACACATGAAATAATTGTCAGTCATTGTGGCCAGATAGATCTATCCGTACTCGCTATGGGTACAGGGTAACCAAAGACAACAGAACCCATAAACTTCTTGATTACTGCTACAGACATATAGCAAAATTATTCGAATTTTGTACACTTGAGCTTCTGTCTGTGTTTGACTATACCCAAAAGTTTCACTAATCTAGATTGCTGTGCACAAAAGTTAAAATCTCTCCAAAATATGCTTCAAATGACCTCCTCCACGTTATATTCCAAATGACCTCCTCCACGTTATGTTACAAATGCCCCCCTCCCTCCGTTAGAGAAAGACTTGCATCTGTCACGCAAAATTATCAATTAGGCGCACTCCTCTCTGGAGATTTCCCTCAGTTTTCCCGCAGTTTTGCAGCCTAGAGTCAACAAACTATTTGAGGTCTGTTCTGATACACATTGTCCTTTAGATACCCACACAGATAATACTTCGGGGAGTTTCAATTCCGGTAAATGATTTACCAATTCAAAGTCACACTCTCCCCTGATCAGCCTTTCCTGAAATCGCCTGCTTAGAAGGGAATGTTATGTAGCACTTCTGGACATCACTCGGATGACGCAGGGGGATTGATCAAGATGATCAGAGGTTCCAGCACGAAGGGCCGACCCCCAAAACATCAAATCACACCCCTTGACTGGCTGAGAGATTGATTTCAGGAAAGGCTGATCAGCAAGAAGTGTAACGCTGAGTAGGCACTTCATTCACCGGACTTGAACCCCCCTCTCCCAGATTTTTATCTATAGGGCTATCTGAAAGACATTGTGTATTGATCAGAAAAATTCTCAAACAACCGGTGAACTCAAGGCTGCAAATGCAGGAAAGATCTGGAAAATCCCAGAGAGGAGTGCGTGCTAGTGATTTACAATGTTGCGCAGCGGATGTAAGTCTGTCTCCAACAACGAGGAGGTCATCTGGAACATATTTTGGAGGGATCATAACTTTTGTGCACTGCATCCCAGATTACTGCAACATTTGGGTATAATCATACACAGAGAGAAGTTCAAGTGTAAAAAAATTAAAAAAAAAATTGCTTTATTTTTGTATGAGTAATGAAGAAATTAATAGGATCTGTAGTTTTTGTTACCATGTACTTTCAAAAGGTCTTAATAATCCCATCTAGAATGCGAGTCTGAAATAAACGTAAACCATTTAATTCCTACAATAGAAAATGTCATTATGTGTGTACATGTTCAAAAATACTTCAGAATAGATGTAGAAACAGCAAAGAACTTCGTAAGACACGCTGACAATGATCACGAATTTAAAAAAAGGAAGAGCACCATCTGGCAATTCGCTAATTTTGTTTTTTTCGTTCCAATTTCGACGATATCCAGAACTTATATGGAGAGCTTCTGTGGGGCTCGGGTATTAAGTGAGTGGATTTTCGACGGAGAGATCGTACCCGGTCCTCATATGAGACCAACGTTTTCATGGAAGTATACCTGCACCTGGATACTGACGAAATCCAGAAATTTGAGTATGTGGAGTTGAGTAAATTAAGCGACTATTAAAGTTCTCTTCGAGAAAACAGGCCCAAGTTACCAATATTCTCTTTGTGCTGTTATACTTACTTTCAGGGTCAAATGGTAAAGGTTCTGGGTTTCTACCATAAGTCAACGGTACTGCAATCACTTGAAGTTTGTCGGAGCTCGGGAAGTCATGCTGCTTGAAAGGGTTGACACCCTCAAAAAACTCTTTAGCTCTCTTCGCGTGTTTGAACCAGAGGCAACAAGCTGCATAACGAGGACCAATGAACCATGAGTCTGTGTGAGCTCGGCCATCGTTACTCAAAGATGAGACTGTTATCTGTCAGAAAAATAAATTAAACCTTTAGGCCACCATTGCGACTCACAGTCCTCTTTTGCGGGCATATGTAGACTTAAATCTCACAGAATGGTCTAGAGCCAATATCAAATATCAGACTGCACTTTCTGTGTGCACTGAATGAGTACTCTGATAAAATTTAATATCCTCTCGGAGTGCCCCAACAGACTGAAAACGTAATCACTGAAACCTTGGTAAAATGTCGAGTTTGTTGCATATGAAGTTACTGCAATAGACATTCCAAGTATCTTTATTCAAACGTGGATTTAAACAACTTCAAGGTAAATAACCACTCATTTTATGACTTGTTGACAAAACTTACTTCAGTTTAATGGTTTGTTGACAAAACTAACGTCAGTTTAATGGTTTGTTGGCAAAACTCAATCGACTAAGTACTAGTTTTATTTTTCAATGTTCCGACGAATGACCTTTGCGACTTCATATAGCCCGTTTCAACCCCGTGTATTTGTTTTAAAGTGCTAGCAAATGATATTATAATTATGTTACTGTATTCATTTATCTGTTTTTTTTTTTTTTAAAAGTGATCCATTCTTTTCGCTTTAATGACATCAATCAAAGGAAACTAGTAACAATATGGTGGACTAAGCATATTTGTCTTGTGGACTGCTGGTTTCGACCGTCGCAGCCCTGTCGGTTTCTATGTCTAGGTCGAATACTTGTTTGTAGATTAGCCTCATTAGTTAACCCTTAGGCTGCTAAGCGCTACTCACTGACCTTTTGCGTACAGTGTAGATCAAGATCAGACTGCACAGAATGTGCAATCTGATCTTGGATCTACACTGTCCGATAGACAGATGTTATTCCCCATAATATAAAGTTTGAAATAGCAATAATTGTTTTTTTTACAAAAAGATTGAACATTTCATTTTAGTTATTTAGCAGGATAAGGGTTAATGTTTTACTGGGCTTTTAGATCCCGACCCAACTACGACATTTGAAGAAATGACACGCCAAAGAGGACTTACATCTTGTGGCTCGGCGAACCCAATGACGTAGCCTTCATATGATGCTGAGAGGATACCTTTAGTGCACTGGAAGGCGTTGACAACTGTCGGCAGTTCACTTCTGTTGAACCGAAGAAGTACGAGATAACCTTTATTTTCCTGTGAAAACAAGCAATGAATAACTTCTCAAATGAATTCCTTTTGCAGTAAGAAATGCTCTGGCAGTAGGGGATTGTAACGCATCTCTGTGACGCATTCATGATACTAAGCAAGTCATTACACAGCTACGAATCCATAAAATGCATTTTGTCTAACAATCGATTGCACAATGAAGTACTATCTTGACATGCAGAAAATTCACAAAAAGCATAAAGTTTCTACCCTTGTCGGCCTACGCGGACTGGGCAGTATGATATGAATCGATAAATTTTGCAAATACATTGTGCCCCTTTTCATAGAATAATACTCACTTTTTAACTCCATAGAATCTTGTTAAATATTCAGGTATTTTCACCCTGAATCAAAACATTTATTTCGACTGTAATTTTATTCTGGAAAGGATCATCTTAAAAATCATAATAATTGTATCGTCTCAACTGAGCCTTTTTGAGGTTTAGCCTTCATAGAATTATTATATAAAAACCTAAAATCACTATATCCACAATTAAAAGGGAGATGATTATTACCTCCCTTTACAAAAAGGTAATAGGGGTATGAACAGATTTTGTTTTTTTTTTAGATAGACATTCAAAGAATTTCTAAGCGTTTAAAAGTATCTAGAGTTATTGAATCACTGTAAATTCTCAATAATCTAACATCAAGAGAAAAATGAAACAGCTCCAGCAAAATTCATTTATGCACCCTAAAATTGCGTTTTTAAAGTTATTTCTTTGTCAGAAAATTGTAACTATGTTTGACAGTTTAGATAAAAAATAAGATTACATGTTCGGATAAACTATGTGATTAGTAAAGTTGACAACACTAGTTCCCTACAATGCTACTGAATTCTAGTGTACAAGGTGCATAACCCATTCTAAGCCACCAGTTTTGCAGATTTATTTAGTATTTCATAGGGAAAAAAATCTTAACATATTCTAAATGTAATCATAAAGTAGCAAAACTTGATACGAAGCTGAAGGTGTGTGATCTTTACACTTAACTTTTCACAAAATTTTGTCAAACTTGAAAGCATCGTTTAAATTTTTGATCAATATTTAATTTTTGGACCCGCTAAAGCTAATATCGTCACCTGTAACTGTATCACTTTCAGAGTAACGGTATAACTTTTTGTTGGGAGTTCATTTCTGTGTAAATTGAAAAGGAGGGCAACGCTATTACACGTATAAGGTTTCTCTGATCATTACCTCTTCATTTTTAATTTGAATAATTAATGAGAAAACAAGGAGCTCTCTCTTCGGGTAGCATTGTTGAAAAGAAAAAAAAAAGTGAAATGTCACACTGCGTTACACACCAAACAAGGAAACAAAGGCAAGAAAATTAAAGCTGGGGAAGCTCAGCTGTTGGAATTATTGTTGGATATGGAGAAGCTGCTCCTACTAAGAAATTTCTCCTTTTCCCACTACGTCTACTTGGCCTTCAACCTTGTTTTCTGACGAAAAAAGCACGGATTGCTGCCATCTTTATTTTTCCTAACAAGTGCGTTAGGAAGAATTCTCTTTTGCCCCGTTGTTATGGTGTTGGCCTTTCGTCCAGGCATTCTAGGTTTGAAAGCTGCTCGGTCCTTGTATTTCTGCTATACATTTGTTCATTTGAAATTTTGTTACGGAATTTGTTCGTAAGATGGGGACTCGGCTGGGATTGGCCATTTAGCCATTTATCCCATTTGTTGTCCGAAAACGGACTTTCTGCCTAATAAAACTTTGAGTCAGCCCTGTCCGTGTATTTATGCTATGAATTTCACGGTTGATATTTTTTCCTTGATACGGACTTTGTTCGTAAGATTGTGCAAAAATATGTGAATTTTCATTTAAAATTATGTATGTTTGTTTATTTTCCTGTAATTTTCCTGTTTAAATGACTATTAAAGACAAGCACTTGATATTCAATATAAGCTTGATTTTGGAACTGTTTACACCTTTTAAAGGCAGATTTCTCAGAAGCGAGCACAGTGACCCACGCCCTTTTTTCAGAAACATTTGTAATATACATCGATAAATAAAATGTTTATCGCCTGTTTACTTTCCTTTATAATTTGCGACGGCGACCTACAGGTGAAGTCCCTGATTCGTCTCTAATTTTGGTCTTAACCTAAATTATTGGGAAAGAAAGTAATTTTTTTAATTCTAAATTAGAATCATTGTATGGTGGCAAATTTGCGAAAACTAAGGCAGATTTCGCATTATTTTTTACGATATCCTGATGATGTCTTTTTATATCATCATAATATCAGAAAGATAATGAAGTATGACGGTCTTTTCTAATATTACTCTAAATTGTTAATATTTATTACATGCGATACACTTCGAATATCCCTCTAGACTTATTGTTTTATGTTCAGCCTTTTCAAAAAAGTTACAAACGATTCATTCCGAACACGAAATCTGTCTGATATTATAAGATTTGGTCTGTTTCTCATTGACTTTTTAAATATTGACCAAGGATTTTCCAGATATACGTGTTCGGTGTAGCAGAATGTGCCGGGTTTTGACACAATTTTTGGTACTGGTAAAATATAATCGACTTATTTACTATACAGACCCCCTGCCTATTTGCAGGCAAATTTACGCAGTCTACCTTTTCCAAATATATTTCTATTATCTCATGGCGGTAGTTTGGGGTCCAACAGGACATAACAGTATTAAAATTATTATGATTCTATTTGAATAACGATGTGAATAGACATAATTTTTGCAAAATCATCCATCATTAATATCAATTGAGCTTTCGTAGTTCTATTGTTTTGTTGGCAGTTTCATGCTACCATATACTCACAAGGATTGTGAATTCGGAAATAAGCTCATTTTGGAATAAAAACGCGTGTTCATGCTATTGATAGCACAATGTTATTATTGTAAAGACCAGTAAATCGCAACAAAGAACAAATGAGAAAAGGCAAACAAATGCAGCGAAGGTACCTACGCAAAAGCACTTAAACCAGCCAGATAGACCTAGGAATTCAAGGTCCGTATTTAACAGCCATTCTTTAGGAGCATTATAAGTCTTATTCGCAAGAATTTTCTAATTATGAAACTAACATACCATATGATTAGCTAAACCTTTTAGAATGTGTTTTACTTTCAAAATTCACTATTTATGAAGTCTGGGCGGCCAATACGGAACCAAGACATAATTCGCAAGTTTCAGCTTCAAATGTTACATCAGTACAAGAATCCCAAAAATTATGCCCAGTCTATCTTATTTGCATTTATCAATGCAACTGATGTAACTGATGCTAGCCTAGATTAACAGTCTGAATAAAACCTGCCTCCATCATTTGTTGAACTGTCATTTCAGGTGCTGATTTGTCCATGATAGAGGTGAGGAGATCTGTAATCTTTACGTCGTATTTATTTGCTAAACCAGCAGGCTTCAGCGTCTACATAGAATTAAACAACAACTATTTAAGAATAACCCATTTACCACTGAATCCATATTGTCGATACTGAACCCAGTGGCACAGTTGATAGCATATACAATATATAAGAACAAGGGGACACTGTTTCGAATTCCTAGCTTGGACAATTTCTTTCCGACATAATTAGCGTCCAAATAATGACTAGCTGTAAGAGAGGAATGAATCTTGTCGTAATGAATATGGTCAATCATCGGAAAGAAAATTGGCCGAGTAGATTCGAATCAGGGACCTCGTGGTTTTAAGTCCTTTTCGCTATGGACTGTGATACCTGGGTCAGCACAAAGATCCGTGAGCTGTGGGACATGTCGCCCGGAAAATGCTTTTAATTATTGGCCTGCAACACGTGAAAGGGGACAGTCGGATATTTGCAGTCCACGCAGACTTATCCGAAACGGCATTTTACGACTGTACTACAGTTCGTCCTACAGTAGACTTGCGTAGAACAGAAAATAACTTAAAAACGAAAAGTGCTGCTCTGGATTTGTCAGCGCGGAGTGCGCAGGCTGATCCGAGATGACACTTTACGCAAATGTTGGAGTATCCCTTTTTGTGTGTTGCTGACCTTATGGAAAGTCTTAGATTTGATTGCATGGTGAAGAGTTAAATCATAAGTGAAGAAACAGTCAGTATCACCAGGTGCTAAACAAACTACATATCTAGAGAAAAGTGAAAAACAGTGTCCAAAACTTGTTAGATTGTGTGTAAAAATTAGTATTGAATATTAATCTTTAAATGTATAATTTACATTTACATTTACTATTTCTTTTGACAATAACAATGTATCTTCTTTTCTTTTCTAAAAAAAAGCCCTACATGCAAAAAATTGTTTTTGAAGCCAGAGGTTCAAGGCATCCACCTGGCTACACATCTACCAATTACATCATCTCTACAGACTCCCAGAAAAAAAGATAGATATATATGCTCTAGACTCTTCCTAACCACTGCAGTTCTTGTTTGGTCTGTATTGGATTTAACGCCATTTTAACAGCTTAGGTCATATCATGGCAGTCAGTGACGCACCCATATGTTTCATGGCTTTCTCACACCAGTACTGACACAAATTTCTTTCCAAAGCCACAGACTACTTTTCTCACATGCATCAGAGGTGAGAGGCGAAAAAATCGCCAGAAAGAAAATTAGCCGCAACCGGGTATCGAATCGCCAACCTCCAGCTCACGAGTCAGATATGGTTACCACTTAGCTACCCTGCCGGGCTACTGCAGTTCTAAGAAATTGGCTACTTCTTACAACAAGGTCTAGCCACTTGATCGGCAAAGACGTTCTGTACCAGTCAATGAAAACTTTACCACAAAGTACCAGGTTCAAAGACCCCGAGAAAAAAAAAAAAGCTTTTGAAAACTTTGTATACGAAAGGAGAAAATGCTTGTAACCAGCATTTTCTCCTTTTCGCTCTTTGCTATCTACCCTATCAAAGAAAACTACTTCGATTTGAGTCACATTTTATGTGTCGTCTGCAGCTACTTTCAATTTGTATCCTGTCGTCTTTTCAAGAGTTAAAAAGCTTGTTTAAGAATTTGTTGTAGGAAAGAAATGAATTTAGTCGGTGAACAGTCGATGGTTTAATGGCTACGACAAAAAAAGAATTGAGCCATGATCTGGCAAAAGGAAGCTGAGTGCATCTCCGTAATCCATGATGCAAAGTTAGCCATCACATACTTTTGGATCCACAATATCCACGTTTTGTAACTAATGACTTTATCATGAGGTAGTTTGCTCAGGCTGACATGGATCGATACTTTTCGCTGATGCATTAAGCCCCCTTTTCACAGAGCATGGCTGAAATGTTTAGGAAGCAGTTTCACCAGTGGTGAAACTATTTTACTATGTGCTAGTTATTGGAAATCGGGTTTACTAAAAAGAAAAACCATTACAGCAAAAGTATACATACGTCATAACCACCACTTTCTCGCCAATCGTCTCGCTATGTATCACATGAAATAAACATCACATGAAATAAACACCACATGAAATAAACATGACAAGACATGATTCTAAAATGTGAAAACCCACTTAAGCTTCTCTAGATTACTTGTGCGAAGTCGTAAAAAAATAAAGAATATTATTTGAAATATAGATTCAAACAGGAAAAAAATCTGAGTCGGTCTAAATAGCATCATTTGAAGCTTCATAAGAACCCATATTCATTATTTCTATAAAAGCCGCAAATTTTAATGATAAAAGAAAAATTCATTTCAAGCAGTAACAAAACATGGGTTGGGTGAAATTATTACTGAAAGTATGTGTAGCACGGTGACATTAGATTTATTTAAAAAGTGAAATGTAGTTTATTTCACTAGCTTGTGGTTAATTTGGGGAAATATTTGTCGAAAAAGGGAAAGGTATGCGAAAATAACGAGTGCTGTAAGGCACGAGTTATTTTCGTGGACCTTTCCCTTTTGAGGCAAATATTTCCCCATATTAACCACAAGCTATGAAATAAATTATATATTACATTTCATCTGATTATTTTGTCAACGCATGCATCTTTTAAAACTAGTGATCTAAAGTCAATAAACCATATTTTCGCTAGGAGGAAATTATTCACTGTGATGTGGAATTGATTCCCTCAGCTTAAATGACGTCACTTTTTTACCCACAACATTTCTAAAGATAGACACATGAAATATATCATGGTAGATCTATTTCTGTAGGTCTTTTGGACCATAAACCTTATTTTACAACAGAAATGAGCTATACACTGACAAAATGGGACTAAATGCATCGCTTTGACGTATTACACCAAACAGGTCATCCATCATACAATTATGGATTTATAAAACTCATTTTGTCCAACAATCGGTTGGATCCCTAGGTGCAATGGGCCTTTGACATGCAGAAAAATTGACTGATAGCGAAGTTTCGACCCAGGTCAGCCTGCACAGACTGCGTAGATTGACCTAGGTTGATACTTATCGCGGATGTATTAACCCTTTACCTAACAATCCCTGTTTTTAAAACTCTGAGATACGTGAAAGCCCTTTGAAAACATTGTGGGAAAAGGAGAAAATGCTGGTAACCAGCATTTTCTCCTTTTGCCCACAATATTTTCTACCCTGTTGGAAAAGAAATTTAAATTTTTTCAAATGTTTATTTTGTCGTATGAAAGTGCTTTCAATTTGGTTGGACCAGTGTAAAATTTTGTCGTTTGATAAATTGTTCAGCCATCATTTAACAGTTCCTAGCTGGAAATAAGTTATAATCTTTTTATTGTTGCTCATTAGCACCTTTCTTCCTTGCAGGCTACTAGTTATATCCCGTTTTTCCCATATTGATTTCAAAAATGTGCATTCGGGTCGTGGAAATATAAAACTGTTTCATGAACGTTCAATCCATTGCCAAACGATCACCACGTTTTAAGAACGCTAAAGAAAAATGTTATCGAAAAACCTGTGGGAAAAGAAGAAAGTGTTGGTAGCCAGTATTATCACATTTATCTTTTCTACCCTTCTACAACGTAAATCCAAACATTTAGGCCACTTTCGATTTCTTCTGCGAAAAAGTCTTCAGGGCGGGAAACTTTTGTTGTCTGGTCAAGAACTGTGAATCATCAGAAAATAAAACAAATAAAAAAGTTTCTGACCTGATTGTCCGCTAGCGGATGGTTCTCTACCGGAACGGGGTATCTAGCCTAGTAAAAATAGATAGAAATAAATGAATGAAAAAATGATAGAATGAATTCATAAATTCATTAATAAATTAATAAATTAGAAAATAGAATAAACAAAAAAAATCATTATCTTAGATCAGTAATCGACATTCAGCTCAACAACAGCCTTGTTGAGCCAGCTCGACATTCCAGCTCAACGGCCAGCTCAACAGCAAAAATACTAGATCCATGTCCGTTGAGCCAGCTCGACATTCCAGCTCAACCGCTAGTTCAACAGTAAGTATACTTATACATATGTTTCGATCAATGTCCGTTGGGCCAGCTCGACATTCCAGCTCAATCAACAGCTCAACAGCAAAAATACATATATATGTCAAAATCAAAGTCCTTTGAGCCAGCTCGATATTCCAGCTCAACCGCCAGCTCAACAGTAAAAATACTTATACATATGCTTCGATCAATGTCCGTTGAGCCAGCTCGAAATTCCAGCTCATCGGCCAGCTCAACAGCAAAACATATATATATATATATATATGTCAAAATGAAAGTCCGTTGAGCCAGCTCGACATTCCAGCTCAACCGCCAGCTCAACAATAAAACTGCTTATACAATTCCATCAATGTCCGTGGAGCTCGACATTCAAGCTCAACTACCAGCTCAACAGCAAAAATACATATAAATGTCAGAATCAAAGTCCATTGAGCCAGCTCGACATTTCAGCTCAACTGCCAGCTCAACAGTAAAAATACCTGTACATATGCTTCGATCAATGTCCGTTGAGCCAGGTCGACATTCCAGTTCAACAGCCAGCTCAACATCAAAAATACATGTATATGTCAAAATCAAAGTCCGTTAAACCAGCTCGGCATTCCAGCTCAACCTCCACCTCAACAGCAAAAATACATACATATATATATGTCAAAATCAAATTCCGGTGAGCCGGCTCCACATTCCAGCTAAACCACCAGCTCAATAGAAAAATTCATACATATGTCAAAATCAAAGTCCGTTAAACCAGCTCGGCATTCCAGCTCAACTTCCACCTCAACAGCAAAAATACATACATATGTCAAAATCAAATTCCGGTGAGCCGGCTCCACATTCCAGCTAAACCACCAGCTCAACAGAAAAATTCATACATATGTCAAAATCAAAGTCCGTTGAGCCAGCTCGACATTCCAGATCAACAATAAAACTACTTATACATATGCTTCGATCAATGTCCTCGAGCCAGCTCGAAATTTCAGCTCAACAGCCAACTCAACAGCAGAAATACATATATATGTCAAAGTCAAAGTCCGTTTAGCCAGCTCGACATTCCTGCTCAATCGCCAGATCAAGAGTAAAAATTCGTTTATATATGTTTCGATCAATGTCCTTTGTGTCAACCTAGGTCATTTGACATTCATTTTTAGCTCAACTGTTTTGGAATAAAAGAGTCTAAGTATAGTCATCACCTAAGTGTGATTGGCGTTGCCGTTGGTGTTGGCATGACAAACTTTAACCTTGATAATATCTCACTTATTTCTGAAGATATTTACTTGAAACTAGGAATGTATGTTCACTATCAAAAGAGCAATCCATACTAACAAGGGAGATAACGGCAGATGTGTTTTTGCCAGAATTATGTCCCTTTTTCTTTTTAGATTTTTTTTTCATTATCCTGCACATAGATCATGATAAGGGCCTTACTATCTAGCTGGCTAAGCCTAGTTGAGTTTGTCATAGAGCCGGAATGTCGAGCTAGCTCCACAAGCAATTTGACGCAACTGCCGTGTTTAGCTATAATGTCGAGCTGGCTCCACAAGCAATGATATCAACATATGAACGCGAATCGGATAAAAGGTGCATTATGGCGTCGTAAAGAACGTTGGAGAAAACGACGTAAAAAGTACGTCATCAATCCTCACATGCTACACCATGTTAACAAAACTGCTTTTTATAACATTTTATTTTTAACGCCTGAATACAACTTCTTCAAATCGCTGCGCTTTCTTTCTACCTGTAAACAAATTCATAGCAAGAATCTTGACATGATTTTGTTTAAAGGTAGGAGGAAAGCGCAGTGATTTGAGGTATATTTACGTATATACGACCGGTACAGAAAACACCTAATTTTCTGTAAGATGGATCGTTTCAGTTGGTAAACATTTTCAACATTTTGTAAAATAAATATCAGCCTTTCAGAAAATTAAAAATATGAATTTTCTTTTTAGCCTTTTGAAGATCCTGGCTCATAGTTAAACCAACGGATGAGCTAGAATGTCGAACTGGCTCAATGGACATTGATCAAAACATATCGTCACCTTAGAATAGAAAGGTTCTATCGGACATTTTGGTCAAAATTGAGATTTTTACATTTTTAAAGAGCATATTATTCAATGCAACTTCTGTATAAAAATCAGATCCATATGCAAATAAATGGCAAAGATATTGAACAAAATGTAAAGGTTCTATCTACCTATCTCAATATATGTTAGTAGAGAAAGGTTGTAAGTGTACATCAGTTGGTAGAAAAAGGACCTATATGACAAATGGGTCCTTTCTATACCAATGAATTACCTTGAATATTAGGATATTGTGACAGTGAAAGGTTCTATGTGACAAATAGAACCTTTCTATACTATGGAAAATGTATCATCCTAAAACATTATGCCCTCTCATCAGCGATAGTGAAATATTTACAGAATAGCATTTCACACCTTGTTTGATAGCAATTAACATTCTACACAATACAAACAATTATCAACACATTTTATGCATCTGGTGTGGAAAAACGGATCATTTTGAAAGGGAAGTTTAACTTTTTTAATAAGATTAAAAAATAGCACTTATAATTATTATTGGTAAAAATGATATAAGTGTAACTTCTATGAATACTTTGCTTGAACCAATGTTTAACACAAAAAACTATTTTATTATTTCAATCCTTTATCTATAGTTTCATAATATGAAACCTTAAATTGAATTTTCTTTGTTTCAATATATAGTTAGTTATTTTTGTAAGCTCAAGTGTTTTCGGGAAAAACCCTTGGTAAGGCGATAGCTTATAATCGTCATTGTTGTACCAAAACTATATGCCATTTCGTAACCAAAAGAAAGCTTTTCATCACCGAGAAAGAAGACAGACATTATGCAGGAAAAGAATGAGGAATGAAAACCAATGGAAATCTTCCATACGTAAATGAAACAGGAATGAGGGAAAATCTTATGTGTCACAGTCGGGGAAAGTAGAGAAAGAAAAGCAAGAACAGCCACAGAATTGTGATAAATGTAGGTTCAAATGCAGTCAGCGCATAAGCGAGGTTGAAAGAAAGAAGATATTTGACATGTATTAGTCAATTCCAAATTATGAAAGAGTTTCATATTCAATGTTGTAACCCAAAACATTCCATTATGAAAGAAAATCGGAAAGAAGCAAAAATCTCTGCAATATCAACTGCCTATTAATAATGAAAATGTAAGAGTATGTACTAACTTCTTTCGGAAGACACTAGATATTGGACATAAACTTGTAGGTTATGCACTTGCAAGAAAATTACATGGAACATTTCAAGGTGAGGACAGAAGAGGACGAAACCAACCAGGCACAAACATTTCTGAAGAAACTTTAAATCTAGTGTGTGAGCACAGTAATAGTTTCCCAAGGATGGAGTCATACTATTTAAGGAAAGGTATGAAAGAGGAATATTTCGCCCACAATCTTAATATCAAGAAAATGTGGGAACTATACAAAGACTGGTGTAGAAACGCAGGACTAACCCTTGTAGAGGAGGGTAAATACAGATCAATTTTCTGCGAAAAGTTCAATCTCTCTTTCTTCAAACCGAAGAAGGAACAGTGTTCTACTTGTGCTAAGTATCAACGGCATCAAAATGCTGAAACAGTTACAGATGACATACATGATGAATATGACAAACACCAGCGAAGTCAAATAGAGGCCTGAGAGGAAAATGAAAAGGATAAAAACAAAGCAAAGCTTGACCTAAAGTACTGTGTGGCTACTTTTGATTTACAAGCTGTTTTGACAATGCCTTGTTCCCTTGTTAGTGAACTGTATTACACTCGCAAGTTATGCTGCTACAATCTTACAGTGTATAATTTGTGTGATAAGCAGGTATTTTTCCATTTATGGGATGAAACACATGGAAAAAAGGATTCATGTGAGATAGCTACTTCTCTATTGAAGAGTTCACAATCTATTTGTCAGTCAGGGCGTGTTGAAGAAAATACCTGTTACTCTGATACATGTGGTGGTCAAAATAGAAACAAGTACATGTATGTAGCTGCATTATACAGTCATGTTCTGCATTATCAAAATACCACAACTAAAGGCAATTAACCATAAAGTTTTGCAATCAGGTCATAGTCAGATGGAATGCGACTCTATTCATTCTACAATCAAACAAGCTAAGAAATCTACATCCGTCTATGTCCCTTCAAACTGGAGTACAGTTATTAATATGGCCGGGGGAAAAACCCCGTATATTTCAGTCCCATTGAAGGTTGACCATGTAATGAACTTTAAGTATCTGGGGACAAAACATCGTCTTAACCTGCAGACTACAACCGACTGTTGTAGAGTAAACTGGTTGAATATCAGATGGATTCTTGTTGATAGAGAAGAACCTAAAACATTATTGAATAGTTTTTCTTTTGACAAAATTAACTTCTTGAAAGTGAATACAATGCAAGGAGAAACAAAGAAGAAAAGTCGAAACCAGGCATGGCCAAAAAATGACTCGGAAATAGACTAATGTACCTCACACGACTACCAGTATCAGAGCAAAGGAAAATTGATCTAGTTAATTTGTGTAAAAAAGAAATCAGAACTGAGTATCATTCATATTGTACTACTATCTGGCAAGGGCTGCAAAGACAATATTCCGTATGGTTTGGAGGATGAAGATACCGATAAATGACTTATACACATATGACTGATTTACTGACAATTTATGTATATAGAACATACATGGAACTAGATAATATGCTTATTCTTTATATTTTGATAACTATAATATCACACGAACTTGAAAACGTCCTTCAAATGCATGTAATAACAGTCATAATAAACGTTCATTATAATTTGTGGTCACAATCTGTTGGAATTGAAAGGTTGTATTTGTCACATATAGCCTTGCACAAGCATTTATTGGCAAAGTCAATTCAAATGAAAAGGATATATTTGACACATGGAACCTTTCTATGTATATCGAATTACCCTCGGCCTTATAAACTTAGTTGGAAGTGAAAGAGCCTATCTACATTATTGATCTTATTGGTAAAAGTATTGATAATAATCACATAAAATATATACAAAATGAAACAGTAAATTCAAATGCATAATCAGTATAAAAGTTGTTTTTGTGGAATTATTTTCCGAACTTTGACATGCTTCAAAATTTTAAACGCGATTTTCTCAAAACTATCAAAATGTTACATAGAACCTTTCTATTCTAAGGTGACGATATGGAAGTAGTATTTTAACTGTTCAGCTTGCGGTTGACCTGGTATGTCGAGCTGGCTCAACGGACTTTGATTTTGACATATATATGTATTTTTGCTTTTGAGCTGGCTCAACGGAGTTTTGTTTTGATGAAATGTCGAGCTGGCTCAACGGACATTTGATTTTGAAATATATTATATTTTCACTGTTGAGCTGGTGGTCGTTGAGCTTGAATGCCAAGCTGGCTCAACCAACTTTGATTTTGACATATATAATTATATAATTTTGCTGCTGAGCTGGCTGTTGAGTTGGAATGTCAAGCTGGCTCAACGGACTTTGATTGTGACATATATATATACATTTGTGCTGTTGAGCTGTCTGTTGAGCTGGAATGACGAACTGGCTCAACGGATGTTGATCGAAACATATGTATAGATATTTTTACTGTTTAGCTGGCTGTTGAGCTGGAATATCAAGCTGGCTCAGCGGAGATTGATCGAAATATATGTATAAGTAATTTTAGTGTTGAGCTGGCGGTTGAGCTGGAATGTCGAGCTGGCATAACTGACATTGATCTAATTGTTTTGCTGTTGAGCTGGAATTTCGAACTGGAATGTCGAGCTGGATCAACGAACATTGATCGAATCATATGTATAAGTATTTTTACTGTTGAGCTGGCGGTTGAGCTGGAATGTCGAGCTAGTTGAGCGGACATTGATCGAAACATATGTATAAGTAGTTTTACTGTTGAGCTGGTAGTTGAGCTGGAATGTCGAGCTGGCTCAACGTACACGGATCTGGTATTTTTGCTGTTGAGCTGGCCGATGAGTTGGAATGTCGAGCTGGCTCAGCGGACTTTGATCGTGCCATATATATATGTTATTTTACCTGTTGAGCTGGCTGTTAAGCTGAAATGTCGAGATGGCTCAACGGAGATTGATCGAAATGTATGTATAAATATTTTAACTGTTGAGCTGGCCGTTGAGCTGGAATGTCGTGCTGACTCAACGGACTTTGATTTTGACATAAATGTGTTTTTTTACTGTTGAGTTGATTTTTGAGCTGGAAGGTCGAGCTGGCTCAACGGACTTTGATTTTGAAATATATATCTATTTTTGCTGGTGAGCTGGCCGTTGAGCTGGAATGTCGACCTGGCTCAACAAGGCTGGTGTTGAGCTGAATGTCGATTACTGAGCGTTGGGCCAGCTTCACGGACCCCTTTAGGTTTAGGTTTTTCGAAGTTATAGATGTAAAAATTGAACTAAAGTTTGGTCTTTGCGAAAATCAGTAGTCAAATGCCGCCTTATAACTCTTAGATTTGGGAACGTAATAAATCAAAATCCATATGCAACTCTTAAATCACAGGTGTGCTAAGTTAACCTGTCTTTGTTATACGAAAAAAATGATCTTTCTTGAAATTCAAACAACACTTTCAGAGATCTTTTTTATATTTCAGTCCCTTGATATATGACTTAATAATTTCACAATATTCCCGTCTTTTGCTGCAATTGAAATAAATAGCAGAAAATTCATTGTCGAACATTTTTTATGAACGGATACAAAAGCTTCTTATCTCTTCGCCACACAATGTCTAGTTATAAAGGCATTGAAGAAGAAGGCTTTTGAAAACATTGTGGGGAAAAAGCAAAAATGCTTGTAAGCACAATGCTTTCATTCCTTTCAAAGACAAAAGTCATAATTTTGGACACATCCATTTTATCGTCTGCAAATGCTTTTGATTTGATCGAGTCAAATTTTCTTTCATTTGGCATTGAGTCACCTTTATTTTTCCGGTAGAAGAGGAAAAGGCATTAAGAATAAAGATTCAATTCGACATTATGATAGATAGATAGATAGATAGATAGATAGATAGATAGATAGGCAGACAGACAGACAGAGAGTGTGCACTGACCTGCGGTTGACCTCTTTGATCGTCTCTCCCGTCATGGCTGAACTATAAGACAATATACAAATTTAGTAAATTTTGCGCCAGTGTAATGCAGAGAACTGACCCTCCCTTACAAAATGACACATGGGTCATTTTTCTACGTCGAGGAATGACCTGGGTCATTATTCTACGTAAAGAAACAACCCTCTGGGATCATTTCTCTACATTGAATAATGATAATTTCTCTGCGTTACAGCTGCAATAATTAATATGAACCATACTCTGGCAACAGGATGGGGGATGGGGAGGAGGCTTAATGCATCTCTGTTGATGTATGATACCAAATAAGTTATTACTGTATCATGGATCCATTTTGTATTACTATACCGACTGATTTATCCGTTACCCTGATCCCTTGTCGGGCTTGGCTACAAATTCCATCATATGCTATGGTTGGTTTCGCCGGTCTCACAGGCTAATGAATAAATAGAGGATAATCAACTGGTTGTTTTTGATATGAAAAATATCTCACGAGGATGCGTTGTTAGGCGTTGAAAAAACGAGTGCGCAGCACGAGTTTTTTTAACGCCTTACGACGCGTCCGAGTGAGATATTTTTCATATCAAAAATAACCAGTTGATTATTCTATTTATTATATACCTTATTAACATCATTATTTGTAATTTTGCGTTTGAAATTCGAAAAAAATGTAGTCGAAAAAAAAAGTAGTTCCCAAATTACGTCAGGAAGTGAAAGTGAAAGTTGATAACGTCACTAGTGATGATATCAAAATTTATTACACTGGGAAATTCCAGGATTTCACTGCTAGGTATATAATAAACTACTATCAGGACCGGGGCCCCAAAAGACCGTGAATAATGTACGAGTATATTACCAAAAATTAGTCACTGCTGGAGAAGGTTTTATATTATTAATAGATTTAAATGATACTTACCCAGAAGTAATCATCGACTACCCTCCTAGGGCTCTGGTGGTACCCCTCATCCTGTTAATGATAATAATATTGATGATGTTGATGATGATGGTAATTAAGATGATAATGATAATAAGACTTAAATAATATAAAGAAAAAGAATGACGTCGACTTTGAAAAAGGCATCATTAATAACTTTTTCTGTCCACTTATAATCTTCTGCGACAAATGTTTGAATCAAGAATCGCAGAAAACGTCGCTCGCTCTAACTCTTTACCGCATATTCACGTGTTTTGAAAGACTCTGAGAAAAAGAACTTTTAAATATATTATGGTTAAAAAAGAAACTGCTGGAAACCTGCCTTTCCTCCTTTTTCCCTTCAACCATCTAAAATCAAACTCGATGATTTAAGCCACGGGTTTTTTTTCGTTAGCATTGTGTTTTTCAATAAGACAAGTCTAAAATCTTTTCCTTCGTACGGAGATGACTCTTTTTCCAAACGACACCATTTTGGATGTTGCAACTCCCCCTCCCCCCGCCACTCCCCTCACATCCAGTCCTCTGCTGTGTTCGCTGTTGGCGCTAAAGGGAAACAAAACAAATCTTTTGTATCAGACTTACACGATAGTATCCCTGTTGTTGAGCTCGAGGCGGATCCCACTGTGAAATAAATAAATAAATAAATAAATAAATAAATAACACTCTTTTGTAGCAATGTTTTCTGATACAGATTATCATATGCTCACAATTACTTTGCAAATCTTCTTGTGAAACAGGAATAATCAATACGATTAAAAGAGCAAAATTTGATTACATGTAAAAACAGAGTAGGACAGGCAGAAATCATTTGTTTCGGGAAAATTAATTCGAACATAAATGTTTTTTATCAAGAATTAATCCAATGGCTCTTCGATGATTTTAAAAATCTAAAGGTTACATCTGATTTAAATCTTATTGACCAGTACACCCATAAAGCTATTGGCAATCGATGAAGCTATTGGTGATGATATGTAGATATACATGAAGATATTGTACAATGGAGGATGCAGAATTATTTTTTCCGGACTTGGGGGTAGTATTTCAGAATAGCAATAGATTATTACATAATCAATTATGCTACTGCATAATTTTTTTATATTTACAATAAGTGTGCATACCATTATAATAGTGCACCTGTGAACAATATTACTAAAAAACTTATGCAATGAAAAGTTCTTTGAATAATTCACATACGAACACAATGTCATATGTGAATGTTGGCCGTTCAGTGGTGATCTGGTGAATCTTCTGGCAATCACATGAAGCTGTCGGTGATCACATGAAGCAGTCGGTTTAACACATGAAATGACTGGGTTGTATTACAGATATACTGATGAGCACATGAAAGTATCCGAGATTGTAATCTTATGGAGATGATGATGAGCAAATGAAGCTATTGATTATCATAATGAAACAGTCTCTTATTTCTTGAAATGATTGGTAAGTGACAACATGAAGCAATGGGTGACAATAAAGAGTCACTGGTAGTCAGATCTTACCGGATACTGCTCCCTTGGTTCGTAACGTGTCTGTAAAAAGAAGGAAAACGGCTTTTCATTCTTCCTATTCATCTTGTTATCATAATGATTGCTTTTATGGTAACTATTTTTTTCAATTATAATATAAGGTTAATTCACGTTTTTGAGGTCGTTAACATTCGCAGAGGCCTGAAAAATGCTTTAACGCCCGACTGCGAGCACAAGGGTGTTAAAGTATTTTGAGGGCCTCTGCGAATTTTAACGCCCCCCCCCCCAAAAAAAAAGGAATTAATGCTTTTATTGCATAAAGTAAGGGTATTTTAACAATAATTTGTAAAGATAGCAAAGATATTTCCATAGAAATGCAAATAAGTGAACTTCAAATGTACGGTACCTTTGGGTCATAACCGGAAGTCGGCGAAGAAGTTTTTGCTAGGAGCAGTGGTGGGCCGTTAGTCCTGTATACCAATTTTGATTTTCTCGGTGTAAATTCACTTCTAATGATTTTTGATACAAAGTGGACTTGTGTGGGATAAACTTGCACACGTTTGGACGATTACAACTAGGATGAATGAGTGGATATCAACTTTTGTAACTGAAAGACGTCAGAGGGTTCGATTTTCATCAGGCGAGGGAATTATCGATCACGTTAAAAAATGGATGGGATGTAGCTGGTTTAGAGTAGCCTACATTTCACGAGTGATTTTTTTTTTTCAGATCTCGATTACACTGCAAAATTTGGTTTGTGGTGTACTAATATTATCATAGATATGCCATCATGAATAGGATCTAATATGGTACAATTCCTACATTTTGATGGTTGGAGTCTAGGGAAAATCCGACAACAAGAAACGTTGTTTACAAGGTAGGCCCGAATCGAGGATATTGATAGTACAATTAACGGCGCGTGAATTTATTGATTATTCTAACATGGCACGCGACTTTGGCTCTATAAACACAGTGCAAGAAAAACGTGGTAAAATCTGCAACAATCCATGTAGAGTGACGTCATCCTATATTGAGTGACGTCATTCAATGAGTGAGTTATTCAATGGAACATAATCTTCATCCGCGCTTTTACTCTAAGTTTGAACTTGTTTTCATTTCACTAAGAGTTGGCCATGTTAGAATCGAAATAATCTTCTTTCTATCGTGGTATATCGTTCAATAAACCACGTTGTGAGTTATGAGGCGCAAGGAATAAACCACTCGGGCTATCGCCCTCGTGGATTATTTATTGTGCCTCATAACTCACAACTGTGGTTTATTGAACGATATACCACGATAGAAAGAAGATTATTTCTTAAATACACGTTTTCTTCCTACGCCCGGCTTTTACCCGTTAATACATGCTTATAACGGCCCGAAAAGGCATATTTTATGCAATAATCTTTAAAATATAGCCATTTGAATTTTGAATAGAACTCCCTCGCT
This sequence comes from Tridacna crocea, assembly GCA_943736015.1. Classification (NCBI taxonomy): domain Eukaryota; kingdom Metazoa; phylum Mollusca; class Bivalvia; order Cardiida; family Cardiidae; genus Tridacna; species Tridacna crocea. The sequence goes on from OX031065.1 coordinate 16,352,122, forward strand.
AAAAGAAGCAACCTATAGCTTTTGTAGACAGAAAAGAGAGATCTTTGACTCTAATTGTCTGCCATCTAATGAAAAAAAACATCACTAACATAACCTTGCAGCAGAAATCTAATGGTGATAGGCCGCGCATTTTTGTTCAGCTGGGATGATATAGAAATTTTTCACTTTTAGTGACAAATTAAATATAAAATATGTGTAACTTCAGTAACCCATTAATTCGCATTGCTTGGCTCTAATTTTCTCCCAATCTGAATCATGTTATTTCGACTAGAATATTCAAAATTATGTATATTTGGCAGCAATTGTGTATAGAGTCAAATTACATCATATCATCATTTTCTTATGTATGGTAACTATGATGTTATTAAGTCTCCTGCTTTTACTTTTACAACAAAATTACACGAATTTATTAAACCGCCCCAGTCCATGTTTTATAACTTACACTTTTCTGATAGTCGAACGCAGGATCTTTGTATGTGTCTCTCTGAAATGAAAACAAAAAAAAAAAATATATATTTCTATCTCCTCTGACCAAAAATCTGATATGGCTTTTGAAAACAATGTTAGAAATTTAGAAACTAATCAGTACGACTAATGTATCTGTTATCACAATGCTTTCTTATCCCTGCAGACACATATTTTATTGCATACCTGATTTTTATGTGGCAAATTTACGTACAGTAAATGAAGACAAGAGTAATTTTAGAAAGTTTAAGTAAGACAGTTCCTCCTTCTTTTTTTCATTTTGTTTACTTATTTATTGATTTATTCTGGATGAACTTCCTTGGTCTATTACTGAACATATTTGAATGTTCTATAGAAAATCAGTTTAACCATTAGGCTGCTAAGGGCGATTCACTGACCTTTTGCGGACAGTGTAGATCCAAGATCAGACTGCATAGAACGTGCAGTCTGATCTTGGATCTACACTGTCCGATAAGGAGATATTATTCCCCTAAACATGATTTTGAAATACCAGTATTTGGGTTTTTTTATATCGAATTGAAAATTTTATTATAGTTATTTAGCAGGATAAGTGTTAACAACTGCGGTTATTCACGGGTAAATGAAGCATATTTGACAGTGCCATATTAACCCTTTACCCCATAAGGCATTTCTATGGTATCTCTAATTGACCCTAAATAACAGCAAGGATGAAGCAGTTTCTTATGTGTATATGACACCTTTTGATAGCATAGAAAACATTGTGACAAAAGGTGAAATTGCTCGTCACGAGCAATTTCACCTTTTGTCACAATGTTTTCAAAAGGCCCCTACAAGCAATGCGTAGAAACGAGTATCTATGGAGTAAAGGGTTAAGTCACAAAATGAAATCGGCCAACCATTAACCCTTCTCCTGCCGAATAAATCAAATTAAACTTTTCAGACCAATGGTAAAAACCCAAACGATGCTATTTCAAGTATATCCTTTAAGAAAAAATGTCTCTTTATCGGACAGTGTAGATCCAAGATCAGACTGCACGTTCTGTGCAGTCTGATCTTGATCTACGCTGTCCGCAAAAGGTCAGCAAGTCGCGATAGGCAGCTTAAGGGTTAAATATCATATATGCCACCGTCGCGATTCTCCTATGATGGTGTTGCTAACTTTATTCATCCTTGTCAGGAGAATATTAATATTCCACTCTGTCAAGAAAGCAGTTCTTAGTTCGTCAAGTGTAACGGGGTCATTTAAAGACTCCTACCCTTCTGTAAAATTTACCGTAAAGATCTTCGATTTGGAACAAACCTAGACTGCAGTGCTCCTGTCATTGTTTGCCAGAATGCGTCGACAGTCAGGCTACATGGGACCGGGCAATGTTACGCTGAAAGATTGGGTTGTTAACCAAAGCAGAAAAGAAATGGCAACACCTTATTAAAGAAGAACTGAATTGGAAAAGTATTATAGATGAAATCTTTTGAAGTGACATCCGACACATATTTACGAAGTTTCCAGTACAAGTTTATTACACGAATTATTCCAACAAATGTTTTCCTTTATAAATGTAAAATTAAACCTTCAAATATTTGTGATTTTTGTTCCAGTTACCTTGAAACGTTGGAGCACTTATTTTGGGAATGTTAATTCGGACAAATTTTATGGAATGAACTAACGAAGCTTTTTCAAACAAACAAAATTAATGTCAAGTTGCATTTGAAATAAATTTGTCTAGGAAGTTTTCAACATGGTGTAGATGACTATGTTATAAATTTTGTTTTACTTTTGATGAAATGTTTTATTTTTGACTCAAAAAACAAACAGATTACCAAAATTCCAAAATTTTAAAGTGTTTTTAAATAATAGAGTATTTTTGGAAAAGGAAACAGCTCTATCAAGGGATCAGTTGAAATTATATGAGAAAAAATGGGGAAAATTCGTCGTATGACACCCATCTTTAACAGCTTTCACATATCACAGTATGACTGAATCATGGATCGTAAAAATACCTCCTTTTGTTTTTTTTTTTCGCTTTTATTCCTTTTTCTACCTATAATGCACTCTGTCATTCTATCTTGGCTTTTGCCTTTTTTTTACATATTGAATAATACATGGCATAATATATATTAGATTATCTCTTGTAGGGAGACACGGGTGTTTTGGATTAAGTTTGAAACCGATATTTGACTGGTTTTGATCAATTTTCATATATAGTCCAAATGGCAAATGATAAAGTCTCAAGCTTTCTGATTGAAAGGTGAAAACATTTAATAAGTAAATCTATTCAGCCAGTGTAGTTTTTTTTTTACCGTTTTCATATCAAAATCAGAATATAAAAAATCACATTTAACTATAAATTGTCTTTAGACCTCGTTTTTGATAGTGATACTTCCGTTTATTCAAGTTATAATTCTGTTAAATACATAGAAAACAAGTTTTTTTTTTACTCCAAAACACCATGTGCACCTTTCACCATAAATACTGTATCGTGTATGATGCTGTCGTATTGTGTTATGGATATTGTTTTGTATGTATGAAAGAAATAAAGCTTAAAAAAAAAAAAAGATTGGGTTGTACTGTTCCATATTTTGTACAGCAAGAAGGCGAAGACTTTCATTCTACAATCTTAAAACAGTTAAGTTCTGTACATATGGGAGAAAAGGTTTGTTTCTTTAGTTGAACCTAGACAGGGGATCAATAAAGCGACACTGTGTTGATAAGTGAGGCATGAACAACGATAAAAAACAACAACAATGATAATGACAGGAACTGCAACTACAATTAATCAGCCAAAGCGTTGTGTTACGGCTTGAAAAATTTGCACACGCATATATAAGTTTAAGCAAAACACTATTGGGGACAGAGCGACTATGGAATGCCATAGCAGAAAATATTCAAGATACAAAAACACTCATGATCAAGATATTTAAAATATTCAATCAACATAGTCTCAATTATACCAAATTGAGTAAATTTGATATATAAATGCAAAATTATCAAATCAAAAACATAAAACCACTTCAAGACTAATAAATACACTTCAAGATGTAAAAACAGCATCAACAATAAAATTGCTCGTCTGGAGCAATTCCTTTGTATGAAAATGGTCTGCTTCGAGAAGAAAAGTTCTTTGCAAGATGTAATGAGTGAGGCCAGTGGAATCCCATTTGGGTTATACAACAGTGTATATTCAAATTCAGGCTATACAAGTGTAATTTCAGACAATTGTTTTTATATACAACGTCTAACAAATATTTTTTTTTTTTTTGCACAACACGACCTCCTACCGTGTACAATGTCCATACTTTCAAAGTTGATCAAATTTGATAAATGAAAATGATTCAGGGTTATTAAGGCAAATACACACGCTGTTGAAAAGTTTAAAGCATTAGATAAATTAGCCTCATACAATTACTAATATATCGATTCGCTCACGTAATACATTTCCCCGTTTGGATATTGTTGGTAATAGTCGAAGACAGGTGTTTGTAGAAGTCGCTCGTTACCGGGGTAACGGTCGTGAAAATCTGTATATTGTTGGTACTCCTGTATTATAGTAACCAGTTTATAAAACAATGTAAATTTTTTACAACGTCGTTTTAGTACACGGACAATTGATTAAGACTTAGATTGCTATATCTATGTATTACTTACAGAGGAATAATTCAATATTCTGCCAGACAATCAATTTTACAGCTCGCAGCGTCTTCATTGAAATCATCTGCAGACGACAGGCCAAATATTGCTAAGAAAGCGATATATTGTCTTTCAAAGGGAAACTCTATTTAGGGAAAATCCTTCTTGGACAACAAAATGTTGGAGTAGAATCCAGGAGTCAACAACATTGAAAACCGATGTGCAAAATTGGAACCACTTTCACTTACCATCATACTACCTTCTGTCATTTTTTTAATTCCAATATTCCGGTGACTTGTCATTCTGATTGGCTGAGACGTTCTGCCCCTGTCAATCAGAGGGTCAGAAAATAAAGCCTTGATTTAGAATTGAGACTGAGTGTGGTGCATTTCAGTTGGAGCCTTGCTCTGGAAAAAAAATGGAGTTTGTTCCCCTCCACGATGGACGGTACCGAACATTTTATCACATAATTATTGGTCCTTACAAAACATTTTGCCTAGCAACTGAGTCAATAATCAGGCATACTGGTCATTTGAAATGAATTATAACAATGGCCAATAGCAAAAAGTTTCGACTCAGATGCATTAAGCCCCCTCTTTAAAGAGCTTTACAGTTTATAACAACTGGTCTAAAGGTGAAAAGAAAGAAACCAAGAATAACTTTAAACTTACCCCATATTGTTGTCTCTGCTGAAATAGAAAGAGAAAAAAATAAAACAAAACATATTTGAGCCGTACTCTGACACACTGGGGCTTAGAACATCTCCGTGATGGTTGATAATCAGTAAGTTATCACATGACTACAGACCCACAAAATCCATATTATCAAATAATCAACTTAATTCTTAGGAAGAATTATCCTGTAACATGCAGAAAATTGACCAATATCAAATCGTTTTGGCACAAACCAGCCTACGCAGACTGTGCAGGCTGAACTAAGTCGATACATTATGATGCATTAAATAGAGGATAATCAGCTGGTTGTTTTTGATATGAAAAATATCTCATGAGGATGCGTTGTTAGGCGTTGAAAAAACGAGTGCGTAGCACGAGTTTTTTAACGCCTTACGACGCGTCCGAGTGAGATATTTTTCATATCAAAAATAACCAGTTGATTATTCTATTTATTATATACCTTATTAACATCATTATCTGTAATTTTGCGTTTGAAAGTCGAAAAAAATGTAGTCGAAAAAAAAAAGTAGTTCCCAAATAACGGCAGGAAGTGAAAGTGAAAGTTGATAACGTCACTAGCGATGATATCAAAATTTATTACACTGAGAAATTCCAGGATTTCACTGCTAGGTATATAATAAACTCCCTTTTCAAACGGCATGACTCAGATACAGGGATATCAAACATAAATCGTTGAAAGATCAGTTATTTAATGTAGTGCCATTCTAATGAAAAACAGCTATTTCCACAATAATATTATCCTAAAAATTTTGCTATGAGTAAAATGAGTATTATTGTAATACTTTGACCAAGCCACATTTTCCATTTGTTCCTTCTTAGAATTAACATTTATTAGATCTAAAGCCACACTTTTCTCATTACAAAGGAAGATAATAATTACTTCCCTTTTCACAAAACTAACAAAAATATCATAGAATAATTTCAAGATAGAAAACAAAATTAATAAATTTCTGGTTGGTTTGAAATGAGCAAAAATATTATATCAGTATAAATCCTTATCAATTTACTGATAAGAAATTTTATCCCTTGTTGCACTAGAAGAGTTAGGATGGTAATGCCTTAAGTAGATCTACTGTGATATCCTTGGAAACAAAATTACCATTAATCACAAACTGAAACCTGAAAAGTTAGTTAAATAATAATAGATTTCTATATTAAACGCATTTAACCTACATCGCTACAGCAAACGGAAAAAAAACCGCTATTACAACTTGAAAGTATGCAGAATGGCTCAGTTGTTGAAACTTGATAGATTACTGTTCATCTATAACATGACATGTGAAATTTGCTCTATAAACCTAGCACAACGAAAGCGCGGTAAAATCTACGTGATTCTATATAAAGTGACGTCATTCTTTATAGAGTGACGCCATCCTGTATTACAGGGTTAATTCACGTTAACATTTGCAGAGGCCCGAAAAATGCTTGAACGCCCGAGTGCGAAGCACGAGGGTGTTTAAGTATTTTGAGGGCCTCTGCGAATGTTAACGACCGAAAAAAACGTGAATTAACGCTATAATTGCACAAAGTAAAGGTATTCTAACAATAATTTGCACAGATAGCAAAAATATTTCCGTAGAAATGCAAATAAGCGAATTTCAAATGTACTGTACGCAAATGGCTCAAAACCGGAAGTCGGCGAAGAAGTTTTTGTTACGATTAGGAAAGGGCCGTTAGTCCTGTATGCCAGTTTTGATTCTCTCGCTGTAAATACACTTTTATTAATTTTTAATACACACTGGACTTATGTGGAATAAACTTGCACACATTTGGACGATTACAACTAGGATGAATGCGTGGATATAAATTTCTGTAACTGACGGCGACAGAGGGTTCGATAAACATTAAGCGAGGCGGACCGATCACGTCAAAAAGTGGGTGGGATGTAGCTGGTTTAGAGTACATTTCACGGGTGAATTTTTGTTCAGATCTCGATTAAACTGAGATTCTGTGCAAAGGTTTGTTTGTGGTGTACTAATATCATCAAAGACATGCCATGGAAAGGATCGAATATGGTACGAATTCCTACAGTTTGATGGTCGGAGTCTAGGGGAAATCTGACAAGGCCCGAATCGAGGATATTGATAGTAGAAACCCGGGCGTTAACGGCGCGTGAATTTACTGATTAATACACGTTTTCTCCCGTTAACCGCCCGATTTTTACCCGTTAATACATGCTTATAAGGGCCCGAAAAGGCACGTTTTATGCAATAATGGTGAGTTATTGAACGAAATGCAATCTGCATCTGCGTTTTTACTGTAAGTATGCAGCTTGTTATATCAATCAATCAATCAATATTTTATTAGCATAACATAATATAATGTTGTTGCTATAACAAAATAAATACAATACAGTTACAAAGTTTATCGTAATACTAATAGTTTCAGTATGTAGTTGTTACGTGCATTTGTGGACAAAAACAGTTCGAGAAAAGTACAATATGGATTCAAACCTAAACAATTTATTTATTCTACATAGTTCTATCCTATTTATTTGATACTCTGTCGTTTATCATTGGCCATACATATATATTTACTTAAATTATTCGTATTTTTTTACTATAATTTTTCATCAATAAAATAAATTTGTACCTAGATGGTTGTGTATAATAAAACTTGGGTATGAATTTACTTCTAATTTGATGATAAAGAGGACATATTAGAACAAAGTGAAATTCATCTTCTATTTCATTCAGATTACATAATTTACAGATTCTGTTCTCTCTTGGTATGCTACTGAATCTACCTTCTTCAATCAATAAATGATGTGATGAGCATCTTAATCTTGTGAGTTCAATTCTTTGTTTATCATTAATAACACAGTTAAGATAATTTTCATACTCAAAACATATTTTAAAAGATCTATAGCACTGCAGTTTAGATGAGTTTTCTATATCCGTAACCAATTTTGAATAAATGTGTCCTTTACTTTTCTAGATATCATTTCTATATCTGCTTTCGTGACGATCGATTTGCTATGCATGAATGATAGTCCTAAATTATTAATATATATATAATATTTTTATGAAAACCATTTGCTATATTACCATCGATGTACAATTAGTGGATAATGACCTACTTCGCCATATATGGCTGCGGTTGGAGTCTGCGGACGTACACATATGATATGCTTTAAAAATTTCAAATGTATTTTTTCAATGTCATCAGCCTTATTTAGACCCCATATACAAGCTCCGTACATTAGAATTGGAAGAATAAGTGAATCGAACAATTGCAATTTTTCCGAAATATTCAGTGAAATGTTTTGACATGTGGAATTTAATGCAAATAACGCTCTTAAGGCTTGTTCTGACAACTTTTTCTGAGTTACTTGAAACTTTCCATTATAAGATAATGATACTCCAAGATGGGAAAAAATTGTGACTGTGGTTAGTTATATATAAAGTTCTATATCGGTTCAGGAACGAGATCCAGAATATTTTATAATACGTCGTTTTTTGTACCATAATCCTCTCAATCGTAACCATTTTCGACTGCGCCAAACACCCATAATTTTGTTTCGAATACGAAAAACACTCTTTTAGTAACTGTTAAAGGTTCAACAAAAACCAAACTGCAATCAGTCCTTGAAGACGACAACAACAACAATTAAAACGCACTAAATATCTAATGAACAAACTATAACGAAACGATGCGTCAAAATGTTTGAAGTTTTACTTACATTCTGACTCTCGTCGTATCTCCTTGGCTGGAAAGACAAAAAAGATAACTGATTTCGGATTTCAAAAGATCCTTTGGTCGGAGGAGGACTAGAGGTCTCTGTCTACCCTATTGGGTGGGTCCTGTGTAGCTCAGTGGTAAAGTGTAGGACTTGTGACCTGGAGGTCCTAGGTTGGAGCCCCACTGGCTCCACTGAGTTTCTTTCACAGAAGTGTCCTTGGGCAAGACATTTCAGCGCCTAGCCAAGTACAGGTCAAACCCAGGAAATATGAATATGTGAGCTGTCGCCGTAATATAACTGAAATAATGTTGAAAGCGGCGTAAAACACCACTCAAACAAACAACAAACAAACAAACTACCCTATCGGCGCCAGAGACGAAAGCAGGAGCTTTTGTGGACTACATAGATAAGGCTAACTTCCCTTAGCCAAGTTTGTAAGGAAAATAATTTGCTTGGTTTCGTGGAACGTATTTTTAGCCGCTGAATGAGACCGAGTTTATATAGGTGGCCTTGCAAAAGTAACAGGAAAAATTACTTTCACGTTTTAACAGTACATATATTTCAGTCTTACTGCCTTGTACTGGTGAAACTCAGAACATACGAGGGGTGATCAGAAAGAACGTCGACCAGTGCCTGTATAGCCCCGATCATACAAAACTAGATATTAGAACGTCCTAACATGATCGGTAAACGGGTTGTGGTCGGGGTTGGACGTGTAATTTTGGCCTGATAATGCCGGAAGCTACTGTCACACCAAACCTGTTCGAAGAAAGTCTTAGCCCGGTCAAAAAAAAAAAAAAACGTAAAACAGGCTGGGGTCGGGATAGGACGTGTAATTTTTGTCGGTATTTAAAATGCAAATGTAACCATCGGAATATTTGTTATAAATCAAAGCGTTGAGAACGCTGACGTGGTATTTGTTAAAGAAGCCGTTGTGTGAAATTAGTAATTTGAAAGAAAATGAGAAAGAAAATGAGAAATATTACTCAAATTCTTGAAAGTCAACCAAATAGGTGAATGAACACTTTTTTTGGTTAAAGGGAGAGTACTAATGACAATGTTATGATCGTTGGTGAATTTGTGGTCTTCTTCTAATTATTAGAAGGAGTCAGGAGTAATGTCTTTTGGCAGTGCGATGCATAATCGATAGAGAGAGAAACCATATGAATATTCGGATAAAATTTATTTTGTACCTGAAAAATATGACTTTGAGATATCTTTTGCCGTTAACATTTAATTCCCAGCATTACAATCAATTACTTAAATCTATTTGTTTTTCAGGTAATGGCACATAAGAATAATAATATACCTAAAAATGTATGTCAGAGCTACACTCTGGGAAAAGGGGGTTTAATGCGTCTCCTTAATATATATCGCTTGCAACACACGAAAAGGGGCATTAGAACATTTGCGTCGAGTGTCATCTCGGATCAGCCTGCGCAGTCTGCGCAGGCTAATCCGAGACGGCACTTTATGACTAAATTAGATTTTATGCTTCAGTAGACTTGAGAAAAACAGAAAATTATATAGAAACGGAAAGTGTCCTATCGGATTAGCCGGCGCAAACTGCGTAGCCTGATCCGAGACGACACTTTACGCAAATGCCCGAATGCCCCTTTTCGCGAGTTGCAGGCCATATAATACCAAGCAAGTCCTAACATATTTAGGAATCTATAAAGTCAAATTTGTCTGACGACCAGCGTGAGCCAGAATGGTCTTTGGACGAATGGCAGACAGAAAATTTACAAATAGCTAAAAGGTTTTCCCTCAGATCAGAAAACGTACATTACACAGGCTGGCGTGAATTTGCACCAAACCCATTTTTAACAGAACATGACTCATATTTTATTACCTCGTATCTTGGTTCGAATAGTTTCTTTTGATTGGACTGGAAAAGTGAAATATATATATATATATATCTTTTTTTTTTTTCAGACAGAGCTCTACATTTTTCTTTTTTTTTTAAAACTGTTTTCTAATAATCTTAAATCTTTTGTCACTTATGTAACTATATCTTTGAGAGAAATGACACTTATTACAGTTTACTTTTTCTTCTAAATGGAAATCAAAATGTACAGATTAAAGAAAAATTTATATTGTACTTTTATTTCAATTGCAGTTTACTTACTTTTTTACAGAATGGCGCCACTCTATACAGAATGATGTCACTCTATATGAAATAACGTAGATTTTACCAAGCTTTCGCTGCACTGTATTTATAGACCCGAATCCACGTGTCATGTCAGAATAAAGAAATAATCTTCTTCTATCGTGGTTTATCGTTCAATAAACTACCATTGTGAGTTATGAGACACAACAAATAATCCTTGAGGGCGATAGCCCCAGTTCACTGCGCCTCATAATTCACAACGTGGTTAAATGAACGAGAAAAGAAACTATAGAAAGACGATTTCGATTGTAACATACCCTACTCTTTATCACAGGAAAACAGGCTCATAGTACATAGTGTACAAGAGCAGATGCAGATAATATTCCGTTGAACAAACCATGACTGTTCCAGTTTCTAACCAAAACAAAACCTAACTGCCCGGTCGGTATATACAAAAAGAGAAAAATTCAATAAAACCTCATGCATCGAACATAACTGAAAACTTCACCGTTTTCCTGTAACAGTTTTTCTCTTGAATTGACAAAGAAGAATGAATGTATAGTCAAGCGTTGGAGTCGCAGTCGCTTCGAGTGCTCTGAATATTACTCCATCCATTCGCAATCCCATTTCTAACTATTGACCCCCCCCCAACCCCTGCAGCAGCACTCCCCCCCTCCCCCTCTCCCCTACTTACATACAAGGGTCAAAAGTGATTTGTTGCTCCTACAACTCTAAACTAAATTTAAAACCTAGGTTAGGATTAGAGAAAATCAAAGAAAGAAGAATAAAATATATTTTTGCAGAGGTGAACAACTAAGTTAATGCAACATGATTAGAAAAGTGAGAAATATTATTTATGATTCTAAAAAAAAGTTACATACACACACACAAAAGAAAAAAAAAACATTATGCTGTTAAGGTTGCTTAATCTTTTTTAGCATTTGAAGAGAGTAAGGTTTGACCCGATTGACCAAAATTATTAAGTACATGTAGCTTTTTCTCTTTTGAAATTTATGCATTATTTTGCTATTTAGACGGTTGTCTACTTAAACACCTAAAAAATCTTTTTTTCCATAAACAAATAATTGGTTGTGTTTTTTTTTTCACCTACTAAGGGTAGGCCTGAAATAAAACTGTTAGTGTATCCGCCTGTTAGTTCATCTGTTTGCCCTTACGTTTACCTCCTCCGCAATTTGCCAGTATAATGCTCATAGCATACGTATTTTGTGTGGCAAGTTCCTTCTGTCGGTTTTCTGTTATTGTAAAGTTTATACCCATATTGACCGAAACTATATTCACGAACCAGAATGAACTTTTTTTCAAAATAACCCAATTTTTTACTAGCCTAGCTACCCATAGGGTTAAGCCAATCAGAATTTGTGTTAGATTCTACTTTTTAAATTTAGATTTAGACCACATAATTATATACTCAACAAAAAAGTTAAGGAAGTCATGATAGAGGGGCTATTTAAAAAGGTATAGAAGAGTCGTAGAACTTTTAAATTTATAGCATTATAAAGTGTCCTTTTTTTTTTCAGAATGAGACTTTATTTCAGTTTATAGCATTTAGAACATTTAGAAGTTTATAGCATTTATTCCCGTCACTTTTCACAAAATTGCAATATTGATTGGTTTGAGTAAAGAGTGTCACTGTAGAAACTTATCCGAAAAAAAACTTTTTAAAACTGATCCTCAGGCTCTTTACTTATCTCACAGATAGATTGAGCATTGTTTTCCAGACTGAGCCGACATTTCAGTTTTCAAATTGGTAAAATATCCCGATTGTTATCGCCCAGAACTATTCAAGATTCTGACGTAAGAATAATACGGTGCTCATTGACAGGCTAGAGCCACTTACTATATATATCTCCCATTGAACACGTGTGGAACATTTTGGACTGAGCGTCCGATGCATAATACTGGTACCACCTCCAGGCTCTTGCTCTGACGCTACAGGAAGAATGGAGGCTGACTGCTTAGGTCCAAATTGCCAGAATATTCGGTGTATGTGACGCCAGTGCAAGTTCTTACCTGCTGTTGACGGGGGACACACTCGTCACTGAGGGGATATTTTGAACATTCTCATCTTCCGAAATTTGAGGCTATCATGAGAAAGAATTTGCATATATTTAACTTTCCCGCTGACGGGGGACATACTCGTTACTGTGGGACTATTTTTGAACGTTCCTTTCTATCGAAATTTGAGGCTATCACGAGGAAGAATTTACGTTAATTTAATGTAACATTCAAAGGTATTAAATTTCAAGCAATTCCTTTGCTTTCACTTATTCATCACTGAGTTTTGTACGAAAAGAGGAAACTCTCTGTAGACATTTGTTTTGCGAAAACTGACTTTGACCCCTGGGTTACTTGACCCAGTACCACAACAAGGATATCTATATTTTAAGCTAGAGGAAACATTTTTTTCAAGCAATGAAATGTAACCAATGAAATGAATTAAAACTGTATAGTTGTTTATTTTCGTATTCTTTTGTAACATGGTTTTCAGAGATTTCCTTAACTTGTTTTGTTGAGTTAATATATAATATTGAGGAACGGTGTGAACTTATGCAATTCTGCATTAAAGGTCCGTTTATACAGAGCGCGAACGCGAATGCGAACGCGGTTTTTCGTCCTGGAATATTTTAGTCATTTGTGGAGGAACCGTTCAAATAGAGTGCGAACGCGATCGCGAACAAATATTTGTTCGCGCGAACGACCGCCTTGATTGCCCCCAGAGCGAATTTTCTGAGAAGGTCGCGCGGCTTTTTTGCTATCAACCAATAAGCAGGTACTTCCCTTGCATCATTTCCACAAATAGAAACTTGTACGCCTGACCGTCCCAAGAAAAAGCTAGGCACTAGTGTCAGTCTACTTTGCTTGTGAAGAATGGAGAAGAATGGACAAGACAATGGTCAAGACAGAAGCCATGATTCTTGAAACTGATAAGAATCATGTACTGTATGACAATTTCGTGCACTGACACATGCCTCTTTCCCTTCCTCCGTTGTTTTGCGTACAAGTACAGTACTATGATCTCCTCCGTCTCTTGACTCTCCCTGCGCCATGATTCCAAATGACCAAATTTTATCTCTCACAGCAAGAAAAAGACGAGCCGCCTCGAAAGCCGTTGACGGTTTTCCGCGTTCGGGTTCCTGCTCTATTTGAATGGCAAAACTGCTCAAAAGTCGCGTGCGCGTTCGTGTTCGCTTTGGACGCGTTCGCATTCGCGCTCTGTATAAACGGACCTTAATTGTCAGGTATTGGCGAAGATTTTAATGCTATACCTATAAGTAGTTTGATTTAATATTAAGCCACTAGTATTGACTGCATGCTTTTCGCTGTATGAAATAATGCCACCTATGCGCATGTTAGTTTCTAGTGATATTGAAATAGCTGTGATGGCGTTATATGATGACATCATCAACTCACGTATTCCGGTGGAGTGTATATAGGTTGTGGTAACATAGAGTAAAGAGGCGGTGGGGGCTCTCGTCCTCCCCGTCCCTGTAGCAGTATAACAAATAGGAAAACAAAAGTAACGTTGAACATTCCAAACAAAAAGACAGTAACGCCCATGCACTTATGAATTATTGCCTTACAGTGCCGAGTTTTAATTATGGACCCTGGTGGAGAGGCTGGTAAGCTGACATTTCCTCCTTTCCCAAGAAAACTTTCTGAGGAACAAATTCATTATTTTTAACATTATTTTGTCTCCTGCAAATGTTTCTATAGATATACAGAAAAGTCTACTTTTTTCTAATTTTGTCTTGCAAAGAATTGATATGTAGCCTAATATGTTAGGTGACTGTTTAAAAAACAGCACTGGCCTACGGATCTTTGGGAAGGTGTCAACAATTGTGCATATCTTTGTATCAGTCCTAAACGTCGTTCTTGTTCAGTCAAGGACAGGGACACTTTTAAAAGTAAACGCAGGCCTATACAGATCTATGCAATGAGCACTTCCGAACTGAAGTTTTATTGTTACTACTTTTATTTATATATCAATTATTCATTTTTGCAATATTCCCAGTTTCTCAATTCCATGAGGCACCATGCAAGATTTGATCAATCCCATATCAACTGAATAAAGTCCAACAAGATACATCATAATTATATACTGTAACAGATATCCATTTTAAATGCATAACTGAATAGACCGAACTAAAACCTTTAACAGAACTAATGGTAAATATTTTAAATTCACTTACGTAGCTCATCTTTGCTCAATTTTACAGCGCTGAAAAAAGAAAACAAGACACAAATAAAATGAACAGAAGGAGAATGGTTACCAGTATTTTCTCCTTTTCCAGCAGTGTTTTCTAAAGCCCACCCCCCACCCCCGGAATTCCTTTCTCCAGTACTTCGCTCAATATAATAAAAAAAAAAAATGCACGATGCGTTTCCACGTAACCATCGTCGAAAAAGTGATCAGCAGTAAGAGCGGAATAAATTCTAACGTAATAGCCCGTCATCTGGAAAAATTGGCCGAAATGTGGATTCGAACTATCGACCCCTGGTTTTCAAGCATTGAATGTTACTGACTGAACCATGGCGATCGGCTACACTGGAAATGAAAGATAAGTCATGGACTGGAGATATCTTTGGTGATCTATGGTGGATCATGTTTAATTTTTGTCCTGTTAAATAACTAAAACGAAATTTTCAATTCTATATAAAGTAAAAACCTAAATATTACAGTTTCAAAGTTATGTTTTTTTAATAATAACTTTTTATCGAAAAGCGTAGATCAAAGATCAGACTGCATCTGATCTTGATATAAACTTTCCGCAAAAGATCAGGGAGTCGTACTTAGTGGCCTTGGGGTTGAAGCAGTTTAAGCCACTTTCGACAATATTTTGGTCGCATAAAAAATGTTGCGTTATTTTTTACTTTTTCTGAAATTCATCAAATCTTTGCTAGGGTTTCGTGTTAAACGAGCATACGCAAGAAAATTACAAGTCAAGAGTTTACTTAATTTAAAAGTAACACAACTCAGAAGACAGCGCTCTTAAAATCTAGATTTAGACAAAAAACGAAAAGATTGGCTCTCCTGTGCCTTTCATATGGTCTCTCCCTCGAGGTAGGCTTGCTCGATCGGGGGATCAAACCAGGGTCCGTCTTCACCAACCATTCTTAAGAATATTCTCTGTTTTATTCATCAAATTTTTCTGACTGTGAAAGTAACAGAATTTCTGATTGGCTAAACCATATGGTTTAGCCAATCAGAAGTTCTGTTACTTTCACATGGACAAAATTCTGAAGAATAAGAACAAGAACGTTCTTAAGAATGGTTGGTGAATACGGGCCCAGGGCTTCCTAATTACAAACACAACGCCTCGGTCACATGTGCCACGGTTGACCAGAGAGGATTCAAATAACTTTATTAGGCGATGGATCATGCCGACATTTTCTGTCGGTTTTCCACAGTGTTGTAGTATATTTCATACCAGTTAACGCTTTACCAAGAACCCTGTACTAGACAGCTTTTGAAAACATCATGGCAAAAGGAGAAAATGCTGGTAACCAGTATTTGTTCTTTTACCACAATGTTTTCTACTTAATTAAAGAAATTATTCATTAGTCAAGTTACTTACAGTGTACATTGAAATTGTCGTGTGCAAATGCTTTTAATTTGGTCTAGTCCAAAATTTTGTCGTTTGGTAAAGATTTATAATCCTTTACCACACGATCTCATCCTTTTTACTACCCTGAGTTTCGACAATGGCCATGTGGGAAAGCAGCCAGTGGCTTGGAAAAAATACTGTGCGGAGAACTGGTCAAAGAAACTCCAAAAAAGCATGGATAGGTCCACTGGCATCCGTGATATAAATAAAATAATGTTGAAAACAGCCCTGAGAAAAAAGGGTTTTCAAAATATTGTGGGTATAGGAAAAAATATTGGAAAGTTCTTGTAGCTCTTCTCCTTTGCCTAGTTCCGTTAAAACCCGGGAATATTTGGTGAATGGTTTAACCCATGAACACACAATTCCTACTTTTGACGCCCCTGAGAAAAAAAGCCTTTAGAAAACATTGTGGGAAAAAGGAGAAAATGCTGGTAACCAGCATTTTCTCCTTTTCCCACAATGTTTTCTACCCTTCACAAAACAAATTTCAAATTTTCAGTCACTTTTATTTTGTTGTCTGCAAATGCTTTCATTTTGAACCAGTCTAAAATATTGTCGTTAGGTAAGAGTTAAGTGTCTACAATTCCTTTCCGTCTTTTCAGTTTTATACTATTTCATTTCATTAATACTCATTTCATACCGCTTAATCTTTTAATGCGATTATTGAACGAAGTCGACTTTGAAAAGAAAAGTTTAACCCTTTACCAAACCACTAAATTCTAGCCCTGTCCATATTGAAAACATTTGCAGACGACAATATTAGTGTAGCTCAAATGGTGCAAATTTTCTTTGATGGGGTAGAAAACATTGTGGAAAAAGGAGAAAATGCTGGTTACCAGCATTTTCTCCTTTTTCCACAATGTTTTCAAAAGGCTTCTTTCCAAGGGTCGACAAAATTCGGCTTTGTGTGATGATGGGTAAACCAATATTTTCTTTTTTCCCCAACAAATTATTGGGGGAAAAAAAACCTTGTCAAAATACCATTACTTTGAAATTTAGATTATGTTTTTGAAAATTTAACTTTTACTGTCAAGAATGCTTTATTGCGTTATTGATACGAGCCACGAGACACATGGATAGGTGCACCGGCTGCGATCTTATTACTCTTGTATACGACGTAAAAAGCCAAATACAATTCAACCACTTAGTTTAGGTAAGGGTCAGAAATTACAAAGGCATTTTTTACAAAAATGGCTTGCAACACAAGAAAAGGAGCATTCGATCATTTGCGCAAAGTGTCGTCTCGGATCAGCCTGCGCAGTCCGCGCAGGCTGATCCGAGACAACACTTTTCGTTATTATGTAATTTCCTGTTTTGAGAAAGTCTATACACAGAAGAACAAAACCTAATATAGGCGTAAAGTGCCGTCTTGGATTAGCCTGCGCGGACTGTGCAGGCTGTACCGAGACGATACTTTACGCAAATGCACGAATGTCTGTCTTTGCGTGTTGCAGGCCAAATAATGATTGATCAATGCTCTAACAAAAGGGGGTTTGATACATCTCCATGACGTATCACAGCAAGCTAAACATCATTATAGTTAGGTATATGTATAAAATTCATGAAGTCTAGTAACCGACTGCATGTTCAGATAGTCCGGTCCTTTGACAAACAAATAATTGACCAAAAGAGAAAAAAATTCGGTCCAGTTCAGCCTGCGCACACTGTGCAGAGTGACCCGGACAAATACTATTGGCAGATGCATTAAGCCCCCTTTTCAGGGGGTAAGTTTCATATCAATTTACTATTGAAGTATAAGGTATCGAGTGTTGAAAGCGCGGCGAAAGAATGACACCATAAACAATAGAGCCGATTCGGATAAATTTGCTCACCCTTCGCATAATTTCGGGAATATTAGGTGCGTTTGCGGATAGAGTAGATCGAGATCAGACTTTACAAAAAGTGCAGTCTTATCATATAATCATATCACCACTATCAAATATTTTGTTCATTCAACAAACCGCACAGAGATCAAGTTAACACAGCTGTTTGAATTTTTATTCGACTGAAATTGGCGGACGGATTTAAGTCTATCATTGCATGTAGCGATTAAAATATCTGCACTGAACGTGCAGCCTGATCCTGATCAACATGTCCGCTACTTTGCTGGATATTCTGACAGTTATAGCACTTTTATCGCAGTATTTGCATCTTGTTTTCTTATCTATAATGCTTATCTTAATGCTTTATCAATCTTTATAGAGTTTAAACTACCCTGAGAAAGATAAAAACAAACAAACCCAAAACATTCTGTAAAAACGAAAAAAATGTTGGTAAGCAGCATTTCTCCATACACCGCCACCTTCGACAATGTTTTAAACACTTTGAAGTTCCAGAGACGAGCCCTGTTATTTGAACCATGCGTAATTTGTGTTTTTTAAATGGTTTGAAATTTGGTGAGTCTAAAAAAACTGTTGACGGGTAAACAATAAGTTTTATCTAGCTGTATAAGGATTGAAAACTATTATAGTATTGTTAAATGCTAGTTTAGACAATAGAAAATATTCCGCCAGGATTCATTCAATGATTATTTGTAAAACAATACATACCGTCCTTTAACCATTTCAGCGCGAAGGGTGAAGAAAGGACTTTTGCGGATGGCAGCGATCAAGATCAGACTGCACGTTTACTTTTGCGGATGGCATAGATCAAGATCAGACTGCACAGAACGTGCAGTCTGATCTTTGATCTATACCATCCGCTTGTATATTCAAGCCTTGAAGACAGAACTTTTTTTTTATTCGGAAGCGAAAGATGAGCTCTGGCAAAATGGTGGTTCAATGCACCTCTGCGATGTATTATACTAACTAAGTCATACCATAATGAAGACATGAAATCGATTTTGTGTAAAAACGGACCGAGTCATGGGGTAGATTGGCTCTTTGACATGCAAACATGAAAATTGACTGAGAACAAAAAGTTTTGGCCAAGGTCAGCCTTGGCAATCCGCGCAGACAGATCTGTGTTGACACTCTTTGTAAATGCGTTAGGTTCCTGTTCACAGAGAATGGTTTATAAAGTTAATTTACAGTTGCTAGATAACTGATAAGCAAATTGGCTGAGCCCCGTGGCTCAGTCGTTAAGGTTTACGGATTCAAACCAAGTATTTGATGGTTCGTGTCCAAACTGAGTCAAATTCTTTAACCCCTAAATTAATGAGTTGGACCTTTTTTTAATGGTATCTCTAATTGACCCTAATAACAGCAAGGATGAAGCCGTTTCTTATGTGTATATGGCACTTTTTGATAGCATAGAAAACATTGTGGCAAAAGGTGAAATTGCTCGTCACGAGCAATTTCACCTTTTGCCACAATGTTTTCAAAAGGCCCCAACAAGCAACGCGTAGAAATGAGTATTTATGGGGTAAAGGGTTAAAAGTCGGTTCCATGGCTTGAACGTACAAGAGAATTGCTGACCACATCGCGATATGCTTTATTTCTCTTTAAACGTTGAGCATTGTTTCAACGAGGTCTATAAAGCAGTCATTGGCTTCGAAAGAATGTTTGAGGAAGGTACAGATAAAAGAAACCCCATGAAAGCAGGGTTAGGTGTTCTGTCCGCTGTAATTCGTCTCAGACTATGACATTTGTCTTTTGTCTTTGAAAGAATAGGAAAAGTGTGAAGAAAGGGAAAATGCTGCTCTACAGCATTTTCTCCCTTTCTAGTAATGTTTTCAAAAAAACACTCTTTTTCAAGATCGTGACACGGCATTGTTTAGTAAAGGGTCAAAGTTAAGATACAAGACTTAATTATACAGCTTTTGGCTGTAAAATAGGCATGACAAAGCGAAATAATAAAATATCAATGCAAATACGGTGCATGGTAATATAGAGAAATCTGCCTATACTAGAAATCGAACGAACGAACGAACGAACATTTTATTATAGTGACATATGTTACATATTTATACAAACACAGTAATAGTAAAGTACAAGAAGATTTGAAACACCCGGCCGCGTTGGGCCTACATGTCACTTTAAACATGGTGACTGAATGAATGAATCAAAGGGAAAATCGTACATTTACCAACTCTTTGTCAATGAATGAATTAGTGTAAACGTGTTTATTTTATATCTATTCAGAAACAGGTTCTTTCAATTGACACTTATTCTTTCGATTCTGCTTCCTGGAAACTACACCAGTACTCGTGCCAAATGTATGAACCGATTAAAAAATCTAAAGTTGACACCCGCTCCTGGATATCGAGATCGGGACCATATGGTTACGAGGCCGACGCTCCACCTCACAACCACGTTCACCAGACTCAAATCATTGAGTAACTCCTAAGGTTCAAATGAACACTAGCTTGATACACGAATGCTGTTCAAAAATACTGTGTAGAAAGTGACAAAACAAGTTACAAAACCAATTGAATTCAGTTTCCAATTTATCTGGGTTGTTATGACTTGGCTTGAACCAGAGAATTATAACTTTTTTACGAGCCAGAGAACCCCGGTATTACAGTCAAAAGCGTCTGGGCCTGTATTCACCAACCATTCTTGAGAATATTCTTAGCCTTATTCTCCAAGGTTTTTAAAAATTTGTAACTAACACAAGTTCTGATTGGCTAAACCGAATGGTTTAGCCAATCAGAAGTTGTGTTACTTACAAAATGTAGAAAATTCTGGAGAATAAGACAAAGAACATTCTTAAGAATGGTTGGTGAATACGGGCCCTAGACTTGAGAATAGAGTGTTGCTGGTTTGATTCCCCAGCTCAAACAATTTCTTTCAGAGGACCGACAATACTGTGATAGAAATCTTTCCTTTTCACCGCTGGCCACGGTCTGGACGATGGTTATGTGAAAAAGCAGCCAGAGGCTAACAGAAACTCTATCTAGGAAAGCATGTTATGATAACATAGATATGACTGAAATAATGTTGAAAACGACATTAAAACAACATACAATTAATCAATAAAAAAGCAAAAGAGTACTGAAATATCGCCAGACAATGTTTAGTTGATCTAAAAATGAGGGAAAAAAAACGTCCAGAAACATAAGGGGTCTTCATGCAAAATTAAATAATTAAAGATGTTTCCAGTAGCAGGCTGACAACGGTGTTCATGCAGAATACGTAGTGTTGCATCTTCATGGGAAAAAGACAACAGAAGAAGATCCGGAAAAAAAGACAAAACCAACTTACTTGAAAATGACATAAGTTTAAATCTTACTATTTTAAAAACTTTAGTCTTGAATAAAAGCACTTGGCTTTGAAACCAGTTAATAACCCAACAACAAACGTATGTTTCTCTTTCTCAAGAATGTTCTTTGTGGGTCTGTTATCACGTATGAAATGAGCACGATTTATTCAATTTTATATTAACCAAACTTTGTTAATATTAGTTACAACACAAGTTAACACTTTCCGCATTTAAGCAAGTCGGCTATGTATAGTAACAAAAACTCAAAACCAAGGAGAATTGTGATCTATATAAGTATTTTAACATAGGTAGGTATTTAAACAAAACAGTAATAGCCACTAATCATTTGTTATTGAACTTTACATTGTAAGTTCCTATTCTTCTCGCCGATAAACCCCTCACATTCTTTTTACCTTATGGACTTACAGCTAATCAAATTTAGAAAGACCAACAATTTGACTATTTCCTTCCTGCAGACAACACCAGAAGCCTTTGTGGACAATGTAGATCAAGATCAGATTGCAAGAACGTGCACTCAGATCTGTGAGATAACAAGAAAAATTAACGCGTCAGTATACACAATGCAAGACGTACAAATTTACAATTTAATTATGGAATAAAGAATCACAGCATTCTTAGGTGAAGAAGATGCAAAAAAGAAGTTCACCTTTAGTCATACGGTAGAATATATTTAGCATATTTAGCATATATTTCACTATCACAGGGAAATCGGAATATATATTTTTACAAAATGGGGATAATGGAACATGCCCTGTAGCCCTATGGGGTCAAAAGCAAATGACTCGTTGGCACAAGTTAACATGTGAAACAGAATTACTTATTTTACAAGCATGTATGGTTAATACACTGCACAAAAGAATTAAAAGATCACATAAATGCTGAAATTCAACTCTTTCACAGGGGAAACAGATCATCATTTTCAGCAACGAGTGACGAACAGAACCTTTGTCTACAAAAAATATAGAACATTAGCCTTGACCATACAGAATAAATAGAACACCAGGCCTTACAATATAGGGAATATAGAATATCAGTCGCAAGCTCAAAGGGAAAACAGACTCTCTTTCTCTATCTCTGAATGAATTGAATGAAGACAAGCACATTGAATGTTGACGCATGGTTCCCTTCAAACTTTAATCCAAATGACGGATTAACTCTCAAATTAGGTATAAATTATATAAGAGGATCGTGTAATTTTAGTATCTTTTAACCCATTACCACACAATCTCTACTTTTGACGACCCTGGGAAAGAAGCCTTTAGAAAACATTGTGGGAAAAGGAGAAAATGCTGGTAACCAGCATTTTCTCCTTTTCCCACAATGTTTTCTACCCTTTTCAAATCAAATTTCGATTCTTCAGTCACATTTATTTTTTCGTCTGCACATGCTTTCAATTTGAACCAGTCTAAACTTTTGTCGTTTGGTAATGAGTTAAGTATTCAACCTAGCATTCAGTACAAGAGAAAATCAAAAGGGCTTGAGCTTGCATTACGTTCTCTCCAAATATTCATGTCTGTCACAGGTATCTGCAGTGCTATGATCAAGGCTGTGACTGGTATTCAATCTCAGAATTTACCTGCTACAAACCCAACACCTTCATTAATTCTATAGTCACGTGGGACCTTTTTCGCTAGTTTCTAGTCAATTGAAACTTGTAAGCAAGAAGGTCGCAAAGAGGGGGAGGCAAAGGAAAAATCAAAGTGCTCTAGGTGCTATGGCATTCATTGGTTCGAAGCTAATTTTCTTCCGAAATAAGTTTGTAATAGATGAATCCGAACACACCGACGTGGAAATATGATCAGGAATTTATTGCTTAATTTCCATATAGGTGTGGAAACGTGGCGGGCCTCGAGGTTGCAAACATGGTCTCTTTAAGAAAAGGATTATAGAGAGACACAGGGAATATGAATACGTATATTGTTGCCAACACACAATTAAAAATTTGTCCATGTAGCAGTTCAGCTGGTTTGTTATCCACTTAATGGTATCAAACACGAATGAAATGATAGTAGTTTGCAATTGATAAAACTCTGGACATGTTTATTCTGTTGGGTCTCTGCGGACCTATTTGTTGGCCTTTTTGTCAATAGGTATCTTGCGGCGCCTACTCATTCCTTGCTGAGTGGATATCAAGGGGAATATCCCTTGCTTTAAAGACCCTGAGAAAGAGGCCTATAAAAACATTGTAGAAAAAGGAGAAAATACTCTTCCACGAACAATTTTCAATTTTTGAGTCACATTTATGCTGTTATATGCAAATGATATCAATTTGGTTTGGTCCAATAGTTAAATTGAATGCTGATTACGACCCTTGGAAGGTAGAGTTACGCGTCTTGGCAGCCATTTCATAATCCGAATACTTTTAACTCTTATAAGCGAACAACAAAATTTTTGACTGAATAAAATTGAAAGCATTGTGCAGGTGACGATTGAAACGTGGCTCAAATGATGATTACTGTCTTTGACATCATAGAAAAAATGTTGTGTGAAAAGAAGAAAAAGCTGCTGAACAACATTTTCTCATTTTTCTAAAATATTTGCAAGTCCTTCTCAAAGATTTTAAAGCATGGGTTTGTTGGTTATCAGGTTAAACACGCATCGAAAGTAACTAGAACTATGGATTATATCCAATATAGATTAACCCTTCACCACACAATCTTTACTTTTTACTATCCATAGAAAGAAGTCTTTTAAAAACATTGTTGGAAAAGGAGAAAATGCTGGTAACCAGCATTTTCTCCTTTTCCAACAATGTTTTCTACACTTCCCTAAACAAATTTCAAATTTTCAATAACTTTTATTTTGTCGTCTGCAAATGCTTTCAATTTGGACCAGTCTAAAATTTTGTCGTTTGGTAAAGAGTTAAAGCGTTTAGAAATTTACAAATAAATCAGATATGTTTGATTGCGCAATAAGCTAGGAATTGGCACGCATTGAACGGTATAATATGACGTTCAACACGTGAAAAAGGGCATTCAGATATTTGCGTAAAGTGTCGTCTCGGATCAGCCTGGGCAGTCCGCGCAGGCCAATCCGGTACAGCACTTTACGACAACGTTAATTTTGGTACTACAGTAGACTTGTGCAAAACAGAAGATAACATGAAAAGAAAAAGTTTCGTTTCGGATTAGCCTGCACGGACTGCTCAGGCTGATCTGAGACGATACATTAGGCAAATATCCGAATGCCCTTTTCGCGTGTTGCTGGCCATATTTATCTACAATCTGTAGAAAGTTGTTCATTTTAGCCCATTCACTGCTATATGTAAAAGGTTCGAACATAAGATAAATGCAGCGTTTACGGACGGCATGAATCAAGATCAGCCTGCAAATAACCTTATTTCTAATCTTTACCATCCTTACCTACATTACCTTCTCTGATCTCAAAGATCGTTCCTTTCTGGTGGTTTGTTTTTTCGGGATGAAAATTCGAACTACAGACTATAAGAGTTTTGGTGAAAGAATGTGCAGGGTCACTGAGAGTGACTTTTTCAGTGCATTGTAATTAGTCATTAATAGGTTTCATGCCCTGGGAAAAGGGGGTTCATGCATAATGCAAATAGTCCGGACGATGCAAGCTGGCATGTGTCGAAACGTTTCACAAAGTGTAAATTTTCTGTTATATCCAAGGACTTTTCTACTTCAAGATTCTATGACTTATTTCTGAAAATAGATTTTATTGATCAATTATTATGTGAATACTTGCCTGGTGTAAAGTCACCGATATGCATTAAACCCCATAATTGTCGGAGTACAACTCATATAATGTATTACTGTATATATGTACGTACGTATGAATGTATGTAGGTACATATATACGTACGTGTGTACACACGTATGTATGTATGTATGTATGTATGTACGTAGGTAGGTCGGTAGGTAGGTAGGTAGGTAAGTAGGTACGTACGTATGTACGTATGTATGTGTATGTATGTATGTATGTAGGTAGGTAGGTAGGTACGTACGTACGTACGTACGTACGTACGTATACATGTATGTATGAACTTATGTATGTGTATCCACGTATGTATGTACGTACGTATGAATTAATTTATGTACGTACGTACGTGTGTGTATGTACGTATAAATGTATGTACGTACGTTCGCCCGTATCCTATGTTTGTGCTTACATTGCTCGAATTTCAAGCCATCGGCATGTTATTATAAATTGGGTCTGTGAAATTGGTTCAATGCTCAGTAATCGACATTCAGGTCAAGACATTCTTGTTGAGCCTGCTCGACATTCCAGCTGAACCTCCAGCTCAACAGCAAAAATACATATATATGTCAAAATCAAAGTCAGTTGAGCCAGCTCGACATTCCAGTGCAACCACCAGCGCAACGGTAAAATTACATATATATGTCAAAGTCAAAGTCCGTTGAGTCAGCTCGACTCTCCAGTTCAACCGCCAGCTCAACAGTAAAAATACTTATACATATATTTCGATCAATATCTGTTGAACCAGCTCGACATTCCAGCGCAACAGCAAAAATACATATATATCATATATATATGTCAAAATCAAAGTCCGTTGAGCAAGCTCGACATTCCAGCTCAACCACCAGCTCAACCGTAAAAATACTTATACATATATTTTGATCAATATCCGTTGAGCCGGCTCGACATTTCAGCTCAACAGCAAAACACCTATATATGTCAAAATCAAAGTCCGCTGAGCCAACTCGACAACCCAGTTCAACGGCCAGCTCAACAGCAAAATTACTAGATCCATGTCCGTTGAGCCAGGTCGACATTCCAGCTCAACGGCCAGCTCAACAGCAAAATTACTAGATCCATGTCCGTTGAGCAAGCTCGACATTCAAGCTCAACCACCAGCTCAAAAGTAAAAATTTTATATATATATATATCCACACCCACACACCCATATATATATATATGTGGGGGGGTGTGTGTGGGTGTGTGTGGGTGTGTGTGTGTGTGTGTGTGTGTGCGTGCGTGCGTGCGTGCGTGCGTGCGTGTGGGTGGGTGTGTGGGTGTGTGTTTGTGTGTAAATCAAAGTCCGCTGAGCCAGCTCGACATTCAAGCTCAATGGCTAGCTCCACAGTAAAATACTTATACATATGCTCAATATCCGTTGAGCCAGCTCGACATTCCAACTTCAGCACCAGCTCAAAAGTGAAAATACATAGATATGTCAAAATCAAAGTCCATTGAGCCAGCTCGACATTCCAGCTCAACGGCCAGCTCAACAGCAAAAATACATATACTTGTCAAAATCAAAGTCCGTTCATCAAGCATTTTTACTGTTTATCTGGCCGTTGAGCTAGAATGTCGAGCTGGCTCAACGGCCTTAGATTTTGAGATAAATATGTATTTTTGCTGTTGAGCTGGCGGTTGAGCTGGAATGTCGAGATGGCTTAACGGACATTGATCGAAACACACACACCCCACACACACAGAGGGGGTATTTTTTCATATGTTATCAATTTTTAGCTCACCTCAGCAAAAGGTGCTAAAGGTGACCTATTGTGATTGCTCTATGTCCGTCGTCCAGCGTCCGTCGTCCGTCGTCCGTTAATAATTTCTTTAAACATCTTCTCCTAAACCACTGGGACAATCTTGATGAAACTTAGCAGGGATGTTCCTTGGGTAAAGCTCTACCAAAATTGTTCAAAGAATAATTCCACCCAGAACTGGTTGCCATGGCAACAAAAAGAAAAAAACAAATCTGTGAAAATCTTCTTCTCTGAAACTAGATGGCGTAGAGCTTTGATATTTGGTATGTGGCATCTCCTAGTGGACCTCTACCAACATTGTTCAAATGATGCCCCTAGGGTCAAAACTGGCCCCAGCCCGGGGGTCACAAGTTTGAGCATAGGAACAAAGAAAGAAAACATTAAAAAAAACTTCTCCTTTAAAACTTGAAGGCATAGAGCTTTGACATTTGGTATGTAGCATCTCCTGGTGGACCTCTACCAAGTGTATTCAAATGATGCCCCTGGGGTCAAAACTAGCCCCACCCGGGGGACACTAGTTTGAGCATAGGAACAGAGAAGGAAAAATTTAAAAATCTTCTCCTCTGAAACTTGAAGGCGTAGTGCTTTGATATTTGGTATGTAGCATCTCCTGGTGGACATCTACCAAGTTTGTTCCCATGATGACCCTGGGGTCAAAACTGGCCCCGCCCCCGGATGTTACAAGTTCAAACATAGGAACAAAGAAGGAAAACTTTAATATTCTTTATCTCATAAACTAAAAGGCATAGAGCTTTGATACTTGGTATGTAACATCTAGTAGACCTCTACCAAGTGTGTTCATATGATGCTCCTGGGGTCAACGCTGGGCCTGCCCCGGGGGTCACACATTTACATAGGAACAGAGAAAGAAAATTTTAAAATTCTTTCTCTCTAAAACTAGAGCTTTGATATTTGGCATGTAGCAATTCCTAGTGGGCCTCTACCAAGTTTGTTCATATTATGCCATAGTCTCAGGTGAGCGCTCCAGGGCCAATGACCCTCTTGTTTACATTGTAGGATGTCAAATTCCTGTGCATGTACGTAGTTTAATGAGTTGATCGGTTCATTAGACTATGTAGATCTAGGATCAGGCTGCAGTTCTGGTAAGTCTGATCTTGATCTACAATGTCCTCTGAAGCTTTACTAACAGCATTTGGTTGCACTTATCAGTTATATGTTTATATCGTTTGCATGTTTTTCCTGTATAAGTGTACAAGAAAAAATTTATGGAATGGAAAATAATGAAATTTCAGTAGTTCGAAACGTTACTTTATAAGACCTTGCGGATTATTGATCAGATTGTACATTGTGTGTAGTCTGATCCTGATGCACAACATTTGCAGTACCGTTTTTATGCGTGCTCTGCAGCAGATAGATTTAGAAATGTCGGACTTCTAGTATGTGAATTGTTTTGGTTTTCAACGCAATTCTTATCTTTTCCCTTATTCCTTCCGGAAAACATGAAGTACTTCATGTATTGTCAACAAACTTTTTCTTTGCAAAACTGTACTGATATACACACATTTTGTCTCTTCACATCTCGTGCTTATCTTGTTTTTACTGTATTTTGAATTTGCTATAAGTATCTTATGCCAAATAAAAACTATGTTTTGCTATCTTGTTTAACGTGCATATCCACTTGCATTCTTAAAAAAAAAAAAAATGAAATTGAAACTGTACATGCTGTAAGCCATTGTAAAAACGGTAAATTAGGTTCTCTGTCCATAATTTGACAGAGCTGAATTACCGGTATGAGCTTGTGCAGGAATGAAACTTTTGCAATGAACTGGATGTATTTCATTTACGACTCATACTTAACACTTGAATTGCCGATATGGTTCATTTCTTGCAAATGACACTGAATGCCCAGTTTACTTTTTAAACTCACCACTGTTGGAGAGGTCTGATGACCTCTCCAATGATAGGTCCTCTATATATAGATTTGCACGGCGATATACATGGATCCGTGGCAATAAGATAAACCGACTACCTTAGTTACTGTTGCCAAGGACTCACAAACAAACGTAGTCAATACATGAGTCCCCAATACATATACAGAAAAGCAGATATGCTACTTAAATCGTGCTGTCATGAATGTTTCTCTCAATAGAATTTCGGGAAAAACATTTTATTCGTATACCTGCATGTTGATGATAAATTCTCGGTAAGTAATTTAAAGATGCTTGAACGAATTGGCACACGGATATGTATTAAAAGGGAGAATTATCGGGGCAACGGACAATGTAACCGATTTACATGTTTAAACAAAATTTCGAACTCCAATGCGAAATAAAAAAAAAAATCAACAAATCTCCGTTCTGCAACAGAATTATAGAATTACATATACTGATTACTTTCGTTTTGCTAGTAAAGTCATTTCAGCATCATACCAAATTAAATAACAAATTACAAACCTTTCGAAAAATTTATAGATTATCTGATTCAACAACAACAACAACAATAAACTTTATTTACACTCGGGTACCATAGTACAACATGAGGAAATAAATATGTACATATTGATTTCATATTAATATTTAAGTTCCGGTTAATTCAGGAAGAGTGGGAGAAAGGTAGTAAAGTGTCTATGCTGGGAGGGTAAGATCTGTACGGTAATGTCTCACACAGTTCACGAGCGTGTTTTTAAATGGCAAAGTTTAGACTAGTCAGTCGTACAGTGATCCGTTAGGTATGCTTACAGTTAATGCTGGGATTGTGAGAAATATGAAAGGGATTTAGTTTACAGGTAAGTAACGGTATAGAAGAAATGTATCCACATGTAAACATTAAAAAAGTTACTATCAAAACGCGATAACTGTGGCCTTTGTTTACAAACACTGGATCAGTTCAAAACATTCAAATAGGGAATACCAGGGACGAAGCAGTTACTTATTGGTAAATTTCAACAAAGACGTGTAAGTAATGCTGTGGTGCAGTGGTCAAAGGGACTCTGCTACCCCCCCCCCCCAAACGAATCGAGTTCGAGCCACAGAGTAATTTTTTTTTCAGTAAAGCAACTTTTTTTTTAAGCTAAGTCAATGGTTACATTATTTTTTATGACATCATAGTGAATATTTTTACTTGTTGTTTCATTCATATTTAATTGACATCACACGAGATTGCACATTGATCCTTCGAAAGTTGGGAAAAATGAACCAAGACATTTCTTGTACAGGAATTGATGCTAGAAATAGCCTCGTGATTTGGACTTCTAAGATGACTAAAGCCACAAATTTCTGGCTACTAGTTTTCTTCCTGATTCATGGCTTTGACAGAAGAGACATGTCTATATACTCACTACAGTTGGGTATAAGTTGGGAACTTACGCATATCGGAAGCTTCACTGCACAAGGATTTAAATTGAAACACCAGTGGAACGGAACCACTTGTGAACTAAAGCAACCTGAGTGGAAAAGTTACTATAGATGTGCGGTCTTAGCAGAATAA
This sequence comes from Tridacna crocea, assembly GCA_943736015.1. NCBI lineage: Eukaryota > Metazoa > Mollusca > Bivalvia > Cardiida > Cardiidae > Tridacna > Tridacna crocea. Next base: position 16,382,395 of record OX031065.1, read on the forward strand.
ATATTTTTTCAAAAAGCAGACACTACAGTTCAAGAAACCTGTGAGCAGTTCAGCGACGAGGAAGTAACAAATACTGAATGTTAAGAGGGTTAGGGTACCGATAAGGCCAGTGAAAATGAAGCAAGTTCCGATACTGCCAGAGCACGGGATGAGAGTTGCACACTTACCATTTTATTGTTGAGTCAGTCATATAGAAATATCCTTTAAAAAAAGAAGAATAAAATTAATAAGAATAAAATGTAATAGTAACAAAAGAATATCAATGTCAAAAAAAAGATGTACACGTCTAAAAAAGGAAGAAGAAAGGATAAAGAAAAGAAACATAAAAGACATTCAAACAAGAAAAAGAAAAGTAAGGAGAGGAAAAAAAGAAAAGTAAAGCGAAAACCGAAAAGAAAATGCAACATGCTTCCTTAAGAAAAAAAAAATGGTAGGTCTGACGGCTCGAACGAGAATCGCCAGCTTCAAAGGCAGTGATATTTTCCATTACACCACTGCTCCTTTAGTACAATAGAGAACTAGTAAAAGTTTTAAGCTTTTTCAATTTACATTTTAACTAAAATTATCGGATAATTTACCTGTCCTTCCCGTATACGAAAATAGAATGGTCTGAATTATTGTAAACAAAGGCCACGGTTATCGCGTTCCATTAATATGTACATAACGTATGCCTTGAACATAAATGATAATAAAGATTTGTGTATTTACAAAACGACAGAACTCTAGAATGGTCCAAGTTAAACTTGCGAACGACAAAATAAAATTGTAAGTTCTCTCAAGCAAGGTAGAAAACATTGTGTGAAATGGAGAAAACGATGGCTAGCAACATTTTTCTCCCTCTCTCACAATGCCATCAAAAAGCTTCTATCTAAGTGCATTAAAAAAAAGGAACGAGGGATTGTTTTGGAGAAAACGTTGTGTGAAATGGAGAAAACGATGGTTACCAACATTTTCTCCTTCTCTCACAATGCCATCAAAAGGCTTCTATCTAAGTGCAAAAAAAAACGAGGGATTGTTTTGGAGACTGTTAAATTTAGATTCATTTAAAAAAAAAATGGAAAGAAAAGTAAATGCAATTTATAGGAAATTCAATTCATGGTTGCGCATCGGTCATGGTAATGTGGCAGACAGCGCACATTCATGAACTCTAAGCTGCTGAGCGTAATTCACTGACCTTTGCGGGTGGCGTAGAACAAGATCAGTCCGTACAGAACGTACAGCGTGATCTTGGATTTACTCTGCCCTATAAGACGATAACTTTCCTCCAAATGTACATTTCAACAAGCACTAATTGGGTCTTTACTATCGGCTTGAGAGTTCTATTTCCTTTATTTAGCAGCGTAAGGGTTAAGATTGAACTAAAGAGGAAATGTTTCTGATCAAGGATGAAGGTTTCACATTTTCTCTGTGACATTTTCGACGATGAAATGATATATTTCATTGTGATTACATATAATCAAAAAACAGTTGACTCTTTACTAACCAACAAATTCTTGACTTTTCTAAATTGTAAGTATCTTCAGCCAACAAATTTTAAGACATGATTGAGATCAGCCTGACTTCTTTGATAGGGAAGAGGAAAAAAATGTAGGAAAAGGGGAAAATGCCGGCTGTCAGAATTTTCTCCCTTTCCAACAATGCTCTCAAAAGATTTCTCTTTTAGGGTCGTTAAAGCACGGGATTGTGCGGAAAGAGATTAAATGAAGTAAATCCAGAGGCACACGTACACGTATGTACTATCTATTAAACGATTTCATGATAACTGAAACGAATTTGCTGAGACTTTTTTGTTTTATTTCAGAGTGAGTTGACATTAAAAGTTTGAAATCTTTGTCAGTATTTGCCAAATTCAACTGTCTTGCATTTTGAAAATACGGACATTCTAAAACATAGTGTTTTTCAGAGCCAATTTTTTCAAGATTACATAGATTGTATGTCTTATCATTTAAAGGGGTCCCGTCGTATCTGCCGATCTCTATTGGAAGATGGTGATTTGCAGTTCGGAATTTAAGGAGAGGTAAGTATTCGTCTTTATTTAAAGATTTCAGGTAATATTCGAATTCATGTTTTTCTTTGAAGTTGGAATAATTTTTGTTTTTATTACTTGACTGAAGCTGTGCATGCCATTGTTGCTGAAATTGGTCAATTAATGTTTGCTTTATTATGTTATGTATTTGATTGTGGTTAATTTGGAATTGGTTTTGCCATAAGTCTGCTCTTCCAACTTCATAAAGGATTTCTTTTATTTTGTTTGACCACTTGAAATTACTGTCGCGTTGATTCATCATATATTTATAGATTTTTAGAGATATTTTGTCTTCTTTACCAGAGACGAGACGATTCCAGAATGCGATCATGCGACTTTCTATGATTACAGAAATTGGATATCTACCGAGCTCACCATAGAGAAAGGACATAGGTGTTGACTTTCTGGAATTTGTAATTTTCCGTAAAAAAATATTATGTACTCGTTCGATGATTTCGAGGTTTTCGTAACCAAAAATTTCTGATCCGTAGGTGAGGATGGGTAGAACAGTATGATCGAATAGCTTCAATGCTAAGTCTAGTGGGAGGTTGGCATTGTTTATTTTGACAAAAAGAAAATGCATGGCTTTATTCGCTTGTTCTACGGTGTGTTTTCTTGCGTTAAGGAAAGAACCGTTACATGAGAATGTTAACCCGAGATAGTGATATTTATCGGTTATTTCCAAAGGTTGATTTCCGATTTTAAAATTGTAGTTTCCATGGGTTCTCGCTCCGAAGACTAGTACTTTTGTTTTTTGGATATTGATTTTAAGATGCCAGTTTTTACAATAGTCATTGAAAATATTTAAACTCTTTTGGAAATCGGTTTGATCAGTAGATAAAATTACGGTGTCATCTGCGTAGAGCAAAATAAGAAGTTTAAGCCATATCGTTAAGTCGTTTTGATCAATTAGCTCTATGCCAGTTGCACCTTTAGCAACCATGTTTGTTTATAGATCATTTAGGAATAACGAGAATAATAATGGTGATAAATTCTCTCCCTGTCTTACACCAATTTCAGACATAAAAGTAGATGATAAATAGCCGTTATGTTTTATACATGATATGATATTTTGATACATGTTAAAAATGACTGTGAAGAATTTTCCATTTATATTATAGGTCATCATTTTATGCCACAGCCCAGATCCCCACACACTGTCAAAAGCCTGTGAGAAGTCAATAAATGCGGTAAATAATTTCATCTTTCTTTTTTTCAACAATTCGAATAGAGAGATTTAAGTTAATGAAAATTTTCAATATCAGGTTAAGGGGGAAAAGGGTTGTCTGATGATTATAAAATGTGTTCAGTGTGTTGTCAGTTATAAAAATTGTTAATATCATTGACGGTAGTTTGTTTTATCTTATGATATACTGATTACAAGGGGTGGTCAAGTTGATTAGAGCGGCAAATTGTTTTGCAATCAAACACGCTTCCTATCAATTGACAGTTTACTAAAACACCCTTTGTGCTAATGTGAAGATGGGCTAATCCAATCAAACTCTTCACCAAATGACAAAATTTTTAGAACAATCCAACCTCAAAAATTTGTAGACAATAAGAGAAATGATTCAAAAATTGAAATTTGTTTTTGAAAGAGCACAAAACACTGTCAAAAAAGGAGAAAATGGATGTTACAAGCATTTTCTCCTTTTTCCACGATGCTTTTAACAGCTTTCTATGAGTCGTTAAAACTCGGGTTTATGTGATAAATGGTTGAAAAAACTGTGTCAAGAGAAAAATTAACATGTTGCCCATTGAGCTAAACTTTCACCAGTACAAAAGATAAAATTGAAATCTACTCTTAGTGAGGAAGTAAGAAGTACACATTATTTGGAGTGCTTATTGTAAATAGCAGTAGATTAAATCCAAGACTAAACATAATGTAATTTTCAGTCTGATCTTTATCTACACAATTAGCATATTCTTCATGCACCATGGGTTAAGATTAATGTCAAACTGAAACATTGGTGACAGCTTACGCGGCCACTTTTTGGATGTGCATAGGTTATTGAACAAGGTTAGATATTCAAGTAAACGTATTTTCTTTTTATTAGTATTTCATATAGGTCTATTTTTACCTTTGTTTTCAATTTTTCTATTTCAGAGGGGTAAACATTATTTCAGTAAATCTATTTTCCAGCGCTCATCAGAACTCTTTACATTAGCCCAATTTTTCAGTCATTCAAACTTGTCTATAGCCTCTGTGTGATCTCGCGCCAGCGGTACACGCTCGCAAAGCACATATTTTAAGGGTTTTCTTAAATTCAAACGTTAAAAACACAAAATAAATAAATAGTATTTCATCCCTCCAACGTTAACAGTCGTTTATTTGTGAGCCGAAATAGCAGAACACAACGATGCACATCGGGTAGAATAAATGCGATGACCTGATTGGTCAAATATCGATTTCCACGGATCCATGAATTAACAATGAGTGTTTGTTTACAATTTAGCCAGATGTGTTTAAGTCAAAATGAGAGTAGAATTAGAAAAAATATTTTAAAACCTTACACTGAACTTTGTGTCAACGTGAATCAATTACTATCGATCTCCATCCATTTCAATAGCTTATATGCAGCTTTAAGACATATATCTGGCTGAAAGATGACAGGCCAGTAAGATTTTGAAACCCTGAAGTATTAGAAGAATGGCTGCTTTGACAAGGAATGGAGAAACAATTACAAAATAACACCAAATATATCACTTTACTATATTTAAGTCCAATTTACAGAACTTGTCTGTTAACGAATCAATAGTAAATCAAATGATTCTATTTTTATATATACGAGGGGTGTTCGAAAAGTTTCGGGACAAGTGCCGCCATTCTTTTATATTTTGATATTTCTGAATGAGTTTTTCGGTAATGATAGCTACAACCATATTCTATTGATTGGTTGAAACAAATAAACGAATAATGTATTGTCAACATAGCAAAGTGAAGTCGACGTGAGCGGGGCACTTTTATGCACCACTGAATTAAAAAGTTTGTCTTTACAAACGTCTGAAATAGTCATGGTTATTCAAAATACTCTACGGTATGCTCAATGCCCATCTGATGCCTATGTACGCACAAATTAAAACAGTTTCTGGAGTCTGTTACTGGAATGTTCCCTATACATTCCCTGACCATGACGGGAAGGTCATCGACGTCGTCGAAACAGTGACTGCGTAAGTAACGCTAGACAGTGGTGAATAGCCAAAAATACACGATTCGAGTCAGATGAGTATGATGGGTACCCAATAGTGTTACTCTATCTACCAGCAGGTACTTTTTTTGGTAGTTGGTGAAGTATAAGGTGTGGCGTTGTTTTGATGTACGTAGAATGTACCGGGTTCTTTTGGTTGTTTTTCCTATACAGCCCTGGCCAACTCATGTCGGTGCAGGTGCGCCTGGAATGAGCTTATGGTTGAACCTATACAATTATTTACATGCACAATGAAATAATGTTTATGAATCACTAGTTTCACCAACCAATTCTGTCATCATATAAAATAAGAAATTCACTTTTTGTACAATGTAGTTAAAAAATCAAAAGACCGTACGAGTAATACTGTGCTGTGACTGTCTTACCAATCGGCAGTGTGTGGCAGAGAATAACTCCATTCATTTCAATAAAATAAAACGTTACACCATTGCTTTTGTTGGCGGGGATGAATTGAGGGTTTTTATACTCAGAACTGTCTTGCTTTATCTCTGGGTCATACAAACCAATCCAAGTTACATCGGCCGTAATAATGAATTCCAAGAAACTGTCACCACGTTCTCTGTACTGTTTCAGGAAAGTCTTACTGTCGGCGATTCACTGTAGGTTTTGATTGCAGGTAGTAGACGAGGCACCCTGTGGGCGAATACTTTTGTCATACACAATTCAAAAACATACTGGAGTGCTTATTGTGATCGATACTTGCAATTAAAAAGAAGTTATTTTGTGAAGTGACGTCAAGGTGCCCCGCTCACGTCGACTTGACGTTGCTATAGTCACCATTCATCACGTGTGGCGTATATTTTCTTTTATTTGTTTCGGTTAATAGAATGAGCTTGTAGCTATCACTACCGAAAAAATCATTAAAAAATCTTAATAAATAAAAGAATGACGCTAATCTTCCCGAAACTTTTCCAACACCCCTCGCATATATATATCTTGGAATCCCCACTGGAAAACCCCACGTGTTATATATATATATATTGGAAACCCCACTGGAAAACCCCACGTGTTTACCCATCAATTTAAGGTGTCGTGTGTTGAACGGATATTTTACGGTTAGTTGAGTACTAAGAAGACGTTTAAAAACGTAAACCAAGAACAATTGGGGGAAATGAAACGCAAGTTAGACGCTAGTATCAAGGGAAAAGGTTTAGCGGCCAAGGCCAGAGAAAAGGAGAAACCCGATCGCATCGTAATCAACTCGAATTACACAGATCGTTCCATCTGCGGTGTTATGTGGATTAATCGCGACAACGTAGATTACATGATTGTTAAGTTTAGATCTCTGCATAAGGTCAAAGGCAGCAAACTGGTTAATGCCGAGAATTATTACGAAAACAGAATGCTACAGGAGAGTAGACAGGACTTCCCCGGCGCTAGGATGCTCGCGTTCTATTCCAGAGGGAACTGGCACCTGCAAATAAGGGACCTCATCCGGGAAGTTTTGTCTTCACATCGGATAAAACTGAATGGTTTAACTGGAAAGAGAAAGTGGGTGTACAGGCTACAACCTGATACGACGAAAAAGGTGGTTCTCAAGGCCCTGAATAAAGCTATAAGGTCAGGTCGTTGCAAAGATTATGTTCGACTGAAAGAGATCGATTTGAAATCTCTGGATGTGTTAAAGGAAAAAATTGACAATATAAACAAGAGTAAATATAAAATAAAGGATGTTATAAACAAGAATAAAGAACAGGCCAATATGGATGGATCTAAGCTGTCAAAACCAACCGCCAGGAAAAGGCGCAGGACCAAGGTCCAGATTATGATGGACGAGGCCGCTGCTGATACCAAGCAGAGGCGTATTGAGCAGTTTTTTCGTTGTTGTAAGTTAAAGCCATATTTAAAAAGACAAGTTTTATTGGTTTTCTTTAAAACCCTATGTCAAATGTTACAGGTCACAGGCCTAATATTCAGGGGAATTATACTCACGAAAAAGTACATTGTGTTCTTTCTTCGACCTTACACCTCATGTGTCATTAACGCCAGTTCATGTTGTTTGATGCTATTTCCATTTTCTTACCTCACATGTATACCATAAAGTTGTTATTTTATAGTGTGTGCTTCTATTTATGAAGTCCTTGCTGACATTGTGTTTTCATTTATCTTACGTCCCAATTCTGTTTTTGTATGTTTGTTTCCCGTGTCTGTTAAGCCATTCATTAGAATGCTACATTCTCCTTGTTTTTTCATATTCTGGCGAGAACTAGGGTCCTTAAATATGATATTTAATTAAGCAATGGTAGGTCGCTTAGAAAAAGGAATTAATCACTAACAAGAATGTCATTGTTACGTTTGCTATTTGTTGTTGATTCTCCACAAGCTCGGCTGATATTCAACATGAGCGTGTGTTCGATTTATTAACGACTAACAATTTGTGGGTGAAGCCCACAAGGGTGGGAGTGTAAGAGCATGCGCAGTACAACGTGCAATCTGAATCATGCATGCATTTCCATACAATGCAACATTCCTTTTGGTTTGAAATAAGAAAGTGTTATGTAGACAGGATATACAGTGACCCGTTTTCAGAATATCCTAGAGGCATGGGCAACATTTATTAGTTTCTCCAATTGTGGTTATTTTTGGAATTTGATTTTTGATTTAATTCTTTTTTTCCTTCATAATTGAAGACTACAAAAAAAATCACATACATACATAAAATTAAACTTACATATACGCACAGAACCGTCTGTTCAACAATAGCATGTATTCATATGTACCCAATCAAAGAAACGAACTACAGAAGACAGACGGACAGACAGACGTACGTACGGACAGACGGACGGACAGACAGACATCGGAGATGTGTAACAGTAACATTTTTGGCTGCGGATAACCGTTTGATATAAATAGGATTGACTTATTTGGTGATTTGAGGGGAACTTGAATTTAGACTTGTGACTTTGTGGATACAGAATAAGTGAAATGTGTTGGATTTAACTTGTGGGTACACATCTTTAAGCTGCAATGATCTTTTTATACAGGTTGTTACAAGTCTACTTGCAAGTCAAACTATTGTTCTTTTTTTTGTAATCTAAACATAATTCTTAATCTTAAAAGACTTATTTTATTTCTTGTACCAAGATTAGAATTGACAAAGTTTCATTCAAATTTAACTCCTATTCTGCTCTTTTGTTGTAATCGGCTTGTTGCTAGTTTTCTTTCTCGTTACGCTTCGATCGTTACAACAGAAAATAAATGACAAGTAATCGATTTCCTATGATAACTGTTGTGGGTAAACATCACAAAGATCTGACCGAGTTAAAATGTGATCAATTATGTGAGTCTCATTGTGCAATGCCAGTCGATCTACGGACAGTCCATTGACACTAATGGCTCACGAAATTTCATGACGCTTAGATACGATTAGTTTTGGCACTTTTGAGACGTGCAAATTAATTATTAATAAAGTTGTAAAGTGTGAATGGAGTTCAATAGCTATCAAGTCGTTAATCAAGACTAGTTTACATGACCCACTCGTTTTTTTTGGCGAACACAGTGGCTTTACCTCTCGACCAGACCGTATTATATGATTTTGTTTGGTATTTGTGCTGGCACTATATTCTACAGGCTGGGATTGGAAACTGCCATTTTCCTTGTGTTTTTGTTGTACTTAAGGGTTCCAATTAATATCGGACTTGGACTTATTTAACAACATGCGGGTTCACCGATATATAGTGCCGTCTGATGTTTGAATTTCAAATGATCTGTCATCATATTTTTGTATTACTTTCGCTCGTTCCCAATTATCTCCGGGTTCCTTTTGAAATATGGCACGATATCCTATTTTCAGTGAAAATAGAGAACAGGCTTTCTGATCATGATGTCCAGATTTTTGACTTACCCTTTTGTTTTTGCATATTTTTACCACATTCACATAATATCAGTGATTACGTGGCCAAAACAGTTAATCTGTGATTTGCAAATGACCGCTTTGTCGGCAATGAGCCTTATTCCTTTTCTATGAGCACTTATCAAAACTTTCTTCAAGTTTCTATCGTGTTCCGATTTTGATTTAGAAAAAACAATCAAATCGTTTACGATTCAATCCACGCCGTTGAGACCTTCGGCTGCTTCCCCCATTTTCCTATTATAATTGTCTTTTGAGGATCGAATACCCATTTGGAGTCAAAAGGTAGCGGTAACGACCGAAGGGGGTCGTGAATGTCGTCAGTCAGTTAGTTTACAAGAGTACAATCAGAACTCACCATGTTCATGAAAACTAATTCTGAATTCTTGCACTATGAATAGGACACATATTAAATAATCATCTTGAAATATTTTCTTTACTTTTTAATCTCTCCCAAGTTTAAGAATGAATAATTGTGCAATATAATTATTATATGAATCACTCTCAATGATTGTTTTCTGAAACCTTAACAAGTAATCATGCTCTGTTGTTAGAAGTTGGTTTTCTCATCACAGGATTCCAACCAGCTATTAATGGAACGCGATACTGTACTGCGCATGCCCAAGAATGGCGGACATAAATTTTACAGTGGGAGACAAATTTCATGTTTGTTCGGCTTAGTATAAAAATGGGCCTAGTTTTCCAACATCAATTTTAGTGGAGATGTAGTTTAACATATTACTGACAGGCTTATTGAAGATTTAATGGGTGGTGGAACTAAAAAACGCACTGCGGATGAGATTTCTCCGACGGACAAGAAGAACAAAGGACAAAACAAAAGACAAACAAATATGGCGACCAGTAAAAACAAGAACACTTCTCAACAAGGTACGAACTTAACACAACAAACAGTCACACCAGCCCAAATCAGTAAACTAAATCATTCTAGTCAGCCTATTTTAAACCCAAATGTAAATCCGGGGAGCCAGGCTAATCAGGCCAACCAGTCATATTCTCTACCTCCTGTCTATCAGTACCAACAACCATATATGGCGATGGGTATGAATCCGATCTCTCCTGTCTTTTCCCAATCCACACCACAATTTACTGGCGTTACTCCAGGGAATGTTACACCAGGGAACGACACATTTCAGACGATTTTGGCTCGACTTGAAAGCTTGGATAGTCGACTTGAGAATATGAATGGCAGACTGAATCAGCTTGATCAAATCACCACTAAAGTGAATTCTATAACACGCAGATTGGATTCAATGGACAAAAAATTATGCGATCTTGAGTCTAGTCAAACCTATATAAGCAATCAATATGATGACATGTCCAGTAATATGAAAGAGGTCACTCTAAGTGTAAAAAATTTGGAATCTAAAATTTCCGTACTTGACACTGAAAATTCCAAAATATTACAAGAAAAGGAGTCATTGAAAGACGCTATTGTTGATCTAAAATGCCGATCCATGAGGGACAATATGCTTTTTTTCGGCTTGCCCGAGAATAACGGTTTTCCGATATCCATAACGCCTAGTGACAGTAGTGACAGCACTCCGGTGAATTCTGCTCAGTCCTCGAACTCACATATCCCTTCTGAAAACTGTGAGGAAAAAGTTCTACAGTTCTGTGAAAATGTTTTGAAAATCGAAAACCCCAAGCAAGTCATAGGAATTGATAGAGCTCATAGAATTGGCGGAAGGATCCAGGGTAAAATCAGACCCATAGTAGTAAAATTTAAAGACACTAGATCGAAAACCATTGTGAAAGATGCATTACGAAATGTAAACTTGAGAAATTCTCCATATAACGTATCTGAGCAATTCCCTCCAGAGGTTCAGGAGAAGCGTAAGCAGCTGTTCCCGGTCATGTCTGATGCGCGTAAAAGTGGGAAAAGGGCAGTCTTAGTCCGAGATAAACTGTATATTAACAATAAGCTGTATGACCCGACCAAGAAAAACGATTAATACATCCGAGAAAAGCAGACGCTAAATATTGTCTCCTGGAATGTTGAGGGTTTACGCAACTGCTTGGACGATGTTGATTTCTTAAATATTGTGGATAGCAGTGATCTTGTTTTTTTCTGTGAAACATGGCAAAAGCAAAATGATGAATTTGAAATAAACGGATTTGACAGTGTTTTTGTACCAAGACCTGAGAGCATGAATAATAATCTATGGAGAGGACATGGTGGAGTAGGGTTTTTGTATAAGTCGTTTTTAAAGCCAGGTTTAAACATTGTGGAAAAAGACAGCACTGGTTTTATTGTAGTGCAACTGAAACATGAATTTTTTGGCTTGAGTAATGATTTATACATTTGTTTTGCTTATATCCCTCCAAACACCTCACGTTATTATGAACTACCCAATTCTGATTATTTTGATTTATTAGGGTCAAAACTTATCAAATATTCAGAAGATGGCGATTTCTGTATAATAGGTGATTTGAACGCTCGCTGTGGGGAAAGGTTGGATTATATGAATGAACAACCAGTTTTAGATCAGTTTTTTGAAAACAGTGAATTTTACATGTTGCCCGATGATACCATTCACAGATCAAGTTTTGACAAGTCAGTTAATACTTCCGGTTTAAAGTTATTGCAGTTATGTAAAAGCAGTAATCTTAGGATCGTCAATGGGAGGGTTGGGGATGACGCGGCTGATGGTCAATTTACTTTTATGTCTACGGCAGGCTGTAGTTTGATTGATTACGCCGTTTTTCCATGCAATCTGTTTTCCATCATTAGTAATTTTATTGTGCATGACTTCCATATTTCATCGTCACATTTGCCAATCCAAGTATCTCTTGAAATGCATCCATTTAGTAACGATTCCGATATTAATAATGCGGTTAACCAAAATATTGCCACGTCTCGCAGTGAAAGGGTTAGTTGGAAGGGTGACTGTGCCGAGGATTATCGAAGATTATTGCAGTCGAATATGCATACGGTTGAGAATTTGATTAATAAAATAACTCGAAATGAAGAAGACTTGAATAGAGGCATAGATGAGTTGTCAGACATATTTTTGAATTGTGCAAAAACAGTTTTTGGTAATAATTGTAATGCGTGCACTGCTAAAAATAGAGATGATCGTAAGTTTAAGAGTCCGTGGTTTAACGGTGATTGTGAGATTGCTCGGCGTGAATTTCGTTCCGCGAGCCGGTCATACAGTAAATGTAAAACACAGCTAAGTCGTGATTTAATGATCGCATGTCAGAAAAGGTACCGCACTGCTAAAAAGCGAGCAAAATGTAAATATAAAAATGCACAGAAACGTAAACTTCGTGAATTGTCTGAATCAAATCCTTGTAAATTTTGGAGTGAAATTAAAAAGTTTAAATCAAAAGATAAAAAGTGTAAAATTGGTAATGCATCATTATTTAATCATTTCCGAACCCTTTTCTCAAATGAAAACGTTTTTGTTAATGAGGAGACAGAATTGTTCTTAAACGACGATAATAGGGAATCTGTTTCTATCTTTGAGCTCGACAAGGATTTTGTTGTGGAAGAAGTAATTTCTGCCATTAATTGTCTTAAGCGTGGAAAAAGTGCAGGAATTGATTCACTACTACCTGAAATGTTCATTGAATGTAAGGCGTTTTTAAGTCCTTTGCTATGCAAATTATTCAATTACATTTACACTAACAGTTTGTACCCTGCAAGCTGGACGAAAGGAGTTATTGTTCCTGTACCTAAAAAGGGCGATCTATCTGATGTTAATAACTATCGTGGAATAACGTTAACAAGCATTTTTTCCAAAATATTTTCTATTTTATTGGACAATCGCCTGCGGAAGTGGGCTGAGAATAACAATGTTTTACATGATTGTCAATATGGATTCCGCAAACAGAGAAGCACTGTTGATTGCATTTTTATTTTAAGCTGTATCATAGATAAGGCTGTTAAACGAGAGAAACGAAAGCTGTACTGCTCATTTGTTGATTTTAAAAAGGCCTTTGACCTTGTGTACCGTAATGGCATTTGGCAAAAACTGTTGAATTATGGCGCTTCGACCAAAATAGTTAAAATGTTACAGGCGATTTATGAAAAGGTACAGTCATGCGTACGCACAGAGGGAAATTTGTCCGACTCTTTCGAAAGTTACTCAGGCGTGAAACAGGGTGAACCCTTATCCCCATTTTTATTTATTTTATTCATTAATGATATGTACGAGAATTTAGTAGTTAACGACGGTGATGCATTTACGTTAAACGATCTAAAAATATTTATTTTACTCTTTGCAGACGATACAGTTTTGATATCTTATACCCCCGTAGGGCTCCAAAATTTAATTAACCAACTGCATAGGTATTGTTGCAAATGGGGCATAACAGTCAACACGGAAAAAACCGTAGTAATGGTATTTAAACAGGGGAACCGTCCTGAGGAACTCGATATCTACTATAACGGTAAACGGTTAAATGTTGTCACAAAGTTCTCTTATTTGGGTGTAACCCTATCTTGTAACGGAAGTTTTTATCAGGCACAGAAGGCAGTTTCCGAGCAGGGTAGTCGAGCACTTTTCTCCCTTTATGCTCTTTTTGATAAAATTGAGTTCGATATTAAAGATAAGCTTAAACTTTTTGATTCCATGATCAGTCCAATTTTAAACTATGGTTCAGAAATCTGGGGTTTCCATAAAGCACCAGATATTGAAAAAGTCCATATTAGATTTTTAAAAAGGGTTTTGAGTTTAAATAGAAATGTAACGAGTGCCTGGCTGTATGGCGAACTCGGTCGTTTTCCATTAAGCGTTTTAAGGAAGATCAGAGTAATAAAATATTGGTTCAAGATCTGTTCTCAAACAGGTAGTCTTATGCATAAGTTTTTATGTGATTATTATTTAGCAGACTTAAATCACAGCAATTCATGGTTTGCAAATGTAAAACACTTATTGAGTGATCTGGGTTTTTTGTACTTATGGAATAATCCTGATGTTAATACTGGTCATATATCTGTTATAATCCAGCGAGTGTATGACCAGTATGTACAACAGTATTTCAGCGAAATTGGTTCTTGTAGTAAATTATGTTTGTACTGTTCTTACAAGGATAGCTTTGTATTAGAAAATTATATTATACATGTGAATAATGATAAATACAGACAGGCTTTATGTAAACTTCGTTGTTCAGACCATAAATTATCTATTGAGATCGGACGTCATAATAATATACCACGTGATGAAAGGTTATGTCAGTTTTGTGATATGAACGTGGTAGAAGACGAATACCATTTTTTGTTAGTCTGTCCAAAATACAGTATTCTGAGAAACGAAATTCTGCCAAGGTATTACTGCAGGTGGCCAACTAAACGTAAATTTGTACAATTGATGGGTAGTTCGTCTGCAGTATTACTCAACAAAGTTGCCAAACTTGTTTATCTAGCATTCGAACTCCGATCCACCTAAAACAACCTCAATTACGCCGACATTAATATCGTCTTTCTGCTTTTCTCACATACTCATTTTTTGTCGTTGGAAATTAATTCCATCCTTTGATTTGTTTTTGTATAATGTATAACAATTTATGTTCAGCCTATTGATGGCAATGAAACATTGTAAAATGTTTTTCGTCAATAAACTACTTTTGAACTTTGAACTTGATAACCGTGGCCTTTGTTTACAATAATTCAGACCATTCTATTTTCGTATACGGGAAGGACAGGTAAATTATCCGATAATTTTAGTTAAAATGTAAATTGAAAAAGCTTAAAACTTTTACTAGTTCTCTATTGTACTAAAGGAGCAGTGGTGTAATGGAAAATATCACTGCCTTTGAAGCTGGCGATTCTCGTTCGAGCCGTCAGACCTACCTTTTTTTTTTTCTTAAGGAAGCATGTTGCATTTTCTTTTCGGTTTTCGCTTTAATTTTCTTTTTTTCCTCTCCTTACTTTTCTTTTTCTTGCTTGAATGTCTTTTATGTTTCTTTTCTTTATCCTTTCTTCTTCCTTTTTTAGACGTGTACATCTTTTTTTTGACATTGATATTCTTTTGTTACTTTTACATTTTATTCTTATTCATTTTATTCTTCTTTTTTTAAAGGATATTTCTATATGACTGACTCAACAATAAAATGGTAAGTGTGCAACTCTCATCCCGTGCTCTGGCAGTATCGGAACTTGCTTCATTTTCACTGGCCTTATCGGTACCCTAACCCTCTTAACATTCAGTATTTGTTACTTCCTCGTCGCTGAACTGCTCACAGGTTTCTTGAACTGTAGTGTCTGCTTTTTGAAAAAATATTTATTCTGCTAAGACCGCACATCTATAGTAACTTTTCCACTCAGGTTGCTTTAGTTCACAAGTGGTTCCGTTCCACTGGTGTTTCAATTTAAATCCTTGTGCAGTGAAGCTTCCGATATGCGTAAGTTCCCAACTTATACCCAACTGTAGTGAGTATATAGACATGTCTCTTCTGTCAAAGCCATGAATCAGGAAGAAAACTAGTAGCCAGAAATTTGTGGCTTTAGTCATCTTAGAAGTCCAAATCACGAGGCTATTTCTAGCATCAATTCCTGTACAAGAAATGTCTTGGTTCATTTTTCCCAACTTTCGAAGGATCAATGTGCAATCTCGTGTGATGTCAATTAAATATGAATGAAACAACAAGTAAAAATATTCACTATGATGTCATAAAAAATAATGTAACCATTGACTTAGCTTAAAAAAAAAGTTGCTTTACTGAAAAAAAAATTTCTCTGTGGCTCGAACTCGATTCGTTTGGGGGGGGGGGGGGTAGCAGAGTCCCTTTGACCACTGCACCACAGCATTACTTACACGTCTTTGTTGAAATTTACCAATAAGTAACTGCTTCGTCCCTGGTATTCCCTATTTGAATGTTTTGAACTGATCCAGTGTTTGTAAACAAAGGCCACAGTTATCGCGTTTTGATAGTACCTTTGATTTGGGAGGCCAAGGCTGTACCTGAATACCAAGGGGTGTAATTGTTTGGAGAGGAGTGACAATCAGATGATGTTTACATTGTCACAAACAATTCCATGTTTTAATAACCCGATCTAATACAGCTTTTGAAAACATTGTGGGAAAAGGAGAAAATGCTGGTGACCCAGCATTTTCTCCTTTCCCACAACGTTTTTCTGTCCTTTCAAAGATGTATTTCACCATTTAACCCTTTACCAAAAAACAAAATTTCAGACTAGTCCAAAGTGAAAGCACTTGCAGGCGACAAATTAAACGTAACTCAAAAATTGAACACTGTTTCTAGCAGGGTAGAAAACTTTGTGGGAAAAGGAAATAATGCAGGTTACCAGCATTTTCTTCTTTTCCCACAATGCTTTCAAAGGTTTCTTTTTCAGGGTCGTGAAAATCAGGGATTGCTTTGCAAAGGATTAAGCTACGTTTTGCTGTTGTCTGCAAATGCTTGCAATTTTGACAACTCTAATATAAATCTTTGTTATCCTATAAATCTTTGTTGTGCTATAAACTCTTCACTTTTACCAGGTTACACGATTTTAACCCTTTACTCCACAGATACTCATTTCTACGCATTGCTTGTAGGAGCCTTTGGAAAACATTGTGGCAAAAGGTGAAATTGCTCGTGACGAGCAATTTCACCTTTTGCCACAGTGTTTTCTATACTTTCAAAAGGTGTCATATACACATAGGAAAAGGTTTCATCCTTGCTGTTATTTAGGGTCAATTAGAAATACCACAGAAATGTTTTATGGGGTAAAGGGTTAAACTGGTCAAAAATGAAAGCGTTTGCACACAACATTGTAGAAAGAGAAAACATTGGTTACTGTTAATCAGGGTTTTTTCAAAAAAGAGGCAATGTTTGGAATTGGGTTCACTTACATGTATGTAGTGCATATATGCTTTTCATTTTTACCACATTGTTTATTACGTTTTTTTATCATTATTGTTTCAGTTGGAAGAAGCAAAAGAAAGGACTGGTGACAACCCCAACTAATCTAGAGCAGTAGATGACTTAAGACCAAAGTATATATATATATAATCTTTATTTCCTCCATGAATGAAGACTGCAAAAGAATACATATGAACAAACAAACAAAATATACATAGTGCAGTGCAAATGAACAATAATGTGATAGTTTGGCCACATCGTCTGTATGTATGATATATAGCCGATATATATGTAATAAATGTATATACAATTACAACCAATGCTATGTCCCCTTAAAGATCAGAGTAAGGGATTTTGAAAACATTATGGGAAGAGCAGAAAGCTCTTAGAAGTGTTACTTTTGAATTAGATTATTCTGGAGAATAAGACAGAGAAAGTTCTTCAGATGTTTAGTGAAAACAGGCGCGGAACTCCACCTGCAGCTGATCACTTAAAAAATATCCTTGTTAAGCCATTCCCATATGCAAAATGTTAGATTTTTTTTCTGTCCTGCAGACAACAAATTCAGAATTAGCACATATGAGCTTAATTTAAGTTAAATGATAGTACATAACACAATATGGACAAACCTAAAAATATGTTATCTGGTAAAAATTTAACTAGTCACTTTCTCAGAGACATTTTAGCTATATATACATGTACATAATCAAATACCATTGTTAATTGAGACCACTTGATTTTCCTTGTGTAATAAAATTATTTGTCTGAAACAAGTGTTTGTGATCATAGTTTGATGAATATTATTTTTTTTTTATATTGTTTAACCCCGTACCACGTAATCAAGACATTGAATGATCCTGGGGAAGAGGGTTTCTGAAAACAATGCCAGATAATTTTTAGCTCAACTGGCTAAAAGCCAGCAGAGATTATGTCATGATGCGGTTTCCATCGTCAGTCTGTCTGTCTGTCCATCAGTCTTTTTCTTGTTTAACTCATTACCAAATGACAATACCGGTATTTCAGGCTTGTCCAAATCCAAAGCATTTGCAGACGACAAAATAAAAGTGACTGAAATTTGAAATTTGTTTTGTTAAGGGTAGAAAACATTGTGAGAAAAGGAGAAAATGCTGGTTACCAGCATTTTCTCCTTTTCCAACAATGTTTTTCTAAAGGCTTCTTTCTCAGGGGTGTCAAAAGTAGGGATTGTGTGGTAAAGGGTTAAGCAATTAAGTCTGCATTTGTGGTCAGATTTTTGTGAAACTTGCACAGTTTGTTTATCTCATCAAGGGCTCTAATCCTATTAGTCTGAAAAAAAAATGCAAGAAAGAGTATGGGAAAGTAACCATTTCAATTTGAAAATTTTTTATTTCTTGTTTGCACAATAATGTCTGTATTTGTGGTCACATTTCCATGAAAATTGCAGAGTTTATCTTACCAATAGCTTCAACCCCATTGATTTTGAAAAAAATCCAACAAATAGCATGGGAAAAGTAGCCTCTTCAAGTTTAAAACTTTCATTTCTTGTTTATGCAATAAAGTCTGCATTTGTGGTCAGATTTTCATGAATCTTGCAGAGCTTGTTTATGTCATTAAAAGCTTAAACCCAATTGATTTTGAAAAAATTGTAACAAATAGTATGTGAAAAGTAGCCATTCAAGTTTAAAACTTTCATTTCTTGTTTACCTAATAAAGTCTGCATTTGTAGACATGTTCATGAATCTTGCAGTGCTTGGTCGACTCATCAATAGCTTTAACCCTGTTGATTTTGAAAAAAATTCAACAAACAGCATTGGAAAAGTGGCCTGTCTGATTTTCTGTCTGATTTTCTATCCGTCTGAGCTGTGGTCTAAAATTAACCCATTACTGCACAATCCCTACTTTTGATGCCCCTGAGAAAGAAGCCTTTTGAAAACACTGTAGGAAAAAGAGGAAATGCTGGTAACCAGCATTTCCTCCTTTTCCTACAGTGTTTTCTATCATTCCGAGAACAAACTTCAATTTTTCAGTCACCTTTATTTTGTTGTCTGCAAATGCTTTCAATTTGAACCAGGCTAAAATTTTGTCGTGTGGTAAAGAGTTAAATGAAACACACATAAGTTGTGTAAACCTATCTAACTCTACCATATTACAAATCTTTAGACCTGTCCAAAATAAAAAAGTTAGCAGATGACAAAGTAAATAAAAACTTTACTCAAATAGTGAATTTGTCTTAACCCTTTACTCCATAGATACTCATTTCTACGCATTTCTTGTGGGAGCCTTTGGAAAACATTGTGGCAAAAGGTGAAATTGCTCGTCACAAGCAATTTCACCTTTTGTCACAATGTTTTCTATGCTATCAAAAGGTGCCATATACAAATACAAAATGGCTTCATCCTTGCTGTTATTTGGGGTCAATTACAGATACTAAGAAAATGCCTTATGGGGTAAAGAGTTAACTCTTTACCACACAATCCAGACTTTTAACGATCCCGAGAAAGAAGCTTTTTGAAAACATTGTGGTAACCAGCATTTTTCCCTTTTCCCACAATGTTTTCTGTCCTTCTCTAACCAAATTTCGATTTTTCAGTCACATTTATTCTGTCGTCTGCAACTGCTTTCAATTTGGACTTGTCTAAGGTTTTTGCGTGTGATAAACAGTTTAAAAGAGATTTGGTTCTATTGCTTGAATTGGGGTTATACGCCACTTTAACAGCTAAGGTCACATCATGGCGGTCGGTGATGCACATGTGTTTCCTGGCTTCCACACTCTAGTATTAACACAACTTTCTTTTCAAAGCCACCAACTACTTTTCTCACATGCTTCTGCAAAGCGAAAATACGCTGGAAAGAAAGTTTTCCTCATCCCAGCATTGAACTCGCAACCACCAGTTCATGGGTCCGACAAGCTCACCACTGAGCCACCCGGGCGGGCAGTTTAATCTTTTACAAAGGAAGACCTGGTTTTTACAACCAGGAGATAGAAGCCTTTTGAAAACAATGTGGGAAAAGGAGGAATTTCTGGTAACCAGCATTTTCTCCTTTTCCCACAATGTTTTCTACCCTGCTGAAAACAAGTTTCGGTTTTTGAGTTAACATTTATTTCGTCATCTGCAAGTGCTTTCAATTTGGACCAGTCTGAAATTTGATTGTTTGGTAAAGGGTTAAAAGAGAAGGAATTGTGCCATAGGGGGAACTGCATTTTACCTGTAGCGTTTTCTCTTATCCTGCATGTTTAAAAAAAAGCCTCTTCTTCGGGATTTTAGAAAAAGAATCGCTTAGTAAAGGTTTTACCTTTTATCACACTATGTTTATGATCACTAGTTCTCAGGAGAAAGCTTTTGAAAACATTACATGAAAAGGAGAAAGTCCTTGAAACCAGTATGCTTTCCAGCCAGTCAGAGAACTTAAATCTTTACCAAACAATCCCATGTTTTTACGACTGTAAAAAAAGCCTTTAGAAAACATTGTGGGAAAAGGAGAAAATGATGGTTACCAGCATTTTCTCCGCTTACCACAATGTTTTCAACCCTTCCCAAAACAAATTTCAAATTTTGAGTCACTTGAATTGTGTCGTCTGCTAATGCTTTCGATTTGGAACAATGTAAAATTTTGTCTGGTAAATCAAAGGTTGCTCAAATATTGGAATTTGTCTGCTATTGGATGGAAAACATACTGGGAAAAATACTGTTTACCTACACTTTCTCTTTTAACTCTTTACCACACGAGAACATTTTAGACTGGTCCAAATTGAAAGCATTTACAGACGACAAAATAGAGGCGACTGAAATATTGAAATTTGTTCTGGGAAGGGTAGAAAACACCGTGGGAAAAGGAGAAAATGCTGGTAAGAGAGAATGCTGTTTCTCCTTTTCCCACATTGTTTTCTAAAGGCTTCTTTCTCAGGGGCGTCAAAAGTAGGGACTGTATGGTAATGGGTTAAACTCAATGTTTTTATACAAGGCCAATGACCAATGTGTCTTTAGTGTTTATCTTTGCATCATCTTCTCAGTCCCTGCATCCATCCATCCATCCTAAGCTTCTGATTGCATCTTTTTTAAAATTCGCTCAATGTCATTACCATAATAAGTAGATATGCATGAAGCAGGGATTTTTTGGTTCATTGATCTCTGCAAGAGTTATGTCCCTTCGAACTTAGTATTTATAGCTAGTTGCTTGAAATGGCAGCCATGTGGCAACATATATTGTGACCACAGCACTTGTTAATTTTACCTCAGAGTCTTCAAAACTTGTGATAGCATGACAGTGCATTAATTTGAGATTGGCAAAAAATGGATTGAAGTCTTTTGAAAGGGTAAAACTATTTTGGAAAAAGGAGAACAGCAGGTTACTGGTATTGGCTCTATTTCCCGCATTTTCAAAAGGCTCTTTTCTCAGGGTCTGTGACAGTCAGGATTGTGTGGTAAAGGGTTAACCCTTTACCCCATAAGGCATTTCTATGGTATCTCTAATTGACCTTTAATGACAGCAGGGATGAAACTGTTTCTTACGTGTATATGACACCTTTTATAGCTTAGAAACCATTGTGACAAAAGGTGAAATTGCTTATGCCACAATGTTTTCCAACGGCTCCTACAAGCCATGCATAGAAATGAATATCTATGGAGTAAAGGGTTAAAAACCCATTCGATCCTTTACCACACAACAGATTTAATGACCCTGAAGAAAGAGCCTTTGAAAATACTGCTTGCTACTCCTTTCCCACAATGTCTCTTCTCAAATGAATGCAAATTTCATCACTCGAGTCATTTAAAAGTAATGTCTGTAATGTTTTCATTTCGGGCTAATCTAAGATTTCGTCACTTTGTAATTTCTACCACAAACTTGCCTTATTATCTCCCTACCAGAAAAAAATTTAGACTTACCACATTAATTTCTCAACCTTTTATAGACAGCACAAACGAAGCTCAATTTTTTTTTTTTGTAAAATGCATGGAAAGAATTGCCATAATATTTTTATAAAGCACACTGCCGTAGGATTTTTAACCCATTACCACACAATCCCTACTTTTGACGCCCCTGAGAAAGAAGCCTTTTGAAAACACTGTGGGAAAAGGAGAAAATGCTGGTAACCAGCATTTTCTCCTTTTCCCACAATGTTTTCTACCCTTCCCAGAGCAAATTTCAATTTTTCAATCACCTTTATTTTGTTGTCTGCAAATGCTTTCAATTTGGAGCTGTCTAAAATTTTCCCGTGTGGTAAAGAGTTAAAGTGTTTGATATAGCACTGAATAATCCCGTGAGGGTCCTGCATGGCGTAGTTTAGGATTTGCGGTCTGGAGGTTCCGGGTTTGAGGCTCATTTGAATCACTTGGATTTTAGTGAAAGTGTCTTTAGGCAAGTCACTTCAGAGCTCTAGCCTAGTAACTGTGAAAGCCAGGACACATGAATAAAGCAAGGCGTTGTCATGGTATGATTTTTAATTATGTTAAAGCAGCATTCCAATCAATCACTATTCAACTCTTTACCACACAATTCCGACTTTCAATACCCCTATGAAAGAAGCCTTTGGAAAACATTGTAGGAAAAAGTTGAAACTGCTTGTAGCCAGCATTTTCTTCTTTTGCAACAAATTGTTCTTCCCCATTTGATAGAAATAGTATAGGTAAAGTAGCAGTTTCAGGGAAATTTGATAGAAATGGTATAGGTAAAGTAGTAGGTTCAGGGAAATTTGATAGAAATAGTGTAGGTAAAGTAGGAAATACCAGTGCTAGGGAAATATATTTGGAAGTGGTTTTTCTAGTCTAACTCTTTTATTTACTTGATATAAATAAGACAAAAGTTTAAATTCAAGCAATGTTTATTCACATTATTGCAAATACAAAAACAAGAGGGCCATGATGGCCCTGTATCGCTCCACAGGCTTTTTAACCCTTTACCACACAAATTGAAGTGTTCATAACCCTGAAAAGGAGGGCTTTTGAACACAATGAACACTGTCAAGCAATACAAGCAGGTTTATTCATTGGCATAAAAGGTAAAGTTCTTGGAAAAAAAAACACCTGAATGGCAGAAATCTTACTTTGAAATTAAAATTCCACTCATGTATGCCTAACTATTAACATCAAAATGAATCACTCTCTCTGGAAACAGATTATTTTCTATCAAAAAACTTAAAATATCTGACATCAATCATGTATCACTGCCGTTTTGATAATCAAGGGAGGTAAATAGTAACAAACTTTATTCTTTATAACTAGAGTTACTTCCCTTGATTAATGTTTAAATTGAAGTGACTTCATAAATTATGGAAGCCCATTTTAAACTTTTGATCTCTGGATTGGAGCCAATTTTGACCTCAGGCCTATAATATGAAGACACTTGTAAGAGGTCCATTAAATAAAGTTACATGCCAAATTCAGTAGCCCTGGGCCTTGTGGTTTCAGAGAAATAAAAATTAAAAATGTTTCAGTTTTGTTGCCATGGCAACCAGAGTTTGTGAAGGAATCAGATTCTTTCAAGAGATTCTAAAAAGAACCACGGCAGGATTATTTCTGTGAAGTTTCATCAAATTTGGATGGGCAGTTTCATAGAAGATGTTTGAAATAAAAGTTAACGCACACACGCACGGGCACCAGGCCATGACATAAGCCCGCTGGCCTTCGGCCAGTGAAGCTAACAAGAGGTTGTTCGCCATAATTACCTGCAAGAGACAATATTAATGCCCAGCCCTTGCCATGAGGAGGTCACCTCTGTAAGGGACATCTGGGTTAGCAAATGTCCATTACAAATTGTCCATGTAAACATTGGCTTAAAACTCAAATTCTTAATTTCCAACATTCTATAATCTAAGTACATGATCAGAAACCTGATCCTTATTGAAATACATGTACAAGCAACAATATATCAACAAAGTTTAACTTAACAGATATTTACAAATGAAATTGTTACTAATGATGAACAAAGGATAATTTCATAAATGTACATAAACACAAGCCACAACTGATCATGTAAATCAAAGACAACTCAAAAACAGATTAACCCGTTACCAAACAATTAACCCAACCACACAATCCCTACTTTTGACGCCCCTGAGAAAGAAACCTTTTGAAAACACAATGGGAAAAGAAGAAAATGCTGCTAACCAGCATTTTCTCCTTTTCCCACAGTGTTTTCTACCCTTCCCAGAACAAATTTCAATTTTTAGTCACCTTTATTTTGTTGTCTGCAAATGCTTTCAATTTGGACCAGTCTAAATTTTCTCGCGTGGTAAACAGTTAATAGATTTTGTGACCCTGAGATAAAAGCATTTTGAAAACATTGCGGGAAAAGGAGGAAATACTGGTAACTAGCATTTTCTCCTTTTCCAATAATGTTTTCTACCCTGTTGGAAACAAATTTCAATATTTGAGTTATGTTTATTTAGTTGTCTGCAAGTGCTTTCAATTTGGACCGGTCTAAAATTTTGTTGTTTGGTGAAGAGTTAAGTTTACTGCTAAAAATTTACACAGTGGGTACTATTGCCATCCCTGACCAAAATACAATTCTCACCCGGACAATTTAGTAGGTTTCTAAACTCCTCAAAAACATAACATCAAAATTCATTAACAAAAATTTGCCTTGTACCTCCCCTTCAAACCATTGCAACTGATTTTAGTGTACATTACAACCATCCTGCAAACATGTGAACAATCAGTTCATGCATGTTTCTACATAAAATGTAACAGGACACTCAAACAGAAATTATGTGTGGTAGTAAAAATATCAACTGATCACTTTAGCTTTGACAAATAAACATCTTGCTAATAACCACCGAGGACAAAACTGTCCTTAACCAGTTGGAAAAAACAACAACTGAAAACTGCATGTAATAAACAATCTCTACACTCAGTTGTAAATGTATTTCAGCAGTATGGAAAAAAGTATGGAAGAAAACAAAACAGGACTCTAATTAATAACCACCATCATGGCAGGTAAATTACACATATTAAACAAGAATTGTATCTCAACGAGAGGACCATGATGGTCCTATATCGCTCGCCTGAGCACTAAGCAGTAAAAATCTATGATGAAGATAAGTACCAAATATTGAAGTTCAAGGCCATATGATAATGAAAATAGAGAGAAATCTCACAACTGCTATAGAGGTCTAGGCCCTCAGGTTACCTAGAAAATATTTTATAATTGCCCAACATACAGCTTACTGATAATGCAAAGAAATTTTTGTGACCTTTGGCCCAGGGCAACATGATTCACCACAGCTATGAACTAGTTTCCAAGTCCCCTCCACCTGACCATACAACTAATAATGTACAAACATGTGAGCCCCATGGAAGGGCCTGAAATGATCCCAGGCACATGTAAAATTTGTAGAGGTCTACAAGCTGATGTTTCATGCAAAGTATTACAGTTCTAGGTCTTCTGTGTTCAGACAAGAATGAATGCATGTCGTTTTATGATGCATATAAATCTAAGGTCATTTAACATGCAAAAAAGAAGCAGTAACAGGAAAGAAAAGGATGTAAGAATGTGAGTCATGGGTATAATTATGATAAAAGATGTGTTATGAAATAATATGGGCAAGGGCAAATAACTCCAGTTGTTCTGGTGCAATTAGACCTATAATCAAACTCGTCAGAGATCTTATGGTCAAATATATTTTGACCAAGTATGGTGCGGATTTCTTAAACACTAGAGATGCTAGAGTATATATCAAAAGTATGTCTATGGTCAAATTTCCTGAAGAAAAAATAAATGTCCCTGAATAGATCGACAACCTTTCTGGTATGCCTTGATCCGTCATTGGTGACATGATTATGCTGGAATTTATTTGTATTTCATAAAACTAATCTTTTTGAATGTTACTACAGTATACAGTATCTAGATGTCTAAATAGGAATAAAAGGTATCAAAAACAATATTAGTTTTGTATAGAGTCCAATCTCCTTAAGGAAGGAAATAATTGCCTTAGTGTTGACAGAGAGCTCTCATGCTGTCAGAATGGTAGGAACAAATTAGATGAAAACACTGTAAAGAAAAATGTGTTGGACACAAAAGGGTGCCTTGCATGCTATGTACTCTTGTACCTCAGGTTCATATATATTTTGACTAAGTTTAGTGCTAATTGGTTTATATTCATAGACTGTTTGAATGAATGAATGAATGTTGTTTATGGTGCATTAATAGCTTTGGTCATTTCGCACACATATCTGTGTTAAAAGATAATAAGAGTGGAGTTGTTTAAACTGAATGTAGTTTGAATATATTAATGGTAATAAAAGAATTGAATTAATCAGTATCATGTGTAATCTTCAAAAGCATAAAGGGCATTATTGAGTTACAGGGCAATCCCTATATACTCAAAAGTTTTAAATGATAAGATTTAAGAATGTGATAAAAGGTTTGATTTAAATGTTGGATTGATAAATAGAAGTTCTTTTAAATGAAAAAGAAATATGTGTCATTTATGATGTGCATAAAATATAATATTGAGTGGCTGGGCATTCCCTGCCTACTCAAGTCTTAGATTAAAGGATAAGACTGATACTATTGCTTTTTCTTACAAATGAAGTTAAAACTAGTAAAGAGTAAAGATTGGAGCCTCCAGTGGGAGATTGTTTGAGTGTAAACATGAAGATCAAAGTGGAATTACTCAAAATCCATGCTAGGTAATCATTTTTCTTGCACACAGTACTTGGTAACATAGCAACAAACATGAATACCAAGTTTGAAGCTGTTTTAACTTTAGACGACTAAATGCTGTAAAAATGCTGATCAAAGGGAAGTAACTCAAAGAAAGCAGGTAGAGTTACAATTCTTGAGCACTGCACTTTAAAATATTGCAACAAATAAGCATCCGATATTCCTACTTCAGATGGCAAAGTTTTGCTTCAGAAAAGCAAGAAGTACTATTAAAATGAAGGTCAAAGGAGGAATGACTCAAAATTCATTCTAGAAAGAGTTCTATAGTTCTTTTGCACTGCATTCCATTTTTCAACAATCATGCACACAAAATTTCAAGATGTTCAGGCTAGAGATAACACATATTCCGGAAAAGCAGAAAATACTGCAAAAATGATGATCAAAGGGAGATGATCCATAGAAATTATCAAAACTCTAGGCCTTCTGATTTCAGACAAGAAGATTTTCAAAGTTTGATCTATACATGATTTTGTCCAAATTTGTGACCCCTGGAGTGGGTCTACTTTGACCCCAGTGGCACTATTCTAACAAACTTGGTAGACGACTACTAGAAGATACTACATATCAAATATCAAAGCTCTGGGCTTTCTGGTTTCAGACCAGAAGATTTTTAAAGATGAATGTAAATTTCCCCTTTTTTGTTGCCATGGCAACCAGGATTAATAGGTCAAATTATTTTAACTATTTGGCAAACTTTTCAAAAGGAACACTCCTACCAAGTTTCCACACGATTGGCCCACCGATTTAGAAGATGTTTCAAGGAATCACGAACAGACAGACAGATGGATGCCAGACAATGAATGTTCACAATAATCTCACCTCAGCACTTCATGCTCAGGCGAGCTAAAAATAACAATACTGGTACCAATGATCTTGTAATAGAATATATATTTATGTATAAATGCCATACAATTCTATGGAAACAAAGGTAACAACAGTTACCGTATCTGTCTCTGAACTATTGACCAAATGCAAGCAGTTTATTTCACTTAAAAATTTACCGAATGCAATATAACTCTCACCAAGACATTTATGTAGGCTTTCAAACTTCTCTAAATATAAAAAAATAAATAAGTTGTATTTAGACAAATTGGGCTCCTTCCTCCCCTTCAGCCATCCTTCACCACCTGCAAATCTTTGTATCTGATTTTAGTGTATACTAAGAACGAATGAATGTATGGCGTTTTAAGGCCCATCGACAACTTAGGTCATATTGGGCGCACTTACTTAGTAAACGATAATGCGAGGTGAAAATAACATACATGTGCAACAACATAAGACAAACATGATAAATGAGGAATGGACGAAACACCAAATGATGCCCCTTTTGTCGCCCTTTACGACATGCATGCTGTCACTTTTGTTCCGCCAGATGAAATGGCAGATGTGATGATCGCAGGACTGCAGTGGTTTATTCTTATACCCCCGATTAAACCACAGGGGGCCCCACAGGCCAATTGATTCCCATTCCAAACCCTATTTACATCGTGAAAAAAATATAGGATTTGGAACAAGAACCATCCAGCCTGCTGCAATCCTATAAATTACAAGGAAAGCAGCCTTTCTTCTCTAATTTTAGTCGCCTTCTACGACATGCCATAGAGAAAGGCCGAGGTCCTATTCTATATAGGAAAAAAAAAACCCGGGACCCCACGGGGAACAAAAACAAGACTGTTTAATTAATAACTACCATTATGTCATGTAAACCAAACATATTAAACAAGAATTGTATTTAAAAAAAAAAAAACCAATATTGGTATCTAACCACTACAGGAAAAAAACTGTTCATAAGAGACAGTAACAAACACTGAAGTCAATTTAATATATAAATCACTAAAATTACAGATATAAATCAACAGTACACAGAGAAGAACAAATATACAGAGAAACAAACTACCATAAATACCATAAATATGAAACTATATGGATTCATATGTAAAGAACTGTGTTCTCAAAAAACACAATCAGCTTCAAAAATTATGGGTACCCATAACTCTAATGACAGAAAGAAAAAAAAGAAATTCTGATGAGAAAGCCCAGGTAAACAAAATGCCTTGCTATAACCTTCTTTCACAAAAAGAAACCAATCAAAAACAACAACAACAACAAAAAGTATAGCTATATCTAGGCGCCTAGAATGAAAAATAAATGAAAAAGGAATGAATGAATGAATAGTGTTTTAAGGCCCGTCGGAAAAAGAAAATTAATAAAAGAAATAGAAAAAACTAGAGCTGTAGCTGAATGTGACTCAATGCTCACGCCACAGCTTTGACAGAAACAGGCAATTACTAGTATTTTGTACACAGATGGACACACGGACAGACAGGCTGATTCCAGTATACCCCCGAAAACATTCATTTGGCGGGGGTATAAAAAACAAGTTAAAAATTAAATGTATCTATTTTAACTTATAAGTACATGTACTTTGTTGTTTACAAAAGCAACAATATGGGTTTATGTAGAAAAAAGAAAAGAAAATTTTAAACTTGAAATGGCTACTTTTCCTATACTCTGTGTTGGATTTTGATTTCAAAATCAATATGGTTGGATAAGCTACTGATAAGATAAAAAAAACAGTGCAAGTTTCACCAAAATCTGACCACAATGCAGACTTCATCGCATAAACAAGAAATGAAAATTTTTAACTTGAAATGGCTACTTTTCCCAGACTGTTTGTTGGATTTTTTCAATATCAACAAGGTCGAAGCAATTGACGAGATAAACAAACTGTGCAAGTTTCATGGAAAGCTGACCACAAATGCAGGCTTTATTGCCTAAACACGAAAAAGTGTAACAGATGGACAGACAGACAGACAGATGTACAGTCAGACAAATCAACAAAAACCATGCCACTCACACACACAAGCTCTGCTGGCTTTCAGCTGGAAGAGATAAAAAATATAACATAAATTATTGCCATTCATAAATAAAAGTGAAATAAAAAAATTATCAAAAATTGGATTATCCATTAATCCTTTACGAAATAATCCTGACTTTTAATGACCCTGAGAAAACATTGCGTGCTCTTCTAAAATCAAGTTTCAATTTTTGAGTCATGTTTATTCTGTTGTCTGCAAAGGCTTTCAATAAGGACAATTCTAAAATTTTGCCGTATGGTAAAGAGTTACACCATATTGACAAAACTACCCCAAAATGACAAATCAAGTTTTAGGTAAAGGAGTACCTTGTCAAATCTACTCTCATACATATTTAAATCTCTATTACACAATTCCGTCATAACAACCCTGAGAAAGGTTTTGAATTCATTTTGGGAAAAAGAATTACTTGGACTCTTTTCCCCACAATGTTTTCCAAAGCCGTCATCCTCAAGCCCATTAAAGCTCAGGATATTTTGTGGCAACAAGTTAAACCAAATCCTATGTTTTATCTTCCCTGAATTAGATTGTATCTAAAACTATCATTTCATAAATTTAACCGATTGTAACACAATCCCTACTTTTGACGCCCCTGAGAAAGAAGCCTTTAGAAAACATTGTTGGAAAAGGAGAAAATGCTGGTAACCATGTTTTCTACCCTTCACAAAATAGATTAAAAATTTTTGGTCACTTTTATTTTGTCTTCTGCAAATGCTTTTGATTTGGACAAGCCTAAATTATTGTTGTTTGGTAATGGGTTAAAGATTAAGCCTTTACCATGCAGTTTTAAGTTTTAGCCAACCTGAGGAAGCAGCCATTTGAAAGCATTGTGGGAAAAGGAGAAAATGCCAGCATTTCCTCCTTTTACCAGAATGTTTTCTACCTATCAAAGACCAAAATAATCATATAAGCTACATTTGGTTGTCTGCAATGTTTTTAACCCATTACCACACAATCCCTACTTTTGACGACCCTGAAAAAGAAGCCTCTAGAAAACATTGTGGGAAACGGAGAAAATGCTGGTAACCAGCATTTTCTCCTTTTCTCAGGATGTTTTCTCCTTGCTGGAAACAAAGTTCAATTTTTGGGTTAATTGTGTTTGGTAAAGAGTTAAGAGATGGTTTTTTTATCTTTGAAGTGATAAAACAATGCAGGAAAAGGAAAAAATACTGTTTAAAATACTGCTTGCGCAATACTTGATTAAGAAGGTTTGTTTGGCAATGTGCTCAAAAGAAAGTTATTTGTTATCTCTCCATTAGATATTACTCAACACATCTGGCATCGACATTCTCCATCTATTTGTTAGCAGGGACTTGTCTTGCTTCCCTCCAGAACATCATCCAGGCACTGTTCATCAACATCGGTCCTCCCTCCAGAACATCATCCAGGCACTGTTCATCAACATCGGTCCTCCCATTTGTCTGCAAGTGACTGCCCCTCTTGCTTCTTCCTGAACTCCATCTGGGCTCTGTTCATCAACCTCGGTCTTCTACCCATCTGTTGGCAGCTACTCTTCTCATTTCATTCTGGGTAGCTCAGTGGAGAGTTTGTCAGGTATATAATTCAGAGGCCTGGGTTTGATCC
The DNA here is from genome assembly GCA_943736015.1 of Tridacna crocea. Classification (NCBI taxonomy): domain Eukaryota; kingdom Metazoa; phylum Mollusca; class Bivalvia; order Cardiida; family Cardiidae; genus Tridacna; species Tridacna crocea. Next base: position 16,413,412 of record OX031065.1, read on the forward strand.
TCAATAAACTAGAGCTGTCACTAAATGTGACTTAATACCCCCGCCAGTGCTTTGACAGAAAAAGGTAATTGCTAGTATTTTGTACACAAACGGACACACACACAAACAGACAGGCTGATTCCAGTCTACCCCCAAAAACATTCGTTTTGTAGGGGTATAATAAAAAGCTGGAGTTTTTTTCTGGTGAATTCTTGGGAAAGACTCTTCAGAGTCTAATACCAGTGGACTAGTCCCAATTGAAAGCATTTGCAGAAGACAAAATAAATGTGAATCAAAAATGAAAATTTGATTTAGATTGGGTAGAAAACATTGTGGGTAAAGGAGAAAATGCTGGTTACCAGCATTTTCTCCTGTTCGAACAATGTTTTCAAAAGGCTTCTTTCACAGAGTTGTTAAAAGTCGTGATTGTGTGGTAAAGGAATAAGCGAGTAAATCCTGCTTCAGCACTAATTGGATTACTGAAATTCTGTTTTTTTTTTTTTTTTCTTTTTTCTCTTTTCAGATAACAGAAGAATATTGGAATTACTAAGTATAGATTTACAAAGCATTAAACATGGCTTTTCTATTTCTGGGAATGACATCAGATCTTCTTTCATGGGCAACAAGGAGGTATGTAGAGGTTGATACAACCCCTGCATCTCCCCTTGTTGCCCATGATATGGCTGTCTCCCTCCCCACTGACGAAAGAACCTCTGTGACTTTCAATGAAAGCATGAATGTGCACTTCAATTCCATGCTGTGGGATGATGCAGAGGTAGGAGAGGAATCGAAGGAAGAACTCAGCAGTTTTGAGCTGAGTAACTCCCCCGTTTTCTCTCCACCGAGGGACAAGGATACAGTCATACATGAGGATACTCTGAGCGACATATCCTTTCCCCTTGAGACCTTGACTGGGATAAGCAACGAAGCCTACATGATTGCTTACATTGATTCGTCTGTTGCAGAAGAAGATATTTTGTTTGATAAAGAGTTAAGAGATGGTTTTTTTATCTTTAAAGTGATAAAACAATAAAGAAAAAGGAAAAAATTACTGTTTAGAGTATTTTCATAAGCTTGCACAATACTTGATTATAAAGGTTTGTTTGGCAATGTGCTCAAAAGAAAGTTACTTGTTATCTCTCCATTTGATACTATTCAACACATCTGGCATCGACATTCTCCATCTATCAGTTAGCAAGGACTAGTCTTGCTTCTCTCCAGAACATCATCCAGGCACTGTTCATCAACATCGGTCCTCCCATTTGTCTACAAGTGACTGCCCCTCTTGCTTCTTCCAGAACTCCATCTGGGCTCTGTTCATCGACCTCGGTCTCCTATCCATCTGTTGGCAGCTGCTCTTCTCATTTCATTCTGGGTAGCTCAGAGGTGAGTTTGTCAGGTATATAATTCAGAGGCCTGGGTTTGATCCTCAATAAACTAGAACTCTCACTAAATGTGACTTAATACCCCCGCCAGTGCTTTGATAGAAAAAGGCAATTGCTAGTATTTTGTACACAAACGGACACACACAAACAGACAGGCTGATTCCAGTGTACCCCCCAAAACAGTCGTTTTGTAGGGGTATAATGAAAAGCTGGAGTTTTTTTCTGGTGAACTCTTGGGCAAGACTCTTCAGAGTCTAGTACCAGTGAAACCAAGGACACATGATTTAAGTGAGCTGTTACTGTGATATGATAATAATATCACAGAAAAGATATGTAAAACATCTGAATGCAAAACTTGGTTCAATCAAGCATGAATGTGGACTTCGGTTCCATGCTGTGGGATGATGCAGAGGTAGGAGAGGAATCGGAGGAAGACCTCAGCAATTTTGAGTTGAGTAACTCCCCCGTTTTCTCTCCACCGAGGGACGAGGATACAGTCATACATGAGGATACTCTGAGCGACACATCCTTTCCCCTTGAGACCTTAACTGGGATAAGCAACGAAGCCTACATGATTGCTTACATTGATTCGTCTCTTGCAGAAGAAGATATTTTGTTTGGTAAAGAGTTAAGAGATGGTTTTTTATCTTTAAAGTGATAAAACAATGCAGGAAAAGGAAGAAAATACTGTTTAGAGTATTTTCATGAGCTTGCGCAATACTTGATTATGAAGGTTTGTTTGACAATGTGCTCAAACGAAACTTACTTGTTATCTCTCCATTAGATACTATTCAACACATCTGGCATCAACATTCTCCATCTCTGTTAACAGGGACTTGTCTTGCTTCCCTCCAGAACATCATCCAGGCACATTCATCAACATTGGTCCTCCCATTTGTCCACAAGTGACTGCCCCTCTTGCTTCTTCCTGAACTCCATCTGGGCTCTGTTCATCAACCTCGGTCTCCTATCCATCTGTTGGCAGCTACTCTTCTCATTTCATTCTGGGTAGCTCAGAGGTGAGTTTGTCAGGTATATAATTCAGAGGCCTGGGTTTGATCCTCAATAAACTAGAGCTCTCACTAAATGTGACTTAATACCCCTGCCAGTGCTTTGACAGAAAAAGGCAATTGCTAGTATTTTGTACACAAACGGACACACACACACACAAACAGACAGGCCGATTCCAGTCTACCCCCAAAAACATTCGTTTTGTAGGGGTATAATGAAAAGCAGGAGTTTTTTTCTGGTGAATTCTTGGGCAAGACTCTTCAGAGTCTAGTACCAGTGGACTAGTCCAAATTGAAAGCATTTGCAGAAGACAAAATAAATGTGAATCAAAAATGAAAATTTGATTTAGATTGGGTAGAACACATTGTGGGTAAAGGAGAAAATGCTGGTTACTAGCATTTTCTCCTGTTCGAACAATGTTTTCAAAAGGCTTCTTTGACAAAGTTATTAAAAGTCGTGATTGTGTGGTAAAGGAATAAGTGAGTAAATCCTGCTTCAGCACTACTTGGATTACTGAAATTCTATTTTTTTTTTCTTTTTTCTCTTTTCAGATAACAGAAGAATATTGGAATTACTAAGTATAGATTTACAAAGCTTTAAACATGGCCTTTCTATTTCTGGGAATGACATCAGATCTTCTTTCATGGGCAACCAGGAGGTATGCATTGGTTGATACAACCCCTGCATCTCCCCTCGTTGCCCATGATGTGGCTGTCTCCCTCCCCACTGACGAAGGAACCTCTGTGGCTTTCAATGAAAGCATGAATGTGCACTTCAATTCCATGCTGTGGGATGATGCAGAGGTAGGAGAGGAATCGGAGGAAGAACTCGGCTCTTTTGAGCTGAGTAACTCCCCCGTTTTCTCTCCACCGACGGACAAAGATAGTCCTACATAAGGATACTCTGAGCGACACATCCTTTCCCCTTGAGACCTTGACTGGGATAAGCAACGAAGCCTACATGATTGCTTACATTGATTCCTCTCTTGCAGAAGAAGATATTTTGTTTGGTAAAGAGTTAAGAGATGGTTTTTTATCTTTAAAGTGATAAAACAATAAAGAAAAAGGAAAAAATTACTGTTTAGAGTATTTTCATAAGCTTGCACAATACTTGATTATAAAGGTTTGTTTGGCAATGTGCTCAAAAGAAACTTACTTGTTATCTCTCCATTAGATACTATTCAACACATCTGGCATCGACATTCTCCATCTATCTGTTAGCAGGGACTTGTTTTGCTTCTCTCCAGAATATCATCTAGGCACTGTTCATCAACATCGGTCCTCCCATTTGTCTGCAAGTGACTGCCCCTCTTGCTTCTTCCAGAACTCCATCTGGACTCTGTTCATCAACCTCGGTCTTCTATCCATCTGTTGGCAGCTGCTCTTCTCATTTCATTCTGGGTAGCTCAGAGGTGAGTTTGTCAGGCATATAATTCAGAGGCCTGGGTTTGATCCTCAATAAACTAGAGCTCTCACTAAATGTGACTTAATACCCCTGCCAGTGCTTTGACAGAAAAAGGCAATTGCTAGTATCTTGTACACAAACGGACACACACACACACAAACAGACAGGCTGATTCCAGTCTACCCCCAAAAACATTCGTTTTGTAGGGGTATAATAAAAAGCTGGAGATTTTTTCTGGTGAATTCTTGGGCAAGACTCTTCAGAGTCTAGTACCGGTGGACTAGTCCAAATTGAAAGCATTTGCAGAAGACAAAATAAATGTGAATCAAAAATGGAAATTTGATTTGGATTGGGTAGAAAACATTGTGGGTAAAGGAGAAAATGCTGGTAACAAGCATTTTCTCTTTTTTCTACAATGTTTTCAAAGGGCTTTTTTCACAGAGCTGTTAAAAGTCGTGATTGTGTGGTAAAGGAATAAGCGAGTAAATCCTACTTCAGCACTACTTGGATTACTGAAATTCTATTTTTTTTTCTTTTTTCTCTTTTCAAATAACAGAAGAATATTGGAATTACTAAGTATAGATTTACAAAGCTTTAAACATGGCCTTTCTATTTCTGGGAATAACATCAGATCTTCTTTCATGGGCAACCAGGAGGTATGTAGAGGTTGATACAACCCCTGCATCTCCCCTCGTTGCCCATGATGTGGCTGTCTCCCTCCCCACTGACGAAAGAACCTCTGTGACTTTCAATGAAAGCATGAATGTGCACTTCAATTCCATGCTGTGGGATGATGCAGAGGTAGGAGAGGAATCGAAGGAAGAACTCGACTCTTTTGAGCTGATTAACTCCCCCGTTTTCTCTCCACCGAGGGACAAGGATACATTCATAAATGAGGATACTCTGAGTGACACATCCTTTCCCCTTGAGACCTTGACTGGGATAAGCAAAGAAGCCTACATGATTGCTTACATCGATTCATCTCTTGCAGAAGAAGATATTTTGTTTGATAAAGAGTTAAGAGATGGTTTTTTATCTTTAAAGTGATAAAACAATGCAGGAAAAGGAAAAAATTACTGTTTAGAGTATTTTCATAAGCTTGCACAATACTTAATTATGAAGGTTTGTTTGGCAATGTGCTCAAAAGAAAGTTACTTGTGTTCTCTCCATTAGATACTATTCAACACATCTGGCATCGACATTCTCCATCTATCTTTTAGCAGGGACTTGTCTTTCTTCTCTCCAGAATATCATCCAGGCACTGTTCATCAACATCGGTCCTCCCATTTGTCTGCAAGTGACTGCCCCTCTTGCTTCTTCCAGAACTCCATCTGGGCTCTGTTCATCGACCTCGGTCTCCTATCCATCTGTTGGCAGCTGCTCTTCTCATTTCATTCTGGGTAGCTCAGAGGTGAGTTTGTCAGGTATATAATTCAGAGGCCTGGGTTTGATCCTCAATAAACTAGAACTCTCACTAAATGTGACTTAATACCCCCGCCAGTGCTTTGATAGAAAAAGGCAATTGCTAGTATTTTGTACACAAACGGACACACACAAACAGACAGGCTGATTCCAGTGTACCCCCCAAAACAGTCGTTTTGTAGGGGTATAATGAAAAGCTGGAGTTTTTTTCTGGTGAACTCTTGGGCAAGACTCTTCAGAGTCTAGTACCAGTGAAACCAAGGACACATGATTTAAGTGAGCTGTTACTGTGATATGATAATAATATCACAGAAAAGATATGTAATACATCTGAATGCAAAACTTAGTTCAATCCATGCCATGGCATTAAGACACCTCAGATCATAATAAACATAAAGGCCATGAAATTATGCAAGCTTGCTTCATAAATGAAATGGAATTTAGCATCAAGAATGAAACATATCTGTCATCACAATAGAATGAAGCCCCTCCAGACTGACACTCTGCACGAACAAATACATGGTTTCCTTGACCAACACATTTAATGACCTTGGGCGCTCTAGGTTTGTGACTGTGCAATGGAAAGCCAACTTCAAAGACCTGTAACTAAGTTTTTCCTGGTCTACTACGTACAGATCCCATTCATCACCTTCCTGTCGCCACTTTATGCACAAGAACCACTAACACAGTGGGAAACAACCCTACACAGATACGGGCGAGTGTCAAAGAAAGGCTCAATCTAAAGCAATGACAAACATGAGGCTGTTTAAGCACATAATGTCTGCAACTGAAGCACTTTTTTAAGTGGGTGATTTCTGTGCCTTGAGCACTTTTTCAGTAGGTGACTGACAAACTTTTGAATAGAAGCATTTTTCTGTGATTGATAGATTTCTGAAAGTATTTAATAGTAAACCCAGTGGCCATAACAATCTGATTTACAGAGTGGTAGTAAATTCAATTAAGAACCAAAAATACATATACATGTAATTAAGTACACTACTTGGTTCAGACCATGCCATGGTTTATAAGACGATTTTTTTTAATGGTCTGATCGAAATCTTTACTGTATGGATTTGGAATGGTAGTTCACCTCTTCCCACTTCCACACATGTTTGGCCTATCAGACTTTGCAAGATCAAAAACTTGGGAAGTATTATAATTATAGAAAGCATTTGAAATCAGCATGGAGTTCCAAAACAAATTTTAGACACACCAATAGCTAGATAAAGAAAGCATCTGAAATCAGCATGTGGTTCCTTACCACAAATTTTAGACACATCCATAGCCATTAGTTCTTTATAACATGATCAGATTTTAATAGTTAAGCCAGTCGTTCTTTATAAAGTGGTCAAATTTTAGACATATATCCATAATTTAAACATCAGCAGATTACAACTTTGGTAAAATATTGTTAGGATATAAGAAATGCAGGTAATTTCTCCTTTCTCTTTGAAGTTCTTCAGGCTTTTTAAGACACAGCAATATTTGGTAAAGGGTTATAGACATGTAATACATCTGAATACAAAACTTAGTTCTTACGAACAAAGTCCGTAACAAAGAAACAAATGAATAAATGCATGGCAGAAATAAGGATCGGAGCGGGGTTCGAACTCCGAACTCCCGGACGCAAAGCCAATACCCTAACCACTGAGCCAAAGAGATATCTCCCTGACGCAGTAGCCAGGTATTGTATTTTTAAATCGGGAGTATGCCATGCAGGAAGGAGTGGTCTCCCGTAACACACCCCCTCTTAAAGTCATCATTTATTGATGACTCAAAGCCTTATTAGGCAGGAAGTCCAATTTTGGACAACAAATGGGATTAATGGCTCAATGGCCAATCCCGGACGAGCCCCCATCTTACGAACGAAGTCCGTAACAAAGAAACAAATGAATAAATGCATGGCAGAAATAAGGATCGGAGCGGGATTCGAACTCCGAACTCCCGGGCACAAAGCCAATACCCTAACCACTAAGCCAAAGAGATATCTCCCTGACGCAGTAGCCAGGTATTGTATTTTTAAATCGGGAGTATGCCATGCAGGAAGGAGTGGTCTCCCGTAACATAGTTCAATCCATGCCATGGCATTAAGGCACCTCAGATCATAATAAACATAAAGGCCATAAAATTATACAAGCTCACTTCATAAATGAAATGGAATTTAGCATCAAGAATGAAACATATCTGTCATCACAATAGACTGAAGCCCCTCCAGACTGACACTCTGCAATAATACATGGTTTCCTTGACCAACACATTTATTGACCTTAGGCGCTCTAGGTTTGTGACTGTGCAATGGAAAGCCAACTTCAAAGACCTGTAACTAAGTTTTTCCTGGTCTACTATGTACAGATCCCATTCATTACCTTCCTGGCGTCACTTTATGAACAAGAACCACTTACACTGTGGGTAACGTATACAGATATGGGTGAGTGTCAAAGAAAGGCTCAATCTAAAGCAATGACAAACATGAGGCTCTATTAAGCACATAATGTCTGCAACTGAAGCACGTTTTTTAAGTGGGTGATTTCTGTGCCTTAAGCCTGAAACAGTATGAGGATTAGCATCTACAACTAACACACATCTGAAATTACCTGGAACCTCAGTGCTATATCTTCTGCAATGGAGGCAATTCTGTAAACATGCCATTCCAAGGGCAGAGATATGTCGATAAGAATGACCTCATGCACCATATCCTAGTCCTTGTCTGCAACTGAAACTCTTTCCTTTTTTAACTCTTTACCAAACGACAAATTTTAGATTGGTCCAAATTGAAAGTACTTGCAGACGACAAAATAAAGGTGATTCAAAAATTAAAACTTGATTTGGGAAGGCTAGAAAACATTGTGTGAAATGGAGAAAATGCTGGTTACCAGCATTTTCTCCTTTTCCTACAATGTTTTCAAAAGCTTTTCTACTCAGGGTCATAAACTATCCAGATTATGTGGTAAAGAGTTAAGTAGGTGATGTCTGCGCCTTAAGGACATTTCAAGGTAATTTATGTGCCAGAAGCACCTGAAGGATTAGCATCTACAATTAACACACTTCTGAAAACATTTTGTCTGTGACTCACAAACTTTGTTTCCAACATTTTCTCCTTTTCCAACAATGTTTTCAAAAGGCTTCTATATAAAGGTCATAAACATCAGGGATTGTTTCGTAACGGGCTAATAGTAAATCCAATCGCCATAGCGGTCAGGTGGACGGCTAATTCGCCCGCTACGAGTCCTTACCGGTCGCTTTTGCTGTGAGTCACCGACAAATATAGATTGAGCAGATGGGGAAGATACAGAGTCAAGCTTAGCTTCTTTCCCATCAGCCCAACCAACACTATCCTGGCTTGTCTGCAAGTCGGGCATGGGCACTGGAGAGAAAGGCACAGAGGTATAACTTAACTCATCAGAGCAAAGCTGTACCGCCATGTCTTCCTCATGATGATTTGAAAAAGACACAGCGTTATCACCTAGCTCAACAAAGCTACATGATACCGCTGTGTCTTCCTCAACATCTACCTCAACAAATCTCTCCCTCTCCACGTCACCCAAAACCTCTGTGTACGGGTGATCCCAAGACATGGAAATGGAGGAAGAAAACGTTGCATTTTCTTCCCCCATCTCCATATCTTCTTCTGCAACAGACGAGTCAATGTAAGCAATCATGTAGGCTTCGTTGCTTATCCCAGTCAAGGTCTCCAGGGGAAAGGATGTGTCGCTCAGAGTATCCTCATGTACGACTGCATCCTCGTCCCTCGGTGGAGAGAAAACGGGGGAGTTACTCAGCTCAAAAGAACTGAATTCTTCCTCCGATTCCTCTCCTACCTCTGCATCGTCCCACAGCATGGAATCGCAGTCCACATTCATACTTTCATTGAAAACCACAGAGGTTCCTTCGTCAGTGGGAAGGGAGACAGCCACATCATGGGCAACGAGGGGAGATGCAGGGGTTGTATCAACCTCTACATACCTCCTGGTTGCCCATGAAAGAAGATCAGATGTCATTCCGAGAAAAAGAAAGGCCATGTTTAAAGCTTTGTAAATCTATTAAATCTATACTTAATGTATTCAATATTCTTCTGTTACCTGAAAAGAGAAAAAAGAAAAAAAAAATAGAATTTCAGTAATCCAAGTAGTGCTGAAGCAGGATTTACTCGCTTATTCCTTTACCACACAATCACAATTTTTAACAACTCTGTGAAAGAAACATTTTGAAAACATTGTGGGAAAAGGAGAAAATGATGGTAACCAGCATTTTCTCCTTTACCCACAATGTTTTCTACCCTATCCAAATCAAAATTTCCATTTTTGATTCACATTTATTTTGTCGTCTGCATATACTTTCAATTTGGACTAGTTCAAAATTTTCTAGTCTGGTAAAGAGTTAAATGCTGAGAGTATAGACCAACATCAGACTGTACATAATGTACAGTCTGATCGTGAGTTTACCCTTAACCACATGACAAAATTTTAGACTGGTTCAAATTGAAAGCATTTGCAGACGACAAAGGTGACTGAAAAATTGAAATTTGTTCTGGGAAGGGTAGAAAACACTGTGGGAAAAGGAGAAAATGCTGGTTACCAGCATTTTCTCCTTTTCCCACAGTGTTTTCAAAAGGCTTCATTCTCAGGGGCATCAAAAGTAAGGATTGTGTGGTAATGGGTCAATACTGTCAGTTTTTCTGCCAGAGATTCTGACAAGCATAGAATTGGAAATGCAATATATGCATATTACTGACTGAGATTGTGCATTACATCAAAAATCTGTATTTTTTGCAGTCTGATCTTGATCTTTTCCACCAGAAAAGGTAACCAAAGCTGACAACAAAGCTCTTTTCCAGGTTACAAACATAACTTCCATCATTTGGCCAATTCCTTAACCCTTTAACTCTTTACCACACGATCCTGATTTTTAACAACCCTGAGAAAGAAGCCTTATGAAAACATTGTGGGAAAAGGAGAAAATGCTGGTTACCAGCATTTTCTCCCTTTTCCCACAATGTTTTCTACCCTCCCCCAAACCAAACTTCAATTTTTTAGTCACATTTATTTTGTCGTCTGCAAATGCCTTCAATTTGGACCAGTCTAAAATTTTGTTGTGTGGTAAAGAGTTAACGCACAATGCTGACTTTTGACGTATCTGGAAAGGGGCCTTTTGAAAACACTGTGCGAAAAGGAGAAAATGCTGATAACCAGCACTTTCTCCTTTTCCCACAATATTTCCTACCCTGCTAGAAACAAAGTTTAATTTTCGAAATACATATGATTTGTCGTCTGGAAGTGCTTTTAATTCAGACCAGTCTACGATTTTTGTCGTTTGGTGAAGAGTAAAAGAATCATGTAATGAAGTGTCAACTAGAAGGGCCTCAAATGCCCCAAATCACTCTCCTGGCAGATAACTTGCTTTTATGCTAGCATACATTATGAATTCATGATGCAAAAAGATAATCAGTAAAATCAGTGTGAGGGAAAGCACTTATAAACAAGAAATGGAAATTTTCAACTTTGAATTGCTACTTTTCCCATACTGTTTCAAAATCAATAGGGTTCCAACTGCTGATGAGACAAAGCAACTGGGCAAGTTTCATGAATATCCAACCAAAAATTCTGACTTCTTCGTGTAAATTAGAAATCCAAATTTTCAACTCAAAATGGCTACTTTTCCACTACTGTTTGTTGGATTTTTTCAGAGTCAACCGTGTTAAAGCTATTGATGAGACAAACGAACTGAAAAATTCACAAAAATCTGATGACAAATAAATACTTCATCATATAAACAAGCAATGAAACTGTTCAACTTGAAAAGGCTACTTTCCCCGTCCTATTTATTGGATTTTTTTCAAAATCAATAGGGTTTAAGCTATTAGTGATATACACAAGCTATGCAAGTTTCATGAAAATCTGACCTCAAATGCAGACTTTATTGCGAAAACAAGAAAAGAAAGTATGGGAAAAGTAGCCTTTTCAAGTTGAAAACTTTTTTTAATTTGAAAAGGCTACTTTTCCCATACTGTATGTCAATCTTATTTTCAAAATTGTTAGGGTTGAAGCTATTGATAAGATAAACAAACTCTGCAAATTTCATTGAAATCTGACTACAGACTTTATTGCGTAAACAAGAAATGGAAGGTTTAAACTTGAAATGGCTACTTTTCCCATATTGTTTGTCAGATTTTTTTCAAAACCAATAGGGTTAAAGCTATTGATGAGATAAAAAAACTGTACTAGTTTCATGAAAATCAGACAAAAATTACAGACTTTATCCTGTAAACAAGAAATGAAAATTTTAAACTTGAAATGGCTACTTTTCCCAAACTGTTTCTTGGATTTTTTTTTTTTCAAAATCAATTGGGTTGAAGGCATTGATAAGATGGAACAAGAGCAAGTTTCATAAAAATCTGACCACAAAGACAGACTTTATTGCGTAAACAAGAAATGGAAATTTTAAACTTATGGCTTTTTTTCCCACATTTGATTTTTTTTTAACAATCAATCAGGTTAAAGCTATTGATGAATTGTTCAAACTGCAGGTTTCATGAAAATCTGATCTTAATTGTAGACTTTATTGCCTAAACAAGAAATAGTTTACAGCTTGAAATGGCTACTTTTCCCATACTGTTTGTGTGATCTTTTTCAAAAGCAATAGGGTTGAAGCTATTGATAAGATAAACAAACTCTGCCAGTTTCATGGAAATCTGACCACAAAAACAGACTTTATCGCGTAAACAAGAAGCGTAAACAAGAAATGGAAATGGAAATGCTACTTTTCCCATATTGTTCATCGGATTTTTTACAAGACCAATAGGGTTAAAGCTATTGAAGAGACAAACATACTGTGCAAGTTTCACGAAAATCTGACCAAAAATGCAGACTTTATCGTGTAAACAAGTAGGACTAAACGGATGGACGGACGGACAACGGGAACCACACCATAACATAAGCTCTGCTGGCTTTCAGCCAGTAGAGCTTATAAAACTTAAAATTAACAATTCCAAATTTTATTTCATTGTTCTGTCAGCAATACAATGCAACAATACCAAATACCAACCAGCAAATTCCATTTTTGTCATGGGAACTTGAAAACTCTAGCATTCTCATTTAAGTCTTTATCACACAATCCCGACTTTTACAACCATAAAAAAGAAGCCCTTTTAAAACATTGTAGGAAAAGGAGGAAATGCTGGTAACCAGCATTTTCTCTTTTTCCCACAATGATTTCCACCCTTTCCAAAATTTTCTACCCTTTACAACACAATTGCAATTTTTCAGTCATGCTTATTTTGTTGACAGCAAATTCTTCCAATTAGGACGAGTCTAAAAATTTGTCATTTTGTAAAGAGTTGAATCTTCACCAGATAAATTCTACATCCATATAAAAGGGGTTGCACCCTACATAATACAGTTAGACCAGCCCGCATAGCTCAATAGGAAGAGCGTAGGATTGTGAATGGGATGTTTCCAGTCACCTGCCATCTAAAATTACTAATAATCTTTTGGATGAGACGTCAAACCGAGGTCCTGTGTGACGGTGCTGTACACAATAAAGAACCAGGCTTAACTTTAGATAGGTTTTGACCTGTATCTGCACTATATAGCACTATCCTCCTTAACTCATAACCAAACAATAATATTTTAGGCTGGTCCAAATCAAAAGCATTTGCAGATGACAAAATAAAAGTGACTGGAATTTTTGTGACGGATAGAAAACATAGTGGGAAAAGGAGAAGATGCTGCTAACCAGCATTTTCTCCTTTTCCCACAATATGTTTTCTAAAGGTTTCTTTCTCAGAGTCGTCAAAAGTGGGGATAGCGTGGTGATGGGTTAACACTACTTACAGCCTTCAGGGGGCATCGCCCATGTTGGCAACTAGTGACAATGGTTAGTAAACACAAATTCAATCATAAACAATTAATATTATGTATTTGCCTTGTACAGAGTGTGCTACAGTAGGCTCAAAAAAATTTAGACTGGTCCAAATTGAAAACATTTTGCAGACGACATATAAAGGTCACTGAAAAATTAAAATCAAGTTTTGGAGTGGTTGAAAACATTGTGGTAAAATGAGAAAATGCTGGTTACCAGCATTTTCTCCTTTTCCAACAGTGTTTTCAAAAGGTTTCTTTCACAGGGGCATCAAAAGTAGGGATTGTGTGGTAATGGGTTAATGAAAGCTTTATATTTTTTGGAGGAAAAAAATCTTCCTTCGCTGGTCTATGAGTAATGGCTACTTTTTCTTAACTTCAAGTTAAGTGTTACAGAAGAGAAATATTGCTGGAAAAATGTGTTACTCTCATTTTACCAGCATAAAATGCAATTCCTTCACTTTACATAAAGTTTTTCAAGTAGGGTTTGTCAACAACTTTTTTTTCTCCATGTCCTTACAGAATAACTTCATTTTTATTTCCCGTAGTCTGCGCATGTCATATTCTTCGAAGATTCGACTGTCTTATATGAAGCATCACTACTAGCCCCGAGAGCGGGCTGACTGTAAATATTACGCTCTACAAAGTAGCAATGTTGAAAATAGCCTTTACATATCAATACGTTTGAGGAGAAATGAGACCTGCTTTAGCAACAGATTTCTCTAAACTGGTGATCATAGTTGAGTGAATTGCACGAGGTAGCGTTTTATTGGGTAAACCTTTTTTTTGTTTTAAATTCAAAGTAACGGTTGTCGCGTAGGAAAGTGGTTCGGCTCTGTACCCAGGATGCCCATATCAGATAGATGAGTATTTATAGAATGCCATCTAGCGGGAGATAACGTTTTATTTCCAAAATTTCATAAAAATACAAAGAAGAAAAGGCCAACATTGTAATATTTGAGGCATTGACTATTATGTTTAACCCTTTCCCAAACAAGCCCTGGTTTTTACGTGTCTACAGTAAAAGTCTTTTAACTCTTTACCATACGAGAAAATTTTAGACTGGTCCAAACTGAAAGCACTTGCAGACGACAAAATAAACATGACTAAAAAACAGAAATTTGTTCTGGGAAGGGTAGAAAACACTGCGGGAAAAGGAGAAAATGCTGGTTACCAGCATTTTCTCCTCTTCCCATAGTGTTTTCAAAAGGCTTCTTTCTCAGGGGCGTCAAAAGTAGGGATTGTGTGGTTAAGGGTTAAAACAGTGTGGGAAAAGGAGAAATAACAAGCAATTTCTCCCTTTCACACAGTGTTGTCTACTCTTTTTGAGAACTTTCTGCAATTTTCTCCAAATCTAGAATTGTTGTCTGCAAACTCTTTCAGTTTGGAAGGATCCAAACTCTTTGGGAAAGGGTTTACTCTTTATCAAACAACAAAATTTTAGGCTGGTCCAAATTGAAAGCATTTGCGGATGATAAAATGAATGTGACTGAAAAAATGGAACTTTGTTTTGGGAAGGGTAAAAAAACATTGTGGGAAAAGGAGAAAATGCTGGTTACCAGTATTTTCTTCTTTCCCCACAATGTTTTCAGAAGGCTTCTCTCTCAGGGTCGTTAAAAGTCGGGATTGTTCGGTAAGAGTTAACCTTGTATTTTCTTTAACCTTTTCCCAAACGACAAATTTTTGGACTAGACCAAATTGAAAGCATTTGCAGACGAGAAATTAAAGGTTGCTAAAAAATTGACATTTTTTCTATGGAGGGTAGAAAACATTGTAGGAAAAGGAGAAAATGCTGGTTACCGGCATTTTCTCCTTTTCTTACGGGTTTTCAAAAGGCTTCTTTCTCAGGGGCGTCAAAAGTAGGGATTCAGTGGTAATGGGTTAACCGATTTACCACACAATCCCAATATTAAAAAAAACAAGCAATTTCTTTGAAATGATATCCCCCGCCAAAAAAGACCTTTTTTGATACAAACGTATAAGAGGTATTGTGTTTTACATGTGGCCTCTTTGTTATTGGTCCGTGATGAAATTATACACTAAGCTCCCTTGTTCCATGGCACAGGATTTCATTACATAAAAAAATACAAAAGAGGTCCATAACAGGATTATACATTAAGTACCCATTTCAGGATTTCATATATGTGGGGGGAAAAAAATGTATCAATGGACTATCTATGAAAAACATGCATGAAGTTTCATCAATTTCAGTCATGTCAAGGACTTTAGAAGACATCCCTCTCACAATATTAGCTGCCACACTGCTGCCATTTCAAGCAGGTAGCTAGAGACTTTTAAAAGTGTTGAAATTTGTAGCACCTGCCTGGGTAGCTGAATGGATATATGGTATTACTTGTAATCTAAAAGGTTTACGAACAGACTGATGCATGGAGAGACGAATGCAGAATTGACTCATTGGTCACTGGCTTTGATCAAGCAATAAAAATATGAAATTCTATGAAAATATGTGCAAAAGTTGGATATACACTGATAAAAAATTAAATTTAACATGAAGTCCCCTTTTTCCATGATACAGTGATAAATTGCAAAACCCTAACAACATGTGCTAGGTCGCATGATCTGTGAAAATTTCATCCAAATCTATTGAGATAATTATGTCTAGTAATTGAAGAGATTCTGGTGAGAAATGGAATTCTAACATGAAGCCCCCTTATTCCATGATGCAGCTACAAATCCCAAAACCTTGACAATATGTCGTAGGTCACATGATCATGTGAAAATTCCATCCAAATCTGCCAAGAAATGTAGGAGGCATTGTGTTAGGTCACATGATAATGTGAAAATTCCATTCAAATCTGCCAAGAAATGTGGGAGGAGTTGCCTTCAAAAGAAATAGAATGAAATAAAACATGAAGCCCCCTTTTTTCATGATGCAGCTACAAATCACAAAACCTTGAGAATATGCAATAGATCAGATGATGAGAAACATTCTGTGAATTTCTTTTTCAATTCGGTCTAAAAAAACAAAACAAGTGTCTCGAAAGAATGGGTCATTGTACACGTGTATAAAGTTTCACGAAATTACGTCCAATGGTATTGGAGATATTTGCCGGGACGGACACACAGACGGACGTACAGAAGGATGGACAATGCTAAAACATATATCCCTCTGCCTATGGCGGGGGATAAATATTGGAGTGATTTTAGATGTGAGAAGGGTAGAAGTCATCCTGGTAGAGAATTTTCTTCTATTCCAACTTTGTTTTCAAAAGCTTTTTTAACCCTTAACCAGACGAAAAAATGTTCACCTTGTCCAAATTCAAAGCGTTTGCAGACGACAATTGCACTGTAGCTCAAACGGGCCCGTAGGAACAGAGGGGGCTGGAGCTCAGCCCCCCCCCCCCCAATAATTTTGAAAATCATAGTAACTAAAATATGGAGTATTTTTTCTTAGATAGTAGAAAACATTGTGGGAATGGGAGAAAATGCTGGTTACCATTGCTGCACAATGTTTTCAAAAGGCTTCTTTTCCAGGAGCGTCAAAAGTAGGGATTGTGTGGTAATGGGTTAATAAGGGTTGTTAAAAGTTTGGATAAAGGGTTGAATAGCTATTTTTTTTGCTTTACAAATTTCTTCTTAAAATCAATAGAACTCAAGCAATTAATGATGAAATGAGCTGTGAAAGTTCCACTAAAATCTCTCCATGATTTCAGACTATGGCATTAACAAAATTTATTGATTTCAAGGTGTTAAAAATTGTTTTCAACACTATTTCAGCCATATTGTGGCAGCCAGTGCACCTATCCATGCTTTCCTGGAGACTCTTTTACCTGTACTCTGCACAATTTTCTTTCCAAGCCACAAACTGCTTTCCCTTAACCCTTTCCCAAACGACAAACATTGGGGTAAGACCAAATTGAAAGCATTTGCAGACGACAATTCAACTCTTGCTGAAAAGATTATTTCTGTCTATGATAGGGTAGAAAACATTGTGGGAAAAGGAGAAAATGCTGGTTACAAGCATTTTCTCTTTTTTCCCACAATGTTTTCAAAAGGCTACTATTCGGGACCTGTAAAAACCAGAAAAAGGGTTAAAATAATTGTCAAGACAATGGTCATCAGTTGGAGAGGAATGAATCCTATCGCCATGACTCGTCAATCCTTGGAAAGAAATTGAACGAGCCAGCGATCAACCTCATGAACCCTTTTTCAAGTCCTGCTTGCTACCGACTGAGCTAACAGGACTCAGCTGCATAAACAAGAAAAAGAAAAATGGGCAGGTGAACAGATGGACAATAGAAACAATGCAATGACACAAGTTCTGCTTGCTTTCAGCCGGAAGAGCTAGAAACTAATGTACTGTGCTAGTTACTTGACTTCGATAATTGCCTCTCTTACCTCTATACAAGGGTTGTCCCAAAACTCTATGACATATACCATAAACAAGCCATTTTTAGCGTCAGGACATTCATTTTCACACATTTAATTTACTATGTTTTTTCACTTTCTATGAAATCTCCAAAGAAAAATTAAATCTATTTTTTTTTTTTACTTTAAATTCACAAAATTGACATGGATGTGCAAGACGCTATTTTCTCCATTTTATGTTTCTGTATGAACTCTAACCATGTACGAACATTTTCAATATTAATTTTGATATCATTTCTGCTTCAATTATACATCGATGCTTTCTTCTGATACTTTATTGTCATCCAGAACATTTGAACATATTAATCAAGTAAACACCAGACAATTTACAAACGAAAATTATTATTATTAATTGTAGTTTGAAGGCCCATCAACAGCTGTGGTCATTTAGTGCACCTGAAGTTAATAATTAGAAACAGAACAATAAACTGTCAAAGATGCCCGTCTTCAGCCAGTGAGCAAAAAGGAGTTAAATTTCAAACAATTTAGAAATCAGTCCTTTGCGTAAACATGGATAAATTACCCACATATATTATGGTGTAATTGGAAAAAAGAAGCGCATTAGATTTGTATTAGAAACCGAATGCTGGTCAGAAGAAAACTGGCTGATGACCAAAGCTGTAAATAATGGCGCTGGGTCACAGAAATTTATTGTTGGTTTCCGCACAGAGTCAGATACGGTGTAATTTGCACATATAGGCCGCAAGATCCGTCTGAAAATCTAGACTGCAACAGAGAAGCCCCCATTTTCCTTTATTTACCTTATTAGACACAGGGCTAAGGTCAAATATAGTCGCATGACAGAATGCATGATAATCATACAAATCTACCACAGTGTATAACCAATATATCGAAATCTTCGATTCAAAAACCGTAAACGATGAGCTTGTTTACATGAAAGGCCGCGACTCAGCGAACTTTTTTTTCTATCAACCGTAATCTAAGCAACCTTGCAAACGTCAGGCGCAATATTTGACATATGAGAATGACTAGAGTTTGACAAAACAAGTTGGCTTCTTTAAAACAGAAGCCAGGAGAGGTCAGCATCAATGTTTTCAAATAGTTTATGGGCTTTGAAGTTAAATATCTTTTGGTACATGTAAACAAAGGAGTAAAAAAGCCACTGGCATAGAGACCTCATATGTTTTCAGCCACGTAGGAAGCATTTCAAGATTGGGGGGGGGGGGGGGCTAACTGTGAAATACTGAGATTTTTTGCATGGTTGTTGCATTGCGCTAAAAACTCATATTCTAGTTACTATGATTTTCAAAATTATGGGTAGTAGGAAGAGGGGGGGGGGGGGGGGGGGGCGGGCCGGGGGGGGGGGGGCTGGGGGTACTCAGGCCCCCCCCCCTCCCCCATTCCTACTGCGTTTTGAAGTTGCATGTTCTTGTCCAGCGGTCTTCTTTCTCTTTTTTTAAGAAATTCTTCTTATTTTTCTTCTGCTTGGAATATTTGCTTCATATAGGACTTTCGAAAAACATTGTGGGAAAAGGAGAAAAAACTACAATTATTAGAGGGCAGCCATGGCAAATTACTAAAATCTTTTCTGTATTTTGTCATTTATAAAAATAAACCACATCTATTTCCAGTTTCGTTTTTTTCATTTCATTCATTTACAAATCATGATGAAACAGACTGTCTATCAGAACAATTATGCTACAAGAAACAGAATTTGACAGCAAAATCTGTGGCATTCTGCCTTTTAAACTCACCCCTGTTGGAGAGGTCTGACCTCTCCAATAAGGCAAAATGAGTTAAAACTGGCTAAAAATGAGTATTAGGGCTCTTGAATTTGAAAGTCTATATTCTATTACAAAAATCTATCTCTTTTAGGTATTCTAAAATGTTATTCTGTTTTGCGCGTAAAAATTAATTTGATAAGCTGTCAACACTTAACTGTTTTGACTGTATATGGTCGAAATTTTTATAGTTTAATGAAGTATGTTTTATATTTAAAGGTTCATTACAGTTTATACATTGTGATGCTCTCTCGTTAACAAACGAAAAAGATCAGTAGAAAAAAAAATTGCGCATTGCAGTGAACAGTTATAAACTTTTGTGCCAATCTTGGAATTACACTCTTCTAGAGTATAAAACAAATTTAGTGTTTTGAAATGTTTAAAACATTACTCAAGCACTGGCTTACAAGTGCCATGGCAGTAAAACAGACTTACGGGCAGTTGAATGCTAGAAAGAGGAGAAAGCAAACAATGATGGGCTCATTCCTTTAGATGAAGAGTCATGTTATTTTGTGAAGAGATGCATTTTTGCAGATCGGAAACTAATGGTCAAAGTCTTCTTTCCACAGAATATTTATAGACAAACTGAACATGTCAAGACTTGCCCAGAGCTGGCTCCATCTCTGATATATGATGAACACAAACAGATGAAGCTTCATGCAAACCCTAGAATTTCTTCCTTGAGTTGAAGCAGACGACACTGTTCTCTTTTTATAGCAGATGAGAGGTGGTTAACTACTTCAAACCGCGATAGTTTATCGAAGACACCTTGGACCCCTTTTAAGATCAACTTCAACATTAACATCGTTTATTAACGCTTGACGTGCACTGCAGTGTGGTTACTTGTTGTGGTAATTATGCTATATTTTGCTTATTTGTGAAGATTTTTGTGTGATTTTCTATAAACATGTTTAGTACATATGAATTGAAAATATATTGAAAAAATGCATTTGTAGCATTTCACTCTCTTTTGCTATTGAAATTGCCACGAAATTTTGAGACAACCCTTGTGGTTTTGTGGAACAAGACTGAAATGTGCTTACTTACTGCAAAAGCTAAATACTTGACTTCATTAGCTATTTTGCAGTAAGGTTGCAGTAAAACCGATTCTTGCAGATTTTAGCAGTTAAATTTGACTTAACTGGCTTTTTTCTGCATAAATATGCGGTATATCGCGGGGTTATGCTGCTTGCTTACTGTAAAAGCTAATTACTTAACTTCATTAGCTATTTTACATTAAGGTTGCAGCAATATAAATAATGCGCATGCTTTTTTTTTTTAAGTCTCCAACAAACCCTGATTTTACAATTATGACCCTGAGGGATAAAGTCCTCAAATCTTTTATCGAATCAGGGAATAAGTTTCTTAACTCATTACCAAACGACAAATTTATGGACTGATCCAAATTGAATGCATTTGCAGGCGATAGAATAAATGGGATTGAAAAATTAAAATTTTCAACGGGAAAGGTAGAAAACATTGTGGAAAAAGGAGAAAATGCTGGTTACCAGCATTTTATCCTTTTCCCACAATGTTTTCAGGGTCGTCAAAAGTCTGGATTGTGTGGTAAAGAGTTAACCCATTACCACACAATCCCTACTTTTGACGACCCTGAGAAAGAAGCCTCTAGAAAACATTATGGGAAAAGGAGAAAATGCTGGTAACCAGCATTTTCTCCTTTTCCCACAATGTTTTCTACCCTTCACAAAACAGATTTCAAATTTTCAGTCACTACTATTTTGTAGTCTGCAAATGTTTTTGATTTGGACAAGCCTAAAATAGTCTCTTTTGGAAATGAATTAAATCCATGATTAACCCTTTACCAAACAATCCCAGGTTTTTACAGGTCAGGAATAGAAGCCTTTTGAAAACATTGTGGGAAAAGGAGAAAATGCTGATAACCAGCATTTTCTCCTTTTCCCACAATGTTTTCTACCCTACTGGAAACAAATTTCAACTTTTGATTTATGTTAAGTTTGTCATCTGCATGTGCTTTCGATTTGGACCAGTCTAAAATGTTGTCGTTTTCTCCTTTTCCCACAATGCTTTCTACCCTTCGAGCAGGCAAATTAGATCATATAAGATCAAGGTGGTTGTCTGCAAATACATGTATTTTCAATTTGGACAATTAAGGTTGTTGTCTGCTAATACATGTACATTCATTTTGGACAATCAAGGCTGTTGGCTGCAAATACATGTACTTTTAATTTGGAAAAGTATAGAATTTTGTCATTTGGTAAAGAGTAACGTTTAGCGTGCTAATATTGCTGATCAACACATTCCACAATGTTTTCTACCTTTTCAAAGCCAAAGGTCATGATGTCGGCCATATTTCATATCTAGCGTGCAAATGCATTCAAAGTAGACAAGTCTAAAGTTGTGCCTTTTGGCGAAGAATTAAGTCTATATCAGACAGTTACAAGTTTTATAAGCCCTGAGGAAGGGGCCTCTTGAAAACATTGTTGTAAAAGAAGAAAATCCTGGTAATTAATTATCAGCATTTTCCCCTTTCCCTTGATATTTTCTACCCTTTCAAAGACAAATTTCATGTTTTAATCACATCTAACCCTGAGAGCACCTTTAACGACTATAGGTGCCTTTGTGACCATTGCAGATCAAGATCAGGGTCCGTATTCACCAACCATTCTTAAGAACATTCTTTGTCTTATTCTTCAAGATTTTCTGACTGTGAAAATAACAGAATATCTGATTGGCTAAACCATTTGGTTTAGCCAATCAGAAGTTCTGTTACTTTCAAATTGACAAAATTTGAAGAATAAGACCAAGAATGTTCTTAAGAATGGTTGGTGAATACGGGCCCAGGTTGCACATTTTGTGTAGCCTGATCTTTGATCTGCACTGCCCACTTTGATAAAATACTGTAGACAAAAGTAATCATGAAGTTGCTCTTATTTGGGTGTACTTGTCTCATTTAGTCAGTTTATAATTCCGTTTAATTCTGGGGTCTATGGGTTAACCCTTTACCAAACAATCCCTGGTTTTTTAAGACCCTGAGATATAGGACTTTCGAAAAACATTGTGGGAAAAGGAGAAAATGCTGGTAACCAGCATTTTCTCCTTTTCCCACAATGTTTTCTACCCTGCTGGAAACAGATGTCAATTTTTGAGTTACAGTTGTTTTGTTGTCTGCTAAAGCTTTCAATTTGGACTAGTCTGAAATTTTGTTGTTTGGTAAAGGGTTAACCTTTTACCTCACTATGCCGACATTTGATGACCCTGGATAAGAAGCACTTCAAAGTCTAAAATTGTGTCTTTTTTTTTATAGGATTAACTCTTTATCAAATGACATAATTTTAGACTTTGTCCAATTTGAAAGCATTTGCAGACACCATAAAAAACATGACTCAAAAATTGAAACTTGACTTTAGAAAAAGCTGCAGGAAAAGGAGACAATGAAGGTTACTAGCATTTTCCCCTTTTCCCATAATGTTTACAAAGGCTTCTTCCTCTGGGTCGTAAAAACCAGGGATTGTTTGGTAGAGGGTTAATGTAAAACTAGGAATGCTGGTCAACTCTTTCCAAACAACAGAATTTTGGACTTGGATACTAGCTTTATCTACTTTTCCAAACTATTGACTCTTGAGGGCCAGAATCACTCTACTGGCAGTAATTTTGATTGCTGATTAATGATGCAAATAGGAAAAAGACAATTGTTTGAAATTAAGCAAAATTTGATAGGGTTTCAGTACTAAGTGTACTTACAAGCCATGCAAATTTCACTGAAATGTGACCATGTTGAGTAAATGAGATAAAAATCATCAAATTACTGCTTTTTCTACAATGATCGCTGGATTTTCTTCATTTTAATAGGATTCATTTCCTTGATGATAATTTAAGTACTGAACCTACTAATTAGAAGGTGAAGCTGGAAAATTGCAAGCATTCAGAATTTGATAGTGAACAAATTTATCAAAAATTCATTCATCTGATGGTTCATACCATTATTTCTTAACCATTTTCTATAAAATCATGCATCTTAATGTTTTGAATGTGGTTTTGCAAAAATTGTTTATGCAAAATAACTGTTTTGGGGTGTTTTCAGGTGATTAGAGGTGTTTTTGGAAATTTTTCTTTTTTATTCATCCTTCATGTAGACTTTATAAACAAGGTCAGGTGAACATTGTGGAACAAGGCTCATTTCAAATCTAGAGCAGTTTCAATAACATTTAATTCATTACCACACAATCCTTACTTTTGACAGCCCTGGGAAAGAAGCCTTTTGAAAACACTGTGGGAAAAGGAGAAAATGCTGGCAACCAGCATTTTCTCCTTTTCCCAAAGTGTTTTCTACTCTTTCCAGAACAAATTTCAATTTTTCAGTCACCTTTACTTTGTCATCTGCAAATGCTTTCAATTTGAACCAGTCTAAAGTTTTGTTGTGTGGTAAAGAGTTAATTCTGAGGTTCGTTGTTTGTGTAATTTGCTTTCACATGTTTTCAATCTGCATGTAATTTCGACCAATCACATGACACATCTGCTCATTGATCTATAAGGAACTATTTTTCTTCAAACAAAGGAGTGATTTGCCCTCACAGTACTTCAGCATGACAACTGCTATAAGAACTGAATGTCACCACCTTCCAAATATAATCTGTGCAAGTTTCAAAATATTTGTGTAAAAATTGCAGACTTTCTTGCATACAGAAGAAATGTAAATTTTAAATTTGAAATAATTACTTTTCACTCAATGGTCACTGGTTGTCAGATTTTTTAAAAATCAATCATGTTCAAGCTATTAATGATACAAAAACTAAGTTTCATAAATATCTCACCACAAGACCTTATTGCATATATAACAACAGGGCCTGTATTCACCAACCATTCTTAAGAACGTTCTTTAACTTATTCTGCAGAATTTTCAACATTTGTAAGTAACACAACTTCTGATTGGCTAAACCGAATGGTTTAGCCAATCAGAAGTTGTGTTACTTACAAATTTAGAAAACCTTGGAGAATAAGACTAAGAATATTCTCAAGAATGGTTGGTGAATAAAGGCCCAGGACTAATTAATGAACAGATTGGTGGGAACCATGCCATGACATAAGCTCTGTTGACTTTCAGCCAGTAGAGCTAACTATGTTTTCAAACTATTTCCTCTGGTTCTTTAAAACTTGAGGTGGTGTGGTGTAGGGTTAAGCACATTACAGGAGAGAACACAGGAACCTGATGGTAAAAGAATCTTGGGTAAAATTCATGAGACAATCCACTTACTTGTAATCCGCATAGAATTATTCGACTTGAGTTTTACCTAACCAAAAATTTGTACAGCATCTCCACCACGGCAAGCATTCTGCAGCATGACTCCCTGGTCATCAATACAGACACCTGAAAGGGCAAGTAAAATAATCAGAACTGTACTTGATTAACCCCTTACCAAACATGCAAAAGTCTGAAATTTCACACTAGTGAGTATTACCACACAATCCAGAGTTTTTATGACCTTGACAAAAAAAGGCTTTTGATTTGATTTATGGTGTTTAACACCGTTTTTAATATTATTTCAGTTATAGAGAAAAAAGGGCTTTTAAAAAACACTGTGTTTAAGGGAGGAAATCCTGGTATCCAGTTTTCTACCCTATACCTGACAGTTTTCACATTTTGGGTTGCATTTAATTTGTCATCTAATTCTTTTTTCAATTTCAACAAGTCTAACATTTTGTTGTGTGGTAAAGGGTTAAGCCTAAGAAAGAAAACTTGTAAAAACATTGTGGAAAAAATGCTGATAACCAGCAAATTCTTCCCTTCCTCGCAATTTTTTTTTAACCTTTAAAAGACAAATGTTTGGTTTCAATTTTTATGTTATTTATTGTCTGCAAATGCTTCAACTCAAAACAAGTTTAAAATTTTGTCATTTGGTAAAGACTACTGGTAATACCAAGCAAACTTTTATTCTAGATTAATTCAAACCTTCACAACACTGTCCCGGGTTTTAATGACTCAGAGGTGGAAGATATTTGAAAACATTGTGGGAAAAGGAAATAATGCTGGTTACCAGCATTTGCACCTTTTTCCACAATGTTTTCTATCAATTAAAAGATGAGCCCTATTTAAATTTTAAACCGCATATGCTTTGAATTCAAACAGGTCTTACATTTTTGTTGTGTTGAAGAGTTTTACATAAAATGGAACTGCAATAATCATAAATTATCACTTTTGTAACAGACTATGGAAAGTTCAGATAATTGTCTTTATACCTGAACCATCTAAAAATTTATGGTAATACAAAATTAAAAACAAACATTCAGATAATGAACTTTTACTTTAATACCAACCCCAATTGCTTTTGTCTGAAAAAATATTTTTACTCTTTTAATCATCATTCCTTTCTAGCTTGCCTCATTGAAGGCCCAGGAACAGCTATAACACTACCCATGTTGGCGCTAATGTTAGCATTTATGTCAACATAAGTGCCTGCGATGGACTCTTTGATAGCATAAGAGTCCGTATCCACACTAAGGTTAAAAGTTTGTTTTTTTCAAAACTCACATTTTGCAAGCCTTAAGATAGGTTTGGTTTGTATTTTGTATTAAGATAGATATAGGTCCAAAGTTTCTTTCAACAATACTCCTGCCCATGCTCATGGCCAAGGTAGTAGACTATGCTATTTCACATCAAGTTTTACAGGAAAGTTTTTTTCAGAGCTTGTATTTTCCATACTATATAATTGGTTTCGATAACACTTGACAGATACAGGTGCAAAATTTCATTTACAATGAGCAATACCATAGCCATGCCCATGAACTTAGGTCAAGGTCACAGTTTTAGAAATTTCATATTAAATTTTCCAGGAGCTATCAAGCTTGAATTACAATTTTTCCTCATCCTATTTGAAGTTTTCAGTAAATGCATTACATTTCCATTTTTTTATTCAATTTTTGGAAGAATTTAAATGACCTAGTTATCACCATAATCTGCTCTCACCTGTTTTGACTTGAAGTTTGCCATATTCATCATCAAGGTGTGCATATGGATGAGCCAGAGGGTGTAGCAGCAGTTCTGCAAGGTGGGGATGCTTCAGACAACATGAAAGAGCTATCAACTTCATATAACTGCAAAAAATATCTGAAGGCAGTACACAATACATTCAAAAGTCTTTTCCTCAGGGTCTTTAATCCTTCACAACATAATCCTAACTTTTAACAACCCTGCAGGTGCAGGCTTTTGAAAACATTGTGTGAAAAGGAGAAAAAGCTGGTAATCAGCGTTTTCTCCTTTAATCACAATGTTTCCAAAGGGTGAACCCCAAACCAGTATTTCTATGTGTTCACTGCACTACGAAAAAAGTCTTGAAAACTTGCTTTGAAAAATGGGTGAAATTTCTGGTACTTGACATTCTAAACTTTTCTCAACAGATTTTCTAACCTTTCTAGTCCGATTGTACACTTGGTAGCTTACATGCAGACGACAACTTAATGTTGCTCAACTAGTGATTTCTATCTTCAATAGGGTAGAAAACATTGTGGGAAAAGAGAAAATGCTGGCATTTTCTCCTTTTTCCCACAATGTTTTCAAAAGCTTTTTTTTTTGTTAGGGTCATTAAAAGTTGGCATTGTGTGGTAAAGTTAAATGTTTAACTCTTTTCCACACGATCCCAACTTTTAACAACACTGAGAAAGAAGCCTATAAAAACATTGTGGGAAAAGGAGAACTAGCATTTTCTCCTTTTCCCACAATTTTTCTACCCTTTTCAAATCAAATTTTAATTTTTGATTCAAATTTTGATTCATCTGCAAATGCTTTTTAATTTGGACCAGAACAAAATTTTACCCTTTTGTAACGAGTTAACCTTTTCCCAAACAAGCCCGGGTTTTTACATGTCTGCAGTAAAAGACTTTTGAAAACACTGTTGGAAAAGGAGAACTTGCTCGTAACGAGCATTTTCTCCAAATCTAAAATTGTCGTCTGCAAACTCTTTTGGTTTGGAAGAGTCCAGAATTTGTCGTTTGGGAAAGGGTTAAATATTTAAAGAATGATTCCAGGAAATCAACCAATGTTGCTATAAAAACAGACTTCACTGTCACAGGCTGTCGACAAAGATTTCATTTAACCCATTACCACACAATCCCTACTTTTGACGCCCCTGAAAAGGAAGCCTTTTGAAAACACTGTGGGAAAAGGAGAAAATGCTGGTAACCAGCATTTTCTCCTTTTCCCACAGTATTTTCTACCCTTCCCAGAACCAATTTCAATTTTTCAGTCACCTTTATATTTTCGTCTGCAAATGCTTTCATTTTGAACCAGTCTAAAATGTTGTCGTGTGGTAATGAGTTAAAAAAAAAAGTTCTTTTCACTAAAATATGGGTGTTATAACCTTTTACCACACTATCTTGAGTTAAAGCGACCAAGGAAGAAGCCTTTTGAAATCATTGTGGGAAAAGGAAAAGATGCTGTTAACCAGAATTTTGGATTTGGACAATTTTAATTTTTCCTGTGTGGTAACCAGTTAAACCTTTACCACACAATAACGACTTTACCCAAGAAAGAAGCCTTTTGAATACATTGTGAAAAAAGGAAGAAAATGCTGATAACCGGTATTTTCTATTTTTCCCAAAATGTTTTCTACCCTTTCAAATATTAATTGCACCATTTGAGCAACATTGGAATTGTTGTTTGCAAATGCTCTCAATTTGGACAGGGTAAAAATTCGGTTGTCTGGTAAAGAGTTAACCCTTAAAGTGCTGGAACCAACTTAACTTGTTTTTGTGGACAGTGTAGAGTAAGATCAGACTGCAGAGAACATGCAGTCTAATCCTGGATCTACACTGTCCACTATATAGTTACATATTCTGGACAAAAAAACCTTGGTACAGAAATATTTCGGATGTTTTTCTTTTTTAAATGTCTCTTGTATTAATTCAGCACTTTAACCCTTTACCATGCAAACGGCAAAATTTTAGATTTGTTCAAATTGAAAGCATTTGCAGATAACCAAATGAAACTGACTAAAAAATTGAAACTTGACTCTGGAAGAGTAGAAAATATATTGGGAAAAGGAGAAAATGCTGGTTACCAGCATTTCTCATTTTCCCACAATGTTTTCTAAAAGTCTTTTGTAGCAGGGTCGTCAAAAATAGGGATTGTGTGGTAATGGGTTAAGGGTTAAGGACTTTTTCTGCATGGAAATTTAAGAGAAAAGGTACTTCATAGCATTAAGTCATGAGACAAAACACTTACATCTTAACTGGATAAAATCATTTAACTTGTGTTTTACTTAACCAAAAATTTGTACAGCATCCCCACCAAGGCCTGTATCCTGCAGCAGGACTCCCTGGTCATCAATACAGACACCTGAAACAGAAAGAGAGAAATTCAGAACTGTACTTGATTAACCTTTTACCAAACAATTACTCAATTTGACACATTCCTTCCCCAAGAAGAAAAAGGAGAATATACTAGTTACCAGTAATTTTTTCTTTTCCCACAATGTTTTCTACCTTTTTAACAAACAACCTGTAGTTTTAACAACACTATGAAAGACAGCTTGGGAAAACATTGCTGGAAAAGGAGAAAATGCTGCTTAACAGCATTTTCTCTTGTTTCCCGATTTTCCTCCCTTTTAATTGTTCACCAAACAATCCTGAGTTTTCTCAACTCTGAGAAAGAATGCCCTCCAAAATAATTAGAGAAAATTCTGATAACCAGCAATTTCTCTTTTCTGACAATCTTTTCTTTTCCAGACAAATTATATCATTTCAGCCATTATAATAATTCAAGTTGTCATCTGCAGGTGCTTTCAGTTTGGAAGAGTTTAACATTTTAATGTCTGGTTAACCCTTTCCCAAACGACAAACTTTTGGACCAGACCAAATTGAAAGCATTTGCAGACGACAATTCAACTCTTGCTGAAAAGATGATTTCTGTCTATGATAGGGTAGAAAACATTGTGGGTAAAGGAGAAAATGCTGGTTACCAGCATTTTCTCCTTTTCCCACAATGTTTTCAAAAGGCTACTATTCCAGGCCCGTAAAAACCAGGGATTGTTTGGGAAAGGGTTAAAAGTTAAAGACAAATAATTTTGGCTACAGTTACATTGTCAGCATTGTCAATGCTTTCAGTTTGGACGAGTTTAACATTTTATTATTTGATATAAATTTATGGACAAATCATTTGAGCCAAGTTTATATTGTCACCTGCAAATACTTTGAATTTGGAAGAGTCTAAAATTTTATTGTGTGCATAAAAGTTAAAGACATCAATTGAGCAAAATTAACCCTTTCCCAAACAATCCATCATTTTTACGACCCTGAGAAAGAAGCCTTTTGAAAACATTGTGGGAAAAGGAGAAAATGCTGGTAACCAGCACTTTCTCCTTTTCCCACAATGTTTTCTACCATGGTGGAAATAAATTTCAATTCTTGAGTTACTTTTTTTCGTTGTCTGGAAGTGCTGTCATTTTGGACCAGTCTAAAATCTTGTCGTTTATGCTGAAAGGTTTGAGATGCTGAAGAGAACCCCAGTCTCCTTTTCGAAAACTACCAAAGTGCCGAAAGTTAAACCAGTACCACACAATCCCTACTTTTGACGCCCCTGAGAAAGAAGCCTTTTGAAAACACTGTGGGAAAAGGAGAAAATGCTGGTAACCATCATTTTCTCCTTTTCCCACAATGTTTTCTACTCTCCACAAAACAAATTTCAAATTTTCTACTCTTCACAAAACAAATTTCAAATTTTCAGTCACTTTCATTTTGTTGTCTGCAAATGCTTTTAATTTGGACAAACCTAAAATGTTGTCATTTGGTAACAAGTTAAAATGATTGCAGGAAAAGGAGAAAATGCTGATAATTAGCATTTCCTCCCTTTTCCACAATATTTTCAATTTTCCTTTTCAATTAAAACTTCCAATATGTTTGGCAAGAGAAAAAAGCTGAAATGAAATTAAAAAAAGAAATGACTGATAATTTAATTCTCCATTAAAAAGTTCGGACTGGAAAAAAATGGAACCATTTACAAACAATAAATCAAATTGGGCTAAAATGCTGATTTCTGTCATTTGTATGGTTTGGAAATATTGTACCCCAACTTTGTTTTCTGCCTCCTGCACTAAACTTTTGCCACACAATCCTGACTTTAAACAACCTTAAGGAGAAACCTTTTGAAAACATTGTGGGAGAAGGAGAAAATGCTGGAAACCAGCATTTTATCCTTTTCCCACCATGTTTTCCACCATATTAACCCAGTACCACACAATCCCTTCTTTTGATGCCCCTTAGAAAGAAGCTTTTAGAAAACATTGTGGGAAAAGGAGAAAAACCAGCATTTTCTCCTTTTCCCACACTGTTTTCTATCCTTTATAAAACAAATTTCAAATTTTCAGTCTTTTTTATTTTGTGGTCTGCAAATGCTTTCAATTTGGACCAGTCTAAAATACTGTCGTTTGGTAATGGGTTAAACAACCTTGAGGAGAAACCTTTTGAAAACATTGTGGGAGAAGGAGAAAAAACCAGCATTTTATCCTTTTCCCACCATATTTTCCACGATATTAAAGACAAATTGCACAATTTGAGCCACCCTGAAATTGTCGTCTGCAAATGCTCTCAATTTGGACAAGTTTAACATTTTGTTGTTTGGTAAAGGGCTAACAGACATAGGGATGCTACCCACATGACCCCAGATCATCATCAGATGCTGCACTTATGACCCAAGTTTACCCACCCCTTTTTTGCTCAACTCTTCACCAAATGACAGATTTTTAAACTTGTCCATCTTGAATGCATTTGCAGCCAACAAAATAAATGTCTCTAAAATTGAAACTTGACTTTAGAAAAGTAGAAAACATTGTCCAAAAAGGAGAAAATGCTGATTACCAGTATTTTCTCCTTTTTCCACAATGTTTTCAGAAGGCTCTGGGTCATACAACCAGATTGTTTGGTAAATAGTAAACCCTTTCCAAAACAAGCCTGGGTTTTTACATGTCTGCAGTATAAGGCTTTTGAAAACACTGTGGGAAAAGGAGAAATTGCTCGTTACGAGCAATTTCTCCTTTTCCCACAGTGTTTTCAACCTGTTTGGAGAACTTTCTGCCATTTTCATCAAACTTGGAATTGTACTTTGCAAACTCCTTCATTTTGGAATATTCAAAAATTGTCATTTGGGAAAGGGTTAAGTCCAATCTGCTACTTTTACTGAAATCTCAAAACACTGCAGACATATTTCAACTAATGTAATATTTGAGGTCATTTGGTCCAGTACAGAATCCATGCAAACTCTATGTTCTAATTTTAAACATAGAATTTCTAGAGAATTTAACCCATTACCACACAATCCCTACTTTTGACGCCACTGAGAAAGAAGCCTTTTGAAAACACTGTGGGAAAAGGAGAAAATGCTGGTAACCAGCATTTTCTTCTTTTCCCAGTGTTTTCTACCCTTCCCAGAAAAAATTTCAATATTTCAGTCAACTTTATTTTGTTGTTTGCAAATGCTTTCAATTTGGACCAGTCTAAAATTTTGTCGTGTGGTAAAGAGTTAAGACCAAAATCTGATAGTGCAATCTGTAGCATACGAAGCTTGAGAACAGGGGTTACCATCTTTGCGAGCCACGGTTAAGATCACTACGTGGATCATACCTTGGCTGATTGAGCCCGATTTCGAGATTCCTAGAAAAGCATAGATAGGTGCACTGGCTAATATATTAACTGAAATTATGTTGAAAACAGCTTTCATTAAGTTACAATCAATAAGTAACACACTGTAAGTCCATAACCCAAGCACATATCGCCGTTGTACTTCCAAAACCTTGTAACTACAGCTTGTTACAAGCTGTAGTTACGAGGTTTTGGAAGTACACCGACAATATTTTTCCATCTTGAAACAAGAAGCACAATTACAGTTTCAATGTTGCTTTTGTCTGGAATGTCAAAGCAAAGTTGACAGTGTACATCAAAGATCAGATCACACATTTTGTGCAGTCTGATCTTGATCTACACTGGCCCCAAGAGCAACTATTGTCATAAAAGGCGCTTTAAGAATTAAGTTTGGCAAGAGCTTAACCCTTTACCAAACAATCCCTGGTTTTTACGACCCTGGGATAGAAGCCTTTTGAAAACATTGTGGGGAAAGGAGAAAATGCTGGTAACCAGCATTTTCTCCTTTTCCAACAATGTTTTCTACCCTGCCGGAAACAAATTGCAATTTTTGAGTTATGTTTATTTTGTAGTCTGCAGGTGCTTTCAATTTGGACCAGTCTAAAATTCTGTTGTTCGGTAAAGGGTTAACCCTTCACCGAACAATCCCTGGATATTACAACCCAGAGGAAGAACCCTTCTGAAAACATTGCAGGAAAAGAAGAAAAAGTTGCAAAGCAGCATATTCTCCTTTTCCTATGTTTATATTCTTCTAAAGTCAAGTTTCAATTTTTGAGCCACATTTATTTTGTTGTCTGCAAATGCTTTGAATTTGGACAAGTCTAAAACTTTGCTGAATTGTAAAGAGTTAAATGACCACCATAATAATTTATGCTCTCACCTTTTTATGACTTGAAATGTTGCCATATTCATCATCAAGGTGTCCACATGGATGAGCCAGAGTGTGTAGCAGCAGTTCTGCAAGGTGGGGATGCTTCAGATGACATGAAAGAGCTGTATACTACAA
Organism: Tridacna crocea; assembly: GCA_943736015.1. Lineage (NCBI taxonomy): Eukaryota > Metazoa > Mollusca > Bivalvia > Cardiida > Cardiidae > Tridacna > Tridacna crocea. Next base: position 16,446,212 of record OX031065.1, read on the forward strand.
ACAACTGCAAAATGAAAATATCTCGAGGCAGTAACAGGTACTTTTTTTTCTCTTAACTCATTACCACACGAGACAATTTTAGACTGGTCCAAATTGAAAGCATTTGCTGACGAAAAGGTGAGTGTTTTCAAAAGGCTTCTTTCTCAAGGGCGTCAAAAGTAGGGATTGTGTGGTAATGGGTTAACCCATTACCACACCAGAAAAATTTAGACTGGTCCAAATTGAAAAAAATAGCAGACGACAAAATAAAGGTGACTGAAAAATTGAAATTTGTTCTGGGAAGGATAGAAAACACTGGGAAAAGGAGAAAATGCTGGTTACCAGCATTTTCTCCTTTTCCCACAGTGTTTTCAAAAGGCTTCTTTCTCAGGGGCGTCAAAAGTAGGGATTGTGTGGTAATGGACTCATCACAAAATGACAATCTTAAGTTTATCTAAATGGAAAGCATTTGCAGACAACAAAATAAGTGACTGAAATTTTAAAATTCATTTTGTGAAGGGTAGAAAACAATGTGGGAAAAGGAGAAAATGCCGTTTCCCAGCATTTTCTTCTTTTCCCCTAATGTTTTCTAAAGGCTTCTTTCTCAGGTTTGTAGAAAGTAGGGATGGTGTGATAATGGGTTAAAGTATGCTACTACCAGCACCAATGTGTCATTCTTCTTTGATGCTGGGCGTCCCTGCCAACTCAAGTTTTTTATTACAAAAGTAAGATTGTAAATACTACTTTTTCTGGGAAAATCTTTTAAACCCTTCCCAAACAATCCCTTGTTTTACGGACTGGAATAGTAGCCTTTTGAAAACATTGTGGGAAAAGGAGAAAATGCTGGTAACCAGCATTTTCTCCTTTACCCACAATGTTTTCTATCCTATCATAGACAGAAATCATCTATCATATCATAGACAGAAATCATCTTTTCAGCAAGAATTGAATTGTCGTCTGCAAATGCTTTCAATTTGGGCTAGTCCAAAAAGTTTGTCGTTTGGGAAAGGGTTAAGTTCTTGACATGTTACTGTGACCCCAAATTTTCAATCATGCAATGATAGAACATCTCTTGCCATGTGCCACGCTATTCGCCATTTTATTTTCGGTTTTAAAAGCTTTGGCACTAATCTTGATTTAATATCGTCCAAGGTGTGTAACCTTATGAAATCAACACACATGCACACAACAAGGTTAGACACTTGCAACAATGTTAACCCTTAACCCTTAAGTAACTAAAACGACATTCTCGTCTCTATAGTAAAAACCATTTTGTTGCTATTTCAAAAGTATGTTTTTGGGAATAAAATCCTCTTAGCAGAAAAGCAGATCAAAGATCAGACTGCACATTCTCTGCAGTCTGATCTTGATCTACACTGTCCGCTAAAGGTTAGTGAGTCGCGCTTTGCAACCTACGATCGAGCGCTCGTTATTGGATGCAATTCTTCACAGAATCGAACTGAAGTTATCTCGTGTCGCACAATGCTTTTTAACCCTTTCCCAAACGATGAATTTTCTTCAAAATTCAGAGTTTGCGGACCACAATTTCAAATTTGATATAAATGGCAGAACGTTTTGTAAATGGGTAGAAAACACTGTGGGAAATGGAGAAATTGCTCGTTACGAGCAATTTCTCCTTGTCCCAGTGTTTTCAAAAGATTTGTACTATATACAAACACATTAAAACAAGGACTTGTTTGGGAAAGGGTTAAAACACTAAATAAATCGAATACCGTTTGTTTACAACAAAACAACAGAGGTTAGACAGTACTTACGCAGAGAATGGGGGATGAGGCCTAGCGAGAAAAGGGTATTTATACCCCTTTGCTGACGTCACAACTCCGAAGCGACATACAGATTCATTCGTCTCTAGTCGACTGATTCCGTAAGAGCATCTAAAGTGTCTACCGAGTTTTGCCGAATGTCGAAGACATTTTAGCTCCTCCCCATGGGTTTTACATTGGAATGTAAACGCGGGAAAACATGGTATGGTCCACCCAAGGGGTGTCAGGGTATTCAGCTCTCTTAAGAAAACAGTATGAGTAAATCTTTATCACACTTTCCCGAGTTCTCAATATATATATATTTTTTGCCACGTTCATTTTGTCGTCTGCAAATACTGTCAATTTGGAACAGTTTAAAAGTTGTTGTGTGGTAGAGTTACAGGAGATCTAGATATGCCTCGTGGCGAGAACTTTTCTTTTTCCAAAATGTTTTCCCAACCATTGTCTAACAAGAAAAAATGCCATTAAAAAGATTGTTTTAACCCTTTCCCAAACAATCCCTGGTTTTACGGGTCTGGAATAGTATCCTTTTGAAAACATTGTGGGAGAAGGAGAAAATGCTGGTAACCATCATTTTCTCCTTTTCCCACAATGTTTTCTACCATATCATAGATAGAAATCATCTTTTCAGCAAGAGTTGAATTGTCGTCCGCAAATGCTTTCAATTTGGTCTAGTTAAAAAATTGGTCGTTTGGGAAAGGGTTAAGAGGAGAAATGCTTGTTTCCAGCTTTTTCTCTTTTTCCAACAATGTTGTCTTACCTTTTACCAACAATGCCATCATTACAGCCGATCCCCACCGGGAAGCTCAGTGGTTAGAGAATCTGACTCATAACCGAGGCACCGATACCCTGTTGAGGCAAACTTTATTTCCGGCAATGTTTAGCAACTCACCTCACCATGTGCGCAAAGTAGTCAGTGGCTTAGGGAGAAAGTTGTGGCAGTACTGGTGTGAGGAAGCCATGAAACACATGCATAGGTGCTATACAGACGTGACATGACCTAGGCTGTTAAAGCGGCGTTATACCCCCCCCCCCCCCCCCAACCCTACCCCCAATCCTACCCCCAATCCACTTTGACAGTCCTTGTGGATTGATCGACTGCAAAATGTTGTCAACATGGGCCTGTCTAGAATTTCTTCTGGTAAAAGATTAAGATTTTTCTCCTTTCCTATCAATGTTTTTAGATGTTTTCTTATTCAGGATCGTTAAAACACGAAATTATATGGTAAAGGGTTAACCTTTGTAACAGGACAAGAGTTAAACTTGGAAAAGGTCAAAACACAGGGCTGGGTAGGCGAGAGCTGTCAATATTGTGTTTATTAGAATTACACTGAGTTTGTGTTTCCCAAATTTTCGGCCATGATTAGACCCTCGGGCTATGCAAAAATGTTTCAGACAGTGATGATAGTTCACTTGCATGTGTACGTAAGGTTTTCCTGTATGAAGACTTGAAGGTTGTGCTTGGTCCATGTCTATTTTTAAACTCAGAACAACGAAACACTAGGCATGTGCGAAAGGTGTTACGTAACTTATTTGTGCCTTACTTCACCCAATTATTTTTGCTTAACCCTTTACCAATCAATCCCTGGTTTTTACGACCCTCAGATAAAAGCCTTTCGAAAATGTGGGAAAAGGAGAAAGTGCTTGTAACCAGTATTTTCTCCATTTTCCACAATATTTTCTACGTTGCTGGAAACAAATATCAAGTTTTGACTTACGTTTATTTTGTTGTCTGCAAATTCTTTGAATTTGGACCAGTCTAAAATAATGTCGTTTGGTAAAGGGTCAACATCACTAACATCTTTTATATACCATGTCCTGCTAGAAATCAGAATCCAGAACATCATGACGCCAGCCCGGTTGGCTCAGTGGTGAGCATGTCGGACTATTGACCCGAATGACCCGGTGGTTGCGAGTTCGATACCCGGTTGAGGCGAACTTTCTTTCTGGCGTATTTTCGCCTCTCACCCCTGCTGAAGCATGTGAGAAAAGTAGTCGGTGGCTTTGGAAAGAAAGTTGTGTTAATACTGGTGTGAGAAAGCCAGGAAACACATGTGCGTCACCGACCGCCATGATAATAATTGGAGTGCAACACACGAAAAGGTGCATTCGGACATTTGCGTAAAGTGTCGTCACGGATTAGCCTGCGCAGTCCGCGCAGGCTAATCCGAGACGGCACTTTACGACTACATTAGATTTTGTGCTACAGTAGACTTGCGTAAAACAGAAAATCACATAAAATCGGAAAGTGTCATTTCGGATTAGCCTGTGCGGACTGCACACGCTGATCAGAGACGACACTTTACGCAAATGTCCGAATGACCCTTTTCGCGTGTTGCACTCCAATTATGATCTTAGCTGTTAAGGTGGCGTTAAACCCAATACAACCAACAACAATCCGTATCAGGACAATTGCCGCCACCCCCCCCCCCCCCCCAGGACAATTCCCGACCGGACAATTGCCCCTCGAGGACAATCCACCCCCGGACACTTGGAATAGTCATTGTGAGAGGCAACGTGGTTCATTTAATTTCGAGCGTTATCTCTGGCAAGTGAAACTACAGTAACATAGAATATTGCTCAATGCAGACCTTGATTGTTGTCAGTAAGTCAACGCCGGTAGCAGTTTTCCATTTTGAATTATGTACGTTGTACAGAAGAACCAAAGATTCATTCCAGCGAATAGCAATAACAAAAACATTTGCTTTCCTGTTGCTTCCAGGGGCAAAAGTCCCGCTTCGGGGGCAATTGCATGTATCCTCGGGCGGTGATTTGGATCTGGTGAGGGAATTGTCCGGTGGGCAATTTCCGGGGGGAATTGTCCTCGCGGGGGTGTGGAGTTGTCCGGGAGGGAATTGTCCTGGGGGAGGGCAATGGTCCGGAGGAATTGTCCCCAGGGGGCAATAGTCCGGGGAAATTGTCCGGTGGGCAATTTCCGGGGGGGAATTGTCCTCGCGGGGGGGGGGAGTTGTCCGGGAGGGAATTGTCCGTGGGGGGGAGCAATGGTTCGGAGGAATTGTCCCCGGGGGCAATAGTCCGGGGGGGGGGGCAATTGTCCGGGGGGGCAATTGTCCTAGAATCCAACAACCAAAACATCATGGAAACAATTTAAGCGGATGACTGAGAGGACCTCTATTTTGAAAACATCCTTGTACCATACTGTATGGGAAAACTTACCCTTTACTAAGCAATCCAATGTTTTACCAGTTCTTCACATGGAAACTGTAAGAGATTGGGGGAAAGGGAAAAATGCTGGTTACAAACATTATCTGCCTGTTTGTTGTTGTTGTGATGTTAAAGGGTCTTTTGCTCTTTAATAGGCCAAATTCGAGCGTTGAGAAACATTTATTTATTGTCTGCTTTCAATTTAGCCGAGGCCGTAAAAATTTTAGTTTATTGTACATCGATTGAGAAAAAGTTCTTCTAACGTATACTATTCTCTCTCGATTCTGCTTCCTGGGGACTACAACAGTGCTCTCGCCGAACGTGCAGACCAATGAAAAATACCCAAGTCTAAAATTTTGTTGTCTGATATTTGAGTTACCTGCTGACCACACAACCCCCAGTTTCAGCGACCTACAGGAAGACGCAGCCCCCCCCCCCCCCCCAATAATTTTGATGTTCTCTATCTTTAAATCCACATTTAAGTTGTGGTCTGCAAATATTGTATATTGCGTTTGGATAAGTAAAAAATTTAAATATATTTATTCTACATCGATTGAGAAACAAAATTCTTCTAAAGTTTACTATTTTCTCTCAATTCTGCTTCCTGAGAACTACAACAGTACTGTCGCCGAACGGTGGGCTAATGAACAGAACCTAAGTCTAACATTTTGTTGTCTGATAGGGGAGTTACCTTTTTACCACATGTGCATCCCCCCAGTTTCAGCGACCTTTAGGAAGAAGTCTTCATAAAACATTGTAAAAGGAGGAGAATATGCGGTTAATAAACCTATTTTAACAATTGTTACAATTATATGATGGAATGCGTCTTTGACAAGTAGAAAAGGTTGATAAAAAGGAGAAAATACCGGTTACCATCGTTTTCTCCCAGTCCCACAATAAAAAGGGTCGTTAAAACTCGGAACGATGTGGTGGAGGGATAAGTTAAGTGCCTTTCACACGGATTCTCAATTCATCGTAGGTTAAAGTCAGTCCATGCATAATGTGCTATCTGATCTAAAATGTGCACTGTACGCATTTTCGCCAGTTACCCGGTCAGTCTGAAAATCTCGCTCTGTGTTCCCGACAGCCACGACAGCCCCATCTCTGACATCCGTGGACAAAACAGGATTGACGTATTACAAGGCACAAGACCGGGATGGTCAAACTTGCTGAGCGGAGTCTGGAACATTGTGTCAACCTTCAAAAGATTTAAGAATGTTTCTACAGGCTATTAATGTTAGTGGTATGCGTCTGAAATAACAAAGTCAGAATAGGGTCTATCAGCCAAATAAGAGACTTCGTTTCTTTTTTCATCGTCGTGAAATCGAACCCAGATTCAACCTCATGATCCACGAGGGCCGATGTAACCTTGTAAACTGACCCCCATAGAATAATGATTCCCCAGTCATTATTTTATATGAAATGATGACCTCTTTGTATAAAATACTGACTACCCTTATAAAATTATTAACCCCCCCCCCCCCTTTATGTAACCTTGTAAACTGAAATAATGACCCGTTCTAAGTTTCTATAAATTACTGACTACCCTACCAAAATTTTACACCCGCCCCCATGTAACCTTGTAAACTGACCCCATATAATAATGATCCCCAGTCATTATTCTATGTGAAATAATGATCCCTTTCTATAAAATACTGACTATCCTTATAAAATGATAACCCCCTCTCCCAGTCCATAAAATATCAATATCAGTTCAAGTCACTGTCGTGTTTCTACAGCTTATATTTGTTGTTGTTGTTTCTGCTGCTGCTGCTGCGTGTACAGGTGACACAACACCAGTATAGCCTAGTGGCCCCGCTAATAAACAAGAGGGCCACGATGGCCCTGTATCACTCCACTGGCTAATAAGTAATAACACTACAAGCCAAATATTACAATACTTGGTCAGTTTGTTTCAGACTTGAAGACATACAGTCTTTTTTTTTTCTATAAAATCATAGAAGAAAGTCATGACCCCCAGGTAAAGCCTTTTTTGACCACAAAGCTATAACTTCTTGAACCCTGGTGGAGATCCACAAGATAAAGCCCTATACCAAATAATACAGGCCTAGAATGTGTGGTTATAAATGAGTTATAAATTTTCACCGTTAAACATGACACACATGAGACAGGCCTAAATTTAGAAGCCCTAGGTCTTTTTATGGTCAGTAAAAGGAGGATTTTTAAAATTTTCACCACACCACAAAAGCTTGTGTAAAGTTGTGACCCCTGGCTTTGGGACAAACTTGACCCTATTACTATCATTTGGGCCCTCTTGGTGGAGACCCACTAAATAAAGCTACTTGCAAAATTTGGTAGTCCTAGGCTCTATGGCTAAGTACAAGTACATTTTTAAAGTTTTCCCAATATAAGCCCATGTAAAACTTGTTACCCCCTGGGAGGGGCCAAATTTGACCCCAGGACTATACTTTGGGCACCCTTTGTAGACACCCACTAGATAAAGCTACATACCAAATTTGGTAGCTCCAAGCCTTATCGCTAGGTAAAACTTCATATAGTTCATATAGATGCAGAGACCAAATACGCTAGGAAAAGAGGATTCTTAAAGTTTTCCCTATATAAGGTCATATAATACTCGTTACCCCCCTCCCACACACACACACACGGGGGCCAAGTCAAATTAGACCCCAGTGCTATCGTTTGGGCGCTCTTGGTAGAGACCTTCTAGATAAAGCTACATGCCAAATTCGGTAGCCCTAGGCTCAATGGCTAGGTACCAAAAGGATTTTAAAGTATCCCCTACATGAGATACATAAGTCATTTTCAGGTTAACTGTAGAAATAGAGAGAACCGATTTTTGGGCCGATGGATAATCTGGTTTTGTTTACAAACAGTGCATTGTCATCTTTTATTAGTCACCTGATGTGATTTTGGCGATGTTCTCTTGATAGAAATTGAGATCACCCGTAAGAGATATTTAGCGTGCACAAATATTGGAACATTTGAAAATATATCTTAGAAGCTAGTTTGTCATCGAATTTGGGCATTCATATACTCTGTTTTACGGAGTACATTTGTTTAGAACTTTTGCTTCTCAGGTTATGGCATTTGATAAACAATAAAAGTAAAACCGGAAAAAACAAGACAAAGAAACATTCACAATATGTGCCGTAAATGGTGTGACGCCAATCACATATTTACTCCTCACACATTGTATTTTTTTTCCTTTCGAGCAAATTGTATATATTCGATTTCTGCAGTTAAAAACATTGTTGCATATTTGCTAAAATATTTGTATTGTCAACAAAGTTTCATTCTACTGGTTTTATTTTCAACTTATATTGCAATCCTTTTATACTGAGTGACGTCGGATAACCTTTGTTCATACCGCAGTGGCATAATTCAAAGTCGCCCCAAAAATCTATGTGCAAAGATAAGAGAAAGCGATGCAATTTGAAAAACTCAGTAACATATTAATCACTGTCGATGCCATGACTTTTCCCGGTCACACTCAAATATGAAACTAGGTGATCTCTATTGTTTCGTGTAACCTGCAACAATTCCAAAAACAGTTTCATTGATTTATGTTGAAATGCCGTTCATTCAACATCAAAAAAGCCAACGCTTATACCGAAAGCTGCTGTTGGTATGTTACAGCACGGCAAAGTGTATTCCCCGGCCCTACCTGTCAAAATGGGTCATAATTCCAGGCCCTTGCGGCCCCCATGCTAAATCTTTTATTATTAGTTGTATTATGCTCAGAATAGTATTAAAATGAAGTCACCCATTGACCTAGATTTTTTTTTTTTTTTAATTAGACATTACCCTTTATCATTCACTTTTGAGATATCAATAAGACAAACATTCCGACCAAGTTTCATGAGTATTGGACTGAAAATGTGGCCTGTAGAGCGTACAAAAGTTTTTTTCTAAGATTTGACCAAATGACCTAGTTTTTGACCCAAACATTACCCATTTTTGAAATCATCCAGAATATCATTAAGGCAAACATACTGACCAATTTTCAAGTGTTGGACTGACAAAGTGGCATCCAGAGCATATACATGGTTTTTCTAAGATTTGACCGGCTGACCTAGTTTTTGGCCTGACATGATCCATTTTCAAACTAATTTGAGATATTATCAAGACAAACATTCTGACCAACTTTCAAGAATTTTGGACTGAAAATATAGCCTATGAAACGAACACAAGGTTTTTCTAAGATTTGACCTGGTGACCTATGTTTGACCCAACATTACCCATTTTCAAAGTCATTTACATGTATATATCTTTAAGACAAACATTCTAAGCAACTTTCAAGAGTTTTGGGCTGAAAATGTGGCCACTAGAGCGTACACAAGGTTTTTCTAATATTTAACCTAGTGACCTGGTTTTTGACCTGCCATGTTCCATTTTCAGATTCTTCTGAGATTTTATGAAGAAATATTCTGACGAAGTTTCATGAGTATTGGACTGAAAATGTAGCCTCTAGAGCGTATACAAGGTAAAAGTTGACAACAGGCGCCGGACACAGCACGATCACAATAGCTCACATGGTGAGCTGAAAACAATCCTGATCCGAAGAGTTTACCAAAAGACAAAATTTCAGACTGGTCCAAATTGAAAGCATTAGCAGACGACAAAGCAAAAGTGACTGAAGAATTGAAATTTGTTTTGGAAATGGTAGAAAATATTGTGGGAAATTGAGAAAAGCATTTTCTCCTTTTCCAAAAATTTTTCAAAAGGCTTCTTTCATAGGGTCATTGAAAGTTGGGATTGTGTGGTAAAGGGTTAAAGGATTCTAAAAGGCTTTTAAAGACTTTGTGGAAAAAGGAGAAAACTCTAGTACAAGCATTTCCTCATTTACCAACAATGTTTTCTTCGCTTTTATAGGCAGAAAATTTCCCAAATGACAAAATTTTAGACTGGTCCAATTCGAAAGCACTTGCAGACAACAAAATAAATGTAACCCAAAAATTGAAATTGGTTTTTAGCAGGGTAGAAAATATAGAAGGGAAAGGAGAAAATGCTGGTCACCAGCATTTTCTTTTTTTCCCACGATGTTTTCAAAAGCCTCCTCTGTCAGGGTTGTAAAAACCAGGGACTGTTTGAGAAAAGGGTTAAGTTACATCTTTTTTATCATCTGCAAGCGTTTTCAGAATGATCCGGTAAAAAATTCAATTGCATGGTAAGGAGTATACATGTAGTTATGTATGCTGCTACTGCATTTCACAAAACATAATTCACAATACATAATTTCAATTTACTTTTTTCTTTTAACCCTTTACTCCATAGATACTTATTTCTACACATTGCTTGTAGGAGCTTTTGGAAAACATCGAGGCAAAAGGTGAAATTGCTCGTAACGAGCAATTTCACCTTTTGCCACAATGTTTTCTATGCTATCAAGAGGTGTCATATACACATAAGAAACAGCTTTATCCTTGCTGTATTTAGGGTCAATAAGAGATACCATAGAAATGCCTTATGGGGTAAAGGGTTAAAATGGCCAAAACATGAGGTAGAATTGTCCCAAATTGAACAGAATATTTAACAATGATCATGATAACCCAGGTCAGGCTGCACTGACTGTACAGGCTGACATTATCAATTCTCAAATCTAGAATGTTAAAAAAAATGCTACCTTTAACCCTTTACCAAACAAGTCCTGTTTTTTTACGACCTTGAGAAAGAAGCCTTTTGAAAACATTGTGGGAAAAGGAGAAAATGCTGGTCACCAGCATTTTCTCCTTTTACCACAATGTTGCCCACCCTTAGAGAAACATATTTCAACTCTTTGAGTCACATTTATTTGTTGTCTGCAAATGTTTTTAATTTAGACTCTGCCAAATTTTTGCCATGTGGTAGAGAATTGTTCCTTTCCCAAACAATCGCTGGTTTTTCATGACCCTGAAAAAGATGCCATCTGAACACATTGTGGGAAAAGAAGAAAATGTTGGTACCCAGCATTTTCTCCTTTTCTCACAATTTTTTCTACCCTCCCAGGAACAAATTTTGATTTTTGAATCATGTAAAGTTTGTCGTCTGCAAATGCTTTCCGTTTAGACCAGTCTTAAATGTTGTCGTTTGGTAAACGACCCTGAGAAAGAGGCCTTTTGAAAACATTGTCTGAATAGGAAAAATAGTTTAAATATATTTATTTTACATCAATTGAGAAACAAGTTCTTACAACTTATACTAATCTCTCTCGATTCTGCTTCCTGGGAACTACACCAGTACTCGCACCAAATCTGTGGGCCAATGAAAAATCCCAAAGTTGACACCCGCTCCGAGGTATCGAACTCAGGACCCTTAGGTTATGAGGCCGACGCTCTACCTCACTACCACAGACTTTAATTGGAAAAATGCATTTTCTCCTTTTCCCACAATACTTTCTACCTACCCAATGCAAATTTTCCAAGTCATATTTATTTTATCAAATGCAAAATGCTTTGAATTTTGACAATCCTTAAATCTTAACGTTTGGTAAAGAGTTAACCCTTTCACGCATAATCCCGACTTTTAACGACCCTGTGAAAGAAACCATATGAAAAATTGTGGGAAAAGGAGAAAATGCAGGTAACCAGCATTTTCTCCATTTCCCACAATATTTTCTACCCTTCTCAAATCAAATTTTAACTTTTGATTCAAATTTCTTTTGTTTTCTGCAATCAAAGTATTTGATTGCATAGTGTAATTTTAACGCAGCCATTTATGAGACAACTTTCTCATGTAACATTACACCAAACTATGAATACTGGATACTTTAAGTGTTCCTACGAAATAAAAGTCATGATTTTCAGCAAAAGATCCATAATGTGCTCGACACAAGGGCGGCTTTACCAGATTTTGAAGCCATTTTCAAGTCACCATCTATGGGACAGATAGTGCAGTTTTCCTGATTTTTTTTATAAATTTCTATTTTGTCTATTATACTTATTTTGTTATGTTTTCACTCAATAAGGGCAGTTGCGACAAAGTACTACAGCAGCAATGTTTGAATCTGAATAACTGAAAAAAATAAAGTAAATCTACAAAACTGCTTAGGTAAGTGACTAGAACAAATGTTTCCTTACATTATACTCTGCTTTTTTTAACTATTTCAGTGGCTGAATTCCGTACCAACTGATCAATTTTTGAATGTCGAACACATTAAAAAGAAAATAGAGAACTAATGTCTTTCCATTTATATAGGCAAAGGTATTGTCCTGTAACTGGACTTGTCCCGTATATGGTAACTTTAGATGGTACAAAAACTGTGCTAATATACTTACAGCATCAGAAAACTAAAGTAAGCATGTCCAAGTACTATATAGGCATTTCTTTGGTATCTCTAATTGACCCTAAATAACAGCAAGGATGAAGCCATTTTTTATGTGTATACCGGTAATTGACACCTTTTGATAGCATAGAAAACATTGTGACAAAAGGTGAAATTGTTCGTCACGAGCGATTTCACCTTTTGCCACAATGTTTTCCAAAGGTTCCTACAAGCAATGTGTAGAAATTTGTATCTATGGAGTAAAGAGTTAAACAGTACAGTTAAAGTGTTCTCCGTTTATTATTTTTATGCTAAATGTAATTTTTTACGAGTATAAAAATAGCAATAACAGTGTGAAACACACTACATTTCAGGCAATATATTTTTTTTTACTTTGTGAAATTTTCCTTCCTTATCTGACTGTTTCAAAATGCTCTCTCTCTCCAGAAGTAAATGCTAGCAAACTGTTAGGACACTTTGTCGAATTTTCGGAAATTGTCCCAGAACCGATTCGAACATAACCTCTTTTCCAGAATCACAAGTAAAAATCAAGCATCAGAATGAATTAAAGGCCAAATAGTGGACAAAGAATGTATGTCTATTCACCATGTCAAAGTATGGATATCATTGCAAAGATGATACTGCATCATCCTGAAATAAACATATAACAAGAGGACCATGATGGTCCTATATCGCTCACCTGAGTACTAAACAGTAAAGGTCAACAATGAAGATAAATACCAATACCGAGTTCAAGGCCAAATGATAATGAAACAAGAGCAGTGAATTGTCGCAAGATATGCCTGTTCCACAGCTAGTTGTCGAGGAGGTATAATAAATGTACCGTAAACGACAGGTAATGCAACAAATTGTTTACAAAGTCTCAAGTCAATTTGACTTGAGGTGACAAAGTTCTGTTCTGGACAAGCAAGAAATACTGTATCGTATAAATGAGGATCAAAGTGAAATCAGCGTTAGGTAGAGTTATTGGTCTCAAGCTTAATATTGCAACAAATATGCATTCCAACTCTGAAGTCGGTCTGACCTGAAATGACAAAGTTATATTCCTCACAAGCACTAAATGCTGTAGAAATGAAGATCAAAGGGAAATAACTCAAAGACAGTACAAAGTAGAGTTACAAATCTTGCACACTGCACTTGAAAATATTGCAACAAAATTTTATAAGCGTACCATATTCCAAGCCATTCCTACTTAAGATGACAAAGTTTTGCTCCAGACAAGCAAGAAATGCTGTAAAAATGAAGATCAAAGGGGGATTAACTCAAAATTCATGCTAGGAAGTGCTTTGGTTCTTTTGTACTGCACTCCATATTATTGTAACAAACACCAATGCCAAGTTTTAAGTTTGGAGATGACAAAGTTATGCACCGAACAAAGAACTACATGTACATGTATATGTATTTTAACCCTTTGCCAAACAACAAAATTTTAGACTCATCCAAATTGAAAGCACTCGCAGATGACACAATAAATGTAACTCAATAATTGAAATTTGTTTCAAGCAGGGCAGAAAAAGGAGGGAAAAGGAGACAATGATGGTTACCAGCATTGTCTCCTTTTCGCACAATGTTTTCCAGAGGCTTCTATCTATGGGTCGTAAAAACCAGGTATTGTTTGGTAAAGGTTTAAAGATTTTTCAATTTCAAGGGCAAACAACTCCAGTATTTCTAATCCAATAAGACCAATAATTGAACCATCCGAGATCTTATCGTCATATATATTTTGACCAAGTTTGGTGCTGATTGGTTAATAATTGTAGATGCTAAAGAGTAAACAAGAAGATTTTTTAAAGATTTCTTTCTCTAGGTGAAATCCGAGAACCAACAACATAGGGCCAACTTTCATGCCAGGCCATAATTTGACATATTTTGGTAGAGGGCCACTAGATGATGCTACATGCCAAATATGAAAGCTCTAGCCCTTACGGTTTGGGACAGATTTTTAAAGATTTCCTTCTTTATCTCTTTGTGAACCCACAACATAGGTCCAATTTCCACACTGGGGCTATAGTTTGAAGTATTTTGGTAGAGGGCCACTAGATGATGCTACATGCCATAAATGAAAGCTCTAGCCCATACGGTGTGTGACAAGAAGATTTTTAAAGATTTCCTTCTTTATCTCTGTGTGAAATCCGAGAACCCACAACATAGGGCCAATTTTAACACCAGCGCCATAGTTTGAAGTTTTTTGGTAGATGGTCACTAGATGATGCTACATGCCAAGTATGAAAGCTTTAGCCCTTACAGTTTGGGACAAGAAGATTTTTAATTTTTTTTCTTTCGGTTGCAATGGCAACCAGCGTTCTTCACTGATTTCAATTCTTTGAAGTATTTTGAAAAAGCATAACCTAAGGATAATTTTGTGAAGTTTGATTGAAATCTGATTGTTAGTTTAGGAGGAGAAGATTTTTTTTTTAATTGTGAACAGACGGACGATGAACATTGACCGATCACAATAGCTCACCTTGAGCATCTCATGCTCATGTGAGGTAAAAAATGTTTGGTTGGTCCATGTGTTTGTCACCCGCAGATAGGATAATGCTAAAACAAGGTAAAATTTAAACAAAAGATACAGCAACCTGGCAACTTTTGACCTATTTTCAAAGTTCATCTTTCCACCGGCAACTAACACATGGCTGAACCATACAGTAACAGAGTGTCATCTTCACAATAATTCAGTATTTCTAAATGGTATAATGAAAAATTACAAGCATTTTATTCATCTGCAGCGTTTACTAACTGTGCTTTAGAAAGAAGTCACTTAAATGCTTAAGGAAAACAAATCTACCGGATATATCTTCTCATGGCCCACCTGGGTGGCTCAGTGGTGAGCGTGTTGGACTCATGATCTGGTGGTTGTGAGTTCGATACCCGGTTGAGGCGAACTTTCTTTCCAGCGTATTTTCGCCGCTCATCTCTGCTGAAGCATGTGAGAAAAGTAGTCGGTGGCTTTGGAAAGAAAGTTGTGTTAGTACCGGTGTGAGAAAGCCAGGACACACATGTGCGTCACCAACCGCCATGATATGACCTTATCTGTTACAGTGGCGTTAAACCCCAATACAACCAACCAACCAATATCTTCTCATGCATATCCATCATTGTTTTATAAGTATATGTACATTATTGATTATATCAGCATGGCAAAGTCCAAAGCCCAGAGAATGGATGAATACAGAGATTAAAAGAAACAGCTACATATAATTATATTTGTTTTGGAGAAGAGTGGCCTTAAAGATAAAATTAGAGTCAAAAGTTATCTTTTGTCTGTTGCAGAACTTAGTGAAGAGCCACAGCTTCATAAGCTGCAACTGAACGAAATACATTGTGTAAAATTTCCTAAGAAAAGGAAATTGCATGCCATCAAAGATAAAGAAGCACAGTCACCCAAAAGTCAGCTATTGATTAGTGCTTCAATAGAGCATTAACATTTTAGTTATTTTTCAATGATTGAATGTTTTATATCACTTGCACGTCATTAATGACAGAAATTATATAATCTCATAGATACATCTGCATGGTTAGTTGTTTCAAAGTTACTATTATGTCTATAGATAAATCAGTAATTTCCACTTTATCTCGACAAAAACAAGCAATTTCATTGTTTTTTATCTTGAATAAAACCATTCACCTCATGGTCCCAACTTTTATCGACTTTGACTTTAAAGCAGTGCACAGTCTTCTTACATCATACATGGCAAGGATATTATTTCACATTTTTAATATGAATGACAGGTGTATGTCACTATACAAAAGAATCGTTAACTTTTAAAAATGGACCATTTACAAGACAGTATTTCGAATACTGTCTACATAAACAGAGCAAATACAACAACATTTATAAGTGATGATTTTATGTCAGGAGTATTGTCAATGACAAACCATGTGCGAAACTCTTTGCTTTGTTTCAAATGGAGTTATACAATTTGTTTGCTTTAATGTTCTAATAAACATCCACAAGTTTACAACAAACATGTAGTTTTACTTCAATTTTTTACACTTGCAGATGATTCTTAAGTCATAACAACATTCAGATAAACAGGTTTATTTCATTAGAAAAAGCCATGACGATGTAGGACTAAGCCCTTGTCCACATTGAAAGCATTTTCAGATGACAATTTCATTGTGGCTCAAATGGTGCAATTTTTCTTTGATACAGTATCAGCATTTTCTCTTTTTCCCACAATGTTTTCAAATGACTTAATTCCCAGGGCATTGTGTGGTAAAGGTTTAACCCTTTCCTAAACAATCCCTGGTTTTTACGGGTCTGGAATAGTAGCCTTTTGAAAACATTGTGGGAAAAGGAGAAAATGCTGGTAACCAGCATTTCTCCTTTTCCCACAATGTTTTCTACCCTATCATAGACAGAAATAATCTTTTCAGCAAGAGTTGAATTGTCGTCTGCAAATGCTTTCAATTTGGTCAAGTCCAAAGGTTTGTCGTTTAGGAAAGGGTTAATTACTGTGTAAATCTACACTTTGGCTCAGCAAATTCCTGCTCCTGCTGAGGATCGAACTCAGAACTCCTCTACAGTACATGTATTTTCAGAGGTGTTTTTCCATTTAAACTACAAGAGCTTTTGACATTGCTTGCCAGTAGTTTGGATATCTATTTCATAACATTTCAATGCATACAGTTTCATGTAAATAAATAGTACAGGTCAGCTTTATTCTCGACTTTGTCCACAAACTGGGGCTCTTACAAATTCCACCAAAAACAGCTCTCCATCATCTACAGTAAAACTTGCTAGTATTCTGCAAAAGACAAAATAGATCTAATAAATAATTATGAGTACTTACCAATACAGTAAATATGCCTTCTACATTGATAGCAAAAGATCCAAGCCAAGGATCAGTCACTTAAAATGTGAAGATCCAACACATTCAACACAATTAAAACTTAAAAGGCCTTAACTCTTTTAACCTTTTACCACACAATCCCTGTTTCAAATGACCTTCGGAAAGAAGACTTTTGAAAATATTTTTGGAAATGGAAGATTTTCAACATTTTTCAGTTCTGTTGCCATGGCAACCAGACTTTTTGAAGGATCAAATTCTCTCAATATCAAAATTGGACAAGTGGTTTGAGAGAACATGTTTGAAATAAAAGTTAACACATGCATCAGCCTGCTGGCCTTTGGCCAGTGAAGCTGAAAATTAGGTTAAAAGTTGGGATATCACTATATCATAGTGTAGGACTGGAAGTGTACAGTGTTTGATATTGTATGTCACTTGGGAGTCTGTGCAGTTGCAACACGTCACTAAAATCTAAATGAGAGGGCCAAGATGGCCCTGGATCCCTCATCTGAATTTATGAGAGGACCATAGCCAGTTTTCTTTTTAAACTGGAAATAAAATTATTTTGCCAGGCTATTTTGAAAAGGTCACCTGTAAAAGTCATTTCAAAATCTGTCACCACCCCTACTATCATGACAACAGCAATGATTTTGATAAATCAAAATTCTGAGAATGAATTCTTGGACAGATCACCCAAGGATAATTTCATGAAGAGCACAATCATGCCTGATAGTGACTAAAAATATATGTTGCACAAGAGCACCACATGCAGGTGCCAGCAATTGGCTGTTGTTTTTTGATGTGTAAAAATTTCCCCACAAGTTTTGAAAGTTATCCAAGGAACATTGCTGTGAAACTATTTCAAAATCTGACCAGCTGTTTCAGAGAAGAAGAATTCTTAAGAATTTCCTCATGTCCACTAGTGTAAATAGCCCACAGCCATCAGAGTCATGCTTCTTGATGGATCAACATTTCTCAAACAATTTGTAAAAAGGGTTACGCATGAAACATTTCTGAGAATTTTTTTCAAAATCTGACCAGTGGTTTTAGAGAAGATGAATTTTTAAGAATTTCTTCATGTCCGTATCGTGCAAATAGCTCACAGCCATCGGAGCCATGATTCTTGACCGATCAAAATTTTGCAAACACTTTTTGGAAAGGATCACCAAAGGAATATCCTTGTAAAATTATTTCAAAATCTGACCAGGCCTTTCAGGGAAGAATAATTTCTAAGAATTCCGTCATTTCTGTTTGATGCATGTAACTGTCATCCAATAGAGCCACTTTTCTTGTTGGAACAAAATTTTGCAAACACTATTTGAAAAAGGTCACCCAAGGAACATTTTTGAAATTATTTCAAAATCTGACCAGCCATTTCAGAGAAGAACTTTTGAGAATTTCTTCATTTCTGTATAGTTCAAGTAGCCGCCAATCACCAGAGCCATGTTTCTTGACAGATCAAAATTTCACAAATAATTTTTGAAGAGGGTCAACCAAGCAACATCTCTATAAAATCATTTTAAAACCTGAACTGCCCTTTCAGAGAAGTAGAATTTCTTCATTTCTGTGCATATATATAGTGCAAGTAGTCCCCATTCACCTGAGCCATGTTTCCAGATGGAACAAAATTCACAAACACTTTATGAAAAGGGGTCACCAATTGAACATCTCTTTGAAATTATTTCAAAATCTGACCAGCCTTTTCAGAGAAGAAGAATTTTCAAGAATTTCTTCATTTCTGTATAGTGGAAGTATCTCCCATCCTCCAAGGCATGTTTCTTCACAGATCAAAATTTCGTAAAAACTTTCTGAAAAGGGTCTCCCAAGAACATCTCTGTGAATTTATTTCAAAACCTGACCAGCCGTTTCAGAGAAGAATTTTTAAGAATTTCTTCATTTCTGTATAGTGCAAGTAGCCCAATTCACCAGAGCCATATTTTTTGACGGATCAAAATTTGGCCAACAACTTTTTGAAAAGGGTCACCAAAGGAACATCTCTGTGAAATTATTTCAAAGTCTGACCGGTGGTTTCAGAGGAGATTTGTAAAGCATTTCATAAAAAAATCCATTTGGTTGCCATGGCAACCAGAGTTTTTGATGTTATCAAATTCTGTGAATAAATTTATAAAGGGGAACTCCCAAGGAACAGTCAAGCCAAGTTTGGTCCAAACTGGCCGAGTGGTTTAGAAGGAGTTGATATTTAACTCATTACCACACGACAATATTATAGACTTGTCCAAATTGAAACCATTTGCAGACAACAAAATAAAAGTCACTGAAAATTTGAAATTTGTTTTGTGAAGGGTAGAAAACATTGTGGGAAAAGGAGAAAAAGCTGGGTACCAGCGTTTTCTCCTTTTCCAACAATGTTTTCTAAAAGCTTCTTTCTCAGGGGCGTCAAAAGTAGGGATTGTGTGATAATGGGTTAAAGAATAGCTGACAATGCACAATGGATGACACACAAAGGATGACTGACACTGGATGATCCTAAAAGCTCCCCATGAACATGTTGTGCCATCCTTGGATACCCTGGGGTCTCGCTATTTGCTACGCTACATCGACCCCTGGGACAATTAATTGAATTCCCCTCGCTTTACCGCTGGCCGAATGCTGGCTTTTCATTGGTTCCATCATCGTTTTGTGATGGGCGAGTCGATGTACGCTATGACGTTTCGTATCGATTTTCGGCGGCTCGCTTTACCGCTGGCCGAATGCTGGCTTTTCATTGGCTCCAACATCATTTTGTAATGGGCGAGTGGACTGTACGCTATGACGTTTTGTATCGATTTTCGGCGGCTGATTCAAAGTTTTATTAGTCAATTGTCCCAGGGTCGATGTTGCGTAGCAAATAGGGAGACCCAGGGTATCCGAGGATGATGTTGTGCTCAGGTGAGCTAGAAATTAATGCTTTACCTGAAAACAAGTATTAGACTAGATCAAATTTACTATTGCAGACACCACATTAAATTTGACTAAAAATGCAAAATCAATGCTGCATGCCAACATTTTTTCCCTTTTCCGTAACTTTATCAAGTGAACCCATGGCCAAGATTGAGAAGCATTTTCAGGAAAGGGAAAATACTGGCTTGATAGAGTGTTGTGTCTTTCTCTCCTTTTTTCACAATGCTTTCAGTACAAATCTTTGGTCTTCTTATTAAAGGTGGCCCTTCGGAATTTGCAACGAAAATTTTACAAAAATATAAAAGTCACTTTTATTAAACTAAAAATATAAAAATATTATCCTTATATCCCCAAAGCCTTAAAATTGTCATTCATAAACCCCCAGAAGACGAAAACCATTCGTCAACAAGAGAAATGAAAGATTAACTACAGCACAGGTCAACATCGACAGGAAACATGTTCTATTTTTAAATGAGCAACTCGCTCATATACATACCGGAAATACACAGATGAAGCTTCAAACATAGCGTCTGAGGAAGATATTATGAAAATAATTACATGAACATGTTTGTTATGTAATGGAATTTAAGCGTCATTAGTCACATGCCAGTCACTTAACACTATTTTTTCAGATGCAATCTTTTTGTTATCCAAAGACTACACTTATTTAATTCTATTCAGCACCTTAATCCATTGAATGTAGATGATCTTCTTTTCGGCAAACCATCCCTAACAGATTGAGAAAATTCAGAATTATTTGTATCAGTCCAGGAGTATATTCAACAAACTGGCCGATTTACTTGATATAAGCATACTGTCGTATGCTCTGATTTTTCCTTTTTACTATAGTGAGCAAATGGACAAAATCTCTGTCTGTCTGTCTGTCTGTCTGTCGTTCTGTCTGTCTGTCCGTCTGTCTGTCTCTCCTTCTCTCTATATCTCTTTCTTGTGTATTATAATTAGTTGTGGAACACTTGTAAATTCATTATATTGTAGGGGGAGGGTCGATTTCTAAGTTGTTATAACTTGTGACCCAACCCCATTTCCATGTAAATTTGAGGGAAAATAAATATGTTTAAACTTAACATTATTTTTATTTTTGGCACAAAATCTAAAAATAGCTTAACCCATTACCACACAATCCATACTTTTGACGCCCCTGAGAAAGAGTCCTTTGGAAAACATTGTGTAACCAGCATTTTCTCCTCTTTCCACAATGTTTTCTACCTTCACTAAATTTTCAGTCACTTTTATTTTGTTGTCTGCAAATGCTTTCAATTTGGACCAGTCTATAATATTACCGTTTGGTAATGGGTTAAGAGGCTACGTAGCCTTTTAAAGGAATACCATAAAAAAAAAAATGTTTTTGTAAATTTATGATTTTTAATTATTGATGATTTGTATTGTTTTTTCATATAAATTTCTGTGATATATATATTTTTTCATTTGGTGTGATGTAAAAATCCTAAATACCCACCTTTAAGCCTAATATCTATATAAAACATAAAAATACCATTTTAAACTGTATTATTTCGAGATACACATGTCTAAGGTATGGTTCTCTTTAGATAAGCAATACAGTTGGAAAAAAAAGCAAGTGTAATTGCTATTTATAAGCTTTTACCCCTTTGTCATTTTGCTCTCGTAACCTTTTCCTTTACAACAAAATATTAGACTCATTCTGATTTAAAGCATTGAAAGACAATAATTGTAATAACTTAAAGTCATGATTTTTTTCTGTTGAAGGGTTAAAAAAAAAAGAGGATGTCAGCATTTCCATGACTCAGTGCGCAAGGGTTGTAACTAGGATTAACAAAATTTTACAGGAGAGACAAAAAAAACTATTTTCATCAGTAATAAAGTTTATCGACTGAAAACAAATAATTTTGATTGTGAACTGTAAATAAACATTTAGTGTCTCCGTCCATTGCCCCTCTGTTGTAGCCCCGTTAGAATTATTCATGCCCCCATATCCACTTTTACTTGAGTCACTGTGAATAAAGATGTGAGATTCTGGTGTAATGATTAATTTATAACTTTGTTTTGTATTTGTAATCCACCATTCCTAGTTATTTTTGATGAATTCTGTTACCTCCATATAACTATCAAAATTTCCAAAACACTGTTCCAAATTTTTATCTTTTACATGCTCTAGATCTCTATAATATAACAGAGCGTACTGTATGCCAGGTTCACCAGTAGCCATTTTCCCCATTAACTTCGCGAACTCTCTTATTGTGATGGTAGTTTTGCCCGATATCGTACCACATAATTGAACCAAATTGTCAGCTCGCTCTGGTGTGAGGCATACTGTCATTGTTAAGGAATTTATAACAAATCCAAGAAATACAATTTCTTGAGTAGGAAAAAACATAGATTTTTCAGGATGAATAGTAAATCCCAGGCTATCAACCAATAAGACTGTGTCCTTAATGTTCTCTTGGCAATCATTAAATGTGGAACCCTTCAACAAACTATCATCAATATATGGTGTATTGAAGTGTCCGAACTTTCTTAATGTTGCGTAAACAGGCTTGAGTGGATTTGTAAACACTCTCGCCAATCCTTGTGGGAGAGTACAGAACTGAAATCGCTTATTATTCCAAATAAACCTTAAGTATTTCCTATTTATCTTTGCAACAGAGACACTAAAATAAGCATCTTTCAAATCAATTGATGCAAAAGAAATCTCCTGGGTAGACATGTGCTAGAGCTGCCCTCAGTGTTTCCATTTTGAAATGAACTTTTTCCATGTAATCATTGAACTTTTTAAGATTTAAGACAACCCGGACAGATCCATCCTTTTTAGGTCTGATAAAAACATTTGAATAATATTCATTTTCCTTGCTAGTGAGTACTTTTTCTGTCACCCCCTTTTCTAAAAATTCACAGATTTCTCTGTCAATTTGTTCCGATTCAGCATTTCTGAATTGGATGCATTTTGGAGTAAATGATTGCCATGGTGTGCTTTCAAGTTCTAAGTTAGACCCTTTTAATGTTTCAAGTATCCATTTATCTATTGTAATTTTTTCCCATTCTGGGATAAACCATTTTAACTTCCTACCTTGAAAGGAGTTTGGGGTATTAAGAACTGACAATCCAGTACTTACATCTAATATAGTCTTTTCCCTTTCGCCTGTCCTGACTGGGGTTCCCCCCCATGATGTGAGCTCTTCCCTGAGCTCTTCCCCTTCATCTGGTATCTCGGCTTCTGATATTTCAACTCTGTGCTGCGACCCGACCATTGTGTTGACCTGCCCTTTTGGGCAGGCTTTTGGGATAAAAAATGATTGGCTTTGCTTGAGAATTTTTATGAGCGGCGTTCTTTTTCAATTTCGTCCACCTAATGCTATCTAATTCAGCTCTAAAAAGATTGGATGTGATGGGAGCCTCAGTATCACATACCTTCTGGTATTTTATGGGAACAGCTGGCCTGATTAGGGATTTTCTTTTCTTGTTGCAGTGGCAGATACTATTAGTCAGAATTTTGAAAATATCTTTGAATAATTGGGGGAACTTTGATTGATCATCCATGTTTTTTATGATATCCAAAGCTTGAAGGGTTGGCACCATAGCATGCTTCAAGAACTTTTGTACTGATTGAAGAGCTATGTCACTTTCCCTTTTATCTTTCAATGCAGTCCATAATTCCCTATTAACAGCAGGAACTTCCAATCTCAGACAATTTTCAGGCACCACGTATCGTTCCTTGAGTTCCTGATACTGCTCGTCGGGCATACTTTGATCGATCACCCTGCTTACCAATTTAGATAGAATTTCATTGATCTTAGATCCCGTTTTCTTGGTTTTGGCATATAATCCGTCTAATTCACTTCTAAATCCATTGGCAGACGATGCAGAGTCTTTCTGTTCGGAGTCATCATCAACGATCTTACTGACTCCATTGTTGATTTCCAATCGATTGTCATTACGTGGTGAATTATCATCCGATGAAATTGATGTCTTTTCCCTCTTCTCGAACTGTCACTGCATTTTCGCAACATTTAAAATCAATATTGACATCATATTGGTTTGTTGTTTCTGGATCTTTTGTTTATTTGCCTCCATTTTGGAGATCTTTTCCCACGATTCAGTATTTCCTGGTAATTCCCCCTGCGCAGAAAGGGCTTGATTTTGTTTTTCATGCGCAGCTTCAGTCTCTAACGTGCCTGTGGATTTCTGAAAGCAATGGCAGGTCCTGATGTTGAGGCTTGAGGATTTCCCCCAATATTATCGACCTCGAACTCGACCGTTTGGGTGATTTAAAAAAAAAAAAAATGATTGTTTTATGCCAAAATATGTGTTTTGTTAATGTTAAAATGTTTGCAAGATTTGAGGCCAATATCTGCCTTCGTTTTCATTTTATAGCATTTTTAAAGTCAAAAAGTGTCCCAAGTGTAACGCTTTTTGCGTGATATTTTCATTTAACCCATTACCACACAATCTCTACTTTTGACGCCCCTCAGAAGGAAGCCTTTTGAAAACACTGTGGGAAAAGGAGAAAATGCTGGTAACCAGCATTTTCTCCTTTTCCCACAGTGTTTTCTACCCTTCCCAGAACAAATTCATATTTTTCAGTTACCTTTATTTTGTCATCTGCATTATGTTTTCAGTTTGGAACAGTCTAAAATTTTCTCGTGTGGTAAAGAGTTAAATTCAATTTTCAGGTACTCATCTTGAAAATTGCTGCTATTATAAGACCACACATCATACAATTATACAAACTGTTACAACAAGTTTTCTGATATTCATTTAGTGAACAACATGTATATTGTCCTTGAACCAAGCCCATGAAATGGCACACCCTTCAAAATGAAAAAGGCATAAAAGTACAAGATATTGGGAAACAAAAGGTTTTAATTTTGCTACTAGAGATCTCTCTGTCTCAAAATAAATGTGTGTACCATTTGTACAATATCAGCATGATTCTGTGTTAATACTTCTGTGTAATCAAGCCCTCCAGAGGTCATGTCTATGCACACCCAAAAATGTCCTAAGTGTAACATTTTATGTTTGAAAGACTGTGTTTTTCTCATAATTTATCATATTGACACATGTTCTGATTTCTCTTTTTCAGGAGAGCATCTGCCCCAACAAAGATCTGCAGTGGTTGAATCTGATAAGAATTGCTACTATGAAATAAATCAACCAAAATACAATGTCCCAAGTGTAACGCCAGTTTAGCAAAACATAGTGATTGTTTGCAAATTCTAAAAGTTTGATGTTTCACTCACAGTTGAAACAAAATTATGTGAAATATGTGGGAATATGTCAAATTCTGTTTTTAACCCATTACCACACAATCCCTACTTTTGACGCCCCTGAGAAAGAAGCCTTTAGAAAACATTGTGGGAAAAGGAGAAAATGCTGGTAACCAGCATTTTCTCCTTTTCCCACAATGTTTTCTTACCTTCACAAAACAAATTTCAAATTTTCAATCACTTTTATTTTGTTGTCTGCAAATGCTTTTAATTTGGACCAGTCTAAAATATTGTCGTTTGGTAATGGGTTAAGCAATAATATTTAGAAAGAACTTAAATCATTCATAGGACTTTGTTTGCAAACAATCAGTTTGCTGCATGCTGAAATTATTAATGCTTTTTAACTTCCTGTCTCTGCTATTTCCAAGATGTATCTTTGTAGCGAAATTTAAAATGTTAAAGCTGTAATTTACATGAGTTTTAAAGTGCAACAATCTTACATTTCAAAGCTACAGAAAACCATTACACTTGGGACAAAAATATAAATTGTCTTTGAAAGAGACTCAGTTGTTATAAAATGGATATATTTTTGAAAACTAACTATCAGCATAGTAAATGGATGTTCTTCTTGTTTTCCTTTAAAAAAAACAAAGCTTCTTCACTATAATCACCACATTTTTTATGTAAAAATACAAAGTTTTAAAGAATTCCCATCACATATCAAATAAATTGTTTTAAAAAAGGCTTATTAAGTCTTATTTGTGATTGGATTACTTGTTTTGTAAGAAACACAATTGAAAAAAGCCTTTATAAGCTGTTCATTAATTATGATCTCACTGGATTTTTCACAATGTTAAACCGTTACACTTGGGACAAAATCTTGAAAATACCTTTAAAAAGGATTCAAAGGTTATCAAATGAAATAATACAGCAAATGTTGACTTAAAACATTCAAATAACTCTTATAGATCTAAAAATAATCATGACATGTATTTGTGCTGGAGTAAATGATATGAGCCGTACTAGAAAGCAGTAACACAGAAAAATAAACTTTTTGAAACCGGAACACAACTCAACTGTTTAAAGGTGGCCCTTCAGATACAGTCGAATCTGAGTTAGCGGTCATACCTATATAGCGGCCAATCTGTGATTAACGGTCAGTTCAGGCCCGCCCGTGCAAATTAACTCATTAAAGTCCTTTAATTAACGGTAAACTGTGATATGTGGTCAGCGGTCACATTTGAGGATCTTAATTGCACTTAAAGCATATCCCATATAGTGGTCACGCGACCCGACTAATTGCTAGCAGGTGGTGTGAAAAAAATAACTAACACATCTGGCTTCGTGTGCATAAACCGCGACGCTATACCAATCAACATGTGTGATAAACGGTTAAACTTCTTAGTGTAGGTGTACACTTCGCATGAACGGTGTTAAAGCGGGCTATTCTTTGCTATTCGATCGGCAGATTGACGCTTCTTCCCCGCAGTGCTTTACATTACTATTGAAAACGAGGTTACCAATAATTTCCAAAATGGCGTCGAGTAGGATTTGCTTAAATTTTGGGACAGTAAAAATTAATTATTCTTTTTCGTGTCCCAATACTTTGGTCTACAAAAAATAATTATTTTTGTCAGCTGTCCCAAAACTTACGGTCAAACAAGACAATCTGTCATACTGAAAGTCACTGGCTGACCCGTCGAATATTGCCGATGTTGAACGTCAGTGATGTCAGGTTTGCAGGTTTGTCTATTTTTAGATTGAATTCCACCGATCAGTGTGAGCACTAAGAGTTTAAAACTTCGCTTTTTCTCATCATTTTCGTCGATTATTAACTTTTCACTCATTATTGTCTGCACCTTGGGATCGCGATGAAGAGTTAGTTTGCGTTTGTAGATAAAATTCACAACATAATTTACCTGCTTACATGCACGTGAGGTGAACGACGTTAATTCCACACTGACAAGTAGCCTACCTACTCGGACCTTTCTCAAATCGATCAATTTAACTTGGGTAAAATTGTGTACCTTTATTTCTATTTATAAACAATGGACTCGATTGACCTAAAATACACGCGTGTCAACTCTGTCAACTTCGGATGTACACACATTATACACGTTACGGGTATTGGATAGAAGTTGTATGAAGGAAATCTACTGATTACAATAAAAATGTATAGCAGAGAAAGACTGGAAGAGGTGAAAGTGCTCATGAGGAATGATTTCTATTTTCATTCCACAATATTTTCAACATTTATCATCGGCAGTGGAATTAAAAAAAATTGGACTCCTCCAAATTGAAAGCTTTTGCAGTCAACAATGTAAATAAGATTGAAAATCTTAAATTTGTTGTGAAAGAATGGAAAATATTTTTGCTAATTTGATCTGTGTTAAGCAGCCAACTGTCCTATGCAGCCAATTTTGGCTTGTCCCTTGGTTGGCTGATTAAGACAGTTTCGACTGTATAGGGACGAAAATTTTACAAAAATGCAAAAAAGTCATCCTTATACTCCCAAGGTCTTTTGATTTTCGTTCATACAACCCCAGTAGTCGAAAACCGTCCAACAACACGAGAGAGATTTTTTACAGTCCAGGTTGACACCAACGGGAGACACGTTCTATTTTTAGATGATCAGTTCGCTCATTTACATACAGGAATACACAGACGAATTTCCATACATAGTGTCTGAAGAAGACATTATGGAAATAATTATTAAATGTTTGTTATGTAATGGAATTCAAGCGTTATGAGTCACATGCCAGTCACTTGACAATCCCAAAATGCTTTATTGATTTTTCGCGCAAAATCTAAATATACCTTAAGAGGCTACATAGCCTTTTTAGGGAATACCATCAAAAATTTTTTTTTTTGTAATTTTCTAAATCTTAATTATTGATGATTTGTATTATTTTTTCATATGAATTTCATTGATATATATATTTTTTAATTTGGTGAGATGTAAAATTTCTAAGTATCCACCTTTAAGGCCTCATTAAGTATCCATGGTCTAAAGATGAAATTATCGACATCAAGAAAATCTGCTTTTCATATAATATTATGAAATACTAACTATACTAATTAACCCTAGTCATGCTATATATAATACATGGAGCCAATAGTGTGAGCTGAATACTTTTTCATAAAATCATAAAATATGGGTCTTACATTTATGAGCTTTAATGTGAAAGATTGTTTTGATGAAATATTGTAACGTAATATACCATTGTAAAGGTATTATGTTGAACTTTGCATTTATAATGAAAAAAACCTTTCTTAGTAACTAATTACCTGATAAACTACAGGTAAAAACAGGTAAATGTAAAAAAAACAGCTGAACTATGTTTTAAGAACAATAAAACTAACAAAAATTCCAACATTTGTTTACCTTGTTATTTAATTTACCTTGTCCCTCAACGTTCCAGTGAAGCAGATCAAGCAGGTGTCTCAGGTAAGACAGGTAAGAACATTTTTTCCAATCAATTTATAGCTATATAAAAACGAATGTCAAGAAGCGATGTTTCAACACAAAAACTTCAAAACTGATTCATATTCAGTTGATTTTTGTCAGATGGCACTTTTATTTACCTGGATACTTTACCTGTCCATTTAATAACTTACCTGACTTTTTCTCGTTAACTTACCTGTACCAGGTGAAAAAAAAAAAGAACTAATTATCATGGTTTTGGGCAGCTTTTTGAGTTTTGTAGGCTGTTTTGAAGTCTTTTTGGGTATGATATAACTTAAAACAAACATCAATACACAGTGCTGTTTTACACTTATCACACTGATAAGAAGATTCATGACCAGGCCTCTTTCTCTTTTCACCTACCCTTTCTAAAAGTTCCCGCTCAGCTGGAACACAAACAACACAGGATCGTGTGATATTTTTCTTTTTTCCTGAACCTGTTATTTTCTCTGGAAAATGCTGACCCTGGAGTCTTTGTAAAGGCTCTGTTGCTGTAGAGGGCCTACCAGGGCTTCTGATACACATGCCTGGTACATCCTCTACAGAAACAGACTGGACTAGATCTTGGACAAGTTTTTTTCGAAAGTTTCTTTGCAACATAATGGTTGATTCACCAGATGTAACAGATTTGTACACCAAATATGAATTCAACACTGACAAGGACAGAACATGAAAAAAAACTCTTTTCCACCATTTTAATGTCCTACTGTTGAAAGTGGCATATGACACCATCTGATCAGAGCGATCGACCCCACCCATAAACTTGTCATATGAGACAACCAGGCTTGGTCGGAGAACTGGTTGTCCATTTCTTGGGTTTACCTTACCTGTTGGAACAAGGGTAGAGTCTTCAACAGTGCTTATTAAATACACAATCTTTCTGTCATGGTACTTGCTAATAATTAAATTTTTGTTTTTCATAGTGGAAACATGACCCTTCTCAACCCTTTTGTCTTTCAATGCCTGTGGGACGCCTTTTCTATTAGCCCGCAAGGTACCTGTAGCCCCAACTTCCAAGTCAAACAAATCCACATACAATTTTGGGGAACTGTAATAGTTATCCATATACAGATGGTAACCCTTACCAAAATAATTCCTCATTAAATCCATAACAAGGTCATATGTTGCTCCAAATTCACTGGGTTCTTTGGGCGACTTACCTGTGTAAAGTTTAAATTTTGTGCAATAGCCATTTGTTGCATCACATATCATGTATGCTTTAATACCATATTTCTTTGGTTTATCAGGGTTGTACACTCTAAAGGACAGATTGCCACGCCATGGAACCATACCCTCATCAAGTGACAATTCTTGATGGGGAATATAGACCTGATGAAACCTGGAAATGATGTTTTTGTAGATGCTACCCAGTTTGAATAAAGGGTCATGTCCCGGTTGTCCCCGACTTACCATGTCTTCATTGTTGGCTAAGTGAAAAAAACTCATAAGAAGCCAGAATCTATCCCTGGACATAAGGGTTTTAAAGAATGGGGTCTCGTTTACCTCACTCGTAGTCCAGTATTCAGACAAGTCAAGCTGGACTACTAAACCCATTGCAACGGTCATGGCGAAAAATACCTTCATTTCGTCTGGCGTAGTATCGACCCATTTAACAAATCTTGAGTGGGGTTTTAAAGCATTTTTTGCTAAAAACTGCTCTGCATACCGATTCGTTTCATTTGACATGGTCAAAAAGTCGTCGTCCGTGACAAAAAGTTGAAAAAAATCGAGAGGCGTAGGATTTTCGTAGAGCTGGGTATCGCCAAGAAAAATGTATCGCGATACTATCGCGATACCAGACAGGCGATACGATACAATATCACGATACTTAATTGGTCCAGATTAACTTAATGACAGTCTATTAAAAGAGAGACTGTTTTCATGTGATATGCGCAAACAAGAATTTATAAATAGATCTACATGTTCACAGTTATAAGCTCTTCAAAGACTTTAGGAACCTTTTCTCAAACTGTGCAACCATTTTTGGCAAAATCAATCCAAATGTTTGCTAAAACAAGTAGGTATGTGAGATACCATCGAACTGGTCCAATTCCTGTATAAAATCTATCAGATCGGTAGTGCTGGGCAATCAGGTTGAAATCACAAATGATTATTGTTTTGTAATCTGAAGAGCACACCAACTAGTTATCTGTTGTACAATCGGTGTCTCCATTTAACTGAGAATGCCTTTTGGCGTTAAATACCACGACAGTTTGTCTACATGATATTAAGTTTATAAGGATGCTTTGTTTTGTACTTCAAAAATCAATGGTTTTGCAGTACCATTTAGAGTGTTTGCTTTATTCAATATCATTCATTTTGGTCCTCTATTTTTAATTTTCAAAAGTTTTAAAAAAAAATAGACATATTTCAAGCATTTGCAGACTCCCCCCCACCACGTAGATCTGTATTTTCATTTCCTAAAACAACAATTTCCTTACTCAGGAACAGCATTTTAGCCTCACCTTACTGTTTTATTCATAGATTTGTGTAAATCCACTGTTTAACTTCACTATTAAAAATGAGAAGATAGTTTTAAGTCCCTCTGATCGGACGATGCCATGCTGATCATTGTAGTGTCATGGGTTTTCACGGTTTTTTTGGCGATCGATTTTTTCGTGACAAATAATTTTTGGAGAAGTATTACTACATGATTTGACATAAGTTTGTCATTTTGAATAGCAGGAAACTTTAAAATCGGTCCTTTTACAATAGATCGGAGGATTAACACCTTTATTACGTTGTCATAAATAACTCGCCAGCTTCATGATCATGTGCGTGTCTTTTGCATTTATACTGATCGTGTTTAGCCCATATTTCTGCCGGATACATTAAAACTAGGTTATTTGAAGCTCTAGACAATAACTTAATGCGTCAGATTGACAATTAGGCAGATATTTTTCAGCCTCAAAGACATCAATTCAATTTCCCAACGTCAAAACCCGCACTATAGTCAACTTCGAAAGACAGTTGCCGATCCGCATCTCATTCATTTGTTATTTAAAAAGAACAAAGACAATTCAAACTGTGCTATCTTTCGCTAGCAAATAATCAAATTGCAGCTTATATTCGTCCCCTAAATCAAATGACCTTGTTAATTAGTGCTTTATTTTATTTTACAGTCCTTTTAAAACGGGTAAGGAGGCAGACCGATCAAAACGCAGTCGCAACTTTTTGGACACGAAGAAAATATGATAACCTTAGAACGTTCCGAATTAGCATCTATATTTAAAACCTGGAAAACCCTAAGCATGAGCGAGTGACTGTAAACATTTCGCTTCAAATTATTCCCCAAATTACAAAGTTTTATGAATTTCATTGTTTCTAGGGCGAGTTTTTTAACGTTCTTGTTTGTATAGCAGAGACAAACTGTGCGTATTTTTTTTCCTATTTTATACACGAATCATTTACATTGATACGTGATCTCACACACTGTGCACACGACACGACGTAAATGTATCGCCAAGTATCGATACAACGAGTTAGTATCGCGATATACTATCGCCAGCAAAAATATCACGATGCACCGATGCATCGATGATATCGCCCCAGCTCTAGATTTTCGGGCAGACGAATTCTCGGGTCGATCCCCGGCCCACCTGTAAAGGGAAGATTCACCTTCTGACGATCTCCTTCGGACCAACCTTGCATAAACACATCGTCAATAAGTGTCCCTGGGTCCGGCTCGGCGCTAAACTCACCCTCATCTGACGAAAAACCTTCAAATTCTTCGTCGGAAGATTCGTCCTGCAGGATTTCTCGAAAGAAGTCGGCCATTTTGAATGACGTGTAATTAGGTTCCCCTTTTTCGCTAGGTATCCAATGAAAATAAGTATTTGGAAGGCCAAAACGAGGCTTAACTTGTTGCCTGACCACTACCTGACGCTTTCGTGAAAGATAAAATGTGATTGGAGTAGATTTGATACGCAAGGATAGTCGGTATTGGGAAACCCCCTCGAACCGGAATATTCCGGGTTCAGCTCACAGTACTCGGTACCTAAAACCGGAATATTCCGGGACCCGCATGACTAGGGTTAAGAAATAATTCATGTTTACCGTGTGTTACCGCTTATTAACGCATGTGTTGGAGGGCAGATTGCGAAAAATTAATTCCCGAGGGCAAGCCGGAGTGAATTAATATTCACAACTGCCTGACAACACATACGTTAATCAGCGATAAAATCATGATAAGCATGAATTATTTCAATTAGATTTGGATCAGATTTTAAGCGTTCTCAATACCTTCGCTCTCTTTATTTCGATGAATCTTTTGGTTTCTTTTTTTTATGATCTGACAAATCCTTTCCTCTAAAGGGGAGTTTGAAAACCAATTTTCTCATAATTTTGACTTGTCTATAGCTTTAGTAGTGAAAGAAAAGAACCTGCACAACAAAATTCAAAAATAATTTTTTTTCTCCCAAGTGTAACTATTTTTCACATTTTTACTGCATTTTGAAAATAATCCATAATAAATTGATTAAGTACTTTAATATTATTCATGCACTAGGAAGGGATAATGATAAGAATATGGTACATGTATATGTTAAGAAGAACATTAGGTGTAAACATCTTGTGACATGATTTTTTTTTTTTCAGAAATATTTGACAATCTTCTAGTATTTTGCAATTCTATGCACTAAATTAAGTTCTTTCTAAATATTATTGCTTAAAAACAAAATTTCAGACATATTCCCACATATTTCACATGATTTTGTTTGAACTGTGAGTGAAACATAAGACTTTTAGCATTTGCAAACAATCACTATGTTTTGCTAAACTGGCGTTACACTTGGGACATTGTATTTTGGTTGATTTATTTCATAGTAGCAATTCTTTTCAGATTTAACCACTGCAGATCTTTGTTGGGACAGATCTCTTGTGAAAAAGAGAAATCAGAACATGTTTCAATATGATATGAGAAAAACACAGTCTTTCAAACATAAAATGTTACACTTAGGACATTTTTGGGTGTGCATAGACATGACCTCTGGAGGGCTTGATTACACAGAAGTATGAACACAGAATCATGCTGATATTGTACAAATGGTATTAACCTAACAAACCACATCTATTTTGAGACAGAGAGATCTCTAGTAGCAGAATTAAAGCCTTTTGTTTCCCAGTATCTTGTACTTTTATGCTTTTTTTATTTCGAAGGGTGTGCCATTTCATGGGCATGGTTCAAGGACAATATACATGTTGTTCACTAAATAAATATCGGAAAACTGTTGTCTTGTTGTAACAGTTTGTATAATTGTATGTTGTGTGGTCTTATAATAGCATCAGTTTTTAAAATAAGTACCTGAAAATGGAACTTAAATGAAAATGTCACGCGAAAACCGTTACACTTTTTGACACTAAAAATGCTATAAAATGAAAACGAAAGCAGATATTGGCCTCAAATCATGCAAACATTTTAACATTAACAAAACATATATTCTGGCATAAAACAATCATTTGAAAACCTTTTTACATTTGCTGTAGATCAGTTTAAAAAAAGGAGGCATTTTTTTTTTAAATCGCCCAATTAAACACACGTTGACAGCATTTGATAGCGGCGGGGGAATATTAAAAGTATTATATAAATGCACATAGAATTTGACGATTTAACACAATCAGAAAATTATTGACAGATATGAGGTTTGAGGTCTTTTGAACACATAATGAGAAATGGACTCAGAGGTGGTAGCTACCATTTTCTATTTTTTCCTCAATGTTTTTTTCTATTTTCAAAAGCAAATACCTGGGATGACCTTTAGATCCTTATTGAATATGTTGTCTACAAATGCTTAGGTTTGGACAAGCCTACATTTTTTCATGTTGTTAAGATTCTAAACGCTTTCAAAATGCTTGGTGGGGGGGGGGTTAAAAAACTAGAAGGCACTGAAGGGCCTGAATATGCTCTACTGGCAGAGAGTTTGCTTTTGAATAAAGCATACATAGGAATTCATTACACAAAAAGACAAAAACAAAAAAAATGACATTTTCAACTCAAAATGGCTACTTTTCCATTACTGTTGGTTGAATTTGTTCAAACTCAACAGGGTTAAAAAGCTATTGATGGGATAAACAAGCTGAAGAATTCATAAAATCTGATCACAAATAAATACTTTATCATGTAAACAGGCAATGAAATTGTTCAATTTGAAAAGACTACCTTTCCCATACTGTTTGTCAGATTTTTTTCAAAATTGATAGGGTTAAAGCTATTGATGAGATAAACAAACTGTGCAAGTTTCGCAGAAATCTGACCAAAAATGAAGACTTTATCGCGTAACCAAGAAATAAAAGTTTTCAACTTGAAATGGCTACTTTTCCCATACTCTTAGTTGGAATTTTTTCAAAATCAATAGGGTTGAAGCTATTGATAAGATAAACAAACTCTGCAAGTTTCATGGAAATCTGACCTAAAATGAAGACTTTATTGCGTAAACAAGAAATGTAAATATTAAACTTGAAATGGCTACTTTTCCCATACTGTTTGTCAGATTTTTTTCAAAATTGATAGGGTTAAAGCCATTGATAAGATAAATGAACTGTGCAAGTTTTACGAAAATCTGACAACAAATGAAGACTTTATCGCGTAAACAAGAATTTGAAATTTTCAACTTGAAATGGCTACTTTTCCCATACTGTTGGTTGGATTTTTTTCAAAATCAATAGGGTTGAAGCTATTGATGAGAAAAAGAGATTGTGCAAGTTTCACGAAAATCTGACAACAAATGAAGACTTTATCGCGTAAACAAGAATTGGAAATTTTCAACTGGAAATGGCTACTTTTCCCATATTGTGTTTTTTCTCACATTGATAAGATAAATAAACTGTGCAAGTTTTACGAAAATCTGACAACAAATGAAGACTTTATCGCGTAAACAAGAATTTGAAATTTTCAACTTGAAATGGCTACTTTTCCCATACTGTTTGTTGGATTTTTCTCAAAATCAATAGGATTGAAGCTATTGATGAGATAAACAGATTGTGCAAGTTTCACAAAAATCTGACAACAAATGCAGCCTTTATTGCGTAAACAAGAAAAAGACTAACGTACGGACAGACGGATGGATGGACGACGGAAACCCCTCCATGACATAAGCTCTGCTGGCTTTCAGCCAGTAGAGCTAAAAATCACCCCTACCCCTACCTAACATTTTTGGAGATGTTACCCTAAACAAACCATTTTTTTTAGATTCACAAGATTAATGCAAGGAAACTAATCTTCTTGATTTCGCTAGTTTAAGACATTTATTCGTGCAGTACAAGTTTATGTCAATGCCACACTGGCAAGCTTATTTAAAAGATACAGTATATTTCATCAATAAATTCATCAGTCTGCACTTAAAGATTTTTTCTACAGTTTTGTGAAAATTTAATCCTTTCATAGAATTTTCTAATTCTTTCATATGTTGGGTAAAATTCAATGGCAAACTCAAAAATCAAAGTACTGATAGTACTGAAGGCCAGGAAATTGAGGATACAAAAGAACACAAGAGGTCAATTTTAAATAATATAAACAGGTAGACGGACAGAGATACAAGCAGATTCCACTAAGCCCCTGGAATTCTTGGTTTTGACTGATACTAGAAAGCACCAGCCACAAACTAATTAACCCTTTACCACATAGTCCCGACTTTTTAACGACCCTGAGAAAGAAAGCCTTTGAAAACATTGTGGGAAAAGGAGAAAATGCTGGTTACCAGCATTTTCTCCTTTTCCCACAATGTTTTCTACCCTTACCAGATCAAGTTTCAATTTTTGATTAACATTTATTTTGTCATCTGCAAATGCTTTCAATTTGGACTAGTCCAAAAATTGTCATTTGGTAAAGACTTAAGCCAGAGCTAGGCATGTGCACACAGTTATGGGGTGCTTGATAATGGCTTAGAATACTTAGTAATTTGTCGTGCTTGAAAACAATCCCAAGTCAAAATTGAACTATTCAATCAGTGCAATACCAACTTTGATTATCTAAATTTTCTGAGACATGTGATGTCTTTTAGTCCTGAATGACGTGATTTTTTACATTTATGACGCAAGAACATATAATTTATTTTTATTGATTTCAATGAAATTACATGTAAGATAGATGGGTCTTTATCAGATAAATGGAAAAAATAACTTCCATCACTTTTTTCCCCAATAAGTACAATTCTGACAGAAAATAATTAAAATTTAGTGCATATTGATGTAGTTCCCATGATAGAGAGATATTAAAGATAATATAGAATTAAAAGTATTGGTCATTATTACAAAATGTGATTTTTGATTAAAAAAGTCATCATTTTTCGGCTCCCCAAAAACGATGTGTTGGGTATGATATGTCAAAGCCGATCGAGGTGGCGTCCTGTTGAAATTCTCGGTGGCGTGTTCATAATATTTTCAAACTAGAATGATTTTTCTGGATTATTCTGTGTTTATTTGACGTTTTTATGTAATTAATTAAATAAAATTCAGTTTCCAAAAAACGTATAACGCCGGTTACGCTGTCGGTCAAAAACGCGATTTTTTTGTGTGATCCGAGACAACGAACTCGTCTCAAATCTGGACAGATTTATTATATCTGTTTCAAAAGCAGTTGTTAAACTGCCGATTAACAGCATTTACTGATTGAAAGGGCTTTCGTTCTTCAAAATAAGACCGATTTTTTACAACTACGGTATCTGTCGGTCAACTTCGTAACCTCCAATCAAATCGTCTTATCACGTAATGCAAAAGCTTACTCGAGTAAATTTAGCGCTGAACGAACCTGTATCAATACTATCTAGAGGACTACGTCATCAATTTTTGTGATCAAGCTTTCTCGTCGATGACAACCAGGTAAGTGGTCTGTCGGTCAACGTCTTTTCCCCTTGTTACCTCCGTCACATATTCAAAATAATATGTTCTTGTTGTCGCTTGATATCCAATGGTTTCTTATGCCTATTCTTTTGATAACATTGTTCAACTAAGGCTCGAATTTTGAGAAGAGGTAACACATTTTAGACAAGTTCGATCGGCGGTTACATTTTGACCGAACGGCGTCTGATGCAGCGTTAGATTTGACTCGATTGTGTTGCCCTGGTATGTCAGAGATAACTGCCGAACAGATATCAGTTGGTTTTAGCAACAAAATAGTTGTTCTCTCAATGATAATTATTCCTTTTATTCACTTTTTAAGTAAGTTGTTTGGTTGAATCGAATTAATTGATATCTGCCTGAATCATTCCCCACCTGCAAAATTTTTGAAATGCCTGTTACATTCTGACATTATTCTGTTTGTATGGAAGTAACAGTTGACTTGGAAAAGTTGTCAATAGGAATATCTAGTCAAATTATATTTTCATGAACAAAACAAGTTTTTATTATGAAGAAATTTCCAACAACATTAAAATTCCTAGAATTATTTAATTATTTGTCATTGATTTTTTTTGCTTTGGAGCAAACTCAAGTTGATCTGACTGTGCAGTCTTATAATATTCTATTACATTTTTTTTTTTTTTTAAATTGATCTTAGATTCATGCAACATCTCTGACAGTTTGCAATATAGATCTCTCTTCTGACATTATATATTTACCTTTAAACTTTGACAAGCTGTTAATTATCAAAAACTGGGCCTGTACAATAACCATCAAAGTTTTTTTGTTGACTCAGAAATTCTACTGAAATCAAGAAACCACAGCGAAGCATTGTGGCACCCGCATGCAGTACTGGTTATAACCTGGCCTTCTCACAACAAAGGATGCATGTATATAATCTGCTTGGACACAAGATATAACATTGAGGCTAATCTAAGTACTTTTTTTTCATTAATAAGGCTGCCTAGAACTCAAATTGTGCACAGCATCACAAATTCAGAGTTGAATTTTATCTAATTTTAGCGATCAAGTAGCCATTATAAAGTTCTCTTCAAAGAAGAATGAAGACATCAGCATATGTTCAAATGAGGGAGCCTTATCTCGGAAACTTTTCAGAGTATAGCAAGGTGACGTCACATACTTCTTCAGTCAAGCCATCAGGTAACATTCTGACAAGAGTAGGATTTTGTCTGAATTACACCCGCGACCCCTATTTAACTCCATTTTTTTTTAAAGAATTACTTGAAAGGGGGACATATATTACCAAACAAAACCATACTTTTTTGGCCTTGAGAAAAGAAGCCCTTTAAAAACATTGTGGAAAGCAGAGAAAATACTGGTAACCAGTTTTTTCTCAATTTCCCTTAATATTTTCTAACCTTTTCATGAGACTTTTCAATTTTAACACTATAACAAGCAATCCTTGGTTTTTAGGACCCGGAGATAGAAGTCCTTTAAAAACATGGTGGGAAGAGGTACCCAGTCTTTTCTCCTTTTCCCATAATGTTTTCACGCCTTCACCAAACAATTTTTTGTATTTATGTTTAGTGTGTTGTCTGCAAATGCTTCCAATTTGGACCAGTCTAAAATTTTGTGACTTTAAAGTCACATTAATTTTGTCGTCAATTTAGACCAATCCAAATCTTCATTAATCAGGAGTTAACTCTTTGCCAAACAGCCAAATTAAGAGCCTTTGCAGACATTACAACAACACTGCAGAAATTATGATTGCTGTCTTTGATAGGGAAAAAATCAGTGTTGGAAATGGAGAAAATACTACTTACTGATATTTTCTCCTTTTCCCATTCATAATAATAGTTACTGATGTTCATTTCTCTTATCTTTGAATTACTTGTTGATAGTGCTTTGACAAGGCAATTCTAAGTCACCTGTAGATCTACAAGATATGTTTTGAAGTAGTTATAAGCAAAGTGCTGCTATTTTGTCATCTGGGAGAAAAAAATATTCATAGCACTACACAAATGACTTCAAATGGCTGTTTATGTTGTCTTTAATTCCATACATTTCCTTTTTATCTTTTCAGCTGATGAAAACTTGTAGAATGAAGTGGATACCAAAGTTTCCAAAGCTCATATTTTTGTTTTGTACGCTGGA
Organism: Tridacna crocea; assembly: GCA_943736015.1. Taxonomy (NCBI): domain Eukaryota; kingdom Metazoa; phylum Mollusca; class Bivalvia; order Cardiida; family Cardiidae; genus Tridacna; species Tridacna crocea. Next base: position 16,485,691 of record OX031065.1, read on the forward strand.
ACTTGTAGCAGAAAATAAATTAATGTATTCCATGTTTATCTTGCCTTGTCTTTTACTAAAAAGTAAGACATACCAGACAACTTTGATACTGTTCATAAATTCATACAGTCTATCATACTGTTAAATCTTAATTTTGATTCATATTTTGTTTTCAGTAAAAAGGATCTGGTATGTTTTATCCCTGTATCAGAGTATGAGGGGTCCTGTGTGTCTCAGTGGTAAAGTGTAGGACTTGATACCTGGATCCACTGGGTTTTTCTTGGGAATGTCATTTGACAAGACACTTCAGAGCCCCAGCCTTGTAGCATTGCAACCCATGAAATGCACTAATTATGTGAGGTGTTGTCATATGGCTTAAAATGTTGAAAGCAGCATACAGCACCATTCAATCAAGTATGTTTGCCCCAGTACAAGGGTTTGTTAACTTATCATCTTCAGGTTCTACTTGATGTGATAGGTTGACCAAATTACTGAACAGAAGAAATTTCCACCAATAACAGAGTTTCTACCTAAAGTTTCACTTGTTCCAGTATTTCAGGTACACTGAGCATAGGCCAGCAGGCTTATGTCATGGCCTGATGTCTGTCATGTATCCCTCTGTCCGTGCCCTTTTCAGCGTATACTTCAACATTTTTTCTTAAATATCGTCTTCTCTGAAGCTACCCATCCAATTTTGATGAAACTTCATAGAAATGTTCCTACCATAGGTCTATTAAAAATTCTAGGAAAAAAAATCCTTGAAAAACTCTGGTTGACATGGTAACAGAAATGAAAAATATTGAATTTGTTCGAAAATCTTCTTGTCTTAAACCATAAGGCCTAGGGCTATTACTCTTCAGCTATTTAATTTTTTGTACATGGCAGACTCAAAGTCCATCAGTCTCTTGAAATATGAAAAAGGACAAGATAAATGGATATGGATGGAATATCAAGTCAGGTGTGACATCCGTCACCTTTTTTCATTAGTCAATCTGTCAAGTGTAACATCCAAACACATTTATATCTATAAAAGGTTAAATTATGAAATGTATTACAACTATTGCATACTATTAGGCAGTCAACCTTAAACAGTAGAAATTTCACTTTTACCAACTTCATAATCAATGCCCTTTCCATAAAGCTGACTTGGTGAAAATGTAAAGTGCATTGGAAAAATTAGTAACATCCGTCACTTTAAGATAAGTCTCAAAAAAGGAGAGATAAGAATCCCTCCTTAGCCAAATATTTGTTTAAAAGAAATAGCACTTCTTTAACTATTTAATTAAAAGCGTATGTATACAAATAACAAAACTTACAATGTTATATAATGCACATAATATATTGACAAGGTAACTTCCATCACATTTGATAGACCATAATTAATCGTTCATAACTTTTATAAAAAATCACGAACTATCTTTTTTTTGCCAATTTATGAAACTTTAGTGAATATTTTACCAGTATAAAGCAAAAAAAATGCCAAAATAAGATTTAGAAAATTTAAGTGTGATGGAGGTTATTTTTTCCATTTATCTGATAAAGGCCCAGATATCAACGTAAAATGTAATGAATAATAAAGATTGGAGTGATATGGCAGTTGGTCATGTTGTCTCTACCTTCCACAAGTCAATGACATTTCGAACTGGTCATATTTGAAGGAAGTTGTAGATGAAAATCCAAAGTAGTTCTTCGTGGGGAGGAATTGCTTGTTACAAGGAAATTCTCTTTTCGCCAAAATATTTTCTCAGTAAAATACTGTGAAAAGGTTGGATTGTTTTGGGAAAACGATTAGGCTCGGTTTACCTATTTTACTTGCTTATTTTACGGACAAGTCATAGTGACTTGAGCTTCAATACTTATATCTACATAATATAAAAAGACGTTAATCCTAATTCATAATCGTTGTCCAAGGACAACTTGTGTCAAGCCCGCGAACACTTGACTCTCAAGCTTGACCTAGACCCTGGACCTGATTAAATGTTTCAAAGGGAACTTCTGCTCATGATGGAGAACAATACATTATGCTAAAATATAACGGAATCTATCCAAAAATGAAGGAGTTATGGTTCGGACGAAAAATTGGCCTTCAATGTGGCCTTGATCTTCAACCTACTTCAACAGATATTTCAAATGGCTCATTTATTCGTGACGGAGGTCAGTTGTGCCAAATTATTTTGAAATCCATTCACAACTGTAGAAGTTATGGACCGGAAATATTCGGATGCACACAAGCCCTAGTGAAAACTAGAAATATGTGTGTCAGAGACACTGATGCCCATGCTAAATGGTATTGGTCACAGGTATGTCATATGACACTTGTAGAGAGAGAGATAAAAAAATACATTAAATGACAAGCGAACGACTACAGAAAAAAATTAAAAGCATTTATTTGGTTTCAAATCAAAGTCAATCAAAGACATTTTTAAGAATCACACAGGTGTAATCTATTTGTGACAGGTGTAAAAGGTGTGAAATACATCCTATCAATGTGAAATTGGCAGTATAAACAATGACAAAACTACCAAATAACTCTTGGATAAAGGTAACTAATACACATAACCGTATAATAGCGCCTAGGAATACACAACTATTGGATAAAGTTAAGTTTATTAGGTTACGCCTTTATTAAGTAAGTATTAATGACAAAAACGGGATAAAAATTACATACTCATCAGTTATTAAAGGGTCGTAATACCCTTGCAATTCTATGGCATTTTGCAGATGAAAGCTTTGAGGATAAGAAACATGCGCGGATCCAGACAACTTTCTCAGGGGGGGTCCCACCAAAAACGAACTCGTCTTATTAAACGATACTTTGATTTCCGGATTTCAGTGGATGTAAGCCGTTTACAAGAAAAATCAACATTTCCAGTTCTAACCATGAGGAGGTCTCCATATTTAGAACCTTTCTTTTTTAACTTTATGACTGTATTTTACATAAATGCTGCGCAATATCAAACCACTACCATTTCACGAATCCAATAACCACATTTTTGCCAAAATTCCAGGGGGTTCCGTACCCCCGGTCCCCCCCCCTCTGGATCCGCCCATGAGGAAAGCATTTACACCGTGTAATAAGCAATCTCTGTATATACTTGGGAAACTAGTTGTTTTGGCGGACTCAGCGATATAGAGTGGACACACCGTCCAACATTTTTGTCTGAATAGGCAGCTTACGATCCCTATAGGCAAGGGAATCCCTTGAGAGGGATTCCCTGGCCTAATAAAAAGAAAAAGGTATGTTGTCGAGTTAGATTTTCTGCAAAATGGCTGTTTCTATGGTAACCGTTTCAGTGAATAATCTAGATTTTGCTAACAATGAGTCTTGGGACTCGCAAGTGTGAAATCAATGAGTCCCAGACCAAAATCAATGAGTCCAGCTTTAAAAATACCGAGTCCCACTAAGGTTTGTTAGCAAACATTTCATGATTTAAGAACTTTTTTTGCAGATGTAAATAACAGACAAAAAACCAAAAACAGGTTTTAGTAACTTTATAAACAAATTAACATATGTCTATGATATGGAACAGTTTAACCATTTCACAAACAATCCCCTTGTTTCAGTGACTTGTCTTTTGAAAACATTGTGAAAAAAAAAGAAAGCGCTCGGAACAAGAAGTTTCTCATTTTCCACAATATTTTCTATCCTATCAGAGAATTGGAATTTATTAACCCCTCACCTAGTGGAGGGCCGATGATCAACTATAGTCAAAAGTCAGTTGGTTTTGGCTTCCGATTTTGATAATCGACTGAGAAATCCCGGAATCGATTGTAGTTGGTTGCTAACCTGGCTTGGTGCAAAAACTTGAATTCTGGTTTTTAGCGCTTGGTTTTGTGATTCTTATTGATCACAATCTTGGATTAAACATAGTCTAGTGGATAACAAACACGAAAATTGGCTGAAAAATGAGAAACAAATCTTTGTCCATGAATGTCTTGACAAAAGTTGAGAACTCGGCAAGCTTCCCTGAGCCCGGGTTTTGACATTTGGAAATTTGAAATGACTGGTCATTGATGGTGAAAGATATCTGCCTAAATGTCAGTCTGAGGCATGAAATTATCGTCTAGAACTTCATATAACCTAGTTTGCAAGCATCTGGCGTAGATATAGGTTAAACACAATCAGTATAAAATGCGAAGGACACCCGGATGATAATGAAGCTGGTGAGTCATTTATGACAGAGTAAGGTGGGTGTTATTCCTCTTATCTAGTGTAAAGTGACAGGTTTTTAAGTTACTTGCTATTTAAACTGACTAAATGATGTCAAATCATGTAGTAATACTTATCCAGAAACTAACTGTCAAGAAAAAATAGAATGCCAAAAAAGCGCGAAAACCCATGACACTACAATGAGCAGCGTGGCGTCGTCCGATCAGAAGGAGTTCAAACTATCTTCTTATCTTTAATAATGAATTTTAAAAGTGAATTCACACAAATTTCTGAATAAAGCAATAAGTGGAAGCTAAAATTCCGTTCATGAGTGGAAATATTGTTGTTTTATGAAATGAAAATAAAAGGGGGGGGGGGGGGGGGGGGGGGGAAAGAGGGGTCGAAGAGGGGTCGTCTGCAAATGTTTGAACTATTAGGTATAATTATGTGCAAAAATAATTATCATGCTAGTATGACTTGCTTAGAGGAAATGTACGTGATCCGAATGCAACCAACGAAAATATCACTTTACAATCGTGAGCTTTACTAATTATTCGTACAATATGCTTTTCGTAACCTGTGCGTCCCGAGGGACGCACATTTATTGCTTTTGTCAGGGACGCGGGGCGCGCAGCTAGATTATTCTCTAACCGTTTGTATCAAAGCACCTAAAAGCACCTAAAATAACTAAAACACAGTAATACAGTGATAGAAAGTTTATTATACAATGCAAATATTATTTCCCATATTTAATATATTATTTCTTGATTCTGTATGAATGAAATAATAATCTGAATTCATTTTCTTTGTAAAAAATTATTTTTCCTATTTCTTGACATGCCAAAATATTAGCAAAATCAACATGTAGTCTTCAATTAATTCAAAATTTTGAAAAATTCCTTTCATAGAATTTTCTAATTTTTTGGTATATACAGTAAAATTTAATTGTAAATACAAAAATGAGAAGAAAAAGATATGTTGCTGAGTTAGATTGATCGGCACTGTCATGTTCAGTAGACTCTAGTCTCTGAGAAAGTCGATACCGCCGAAAACTTTCCTTTATTCCTCTGATCTTTTCCCCTTTAGATCTTTTTGCAAACAGTCTGTTTAAAAGTCAGTAATGTAGACTCATTCTTCGCTTCAAGGTATTGTCTGAACGATATACAAGTACCTTCTTTGAGAAGAGTTACTGTCTGTTATTGTCTCCCTTAAAATTGCCAAAGTGATGTGCAGAAATTACTACCGAAAACGTCCTTAACCCATTACCACACAATCCCTACTTTTGACGCCCCTGAGAAAGAAGCCTTTAGAAAACATTGTGGGAAAAGGAGAAAATGCTGGTAAACAGCATTTTCTCCTTTTCCCACAATGTTTTCTACCCTTCACAAAATAAATTTCAATGTTTCAGTCACTTTTCTTTTGTCGTCTGCAAATGCTTTTGATTTGGACAAATGGAAAATTCTGTTGTTTGGTAATGAGTTAAGTGAAGTTACCTTGCATTTGAAAGGTTTTCACATCGGTTGCCGACTATAAAATAAGGTTGGGTAGTAGGGCTCCGTACCGGTACTCGATATATATCGAAAACCGGTATTTTACGTTCGATAGATATATCGGATCGAACGTTTCTGTATCGAACAAAATATCGATCATCAAAAGAAAATAAAAGTAAAGCATATACCCAATTTAGTTGTTTTTAACGGCGAAATTCATTACGAGTTTACTTTAGGTAATCTCTAAAGTTGAGTAGTCGTAGAGGTAGGTGTGGCTACCTGGGAAACTTACAACAAATCGAAATGCGTCATTCTTTATTACTCGCCCTGTACCCGTTACACAATGGATGACAATTAGCTAATACTAGCATGGACCAACACGGGAGGTAACTCTAATTGTGTTATCGTTCTTGCGCCAAAAAAATGGTACAAAATTATTGCCCTTTTAGGGGGGTTGAATTACGCCAATTTTCGGTATTTTTTGCTGATTTTTTCCAGAAGAAAGACTTGTGGGAATGTAGCCAGGACATTTATGAACACGTGCACTTGACTCTCAGACCTGAACGATCTTTCTTTGACTTGGAAAAAAAACATTGAAAAACGAAATTTCGTTTTTTGTAAGGAAAGAGAAGGTGCACGCATGTAAAACCTACCATTTCTTGTTTATTCACCATTTTTTTGATAAAATAAGTCAAAAATACTTATTAAAATGGTTGTGAAATGTGTTTTTACAGCTGTTTTCTGAGATAGGTACAGCTGATCGAGAAACCGAAAGTGACTTTTTCAAAATGGCCGCCTCTTATTTTTCCAATTAGAAAATAATTCGAGTTGCTATTTTCTGTTGTAAATCACAATCCATTCCTTGCAATCTGTCATTCTGGGTACAGAATCCATTTAAAATCAATAATTGGACGCCTATGGCATTTTTTTAGTGTTTATTTATTGTTAGATTGCTTCTGGCTTGTTCGTCCCAAAACCATTTCGTCCCAGGGGTTGTTCATCCCTGGGTTTTTTGCTCGGGCTTGTTTTCTAATCACCTAGAAATAACTTTGAATTTTCAATCACATTTATGTTGTTGTATTCAAATGTTAACAATTAGGACAGTCCAAAATTTTGTCATTTTGTAAAGAGTTAAAATGCTTGCAGTTCTATTGTCATTTTCTTCAGGAAAACAGTTATTCAACAAATTTTTAGTGAAATTTGTAAATTTGAATACTAGATAAAGCCTGAGGATGGATTGCTTTCTTCAAGAAAAAGTGGAATACTGTAGACATCATTCATATTTTAACCCCTTACCACACAATCCCAGCTTTAACGGAAAAAACCTTTTCAAAACATTGAGGGAAAAGTAGAAAATGCTGGTCCCTTTTCCACAATATTTTTTACCCTTTCCAAACAGATTTCAACATTTTGGTCACATTTATTTTGTTGTCTGGTAATGCTTTCAATTTTGACAATCTAGGATTTCGTTGTTTGGTTCCCCCCAGCCGGGTAGGGGGAATAGAAAAAATCCCGGTTGTAGTCCTGCAGAGTGGTAAAACCCCACCAAAAAGGACCTGCCCGTTTGCCGTGGGCTGCGACCCGTGTCGCCTGATGACGGGATCCTGGTGGTTGAGTGACATCAGGGATTGGCTAGGCCCTGTACTTGCAACACACCACTTTGGCCCTAAGTTGGGCTAAACGGGAGGTCAGGAAGGCCCGACCTGATCAATCGGCTGGTCATGCCTTGCCCTAGGACATCTGATATACTCTTTCTTTTACATCCGTTTCTCAATTAAATTTACCATCTTCTCCACATAATTATATCACATTTTTTTCATGTATTATATTTTTTGTTCAGTCCTAGAAGGCGGTGGCTCATGGGTCAATCGGGTGAAAGTTTTTTGGTGTTTGACTGACATTTGTAACCTCTCAATGATGGTCTAAGCTTGGTAAGACTTTCTGCGGGAATGCATCTGTCCAGTCTAGCCCTTTCATACCGAGTATGCCACTGATGTATCCCTGTCATGGTCTGCGAATGGGTTTTCCCCAGACCATGTCCCCTTGTTGGGCTCCGTGGCGGGTGGGGAGCATGAGTGGTGAAACTTTTCACACAAACATGGCGTCTCAAAAAAAGGCCAAGCTCAATGAAAGCAAGCGCCCTCTTTCAGACAGTGATTCTGAAACAGAACCTTCAATTTCTACCTCTTTTCACTCTCCACGTTTTATTGTTATTCAGTCCCAGGATCCTTCAAAACCAGTCACAAAGCTCTCTCCTTTTATAATTGAAAAACAAATATCTAGCATCCTTGGAACTCCTAAATCTGTTAAAAAACTGAAAGATCACACTCTCCTTGTTGAATGTCTCACCAATCAACAAGCACTGAATCTTTTGAAAAACACCAAATTCTTTGATATATCTGTTAAAATTTTTCCACATCCTACACTCAATTCTTGTAAGGGAGTAATAAGATGTAAAGAACTTACATACTGCAGCTCCTTGCAAGAAATTAAAGACAACCTAAAACAACAAGGTGTATCCGATGTTCAGCGGATTTCTGTACGCAGAGATGGAGAGCAGAGACTTACAAACACATACATTTTAACATTTTCTTCACCTGTTCTTCCAAACTCTATCAAGATAGGCTTTCAAGTAGTAAAAGTAGATGTGTATGTGCCAAACCCCTTGCGATGTTTTAAATGCCAGCAGTACGGCCACCACATCAGTAAATGTCCTAACCAAGAAACATGTTCTAAATGTGCTCATCAAGGACCTGACCATGACAGCACTACTTGTTCAAATCCTCCTCTTTGTATTAATTGTAAGTCTCAACACTCTACTTTTTCAAGAGAGTGCCCTGTATGGAAGGAAGAAAAAGAAATTCTTTCCATTAAATACAACAATAATGTTAGCTTTCCAGAGGCAAGGAAAATATTTGAACAACGCAAGAAAACTTCTTCTGGTCCTAGTTATGCAGGTGTTGTTGGCTCGTCAACTGAAAAGGACGACTGCAGCACTTGTAAAATTCTTGCGAAAGTTCTACTTCAAAAATTTCCTGATGTAGCTTCTGAACTGAAAGAACTTCTTCCTCCATCCACCTTGTCCAAACTAATCCCTGACTCTCCATCTGTATCTAAAACAAACACAACCTCTTCGGCATCCTCAAAACCCACAAACTCTCAAAATAGTTTGTCTCAAAAAACTTCAAAGTCATCTACACCTTCACAAAATTCTTCACGGAAAACTCCAAAGCCATCTACCTCTTCACAGCCACCTCCTAAGAAACCACAACCTCCATCTTCACAGTCTACAACAAAACCTAACGTCTCGTCCAAGGATAACAATCCCAATCATGCACCCCGACCTCCTAAAAGGTCTTCTTCCAAGTCTAAACCACAATCTAAAGATAACCAAGGATCTTGTGAAATCACAGTCAAAGTAAATGATCCTGTCCCTACCTCCAACAGATTTTCGGAGCTAGAGGACATGGATGCAGATACTGAAAATCTGGAAGGTGAGGTTTCAGATTCAGAAGCCTCTATCTGGTCCACTTCCAAAGATCTTTGGAACAAGGATTTTGACGCTTGGCAATCATCCAAAGCCGAGACATCTGTAATTAAATCTTAACCAATCTATTTTAAAATGCATTGGTTTACGGCCTCATTTTTTACTTTAGTCTTTATACTTTCCTCATGCACTATGGATACCATAATCCAGTGGAATTGTCGAGGTCTGAAGTCAAACTTTGATGAACTTTCACTTTTAATCAATGAGTACAAACCAGTTGCTGTTTGTCTGCAAGAAACCTTCCTTAAACGGGAGGATGATATCACTATCAAATATCATTCTGTTTACAACAAGATTTTTACCGAAGGTGAAAAAACCAGAGGAGGTGTTTCTTTTATTGTAAACAACAACATTCCTCACAAAGTTATCTCTTTAGATACAAACCTGCAAGCTGTTGCTGTCAGGTTATCTATACACAGTGCTGTTACACTGTGTTCTTTATATCTCCCACCAAGCATACCTATCAATGAGACCAATCTGAATGATCTCATTTCACAATTGCCATCCCCCTATATTCTTGCTGGGGACTTTAATGGTCACAATGTTATGTGGGGTTGCAATGACACCAACCAGAGAGGTCTCCAGTTGGAGAACTTCATTTCCAACAACTCTCTGTCTTTCATGAATGATAACAAATCCAAAACCTACTTGCATCCAGCAACTGGATCTTACTCTTCCATTGATTTAACATTATGCAGCCCAGTCTTACTTCCCAATTTTACTTGGAAAGTGACTGAGGATTTGTGTGGAAGTGATCACTTCCCCATTATCTTTTCATCTACACAACCGTCCAGCAGTGTACGACCGCAGAAATGGAAGCTTTCCAAAGCCAATTGGAATAAATTTGAAACCCTATGTGAACAGACCATTACACATGATAAATTTGGAAATTGCGATGATCCTGCAAAACTTTTCTCTTCCCTATTAATTGATGCAGCTAAACAGTCCGTCCCTCAGACCTCGACAAACCCAAAACGACCTGACAAGCCTTGGTACAATGATGATTGTAAACAGGCTGTCAGAGACAGAAAACAGGCCCTTAGAAAATTTAATCTCAGGCCTACCAAAGACAATCTTAACTTATTCCGTATTTCCAGGGCAAAAGCCCGTCGTACCATTAAAGAAAGTAAGCGCAAGGCCTGGAGACAATATGTCTCTAAGTTGAATAGTAGAACTACTACTAAAAAAACCTGGGATATGATCAGAAAGATCAATGGCAAAGGCCAGACCCCTGTTAGTCACCTTGAGGTTAACAATACTTTGTTGGAATCTCCCCAGGATATAGCTGATGCTCTTGCTAACACCTTTTGCAAAAAGTCTTCCTCTGCAAACTATTCAGAAAAGTTTCAGAGGAATAAAGCTAGAGAAGAAAAGAAAAAGCTTAATTTCAAGTCTTCGAATTCAGAGCATTATAATAAACTCTTCACTTTTAAAGAATTAAAATCTGCTCTGAATAAAGCTCATGATTCTTCTCCTGGCCCAGATAAAGTTCATTACCAGTTTTTAAAACACTTACCTTTTACTTCCCTCTCAGTTTTACTTGATATTTTTAATGATATCTGGCAGTCAGGTGATTTTCCTGCATCCTGGCGGGAGGCACTTGTCATTCCTATCCCAAAACCTGGCAAAGATGCTAGTGACCCGGCTAACTATCGGCCAATAGCTCTTACTAGTTGTCTCTGCAAGACCCTAGAACGTATGGTCAATGACAGGCTTGTCTGGTTTTTAGAGAAGAACAACCTCATCGTTGATGTACAGAGTGGATTTCGTCGCCAGCGCGGCACCATAGATCATCTTGTCCGCTTTGAAACCTTTGTTAGAGAAGCCTTTATTAGTAGACAGCATGTAGTATCTGTCTTTTTCGACCTTGAAAGCGCTTACGATACAACTTGGAAATACGGAATTCTGAAAGACTTGCATGACTTTGGTCTTAGAGGCCGTCTTCCTCTTTTTATTTCAGCCTTCTTGGATGAACGTCTTTTCCGCGTCCGAGTTGGTAATACTGTCTCGGGAGCCCGTGAACAGGAGATGGGTGTACCCCAAGGATGTATTCTCTCTGTTACACTTTTCAGTGTGAAAATAAACAGTATAGTCAAAGCTATCTGTCCTGGTGTAGACTGTTCCCTCTATGTTGATGACTTCGTCATATGCTTCAGATCTCGAAATATGAACATTATTGAGAGACAACTTCAGCAATGTCTCAACAAATTGCAAACATGGTCTGATGAAAATGGCTTCAAATTTTCGAAGTCCAAAACTAAGTGCATGCACCTCTGTAATCTACGAGGTGTTCATCCAGATCCTGAACTTTATCTGGACAAAACTAAAATTGAAGTCGTTTCTGAGTTTAAATTTCTTGGAGTCATCTTTGACAGAAAGCTTTCTTTCCTTCCTCACATCACTGCACTTAAAAAGAAGTGCAAGAAGGCTCTTAATCTTCTTAAGGTTGTGGCTCATTCTGAATGGGGAGCAGACCGTAAAGTCCTCTTGCGGCTTTATCGGTCTTTAGTTCGCTCCAAGTTGGACTATGGATCTGTTGTATACGGATCGGCCCGTAAATCCTATCTGAAAATTCTCGATTCTATACATCACGAAGGTCTACGTCTTGTACTTGGAGCTTTCAGAACTTCTCCCGTCAATAGTCTTTATGTTGAGGCTAATGAACCTTCTCTTTCTTATAGGAGAGAAAAACTCTCACTTCAATATATTTTAAAACTTAAGTCGAATCGTTTTAATCCAACTCATAACGTTGTCTTTAAACCTGAATATAAATCTCTTTTTGAAAGGAAACCAAATGTTATTCCTCCATTTGGTATCCGCATGGAGCCCATTGTAGATAACCTTGGCATAGACACCGAGTCTATTGCCGACGATAAAATCTCTGAAATCCCTCCATGGACACTAAACAGTGCAGAATTCAGATTTGACCTTGCATCTGACAAAAAGTCTGTCACGGATAGAACTGTATTTCATGCTAGATACAACGAGATAAAGGAACATTATTTTTCCTTCAAACCCATCTATACAGATGGATCTAAAGAAGGCAATTCTGTAGCAGCTGCCGCTGTTTATGGACAAAGAAGCTTAAAATGCCGCCTTCCAAACAACTCCTCTATCTTCTCTGCTGAAATTAAAGCAGTAGATCTGGCCCTTAATCTAGTTGAAAGTTCTAATTCCAACCGTTTTATTATCTTTTCAGACTCTTTGTCAACATTACAGGCCCTTTCAAATCAACGACTTGAGAATCCTTTAATCTGCAGTTTACTTGAAAGGATCTCACAAATTTCTTCTAAGAATAGATTGGTGTTCTGCTGGCTTCCAAGTCATGTAGGCATCAAAGGCAATGAAAATGCCGATAGGTCTGCCAAATCTGCACTTAACCTTCCCATTTCAGATTTTAAAGTTCCACACACTGATTTTAAAGCCTCCGTTTTATCACATATCCAATCTTCTTGGCAATCCCAGTGGGATGCTGATATTTTTAATAAACTGCATTCAGTTAAACCATCCCTTGGTGAATGGTATCCCGTTTACAGATCCGTTCGTCGAGAAGAAGTGATAATTGCACGACTTCGAATTGGCCATTCACGCATCACACATTCCTGGCTCTTGACCAAAGATGATGCTCCTGAATGTATTCCATGCAATGCACTCTATTCTGTAAAACATATCTTATTAGATTGCGTTGACTTTCAGCCAGTTCGTTCGAAATATTTCAACGTCGATAGTTTGAAAAATCTTTACGATTCTGTCAGCGTTGAATCTATTATCGCTTTCATAAAGGAGATTGGCATTTACAATAAACTGTGATATTTACTATTGAATTTCTTACCTATCTTTTTACAACATTCTTAATTCCTTTAATATTCAGTTTACATCTCCTTAATGGGAGGATTAGCCCTCTTGGGGGCATCTTATCTCATTGGAGACAGGACCTCTTTAATGGGAGTATTTGATCCCATTGGAGGCTCCAATTTTTACCAGTTTTAACCTCATTTCCAAGGAAAAACAATATTATCAGTCTTGCCTTTTAATCTAAAACTGTAGAGTAGGCAGGGAATGCCCAGCCACTCAGTATCATATTTTATGCACATTATAAAGGACACATATTTCTTTTTCATTTAAAAAACTTCTTTTAATCAAACCAGCATTGAGTTTAAACCTTTTTATCACATTCTTAAATCTTATCATATAAAACTTTTGAGTATATAGGGATTGCCCTGTAACTCGATAATGCCCTTTATACATTCTTCTCAATTCAGTTCTTATCATTTAAAACATTTGAGTATATAGGGATTACCCTGTAACTCGATGATGCCCTTTATGCATGAAATTTTCTTAATTCAATTCTTTTATTGTCATTTAAACTTTATTCAGTCTAAACAACTCCACTTTTATTAACTTTTAACATAGATATGCGCGCTAAATGACCAAAGTTGTCGATGCGCCATAAAACAACATTCATTCATTCATTCGTTGTTTGGTAAAGAGTTAAATGAGCTAAAGGCCTCAAATTTCCTGTGCTATCGCATTCGAGTTATGATTTGTAAAGAATAATTTGTGGAAGTCCCCTTATTCAGAATACTGAATACTGTGATAGGTGTATGGTGAGCAAACTTTGAAGTAAGAATAAAAAAAAAAGATTGCCATGTGAAGTACTAATCATCTTAGTATAAGTCCCATCCAATTTAGTGAAAAAATGAATTTTGCCACCTTACCCACTCCCGTGCACTGATATGCTTAGGTAAGCAATAAAAAAAACATGTACATTTCTTCTAATTGCAAAAACTGTGACAGAGCCACCAAAAGAGAAAAAGAAGAGAGATGATTGAAAGTTTAAACTGTTAAGAGTTTAATGTTGATATTATGATTTCAATCAACTCTATGTGTTTTCTGTGCAAATTTGGTGCTCGGTGCACATGTTAAAAAAATTTAATAAAAAATCAGATTGAAGTACAGGCATTACTTCTTGGGTTTTCTTTGTAGAGGATTGGTAGTACGACTGGTTGATGCAGAAAGATAAACAATTTATTTGGATTTGACTTACTTTATAACACTGTATGGAAACTCTGTACGGGAAATTTCTTCGGTGAATTTAAGATGGCGGACCCGTGTTATTGACAAAGTAAGTGTCGTTTAATTTTGGTCCAAACTTGTTTCAAATTGCTTCCCCTACAACGAGAAAGGTACCAATCTAAAGAGCTTTGATTAAATAATCAAGCGATAGTAGCTTATGAGAAAACGGGAGTGCCTCTTGTCCGTAATCCCACGCTGAACATGACGTTTTGATGAAGTTGAAAAACTAAGCGGGAGACCGGAAGAAAACTGGCTTTATTTCATCGAATAGAAAGCTAATAATAAAAGAATGTGCCTCGATCGGTGGGGAAATGTCATACCCTTATAATTGTACCAAAAATTGTTGCTTATATTTACTGATTTAGCTGTTATAAAGTTTTGAAATTTTGCATGGTGTACTCTTCGGTGCAAACCGAAACTAGACTGCTGTACGGTTGGGTGATCGGAATTTCTGTACGCTTCAGTAACACATATGAAGTCAAAAATCTGTACGCTTCGGTGAAAATGATTAAAGGAGAAAAATCCTACAACAGTCTACTTGTTACATGTATTTCCCGCACAGCGAGAATTCCTTATACAAGTACATGAACCCAATTTAATTGTGTCATTTACTCTATATCTTGTTTGTTATGTTAAAACCGAATAATGCCTCAAAAATGAGTCACGCCAGGGTCTCCTGGCTTTGTAAGGATTTGATAGAGAATTTTTCGTTATTCCTATTTTCTAAACGAAAAGTACGAGTCATTTTAAAATAGTGTTTAAAATCAGTATGAATTAAAAAAAAAAAAAACTTATCCCCAGATAAAACTACAATGTATCAACGTATTCAGATGACCTCGATCAAGACCTTTTATTCGGGTATAGTATACTAAATACCGGAGTGTAACAAAATAAGAATATATTATTAACAGAATGTAACAAAAAAAAATCCATGTATTTAATTCTATAGTAGAACACTGAAAACAGAAGAAAAAAAATACCACTAAAGTAGTTCCCCATCCGTGTTACTACATAAAAGTGGGAGTTTACAAAAGCTTTAAAATGAAAGCTACGGAATAAGGACAATGTCCCTTGGAAATGCTTACAAAAGGATGATAGAAAGGGGACAAAACTCAGAAAACGATGTAATGAAGACAGAGTTGCCTGAGAGTGTTGTATAATCATCCACAGTTTCTAGTCAAAGGATTTGATAGTTTGAAAATTAAGGTCGAAATTAGTGTGTTTTTTCCCCTAAATGAAGAGAGCCATGGTTCTTCTAGGCTAAATTTCTCAGTTCTATCAATGTATGAAAATTGACGGTTTCAACTAAAGAAAAAACGCATAATTTATGCTAAAGCAAAACTCTTAAATGTGAATTTAACAACAGGCAAACGATTATCTGTTTTAAAAGGTCTCTTAAGGTATAAAGAATAACAAATGATCACTTAGGCGATATCAAAGTAAATTAAAAATGAGCTATAGCTACATGGCAGTGCACAAAGGACGGTTTTTGTATTGCATTTTTCACTGCCGGCTCTTAGTGTTTGAAAAGTCAAGCCAAAGCTCAGAGATGTGTCACTGTTTGATTCGGGCTGTATATGGCTTTCCAACTGGTTCTGGTCCGATCAACACAAAGTTTGCTCTGAAAGTGCTTCACGTGTTCACCAGCACTGGGCTTGGGCTCTAAAAATGTGTCTCCAACAGACATACAAATATAACCAGTGTCCTTTGTGGAATTCTTACCAACACCGTCCACAAAAAGTTACTAAAAATCTACGTTACCTACTGCGCCATGGAGGACCCCTGATCTATAAATGATGATAGAGGAGGTACGGTTCTATATTTCGCTTTTCTTTGATGTCTATACTATGGATGGTTTCAACATTTTTGGTGTCAGACCAAGACAAAAAGCTTAAGTTTATTATTTCTATGTTAAAAGCACATATATATACATGTATACAAGATGCCTCTGTTCATGTTGCTCAGCACTTCTCAATGACGAGCTATTTTAGTGTACGAAGCTGCGGATTTATAAATCACGTTTCTGTGAGTTCAACATAAAAACATCAAGTAAATAACCCATGTAGGTTGTTCATACATTTCCTTTTTTCCCCTCTTAATCGTTTTCACCGAAGTGTACAGATTTTTGACTTCATATTTGTTACCAAAGCGTACAGAAATTCCGATCACCCAACCGTACAGCAGTTTAGTTTCGGTTTGCACCGAAGAGTACACCATGCAAAATTTCAAAACTTTATAACAGCTAAATCAGTAAATATAAGCAACGTATTTTGGTACAGTTATAAGAGTATGACATTTCCCCACTGATCGAGGCACATTCTTTTATCATTAGCTTTCTATTCGATGAAATAAAGCCAGTTTTCTTCCGGTCTCCCGCTTAGTTTTTCAACTTCAGCGAAACATCATGTTCAGCGCGGGATTACGGACAAGAGGCACTCCGGTTTTCTCATAAGCTACTATCGCTTGATTATTTAATCAAAGCTCTTTAGATTGGTACCTTACTCTTTGTAGGGGAAGCAATCTGAAACAAGTTTGGACCAAAATTAAACGACACTTACTTTGTCAATAACACGGGTCCGCCATCTTGAATTCACCGAAGAAATTTCCCGTACAGAGTTTCCATACAGTGTATAAGGTTGAGGTAAAATTTACAACTTTTCCCATAAAAATAATTTGGGTGTTTTTCAACTGATTGCAACTGACCATACTAAAAAATTCGTCAAAAAAAGAGTACTGGTCCGATAAGGAAAAAGTTGAGTGTTTTGAACTTCTCAAACCCTACTCCTGGTATGTGGAAAGTTTCAGATTTCTATTCCAAAATTCAAAAAATCATTGTTCCACCCTACTAATACCCCTATATTCTCGTTCCCCCGTCATGTTGTTTGAAATCTGCAAATTATGCATCAATCAGCAGATTGCAGACAAATTTACGCTGATAATTGGTCAATATAGTTGATTAAAGAAAGGTAATGAACATCTCGTGATGTGATCGAGAGGTAGCGATGGAAATAATTGAAGCCGTGACCTTTCAACCTTCCTAAGATTTTATTTGGTCGATCTTTTAATATTGCCGAAAAATGTGGCTCGAAAATCAAATCTCTTTTTCCATTAGATTATCTGAAATCAGTGTTCCAACTCGCGTAAATTATTGTGTAAATCATTTTACAGACTTGAAATTTGCATAACAAATGTTAATCACACGCGAGACCTCACGTAAGAAAAAACATGCACAAAAAAGGCCAATTATCTGTTTATCGTGAGTAAAATAACAGGTTTTGATGCTACATGTAGTTCTAATCCTTACTGAGAAATCTATGTCGAATCATGCGAACATACCTATCCAGAAATTAACACGCATGAAAAATTGTTCGGTGAAAAAAAACACGGAAACCCATGACACAACAAAATGCCTCCTTGACATTGTCCGATCAGAGTCCTCTTAGACTGTCTTTTCAGCTTTTTAATGAGTAGTAAATGTAGATCTAGTTAGAATTCATATTAATTTAGGCCTACATAATTATGAAATTTCAATACAATCTAGAAGTGTTAAATTTGCGGTATTTTGTTTTTCAGGTATGCTGAAAAAAGAACAAACACAATTTTCGCATTTTTTTTCTTTCTTTTATTGAAAATTGAAATATCATATGATATATCGAATATCGATCATTTTGTATCGATACAAATATCGTATCGATCAAACTGACCGATACGGAGCCCTATTGGGTAGGGGTGGGGATTGTCCAGAGGCCTCTGGAGTAAGTAATATTGTGAAGGGTGCTACATTTAGGAAGGGAGCAATGATAAGGTGAAATATGATGGCTCAAAGGATAATTTTTCTCTTTCAAAGGGAGGAAACAAAGTGAGAAAAGGAGAAATATTCACGCTGGTTACCAGTATTTTCTTCTTTTCCAACAATGTGTTCAAAAGCTTTCTTTCTCACAATTGTTAAAACTTGGGATTGTGTGGTAAAGGGTTAACGACCATGAAGAAAATACAGTGGGTAAAAAAACTGCTGATAACCAGCATTTTCTTCCATCATGTTTTCTACCCCTATTACAAATTCCGTCATTTGAGACTAATTTCACCCTTAACTGCACAATGACCATTTCTAACGACCCTGAGGAAGAGGTCTTTTGAAAACTTTGTGGAAAAGGTAACCAGCATTTTCTCCTTTTCCCACCAAGTTTTCTATTCTATTCAAGAAAAATTGCATCAGTTGAGCCACTATGAAATTATTGTTTGCAAAATGCCTTCAAGTTCGATAGGTCTGAAATTCTGCTGTGTGATAAAGGGTTAAACTGTTGTCTGAAAAATGCTTTCAGTTGTGACAACTGTTTTTTGTTGTGTGGTAAAGAGCTAAAACATTGAAAACAGTCTACTCATATATAGCTGGAGATAAGGGTTACACATGTATGGGAGTTTTGAGTTATAGTATTGGGTGTGAATTTCTTCAGGTTTTGAATCTAGATTACTCCCTCTTGTTATGCAATATGATTTGACTTGTGGCCACTTTCCATACACACAGACATAATATACATACATTGAATGATCAGCTGTTTTATGATACATGTATCTAGATGCTTTGAACAGCAGCTGGTGCAAGAAAACTGGGTACTGTAGATGAAACAGGTTCAACAGGTAATTTCTGTTTTAATTATTTACCAAACATCAAAATTTTAGACTTCTCCAAATTGAAAGCATGTGCAGATGACAAAATAAATGTGACTCCAAAACTGAAATTTATTTAGGGAAAAACGAAAGACTATGTTGGAAAAGGAGAAAAATGCTGGTCACCAGCATTTCTCTTATCCCACAATGTTTTCAAAATCTTTCTTTCTCAGGGTCATTAAAAGTCAGTTAGGAGTTAACAGTTTCACATTTTAACTCTTTACCACACAATCCCGACTTTAACGACCCTGAGAAAGGAGTCTTTTGAAAACATTGTGGGAAAAGGAGAAAATGCTGGTAACCAGCATTTTCTCCTTTGCCCACAATGTTTTCTACCCTTCCCAAACCAATTTTGAATTTTTCAGTCACATTTATTTTTTCATCTGCAAAATGCTTTCAATTTGGACAAGTCTAAAATTTTCTTATGTGGTTAAGAGTTAATTACCCTGAGAAAGCTACCTTTTGATAAAGTGTTTGATTATTTTTAATCAGGAGGCATGAGCCGGACAGTAACCATTTGCCAATTACTGTTACTGACGCATCACCACGAGTTACTTCCCTTTCCACCGGACCATCTTTCCCAATCCTGTATATACCGGAATTGTGAAAGGGTCATATGTTTAATATGGAATACACCCTAAACGCAATAAATTGGACAAAAAACCTAAAACGGCTGTGCCGGTAGTTTTATCAATTATCTTTTTCGAAGATACACACAAAAAAGTACTGTTGTTTTACTGTTTTTTCGGTAGACTTCAGAGAGTAAAACAATATTATAAGCGTTGTATCCTGTTGGGCGCATCCTAGGATACCCCGGGGTCTCCCTATTAGCTACGCTACATCGACCCCTGGGACAATTAATTGAATTTCCCTCGCTTTACTGCTGGCCAAATGCTGGCTTTTCATTGGTTCCATCATCATTTTGTGATGGGCGAGTGGACTGTACGCTATGACGTTTCGTATCGATTTTCGGCGGCTGATTCAAAGTTTTATTAGTCAATTGTCCCAGGGGTCGATGTAGCGTAGCAAATAGTGAGACCCCGGGGTATCCGAGGATGGTTGGGCGTGTTGATAAAACTTTTTGTATGCAGACTGCATTAACCCTTAGGCTGACAAGCGTGACTCAATGACCTTTTGCAGACAATATAGATTTAGATCACACCAGGAAGAACATGCAGTCTGATCCTAGATCTGTACTATCGATACAGAGATATTTTTCCTCAAGATATTCCTTTGAAATAACATTTGAGTCTTTACTATCTGCTTTAAAAGCGGCATTTGTTTAATTTAGTAAGATAAGATTTAATAACTTAAAAAACAAATACACCCCTCCCAGAAAGAAATTAGTGCAAATATACATTTAAACTTGAACTCTTTAAACCAGGTTACATAATGCATTTAAAAAAAAAAAATGTTTAGGCAGAAAAATGCATCTTTACGGCCAGTAATTAGAAGAGACTTACCCTCTGTAACAGATTTTAACAATTCCAAAACTTTTCAAGCGTTAAACCTAAGGCTAAACGGGATAAACACTTATTTGTGACACTTGTGTGTTAGTCTCACAGTATATAAACAAACTGTACCCAAACCGGATATTGTGAGTAAATTCCATGAATCGATTGGTGAAAACAGATGGGTGCCTTTGAATAATTGAGATCGACAGGTTGTTGTGACTTTTACGCATCTTGTAAACATTTGCATCATTGAATGAAATCATGTATATTTCAAATAAATACATCATTTACCATCTTTGGCCGTGTAATTGTTGATAAAGTGCAACACTCGTCTTCACTTCTTTTGCTCACTACTATACATGCTGTTTTCACAAGGCAATTTATGTATAATTCCATCTATTTATCCAATACCCATTTGTAAAGTTTTGTTTCTAAATGTATGCTCTTCACAAAACAGCCAATATATGCAAAAAAAATTTGTTAAAATTACCTAAAAATGTATGGAAATTCTGCATGGCGAACGGTTTGATACTGTACCCTTCTTACAAATATCAAGTAAATGATCTGTACATTACTTGCGAGTTGGCTGAACAAATTCTTGCGAGTACCATACAGGGATTTCCATTGCTTTATACCTACACAAGAGCAAAGCATCTATTACGCACGTAACTAGAGTGCTCAATACAAACTTTGTTTCGCAATTTATTACTTACATTGTCATTTCAATGCAGTTGTACTGAAGAATCTTTGAAATTTTTGTGGCAATTTCACCCTTTGCCACAACACTTTGTATGCTGTATAAAATCTAATATACATATCACACATAAAAAATATTAACTGTGTTTACATGTGAATCATTTCTAAGTATACGATCAAAATGACACGACTTTGTCTCATTGGCAAAAAAATAACATGAGCTTCGCACAGCAAAGGGGCTTGTCAGTGAAATGAGTTAAAATATAGAACCCTACAGAGATCCAAATTTGAAAAGTCACATGACATATTCCATTTAAGAACGTCATTTTGTCTGTCAAAATTTTAATTTCAAATTTCTAAGGAATCAAAATTCCTCTCATAATTTTTAATTCACATATTCAATTTTTAAGTTGTTGAAGATCTTTAAAAAGTTGTTTATGGAGTCTTTTTCCAAAACGCATTTTAAAGATATTCAAAATAATGTGTCAAACTGGTATAAGTTTGACGGAAAATTCTACCGTCATTTCGAACCCCTTAACAACTGATGCAATTTAGGTTGTTTATCCCTTAAATTCCTGTTAAAAATCCTTCATTCCTGTAGTTTTTTATTCTAAAAATCGAGGAAAGACGATTAATTGTTTCTGTCCTTTAAAATACGTGATTCTATTAACATTTCATTTTAAGCCATTTTTTGTAAGTGTGTCTGTCATTTTTGTGACGTTCACATTCGGATCAGAAAATTGACAATTGAGTTGCAAAATGGTGAAAAATAAATACATTTTGTGTGGCTTTATACTTCGGTATTAGAAAAACACAATCAATAATAGCTTTTTTTGCTTACAAATAAATTAAGATGGAATATCATCTTGCGAGCATCATTTCTGTCAAGTTTATATCGTGACGTTCGCGACCATCCATGCCGGTCGTTTCAATCTTTTTTGTTAATTTCGCTCCTTTACTACGATATTGTCCGAGAGTACCGATTGAGAACATTAAAAAAATGGCGGCCATGGACGCGGGAATTCAATGAAACGGTAAGAATTTTATTGTTTTTCCATGTCTGTCAAATTTTATTTTTGATTCGCAACCGATGACGTTAGCAACTTAAAGCATTTTCTCCCGATTTAATGTATATTTCGAGGTCAACTGTTTTAGTTGACTTCACAAACTTAAATAATGTACAGGCACATTGAAAATTGTGTCATTTTTGGCCCTCGCAATGAAACAGTTTAATTTTATAAATCAGCGTCATTAATTTGACGGAACTATCTGTGCATTCGTCATCACTTTGACGGATTTAAAAATACCTAACGTTTTTCTTGACAGACTTTGTTTTGCTAACGTCATTTTTTGACGGACGTATTTTTGCGATCGTCATTTTTTGACGGACCTATTTTTTGCGATCGTCATTGTATGAAGGACTGTTTGTTGCTAAAGTCATCATTTGACAGAAAAGCCAAATTTAAGAAAGGCTAGAAAACATTTACCAACAATTTTCTCTCTTTTCACAATATTTTCCAAAGCTATTTTTATCATGTAGACATATAGTAAACACATGGGTGAAAGTTTTCAGTTTGAGCTGACTTTCCAAAGACAGTCTGCTCAAAAATTCTGAATTCAGGCATAGTATTATCATAGTATTTATTCAAGTTCTACAACACAGAGTAGGTGATTTCGAATGGATCATTAGCCCCAGGTCCCTAAATATACACCTTATTCCCAAGAAAAAAAATATATTTTAGGATGAGCCATTTTGGTCTCAGTATTTTCATTATTATTTGTTACTTTCACCCATGTAAACACAAGTCATTGTGTGTTTTACTTATAAGATTGAAAACCTGAATCTCGGCTTGAAAGTGGGCAACTTTAATGTGGCATATAATATTTATTTTTTAGCTCCGAATGAAATGATCAGGACCAATGATGGATAACACACAGTCAACCAGCAATAATTCAAGTATGTTTGTTTACGTTGTTTTGTTTTGTTTGGGGTTCAACGTCTCGCACGTTTAGGTCATTTATGACGACCGGTGCAGTTGACGCATTTCCTGGGCAAACTTAGACCGCTCTTTAACAGTTAACCAGTTCGCGTCCATCTTTCCTCCAGCCACCAATTGCTGCCCTACATGAATCAGTGGTAAGGGGAAATTTCCCACGGAAAAATGTCTGGACCCGCGCAGATTCGAACCCGTGACCGCCTGGTCTCCAGTCAGGCACGCATCCGACTGAGGTAGACGCGGGCCGGCTTGTTTACATTGAACTTTGTTGCCTCTTATAATGTGTGTACCTTAATTTGGAAAGTAATTCTGAAGTTAACCTTCTTATAAATTCCCTTTACCAAATAACAAAATTTTGAGTATTTCCTTTTGAAAGCATTTGCAGTCTACGACAATTCAAAAAGTGGTTCTATTAAATTATAGGTCTCTGATGGGATAAAGAATAAAAAAAAACACCTACTGGGAAAAGGATGAATTGCTCAAACTTGGCTAAATGATAAGTTTGGAGTGTACACATGTAAATTGTTTTACCATTGTCTGTAGACCTGCCAAAAAATATCAACATTTTACATAAATATTGCCATTTATAGTTTCACTAATACATGTATCTTGTTTCTTTCTGAAGTGAGCCCTTCTTCATTATCAAGAAGAAAAATGAAGGAGAAAGATCCAGAGAAATACAAATTATACCTTGAGGCCCAGCGTAAGCGTGCAAAAGCGCGTAGAGATCAGCTGAAAAAGGACTTAAATAAAAAGAAAGAATGCGCTATAAACTTAAAAGAACACATGTTATCATTGCAAAGGGTTAGACAAAGGCGCTATATTGAGAAAAAAAATCAGAATACAGGACAAAGCACATTCCCTAGTGAGAAAAATGAGCGCCTTACCCCTAAATATAAGAGAGATAAAGCAAGAACAAGACAATCAATTGAAACGAAAAGAGAATATAATCGTGAAATGAAAAGAAAAGAGCGCCAAAATATGTCCTGGCAAAAGAAGATGTGGATCAGGAAAAAAGACCGTGAAAGAAAGCAGAAAAAGAGAGTCAAAACCAAAAAGGAGATTACACATACCAGTCCATTTTCTTCAAAACAGACTGAATATAATGTGACTTCAAAAGTTAAATCTGCATTACCAACAACACCCAAAAAGTTTGTGAAAGTCATTCATAACATTCTGTCAAAAGCATCGCCAAGGAAAATAGATGCATTCGTCAGTAAAACCTCCAAATCTGCTGAAATTACAGCAAAAATGCTTGTGAAGAAAAGCATTAAATACAGGTTTCGTATAAAAAAAAAAAGACAATCAAAAATTGATGTAATAGGGATCCAAAAGTTTTATCTATCTGAAGGTGTTTCAAGAGTAATACCCCAGAAAAGATTTGCTACAAGAGATGGTCCAGGGTATGTAATGCAAATTTCCTTGTGAGCGGCCCACCAGAAGTATCTTAAAGAAAACCCAACAAAGTATGTGAGTTTTGGAAAGTTTGCAGCACTAAGAAAAAGAAATGTGCGTTTATTGAAGTTATCGCATAGACAATTCTGCTGTTGTGTTTACTGTATCAATGTAAGATACAAAATGCTGTGTTTGAGCAAATCGGTAAATAACCTTGAAAAAAAGAAAACTTGTGAAACTGAGCTTGGAGATATACTCCTTTGCCCAAAGCGGGATGGCAATCACTTTCATGAGCCCAAATGTGTTGAAGGGAAATGCAGTGAATGCAAAAATTACATGCAAGCCCTACAGAGCCATTATATTGAAATCCCAGAGGAAAAATCACTAACATGGCTTCGATGGGAAACTGAGAAGAACAGTGATGGTAAATCGAAAAAAGTTCTCATAACCAAGGTGGGCAACAAACAAGAATGCTTACAAGAGTTTGTTGATAAAGATATTCTACATCCTTCACAAGGAGTAAGCTTCTTTCAGCACTTACTAACTGCAAAATGGCAAGCTGAACAATATCGCAATCTAAAGACAAATCTTCCGAAAGATACTCTTTTACAAGTTATGGATTTTGCAAAAAACCGTGAAGTGAAATACCAAGATGAAATTAAGTCTGCATTCTACACAGCCAACCAAATCACAATGCATCCAATCATAACATTCTACAAAACAGACAATGGTTTAAAAAGACACTCATTCATAATTATATCTGAAGATAACACACATGATTACCACGCAGTTTACCATTTTCAGAAGCTGGTAAACCTTGAACTGCAGGCGGAAATTGGCCAAGAAGCAAGAAGGAAAATAATTTTTAGTGATGGCTGCAGTTCCCAATACAAGTCTAAAGGCCCATTTGCAGACTTGGCTCATGAAAGTGAAAGAAGAATAAATCGCAATTTTTTTGGATCAGAACATGGAAAAAATGAATGCGATGCAGAAATAGGGATTTTAAACCGAGCTGTTGATAGGGCTATTGTGGCTAAACGTGCACTAATAAACAATGCAAAAGATTTGTATGACTTTTGTAAAGAGAACTTAGAGAATGAAGACCCATTTTCCAAGAGAACATTCCTTTTTGTTAGTGTTGGGGAAGTGAACAGAGACAGACCACAGACCAAGGCCAAAACTATACCAAATACCAGGAAAATTCACCAGATGATTAATGTAAAAACACAGCAAGACAAAGTAAAAGTCAGAAATCTCTCGTGCTTTTGTCGAAACTGTGAGCTTGGAAACAAAGACTGTTTGAACTCCAAGTATGTGAATCCATATGAAACAAAACAGATAATGATAGAAAAGTCTTCTGAAATGGAATATCACCAAAATGTTGATAGTTACCAAGAGCCCAAGCTAGGGGATATGCCACCTTTAGCTCAATCTGCCTCGAGACTTTCTAGAGATCGGGAGAAGACCACTGGAACATGAGTTATCCAAAGTGCCACTATCAGTTGAAACTAGCCAAACTTTACCAGAATTGCATGTTGAATCACTGCTAACTCCAACCATGTCAGCACCTCCTTCATACACACCGACGGCTGCTTTACATTCTTTGACTGAAGAAAGAGAAAAACATAACTTTGGGTTGCTTTTGAAGAAAATGGCGCAATGTAATTCATATGAAGATTTGCAACACATAGTGCTTGAGTTACATGAAGAAATACCACAACTTGTGCAACCAACAGATGTGACAATTTTGTCACATAAAAGAACTGTGGATGACAGCGCGCTTTCACTATTGTCTGACGATCTGAAACAATGTGGTTTATTTCCGTCAATAATATATGGCGACGGAAACTGCTTGCCTAGGTGTGCCAGCTTACTTGCGTATGGATCTGAAGAGTTTCACCTTGAAATGAGAACAAGAATGATATGTGAACTTGTTACAAATGAAAATAAGTACCTAGATGAAAGCTACTTGGCAGAAGGAGCTGATCCTGCATCTAACATCAATGTAGCCAAACATTTCGCAATGTTCTCAGAGTTCTTCAATGACAATGTTCTTACACCTTTAGCGATTCAGAGAATATTTCGCAGTGAAATTCAGAGTCTCTGTAGTGCTGGGACATATACGGGTATTTGGGAGATTGCTGCATTAGCCAATGTTCTTGGGAGAAATGTTGTGTCAGTTTATCCATCTTATGGGGGGAAAACAGTCAGAACTCATCTGAACAGAAAGTTTTTTCCATTACAAAGGGGTAAATTCAGTAGTAAGCAGGTCTTCATTATGTGGAGTAACGTGCAAGGATGTAAAGAGCCAGAGAGAGATTGGTCCCCTAACCACTTTGTACCACTTCTGAAGATGTGTCCAGATATGCCCGTAATGGATGACGATGGGGAAGAAGAGTTTACCTCCTTTGATGCTGACTTCTTTGGCGATGGAACAGACCTTAACAGCAGCATTGGTAGCATCGTGAATAACATTATTCAGGGTCTTGGCGTAGAGGTAAAAATCTTTTTACACAAAAAGATAAATACAAATAATTGCATATGATTTTCATTATCTCGACATTGATTGTCTTGAATAATTGCTTAACTCAAGGTGATAGTCAGCACCTATTCTTAGGCACGGAAATCAAAAACATAGATTTGTAAATTTATATTGATGTTGTGTGATGAAATTGTCATGGAAATTAATTAGGCAAAAGATAGATATTGCTAAATTTCTCTCCTTTGTCTATAAATTTTCCATTATTCATGTTTTACTTAAAATGTTAAGCTTAAAAGGGTGGTGCATATGTCAAGTATGAATATCTCAAGGTATTTGACAGTCAGTGACTTTCAGATAGCAAGATTGGACTATATATGAATGTTAGGGTGATGTCATTGATAAAAGTCAATAATTACAAGGGCTGGGCAGTTTTTAAAAGGCTTTTGTGTTCAAATATCAGCCTGGAAAACATTTATATGCATACATGACAGCCTAGGTCAATGTGACTTTTAAGACCTCAAACTCATTTGTCTTCAATCTCTTTAGCACTGAAGATATAACTGAAATATTAAACTCTAAGTTTATCAATTTTACCTAGATTAAACAAAATGACAAATTTTTACTCTTTTGAGATGGATGGCTTTGGAAAAGTTGTGGAAAAAAAACAAAGTTTTGGTTACCAGCACTTTCTCCTTTTCTCACATTGTTTTTTTTTTTTTTTTCTAATTGCAATTTCCGCATACCTGCAAACAGTGTGAACCTTGATCAGACTGCTCCTACAAGGAACAGTCTGATCTGGACTCACTCTGTTTGCAGTAACATTTTGAAAATTATCAGCAGACGAAGCAGCAGACGACATTTGTCGCGATTGGCAGGATAAGTGTTAAATTTTTGTCTGCAACACTTCGTAATTTGGACAAGTGTAAAATTTTGTCGTCTGCTAATAATTTAAGGACTTTTCATCAGAATTTGGTTTATTTGTTATTCAGTTTCCATGTACAGAAGAAGTGAATCCAGATGAAATCATAGACTCCCCTCCACCTGACATATCATCAGTCCCTGTAACCACAGACCCTTTCCATGACACTAGTGATCATATTCCAGCAGAGGACAATCCTATGTTGAACAGGGTTTGTAATACACTATTTAAAGCCTTATCAATACTTACTTACAAATAACACAAAACCATGTCTTTTTTATGACCAGGTTTGAAGTATGGGGGCATTTTTATTATGGTTGTCTGTCTGTCCAAAATTTTATCATTTTCGTATATCTTAAAGACTAAATTTGAAAAGAAAAAGATAGGTCACATGGAAGACGTTAAAAAAAATAGTTTGAAGACATCAGCTATTTAAAGGTAATAATCACCAATAAGTTAGTCTCTTCAGATTATAGCTCACAGTTATCATGCCCGCACATTGATAGATTGAGGCCATGATATTGTTTTTTACTTTTGTCTGTCTGTTTGTTTGAAAACTTAACATTTTCATTGCAGTAGCTATATAATTAGTGTTTTGTGAAGACATTTTGTTTTACATTTATAGTTGAAATTAAATGGGAATGATATGTATTTATATTGTTGTATATTTGTAGGATTCGCATTCTGGGGCGACAAACTCCAAGCTGAAAAGGTAAGTTGCTTAAAGAGTATGTAGATGAGAAATCATGGAAATCTTGTGTATTGATTCTTTCCCTCATAGAAGTGGGTTTTTGCGGTTCTGAAACTTGTGACTTAAGAAAACATTGTGGGAAAAGGAGCAATTGCACATAATGAACAATTTCTCCTTTACCCGCAATGTTTCCTGCAATTTCCGCATACCTCTTTGGCTTTGTGCCAAATCTGCCTCTGTACTCCATATGTACAGGGGTATTCAGACTCTTTGAAGATGTCCAGTTACAGAAGACTTACTTGAAAAGGAAAATTGCATTTATAAATTTACAAGGGATTTATTCCTGGTTTTCGTGCACAACTTCCGAAGGCTTATTTCCATAAATTCCCATAGGCTTGAAATCACATGGTAAGCTTTATACATGGACATTTATTTTAGCCTTTCTCATTTGATCAATAGCAGCTATGATGATGGCACATATCTCAAAGTGAAGCTTGGATCAGACGTATATCCTGCAGTAGTGAGTTTTGCATGCAATCATGTTATTGTTTCATTACCATTTATAATCCACTGCCACAGATGAGAGCATTTGTATATTCCACCTTCCAATCCACTGGTTTCTTGAAAACATGTCTCTACCCCATGCTTTCAAGATAATAGCAATTGAAACAAAAACCCAGGAATGCAGACGGAAACTTAAATTTCCAGATAATCTAGGGTTAAATAAAGACTTTTGGGTACTCAAATTGGTACTTACAAATGCTGTTTGTTTTTCTAATGATTTTCAAATGCCCAAAACAGAATATTTGAAATAATGCAAGTATTCTTGGCAGAGGATTTATAAGTATTCGGGGCTTCAGTTGAATATGAATTATGATTAGTTAATTGTCATCATAAAAGTGGTGTGAAAGATCTTATCAAAACCTTAGGAAAATGCTTTTAATTATAGTTTCATATAAGGATTTTGAAAATTATATCTGATTCCCTGAAATTTATTTCTGTTACTGTTTTATAAAGTTCTTTACTAATTTGTTGTTAACTAAATGTTATTTGTGTTAAATAGTTTATCATTATTTGCCAGTGTTATATTTCAGGAAGATCATTAGACTTTCAAATTATACATGTGTAGCTATAGACTTATTAATCTGAAATATTTATATTTTGAATAGATTTTACTTTCTAGTTAACAGTGAATCACAAATCTGAATACAGTTTTATGAGTATTGGTACTATCAATTTGCTCATTCTTAGCTGACCAGTCAGGTGTTAAAGAAATGAAAGTATTCATATAGTCATGTTGGTTGTTGTGGGAAAGTCTACATTTGTAATATCTCTGTAATTATTCAATATATTTCTTAAAGGCAGACTTGGGAGAGCGGTTCAACTTGCTTCAAAAAGGACCTACAGCGAAACAGTCATATGCTGCATTTGCTTTTAACAATATGTTAAGAGTAGGCAGATTGTGTCCTAATTGATCAATACACTCAGGTTGAAGAGTCAGTGAGTATTTATGTGTTACCCAGTAATTGTTGAAAAATTTTTGAAATTGTTGAAAACAGTTTGTTAATGTTCCACTGTAATGTTTTACTTCTGTCTTTGCAGGTTGACCATTGGCCTTGGGTCCATTTCTTTTCAAAGTCTGCAAAGAACCTATGGGTAATGAATGATGTTTCACATACACTGCTGGAAACTGATGTCATTGGTAGACTGCAGGCTCCAGACATTGTCATGAGAGGGATGAGGATTTTGTATAAATTTTGCCTTGATCACTGTTCAGAATAAATAAAGTCATGTTGAAGTTAAAATATGTTTTATTTTTATGCTGCTGTATCAAAAGACTTGGTGCAGATGCTCTGGCCCCGAGGTTATAAAACTTTTTTCGTGCTCAACTCGGTTGAGCATGAAATTTAAACAGCTAAAAAAAAAAACTATCGAGAAATACAGCATTGAGAGGGTTCAGGTGGACCTGGAAGAGTATTTTTGTGGCATATAATTGTTGGCATTTTAACAATTATAGGCTGGATAAATTTCATGCGCAGTCGAGTTGAGCATGAAAAAAGTTTTATAACCTCGGGCCCTGATTTTCTACACTAGTTTCTAACAAGTTCAACCTGAAATGTAAAATTCACTATTTATATTAATCTATTCCCCTTTCCAAATTGAAAGGATTTGCAGACGACAAATATAACATTGTTGAAAACTGTTTCTGGCTGTTGGTAATGAAAACAGTGTAGGAAAAGCAGAAATTGAACATTCTGTGCAATTTCTCCTTTTACCACAATGTTTTCCTAAACCTTTCAATGCAGAGTCGTTAAAACATGGGATTGAGTGTTAATTGGTTAAAAGAGTCAAGGATGCAACATAGTTGTAACTCTTTGCATGCTAGGAGTGAATACTAAAGATTTTATGCAATGTTAAACAAGATCAAACTGCGCAAATGTGCAGTCTGAACTTTTTTATGCATATTTTTTTTTAAAAATGTCTTATTCGATGAATAGCAGTTACAAGTATCTCTTTCTCTGAAAATTATATGTAGTAACTCCTTAGCTGTAGCATGCAAAGAATGTTTCTTTCTACACTAGCTGGAACCCCCAGATTGCATTGCGCTTGCAGGGTCTGTCTAATGGTTTATACGGAAATGCACATGTACAACCGTTCACCATGCTTATGTGTTACAAAGCCAACTAGCACTAAACATAGGGTGATTAAAAACCAAAGGATGAGGTTATATACAGTTCTGAAACTTAAGAAAGCAACAATTTTAACTGTTTTGCTTTGGTTTTGGTGCATTTCATTCTAAATTATAAAGTAGAAAACATTATGAAAAAAGAAGTCATTGCCCATGAGCAATGGCTTTTTTTTTTTTCAAAATGTTTTTTCAGCCTTTTCCATTCTGTTCCTATTCAAAATGCATATATATAATTTAACAATTTGGCACAGTTTTTTTAATTATTTGTGCAATTCATTTTCGGTTCAGAGGTTGCTTTCTTGAGTTTCAGTACTGTAGTAGTGCAGAGGTACAAGTGTTAGAAACCACACCGATTTCACAAGCATAAAGTTGTGCAACATTCACATGTATGTTGAACATTTAACAACAATTATGAATTACAATATTTACAGATATTCAGGCAAAATAGTAACAATATGTATACATGTCTGTCAAATAATAACATTAGCAATTAGTTGTCTGTCAAATAATGACGTTAGCAATAAATTGTCCGTCAATAAATGATGTTCACAACAATATGTTCCGTCAAAAAATGACCATAGCAAGAACTTTAATTTAAAGTTGCACAATAATGAATATAATTCAAATGATATTTTCAACATATTTAGGACCATTAAAAGATAAAAAAAACTGCAAAATGAGGTTAAAATACAAAGTACAAGAGCAGTAAAATCAAAAAGTTGAAATGTAGAGTTGTGAACATCACCAAAAGTCCGTCAATTTTTCCGTCAAAACATGACATTAGCAACAAAAAAATGAAAAATGCAATAAAACAATATTTTGGGTTCAAAGAATTTTTATTTTCACAGAAATCGTCAGTTACAGCCTTAATCTAGTATTTACATTAAAAAAATTAGCACTCCATTGATTTTTAAAAACAAAATACCAAGGTAGGTTTTTGTACACTCTTAAATGGAATATGTCGCATGCAAAACCGCACATCACAGAGATTCATTGTAGCAAGTTTCAAATAATTCCGATGGAAACTGTGGGTGCATACAAAAAATGCCAAAGGTGACCGACCGTGACCATAACATAATACGACCCTTCCATCGCATAAAAAAAATCAAAGTGCTGTCAGCACTGTAATCGGTCGGCACTGAATAATCTATAACCTAGCCATTCGACCCCTCGTCTACCCATCATGTGTACAACCTTACCACCACGTATGAAATAAGCTATTTTATATTATAAAAGTGGAACAATGATTTTGTTCTTTTGTCATTATCGGTGCCATTTCTGAACACCATTCGTTGTATGTTTTGTTGAAGGATTACGTGTCACAAAGACTATGTGTCACATTTTATTTGCGTCTTTAGTGCATGCAGAGTGTACTGCACAGCTCTTTTATTACAGCAGGGTATGGGTGGAGCTGTATTTTATTTCAGTAAGTTAGTGTTGAAATCGCTGATCAAGGCGGACCAGAATAAAAGACAATATCAAATATGAAACACGGGGAGATATGTAACAGCTGCGACAGGTCATTGAACATCTATTCTTGTGGCTGTAAACAGTCACTGGAGATCGGGTTTTTGAGAGAAAAGCAGCCAAACATAATAGTATAAAAAGACTCTGTTTTATTCTGCTTCCTTTTCATGAGTTACAGGTGGCCCTTCAGATTTTGAGACAAAATTTTACAAAAATACAAAAAAAAAAAAACCAAATCAATCTTTATACTCCCAAAGCCGCTTAATTTTCTTTCATTAAACCCCAGTAGTCGAAAACCATCTGACAACAAGAGAAATAAGAGATTTACTACAGCCCAGGTCGACACCGACGGGACACACTGTCTGTTTTTACAATTTGCTCATTTACATACTGGGAATACACAGACGAAGCTTCAAACATAGCGTCCAAAGAAAAGAAATATGGAAAATAAATACATATTTCTTATGGAATTTAAGCGTCATTAGTCACATGCCAGTCACATATTTATAATTAACATTCCCACAATGCTTTTTTTTTTTTTTGCGCGAAATCTAAAAATAGCCTAATGGGCAACGTAGCCTTTTAAGGGAATACCACCCCCAATTTTTTTGTAATATTATGATTCTTAATTATTGATAATTTTTATTGTTTTTTCATATAAATTTCAGTGATATATTATTTAATTTTGTGTGATGTGAAAAACCTATATACCCACCTTTAACCCATTACCACACAATCCCTACTTTTGACGCCCCTGAGAAAGAAGCCTTTAGAAAACATTGTTTTCTACCCTTCACAAAACAAATTTCAAATTTTCAATCACTTTTATTTTGCCGTCTGCAAATGCTTTTGATTTGGACAAACCCAAAATTTTGACGTTTGGTAATGAGTTAAGCAACAGAACGAATTCATGCAATAAAATTTCACAATTCGTATTCATCTGCTAATAGATAAAAAGAGGAATTACCCTTTCCTGATACGGCATCTTGGACTCCTCCAATTCGGGAGAATTTAGGTGGAAATTTCACGAAACTTGTGAACATCCCTCACTGGTGTCTTTCTTTATGGGGCTTTTTTAAAATGGTGACACATAAACAAGCCTTCAAATTCACTGTCTTAGTATCACCATTAGGTAGCAGAGGCCTGTTCCATAGCTTCAAATCTTTTGGAATACTTTTGAAGGTTTTTTTTTTTTTAATACAAAAGTGTTTCTTTTCTTTGTGAGTCAAATTCTGAAATTTTGATCTTGAGGTTTTTCCTTTATGCATTTCCAAATTATGATTTATTATATCACCAAAGCTTGTGGTTGACAGTTTGCCGTAAAGGCATCTGAATTACTCCATTTTATACCATCAGGCATCAGATTTGTTATCCCAAGAACCGTACACAATATTTGAAAAAAACTCCCAAGACATCGTACAGATAGATTTTGTAAACTCGAAAGTAAGGGTACGAATCACCAGCAAGAAACATACAGTTGACCTACTTTACATGGAGGCATTAATTATTATTTTTTATGTTAAAAATCGAACTTTAAAATTCCCAATGCTGCAAATATCTTTTTTAATTAATTAATTGCACCGGTTCAAACTCCGAAAACGTTTTTCAGCCAGCCTTAACATGATAAAAAGCTGATTTAAGATCGGGTCTACTGCAAATGACGCTGTAGCCTGCGGTAAGTATTGAGAATTTCAATGTTTTAAAGCCAAGAATGATTCTGTAGCAGTCACTGAAATTTACTCGCAATATCTGGTTCGGGTACAGTTCGTTTATATACTGTGAATCTGTGCCTACAAAGAACATCAATGCTTTTCATATAGATCACCCACTTTGACGGTGAAATACCGAGATCAAACAAGCACCCAGCTAACCCTTTACTAGCTTTGCAATGAAAACAAGTATAGCACATATTTGCTTCCTGAAAATGAATCTCATATTTTTTTTCTAGAGGGAACTGAAGGTTTGAAATTTGAATTAAACTTTGTAATAACGATAGTCAACTTATTATAAGGTCGTTCATAAAGGAACATGACCTTTTTTTTTTTGAAGGAGAGAAAATATTGTGGGAAAAGAAGAAAATGCTGGTTACCAGTATTTTCACCTTTTTCCACAATGTTTTCTAAAAGCTTCTTTCTCAGGGATGTCAAAAGTAGGGATTGTGTGGTAATGGGATAATGTCCCAGTTTTTGTGGTATTTGTTGAAGACAATACCACAATGAGTTTAAGATTGAATTTTGATATTCATGTATCTTATTTTGTACCGTGAGTCTAATACTCCATCGCATTTAGGTACACAGCAGTAGAAAGAGATTGAGTTAAAGTAGTTCCCGCTTAAATTTTGCCGGAATATCCCGGATATTTGTAGCTTGAAAATGCTTCAAACGCTTTGGAATATCATTACTACGTTCTCTGACCTAACCACATACAAACAGACAAAGCAATGATTATAACAAGAGCTGTTTGTAAAACATGTATGCCCCCCTAATGGCATCCAATGTGATTATAAACTCTTACGTTCAAAATGTAAAAACGAACAAAGGGTAATTACTCAAAAATTATTAATGATAAATTAACAATTGTTGGCCCTGTACTTCCCATTTATGTGAACTATCAACTTTTAAAGTTTCATAAATAAACAGTGTTCACTTTTGAATTGGGGTATTGTGTACACAAGTTGGACAGAGAGAAATCAGAAAGGATGAGTGAATAAGAGGTGAAGTGTGTTGGAT
The DNA here is from genome assembly GCA_943736015.1 of Tridacna crocea. NCBI lineage: Eukaryota > Metazoa > Mollusca > Bivalvia > Cardiida > Cardiidae > Tridacna > Tridacna crocea. Next base: position 16,521,120 of record OX031065.1, read on the forward strand.
ATAAGAGAAAAGAGGATTTGAGAGCCTTCTGCTACTTTGTGTGGATGTATGTTTGAGGTGTTTTGTGGTGAGTCATTTTCTTTTGCAGTTTGCGATTATATGTATTTGCATTGTAGTATGCTTAATTCTATTGAAACTGTTTTCTTTTTGTTTATTTTGTTGATACATTTTGCTTTTCATATATTCAAGTTGTATTTGTCTGCATATCAGTCCGATCTTATTTTCTGTTTGCATGGCTTAAAAATAATGCTTTCAGTTTAACAAGCCTTTTACTATCTGTATGCCTAGCTTTGTGCATGTATATGTGTTGCTATGTTTATGCCTAGTATAGTATTGTAATTTGTGTAGCAGGGGTTTTGCCAATTTTGCTGAGAGAGTGTTTTCTTTCTTATTTCATGTAGATCGGGTCCCAGCCTTTTTTCTGGAATGTAGAGTTGCTTGGGAGATTTCCGAAATATGATATACAGAGAGAGTGAAAGTTTTGAAGAGACTCTATAACAATAGGCGTTCTAATATATGAAGATTCGACTATTATTACACACTTTCTTTTTATAATTCTATTTATTAAATGACATCTGTTTTGAAAATTTTGAGGATTTCATCCGATTTTGTTATTCCTTTCTCACAAAAAAGGATTATGAGTGACAAAAAATACTTGGGATCATTTTCACATCCTTGCAGGTACTTGTGCACTGCACTTCTCCTTAGTAAGATCTATCCACCTATGAGGTTTTAAGATGATACCTGAAATACTTTTAGAGTTATGCTCTGGACAAAAATTAAGTATGAAATTCAACAAAGGGCAATAACTCCATAAATAAGATGGGCAGAGTTGTTGTTCTTGTGCACTGCACTTCTCCTTAATGAGATCTATCCACCTATGTAGTTTCAAGATGATACCTGAAATACTTTTTGAGTTATGCTCCGGACAAAAATTAGGTCTGAAAATCAACAAAGAGCAATAACTCCAAAAATATGATAGGCAGAGTTACGGTTCTTCTGCACTGCACTTCTCCTTAATAAGATCTTTTCATATATAAGGTTTCAAGGTGATAACTGAAATACTTTTAGAGTTATGCTACGGACAAAAATTAAGTATGAAATTCAACAAAGGGCAATAACTCCATAAATAAGATGGGCAGAGTTGTTGTTCTTGTGCACTGCACTTCTCCTTAATGAGATCTATCCACCTATGTAGTTTCAAGATGATACCTGAAATACTTTTTGAGTTATGCTCCGGATAAAAAAATTAAGTATGAAATTCAACAAAGGGCAATAACTCCAAAAATATGATGGGCAGAGTTATGGTTCTTGAGCACTGCACTTCTCCTTAATGAGATCTATTCACCTATGAAGTTTCAAGCTGATACCTGAAATAGTTTTTGAGTTATGCTCCGGACAAATTTGGTCTATGGACCGACCGACCGACGACTGACTGACAAGTGCAAAGCAATATATCCCCATTTCTTTGAAAGGGGGCATAATTATACTCTTTTATCGCAAAAAAAGCCAGACAGGCTGAAAAATGTAATTTCAAGTGTAATAACTCAGCCCTTTCCAAAAAGAGTCGGTCGTCAATGATACTGATAAATTAATCAACCTCCGAAAGGTCCCGGGCATTAGCGCAAGAATATAACTAGAGGCGCTTGAGCGCCTGTATCGCTCCACAGGCCTGATTTTTCTGTAACGGTGAATAGAAGTTTTTAACAATTACCATTCATTCCTGCATTTTAGGTCACTAAAGAAAAAAAGCTATGAAAAACATTGTGAGAAAAGAAGAAAATAATAGTAACCTGCATTTTCTTAGTTTTACACAATAATTTCTACCCTTTTTGATACAAGTTTTACTAATTTGAAGATTGATCATGTTGTCTGCAACATCTTTCAATTATGACCAGTTGTAAAAATTATGTCTTCTGGTTATTACCAAATGACAACATTTTAGGGTTGTCCAAATGGAAAGCTTTTTCAGATGAAAAAATAAAAGTGACTGAAAATTTGAAAGTTTTGTGAAGGGTAGATAACGTCGTGGGAAAAGGAGGAAATGCCGGTTACCAGCATTTTCTCCTTTTTCCACAATGTTTTCTAAAGTCTTTTTTGTCAGGGATGTCAAAAGTAGGGACTGTGTGGTAATGGGTTAAAAAGGGTCTTGTTACAAACCATTTTGGGTGGGGAAACATCAAAATATAGAAAATATGTATTGTGGCAATTGTTTTATTGAAGTTGCAGGTTCAGTTTGCTTGGTTAACAAAATGCCTTATCACAACAGTAAAGCCCTGTCCTCTTTGTACAAGGTCACCAGTAAGTCAACAAACCTTTACCAGAACTAATTAAAGTGCAGAGGTTCTCTTGTTTTATATGAAAAGGATTATAGATTATGTAAAACAACCATCTTTAACGCTTTACCAAATGACAAAATTTGGGATATGACCAAACTGAAAGCATTTGCAGACAACAAATTCAACATTGATGAAATGATGATTTCTCTCTTTGATAGAGTAGAAAACACTGAGGGAAAAGGAGAAAATGCTGATTACCAGCATTTTCTCCTTTTCCAAGAGTGTTTTCCAAAGATTTCTTCTTTAAGGTTGTTAAAAGTCAGGATTGTATGGTAAAGACTTACCACAATAGGAACCAACCTGCAATACAACAATGAAATCAAAACAGATAGTTTGAGAGAAGAAATTTTTCAAAGATTTTACTTTATATCATAAAGGGAAAAAGAGTCTCCCATAAAAGCCATGTTTTTTTATGGATATTTTTTTTTTTTAAGGAATTCTGTAGACCTCTATCTAAGGAACATTCCTGCAGAAAAATAATGCTATCCAATTAGCGGTTTAGGAGGAGATTTTTAAAGGTTTTTTACTTCGGTTGCCATGGCAACCAGACTTATTCATAGAACACAATTATTTGAAGAAATTTGAAAGAGGACGACCTAAGGAACATTCCTGTGAAATTTGGTAAAAATCCAGTCTATAGTTTCTGAGGAGTTTTTTAAAGAAAAAGTTTACGGACGCATGCACGGACGAACGGACGCACGACGGACAACGGGCCATGACATAAGCCCGCTGGCCTTCGGCCAGTGGAGCTAACAATGATAGCATTTAAAATAATCCAACCCTGTTCAGTGTTTATACCAAGGAATAGGCTAGCAATTTTGTCAGGGTCAAAAGGTCATAAAATAGTCTTTTTTGGTTTCATCAGAAATAACACAACATATTTCTGGGTGATGAAAAAGAAACCATGGAGTCAAAAACACAAGAAACACGCTCTGTACCAAACACTGCGATCACTGGCAAGAGAGGTATGGAGTTGGCACCTTGATAAACAAATCCTGGTCATAGTTTACCATTTGGTTCATGTAACACCCTTACTGACAGTGAGGTTCATATACCTCTTGTGTCAGTAGTTTGATTGACACAGAGTTGAATGCAGTTCTGGGAATAAGTGAATTGTTAAAGTAAGGTGAAATGATATACAGCAGAAATGATCGTAGACACAAAGTCTTTACATTTATTTGTATAATTTACATGTTGGCTGAAAGCCAGCACAGCTTATGTCATGTCTACAGTTATTCTGTTCATAGGTATGAAGAAATTAAAGCTTCAAATATGCGACTGTGTCAGAAAGTAGCCAGTAGGTAGCGTACACTTTTTTTGTGCAGTGCGGGCAGATATTATAAGGAAATTTGGTTCCAGACACTGGGCACCTTATCATATATTCTCAACATAAATAATCTTGGCCTATCTTGGTACTAGTGTTGGGCAATTGGTTTAAGTTCTCAACTGATTATCGCTTTGTAATTGGAAGAGCAAACCAACTTGCTATTGATAATACAATCGTTTTTAGCTCACCTGAGCACGAAGTGCTTTTGTGATCACCCAATGTCGGTCGTCCATCATGTGTCGTCCGTTGTCCACACAATTTCTTTAAGCATCTTCTCTTCGTAAACCACTGGGCCAATCTTGATAAAACTTGGCAGGGATTTTCCTTGGGTGAAGGTCTACCAAAGTTGTTCAAGAGATTGAATTCCAGCCATATCTCTGGTTGCCAGGGCAACCAAAAGGAAAAAAATAGCAAAATCTTTGAAAATCTTCTCAGAAACTAGATGGTGTAGAGCTTTGATATTTGGTATGTAGCATCTTCTAGTGGACCTCTGCCAAGGTTGTTCATATGATGCCCCTGTGGTCAAAACTGGCTCCGCCCCGGGGTTCACAAGTTTGAAACATAGGAACAAAGAAGGAAAACTTTAGAAATCTTCTTCTCTGAAACTAAAAGGTGCAGAGCTTTGATATTTGGCCCCTGGGGTCACAAGTTTGAAACATAGCAACAAAGAAGGAAAATTTTAAAATTCTTCTTCTCTGATACTAGAGGGTGCAGAGCTTTGATATTTAGGATGTAGGATATCCAAGTAGACCTCTACCAAGAATGTTCATATGATGCCCCTGGGGTCAAAACTGGCCCCGCCCTGGGGGTCACAAGTTTGAAACATAGCAACAAAGAAGGAAAACTTTGAAATTCCTCTGTTCTGAAAGAAGATGGAAACTTCCCACGTGTGTTCCATATGATAGTCTGCCAATAACAATATGTTACCTTTTTTCATTAAATGTCGAGTCATTGAAAAAGGGGGCTTGGTGTAAATTTCACTGTGGACCAATATCTCTTTCACTACAGGACAAAATGTAATCAAACTTCATCTTGTTAAGCGACAGACAATAGTTATTTGATTTTATTGCATTCATTCATGAATGAATTAATGGAATTTTACGGCCCGTCGACAACGAAGGTCATATTGGGCGCATATACAAAGATGAAACGTGATACTGTGTAGTACTAAAATAGAAGGATATAAAACTGTGCATGTAAAACAGTAAAATAGACACTTAATCAATGCAAACCAAGTTAATATTGGCGAAAGAAGGGCCAAAAAAGCCCATGAAACAGAACAAAAATGATGTAATTAGTTAAATAAAATCCTAAATTTATCTAAAAATATTGACCTCTTTCAGGTATTCAAATATTGACTCGATCTTCACAGTATCAAATAAAAGATTAAGGTTGTCCACTTTGTAAAATCTTTCTCGAACTTGCGCTAGGTCAACACAGTCTATTAATATGTGCTTGGCGGTGAGAGGAGCAGAGCATGGAATGCATTGAGGTGCCTCCTCTCCTTTCAAAAGATAGGAGTGTGTAAGATGAGTATGACCAATACGCAGACGGGCCAAAACGATTTCTTCGTGACGACAAGTCCTGGTCCCTGGGCGCCATTCTCCACGAGTTGGCTTGATACAGAATAATTTATTCTGTTTATTTCATGAAACAACACATTATCAAAAAAGGGGACTAAATGTATAGTTCCATTATGGACCAATTACAGTCAGTTTGCCCATCCATCCACCTTGACTGATATCTTCTAAAGTCCTTGTCATTAATGGAACTTTAAACATGTTTTCCTTAGGATAGTCTTTTGATACAATTTTCTTCTGTAAGATGTGTCACAGAAAAAGGGGTTACCTTTCACATCCTGGACTTGTTGAGCCCCGATTGATCAGTCAGTAATGTTGTGAGCTGTTAGTCTAGGGTTCGAAGTTTGCACTGGCTTGATTACAGCCAACATCCTTTGACATTTAATCGAAAGTTACTGAGACAATTCTCATTTGTGTCTTACCAATGAGCAAATGATGTTTTAATCTTTCATTTGACCACCATTTTGACCAGGAAATTAATGCCTGGCCTTCCAAGTTAATTCAATCCCATACCATACAATCCTGACTTTCAAAGACCCTGAATAAAAAAGGTTGTGAAATCACACAGTTACATACCCTGTCAGAATTATTTGAACTTGAACGTTGATATTTGGTATTTATCTTCATTGTAGACCTTTACTACTTATTCCTCAGGTGAGCGATATAGGACCATCATGGCCCTCTTGTTTCCATTTAACTGCAATTAACTGAGAATGTCTTTTTGCTTAAAATAGTGTGACAAAGTTGTCAACATATTAAGTCAAAAAATGTTGTGTTCTGCACTTTAATCAATGGAAATACATTATAGTAAACAACTTAAGAAATTTTCTGCTTTATTTTAGTATCATTCATTTTGTTCCTTATACTTTAATTTCCACATTGGTTAAAAACAAACAGACAAGCATTTGTAGACCACCCCTCTTCTCTTCCCCCCTTCCACCACATCTCCTTTAGATCTCTATTTTCTTTTTTTTCTTTCCACTCGTGAACCGAATTTTAGCTTCAACTCATTGTTTTATTCAGAGATTTGTGTTGATTCACCGTTTAAATTCATTATTAGAGATCAGAAGATAGTTTGAAGTCCCTCTGATCTAACAATGCCATGCTATTAATAGAAGTATCAAGGGTTTTCACATTTTTTGGCGATTTATTTTTTTCGCAACAGTAATTTTTGGAGAAGTATTACTACATGATTTGACATCAATTAGTCAGTTTAAATAGCTGGTAACTTAAAAATTTGTCACTTTACACTAGATAAGAGGATTGACACCTTGATTACGTTGTCATAAATGACTTGCCAGCTCCATTATCATCCGCATGCCCTTCGCATTTTAAATACTGATCATGTTTAACCCATATTTCTGCCGGATGCATGCAAGCTAGGCTATATGAAGCTCCACAAGATAATTTCATGGGTCAGATTCACATTTAGGCAGATATTTTTCATCGTCAAAGAAAGGTCATTTCCAGTTTCAAAAAAACATGCTCAGGGATCAAATGAGAAGCATGCCGAGTTGTCAATTTTTCTCAAGACATCCATGGACAAAGAATTCCTTCTCATTTTTTCGGCCAATTTTTCTGTTTTATCAAAGATTGTGATTAATAATAGTCACAAAACCAATTACTAAAAACAAGAAATCAAGTTTTGGCACGAAGCGGGTTCATGAACCGATAACAATCAATTCCGGGATTTCTCAATTATTGGAATCAGAACCCAAAACCAACTGAATTTCTATTATAGTTGATCATCTGCCCACCACTACATACATTGGTATATATTTCAAAAAGCACTTAGAATAAACAGGCTGCACATGTTTAGAGTGGGCTGACAAATCAAAGTTAGTAAAGTTATTCTCTACCTAGTTATTTACTATTTACAGAGCTTCAGATGTATGGTTATCAGGAAAGAGCCAGAAGTCAGTAGTTAGTTATCTATAATGCTATTCTTTTTCAGCAGTACTGCAGATATTCTAAAATAATTTTGTTTCTGACAATGGGCAATATATTCTTACCTCGGAATATAAATGAAGATAGCATACGAAATCTCTCCCTGCATAAACCAACCTTATTTTGCCCGTTAGTTTTTACGTCAATGTCGTGGTGTCCATTATAAACTATTTTGTCCCTTAGTTTTCATTACACCGTCATGGTGTGCATTAAAAACTATTCTTTCAATTGAAATAGTGTTTTTTTGTATCTACAGAAATGACACAAACAACAAATTTCATTGTGTCGAAAAAGAAATCAAGTCAAAAATGCAAGAAACACGCTCTGTACCAAACACTGCATTCAGTGGCATGAGAGTGTATGTTTCAAAAAGCACCTAGAACAAACAGGCTGCACATGTTTAGACTGCCCCGACAAATCGAAGTTAGTATACTTATTCTGACCTAGTTATTTACCAGTAAAGAGAGCTTCAAATGTATGACTGTCAGAAAAGAGCCAGAAGTCAGCAGTAAGTTATCTATAATGCTTTTTTTTTTCTGCAGTGAGGGCAGATTTTCTACAAAATCTCTGTTATTGACAATTTCATCTCAGTACCAAGCACTGCACTAAGTGGCATGAGAGGTATGGAGTGGGCACTTTGATAAACAAATCCTGGTCATAGTTTTACCATTGGGTTCATGTAACACCCTTACCGACAGTTAGGTGTTCCATACCTCTTGTGTCAATAGTTTGATTGGCATAGAGTTGAATGCAGGTCTGTGAATAAGTGAACTGTTAATCTAGGGTGAGAAAATGTTCAGCAGAAATAATCTACATAAAGTCTTTACATTTATTTGTGTAATTAACATGTTGGCTGAAAGCCAGCAGAGCCTATGTCATGGTGTGGCTTCCTTCATCTGTCCATCTATTCATAAGTGTTTTTCGTATTGACGCGATAAAACGGGCCAACAAATTGACCTATCTACAGGTATTCTGTTCCCAGATATGAAGTTATTAGAGCTTCAAATGTGTGGCTATGTCAGAAAGTAGCCAGTAGATAGCACTCCTTCCTCAGTAATGTTTTTCTTTTTTATTTTGTGCAGTGCAGGCAGATATTCTAAGGAAATTCGGTTTCAGACACTGGGCACCTTATATACCCTCAATATAAATAATCCTAGCCTATCTTGGTTTATATTTCAAAAAGCACCTAGAATAAAAAGGCTGCATATATGTAAAGAGTATGCAGACAAGTCAAAATTGGTATACTTATTCTGTACCAAGTTATTTACCAGTAAACAGAGCTTCAAATGTATGACTGTCAGAAAAGAGGTAGTAGGCAGCAGTAAGTTACTCTGTAATCCGTTATCTTTTTCTGCAGTATGGGCAGATATTCTAAAAACTTTCCATTTCTGATAATGGGCAATGTATCATAACCTCTGAAAATAAATAATCACAGGGTATGAAATCTTATCTCTTTGCATAAACAAACTTTTTTTTGCTCTTGACTTTTCATTACAAGGTTGTGGTGTGCATTAAAAACTATTCTTATAATTGAAATAGTATTTTTTGATTTCTTCAGAAATGACACAAATGACAAACTTCAGTCTGTTTGAAAAGAAATCATGGAGTCAAAAATGCAAGAAGCAAGCTCTGTACCAAACACTGCCTTCAGTTGCATGAATGAATGAATTTATGGTGTCTTACGGCGCATTGACATCTAAGGTCATTTAGCATGCAATAAAGAAGTAATGAAAGAAAAGGATAGGATGTAAGAATGTAAGTCATAAGTATAATTTTGATGAAAGATGTGTTCGGAAATAATGCTATAATGAAGATAAAATAAATATGGAGTCAGAAAAAAAATAGTCTAAACATGAATAAAAGAGATAAAAAAGTATCACAATTTCCTGTAAGGTCAAATTTCCTTGAGAAAAGCAATGTCCCTGAATAGATCGACATCCTGTCTGGTATGCCTTGATCCGTCATTGGTGACAGTTTTGCTGGAATTTATCTGTATTTCATAAAACTTATCTATTTGAATATTTGATACTGTAAACAGCTATGTCCCAGAATAGATCAACAACCTTTCTGATATGTCTTGATCCCTCATTGCTGACAGTTTTGCTGCAACATATTTGTATTTCGTAAAACTAATGTATTTGAATAATTAATACTGAAAAGCAATGTCCCTGAATGGATCAACAATCTTGTCTGGTATGCCTTGATCTGTCATTGGTGACAGTTTCGCTGGAATTTATCTGTATTTCATAAAACTGATCTATTTGAATATTTAATAATGTTAACAGCTATGTCCCTCAATAGATCTACAACCTTTCTGGTATGTCTTGTTCCGTCATTGGTGACAGTTTTGCTTGAACATATCAATTGGTATCTTCAATCATATTTAATACTGTGAACAGTATCTAGATGATATTTTCAAACATACAGAACTTGTATTCTCGAATCGTTTAGTGGCATAAGAGGTATGGAGTGGGCATTTTGATAAACAAAACCTGGTCATAGTTTACCTTTGGGTTCATGTAACGCCCTTACTGAAAGTGAGGTGTTCCATACCTCTTGTGTCAATAGTTTGATTGGCATATAGTAGAATGCAGGCCTCGGAATAAGTGAACTGATAATGTAAGGTGAGAAAATGTTCATCAGAAATGATCTACACAAAGTCTTTACATCTGTTTGTATAATTCACTTGTTTGCTGAAAGCCAGCAGAGCTTATATCATAACATGGTTTCCTTTGTCTGTCCATCTGTTCGTTAGTATTTTTCTTATGAACACCATAAACTCTGTCATAAAATGCACCTTTCTATAGCTGTTATTCAGTTCCAATGTGTGATTTCTGTCAGAAAGTGGCCAGTAGGTAGCACTTCTTCCTCAGTAAGGTTTTTCTTTTTGTTTGTGCAGTGTGGGCAGATATTCCAAGAAAATTTGGTTTCGTACATTGGGCGCATTATCATAATACTCTCAATATATACCGTAAAACGCCGTGTATACCACGCAGGCATGTATAACACGCAGGCCTTTTTCAGCATCAGATCCGAGGAAAAAAGGTTGTTCGGATGTACAACACGCATAAAAATTGACCAAAATATCGTAACGTGAAGCTTAGGTCGCCGTCTTGAAAAATTGTAAATGGCGATACTTTATCAAAGGGAAATAACCATTTTTAATCAAAGTGGAAATGGTAATGATTCGATGTGTACTCGGGGGATTACAAAAACATGCCAGCTTATGACATTTGCAAATTCACACATTGAACTGACGACCATATTGTAGTTAATCTCCGATTTTCTCACCTCGATCGACAAATGTGACAGGTGTGAAATAAACATAGATCTATACGATGTAAATCACGGTTTTTGTATAAAGTAGCGATAAATATATCTATTTTTAAATAATTTCTTTCTTCCTGAATCATTATTTTACTCTTTAATAATTGTTCAATTTTAGCTATTGACAAAGAATAAAAAAAATATGAGACGAATCAGACGATAACAGTTAATCAGTATTTATCATTCCGGGGTACGTTCGCCATTGCCAAAATGACTGATATAATCTGGAAATCACGAATCCTAATCGACAAATTAAGAATGTACATTTTAACAAAATTAAAACATAACGTTTTTTTTTTAAATGGGTAAAAGTTGAAATGGGATGATGACGACAGTTAAGGCTGTGATGAGAGAACTGTGCCGTTTTGTACCCCCCCCCACACACACACACACACACTTTGAACAGGCATACGACCGACTTTCAAGGAGGAGAAAAACATGGTTTTGCCTATTGTAGTGTATAACACGCAGTCCCCAGTTTAAGATTATTCAGAGCTGAAAAAATGTGCGTGTTATACACACCAAAACACGGTAATCTTGGCCTATCTTGTTATATGTGTCAAAAGGTATCTAGAATGAACAGGATGCATACATTAAGAGTGTGCCAACAAATTCAAGGTGGTATTGTTATCCTGCACCCAGTTATTTACTAGTAAACACAGCTTCAAATGTATGACGTCAGAAAAGAGCCAGAAGTCAGCAGTAAGTTATCTATAATGCTTGTCTTTTTCTGCAGTGAGCGCAGATATTCTACAAAATCTGTTTCTGACAATTTTATCTCAGTACCAAACACTGCATTCAGTGGCATGAGAAGTATGGAGTGGGCACTTTGATAAACAAATCCTGGTCATAGTTTACCATTGGGCTCATGTAACGCACTTACCGACAGTTAGGTGTTCCATACTTCTTATGTCAATAGTTTGATTGGCATAGAGTTGAATGCAGGTCTGGGAATAAGTGAACTGTTCATGTAAGGTGAGAAAATGCTCAGCAGAAATGATCTACACAAAGTCTTTACATTTATTTTTATAATTCACATGTCGGCTAAAAGCCAGCAAAGCTTATGTCATGGCACGGTTTCTTTAGTCTGTCCACCTGTTTGTTAGTGTTCTTCTTTTTTATGAAGTAATGCATGTCAATAAATTCACATTTCTACAGCTGTTATTCTGTTCCTAGGTATGAAGTAATCTGAGCTTCAAATGTGTGACATTGTCAGAAAGTAGCAAGTAGGTAGCACTCCTTTTTTCAGTAATGTTTTTCTTTTTTCTTTCGTGCAGTGCGGGCAGATAATCTAAGGAAATCTGGTTTCAGACACTGGGCGCATTTTCATATACTCTCAATACAAAAACTTTTTAATGATCTTAGCACATCTTGATGTATATTTCAAAAAGCGCCTAGAACAAACAGGCTGCACATGTTTAGATTGCCCCGACAAATCAAAGTTGGTATAGTTATTCTGATCTAGTTATTTACCAGTAAAGAGAGCTTCAAATGTATGACTTTCAGAAGAGAGATAGAAGTCGGCAGCAAGTTCCATATCATGTTTTTTTTCTCTGCAGTACAGGCAGATATTCTACAAAAATTCTTGTTTCTGACAATTTCATCCCAGTACCAAATTTATACTACATTAAGTGGCATGAGAGGTATTGAGTGGGCACTTTGATAAACAAATCCTGGTCATAGTTTACCATTGGGTTCATGTAACACCCTTACCGACAGTGAGGTGTTCCATACCTCTTGTGTCAATAGTTTGATTGGCATGTAGTTGAATGCAGGTTTGGGAATAAGTGAACTGTTTATGTAAGGTGAGAAAATGTTCAGCAGAAATGTTCTTCAAACAGTCTTCACATATCTTTGTATAATTCGCATGTTGGCTGAAAGCCAGCAGAACTTATGTCATGGCACGGTTTCTTTCGTTTGTCCATTGTGTTTGTTAGTGTTTTTCTTATTTACAAAATAAAGCATATCAATAAATTCACCTTTCTTCAGTTATTATGTTCTTAGGTATGAAGTTATCAGAGCTTCCAATGTGTGACTGTATCAGAAAGTGGCCAGCAGGTAGCACTCTTTCCTGAATAATGTTTTTCTTTTTTTCTGGGCTGTGGTGGCAGATATTCTTAGGAAATTAGGTTTCAGACACTGGGTGCATTATCACATACTCTCAATACAAATGATCTTGGCCTATCTTGGTATATTTTTCAAAAAGTATCTAGAATGAACAGGCTGCACACATTAAGAGTGTGCCAACAAATTCAAGGTGGTATTGTTATCCTGCTCAAAGTTTCAAATGTATGACTTCAGAAAAGAGCCAGAAGTCAGCAGTAAGTTATCTATAATGCTTTTCTTTTTCTGCAGTGAGGGCAAATTTTCTACAAAATCTTTTTTTCTGAATTTTTCATCTCAGTACCAAACACTGCATGAAGTGGCATGAGAGGTATGGAGTGGGCACTTTGATAAACAAATCCTGGTCATAGTTTACCATTGGGTTCATGTAACACCCTTACCGACAGTGAGGTGTTCCATACCTCTAGTGTCAATAATTTGATTGGCATAGAGTTGAATGCAGGTCTGGGAATAAGTGAACTGTTCATGTAAGGTGAGAAAATGCTCAGCAGAAATGATCTACACGAAGTCTTTACATTTATTTTTATAATTCTCATGTTGGCTTAAAGCAAGCAAGGCTATGTCATGGCACGTTTTCATTAGTCTGTCCATCTGTTTGGTGGTGTTGTACTTGTTCATGCAGTAATGCATGTCAATAAATTCACCTTTCTACTGCTGTTATTCTGTTCCTAGGTATGAAGTAATCTGAGCTTCAAATGTGTGACATTGTCAGAAAGTAGTAAGTAGGTAGCACTCCTTTTTTCAGTAATGTATTTCTCTTTTCTTTCATGCAGTGCGGGCAGATATTCTAAGGAAATCTGGTTTCAGACACTGGGCGCATTTTCATATACTCTCAATACAAAATTTTTTTAATGATCTTGGCACATCTTGGTGTATGTTTCAAAAAGCACCTATAACAAACAGGCTGCACATGTTTAGATTGCCCCAACAAATCAAAGTTGGTATAGTTATTCTGATCTAGTTATTTACCAGTAAAGAGAGCTTCAAATGTATGACTTTCTGAAGAGAGCCAGAAGTCGGCAGCAAGTTACCTATAATGCTTTTTTTTCTCTGCAGTACAGGCAGATATTCTACAAAAATTATGTTTCTGACAATTTCATCTCAGTACCAAACACAACATCAAGTGGCATGAGAGGTATGGAGTGGGCACTTTGATAAACAAATCCTGGTCATAGTTTACCATTGGGTTCATGTAACACCCTTACCGACAGTGAGGTGTTCCATACCTCTTGTGTCAATAGTTTGATTGGCATATAGTTGTATGCAGGTTTGGGAATAAGTGAACTGTTTATGTAAGGTGAGAAAATGTTCAGCAGAAATGATCCTCAAACAGTCTTCACATATTTTTGAATAATTTGCATGTTGGCTGAAATCCAGCAGAACTTATGTTATGGCATGGTTTCTTTCGTTTGTCCATGTGTTTGTTAGTGTTTTTCTTATTTACAAAATAAAGCGTATCAATAAATTCACCTTTCTACAGTTATTATGTTCCTAGGTATGAAGTTATCAGAGCTTGCAATGAGTGACTGTGTCAGAAAGGGGCCAGCAGGTAGCACTCTTTCCTAAATAATGTTTTTCTTTTTTCTGGGCTGTGGTTGCAGATATTCTTAGGAAATTAGGTTTCAGACACTGGGTGCATTATCATATACTCTCAATACAAATGATCTTGGCCCATCTTGGTATAATTTTCAAAAAGTATCTAGAATGAACAGGCTGCACACATTAAGAGTGTGCCAACAAATTCAAGGTGGAATTGTTATCCTGTGTCCAGTTAATTACTAGTAAACAAAGTTTCAAATGTATGACTTCAGGAAAGAGCCAGAAGTCAGCAGTAAGTTATCTATAATGCTTTTCTTTTTCTGCAGTGAGGGCAGATTTTCTACAAAATCTTTGTTTCTGAATTTTTCATCTCAGTACCAACACTGCATTAAGTGGCATGAGAGGTATGGAGTGGGCACTTTGATAAACAAATCCTGGTCATAGTTTACCATTGGGTTCATGTAACACCCTTGCAGACAGTGAGGTGTTCCATACCTCTTGTGTCAATAATTTGATTGGCATAGAGTTGAATGCAGGTCTGGGAATAAGTGAACTGTTCATGTAAGGTGAGAAAATGCTCAGCAGAAATGATCTACACAAAGTCTTTACATTTATTTTTATAATTCACATGTTGGCTAAAAGCCAGCAAAGCTTATGTCATGGCACGGTTTCTTTAGTCTGTCCATCTGTTTGTTAGTGCTCTACTTATTCATGCAGTAATGCATGTCAATAAATTCACATTTCTACAGCTGTTATTCTGTTCCTAGGTATGAAGTAATCTGAGCTTCAAATGTGTGACATTGTCAGAAAGTAGCAAGTAGGTAGCACTCCTTTTTTCAGTAATGTTTTTCTTTTTTCTTTCGTGCAGTGCGGGCAGATAATCTAAGGAAATCTGGTTTCAGACACTGGGCGCATTTTCATATACTCTCAATACAAAAACTTTTTAATGATCTTGGCACATCTTGATGTATGTTTCAAAAAGCGCCTAGAACAGGCTGCACATGTTTAGATTGCCCCAACAAATCAAAGTTGGTATAGTTATTCTGATCTAGTTATTTACCAGTAAAGAGAGCTTCAAATGTATGACTTTCAGAAGAGAGATAGAAGTCGGCAGCAAGTTCCCTATAATGCTTTTTTTTCTCTGCAGTACAGGCAGATATTCTACAAAAAATCTTGTTTCTGACAATTTCATCCCAGTACCAAATTTATACTACATTAAGTGGCATGAGAGGTATTGAGTGGGCACTTTGATAAACAAATCCTGGTCATAGTTTACCATTGGGTTCATGTAACACCCTTACCGACAGTGAGGTGTTCCATACATCTTGTGTCAATAGTTTGATTGGCATGTAGTTGAATGCAGGTTTGGGAATAAGTGAACTGTTTATGTAAGGTGAGAAAATGTTCAGCAGAAATGTTCTTCAAACAGTCTTCACATATCTTTGTATAATTCGCATGTTGGCTGAAAGCCAGTAGAACTTATGTCATGGCACGGTTTCTTTCATTTGTCCATGTGTTTGTTAGTGTTTTTCTTATTTACAAAATAAAGCGTATCAATAAATTCACCTTTCTACATTTATTATGTTCTTAGGTATGAAGTTATCAGAGCTTCCAATGTGTGACCGTGTCAGAAAGAGGCCAGCAGGTAGCACTCTTTCCTAAATAATGTTTTTCTTTTTTATTCTGGGCTGTGGTGGCAGATATTCTTAGGAAATTAGGTTTCAGACACTGGGTGCATTATCACATACTCTCAATACAAGTGATCTTGGCCTATCTTGGTATAATTTTCAAAAAGTAACTAGAATGAACAGGCTGCACACATTAAGAGTGTGCCAACAAATTCAAGGTGGTATTGTTATCCTGCTCCCAGTTAATTACTAGTAAAAAAAGTTTCAAATGTATGACTTCAGAAAAGAGCAAGAAGTCAGCAGTAAATTATATATAATGCTTTTCTTTTTCTGCAGTGAGGGCAGATTTTCTACAAAATCTTTGTTTCTGAATTTTTCTCAGTACCAAACACTGCATTAAGTGGCATGAGAGTTATGGAGTGGGCACTTTGATAAACGAATCCTGGTCATAGTTTACCATTGGGTTCATGTAACGCCCTTACCGACAGTGAGGTGTTCCATACCTCTTGTGTCAATAATTTGATTGGCATAGAGTTGAATGCAGGTCTGGGAATAAGTGAACTGTTCATGTAAGGTGAGAAAATGCTCGGCAAAAATGATCTACACAAAGTCTTTACATTTATTTTTATAATTCTCATGTTGGCTAAAAGCCAGCAAAGCTTATGTCATGGCACGGTTTCTTTAGTCTGTCAATCTGTTTGTTAGTGTTCTACTTATTCATGCAGTAATGCATGTCAATAAATTCACCTTTCTACAGCTGTTATTCTGTTCCTAGGTATGAAGTAATCTGAGCTTCACATGTGTGACATTGTCAGAAAGTAGCAAGTAGGTAGCACTCCTTTTTTCAGTAATGTTTTTCTTTTTTCTTTCGTACAGTGCGGGCAGATATTCTAAGGAAATCTGGTTTCAGACACTGGGCGCATTTTCATATACTCTCAATACAAAAATTTTTTTAATTATCTTGGCACATCTTGGTGCATGTTTCAAAAAGCACCTAGAACAAACAGGCTGCACATGTTTAGATTGCCCCGACAAATCAAAGTTGGTATAGTTATTCTGATCTAGTTATGTACCAGTAAAGAGAGCTTCAAATGTATGACTTTCTGAAGAGAGCCAGAAGTCGGCAGCAAGTTACCTATAATGCTTTTTTTTCTCTGCAGTACAGGCAGATATTCTACAAAAATTGTGTTTCTGACAATTTCATCTCAGTACCAAACACTACATTAAGTGGCATGAGAGGTATGGAGTGGGCACTTTGATAAACAAATCCTGGTCATAGTTTACCATTGGGTTCGTGTAACACCCTTACTGACAGTGAGGTGTTCCATACCTCTTGTGTCAATAGTTTGATTGGCATGTAGTTGAATGCAGGTTTGGGAATAAGTGAACCGTTCATGTAAGGTGAGAAAATGTTCAGTAGAATCGATCTTCAAACAGTCTTCACGTATCTTTGTATAATTCACATGTTGGCTGAAAGCCAAGAGAACTTATGTCATGGCACAGTTTTCTTCGTTTATCCATGTGTTTGTTAGTGTTTTTCTTATTTACGCAATAAAGCGTATCAATAAATTCACCTTTCTACAGTTATGATGTTCTTAGGTATGAAGTTATCAGAGCTTGCAATGTGTGACTGTGTCAGAAAGTGGCCAGCAGGTAGCACTCTTTCCTAAATAATGTTTTTCTTTTTTTCTGGGCTGTGGTGGCAGATATTTTTAGGAAATTAGGTTTCTGACAAATGGAGTCAAAAACAAGAAAAATGCTCTGTACCAAACACTGAATTCAGTTGTATGAGAGGTATGGAGTGGGCACTTTGATAAACAAACCCTGGTCACAGTTTACCATTGGGTTCATGTAACACCCTTTACTGACAGTGAGGTGTTCCATACCTCTTGTGTCAATAGTTTGATTGGCATATACTTGAATGCAGGTCTGGGAATAAGTGAACTGATAATGTAAGGTGAGAAAATGTTCAGCAGAAATGATCTACACAAAGTCTTTACATTTGTTTGTATAATTCACTTGTTTGCTGAAAGCCAGCAGAGCTTGTATCATAATATGGTTTCCTTTGTCTGTCCATCTGTTTGTTAGTATTTTCCTTATGAACACCATAAAGTCTGTCAATAAATGCACCTTTCTGTAGCTGTTATTCTGTTTCAATGTTAGCCGTGTCAGAAAGGGGCCAGTAGGTAGCACTACTTCCTCAGTAATGTTTTTCTTTTTGTTTGTGCAGTGTGGGCAGATATTCCAAGAAAATTTGGTTTCGTATACTTGACGCATTATCATATACTGTCAATATATAATCTTGGCCTATCTTGGTATACCGCAATTTGCTTAAATTTTGGGACAGTAAAAAATAATTAATTTTTTTCGTGTCCCAAAACTATGGTCTACAAAAAATAATTATTTTGTAAGCTGTCCCAAAACTTGTGGTCAAACAAGACTACCTGTCATACTGAAAGTCACTCGCCGCTAACCCGTCGAATATTGCCGACGTTGAAATATTGGAACGTCACTGATGTCAGGTTTGCAGGGTTATATATTTTTAGACAGATTGGAATATCACCGATCAATTTGAGCACTAAGAGTTTAAAACTACACTTTTTCTCATTATTTTTGTTGATTATTAACTTGTCACTCATTATTGTCTGCGTCTTTGGATCGCGCTGAAGATGTTATTTTGCGTTGCGTAGATAAATTCACAACATATCTTACCTCCTTACATGTACGTGAGGTGACGTTAATTCCACTCTGACAAGTACCTACTTGGACCGATCTCAAATTTGATTGGTTTGTCGATCTTCGATCGATAAACCTTGGGTAAAACTGTGTACCTTGAAATTCTATTTATAGACATTAAACTCGATTGACCATGAATTACACGTGTGTCAATTCTGTCAACTTCGGATGTACACACGTTATGGATCTTGGATAGAAGTTTATCACACCCTTTTTACACTTAAGTCGGATTTCTGCTTGGTTTAGGGTTTAAATTAGACTGTCAGGTGATCGTTTTTTTTGTCTTGAATCAGGTAACTCCCATTGAAATCATGAGGGTTGGAAAGCATGCTTACGACGGTACGTGTGGAGAAATATAAAAACTACGCGATTTCAAGTCGAAATAAATATTTGCAAACAAACGTTTTCAAATGGATTGACAGATTTTCTTTTTCTCTAAATAGCTATTCACTGTCCCAATTCTTTGGAACAAAAGAATACCGATCTGGTTTTGTAATTTTTAGTATGTCCCAAATCTTTGGGTCATGAAAAATAATTATTTTCGCGATTTTTGATGGTGTCCCAATTTTTTGGGTGTCCCAAAACATACGCAAATTACGGTATGTTTCAAAAAGTACCATATCTAGAATGAACAGGCTGCACAAGTTTATTAAGAGTGCGCCAACAAATTCAAGGTGGTATTGTTATCCTGCACCCAGTTATTTACTAGTAAACAAAGTTTCAAATGTAGGACTTCAGAAAAGAGCCAGAAGTCAACAGTAAGTTATCCACAATGCTTTTCTTTTTCTGCAGTGAGGGCAGATATTCTACAAAATCTGTTTCTGACAATTTCATCTCAGTACCAAACACTGCATTCAGTGGCATGAGAGGTATGGAGTGAGCACTCTGATAAACAAATCCTGGTCATAGTTTACCATTGGGTTCATGTAACACCCTTGCAGACAGTGAGGTGTTCCATACCTCTTGTGTCAATAATTTGATTGGCATATAGTTGAATGCAAGTTTGGGAAAAAGTGAACTGATAATGCAAGGTGAGAAAATGCTCAGCAGAAATGATCTACACAAAGTCTTTATCTCATGTTGGCTAAAAGCCAGCAAAGCTTATGTCATGGCACGGTTTCTTTAGTCTGTCAATCTTTTTGTTAGAATTTTTCTTATTGATGCAGTAATGCATGTCAATAAATTCACCTTTCTTCAGCTGTTTTTCTGTTCCTAGGTATGAAGTAATCTGAGCTTCAAATGTGTGACATTGTCAGAAAGTAGCAAGTAGGTAGCACTCCTTTTTTCAGTAATGTTTTTCTTTTTTCTTTCATGAAGTGCGGGCAGATATTCTTAGGAAACCTGGTTTCAGACACTGGGCGCATTTTCATATACTCTCAATACAAAATGATCTTGGCACATCTTGGTGTATGTTTCAAAAAGCACCTAGAACAAACAGGCTGCACATGTTTAGATTGCCCGACAAATCAAAGTTGGTATAGTTATTCTGATCTAGTTATTTACCAGTAAAGAGACCTTCAAATGTATGACTGTCAGAAGAGAGCTAGAAGTCAGCAGCAAGTTACCTATAATGCTTTTCTTTCTCTGCAGTACAGGCAGATATTCTACAAAATTTCTGTTTCTGACAATTTCATCTCAGTACCATACACTACATTAAGTGGCATGAGAGGTATGGAGTGGGCACTTTGATAAAGAAATCCTGGTCAAAGTTTACCATAGGGTTCATGTAACACCCTTACCGACAGTGAGGTGTTCCATACCTCTTGTGTCAATAGTTTGATTGGCAAATAGTTGAATGCAGGTTTGGGAATAAGTGAAATGTTCATGTAAGGTGAGAAAATGTTCAGCAGAAATGATCTTTAAACAGTCTTCACAGATGTTTGTATAACTCGCATGTTGGCTGAAAGCCAGCAGAGCTTATGTCATGGCACGGTTTCTTTCGTTTGTCAATGTGATTGTTAGTGTTTTTCTTATTTACACAATAAAGCGTATCAATAAATTCACCTTTCTACAGTTATTATGTTCTTAGGTATGAAGTTAACAGAGCTTCCAATGTGTAACTGTGTCAGAAAGTGGCCAGCAGGTAGCACTCTTTCCTAAATAATGTTTTTCTTTTTTCTGGGCTGTGGGGGCAGATATTCTTAAGAAATAAGGTTTCAGACACTGGGTGCATTATCACATACTCTTAATACAAATGATCTTGGCCTATCTTGGTATATTTTTCAAGAGGCACCTAGAATGAACAGGCTGCACATGTTTGGAGTGTACTGAGAAATTGAAGTTAATATACTTATTCTGTACCTAGTTATTTACCAGTAAACAGAGCTCCAAATGTATGACTGTCAGAAATGAGCCAAAAGTCAGCAGTAACTTATCTGTAATGCTTTTTTGTTTCTGTCAATGGGCAATGTATCATTACCTCGGAATATAAATACAAATTGCGTACAAAATCTTCTCTCTCTGAATAAATGAATCTTATTCTACCCCTTAGTTTTTATTAAAACATCATGGTGTGCATTAAAAAACACTTGTTTTGTTTTTTTATGCAAATAGTCTTTCTTGATTTCATCTGAAATGACACAAACGACAAATTTCAGTGAGTCGGAAAGAAAAAATGGAGTCAAAACACATGAAACATGCTCTGTACCAAACACTGCATTCAGTTGCATGAGAGGTATGGAGTTGGCACTCTGATAAACAAATCCTGGTCACAGTTTACCATTGGGTTCATGTAACACCCTTACTGACAGTGAGGTGTTCCATACCTCTTGTGTCAATAGTTTGATTGGCATATACTTGAATGCAGGTCTGGGAATAAGTGAACTGATAATATAAGGTGAGGAAATGTGCAGCAGAAATGATCTACACAAAGTCTTTACATCTGTTTGTATAATTCACCTGTTGGCTGAAAGCAGGCAGAGCTTATATCATAATATGGTTTCCTTTGTCTGTCCATCTGTTTGTTAGTATTTTTCTTATGAACACCATAAAGTCTGTCAATAAATGCACCTTTCTATAGCTGTTATTCTGTTCCAATATTAGCTGTGTCAGAAAGTGGCCAGTAGGTAGCAGTACTTCTTCAGTAATATTTTTCTTTTTGTTTGTGCAGTGTGGGCAGATATTCCAAGAAAATTTGGTTTCGTATACTTGGCGCATTATCATATACTCGTAATATTTAATCTTGGCCTTCCTTGCTATATGTTTCAAAAAGTATCTAGAATGTACAGGCTGCACACATTAAGAGTGTGCCAACAAATTCAAGGTGGTATTGTTATCCTCCTCCCAGTTATTTACTAGTAAACAAAGTTTCAAATGTAGGACTTCAGAACAGAGCCAGAAGTCAGCAGTAAGTTATTAATAATGCTTTTCTTTTTCTGCAGTGAGGGCAGATTTTCTACAAAATCTGTTTCTGACAATTTCATCTTAGTACCAAACACTGCATTCAGTGGCATGAGAGGTATGGAGTGAGCACTCTGATAAACACATCCTGGTCATAGTTTACCATTGGGTTCATGTAACACCCTTGCAGACAGTGAGGTGTTCCATACCTCTTGTGTCAATAATTTGATTTGGCATATAGTTGAATGCAGGTCTGGGAATAAGTGAACTGATAATGCAAGGTGAGAAAATACTCAGCAGAAATGATCTACACAAAGTCTTTACATTTATTTTTATAATTCTCATGTTGGCTAAAAGCCAGCAAAGCTTATGTCATTGCACGGTTTCTTTAGTCTGTCAATCCGTTTGTTAGAATTTTTCTTATTTATGCAGTAATGCATGTCAATAAATTCACCTTTCTACAGCTGTTATTCTGTTCCTAGGTATGAAGTAATCTGAGCTTCAAATGTGTGACATTGTCAGAAAGTAGCTAGTAGGTAGCACTCCTTTTTTCAGTAATGTTTTTCTTTTTTCTTTCATGAAGTGCGGGCAGATATTCTAAGGAAATCTGGTTTCAGACACTGGGCGCATTTTCATATACTCTCAATACAAAATGATCTGGGCACATCTTGGTGTATGTTTCAAAAACTACCTAGAACAGGCTGCAGATGTTTAGATTGCCCCGACAAATCAAAGTTGGTATAGTTATTCTGATCTAGTTATTTACCAGTAAAGAGAGCTTCAAATGTATGACTGTCAGAAGAGAGCTAGAAGTCAGCAGCAAGTTACCTATGATGCTTTTCTTTCGCTGCAGTACAGGCAGATATTCTACAAAAATTATGTTTCTGACAATTTCATCTCAGCACCATACACTACATTAAGTGGCATGAGAGGTATGGAGTGGGCACTTTGATAAAGAAATCCTGGTCAAAGTTTACCATAGGGTTCATGTAACACCCTTACCGACAGTGAGGTGTTCCATACCTCTTGTGTCAATAGTTTGATTGGCATATAGTTGAATGCAGGTTTGGGAATAAGTGAACTATTCATGTAAGGTGAGAAAATGTTCAGCAGAAATGATCTTTAAACAGTCTTCACATATGTTTGTATAACTCGCATGTTGGCTGAAAGCCAGCAGAACTTATGTCATGGCACGGTTTCTTTCCTTTGTCAATGTGTTTGTTAGTGTTTTTCTTATTTACACAATAAAGCATGTCAATAAATTTACCTTTCTACAGTTATAATATTCTTAGGTATGAAGTTATCAGAGTTTCAAACGTGTGGCTGTGTCAGAAAGTGGCCAGTAGGTAGCACTCTTTCCTAAATAATGTTTTTCCTTTTTTCTGGGCTGTGGGGTCAGATATTCTTAAGAAATAAGGTTTCAGACACTGGGTGCATTATCACATACTCTTAATACAAATGATCTTGGCCTATCTTGGTATATTTTTCAAGAGGCACCTAGAATGAACAGGCTGCACATGTTTGGAGTGTACTGAGAAATTGAAGTTAATATACTTATTCTGTACCTAGTTATTTACCAGTAAACAGAGCTTCAAATGTATGACTGTCAGAAAAGAGCCAAAAGTCAGCAGTAACTTATCTGTAATGCTTTTTTGTTTCTGTCAATGGGCAATGTATCATTACCTCGGAATATAAATACAAATTGCGTACAAAATCTTCATTCTCTGAATAAATGAATCTTATTCTACCCCTTAGTTTTTATTAAAACATCATGGTGTGCATTAAAAAACATTTGTTTTGTTTTTTTATGCAAATTGTCTTTCTTGATTTCATCTGAAATGACACAAATGACAAATTTCAGAGTGTCGGAAAGAAAAAAATGGGAGTCAAAACACAAGAAACATGCTCTGTACCAAACACTGCATTCAGTTGCATGAGAGGTATGGAGTGGGCACTCTGATAAACAAATCCTGGTCACAGTTTACCATTGGGTTCATGTAACACCCTTACTGACAGTGAGGTGTTCCATACCTCTTGTGTCAATAGTTTGATTGGCATACTTGAATGCAGGTCTGGGAATAAGTGAACTGATAATATAAGGTGAAGAAATGTGCAGCAGAAATGATCTACACAGTCTTTACATCTGTTTGTATAATTCACTTGTTGGCTGAAAGCAGGCAGAGCTTATATCATAACATGGTTTCCTTTGTCTGTCCATCTGTTTCTTAGTATTTTTCTTATGAACACCATAAAGTCTGTCAATAAATGCACCATTCTATAGCTGTCATTCTGTTCCAATGTTAGCTGTGTCAGAAAGTGGCCAGTAGGTAGCACTACTTCCTCAGTAATGTTTTTCTTTTTGTTTGTGCAGTGTGGGCAGATATTCCAAGAAAATTTGGTTTCGTATACTTGGCACATTATCATATACTCTCAAAATTTAATCTTGGCCTTCCTTGCTATATGTTTCAAAAAGTATCTAGAATGAACAGGCTGCACACATTAAGAGTGTGCCAACAAATTCAAGGTGGTATTGTTATCCTGCTCCCAGTTATTTACTAGTAAACAAAGTTTCAAATGTAGGACTTCAGAAAAGAGCCAGAAGTCAGCAGTAAGTTATTTATAATGCTTTTCTTTTTCTGCAGTGAGGGCAGACTTTCTACAAAATCTGTTTCATCTTAGTACCAAACACTGCATTCAGTGGCATGAGAGGTATGGAGTGAGCACTCTGATAAACAAATCCTGGTCATAGTTTACCATTGGGTTCATGTAACACCCTTGCAGACAGTGAGGTGTTCCATACCTCTTGTGTCAATGATTTGATTGGCATATAGTTGAATGCAGGTCTGGGAATAAGTGAACTGATAATGCAAGGTGAGAAAATGCTCAGCTTGAATGATCTACACAAAGTCTTTACATTTATTTTTAAAATTCTCATGTTGGCTAATTTTAAGCCAGCAAAGCTTATGTCATGGCACGGTTTCTTTAGTCTGTTAATCTGTTTGTTAGAATTTTTCTTATTTATGCAGTAATGCATGTCAATAAATTCACCTTTCTACAGCTGTTATTCTGTTCTTAGGTATGAAGTAATCTGAGCTTCAAATGTGTGACATTGTCAGAAAGTAGCAAGTAGGTAGCACTCCTTTTTTCAGTAATGTTTTTCTTTTTTCTTTCATGCAGTGTGGGCATATATTCTAAGGAAATCTGGTTTCAGACACTGGGCGCATTTTCATATACTCTCAATACAAAATGATCTGGGCACATCTTGGTGTATGTTTCAAAAACTACCTAGAACAAACAGGCTGCACATGTTTAGATTGCCCCGACAAATCAAAGTTGGTATAGTTATTCTGACCTAGTTATTTACCAGTAAAGAGAGCTTCAAATGTATGACTGTCAGAAAAGAGCCAGAAGTCAGCAGTAAGTTACCTATAATGCTTTTCTTTCTCTGCAGTACAGGCAGATATTCTACAAAAATTCTGTTTCTGACAATTTCATCTCAGTACCATACACTACATTAAGTGGCATGAGAGGTATTGAGTGGGCACTTTGATAAAGAAATCCTGGTCAAAGTTTACCATAGGGTTCATGTAACACCCTTACCGACAGTGAGGTGTTCCATACCTCTGGTGTCAATAGTTTGATTGGCATAGAGTTGAATGCAGGTCTGGGAAGAAGTGAACTATTCATGTAAGGTGAGAAAATGTTCAGCAGAAATGATCTACAAACAGTCTTCACATATGTTTGTATAATTCACATGTTGGCTGAAAGACAGCAGAACTTATGTCATGGCACAGTTTCTTTCGTTTGTCAATGTGTTTGTTAGTGTTTTTCTTATTTACGCAATAAAGCATGTCAATAAATTTACCTTTCTACAGTTATTATCTTCTTAGGTATGAAGTTATCAGAGTTTCAAACGTGTGGCTGTGTCAGAAAGTGGCCAGTAGATAGCACTCTTTCCTAAATAATGTTTTTCCTTTTTTCTGGGCTGTGGGGGCAGGTATTTAAAGGAAATTAGGTTTCAGAATTACCACATACTCTCTATACAAATGATCTTGGCCTATCTTGGTATATTTTTCAAGAGGCACCTAGAATGAACAGGCTGGACATGTTTGGAGTGTACTGAGAAATTGAAGTTAGTATACTTATTCTGTACCTAGTCATTTACCAGTAAACAGAGCTTCAAATGTATGACTGTCAGAAAAGAGCCAAAAGTCAGCAGGAAGTTATCTGTAATGCTTTTTCGTTTCAGACAAAGGGCAATGTATCATTACCTTGGAATATAAATACTTATTGCATACAAAATCTTCTCTCTCTGCATAAACAAATCTTATTCTACCCCTTAGTTTTTAGCTTACCTGAGCACAAAGTGCTCAAGGTGAGCCATTGTGATCGATCAAATTCCATCAACCATCTTTCCATCCGTCTGCTCTCATGCGGGGATACCCCTGATGATAGACATAGGTAATTTCAGACTTGTGGTGATATTTCGAAATTGTGTGGTGCACCTCACAAGAGACATCAAAATTTACACAGATTTGGTTATAAATTTTAAGCTCATCTGTGAGAGACAAAATCTGGAAACTCACAAATCACGGCCAAACGGACATGGCCGCTGTTTTCGGCCAAGTTTACACATTTTCTTTTAGGCAAGTCAGAAGACTGCACTAAAAATAGATTGGCAGGAACCATTTATAATCAGTGAATAATCTAGATTTTGCTAACAATGAGTCCTGGGACTCGCAATTGTGAAATCAATGAGTCCCAGACCAAAATCCATGAGTCCAGCATTAAAATATTCCGAGTCCCACTAAGGTTTGTTAGCAAACATTTCATGATTTAAGAACTTTTTTTGCAGATGTAAATAACAGACAAAAAACCAAAAACAGGTTTTAGTAACTTTATAGACAAATTAACATAATGTCTATGATATGGAACAGTTTAACCATTTCACAAACAATCCCCTTGTTTCAATGACTTGTCTTTTGAAAACATTGTGAAAAAAAAAAGAAAGCGCTCGGAATAAGAAGTTTCTCATTTTCCACAATATTTTCTATCCTATCAGAGAATTGGAATTTATTAACCCTTCACCTAGTGGTGGGCCGATGATCAACTATAGTCGAAAGTCAGTTGGTTTTGGCTTCCGATTTTGATAATCGATTGAGAAATCCCGGAATCGATTGTAGTCAGTTGCTAACCTGGCTTGGTGCAAAAACTTGAATTCTGGTTTTCAGCGCTTGGTTTCGTGATTCTTATTAATCACAATCTTGGATTAAACATAGTGGCTAACAAACACGAAAATTGGCTGAAAAATGAGAAACAAATCTTTGTCCATGAATGTCTTGACAAAAGTTGAGAACTCGGCAAGCTTCCCTGAGCCCTGGTTTTGACATTTGGAAATTTGAAATGACTGGTCATTGATGGTGAAAGATATCTGCCTAAATGTCAGTCTGAGGCATGAAATTATCGTCTAGAACTTCATATAACCTAGTTTGCATGCATCTGGCGTAGATATGGGTTAAACACAATCGGTATAAAATGCGAAGGACACCCCGATGATAATGAAGCTGGCGAGTCATTTATGACAGAGTAAGGAAGTGTTATTCCTCTTATCTAGTGTAAAGTGACAGGTTTTTAAGTTACTTGCTATTTAAACTGACTAAGCGATCTCAAATCATGTAGTAATACTTCTCCAGAAAGTAACTGTCAAGAAAAAATAGATCGCCAAAAAAGCGCGAAAACCCATGACACTACAATGAGCAGCGTGGCGTCGTCCGATCAGAAGGAGTTCAAACTATCTTCTTATCTTTAATAATGAATTTTAAAAGTGAATTCACACAAATTTCTGAATAAAGCAATAAGTGGAAGCTAAAATTCAGTTCATGAGTGGAAATAATGTTGTTTTATGAAATGAAAATAAAGGGGGGGGGGGGGGAGGAGAGGTCGTCTGCAAATGTTTGAACTATTGAACTATTAGGTATAATTATGATATATGCTTTTCGTAACCTGTGTGTCCCGAGGGATGCACATTTATTGGGGTAAGACACAATATAGGGATCATTTGAAAAAATTGGTTGTTATGTCAAGTTATTTTATATTTACACCAGTCCTACATCAGTGAAACCTATGTGTAATCATTTGTTAGTGTATGTTCAAGTCTCAGCCAAAATTTGAGCACTTAAGATCAAAAGGCCTCCGAGATATAACATGAAACATACCCCCAAAATGGTACTTTTTTTGCGTTATGTTGTTGCACTTAGAATTTCACTCTTTTTTCAATTTGCACTACTTGTTAAATATTCTGGTAAGTGCTCAGTAGGTATATTCAACAGATAGTAAAATTATCAAGGACTAATTTGATGTTTGATTTGTTAAAATTGGTTAAAGAATATGAAAAATATGACGAAAACTGTAAATGTAGTAGCATGTTATGCAAATTTAATCTTGAATATCTCTTGTTTGTTATAGGATGAAAAAACCTTCTTAATACAACTTTTTTCAGTACTTTTTGTTATAGAATTACAACTATGATAAGGTTGATCAACATGGAAAAGCATTTGGAAGTGTTATTAACAAAAAAAAATTTTCATGATTTTTTCAAATGTACAAAATGCCTTTTCAGAAAAATAGTAGAGTCCGTAACCATGTAAAATTCAGTGGATATAAGTCTCTAAAGATACTTCACAGCAATTCATTATTCACTCATGACCTACACAGATTTCAGAAAATACATTCGACAACATCTTTCCCCTAAGACAAAGCGGTTAACCAACTTTAATGGTTACGGACTCTACAAAAAATGTGTAGTGTCCGTAACCTTAAAAAAAACCCCAGTTTTCCTCATTTTTTTTGCCCCACTTAAAATCACAAATTATGTTTTAATGTTTTTTTTTCATCAAATATAGCATCCCTTGTTTATTTTGAGGATCATGATTGGTGATGTAATACAGAAATCTCCTTGATTGTATCATATCTATAAACACCATTTTTTCCACTGTGGCATCACTGTAAATAGTTTAGTCATAGAAAATCTATTCAAATGATTCATTTTAAATCAGTTTGTTTTATCAGCTTAATATGGTTCCAACATTGGAAAACACCAAAGTTTTCCAGCTAATAAGTTAATAAAGTTAAGTTTATTTCCCATCTTTCTTTACTAATAATTGTGTAGTGTCCGTAACCAAATTATTATAAAACTAAAATTATACTTTTGCTGCACAAAAAACAAAATTAAGCTGTCTTTTACATCCTGTAGGTAACATTACTAATTGAGAAAGCTTTTTTGGCACAATTTCTATTTTCAAGATACATTTTGTTGAAATGGTAGTTTTCTCCCTTAATATCATTCATTGAGAATAATTGCAGTATTTTATAAGCGTCAGTAACTTAAAGGCAGACATATTTCCAAAGCTTAAATATCCATTATTCAGACAGGATACAATTCCAAATAAAATACCAGAACATGTTCTTTACACAGATGATAATAAAGAATGGTGTGAAAGTTACGGACACTACATGATTTAATATATAGTATATATGTATCAAATATTTTGACATTAAGTTACACAGAAATAATAATAACATAGCTTTTGTTAATTGATTTTGATAACACTTACAAGCCAGACGTTGAAACTTACTTTAAGGCCAAAATCAATTACAATATACTGTTTAACATGAACATAATTTAGATGCCTACAAATCGAGGGCTAAGTTCAAAACTATTGTAACTAAAAACCCATCTTAAACACCCAAGTTTAGAGGCAAATTTGACTCCTTAGTAAACAATGTAAATTTAGGTGCCATTGCTCATGATGAGCAATGGCACCTAAATTTACATTGTTTACTGAAGAAAACATCTTATAACCCCTATAAAGGAGTCAGTTGTGCCCCTAAACTTGGGGTTTTAGATAGGTTTTGAGTTACAACAGTTTTGGACTCAAAATGTTCTTTTTACTTTGTCTGGTGTTCATTTGCTGGTTGATTGGAGTTTAATGCCCCTTTCAACATCTATGTTATATCACGGCATCCCATGTTTTCCTGGCTTACTCACACCAGTACTTACACAACCTTCTTTCCATGTCGCTGACAACTTTCCCACTTGATACAGAGGCGGGAGGTGAAATTGAACATTTTACACTTTGTTTTTGAGTCCAAAGAAATAACAGACATTTCCAAAAGTTGATGAAAGACTTTAAAAATGTTTATTTCCATTAAAGGTGGCCCTTCAGATTTTGGGACGAAAATTTTACAAAAATGCAAAAAAATCATCCTTATACTCCCAAGGCCTTTTAATTTTCACTCATAGTAGTTGAAAACCTTCCGACAACACAAGAAATTAGAGAGTTACTACGGCCCAGGTTGACACCAACGGGAGACACATTCTATTTTTAGCTGATCAGTTCGCTCATTTACTTACAGGAATACACAGAAGAAGCTTCAAACATAGCGTCCGAAGAAGACATTATGTTTGTTATGATAGGGAATTTAAGCGTTATGAGTCATGTGCCAGTCACTTGACGTTCCCACAATGCTTTATTGATTTTTGGCGCGAATTCTAAAAATAGCTTAAGAGGCTACGTAGCCTTTTAAGGGAATACCATCAAAAGAAAAAAAAATGTAATTCTATGAATCTTAATCATTGATTGTTTGTATTATTTTTTCATATGAATTTGAGTGATATATATATTTTTTAATTTAGTGAGATGTAAAAATTCTAAATACCCACCTTTAAAGGAAAATGCGTAGTGTCATGAACAGATTTATCCATATTAGAACTATCATGTGCCCAAAAAAAGAACCTTTACTAATAGTTTTCATGTTTATTCCTACAGAAATAGGTATATGAGAACATGATATGATATCACTCATACGAAAACAGATAGTTGTCAAAGAGTTCATTTCTTTTTTCTGCATTGTTCATATTTGTATTTGCAAAAATTACTGATATACAGGGATTTTTTTTTAATTATATCATAAATTACATAATAAAGTATTGAAACAAGCACAGTTCAGTACAAATTTCAAGATAATAGACAGATTTGCCTTTGTCATATATTCATGTAGAGTCCGTAACCAAACTTAAAGCTTTTTCGTTTTCAAAATTTGAATTGATATAGACAGAGTCTGATAAAACTTTTTTATTTCTGTATGTTGATTATAAGTTAAACTTCAAGTTTTGTGTAATAACAGTGTCTAAAGATGAGAACTGTATTTTTGAGCAGAGTTGAAACATGGCAATCTTTCAGCAGTATTTTTTGCAAGATTTCTTGTAAGGATTATGAGATGTAATTATCATTTTGGGTTGTATTTTTTGTTTTATACCAGTTAAAAATATGAGGAAATTTGAACTGTGTGACATAAAAAAAAAGAAAAACATAATTTCAAGTATTTTATTGATGTTATATCCCTGTGTAGTGTCCGTAACAAGCTCTAGAAGGTCAATTTGTCTGCTAACAAAAAATGTATTTCGTGCGCAGCAATCTACAAGATATTTTGGTTTCTTGAACTTAAAGCATAGTACTAAATGAAAAACTATTTCTTTTGTCAATTAAGGGACCTTCATTTTTCACCCCCAAGTGCAACACTACTGTTCCCTATATTGTGTCTTACCCGATTGCTTTTGTGCGTCTCAAGCAATTTCTGTGCATCAGGGACGTGGGACGCGCAGCTAGATTATTCTCTGGGAATATTCCGGTTTTAGGTACCGAGTACTGCAAGCTGAACCCAGAATATTCCGGGTCGAGGGGCTTTCCCAATACCGACTATCCTTGCGTTATCAAATCTACGCCAATCACATTTTATCTTTCACGAAAGCGTCAGGTAGTAGTCAGGCAACAAGTTAAGCCTCGTTTTGGCCTTTCAAATACTTACTTTCATTGGATACCTAGCGAAAAAGGGGAACCTAATTACACATCATTCAAAATGGCCGACTTCTTTCGAGAAATCCTGCAGGACAAATCTTCCGACGAAGAATTTGAAGGTTTTTTGTCAGATAAGGTTGAGTTTAGCGCTGAGCCGGACCCAGGGACACTTATTGACGATGTTTTTATGCAAGGTTGGTCCGAAGGAGATCGTCAGAAGGTGAATCTTCCCTTTACAGGTAGGCCGGGGATCGACCCGAGAATTCGTCTGCCCGAAAATCCTACTCCTCTCGATTTTTTTAAACTTTTTGTCACGGACGACGACTTTTTGACCATGTCAAATGAAACGAATTGGTATGCAGCACAGTTTTTAGCAAAAAATGCTTTAAAACCCCACTCAAGATTTGTTAAATGGGTCGATACTACGCCAGACGAAATGAAGGTATTTTTCACCATGACCATTGCAATGGGTTTAGTAGTCCAGCTTGACTTGTCCGAATACTGACTACGAGTGAGGTAAACGAGACCCCATTCTTTAGAACCCTTATGTCCAGGGATAGATTCTGGCTTCTTATGAGTTTTTTTCACTTAGCCAACAATTAAGACATGGTAAGTCGGGGACAACCGGGACATGACCCTTTATTCAAACTGGGTAGCATCTACAAAAACATCATTTCAAGGTTTCATCAGGTCTATATTCCTCATCAAGAATTGTCACTTGATGAGGGTATGGTACCATGGCGTGGTAATCTGTCCTTTAGAGTGTACAACCCTGATAAACCAAAGAAATATGGTATTAAAGCATACATGATATGTGTTGCAACAAATGGCTATTGCACAAAATTTTAACTTTACACAGGTAAGTCGCCCAAAGAACCCAGTGAATTTGGAGCAACATATGACCTTGTTATGGATTTAATGAGGAATTATTTTGGTAAGGGTTATCATCTGTATATGGATAACTATTACAGTTCCCCAAAATTGTATGTGGATTTGTTTGACTTGGAAGTTGGGGCTACAGGTACCTTGCGGGCTAATAGAAAAGGCGTCCCACAGGCATTGAAAGACAAAAGGGTTGAGAAGGGTCATGTTTCCACTATGAAAAATAAAAATTTAATTATTAGTAAGTACCATGACAGAAAGATTGTGTATTTGATAAGTACTGTTGAAGACTCTACCCTTGTTCCAACAGGTAAACAAGGTAAACAAATGTTGGAATTTTTGTTAGTTTTATTGTTCTTAAAACATAGTTCAGCTGTTTTTTTACATTTACCTGTTTTTACCTGTAGTTTATCAGGTAATTAGTTACTAAGAAAAGTTTTTTTCATTATAAATGCAAAATTCAACATAATACCTTTACAGTGGTATATTACGTTACAATATTTCATCAAAACAATCTTTCATATTAAAGCTCATAAATGTAAGACCCATATTTTATGATTTTATAAAAAAGTATTCAGCTCACACTATTGGCTCCATGTATTATATATAGCATGACTTGGGTTAATTAAAGTTAATGCTTAATAACCTTTTAATAATAAGATTTATAAAAGGTATGTTTCTTTATAATATTGCTTTTCCTGACATTTTTTGCCATATCTTATCAAGAATACAATGAATATGGCTGAAATGTATATTTAAAGTTTGCCACATGCTGCTGCCTAATGTACGAGGAACAAATACTGACAGACCAAATGGTTTACCCAACCTTTTGCAACTTTAATAGTACTATCTAAAGTTTAAAAAATGGCATTTTAACTTATAAATATAAAATCCAGATATTTTTAAAACAGGTGTATCTGTTTTGAAAATGGTATACTTTCTGTACTTTTCAATATATATTCTTTGAAATAGTACAAGTAAAACAGGTCTCAACAGAAGTTTATTTTTGGACCCAATGTCACACTTTATTTGCACTTGGCCATATGTATTCATAAGCGGTTTGTAAAACGATATTTCTTTGGCTTTTAGAAATATGATGTAAAGAGGTCAGATCGCAGGAATCTCAAAATCAGGCTCAATTAGCCAAGGTAAGATCCACGTAGTGATCGTAACCTTGGCTCGCGAAGATGATTTCTATCCCACAACATACCAGTTTACCATAAATATAAACTGTTTTGGACAAATATCTCCTTTTGGTTTCTTCATACACTGCGGATGGCCTTAAATATTTTGGAAATCCTGCGTGACTCAGTGGTAAAGTGTTGGGCTCGTGGCCTGGAGGTCCAAGGGTCTAGCCTCTCTGGATCCATTGGATTTTTAACGGGAGTGTTGTTAGGCAAAACACTTCAGAGCCCTAGAAATATTATGTATGTATGCGAGCTGTCGCCTTGATATGACTGAAATGATGTTGAAAGCTGTACTTTGATTGTGAAAGTATACGTTTTGAACGTGGTGATTGTGAATGGCCTGTGTAGCATGTTAATAAAATCTGGATAGAAAATTAATGACTATTTCAAGGCGCCTTGCACGAGTTATTATAGGTCATGCATAGCTCTATGTATATAGATCTATGTTCGGTTTTGGAGACTGATTCAATACGAATTTTTAAGGAAATACTAATTCTGATTTTGAAAGTACATGTACATGTTTTGAAAGTGGTGATCGTGTACGGCCATTGCTTATCGTTTTTTTAATTAAGTTCCTATGATCCGTTTCGAAAACAGAATGTACACAATCACCACTTTCAAAACGTATACTTTCACAAACAATATATTTATATTTTCTTGTGAAAAGAATGTTCGCAGACGCCAACAACTTATTTAAGCAAAACTTTGTGCCAACCGTCACCCGATTTCGTAGATTGTCGTCAATATGCATAGGCTTCGGGAAATTATGTGTCATTTACCGCCAATCGCATTTCTTGGTATTCGCACCAGATTGCATTATGATGATGATAGTATTCTGGGAAAAATCTTTTCTAATATGATGTCAACAATACGAGTGTTTTTTTTTTTTCAAGCAACGGGTGGAATCCAAAAACATTTCTTGATTTTGTCATTATGTTATATCAACCAAGTTTCAAATTGTTTCGTCGAATAGTTCTTCTATGTAGTATGTGATTACGAGCATATCCGATATAGAGAATGCTTTCGATGAGAGTTTATCAACTGTTGGAAATGAGACACAGACCAGTATTTAAATATTTATATGTGTTTAGTAGGTTAAATTCGCTAGCAATCATAGATGAGTGGCGAAATATGGAGGGCACATGACATACAATTGAGGCAGCTTTAGGTGCCATTGATGCCAACAGTCACAAAATTCATCGTCTAAACAAACATCAAGGACATTGCTCCTCTGGACATCGCCATTGTCATTGTTTATATACTTAAATCACGACTGATTGTTCAGACGCTGTTGGCTATATTGAGTCTGGCTTTCTCGGCTACTAGAATGACGCACATCAGTTCCGTTTAGTGGGCCAAATTGGAGATTTGCCTATATTGCCTTTTCTAGATCAATGTGCATTATTAGTAGAAAAAATTTATCCCGACAGTCTATTAGTGACAACTCCATTCACTGCAGCACAACTAAAGTTCGAAATGCACGCCCTTACAGGAAATTCAACCGCTATCACAGACGATACTGTATAGCGGTTGATCATGCCATTGCACAAATAAAAGTTTACTGGAAGGCCATCAGCAATGTTTGAAGACATCCACAGAAATATATGACTGAAACAGTTTATCTGTGGTGCGTTGGTATGCAGTTGGAAAATCATATACCTGTCTAATCCTCTTTTATCCTCTGAAACTGAAATATTGCTCTGTTCTAAAGGCTTACGCTATTTGGAACAGTTTAACATACATCATAGGGGCATATAAACAAGCCTTGAGTTTTTCTCATTTTGGCTCGTTCCCGGCTGTCGAGCATTGCTATACATGCCCAATTTGAATCAGCTTTACATACATCGTTGGTAATGCTGAGACGACCCCTTGTCTTTCTCCGCTTTCGACTTCCGTTTTCGACTCTCTTGTACGTCTCTATTCGGACTATCTTAAGATTGAACTTGAAATAGAATTTTTTTGACAAAAAAAATATAACGTGTCTGAACATATAGGGTGTCCGAATGCATTTGTGAGTTACGGAACATTCGATATCGCCATTACGATCTACATACAGTCAGAAATATTGACGTAAAGTTTTTATAATGCAAGACAATTATGGGACGACGTCCTTTTGTTACTTACTCTGCGTGTATTTGTCAAAGTAATTGTCAAAGGTGTGAAAAATTGTCACATTATGTGCATGGTATCGATTTTTTATTTGACCGAGAGGTGTTTTTTTTTCTACATCGAAGATTCTTGTGAGAGCAATGGTGGATTCGAATCAGACTCGAAAATGGTCAACCCCAAAATTTTGGGAGCCAAAGGACACCCGCGTTCATTCTAACGGGGTTCCACTGTATATACACGTAATGTTTCCATGATACAGAAAATTAACAATTTTAAAATGTTTATTTCTCGTGTATGAAAATTTATCCTGACTATGGGAATCTAACTTTGTCAAGATGGAATCCAACTTTTCAGTTTGGAATCTAATTTTTGTCCAAGTTTGATTCCTGGAATGGAATCCAACTTTCAAAATCCTATTGAGAACACTGTTTACGAACCTATTTTTCCTGTTAAAGGAGTCACCTCCATAGGAAGACTTCGCCTGGTTAGGCTTCCATACGGAAAAAAATAAACTTTCTGCCATTTTCTCAAAATCTATAATCGTCTTCAAACTCTTTCAGTTTGGGAGAGTCCAAAATTCGCCGTTTGGGAAAGGATTAAATGACATCACAAAACCAATATAGGCCAGTCAATAAAGCAATAGACCTAGAAGTAATTGCAACAGAATTTTTAAGTTTACCCGTCGATAGTATTGAGTGATATGTGTTTACCCTATAAAATCCCCAAGTTTTGCTTTTGCAGTTTAAGAGAAATTAATGACCAAAGTTAGCAATTTTGAACATTTTCGGAAATGGCCCGATTTTGCTACCGTACCAGTAGAAATCGCTTATGTCACGTGCTTTTTAAAGTGACGTCACATAAAGTGTAATGGTGGTATCAATACGATTTTTCAAGAGAGATGTAAACACATCGTGTTAGAAGATTAAGAACTGCTTTAGGTAAGTTGAATTATTTAATACCTTTACATAAAAATTGCAAGCATACAATGACACAATAATTATTTAAATAATACTCGCCGATCGGCCAACAATCAACGTTTAATAATGTCAACACTGGCAATTTCTTTACGTCTACCTCAGTGCATATTTAATCAGCTAAAATCGCTAACATGTTCAACAATGATTATACATCATTTTAATGAAATAAATTTAATTAGAGTACTGTAATTTTGTGACTTTCCATCGTAACAAAATACCGGAAGTTGGGAAAATATGAAAGAGAACTTATAAAAAATTTCTCTACGGAAGCCCATACAGAACGTAATTTTGATTGATATTTCGTTAAATGCTATACTTGTTGTTATAGGAAATATTTCTTATTCTTGTCATTTCAACATCCAAAAGTACTAAAATCAACCTTCTCGGTTAATTTCAGGGTATTTACAAAGAGTCCAGGCTTGCTCTCATTTTAACCATTTACCAAATGGCAAAATTTAAGACTGGTCCAAATTGAAAACACTTGCAGACAACAAAGTAAATGTAACTTATAAATTGACATTTGTTTCCAGGAGAGTAGAAAACATTGTGGGAATAGGAGAAAATGCTGGTTACTAGCATTTTCTCCTTTTCCCACAGTGTTTTCCAAAGGTGTCTATCTCAGGGCCATAAAAACCAGTGATTGTTTGGGAAAGGGTTAATATAGTGGCTCACAAAAGAATGGTAGAGAATGAAAAACAAAACGTCTTAATCAGGTACATGTAATTTTTTTATTTACTGTGAAAATCACATAACTGATGATAAGGGCAAAAATGTGAACGATTTCTGTCTTTAAAAAGTAAATAATAGTATCTTTTATCTTTTCATATATAATGGAACAATCATTTGTATTTTAGTGATCATTTAATCTGTGGAGGCACCATCCTAGTTGGATGTAATTTGAAGGTTATTCATTTTGAAACTTTACCTGTAAACAATTTAAAACATTTTTTTCTCTTCCTTAAAAACTGAATAGTAATTGCAAAAAGTTTCAAAAAATGTATTGTCAAAATTATTTCATTTCAGCACAATAGGTCTACCATGGTTTCAAAATCTGTCTTGCTGAGAAAAAGTGCTGATAGGAAAAGGAGTTGAGTAGTCTACAGCAAGTAAGTTACGCAAACAATTTTCACACAATAAAAACACCTAATCTAAATTCCACTAAATATAAGAATGACGTCTTTGAAATCTGAAACTCCGAAAGGTGACAATTTTTCAAATTGCCATAGATTTTTTTTAACAATTATTTCAGCTTAAATATTAAAGTTGTCTGAGTGAATAACCATGTTTATTTGTAATATTTGGTATGACTCAAATACAGCTGGCTTCGAACCTCATTTGTATCACTTGTTTTTTCATGGAGTTTTCTGTTGGCAAGACATCTTAGAAACCCTAGCCTAGAACTGGTAAACCCAGGACATGGATATGTGTACTGTCGCCCTGATATGGATGCAGTATTGGTGAAAACGGCATCGATCAATCAATCAAACAGCCAGTTATTATTATCATACAAAATATATTACTTAATACAAAAAAAAAAACATTCCTGCGCTATTCTGTAACAAATAATGGTTTGTTTTTCTCAGTCCCATTATCGAAGACCAGTTATGACAGAGTATGCATGCCTAGCCCAATACATGATGTATATAAAAGGTAAATATCGCGTGTAAAAATGTATACAATTAATTGGATATATTTAGACAGGCAATAGCTCTACAAATAAATTAACGATAAGACACACAAATTACAATTACAAGCATAATAAAAGTTGTAAAATGTGCCTGGTTCCACTCTTACTGTCCATGTACTACATGTAATTTGCAAACATTATTTCTTTACTGCATACTTTAAGTAAGAAGTTAGTACGTCCAAATTATAAATTCAAATGTTTAGCCATGTAATACTGTTTTCAGGCCTCCTAGCAGGCCAAAACAAAAATAAAGGTTTTTATAAAGGCTCCAATGTATGAAAATAAAGGCCTTTTAGTGTAAAATATGAAAAAATAAAGAGTAAATAAAGGCTATTTTTGTCGAAGTTCTCATTTCTTTATTAAACCCACAGTCATACCAAAGTCATTTTTTGATGTTATATACTGTTTGAATTATGCAATATAATACATACCTTATTTAATGTGTATACCTATTTTCTCTGCATATTTATATCATACATAGCTCCTGTTTTACAGTGTAGGATCTACAACACCTTTGTTCAGAATGCTGAAGCTTCACCAAACCTTGTCCATCATTACAGTAGTGCAAACATCTCACCAGACCTGAATTTTTTTTTCTTTATTCAACTTGTCACAATCAGTAGAACTTGGCATTTGTTATAATCACCCAATCATTTTCCAACCTAAGAATTTGGACATGGTTTGGTGAGTGCACTACTGCAAACAGCTACTGCATGTTAGTCTGGTGAACACAACAGCATTCTGAAAAACTCAAGATGAAAGAAAGAAAAGCAGCATTGTTTAACTACACATAAAAGAAGGGAAAATGCAGAACAAAATCCATTAGTTGCTTTAAGCTAGCACGGCAACCAGTCAGAGCAAATATAAAGGTTTTGAGTGAGAATTACAGGCTATTTTGGCGTTTTAAAGGTTTTCTGGGGAAATGTAAAGGTTTTAAACGTTTGATCTGAAATTAAAGGTTTTTAAAGGTTTTAATGGTTTCACTAGGTGGCCTGTGTTTTATTTCAGATGGATTCCAAGTTGTTGTGTTTACTTTGCAAAGAGTTCATAGGTACCGACAGACCTTCTGCTCAAGTTGGGGAAAAGGGATGCAAAAGGATTCGATCTGCTAATGAACATAATCCAGCTAAATTGACAATACATGCAGGAGAGTTAGTTCACGTTTTTATGTTGTTAAAAGTTGTGAACGATAAAAAAAAATCAGGCGGTTCAAGCGATAAACACAAGATTCTTTTGCGTTCTGAAGCACCAAACTTTGATCTTCAGTCACAATGTTTATTTTGTGGAGTTTTGGCCAAATGTTTATCGTGCAAAAAGTGATCTTTTGACTCATACCCTGTTAGAAGTTTAGAATTTCAATGCACTGTTATAAACCACTGTATTCAAAAGGGTGAATACAGCAGCATTTCGTAGCCTGAGAGTATTTTACCAAACTCAATTATGATGGGCAATGCAAACCTTAACCCTCTTGATTGCGGGTGGCAGATTGTTAATGAAGTCCTTCTTCCAATTAAAATGACCCAACCACCAGCACCTGAAAAACTACTACAAATAATGAGATACGGCTGTAAAACAGGTTGTGACTCGAAAAGATGTTCTTGTCTCAGGCATGGGCTTGATTGTTCCAGTGCTTGCAAAGAGTGAGTTCTAACTCTCAGAGTCTCTACGATGTACAGGAGTATGTGGATGATAATGACATTTAGGAATACGTAAATACCTGAATAAGTATTTATTTCAATTTCATTTCAGGGATGAAAATATCTTGTCGGACAATGTAAACCCAAGATCTGACTGCACATTCTGCGCAATCTCATCTTGATCTACATTGTCCGCAAAAGGTCAGTAAGTCACGCTTAGCAACCAAGGGGTTAACAACTACTGTAAACAATGATCATGAATGCGATTTTTACGCCTCATTGTTGAAGGTTACCGTGACCTTTGTATTTTTTTACTATTTGATGTCAAAAGAAGTAGGGGTCATCTGCGTTCCATGGTACATTTAACTACCAAATATGAAAAACCTCCGTCAAACCTGTGTCTAGTTATCATCAGGACAAGGTGTAATGGGACCGATTCAATACATTGTTGAACATCACTGTGACCTTGACCTTGGAATTTCACCAACTGATCTGAAAATCGGTAGGGATCATCTACATTCATGCCTATATCATAAAGTGCATTACCGAAAAACACTTACATGCAAAAATGGCAATATTTGACATGGCAAGAGTGATCATGATTAGACAAATTTTCGAGGATAAAAATCAGTGGGTGGGGTAATTTTACATATAATTTTAGGGATTTTATAAACTGTATAATAATAAAAAAGACATTCATTTGATTCAAAGAGCATAGTTTGCCTTCTTTGTCATAAGTATTGTGAAAGGATTAACTAAATCTTCTATGTTTTAATAAAATCTCGCTTTACGGTCAAATAATATTGTTTCTTGTAACTTTGTTGAATCTAAGACACCACTGGTCTTTGGACGTCCATTTTTCAAAAAGTGCAACTGCAAAAGTCCGGGACTTTTTATGGATACTTGTACATACATACTAGTAACAGATAAACAGACTTTCAAAACTGTTGCAATTACTTCTAGGTTGACCCCCAAAATAGGGTAGATTGACTGGCCTAGTATTGATTCTCCAGACATCATTATTTGTAAAGCAAGGCAGAATTATTAGAGTGTTGGGTTTAACAGTATTTTTAGAATGGATATGCCTTACACCTTTTTACCCCATGAGTTTAATGATTGTGTGCAATATTTTAAGAAGGAATGACCGAGTACCTTGTAAGGGTTTCCAGCTTTTGCAGTCTATTTTTAGAATGGTTATGCTGTACACCTTTTCCCCATCAGTTTAATGGTTGAGTACATTTTTTTTTTGTGGTATTTGTCGAAGACAATACCACTATGAGTTCAAGATTGAATTTTGATAACCATGTATCTTATTTCATACCGTGAATCTAATACTCCATCACGCTTAGGTGCACAGCAGTAGAAAGAGATTAAGTTCAAGTAGTTCCGGCTTAAATTTTGCCGGAATATCTCTGATGTTTCTAGCTTGAAAATGCTTCAAAACGCTTTGGAACATCATTACTACATTCTCTGTCCTAACCACATACTAACAGACAAAGCAATGATTATATGCTCTTTTATCGCAAAAAAAGCCAGACGGGCTGAAAAACATAATTTCAAGTGTAATAACTCAGCCCTTTTCAAAAAATGTCGGCCGTCATTGACACTGATAAATTAATCAACCTCCGAAAGGTCCCGGGCTTTAGCGCAAGAATATAAAACTTGGCATAAAGTAGTTCAATTTAAATACATGAATATTGCCA
The DNA here is from genome assembly GCA_943736015.1 of Tridacna crocea. Classification (NCBI taxonomy): domain Eukaryota; kingdom Metazoa; phylum Mollusca; class Bivalvia; order Cardiida; family Cardiidae; genus Tridacna; species Tridacna crocea. The sequence goes on from OX031065.1 coordinate 16,563,045, forward strand.
TTTTCTTCATAATTTGCAGCTATCTAGGATGACGTTTCAATTTAAATCTTGATTTGCAGATCTTCTATATGATATATATTTCTACATATGCCAGCGTATCCATTTTGTCATAGCGTACCCAAACTCTTTAGAGTCTATACCGAGTCTATACCAAGACAGCGTACCCAAACTTTGTAGAGTTTTTAGTTCAACCATTTTGTGAAAAACCAAAGGAAATAAACCCAGTTAAACCCATTTTTTCTCAGGCAAATGACTTTTACAGTGGCACTCAAATATGTAATTTGAAAAGGCAAATTGAAATACATTGGGCGAGGCCATCGATCACTGAGATACTTATTTTTGATTGAAACTAGCCTTTTATTGGCGAAATGATACGAAATTTGCCAACTGACCTTGGGTTTTTCGTTCCAAAATCAATTCGTTTCAAGGCTTGTTTGTCCTATGATTGCACGCTACTCTATTTGATTGCTCATGAATATTTATAGATCGAGGTAATAGACCATTTGCCAAATACCATTACTGACGTGTCACCACGAGTTACTTCCCTTTCCACCGACAATTCTTCCCAATCCTGTATATACCCGAATAGTGAAAGTGCCATATTTTTTTTAACTGGATTACACCCTAAACGCGATAAATAAACAACAAAAAACAGCCGTGCCGTTAGTTTCATCAATTATCTTTTTCAAAGACACACACAAAAAAGAACCGTTGTTTTATCAATTTTTGGGTAGACTTCAGAGAGTAAAGCGGTATCATAAGCACTATCTCCTGCCTGGGGTGTTGATAGAGCTTTTTGTATGCAGACTGCATTAATCCTTTGGCTACCAAGTGCAACTCAATGACCTTTTGCAGACAATATAGATTCAGATCACACCAGAAAGAACGTGCTGTCTGATCCTAGATCTACACTATCCGATACGGAGATATTTTTCCTCGAGATATTCCTTTGAAATAACTTTTGAGGTTTTACTATCGGCTTTAAAAGTTGCATTTAATTTATTTAGTAAGATAAGGTTTAACTTAAGAGCAAGGTTCAGATAAATTGCAATAGTTACAGGCATCACATGAACAGTTCAAAAATCAATATAAATATTTGGTAAATAATGCTTAGTGTATGGCCCTGTGTTTCTTTATCATTATCAAAATAGTACAGATAATTTAGTCTGGTTAAATACAAAAGTAAGTATTTAGTTTAAAAGTTTGAAGAAAATGTCAACGAATTTTCAGCATTTCGTAAGGTGACTGACACCGTATGTCAAACAGTACTGTGTGAAGCCATATTGTCATTGGAGATAGAAAAATCGCGTTTTATGAGAAAGTTCAATTATTAACAATTGTAATTATCCAAAAATCAATAAGAATTATGTATTTTACATGTAAAAAGGACCAAAATAAAAATGGTGCGACGGACGTAGCATACTCGGTCCACACCATGCATAATTTACCCCGGACCTTGTTTGGGTTCCTTAGTGAATTCAGAATGCATAGACCCAATAAAAAGCAAGTTTGTTTAATAAATTTCAACGTTTGAAATTGCCGGAAAAAAAAAAACTGATACAGCTAAAGGCGTTTTTCTTTTGTTATCAAGTCTGCATCAGAACTCGGTCAATTTTGTTGCGTACCGTACAGTTGGTGGATTTCGAGGATGATCGGCTTTTTAACCCGTGTAAAATCGGGATCCGCAAAATAGACTTCTACAAATTCGCAATACGTCATCAGAATGAGTACAGAACAAACTATGGACAAACGAATGGTGGGTATTTTGACTCGGTCAAGAATTTTTAAGCCTTACAGGCATCACACATTTGCATTATTGTAGACAAATCATAGTAGGAAACGATTTTAAGCAAAAAAGCTTTACAGCCCGATGATTGCAAAACACATTTATTTTGTAGCTACCCATTTTCAGAATATTTCATTGCAACACAGAAACCTGTAAACGTCCGTAATTATTTGACAGCATCGGTCTGTGTGACCGTAACATATGGACACCCAATCCCAAAATTAACTTGTCCTAAGTTACGGGCGTTTATTGTTTTATTTATTTTCACATAATATGATAATAATTATCCATTGATGAGATGAGTGTTCTAAGATACGGGAAAAAATTATAACTAAAAGAAAATAGAAGAATTGATGACTCCAGAATTTGACTTACAATTAACAAATACACAATTGCCCGTAATAGGTTGACTCATAGTTGTTTTGCAGATGTAATTTTTTGACTTGATTTGTAAATAGTTTGTGTCATTATTACAGGTGCATACATAAATGGTAAAAATAACTTATTCACTAGGTTTACATTCAGACAGTGATATTTGTCAGCTTTTTAAGTTTTTCAAAGAGTTTTTTATAATGAATGTTTTCATTCAGTGTTGTACACCAGTTTAATACTAAAAAAAATAATGATTGTCCGTAATGTTTGACACGAAGAAAATGTAATGGCCGTAATAATTAGACTTGAAACAGATTAATCATTTTGTCAAAAGTTAAGCCAATTACATATTTCTTCCAGTTTTAGATACTGTAAATAAAATCAAGTCTTAATTATTATAATTCTGAAGTCTATTGAAATAGAAGAAAATATATATGTCAGATAGATAATAAATCCATCATTGATTTGTGCTTTGAAAACATTTGTGTTGTGCCTGTAACAAATTGACATGGCACACGAGGCCCTGAGGCCAAGGCAGAACTCTAAAAATCAAATACTTGGAAAACGAAAAACATTCAGCATAGGTCAACTAGGGTGGTTATTACAAATTTGGTTGTAAAAGATGGATGAAATACTAGATCTATGTACCACTCTTCAATACTAATCTATTGGTAGTCAAATGATCAGGGTCAGTGTCAAGTCTTAGACCATACTTTTTAACTTGACCCGTCTCATGCAGATGGAGGAATATTCATGTTTTTGCAGGCAGAATAAACAAAGACCATTCTGCATAAACCTGCAGTATGATCTTAATCTGTACTACCTGCTTCCAATTTAATCTAAAGCCTTGGTTTCATCTGTGTTGTCTGTCTCATGCAAAAACTTTGACATTTGTAATATCTCTGCTATTACTAAAGATACATGTATCTTAAATGCAACTTTTAGCAAAATATGCCCTTTTTTTTTTACTTAGAACATTTAGTCACTGTCCAGCACTTGACATTCAAGCATCTTATTTACTTTTTGAAAAGGTATAGGGAAAGACAAAGAGAGAAGGGCATAAAGCCAAAACCACCGGCTAGTTCAGTCCTGACTAGAACAGAAAGAATGAAAAAGCAGCAATATTGGCGGATGAAGAAGAGGGAGTCTAGAGAGCGGCACTCTGGCCAAAAGAAGAGGAGAATAAGGGAAAAGGATCTGAAGTATTGGCATAAAAAGAGAGACTTATACAATGGGTCTATGAAAAAAAGATGCCGGATGCCTCAAAATTCCGGAAATGGACATCTTCACTTTTTCAAACAAACCTCTGAAATATTTAAAGAAATTGTTCAGGACAAAAAAGCTCGGAACACCTTAACCCTTTCCCACATGGCAAAATTTTAAACTGGACCAAATTAAAAGCACTTGCACACAACAAAATAAATGTAACTCAAAAACTGAAATTTGTTTCCAGCAGGGTAGAAAACATTGTGGGAAAAGGAGAAAATACTGGTTACCAGCATTTTCTCCTTTTCCCTCAATGTTTTCAAAAGGCTTCTATCTCGGTGTCGTAAAAACCAGGGATCGTTTTGTAAAGGGTTAATCCACAAGTTCTCTTTTCTCAAAAATTACGGATTGTCAAAACAGTTATCCAAATATACAGGAGTAAGCGAATCTGTTATCAGCAGGGGTGCAAAAATTGATTTTCAACGAAAGAGGAGAAGGGATGCTATCAGCCAAGATGTACAAGACAAGATTCAAGATTTCATGCTTAGGCCTGATGTTTCAACAAACCTGCCATCATCCAAGAGAGTGAAGAGGGACAACATGGAAAGGAGGGTCTTAGACAAAGCATTAAAATCACTTCATTTGGAATTTAAAGAAAACAATCCAAATGTAAATATTAGCCTCTCAACATTCAAACAGAATAAACCAAAGAGCATAGAATCAACAAGAAAACAACACTGGGAGGGATGCCTATGTGAAGCTTGTGAGAATGTAGAGAATAAGTTAAAAGCTCTTAGTGAGCTAGCTACAAGGAAAGGTAGTTTTGTCAAGGTCATGGACAAATATGAGGCAGTAGGTCTGACTATGTGCCAAAAACTATCACAATACAATGAAAGGAAATGCATAAATAGGGAATGCGATATATGTAGAGTTGACAAAATTGTAGCCCTTGGTAGAGCAGAGTACATCTGATGAAATTAATTACACAAAATGGGAGTGTGTCAAAAAAGATATAAATGGGAAAGAAGCAGTGCGTGTAATGCCAGTGAAAAAGACCGGAACTTGTACAAGCATCATTACAGACCTGTCTCAAGAATTACAATTGCTAGCCCAGCACTTGTTTGTTGCAAACTGGCAACAAAGAAAATTTACAGAATTGCGGAAGGACGTGCCAGAAGGATTCGTAGTATTGAATATGGACTTTGCAGAAAATTATTCCTGTGTTGCACAAAATGAAGTCCAAGCTGCTCATTGGGGTCACGAACAAGTCACAATTCACCCCACTGTGGCATATTACAAATGCAAAGATGATGGATGCAATCAAGTTGTCACTGAATCTCTAATTTTTATATCGGAGGACAAAATACATGATTCACATGCTGTGAATACATTTACAAAAATTGCAAATGAATAACTTAAAGAAAAGAGAGGCCTTGATATCAAAAGGGAAATTAAAATGACTGATGGATGTTCTGCTCAGTATAAGTCCAAGATACCTTTTTCTGACATCTCATGCAGCATTTTAGATAATGGATTTCCCATTGAGCGTCACTTCTATGGATCAAGGCATGGAAAAGGGCCATCTGATGGGGCTGGGGCAGTGGTAAAGAGCTTCGTTAGAAGAGGGGTCATGGGAAATAATGCCATTATAAATAATGCAGAAGACTTCTATGAGTACGCAAAGGAACTAACTAAAGATGACACGCATTCCAAAAGAAGTTTATTTTTTGTGAAAGATATTAACAGAAACAGACCCGAGAGATCAAATAAAAAATCACTGGTGGGTACAAGAAATCTGCAGTGTGTAAAAACAATTTAGAAAGATCACATAGCTACCAGGAATCTGTCTTGTTTCTGCAAACCATGCCTGACAAAAGTAGAAGGTTGTGAAAATTCTGCTTATGTGGATAAATAGACAACACACATGCTGAAAACTGTAGGTGCCAGAACTAGAGTTGTTGGAGGTATCAATGGAATTCAACCCAGGACTAGAGGTCATTGTGCCGCTGTCAATGAAGTTTGACAGAGAAGATTAAAGGGAGGGGCCAGAACTAGAGGAGGAGTTGTTCAGCGTGGTGAAGCAAGATCCAGCAGAAAAAGGATAGGAGTCAGAACTAGAGGAGGGGTTTGTACCCAGCATGGTGCACCTAGAATTGCAAGAACACAGGTAAGAGTCAGGACTAGAGGAGGGAGTGGCAATGCCAGATACAGACAGGACCAGGAAAGTAGCTCTGACGATGAAGAAAGTTTTGACTCTGATAGCAGCTCTGACCAGGCAGAAATATTTGACCCAGACAGCACCTCAGATAAGAAAGAGAGGTATGATCCAGTAGCAGCTTTGACAAGAGAGAATGTTCAAACCATTGCAGCAGCTCTTACAAGGGAAAAACAACTGAACAGATATATAGCACAGAAAAGATAGAGACAGATGTAGAAGAGTTCAGTGATATTGCTGACATTTCTGATGTGTCTGGTGTAAACACAATACTTGATTTCCTACAATTTGATCAAGTAAATCTACAGGTAATTGTAGTATTTTCTTTGTGTAAACCGTCATGCGCTGATTTTAGAAAATAAGTCTTCAGTCTTTTGCAAGTACTTGAAACAACCTAACACTGGGGTGTATTGAACATTATCCTTTACCTAAGACACTCTAACACTAGAATTTGTTTAACCCATTACCAGACAACAAAATTTTAGACTGGACCAAATTCAAAGAGATTGTAGATGACAATATACAGTTTGTGTGATTTGAAAACATTTAACCCATTACCACTCAATCCCTACTTTTGACGCCCCTGAGAAAGAAGCCTTTTGAAAACACTGTGGGAAAAGGAGAAAATGCTGGTAACCAGCATTTTCTCCTTTTCCCACAGTGTTTTCTACCCTTCCAAGAACAAATTTCTATTTTTCAGTCACCTTTATTTTGTCTTCTGCAAATGCTTTCAATTTGGACCAGTCCAAAATTTTCTTGTGTGGTAATGAGTTAAGTATACTAGGGGATAAAATATTGTGAGAAAGAAGAAATTGCTTCTTACAAGTAATTTCTTCTTTTTCCACAATCTTTCCTTGAATAATTAGAAATATAGGGTTGTAAAACAAAAATGGGATTGTGTGGGATTTGGTTAAAATCTCATACCAAGTTTTGGAATGATTTCAGTTTGATGAACTCCAGCCAATTATACAAGTTGAGCTTCAAGATGATTTATGTAACCAAGTGAAAGAAGATAACTCCACTATGGATTGCCCACCAATTGAGAATGACAGGTAAACATGTTGTCATATATTTGTTAAGACCTAGGTATTTTGGTTTAGTAGTCTTGCAGTAAACTTTTTATCAGGTAAATTTGTTGAAATCTACTCCATATGTATCATTCTCTCTGTTTTCTTCGTATGGTGAGCATAAATTTATAATTGTGGGTAATATCTTTTTTTTTTGAGTATTTTCCAATATTATAGAATGCTTTGAAGGTTGAATATTTTCCCTCATCAGAGGAACATGTTTACATTCACAGGTATAAGTTTTTTTTAGAGATTTTTAACTCTTTACCACACAAGAAAATTTTAGACTGGCCCAAATTGAAAGCATCTGCAGACAACAAAATAAAGATGACTGAAAAATTGAAATTTGTTTTGTGAAGGGTAGAAAACACTGTGGGAAAAGGAGAAAATGCTGGTTACCAGCATTTTCTCCTTTTCCCACAGTGTTTTCAAGTCTTCTTCCTCAGGAGCGTCAAAAGTAGGGATTATGCGGTAATGGGTTAAGCAATTAATTTGGATTAACACTGATGACAAAAATTAAATTGTGATAATGCTTCCCATAGATATCAGACAGGAGATTTTTTACAACTGAAGCATGGGTGCAATATTCTTCCTGCTGTTGTAAGTACACATGTAAGAAAACCAAATTCGCCATGCAAAAAAAACCAATGTAAAAATGCTCTAGAAAAGAACTATGATTTATCAGTATTTTATACAGTAGATTCCGCTTATTTGCAAGTCCTATTTGTCAGAGAAAATATTGCGAATAAGCGGTCGGCCCGATAATCCGATTGCTCTTTTAAGACCGGAAGTCAAACCAGAGTTGCAGACGATCGTTTCGTTCTAGTGACAGACGTTCAGCTCTTGCATCCCGATCATTTGATTAATGTTCATAATTTTTTTAAATATATGTATTTCAAACTAAACAAGTTTTAAAAAATCGTTTGTTTACTTATTTACCTATCAAGTGCACAAAGCACCAGAAACGATCCTGGGTGTTAGCCATGGTGGTGCTTCGTTTGACATAAAATTCAACACAATTTTTTTGTCAACACAGGTTTCGACGCATATCTCCAGTTTCCGGTTATCTAACATTTACTCCATGTGTACATGTACATTCTTACACAACATGATCGTGTACTGTGCACCTGTATAAACCCCGACTCGCCACCTGTAAGGTTGAATGGGTGGGTAAATTTTGGTTGACGTCATAGACTGATTGCCGTCCAGACGATTCTATTTTAACGCATCAAAATAGGCCATACCATTCAAAGCAGACCGAGATAAGAAACGGTTTTCTGTGTTTTTCACAGTTTACATTCGGTACACCTTACTTTCACGCCTGTAGTCAAATTGTTTGTCACAAATTGGATTATCGACGAGACACTAACAAACAGTTAAGTTTTTTTTTCCCCCAGTGTGTAATTATCTGAGCGGTGATAGGTTATTTTGATCGGTCTTTCTTGTAACGGGTAAAGTGCCAAATTCGTCTGCACTTGCTCTCGGGGAGCGTAGATAAAGATCGGACTGCACAGAATGTGTAGTCTGATCATAGAACGTCTATGTTCGTTTTTTTTCCCCCGAGTTATACCAAGACAAGATTTAAGTACATGTAGTCATCTTTTCACCATTTTTCCGGCCCTAAAATTACCATTTTATTAATCAGTGCTCTTGGTGGTGGATGTACAGCCTGGTACCCGAAATCTCGAGTAACCGTCCAATAGTTAGAAAATCGGCAACCAGTGAAGCTCCATATTTAGAATGTCGGCCATTTGCAGATGTTTTGTAACCGTTATTACACTTTCTTAAATGAAAAGAATAAGATAAAATACGCCAAGAATTTTCATCTTTAATGATTAAATAATGAAAACGGATCATGTCGGACTCGTCGTTTGTATACTGTTACATTGGTTTTTAATCTGCAATTCTCTGTATGCATTGAAATTCGACTGTTATCTTTTTGAGTAACCTTTTTTTTTTCCCGGACAGATTGAAATTTTTCGCTGTCTTATCCCACATAATTGCTAATAAACACTAGAATTTCGAATCATGTGCTAATTTTTCGTTGCAAAAAACCGAAATGTTCTATTTACGGGATCCCGATTAAGCGTTGAAATTTACGTTGTCTAGATAGGAAATGGATCGGTGCTGGACCAAGTCTTGCAAATAACCGAAAATCCCGATAAACAGGGTTGCGATTAAGTGGAATCCACTGTATTACTTGTATTGCACTTTGTCATAAAATCAAAAGTGTGAGCAAAGGTTATGTTGGTTTTTGGCTAAAAAAGTTGAAAATGATACATGGTTTTTCCATTTTAACATGTTAAAAATGGTTTTTGTTTTCAGAATCCTACCAAATGATTTCTTGATCATATTTAAGTTTTGTTGTTTTTCATGAAAAGCATACATCATGCTCACTGTCCTGTTTCATAGTTCATTATTTTGTTTATGGTTCAATCTTGCTTTTTGTGTTCATATTGAGGTCATTTTCCAGCTGCAATGATTTGTATGATTAATTGTTAACAAGAGGGCCAAAATGGCCCTGGATCGCTCACCTGAATTTTTGAGAGGACCATAGCCTTTTTTTCTTTTTGAAGACACTGGAAACAAAATCATCATTTTGATAAGCAATTTTTAAAAGGTCACCTGTAAAAGTCCTTTCAAAATCTGACCAGCAGTTTCAGAGAAGAAGAATTTTCAAGAATTTCTTCATTTCCATATACATGTAGTGCAAGAAGCCCCCATTCACCAGAGCAATGTTTCTCAACGAATCAAATTTTCATGAACAATTTTTGAAAAGGGTCACCCAAGGAATATCTCTGTGAAAATTTTTCAAAATCTGACAAGCCGTTTCAGAGAAGAAGAATTTTTAAGAATTTCTTCATTGCCCTATAGTGCAAGTATCCCTCATTCACCAGAGCCATGTTTCTTGATGAATCAAAATTTCACGAACTGTTTTTGAAAAGGGTCACCAAAGGAACATCTTTGTGTAATTATTTCAAAATATGACCAGCCGTTCGAGAGAAGAAGAATTTTTAAGAATTTCTTCATTTCCCTATAGCGCAAGTAGCCCCCATTCCCCAGAGCCAGGTTTCTTGACCTATCAAAATTTCACAAACACTTTTGGAAAGGGTCATCCAAGGAACATCTCTGTGAAATTATTTCAAAATCTGACCAGTGGTTTCAGAGAAGAAGAATTTTAAAGAATTTCTTCATTTCTGTATAGTCAAGAAGCCCCCATTCACCAGAGCCATGTTTCTTGACAGATCAAAACTTCGCGAACAATTTTTGAAAAGGGTCACCCAAGGAACATCTTTGTGAAATTATTTTAAAATCTGGCCAGCGGTTTTAGGGAAGATTTTTAAAGAATTTCCTAAAAAATTCCATTTCGTTGCCATGGCAACCAGAATTTTTGACAGAATCAAATTCTGTGAACAATTTTTAAAGAGGACCTCCCAAGAAACATTCCAGCCAAGTTTGGTCCAAATTGGCCCAGCGGTTTAGGAGTTGATGTTTAAAGAATTGTTGACAACGCACGAAGCACTGATAAACGACGAACAACGGACGACGTACACCGGGTGATCCTAAAAGCTCCCCTTGAGCATGTTGTGCTCAGGTGAGCTAAAAATGATACAAGTGTAAAGACAACAATGTAAGCCTTTCTTATTAACTAATAATCACACTGATCAACGTGAGCCGTGGACACTATGACTGTGTTCTCGGTACACCAGATAGAATTTTCCATGGAAGAACTGGAGGTGGTGTAAGTATTTTCGTTTTTATGGACCTGATTAACCTAGATAGAAATGTTGATTTACAGCAATGTCAAGACGAATGATTGATCTGATTACACACATAATAGGGAATAATAATACCATCATATAAGCGAGCTGTGGCTTTATGAGCAACTGGGGTCTTATTGTTTTGAAGTTTGTTGCCGATTTTCGCACAAAATCCCCTAACCATTGTTCATTTTACAAGTTTGTATAATAAGATAAATGTATTCCCTAGAGGAACACAAAATTTCACTTAGAAATGTCCATCCAAAGCGAAGATATACGTTTTTGAATGGACCTGGGTAGAGGAAAATATGCCAACAAGACACCATTTTCATTTTCAGAGTATGTACATGGACACCAAATCAGAAAAAGCTTGTGGTAACTGGACACCAACCTATAAATCATCAATTAAATGTTAAAAATATTTTAAAAACAGCTTAGCTTTATTTAACTTTCTTGCAAGGGTATATTTCTTTTAATTACCTATTCCCACTTAGTAAATTTTAGACTGTCCCAAATTCAAAGTGTCTGCAGACGATAATTCATGTAGAAATCATTATTGGAGTGGAGAAATTGCTCACCATGAGCAATTTCTCATTTTCCAACTATGTTTTTATTAGATTTCCTTTCCAGGGTTGTTAAAACTCGGGATTGAATGGTAGTGCCTTGCATAGAAATGATGATTTTAAATTTGGTATAGAAGAGTATTATTTACCTATATATGGGCTTGGAAATTCAAAGAAAAAGTAAAATTTACCATGTACAAAATGTACCAAAATGCATAAAAGATAGTTGAGGGGAAAAAGGCTAAAACAAAGTACATACTTGATTACTGATATGGCCATGTAGAGATTCAAACTGAACACTTAAACACAAGTTTACCTTTTAGTTACCTCTGTAAGGAAAAAAGCTAGCATTCTAAAGTACTACTGCATCCAGGTCATGTTAGGCGGTAACAGATATATGAGCTGTCTAGACAGACATAACACAACATGAAAGAAACCTGTTTGATTAGCTTACCATTTTTTCATTCTTTTGAATGCATCTTTTCCAAATTTTGTATCGTTTGGAAGTAACAGATTTGACAAAATTTAAAGAAAACATTTCATGCTCCCTCAGTCTCAATATACCGGTACATATATTTTATTTGAAACAAATGAACATACTGAAAATATGGTGGCTTTCATAGGCTGTTTTGCAATTTATTGCAGATGCAGATGATGCTGTACCGATTTTGGACAAGAAGGCACAGAAAAAGAAGATCGGTCTGTAAATCATTTAAGATACATGTAATACTTTAACCTGTTACCCTATATACCATTTTTAGACTAGTCCAAATTAGAAGGCTAAGCAGACAACTGTTAAATTTAAATAAAAGCATGCTACAATTTTTATTATGTGATGGAAAAGAAAACATTGTGCCAAAAGGAGTACCGGTAATTGCTGATTCATGAGCAATTTCTTGTTAAGGCACAATATTTTTCTAAAATCTCTTACTTCAATGTGTTAAAGCAAATTTATATATATTATGCTGGGTAAATTTCTTGAACATTTAGTGCCATGGATTATTAGAATAGGAGGTTCCTTAAATTTGTCCAAACTAAGTTTTTATTTAGGCTAACCACAGAGACTCAAGCTAGTTTACTCATTTTGGCATCTAAAACTTAATAATAGTTTATAGGAGTATCAAACAATCAAATTAAGATAACTTACCATAACCTGTGGCTTGTTTTCATTTTAGAATATTTTAATATTTAGGTAAGTTTTGTTAAGATTTATTATGCATGTACACGGTTCCCATGGTCAGGGAAAAATGATTTTATTTGAAGGTCAGGGAAAAGTCAGGGAATTTTGAAATTGGTCATGGAAATTTAAAAATTCAGAAAAAGTCAGGGAATTTTACAGTCATGGAATGTGGGCTGGACGAAAGAAGGATTGTAATACAAAAACTATTCCATTTTGGCCAATTTCAGTCAATTTGAATTGTCAGTTTAGCATAATATTAAATAAGTGCAGAGTAGTATCGAATTGAAACACCGTCATTTTCATTTCATGTTCAAAAGAAGAAATTTATAAAAAAAATACTTAGATTTTGAAAGCGCATAGTTCCTTTGGTGATCAAAGATGATCTGTATTAATTTGGACAGGGAATGTTGAGTTTGATTAGGGAAAGGTCAGGGAATTTTGTTTTTTTCAATTTTGTGGAAACCCTGATGTACTTAAATAACAACTTTTTGGATGGAAGGGAATCTAACTTTAGCCAAAGGATATATGGTATTGATCTTGTATGGTAGTTTCATTTGTTAACTGTTATTAACACTTAAAAAAAGATGGTCTTTGGTTATCTACCTTCTCTTATTAATTTAATTATTGCCCTGTATTTATTTCACCCATTTTTGAACATTGCAATTGTGTGCTGAAAAGTGTTTTTATGTTTACCTTGATATCAAAGACTAAAGACACTTTTATATTTTCAGAAAGGAACCGTTGGACAGATGCGGAAATGGAGGAGTTGAGAAAATATGCTAAAGATTACCTCGAGAAAAGAAAAACTCCTAATAGAGCAACATGTAGAACTTACATTCAGCTCAGCAGAAACAAAGGTGGAGTTCTGCAAGAACGTACAGCGGAAAATATTTTGAAAAAAATTAGTGCCATGAACGTGAAAGCACGAAAAAATGACAAATAAAAACTAGAAGCAACAAACTTAGAATGTTAGTCATGTATGACTCAAATCATTTGTTTGCTGGGGATAGTTGTTATTGATGAACATTAAAACATTACTCCATATAACATTTTGAGTTTGGTCCAAATTGGAAGGGTCAGCAGTTCAATAAAAGCAATTTTCATTTGTGATGGAGTAGAAAACATTGTTCCAAAAGGAGAAATTGCTCACCATGAGCAATTTCTTCTTTTGGCACAATGTTTTCCTACAACATCTGACTTGACTTTCTTAAAACAAGTATATATGGTGTACTGGCTAAACTTCTAGTAAAGTTGGAAAACACTTGCTGAGTGATCAAAGCTTGCAAATAGTAATTCCGATGATTAATGCAAGGCAAAGTCATCAGTTGGTTGTTGAAAGTTATATCATTTGTCCTATGATAAATTGACAGCTAGTTAATTGGCAATTTGAAAGAAATGTATAAGTTAAAGTCAAACTTCAGTACTTAAGTCTATAACACCTGAAGGCACATATATGTGTTCTGCAGCAGACAACTTTTGAAAACAGAATTAACATTTTCTGCTTTTGCCTCAATGTTTTCAGGTACTACTTGCATATCAGATGATAATTCTGAGAGATATTCCATACTTTTATAAATAAAACTGTTTTATAGTCTTCTGCTGCAGATCAGCTGCAGTTTTTGTAGAGTTAAATGATGGTGTTGAGGATTTTTGCATTTTAATGCTTCTAGATAAACTATATATATATTCATTATCATTCTGATCAATCCCCAGCAACAAAAACTTATTCCTTTAACCCATTACTCAATATATACTCATATAAATGTTGAAGCATTTATGAAAACATGGTGCCAAAAGGAGAAATTGTTAATGATGAGCAGTTTCTCCTTTTTGCTCAATGTTTCCTGCTATATAATAAAAACAGAATTTTTCTTCTCCAAATTAAATATCGTTGTCTGCTGAAGCTGCCAATTTCGACCGATCTCAAGAGGATATATGGGGTGATGGCTTATGTTTTGCCAATGTTTACCCATATGTTATTGTTGCTGAAGAAGGTTACTTTAATAACGCCCACAGGTGATGGGAAATGTAACTCGTTTGAAATTTCTAATCTTTTTAGCTCCTTTCACCACGCTGTGGTCAAAGCTGAGTTTGAAGGATGATGAATGTCATCCACTATTTGTTTTGTAGCATCTTTGTTTCTCACAATGTATATCGTTAAACTTGAAAATTCAGAGTTAACAGCCTTTGAATTGGAAAAATGCCATTTTTCAGCTCTGAACACTCTAGCACCTTCATTTTTTCACCAATGGTAATCAAACCTTGTTTTATAAAGTTTCGGATGACTTTAATTTTGAGCAGACTTGGATGTGCAAGTCGAGAGCTGTAATGTAAGATAGACCCATTACATGACATTAGTTATGTGTTATGAGAAATCTGTTCAAATAAACATAGTTTACTCGATTCCAGTGTTGTTTAGTGTTGAGTAATTGACCCAAAGTTTAGCCTGTAACTCCATAAAACATTTGGAGTTTAAGACCTTTGGTCATATAACGGCGGTCAGCGCACCTAGGCACCTTTCCTGGCCTAATCACACCAATACTTAGGCAACTTCTTTCTGAGATGCTGACTGTTTTCTCACATAAAATGATCAGAGGAGAGAGGCAAAAAAATCACTGGAAGTCTGGTCCAAAGGTCAGCAGATGACAAGTTACATTTCAATTTTCATTTTCACTTTGCGACACGGTAAAAAAACATTGTGCCTAAAGGAAAAATTGTTCATTATGTGTGAATTCTCCTTCAGGCACAATGTTTTTATAAATCCCCAAACTTGAATGTGTTAAATTAGTATGTTTGGAGTAATGGGTTAATATTGGTTATTTTTAGTAGAATCAACCCAAGATATCTTTCAACTGCTAGAAGGGGAGTATAGCTCTCCCCACAGAATAGATGCCTCAATTATTGCTGCTACATGTACTAGTAATTAAGTATATCCTTAATGGTAATTCTTGTGAGCCACCTACTAACAAATCTGTAAACTGTCACAGCCTCTGGAGGAGAGGTTATGGATTCAATCCCTTGCTACGTAAGTCGTAAAAGTTATCTTACATAGCATATAAGGCTAGTTCTAGGATGGGTTTGTTCATGGGATAATGTGCCTGAGAGTGGCATCATGCACATCATAATGCTGAAATGTGGCAGCAATATACTAGTATTTGTCTCGAGTAGACATCTGCAAACAAATGAAATCGATGGCTCAGTGGGAAACAGTTGTATCTCCTTTATATCGTGAGTTACAACTGTTTCGCACTGAGCCAAGAAATATTCCCTTGGCGGCCTTAAACCCAACTTTGTAGCTCTTCAGGTCTACACTGGCATGGGTATGAAACTAAACTTTAACTTCATAATTTGTTTTTAGCTTGACTATTCGAAGAATAGTAGAGCCTACCCACTCGCCCTGGGGTCTGTGTAATACCCCATGGTTAAAGTTTTTGGTGCAACCTCATCATATCTCTATAACTACTCAAGCTTTTGCTTTGAAACTTTGCACATGCATTTTGACCCCAATACCTATTTCTAGACCAAATTTCGTTACTCAGACTTTGATTTTAATACGATTTCAACCCTTTTTGGACTTAGAAAATTCTGGTTAAAGTTTTGTGTGCAAGCTAATTTTCTCTTACTACTCTGGAACTACTCCACCTATGGCTTCTTAAGAAACTTTGCACATGCATTTGAGACTATTACACGAGGACTTAGGCCAAATTTTGCTACTCTGGGATTTTAGACATTTTACTCTTCTTTTTACCCTTTATTTTTACTTAGAATTTTGTATGCAAAATCATTTCTTTGTTACTACTCTGTAAGCACTGAAGCTATGGCTTTGAAACTTTGCATATGCATTTTTGACCATTAAACAAGAACCTTGGCAAAGTATTGTTACTCTAACATGAAATTTAGTATCATTTTGACCCTTTCTAGACATAGAAAATTTTGTTTAAAAGATCAAACCTGTTACTACTGAAGCTATGGATTTCAAACTTTGCACATACATTTGGGACCTAAATACAAGGATGTAGGCCGAATTTTCTTTGCCTCACATGGATTTTATACTTTTTAGTGTAATTCTTACCCCTTTTTTTTTGACTTACGGAATTTTAGTCGACATCAAATCTATGTTCACATTCTGTAAATACTCAAGCTATATCTTTGAAACTTTGCACATTGGGGGCATATTACTTTTGTCTCACTTGGATTTTAGATGTTTGAGTGTGATTTTTTCCCTTTTTTCCATCTTATGAATTTGCTTTCTTTACTATCCAGCATCAGAATAGTCAATCAAGCTGTCTTTCTGACAATTCTTGTTCTCCAATCCTTTAGGTTTTCAAGTTAAATATGGAATTAAACTAACTTAAACAAAAAGGTCCAGCATTTTTTTGACCGCATCTTCACCAAACTTGGAATGGTGGACTAGGCAAACACTTGGATGAGTTTGAGAGTGGGTTAAGGCGAGATAATTACTGAAAAATTGTGTTGTTTTTGTTTCCGTCCAAGTTTTCTCTTTGTCAGTTTTCAAATATTTGTTATGTAGTAAGGGGCCGTCAATTTTGGCCCCTTGTTCAGTGTCACGTTGTTTCATTTCAGTCGAATATTTTTTAATGGCCCCTCATAAATGGCCCTTTGAAATTTGGCCCTTTGTTTCAATTAGGTGGTGCGTCCGTCTGTCCGTCCGCGCCAACATTTCAGGTTCGTTTGGAAAGGACTGTCGTCCATTCCAGGTTTATGTGGTTTTCGGTTTTATGTGCTTAACCACATAAACTTTTACATTTGGACATTTTGGACATCCTTATGTTGAAATGTGTATATTGAACTTATGGTTAATTTTTCAACATTATGACAGATGGTTGGTATCTGTCCAAAGTCCATGTGCGAAGTACGAGTTACATCCCTTATAGTAACAGCGACTAAGTACATTTCTCCCGCCTATGTGGTTCCCTGCGTGAAACATTTATTGTAATACTTTGTATTACATGCGTCGTTGACCACCGAGAACCAGTCAATAGCGCTTGCGCATTGAAATCGGAAGTTTACTTACACGCAGCCATATTGCAACAGGAAAGGAGGCGTGACTTGTTGATAGTAGAATCACGTAAGTCTGTCGATTTGTCTTCTACATCTCTTATCTTCCAGTGCTTTGTTAGTGTGCATATTTATAGTGTTTTTCGATGGCATTATATTCTGTTATTTAGAATAACCAATTTGTAAACGTCTCCAGTTTGGTGGAAGGGGGGCGGGGTTTACGAAGGTACCGCGGCCGCGGTACTAACTTTGAATGATAAAAAAAGCTCAATAGCAAAACTTTTCCGAGTTAAACTGTCTCATATATTATTTCATCATTACTTCTTCCGCACCTGTACCACACCGAGAATCAAACCAAGTTCCGCTAGGCAGAAATTCAGCATTCGTATTTTCCGCCACTTTGACCCAGTTTAGCGAAATGGAAGTTGCCCTGATGGTTTACAGTCAAAACTTCCCACCGTCAAAATGTCCCACAGTCAAAACGTCCCACTTTTGGTTAAAACGTCCCCCCAATTTGGTTAAAACGTCCCACTATTCCAAAAAATTGGTCAAAACGTCCCACTTTGAAATATTTAGTTCTTGTCAACTACTGACAAAACTGTAATTGGTTGATAAATTTAATCATTTTTTGTATGAATTATTACAATGAAATTGTTTCTTTAAAGACTTTGTTGATGTTAATTTGCAAGTATGATAAATCGAGTACATGTGAAAAAAGAAAACTGTTTAATTGGTCGGCATACAACGACTAATGAACAGAACAGAACACAAATTTTAAATACATGTTATGGAAAACCTGTATGTGTGCAGGAGAATTTTTAAGCCCGCTTTGGTTTGTACTTTAAATATTAGTTGAATAATGACAAAAAGTTTCAATAGATTACATGTTATAAACATTTCATGTCTTTCAACACATATTTGTTTTTAACTCATAATTTTCTTTAGACTTCAAATACATAATAACTAAACAACTACTCCAATCACAGCTAAATTAAGCATTTTCCATTTATTCCCCATACCTGAAAAGGGAAAGATAAATTCATCTCTAAAAGACTTGTTCATGCTGCTAAATTCTTCATACAAATACAATAATGTCCCCTTTTCTGGAGTAACGGCCATCACACTAACAAAATTACCCATTTCATAAATTAAAATACATATTTCCATCTCAAAATATGATAAAGATGAATAATTTGGTGATTGTTCCCTTATAAGTTAACAGATTCTGACATGCTTAAATAAATAGAAGAGAAAAAAAGGTTTGAAATCAGTCAATGTTATGCCCGTCACTTTTCACCCTCTCTCTTTTGATGAAAGAAAATCTTTATAACGTACACAGATTATCTTTTATCTGATTAAAATGACTACAATAGTCAATAAAGAACCCACCAAACAACCTATTTGATGGAATTTACAAATTTAAAAAAAAACTTCTGTGACGCCCGTAATATTGCGATTTACCTGATCCATGCTCTAAACTGATTAAAGCCCCAATAGCGCTCATATAGAGGTATTTTTGTGCGTGAAAATAGTCGGAATAAATACACGAATCTGCTAATTATACTCTAATTTTGTCAACAAGGGGATAGAAGCGTTCATTGCAACATCGGCTCCTGCTACAGAACCATTTGCATTTTTTCGTTATCAACTCTCCCAACTCCAAAAAGACGTTGCTACATCTATTCGGAATGATTCTGATGTCCTATATTTGGGCATCACGTGAATGATAATGATGACGTATTTCCACAGACGCTATGTGCTTCCTCTAAATGAAAGCTACTGCGAAACCTCGGTAAGATTTTATTTTTCTTGAAATTAGTACTGCGTTCCTTGTATGTTGATTGGTAAACCGGAGTTGCACTTTCTTCATTCTGATCAGGACATAAATAAACACCATTTTCCCCCCTCTTGTCAGAGCTGTAGAGGCTTCGCGTCTCGGCCAATAACACTTTCGGCCCATTACTATTTCGTCCAATAAGACATTCGGCATTTATACATACAAAGTCGAATGTGTAGGGTACACAGGGTTGTAATATGGACCAGGGAAAACTAGCTAAACAAATTGTGGATGTTTTATAGTGAAGATCAGACTTTATATTAGGTGCGTTCGGATCTTAGGTAGTGAATGAGTTTAGAACTTTATTTTGTGAAAAAATAACTGATGAATTTTGATCCAAGTTTAACATCAGGTGGTAGACGTTTAATATCAAATGTCAGACTTCTTACCAGGTATATTCTGGTCTTGACTAACGTTACGGTGTCAGCACAGCATTTTTTAAGTCTCAACTTTCAAGAGTTTGGTTTAACTCATTACCAAATGACAATATTTAACCCGTTACAACACAATCCCCACTTTTGACACCCCTGAGAAAGAAGCCTTTAGAAAACATTGTGGGAAAAGGAGAAAATGCAGGTAAACAGCATTTTCTCCTTTTCTGGCGTTTTCTACCCTACACAAAACAAATTTCAAATTTTCAGTCACTTTTATTTTGTCGTCTGCAAATGCTTTCAATTTGGACAAACCGAAAATTTTGTAGTTTGGTAATGAGTGAAAGCTTACAAGTCCAAATAGAAAGCATTTGCTAACAACAAAATATTTGAAATTTGTTTTTTGAAGGGTAGAAAACATTGTGGGAAAAGGAGAAAATGCTGGAAACCAGCATTTTCTCCTTTTCCCTCAATGTTTTCTAAGGGCTTCTTTCTCAGGGGCGTCAAAAGTAGGGATTGTGTGGTAATGGATTATCTCGCAGGTTACAGATATCTTTACAGTCAGTTTTTAAAGAAAAATTTGGTGTTATTTCATCAGTTAAGTCATCGCAGACAGATCAACCCTACAGATGCAAGACAGTTGAAGACCATCAGCAGTAGTAGACTATACTCAAGTAGATTTGAAGCATTGTGATTGAGAATAATGTTTTTCATGTCTTTTTTACTGATCACTTTCCTTTCTAATCTAACAACAATGTATCTTTTTAGGCAGACAGAGAGACCATATGTTTTTAAACTGATGATTAGATACCCCAGTCTGGTGTGATATCCCATCTGAAAGGATTCCTTTTTTTACAGATTTTAACAACATGTCAACAGGTATTTCAATGATATTTATGTCTGGATCTAAAATACATTAATGGTAGAACTTGTGTCTTTTGTATTCAGAGCTTAAATACTTGACCAGACAAAGGTTCAGCTTTGTACATCCATACCATAGACTGCATGTGCAATAATTGACTTTTGGAAAGAATCAAGTTTTGGAAAGAAGCAATTGTATGTAACAAGCAAATATTCCTTTCTTACAGCCAGTGCACCTATCCATGCTTTTCTAGAGTTTCTATTACCTTTACTTTGCACAATATTCCAATGGCTGATTTCCCTTGTAACTTGTAACCATTTTCAAAACAATTATCAGCAGTAAGAAAGGAATGAATCCTGTTGCAATGACTATCTTCGATTCTGGGGAAAAATTTTGCCCAGCTTGGGATTTGAACCAGCAAATCCCTGTTCTCAAGTCCTGTATAACAATGGCGGTACCATTTGGGTTTGGCACGAGTATTTGTTAAAAGTAATGTACTCTCCTCTATACAAGAATGCTTGATGAACCCTTTTCCGTTGATCTGGGTTTGTTTTTTTTACATTAAAAAAAAGAAGACTTTTGAAAACCTAGTGGAGAGAGGAAAAAAACTTTGAAACGAATTCCATTATTTGAGCAACATTCATCTTGTTGTCTTCAAATGCTTTTAATATGGATGAGTTAAAAATTTAGTTCAGTCTGAAAATATGAATGCAGTTTCAATGGCTGTGTTATTTTGTGTTACATAATTTTTAAATTGCCTTCCTACGATATAGTTAAAAGACTCCCAAACAAAGTCTGTAGCATATATTCATCAGACGTCTCCCAATCATATAGTATGGAAGAACATTAAAACTGTCTGTAGCCATGTAATCTGCATAAATCTTGCATGCATTTTGTTATCATACATTTTTGTCGGAAACCATATTTGTAACTTGCATGTATGGGCCATGGCCTAGCAAAAATGGGCCTAATACATCTCAGTGATGTATTATACTAAGCACCTTATTATGGATCCATAAAAACCCACTTTGTATAGCAGTGGACTTGAACCGATTGTAGAATGGTACTTTGACATGCAGAAATTTTTGTAAAATTTTGTAAAGTGCAAAAAGTGTCGTCCCATGTCAGCCTACACACACTTTTGACAGAGCATGGCTCCTATATTACAGTACAGTATTTAGCAAGAAACTTATAATCTTGTCATTTCAGTGTCTCATTTTGCACAAAGCCGGCCCAGTAAAGCCAGGTTACAAAGACATGAATGAACTGTGTTTGACGGGCCATCAACATTGGAGATCGTGATTGGCACAAAGTGGGGACGTGTTAGTGTGATAACAAAATTAGAATGAAAAGAGACTGGAAAATGAAAAAAAGAGACTTTTTGAAAAAATTGTAATTTAGTTAAACAATGTAGGTAGCTTTAAAAGTCAGATAACCATTTTAAAGGCAAACAGTATCAATATAGTATATTGCAAAGAAAATCTTATTATTGCATAAAACGTGCCTTTTCGGGCCGTTATAAGCATGTATTAACGGGTAAAAATCGGGCGGTTAACGGGAGAAAACGTGTATTAATCAGTAAATTCACGCGCCGTTAACGCCCGGGTTTGTACTATCAATATCCTCGATTCGGGCTTACCTTGTAAACAACGTTTGTCCTTGTCAGATTTCCCTTAGACTCCGACCATCAAACTGTAGGAATTCGTACCATATTCGATCCTTTCCATGGCATGTTTTTGATGATAATAGTACACCACAAACAAACCTTTGCACAGAATCTCAGTTTAATCGAGATCTGAACAAAAATTCACCCGTGAAATGTACTCTAAACCAGCTACATCCCACCCACTTTTTGACGTGATCGGTCCGTCTCGCTTAATGTATATCGAACCCTCTGTCGCCTTCAGTTACAGAAATTTATATCCACGCATTCATCCTAGTTGTAATCGTCCAAATGTGTGCAAGTTTATTCCTCATAAGTCCAGTGTGTATTAAAAATCAATAAAAGTGTATTTACAGCGAGAGAATCAAAACTGGCATACAGGACTAACGGCCCTTTCCTAATCGTAACAAAAACTTCTTCGCCGACTTCCGGTTTTGACCCATTTGCGTACAGTACATTGAAAATTCGCTTATTTGCATTTCTATGGAAATATTTTTGCTATCTGTGCAAATTATTGTTAGAATACCTTTACTTTATGCAATAATAGCGTTAATTCACGTTTTTTTCGGTCGTTAACATTCGCAGAGGCCCTCAAAATACTTAAACACCCTCGTGCTTCGCACTCGGGCGTTAAAGCATTTTTCGGGCCTCTGCGAATGTTAACGACCTCAAAAACGTGAATTAACCCTATATTATTCACTCTTTATCATAAGACAAAAATGCAGACTTGTTAAAATTTAAAACATTTGAAAATATTGTGGGAAAAGGAGAAAATGCTGGTAATCAGCATTTTTTCCTTTCCCACAATGTTTTCTGCCCTTCCCAGAACAAATTTTAAATTCTCAGTCACTTTTATTTTGTTATCTTCAAAAGATTTTAATTGGGTCCAGTCTAAAATTTTTTCGTTTGGTAAAGAGACTGAGTTAACTCTTTACCACACAATCCCTACTTTTGACGACCCTAAGAAAGAAAGCCTTTGAAAACATTGTGGGAAAAGGAGAAAATGCTGGGACCCAGCATTTTCTTCTTTTCCCACAATGTTTTCTACCCTTTCCAAATCAATTTACAATTTACCACACAATCCCTACTTTTGAGGACCCTAAGATAGAAAGCCTTTGAAAACATTGTGGGAAAAGGAGAAAATGCTGGTACCCAGCATTTTCTTCTTTTCCCACAATGTTTTCTACCCTTTCCAAATCAATTTACAATTTCCGATTCACATTTATTTTGTCGTCTGCTTTCAATTTGGGCAAGTCCAAAATCTAGTTGTTTGGTAAGAGTTAAACAAGAATCAAAGGATGAAATTTGTTTTTGAAGGTAAATTATCTGTTCTGAGACATGTATTCTTTATCAGGTTTTTTTTTTTTTGGGGTGGGGGGGGGGGTGTTAATAATACTATTTGAGTTACTAGTATATCACATTGCCCATTGCTACTATCCCAACTGTCAGAGCTTGTTTGATCAGTGTTCCATACACACCATACACATTATTGCTAAACCCAATAAGTTCAGACCATGTTTGGGAAGGGAGAAAAATGAATTTCGTTTCAGTAGCTATCATCAATCTGCAGAGAGAATTTGTATGATTTATTGGCATCCTTTATGGTATTCAATAGCTTGAATCAGTTTTAAAAAGCGTTAAGGTCAAGAGTATACAGGAGATCAATTGTTTATCCCGTGCTAGACTAATTTTTGTCCAAGGATTGATGATAGTCATTGTGACAGGATTCATTTCTCTCTCACTGCTGACTATTTTTCAACAAAGAGCAGCCAGTGGCTTGGAAAGAATATTGGTAAAAGTACTGGTAAAAGGAACTCCAGGAAAGCATGGGTAGGTCCATTGGCCACAGTGATGATTAATTGATTATATGGTTGGTGTTCTAAGCTGCTTTCAACATTTTCAACAGTCATATCACAGCAAAAGCCCACATATTCATGTTTTTCTGGATTTTACCAGTATTAGGCTGTGAAGTGTGACTGTGTCGTGCCAAATGACACTCGCGAAAAACAAAATGACTGAAAAAATGGTTTTACTATACCGAACAATCCAATCATTAAGTAGCTTGTACAATAATACCAACATTGAACTCTTTACAGGCTACAGAATTTCAACTTTCATAAACAAATTTCCATACTACACATGTACTATTCTTCATCTGTAAATACTTTCAAGTCTAAAATTTTGTTGTATGTAAAGAGTTTATAAATCATAATACAGAAATAGGTTGAATAACAGATGGCAGGTTTGGATTTGTGTATGAAATGATAGAAGCATTCAGGGAAGAGAAAAAAATACTAGTTATCAACATTTTCTACTCCTCCCACAAAGCTTCTAGAGCTTTCTTCTTCAGGGTCGTTAAAGGACAGGATTGTTAGCTACAGGGCTATAAAAAGCTTGAAAATGTTTATTAAAACAACTGCAGTTTGCTCAAACATGCTTTTTATTGGTCTTGAACTTTTTGTAAGATATGTTTTTGTTGCTAAATTCTAGAACTTTAAACTGGGTGTAGAGTTAGGTATACATGAATAATTGTCACTTTTATATCACACAGTTACGAAAATGTACAACAACATGATCATATTTTATAATTTTCTTTTGGTCATTGTTCAGCCTTGTTGTCTGTGGACTTTGAACTTTCCATCATTGAGCACCTAAGGTAGAAAGAGAAAGAGAAACAAGTAAATATATTTAACTCATTACCACACGAGAAAACTTTGGACTGGTCCAAATTGAAAGCATTTGCAGAAGACAAAATGAAGGTGACTGAAAAATAGAAATTTGTCCTGGAAAGGGTAGAAAGCACTGTGGGAAAAGGAGAAAATGCTGGTTACCAGCATTTTCTCCTTTTCCCACAGTGTTTTCAAAAGGCTTCTTTCACAGGGGCATCAAAAGTAGGGATTGAGTGGTAATGGGTTAATTGATTTGTGGTGCAATTCATTAACTCTATTTTCAACAATATTTCAACTGTATAGGTGGAGCAGAACACTTACTCATGTTTACTTGGTCAGTAACAGATATTTTTGGCAAAAGAGCTAGAGGAGGTTACTTATTTATTGAAACTACATGTACCTCTTTAGCTCCAGCTACAGTTGAATATTTAGAACAATATTTAAAAAATCATTTTAACCAAAAGGCTATGGTGGATGTGCATGCACCTTCACATCCTCGTTTTTTATCAGTTTACTGCCAATGTATATTAATTGTCATTGGAAAAGGAATCGACCCTCTATAACTCTTGAACATAATTTGGATTTTGTTCATGGGGGAGGGTAGAAAAAGCCTGAAAATTTTTAAGACTTTGCTAAGGATACTAGTAAACGAAACAGACGTAAAAGACACATTATCATTTTAACCCTTTTTAAAACAATATAAGTTTTAACAACCTGGAGAAAGACCCTCTTTGCAAACATTGTGGGATAAAGACAAAATGTTGGTCAAATGCAGCCTGTGGGAAAAGGAGAAAATGTTGGTAGCCAGCATTTTCATTTTATTCCTTTCTACCCTTTTAAAGAGACTTTTATTATCTCAATTACTTTTTCATCAGCAAAAAGTTTCAATCTAGAAAAGACTTGACCCTTTCCCAAACAAACCCTGGTTTTTACATGTCTGCATTAAAAGTCTTTTGAAAACACTGAAGGAAAAGGATAAACTACTCGTAACAAGCTATTTCTCCTTTTCCCAGTGTTTTCTACCCTTTTTGAGAATTTTCTGCCATTTTCTCCAAATCTAAAATTGTCGTCTGCAAACTCTTTCCGTTTGGAAGAGTCCAGACTCTGTCATTTGGGAAAGGGTTAATTGTTGATCTCCAGTAAATACTAGTATTTCATTTCTGTTTGTCAGAGCATTTTGTACCACTTGAAACATTATTAGTTGTATGGTCAGAGCATGTTTCCAAGTTCCCTGCCACGTGACCGCACGACAAATTAATTATACTGCAAAGCTTTACCATTCCGACGTTTGTTAACTCTTTACCACATAAGCAAAATAATAGACTTGTCCAAATTGAAAGCATTTGCAGACGACAATTGCAACATAGTTCAAATGATGAAATTTGTCATTGATAGGATAGAAAATGTGGGAAAAGGTAAAAATGCTGGTTACCAGCATTTTCTCCTTTTTCCACAATGTTATCAAAAGGCTGTAAAAGTTCAGAATTGTTTGAATTGATAACATTTGCAGATGAAAAATTAAACATAGCTGAAATGATATGATTCTTTTTCTGAAAGAGATGTTAATGTTTTGAAAAAGGGAAAAGAAATATTGGTTACCAGCAATTCTTCCATTTCCAAAAATGCCCTGAAATTATTTTCAATATTAGAATCACTAAATAATTCTTAACATGGAAAACTTTGATGTTTGGGTTAAGAGCTGGCAACAGGCAACACCCTTTAATATGGCTGCATATATGAATGTATTTTATTTTTGTCTAGGAATTCTTATTGTGATTATATAATGTATATGAAATTATAAACTGATATTTACCCTTATTGCCTTGCTTATTGCATGAAACATATCTGTCCTTGTATGAACTGTCATCTAAAGTGGCCAGTTATATATTATAACAAGCAAACGGAAGGCCTAATATTCCTATGCTACGTATTCTTCAGTAACACCACAGAATGTCTTTGGAAATTTTATTGTTCTGCTGTATACCCTAAAAATAAAAAAAAATCATACACTCTTTTTCAATTCATCTCAATCTGAAAATCTGGGGAAGAAAAAAAGGGATTTTTGAAATGGGTGTTTTTATACTCCACTTCATTCCATTTGACGATAGAATAACCTCCAGCATAATATCCAGCATAATTATAATTGTATTGTTGGATTGTTGATGCATCTCCAACCCTGTACTAATTTATTTCACATGTTGTTTGTACTAGTAAGGAGTTGGGGTATATCATAGTGCCCCAATGGCAGCAAAAGTACACGAAGTAGGTCTTAAAATGCATGTAAATTTGAATAATAACAGAAGTTTGGAAATTGTGGAAGGTGACAATCTGTTATTTTGCAGCCCATGCAAGTGTTAGTTAATGGCAGAAAATGTAGTTTAAAAGTAGGTCAAAAGTTGCCATGTCCCTCTGTCCTTTGATTTCTTTTACCTGATTTCATTTTTTTTTTTTTTGCCATCAAATTACAGTTGCGTTGATCATAAAACAACATATTGTCATCTTCACAATACTTTCCATACATTATTTAATCCTTTCCCAAACAAGCCCTGGTTTTTACATGTCTGCAGTAAAACGTCATTTAAAAAAAACTGGGGGAAAAGGAGAAATAGCTCATAACGAGCAATTTTTCCTTTTCCACGGTAATTTCTACCCGTTTTGAGAACTTCCTGCCATTTTCTCAAAATCTAAAATTGTCGTCTGTAAACTCTTTCAGTTTGGAAGAATCCAAAATTTGTCGTTTGGGATAGGGCTAAAGTCAAAACTGGCTTTGTTCAACCCATTAACCAATTACCACACAATCCCTACTTTTGACACCTCAGAAAAAGAAGCCTTTAGAAAACATTGTGGGAAAAGGAGAAAATGCTGGTAACCAGCATTTTCTCCTTTTCCCACAATGTTTTCTACCCTTCACAAAACAAATTTCTAACTGTCAGTCACTTTTATTTTGTCGTATGCAATTCCTTTCAATTTTGACAAGCCTAAAATTTTACCGTTTGGTAATGGTTAACACACAATCCCTACTTTTGACAACCCTGAGACAGAAGCCTTTAGAAAACATTGGTAACCAGCATTTTCTCCTTTTCCAACAATGTTTTCTACCCTATCAAGGACAATTTTAATAATCTGAGCTACCTTTAATTAACAGTGTAATGCAGCATCTTTCACTAAAATAGACGACACTTTTGTAAATGAAGCCAGGCTTGATTGAATGAGTGATGCATTTGTGTAACTGTCAACATAATATCAGTCATACCAATTTGATAAACTATAATATTCGTAATATCTGGAGTTTTTACTTTTACCAATATCTGAAGCAACATGCACATGGACATCCCAACAAAACCCAGAGAGAACTGAATCGTAGTCGTAGATTGCTTGTATTATGCATTAAATTAACCACTGAGTCATGAAGTAATCATGAAGTCCTTTATGTTCAGCTGAATAAAAATCAGGACATTACTAATGTCACAAATGGTATAGAAGGACTGTATAGGTGACAATACCAAATTCAGTCACACAAGAACAGCAGTAGTTATCTCAATTGTCTACTTTGTCCTACATAACATTTTTAAGAATTCTGCTCCATTTTTAACCCCGTCTATAATGATGGGTTCATTCAAGATCAAGATGAGACAGCAATATCTTCTTACAGTATACCAGTAATCTTATATCTACAATGATTCTCTGGGTAGATGGCCTGTGAGTTTGGGTAGAGGTGAACCACTGAAACAGTAATACATGCATTCAATTTTCACTAACCAGTCATGTAAATAAGAATATGGCTGTTGAAATCAAATCTGTTTTACCTAATTATTAAGTTACCTGAAAGCAGATGGCCAAATTCTGTGTCTACTGGAATGGAATGATGAAAGAGTCAGAAACCAAGGCTAATATGCATTTTCATACTATGATTCTGTTTGTGTATCACCATGTCGGAGGATCCATTCGCATTGGCCAGAGAAGCGCAAAATAGTTCCTTCTGTACCCTGAAATATCATTTACAAAACAAGTGAGAGCTCCAAATATTGTTTAAACGTTTTATGAAGGTCGAACCCTTTGGTTACATGAAAATGACTGGGTATATGGAAGTGACCTACACATTAGTTTTTAGGGGTGTTTCTCAAGAGTTCTTGCACATAAGAAGATGTATAAACTTTACATTTCATTAAAATTAGATACATGTAGGTCTACAACCTCCAACACAATCAAACAGTGGCTGTATCTCTGGATCAGATGAAAAAAAAAAAAATCATAAGGACTATACTGCATGTACCACATGTATTAAGGAGTCCTTCAATAGTCCCACCTAACGTCATGTGTACAAATCGTTATGAAAATTACATACATGCATTAGTTCTGCAAGGACAATAGTTGAAAATTGTCCAAGAAGAACCCTTAACAAATCCGAGAGTAATTATGGACAGACCAGCAACCTGATTCTAATCTTTCCCCTTATCATTATCATTGGTATGCCTAGTGACTTAGTAATATACAGTGCTAAAAACTTAAAAGTGTTTCTTTTCCATCAAACCAAGAGACGGTAGCTTAGTAAGTAGCATGCAGCACTTGAGAAAGAGCGGGTCGTGGGTTCGATCCCAAGCTCAGAAAATTTCTTTCGGTGGATTGATGATAGTCCCTTGTGACAGGATTCATTCTTCTCCCACCTCTGACCATAGTCTCAACAATGGCTATATGGGATAACAGCCAGTGGCCTGGAAAGAAAATTGTGCAGGCAACTTGTAAAAGACACTCCAGGAAAGCATGGACACGTGCACTGGCTGCCACAATATAACTGAAATAATGTTGGAAAAAGTGTTAAATACCTTACAATCAATCAATATTTCCCTCAATATTCATCTAAAAAATTTTGCATTGGTATGTAGCTCATAGCTTGCAAGACGTAATGTATGCAATAATATAATACTGCTCAAAATTTTCCAAAGCCATTTCTCATGCAGTGGCGTTAGAACTAGGGATTAGACTAGATTTAGATCTATAATTAACCCATTACCACTCAATCCCTACTTTTGACGCACCTGGAAAAGAAGCCTTATAAAGACATTGCGGAAAAGGTGAAAATGTTGGTAACCAGCATTTTCACCTTCTCCCGCAATGTTTTCTATCTAATCAATAGAGCTCAAATTTAGTCGTCTGGTAAAGAGTTCAACCCTCAATAAACATGTTTTGAGTAGAACAGCACCCTCTGAACTCAGGTTTAAGCATTACGTTACTATCCATGCATTAGAATCAATCGAAACTGGGTCAACGAGGCTGGAATATCCGAGGATCAGACATAATTATGCACAATTAATCTTTGCAATACCTGCGCAGTAAATGGGTCAACCGAGTGCTGAATTATGCGTAAAAATGATCATTTTTATCAAACCATCCCATTTTCATGGATCGAAAAATGTTCTATAACAATAGTAAATGGATGTGACTTACCGATCGTGAACGGGTTTCCGTGCGAACTGAAATTCGCATCTTTTTTCCGGCTTTTCGCTCATTGTTTTTATTTGCATGGGGTTTTTAGTCAAAAGCAATTTCTAAACTAGACGCCCGTTTGTTCTGTTGTATCGCTCTTCGCAAGACTTCAGCGAATTCGGTTAATAAACTTGCTCTCCTGTCGAATTTGAACCTTCACGGTCCTCCATTTTGTATTTTCGTTTACCTTAGTTTCAGGCTGTCACGTGATCGTTATGTCATGGTCATCGATGTAAACAAAATGTTTATGGGCTTGGTTGGAAATGTACTAGATTTAAATTTAATTCTTCTGTCAGCGAATGGAACTTTGACCAATCGCACATTTAAAGAGTGTCATCCTCATATTAATTTACATACTTTTATATGGTGTGATATGAATTTAATGCTTTTGAACGTCTCCCACTGTTTACATTTGGACGATATTGTTACTTTAAGTTGAACATAAATATGGTATTGATCTGTGCATGGTCTAGCTATACATACCATTACAGTTCTCTCGATGACTTTTGACATGACATGTTACTTGTATTTAATGAATTTTCAAAATCATTTATATGCTGTTCACTTTGAAACTGCTAGGGGCTTGTTTCACATGCATGTTCCTTGTTGTAGTGTGCTTTTGACATAGTTTTCTAAAATTCAGCTAAATAAAGGTTCCTTAATAGTCAACAAACTTCCTTAGCTGTCATGTGGCTGGTATTGTATGATGCTGTTAGTTTGTACTCATATGATTATATATTTTGAAACTTTACATTAATAAAAGTTTAACTTTCCACTGTAACATGGATTAAATTGTCTTGTAAATGGCTAAACATATGTAAGGGTTTTAAATTCCAAGTACAATGAAAGTTCACAGAGGTTGATTACATAAAAACCACAAAGCTTAGGGCTTTCGAGGGAATATCCACCAACAATGTACAAAATAATAGCCCAGGGATCAAATACAATGTATTGAATATTGTCCCATCTCGTCTTGGGTGGTCAATAGTTTAGATAGACTTTATACATGTAAATTGTAGAGAAACCCTTCTTGTTTCAAAGACTGTCCATTTCAATTTAGACTCCAGAGAAAAAAAGGTTTCTTGTTCTATTCAAAACTGGTTGGAAATAAATAAAAAGCATTCTTAGTGCTAGAAATGCCTCTCTAATGGGCTTTTGTCTGGAAAATAATAGGATGACAATATTTAACCATTTACCACAATATTAACCATCCTAAAAATAAATTTTGTTGACAGTATTTTGAGAAAAGGAGAAAATGCTTTGAACTAGATGAAACCATCATTTGAACCTATTTTAATGCCATCTGCTAATCCTTTCCATTTGAACAAGTGTAATTCTTTGCTGTGTGGTAAAGGGTTAACTAGTAAAAAAAAAATGTGGTACAAACATCTGAAAATATTAACTCTTTACCAAACAATCCCTGGTTTTTACGACCCTGAGATAGAAACTTATTGAAAACATTGTGGGAAAAGGAGAAAATGCTGGTAACAAGCATTTTCTCCTTTTCCCACAATGTTTTCTCCTTTGCTGGAAACAAATTTCAATTTTTGAGCGACATTTATTTTGTCGACTGCAAGTGCTTTCAATTTGGACTAGTCTAAATTTTTGTCGTTTGGTATGATAGGGTAGAAAACATTGTGGGAAAAGGAGAAAATGCTGGTTATCAGCATTTTCTCCTTTTCTCACAATGTTTTCAAAAGGCTACTATTCTAGACCCGTAAAAACCAGGGATTGTTTGGAAAAGGGTTAATTAATGTATTCTCAACCCCACTTCTATGGAAAAGGGGTCTTGTGTGGCTCAGTGGTGAGGGCATTGGACTCGTGATCCTAGAGTAATTGAAGGTAGTGGGTTTGAATCCTGGCCACAGCAATGGTCACATGGGTATATCCTTGGGCATGACATTTCAGAGCCCCAGCCTAGTACTGGTGATACCTAGGAAGCACATGAGTAAGTGAACTGTGACGTGATATCACTGAAAGATTGTTCAAAGCGGAGTTAGAACCCATTCAATCAAACAAATACACTATGGAAAGGCTTAATTTGGCCTATATGTGCTTTAGTCAAATATCTAACAATAGATTGTTATCGTTTGAAAGTTCACGTTTGTAAATGGAGTCGTAATATAAGATCTATCCTATATATTTCTAAGAATTATGACCCTTGAAGTATGTGGACATTTTTAGCTTGACTTTTCGAAGAAAAAAAGTCGTTATTGTTGTAGCCAACTTGTCTGCATTACTTAAGTAAATTGTTGGTCAAAATTTCAAAAACTATTGAATCAAGGCAGTTGCTTGAAACTTAGTACACGTCTTTATTGTGAAAAGGGTAATCCATCTCACAAGGGCACATAGTTTTTTAATTACTTTTTGCAGGGTTAATGCCCTTGTTTGATATAGAAATTTGGTTAATTTCTTTGTTGGTTTTCATATATCAACAAGAGCGGCAAATTGTCGCAAGATACGCCCGTCTTACCCCAAGTTGTAAAGCTGGGGCATGCACCAGACAAAATTCAAGTATGAAAAACAACAAAGGACAATAACTCAAAAATTAAGCAAGCAAGAGTTGTGATTTCGGTGCACTGCACCCCCCCTTGATGAGATCTATCCACCAATGAAATTTCATAACCCTAGCTAGTATAGTTTTAGAGATATGCTTCGGACAAAAATCAAGTATGAAAAACGACAAAGGGCAATAACTCAAAAATTAAGCAAGCAAGAGTTATGATTCCTGTGCACTGCACTCCGCCTCAGTGAGATCTATCCACCCATGAAATTTCATAACCCTAGCTAGTATAGTTTTGGAGATATTCACCGGACAAAATTCAAGTATAAAAAATGACAAAGGGCAATAACTGAAAAATTAAGAAAGCAAGAGTTATGATTCTTGTGCACTGCACTCCCCCTCAGTGAGATCTATCCACCCATGAAATTTCATAACCCTAGCTACTATAGTTTTGGAGATATGCTCCGGACAAAATTCAAGTATGAAAAACAACAAAGGGCAATAACTCAAAAATTAAGCAAGCAAGAGTTGTGATTTGTGTGCACTGCACCCCCCATCCATGAGATCTATCCACCCATGAAATTTCATAACCCTAGGTAGTATAGTATTGGTGATATGCTTCGGACAAAAATCAAGTATGAAAAACGACAAAGGGCAATAACTCAAAAATTAAGCAAGCAAGAGTTATGATTCCTGTGCACTGCACTCTGCGTCGGTGAGATCTATCCACCCATGAAATTTCATAACCCTAGCTAGTATAGTTTTGGAGATATTCACCGGACAAAATTCAAGTATAAAAAACGACAAAGGGCAATAACTCAAAAATTAAGCGAGCAAGAGTTATGATTCTTTTGCACTGCACTCCCCCTCAGTGAGATCTATCCACCCATGAAATTTCATAACCCTGGCTACTATAGTTTTGGAGATATGCTCCGGACAAAATTCAAGTATGAAAAACAACAAAGGGCAATAACTCAAAAATTAAGCAAGCAAGAGTTATGATTCTTGTGCACTGCACTCCCCCTCGATGAGATCTATCCACCCATGAAATTTCATAACCCTAGCTAGTATAGTTTTGGAGATATGCTCCGGACAAAATTCAAGTATGAAAAACAACAAAGGGCAATAACTCAAAAATTAAGCGAGCAAGAGTTATGATTCCTGTGCACTGCACTCCGCCTCGATGAGATCTATCCACCCATGAAATTTCATAACCCTAGCTTGTATAGTTTTGGAGATATGCTCCGGACAAAGAACTGGACGCCGGCCGCCCGCCCGCCCGCCCGCCCGCCCGCCCGCCACGGGTGATCCCATAATACGTCCCGTCTTCGACGGGCGTATAAAAACTATTAAAGGCAGTCACTTGAAACTTAGTACACTTCTTTATTGTGAAAAGGGGAATCTCGTTCACAAGGGCACATAATCCTAAATTTTATTTATATGAGCGAAGGAATCCTAAAATGCCTTTGATTACAGTTATGACTTTTGTAAACCATCCAATTTCGCAAAGGCAAATGGGCAAATGGGCTGTCACCCCACATCCACTGAAGGTATTCTCTTGAAACTTTACAAATGTTTAGGGTAATTAAATAGATCAGATATATATAATCATACAGATGTATAACTCTTTTGACCTTGACTTTTCCAAGAATATGAGACTTATTACACTAACTCAGTCTCCTTTGGTTTTCTTGGTTAAGATTTTGCTGGCAAGTAGTTAATATCGCCACATTCACTTAAGGTATTCATTGGAAACTTCACACATGTTTACAGGGTCATAGTTGTAGCTCACTGACAAAGAGCCAGAAGTAGCATTTGGACTGAATTATTCCCCTTGTCATTCCCCCTAGTTTAACTTTGGAATTCTTACATAAAGCTATGTACAGTTCAGTATCTTCACATCCACTGATGGTATTTCATTTGAAGCTTCACGCATGTTTACAGTCATATTTGTAGATCACTGACAAAGACCTATAATTCTAGTATCTTTTTTAACCCATTACCTCACGAGAAAAATCTAGACTGGTCTAAATTGAAAGCATTTGCAGACGACAAAATAAATGTGACTGAAAAACTGAAATTTGTTCTGGGAAAGGTAGAAAGCACTGTAGGAAAAGGAGAAAATGCTGGTTACCAGCATTTTCTCCTTTTCCCACAGGGTTTTCAAAAGGCTTCTTTCTCAGGGGCGTCAAAAGTAGGGATTGCGTGGTAATGGGTTAACTGAATTTATCCCTACATTTGACTTAACCCTTTCCCAAATGGCAAACTTTTGGACTAGACCAAATTGAAAGCATTTGCAGACGACAATTCAACTCTTGCTGAAAAGATTATTTCTGTCTATGATAGGGTAGAAAACATTGTGGGAAAAGGAGAAAATGCTGGTTACCAGCATTTTCTCCTTTTCCCACAATGTTTTCTGAAGGCTACTATTCTAGACGCGCAAAAACCAGGGATTGTTTGGTAAAGGGTTAATCCTTGGTTAAAGTTTTGTGAGCAAGTCGGTATCTCCTCATTTGTTAAAGGTATTGATTTGAAACTTAACACATTCATGGGGTCATAATTGTAGGTCATTGACAAAGACAAGTAACTCTTGCATTGATTCTGATTGAACTACTCCCCTTGTTGCGCTTACAAATTCCTGATTAAAGTTTTGCTTGCAAGTCAGTATCACCACATCTACTGTTGAATGGTCAAGCGTGCTGTCTTCAGTCTGGACAGTGCCTTTTAGTTTAATACTAGATGCTATCTAACGCAGAGAATGGTCAAGTGTGCTGTCCACTGATGGCTATTGTTTTGAAAATTTCACAGATGCAATATGTTTGGTAATCAAGAGCTGAAGATAATAATTATGTATTGGCCTCCTGTTTTACCTGTAGGGCCCTTTATTTTAAGGCCCCTTAACTCAATTTAGAGGAACAAGAAGTGATGGCTCTTTATTATTGGCCCCTTAATAAGGCCAGAAAGAAAAATAGCTGTGTTTCAGGTGACCCTTGAAAAAAAATAGGGTTGATCGGTCGGTAAAAAGTTTTTTTTCTACTTTTGTTTTCTAATTAAAACTTGTCTATAAAATCTCTTGTTTTAAAGAGCCTCTGAGAAAAGACAATAGAAAACATCCTGGTAATCAGTATTTTCTCATTTTCTATTTATGTTTTCAATTATTCTGATACAAATTTACTGTCTGCTATTTGTACAATCAGGGTTTTAAAGGACGCACATTTTCTGCGTCTCGCATGCAGAAATAGGGAAGAAGGACTCCCAAAACTTATGCTTCTGCATTCCTGGGACGCAATTCTAATTTTGTTGTCATTGGGTATAGATTTAACGAATAGGAACCCTAAGAAGTAACTGATACCAAATGATAAAATTTGTCGAGCGTGAACAACAGTACCCAAAACGTACCGCAGCTTTTCGGACCGTAAGTGCGGTACGGTGTAAAAACCCAGCATTCTCAACAAGCTGATCAAAAATACGTAGGCTAAAACAGTTCAACAAAAAATGTTCTTTACGGTAGTTCTTTACAAAAATAAAGAAA
The DNA here is from genome assembly GCA_943736015.1 of Tridacna crocea. Classification (NCBI taxonomy): domain Eukaryota; kingdom Metazoa; phylum Mollusca; class Bivalvia; order Cardiida; family Cardiidae; genus Tridacna; species Tridacna crocea. The sequence continues at coordinate 16,599,135 of OX031065.1, forward strand.
TATTGTTAGAAAAATATATGTATAGCGTCCGCCAAAAATTATCATTAATTTTGACCTTCATAATCTACGAAAGTGGCCGGCTCGTTATCTGTGATTTAGACCGAGCCCCTAAAGGTTGTTTGTGCTGACGCAGCATTAAAAATAGCGTCTGCAAACTAGTAGTGGGCCGATGATCGACTATAGTCGAAAGTCAGTTCGTTTTGGCTTCCGATTCCGATAATTGATTGAGAAATCCCAGAATCAACTGTAGTCGGTTCTTGAACTCGCTTGGTTCCTAAACTTGAATTCTTGGTTTTGCGACCACGATTAATCACAATCTTCGATTAAACATAGACTAGTGGATAACAAACATAGGTAGGGAAAATTAGAAAGAAATAATTTTCCATGGATGTCTTTACAAAACTTGACAACTCCACATGCTTCTTATTTGATCCCTGAGCCCGGGTTTTGATACTTGGAATTTTGAAATGACCTGTCTTTGACAATGAAAAAAATCTGCCTAAATGTCAATATGACACATGAAATTATCGTCTAGAGCTTCATAACACCTAGCTTGCGCGCATCCGGCAGAAATATGGGCCAAACACGATAAGTATAAAATGCGAAGGACTCGCGGATAATAATGAAGTTTGCGAGTCAAGTATGACAGAGTAACAAAGGTATTATTCCTCTTATCTAATGTAAAGTGACAGATTTTTAAGTTACTTGCTATTTAAACTGACTAACCGAGGTTAACTCATATAGTAATACTTCTCCAAAAATGAATTGTCACAAAAAAATAGATCGCTAAAAAAGTGTGAAAACCCATGACACTACAATGAGCAGCGTGGCATCGTCCGATCAGGGAGACTTATCCTGATTTTGGTTGGGAAAGGCTGTCGGTTGCTAGGGCCAGCAATCGAGACGTTGCGTTCCTTGTGTTTATATTATATAGGGGAGATTTTTTTTTCATGTTTTATCATTTATTTTGGTTATAGAATGTCAAATTCCTGTGGTCCAATCGGGGGACTTCAAACTATCTTCTCATCAATAATAATGAATTTATACAGTGAATTTACACAAATCTCTGAATAATGCAATAATTGAAAGCTAAATTTCCGTTACGGAGTGAAAAAAATGTTTTGTTTCATGAAATGAAAATACAGATCTATAGCAGAAGGATGATAAGGAAGCTGGGAGTCATTTAGACAGAGTATCAAAGGTGTTTTTCCTCTTATCTAGTGTAAAGTGACAGATTTTTAAGTTACTTGCTATTTAAATTGACTAAATGATGTCAAATCATGTAGCAATACTCCAAAAATTAACTGTCAGGAAAAAATAGATCGCCAAAACAGCGTGAAAACTCATGACACTGCAATGAGCAGCGTGGTATCGTCCGATCAGACGCACACACGCACGACGGACACCAGGCCATGAAATAAGCCCGCTGGCCTTCGGCCAGTGGACCAAAAAAACTTAGCTGTACTCACCACTGTTGCATCGTCTTATGTTGGCCTTCAGTTTCTTCTTATTAATCCAAAATTGTGGCTGAATTCAAAAGCACAAGACTAGCACTTCTTTTCACTAACCGACACTTTCACATAAGAAACAGCTTCCTACGTATCCAAATTTATCACTGAATTCAGAAGCACAACACTAGTACTAGACTTTACTCTGACTGACACTTTCACATAAGAAACAGCTTCCCATAAATCCATTTTTATCACTGAACTCAAAAGCACAACACTAGCACTGACCTTTACACTAACAGATACCTTCATATAAGAAACAGCTTCATATAAATCCCAATTAATCACTGAATTCAAAAATGCAACACTAGCAGTAGACTTTACACTAACTCAGGAATTTGACATTCTGTAACCAAAATAAATAATAAAATATGAAAAAAAATCTCCCCTATATAATAAAAACACAACGAATGCAACGTTTCGATTGCCGGCACCAGCAGAAGACAGCCTTTCCAACTCAAAATCACCCACGAAACAAGCATTGATCATAATTTCCTTTAGCCTAGCGATAGACAACATAACAATGTACCTGGGACATTTGGCAACTCCTCAGTAGACACCTTTTAACCGGTGGTATCCGTCATGTTTTACGATTTTTTTTTCAATTTGTCTGGGAGGCCATTTGTCTGAGGAATCGCCGAATGTCGCAGGTACATTGTTGTGTTGTCTATCGATAGGCTAAAGGAAATTATGATCAATGTTTGTTTCATGGGTGATTTTGGGTTGGAAAGGCCGCCTTGTGCTTGCGACGGCAATCGAGACATTGCATTCCTTGTGTTTATATTATATAGGGGAGATTTTTTTTTCATATTTTATCATTTATTTTGGTTACCGTAAAACGCTGTGTATACCACGCAGGCATGTATAACACGCAGGCCTTTTTCAGCATCAGATCCGAGGAAAAAAGGTTGTTCGGATGTACAACACGCATCAAAAATTGACCAAAATATCGTAACATGTGAAGCTAAGGTCGCCGTCTTGAAAAATTGTAAATGGCGATACTTTATCAAAGGGAAATAACCATTTTTAATCAAAGTGGAAATGGTAATGATTCGATGTGTACTCGGGGGGATTACAAAAACATGCCAGCTTATGACATTTGCAAATTCACACATTGAACTGACGGCCATATCGTAGTTAATCTCTTATTTTCTCACCTCGATCGACAAATGAGACAGGTGTGAAATAAACATAGATCTATATGATGTAAATCACGGTTTTTGTAAAAAGTAGCGGTAAATGTATATATTTTTAAATCATTCATTTCTTTATGAATCGTTATTTTACTCTTTTATAAATGTTCAATTTAAGCTATTAACATGGAATATAAACATGACACGAATCAGACGATAACAGTAAATCAGTATTTATCATTCCGGGGTACATTCGCCGTTGCCAAAATGGCTGATAGAATCGGGAAATTACGAATCCTAATCGACAAATGAAGAATGTACAAGTACATTTTAACAAAATTAAAATATAATGTTTTTTTTTTTAATGATAAAAGTTGAAATGGGATGATGACGAAAGTTAAGGCTGTGGCGAGAGAACTTTACCGTTTTGTACCTACGCCACTCCTCCACCCACTTTGAACAGGTATACGACCGACTCTTTGGAGGAGAAAAACATGGTTTTGCCTATTGTAGTGTATAACATGCAGTCCCCAGTTTGAAATTATTCAGAGCTGAAAAAAAGTGCGTGTTATACGCACCAAAACACGGTATATAATGTCAAATTCCTGTGCACTAACCGACACTTTCACATAAGAAACAGCTCCTTGTAAATCCTAATTTATCGCTGAATTAACCTTTTCCCAATCAATCCTGTGTATTTATCCTTTACCAAACAATCCCCGATTTTTTAACAACCAGACTTTACACTAACCTACACTTTCACAAATGAAACAGCTTTTTGTAATAAATCTTGATTCATTGATCACTGAAATAAACTTTTCCCAACGTGTCCTGTGTATTAATCTCAAGGAAAAAAAGGCTTTTAAAAACATTGATGAAAGGAAAAAAATGCTAGTAAGCAGCAAGATATGTTACAACATTTTGGTTGATTGATTGATTCCTGTTTTACGCTACTTTCAACTTTATTTCAGTCATCAGCGTTTTTTTTTCCTTCTTTGAATGGGTTTGTAAAACGGACCTCTTCCCAATGCCAAAAAATGCCCATTTTTCCCAAAATCAAGTAAAAAAAATTCCCAAAACGAAAGACTCTCTCTACTTCGACCCAAAATCAAGGATAAAGGGATGAAATTTGCCGTCGGCTATTGTTTGGATTTCCCACAGCTACACTGTATAGATATTCTAATTATCGGCGATGTCATTGGTCGAAAAAAGGTGAATTTCCGAAATACATTATGTTCCTTTTTAGGTTCACTGGTCCCGGAGTATACATTCTAATATTTAAACAAATCAGGATCCAGTGTATTGATTTTGGAGAACTCTGTAGTTATGCAGCTGCGCTTTGTATTTTCACAGTCGGAATGACATGTGTTTTCGCAGGGAGACGAGCTGAAGTGAATTAACAGTGAAAATGAGCTACAATAGTAAATATTACTGAAAATTTAAAACCATTGGGGTCTGACAGGTTAACAGACTTTGTGAAGCCAAGTTATGATTCTAGTTGGGATGAGGTTGACAAGCCTGAGGAATGTAAAAGTAAGCGTTCATCTGCAATCATGGATCAAAACACTTCAAATATAAAATCTAACAAAGTTATGGTTATATTTATGAAACATGAAAAGCAGGGATACTCCCCTTTGAATAGACCAATTTAGTTGTCCATGTATTTCAGGTCATGAAAACTAAATAATTAAAGTGAAAGAAAAACATGGCACAGTTAATCTTGTATTAAGAGACCACTCTGGGGCGGATGCAAAAGCGGTCTCTTAATAAAACGGTCTTTTGATACAAAAAGCCTCCTTTTCCTTGCTGTGAGAAATGTAAGTTTGACTCTTTCAAAAAATATGAAGAAATACACTGTGATTCTTTCCTTAGATCATTTACTCCAGGCAAGTTCGGCATCTGGTCAATACAAAAAGGGGAATGTAGTACATGGTAAAAGTTTTGTCGAATAAAAGCTAGTGAAAGGGGGAAAATTTTTTTTTTTTTTGTTATTATGTAGGAAATATTACTGGAAATTCTAACTGTTGGCATTCACCAAGAATTTGGTTGCTTAGAGTGATTTCCCTGCGGAGCATTTTGTGTACATGCTTGTTTCATAGATAACATTTTGGACAAGAGGTTTAATGGATTATATTTTTACATAAATTTAAATGCATAGAAAACAAAAATTTTATGTACGTGCTTGTTTCATAATTAACATTCTGGACAAAAGGTTTAATCGATTATTTTTTTTTCTATATAAATTTAAATGCATAGAAAATAAGAATTTGACATTGACATTTTTCCTAGGGAAATCCAAACAATTTTTGACATTTTAACATGTTAACATGTTAATCCCCTAATTAATACTTGCAAGTGGGATTAATTGGACATCAATTGTACATTGCAAACAAGTCATCAGATTGGAAAATCTAATACCTCTGGCCAGGTAAAGCGTCAGCAGGTCTCTTATTGAAATCTACGGTGGATTTTCATGCCAAAATCAATGGTCTTTGGGCGGGTAGGACAACAGTTGCTGTACAAAAAATATAAAAAGAGGAAAATCATTCGGGCTGACTTAAAAACGGTTATTAAGCACAAAAGTCGCTTAATACACGTGGTCATTAGAACAAGATCGACTGTACTTTTGAGTTTAGTTTTAGTTTCAATGACTGAAGAGGGAAAAGAACCTCTATTTGAAGGTTTACAGCAAACCTGTTGTAAGTGCCTGTATTAAGTTACAGAGGCACTTACAGTAGTTTTGCACTTTGATAGTAAATGATATACAAAGACTTGATTCAGTGTCTAAAATCATGAAGAAAATAATTCCCAATCTAATAAAAAACGATACATTTTTCCCAATTTGCCTGGTTTTGGACCCATTCCCAAATCTATGAGAAAAACGCTGGTCATGTCACCCGGACAGCATACAAATTCATGCATTTCCTGGGTTTCATCAGTATAAGGTTAGGGCTCTTAAGTGTCTTGCCTAAGGACACTCCCACAAAAAACTTCGAAATTTTGGACACAATGGATGTATCATCTGCAAATGCTTTCAGTTTTGACAAGTCAATACATTTGTCAGGGCTTTTTTTCCAAAAATTGAGAAGGGGCCTTAGCCTTTCATTTTGGCAAATTCAAGCACGATTTTGGCCAAATTGGGTAAAATCAGACAGACTTTCAAGATACATCAATAAAACAAATTAATGGCAGTGTGCAAACATACAACATACAGAAGGTCCAGTGTTTTAATTAACAAATGAGACAAATTCAACATTCAAACTTTAACTGCTTAAACTTTACCCAAGTATCTCGCAGCATTCATTTGCACATACAGTGAAGCCCCGTTGTAACGCTGTCGGTTGGAGCCACGATCGTTAACAGCTTTATATCCCGGGTTAAGTTTATAACGCTGATCCCGCCCCCCCCCCCCCCACCGGCCCATCCGCCAACCATTGCCAGATGCCAGACTACAGAACTAGGTCTTATTAATTCATTAATTATAGTATAGTTTTTCGCAAATTTATTCTGACAAAAATGAAATGGCAGTGTTCTAAATACTAAAACTAAGACATGCCTATTTATGTTTAAACATTTATTTATAGGACATTGAACAATTTAGATTCTTTTCTACATAACGCCTGAACTATTCCCAGTTACTTTCTATCAGCATATCTGGTCATCAAACAACGTTACAACTACGTAAAAGAGCTTTTTACCTTAGGACCGTTTCTATTAGAAATTATTCAGCCGCTGTTTTGCTAAATTACAGCAAGATTCAAAACTAAATTAAACGGTATCCTGTTGGATTGCAGACGGTGCCGCCGCCATGTTTTTTTCGATCATGCTGACGATTGCATAACGAACCCTAATCAGCAATGACGAAAGAAATCTCTTTAATAATCAAACGAGATATGACATGATGAAAGTCAAAGGGGAATTTAACCTAATATCCGTAAAGAAATCACATCAGTCGTGTATCCACACAATGTTTGCAGTAAAGTTTGCATTAGTGGTACATATATGACGTAACACACCAAAAACGCAAAGCGAGAGGGTTGTAAGTGCAAGTGTTTGTCGTACACACTTGAACCGTTTCGCCCGAAGAATTTACACCTGGCTATGGGCTGACCTCCATTCAAAACTAAGAGGTAACGCAATAAGCCAGTATCTCTTTTACCTTATGTTTTCCAATACAATCCTTCTGCGTATCGTAATGATTATTGCAAGAATACCCCAGTCGTGTCACGTGTACGTTGTGTAGTCGGTTGAAAGAGAGTCATTCGGCTATTTTCTGAAAATTTTGTTGTGACCGAGATAACAAAAAAAATTTTGCGTGATTTGATGCTTAAGTTAAGCAGATTAGTTGCTGATAAATGAAGAAGAAAAACAAGGTTTTGTATTTAATGCTGTATTTTTGTAATCATGGGGGCAACCCTAACAGGACTTCAACCGTTTTCTCCTACGGAACGACTTTTCATGCTTGAACTGCAGCAGATGCATTCAGAAAACGTTGTGAAAAATGGCAAAACTGCGTACATAACATCGGAAAGTCGGGAAACATTTAACCCATACGCTTCATTCAGGCCTTAAGTTGCTGAACTTAGAGGTCTGAGAATTTTAAGACTGAGAATTACTCTTGGTCGACTCAACTCTCGAAGGTTTCATGTACATGACCATGCAGTCGATCATCCTATCTAGAGTATTTTCCAAAAATTTAATGTCAGGTGTTTTGGAAAAAATATTTTTCAGCCTGTCCAAGTATTTTGTAATATTCGGATAATTTTTTTGACAAAAAATATAATGTGTCCGAACATATAGGGTGCCCGAATGCATTTGCAAGTTACGGAACATTCGATGTCGCCGTTATGATCTACATACAGACATATTGATGTGATGTAAAGTTTGTATAATGCAAGATTGTATGCAAAGACAATTATGGGACGAAGTCCTTTTGTTACCTACTGTGCGTGTTTTTGTCAAAGTAATTGTGCAAAGCCATAGGTGATAAATGTAATCAACAATGTAAACGTGTGAAAAATTGTCACATTATGTGCTCGGTATCGATTTTTTATTTGACCGAGAGGTGTTTTTTTTTTTTACATCGAAGAATCATGTGAGAGCAACGATGGATTTGGGTCAGACTCGAAAATGGTCAACCCCCGAAATTTTGGGAGCCAAAGGACACCCGCGTTAAAATGGAATCAGCGCTATAGCGCACTTCGTTCTAACGGGGTTCCACTGTATATGCTTAGAGCCCTTTTTAACACTACTATGGCACACTCATGGGTGCCGGAGTTAATACTTTAGAAGTACTGTTTTTCGGCCATCATATGATACAAGGGAATCATTATCTGTGGGAGTTACAAGGCTAGGCTTGGATATTATGTCTGGAGATGTAGAGTTTGCATCATGTGCAGTGATAATAATTGTCTAGTTTTCAGACAAAGGGAGATTGGCGATGCCCGACAGAACCGGCCCTTCAGATTGAGACTAAATATGCGGTAGATCAATCTGCAAAGAATTCATACGTTTCATGCTGAAGTAAAAAGGCTACGCTGGCCTTTACCATCTGCAGCCCTTTTATTTTATAAAAGGTTTGTAATGTTTCCTGGTTTTGCTTGGATGTGTGTTTGTATTTTAGTATGTTGACTGTAACCCAGTACGAATGTGTTCCACAGTGTTAAGAAAACTTCTTTTGTCATCTGTAAGCTTTTACGAAAGACGAACAATTGTATAACATGTCAAAGGATTTAATATTGAATGTTAGGGAAATTACAACGGCATTCAGGATATGTGAGGTGTCACGATGCTCAAAAAAAAGTAACTTTGTAAGGTTAAGAGTGCCTCCGTTAAACAAACCAAATGGCGCCAAGAAAACACAGCATTTCTGCCATCCTGCAGCACAGTCAGCTGAGTCCAAACAAAAAAAACAAGAGGGCCATGATGGCCCTGTATCACTGCACTGGCTAATAAGTAAAAACACTACAAGCCAAACATTACAATATTTGGCCAATTGGTTTCAAACTTGAGGACATACAAATTTTTTTCTATGAAATCCTATGGGCCAAGCCAATTTTGATGCAAAGCTTTAATTACTTGAACCCTGGTGAAGGTCTACAGGATAAAGCCCATACCAAATAATATAGGTCTTAAATGTGTGGTAATAAACAAGAAGATTTTCAAAGTTTTCTCAATAAAAGGCCCTGTAAAAGATGAAACCCATGAAACAGTAGCCCTACTCTTTATTATGGTTAGTAACAAGATGCCTTACAAAGTTTTCATCACAAAAGCCAATGTAAAACTTGTGACCCCTTGTGTGGGGACAAACTTGATCCCAAGGTTATAATTTGGGCCGTCCTGGCAGAGGCCCACTAGATAAAGCTACATGCAAAATTTGGTAGCCCTAGGCCTTATGGCTAGGTACAACTAGATTTTTAAAAATTTCCCAATCTGAGCCCACGTAAAACTTGTGACCCCAAGGACAGGGCCAAGTTAAATCCCAGGGCTATAATTTGGGCACCTTCGGTAGACAACTACTTGATAAAGCTAGATGCAAAATTGAGTAGTCCTAGGCATTATGGCTTGGTACAAGAAGGTTTTTTAAAAGTTTTCCCTATATAAGCCAATATAAAACTTGTGACCTCTGGGGCCAGGTCAAATGTGACCCCTTGGCTATCATTTGGGCACTCTTAGTAGACAATCACTTGATGAAGATACATGCCAAATTTGGTAGCCCTAGGCTCTATGGCTAGGTACCAGAAGGATTTTAAAGTTTTCCCTATATAAGCCCATATAAAACTTGTGACCCCCAGGATGGGCCCAACTTTGATCCCAGGGCTATTATTGAAGGAACTTGGTGGAGGTCTACTAGAGAAAGCTAATGCCAAATTTGGTAGCCCTAGTCTTTATGGTTTCAGAGAAGAAGAATTTTAAAAAAAAAATCAATATTTTTCAGTTTTGTTGCCATGGCAACCAAAGTTTTTGAAGGAATCAAATTCTTTCAAGGAATTCTGAAGAGGATGCACGACGGACATCGGGCCATGACATATGCCTGCTGGCCTTCAGCCAGTGGAGCTAAAAACTGCTTTTGGTTTCAATAATGAGTTTTGCGTCTGGTCACTTGAAATGGCTTTTGAGAAATTGTCATTGTAACTCATTAGGAATATCAGCATCGTATCATTCAGAAATTTTTTCAGCGAAATTGGGAAATCCTCTCAGCAAAAATGGGAAATTCTTCTGTCATAGTTGGGAAAAATGATGCTTTTTGCAATTGGGGAAGTCACCAAAGAAGGAAAAAAAGCCCTGTTTGTTGTTTCATAAGGAGTTCACAATCTAGAAATGAGAGGGTTTACTAATATATTGTACAAGGAAAATGTAAAAAAAAATGGTGATAAAAAGCTTTTTTTTAACCTTTCCCATGAAGTAGATTGCTTTTTCAATGATGAATATGTTAGACAAATGAAAGCAGACTTTAAAAATCTTTGTTGGAAAAAGAGGAAAATGCTGGAAACCTGCATTTCTCCTTTGCAAACAGTTTTCTACACTTTCTACATAATATTTTCTGCTTTGGCCCACATTTGGTTTCTAGTCTACAAATGCTTTCAACTTGGACAAGTCTATAATTTTGATAATTGGTTTGTAAAGTTTAACTCTTTACCATACAATCCCAAGTTATAATGACCCTGAGGTTGAGGGTATATAGAAACATTATAAGAAAAGGAGAAAATACTCGTGACCAGCATTTTCTCCTTTTCTCACAATGTACTCTAACCTTTCAGAGACAAACTCAATTATTTGAGTCTTATGTAATTTCTCATAAGCAAATGCCTTATGAATGAGTACTAAAATTTGGCTTATGGTAACGAATACAGCCACGCTGTCTTGCTTTTTCTGAATGGTTCTGTTACTGCAAAGTCCCCAGTTTTGTTGTATGGTAAACGGCCAATTCACACACACTTGCACCAGACATATATTTTCTTTACATTCAGATATGCAGCATTGTTGACATATATGTTGTTTTGAAGCCTAATAGTTGACACAATTCTGGAACAAACTATGACACGGCCAAAAAAACCTCCTGGCATCTTTGTCAAATCCTTTGGTCTCTGCATACCTTGGATGTCACTGAAGGATGCATCTATCTCTGATTGTTCAATAGTTGTGACAAATCTTTTATTAAATGCATATAATTTTGAGGCATATATCTAGAGGAGTTCTCCTAGAAATTCTTTCTTTTGTTGAAGCATGCAGTCTTCTTCAAACAGGTAGCTGTAACAGACAGGAAAGTGCTTGTATTTATAAGTGTTAAAACATTATCAGTTCATCTGTTTCAGATGTGGCTATTTTTTTTCTTTTTAAATGTGTGTGTAGGCAGGTTGCTTTTTCTGTATGGATATACACATCTAGAATGTACAAACAGTGATCTGCCAAGATTTTGAGTCCAAGGAGGCAGTGCCACCATGGCTTTAACATGAGGGCCTTGATGGCCCTGCAATCGCTCACCGGAATCACTTGACCAAACATGACCCATTTTCAATCTCTTTTGAGATACCGTATAAGCACTTTTTTCTGCTGTGACTTTATTTCTGCTTTATTTGCGGGGACATGCAGGAGAACAGATTTAAAAGACGTGAAAATTTAATCCAAATAATAAGAATTTTTCTGTCTGTGACTTCCCCACGATCAACAAAAACAATAATCATTGCTTGTGCAAATTCCGCTGGACGCTTCCTGCCTCCCTTCTTTGTTTTTAAGAGGAAGCGGTTTAATCCTTACCTAATGAAAGGAGCAAGCCCTGGTTGTAAAGGGGTCATGTCTGATTCTGGATGGCCAAATTACCAGGTATTTAAACAATACTTAGAGGGTCATTTCCTCCCAAGCTTGGCACAGGATGAGAACCAACATGTTCTACTAATACCGTATTCCATGGTAATTCATCCTATATTTCAAACTTGCTTATTGAGTGGGCAACTTCCAAAAATATTGTTCTATTTGTCCTACCTGCTCACACATCCCATATTCTGCAGCTGTTAGATGTAGGGATATTTGGGCCCTTCAAAAGATTTTATTATGGGGAATACGCTGCCTTCATGAGGGAGAATATGTGTAGGGTTGTCACGAAGTATGACATGGTTGACATATCCTGTAAAGCATATCTAAAGGCTATGTCACCAAATAACATTATGTCGGCTTTCAGAATGAATGGTATATCACCGCTCCATTTCAAAATTGAAAATATTCATTATTCTCAACTAAACCCTATATTGTAAGTACTCATCAGAATCGTCTAGTGGAGACTATACTAATAAGTACCCACAACATAGAGTTTGGATGCTAAATAATGGATTAAGAATACTATCACTCCCTCTAATCTGGAGCTCTGGTATATACCCATTTGATATATATGCTGTATCACCTGAAAAGTTATAACCCACAGAATCAGAGAGAGACCTAAACTCAATACAGAATGCAGAATCGAGAGAGATTAGTTTAAGTTGTAAGAACTTGTTTCTCAATCGATGTAAAATAAATATGTTTAAACTAAGAAACCCAATACAAAAAATACAAGCTAAGAAAGGTGTCAAAAATGTATGAGAAAGGAGACAAGGAGAATACAGAAAAGATATCTCAGCACTGTCAATGTTGCAGCAAAGCTGCCAATAGATCAACTAAGCCATGAGCAGGGAGCACAGCCTTAACTGAAGGACCTTATATGAAGAATTGACACAGTATGAAAATGAAAGTTTGCAAGAAATCAAAAGAAATGACAAAATAACCAAAACAGGGACAAAAAGGAAAAACTGATAGTTATGAAGCGCCCTCAACAAATATATGGATTCAATACTAACAACAAGAGCTTCGCAGAGCAGCGCATATATGCCCGAAGGGGCTTGTCAGTGAAATGAGTTGCACTGAGGGATGGGCCATGAATGAAGAGAAGTTATTCTCCATGATATGTGAAAAATATTAAAGGGCAGTAAGTAAAAAAATATGGGTAGCACAGCTACAAATTTTGTGAATTGCTTTTATCCACAAGGTGTTCTATCAGTCTTTGAAAGTCCAAGATCATATCTTTTATATTTTAGAAATTATGGCCCAGACAAAAATTCAAAGTGAAAAGGGTAATAACTCAAAAGGAAGGATGGCAGAATTATGGTTCTTGTGCAGTGCACTTCTTCATAATGTGTTCCATTAGTCTTTGAAGTTTCAAGATGATGGATTTTGAAGATTGGAAGTTATGGTCTTTACAAAAATTCAAACTGAAAATTAACAAATGGCAATAACTCAAATAACAAGAGCCATCAGAGACGGGTTATGCTGCCCGAACAAGTGCTTGTCATAAAATATAAGAAATTGATATAAATTCACTTCTTTTATCCTAGAAGAACCTGTTCATGCCCCCCAAAATTTGAAGTGAAAAGGCAATTACCATCTTAGAGATAGCCAACACAAACTTGTAGAGCCCAATAAGCCCCCTTTAAGCCCCCTTTTCCCATAAGCCCCCCAAAATTTGAAGCGAAAAGGCAATTACCATCTTACAGATAGCCAACACAAACTTGTAGAGGACAATAAGCCCAATAAGCCCCCTTTAAGCCCCCTTTTCCCATAAGACAATATTGGATCATTGCAATAAATACAACGGGTGTGTGGTTTGTGGCATTTTTAGCTCACCTGAGCACAAAGTGCTCAGCGTGAGCTATTGTGATCACTCACCGTCCGTCGGCGTCCGTCGTCCGTCCGTCGTCGTCCGTTCACATTTTCTTGTTTACACTCTAGCATCTACAAATATCAACCAATCAGCACCAAACTTGGTCAAAGTGTGTATGACTATAAGATCTCGGATGAGTTTGATTATGGGTCAAATCGGACCAGAACATCTGGAGTTATTTGCCCTTGAATTAAGAAAATTGCTATATTTCCCTTTGTTTACACTCTAGCATCTACAAATATCAACCAATTAGCACCAAACTTTGTCAAAATATATATGACTATAAGATCTCAGATGAGTTCGATTATGGGTCTCATCGGACCAGAACAACTGAAGTTATTTGCCCTTGAATTAAGAAAATTGCTATATTTGACTTTGTTTTCACTCTAGCATCTACAATTTTTAAGCAATCAACACCAAACTTGGACAAAGTGTGTATGACCATAAGATCTCAGATGAGTTCGATTATGGGTCAAATTGGATTAGAACATCTGGAGTTATTTGCCCTTGAATTAAGAAAATTGCTATATTTCACTTTGTTTACACTCTAGCATCTACAAATATCAACCAATTAGCACCAAACTTTGTCAAAATATATATGATCATTAGATCTCGGATGAGTTTGATGATGTGTCACATCGGACCAGAACAACTGGAGTTATTTGCCCTTGAATTAGAAAAATTGCTATATTTGACTTTGTTTTCGCTCCAGCATCTACAATTATTAACCAATCAACACCAGACTTGGACAAAATATACATGACCATAAGATCTCGGATGAGTTTGATTATTGATGTATTCAGACCAGAAAAACTGGAGTTTTTTGCCCTTGAATTAAAAATATTGCTGTATTTCACTTTGTTTACACTCTAGCATCTACAAATATCAACCAATTAGTTCCAAACTTGGTCACAACATATATGACTCTAAGATCTCAGATGAGTCCGATTATGGGTGACCAGAACAACGCGAGTTGTTTGCCCTTGAATTAGAAAGTTTTTTTTTTAGAATAGTTCTTAGCCTGGAGCATAACTTTGTCATTTCCAGTCCAATTTACTTGAAACTTGGCATTTGTGTTTATTGCATTAAAACAGAGTGCAGTGTGAAAGAGCCATAACTCTACTTCATACTGTCTATAAGTTAATTCCCTATGATTGAAATTTTTACAGCATTTTCTGCTTGTCTGGAATATAACTTTGTCATCTACGGCCTGAACATCGTCAAATTTGATATACATGATTGTTGAAAAATTATGGAGTGCACTGCACAAGAACCATAACTTCCTAGCACAAATTTTGAGTTATTCCCCCTTCATTTTTATAGCATTTCTTGCTTTGTCTGGAGCAAAACTTTGTCATCTGAAGGAGGAATGACTTGGTATTTGGTATGCTTATTTGTTACAGTGGATTTGGAAGTACAGTGCCTAAGAATTGTAACTGTACCTTGTGCTGTCTTTAAGTTATTTCCCTTTGAATGTCATTTTTACAGCATTTAGTGCCTGCCCTTAATATAACTGTTGACTTCAAACTTGGTATTTATGTTTTTTGCAATATTTCAGAGTACAGTGCACAAGAACAATAACTCTATGTAGCAGGAATGTTGAGTAATTCCACTTTGATCTTCATTTTTACAGTTTTTCTTGCTTGTATGGAATGGAACTTCAAAGTCTCAAGTTAGATTGCAACAATTTCCTGCTCCTGTTTCATTATCAGTTGGCCTTGAACCTTGTTATTTGGTATATATCTTTAGTTTAGACCTGTGCTGCTTGGTACTCAGGTGAGCGATATAGGACCATCATGGTCCTCTTGTTTAATAATATTTCAAAATTCAAAATTTCATAAAATTTTGAGCAGTCATGTATTAAATATTACATAAAACAATTTTCTACATGAAGTCCCCTTTTTCTGAGACGCAGCCTGAAATTGAGAAAAAGGAAGAGAGGTACCTGGGCAACGTTCCAACAAGTTCAAATTTTAAGTTTTGAGCACTGATAAAGGAGAACCTAGTGAAAAACAATTTTTTCCATGAAAACTCCCTTTTCCGTGATGCAGCCTTAATTTGAGAAACCAGGAAAGACGTATTTGTGCATTAATAATTCATAGATTACAAAAACAAAGGGCACATGTTGAAACTTGTAAAACAAGATATAACCATGAAATGTTGACAAAAAATGAACAAGATATTAGTAAAAATTGCAATTTTGCATTAAGGCCCCTTTTTCATTTTACAAGAAACCCCCTTTTTCAATGACAGAGGGTCAAATTGAAAAACACATAGATAAAGAAACAAGAGCACATGGTGAAACTTTGAAAAAACAATATAACCATGAAGTTTAATGAAATTTTGATCAAAACTGAATGAAATATTAGTTAAAATTGGAATTTTGCAAGAAGCCCCATTTTTCCATGACAGACCGTCAACTGAAAAAATGCCCAGATTAAAAATAGCAAGGACACATGCTAAAACTTTCCATAAACAATATAACCATGAAGTTTCATGATATTCTGACAAAAACTGAACGAGATACTGGTAAAAATTGCAATTTTGCATTAAGCCCCTTTTTTCCATGACACAGGGTCAAATTGAAAATCAGGGAAAACTGTTTCGGCACCTTACCCTAAGGAGTTCATATATGAATTTTCATCCAATTTTGTCCAAGGGTTGTGGAGAAATCGCATCGGACGGACGGTCAGACAGACAGAAGGACGGACAGACGAAGCGGCGACTATATGCTCGCCCTTCGGGGAGCATAAATATGGGAAAAAATCACCCCTATGCAATAGAGCTGGGGCGATATCATCGATGCATCGGTGCATCGTGATATTTTTGCTGGCGATAGTATATCGCGATACTAACTCGTTGTATTGATACTTGGCGATACATTTACGTCGTGTCGTGTGCACAGTGTGTGAGATCACGTATCAATGTAAATGGTTCATGTATAAAATAGGGAAAAAAATACGCACAGTTTGTCTCTGCTATACATACAAGAACGTTAAAAAACTCGCCCTAGAAACAATGAAATTCATAAAACTTTGTAATTTGGGGAATAATTTGAAGAGAAATGTTTACAGTCACTCGCTCATGCTTAGGGTTTTCCAGGTTTTAAATATAGATGCTAATTCGGAACGTTCTAAGGTTATCATATTTTCTTCGTGTCCAAAAAGTTGCGGCTGCGTTTGGATCGGTTTGCCTCCTTACCCGTTTTACAAGGACTGTAAAATAAAATAAAGCATTAATTAACAAGGTCATTTGATTTAGGGGACAAATATAAGCTGCAATTTGATTATTTGCTAGCGAAAGATAGCACAGTTTGAATTGTCTTTGTTCTTTTCAAATAACAAATGAATGAGATGCGGATCGGCAACTGTCTTCCGAAGTTGACTATAGTGCAGGTTTTGACGCTGGGAAATTGAATTGATGTCTTTCATGCTGAAAAATATCTGCCTAATTGTCAATCTGACGCATTAAGTTATGGTCTAGAGCTTCAAATAACCTAGTTTTAATGCATTCGGCAGAAATATGGGCTAAACACGATCAGTATAAATGCAAAAGACACGCGCATGATCATGAAGCTGGCGAGTTATTTATGACAACGTAATAAAGGTGTTAATCCTCTGATCTAGTGTAAAAGGACCGATTTTAAAGTTTCCTGCTATTCAAAATGACAAACTGATGTCAAATCATGTTGTAATACTTCTCCAAAAATTATTTGTCACGAAAAAATCGATCGCCAAAAAACCGTGAAAACCCATGACACTACAATGATCAGCATGGCATCGTCCGATCAGAGGGACTTAAAACTATCTTCTCATTTTTAATAGTGAAGTTAAACAGTGGATTTGCACAAATCTATGAATAAAACACTAAGTTGAGGCTAAAATGCTGTTCATGAGTGAAGAAATTGTTGTTTTATATAGGAAATGAAAATACAGATCTACGTGGTGGGGGGAGTCTGCAAATGCTTGAAATATGTCTATTTTTTTTTTTAAACTTTTGAAAATTAAAAATAGAGGACCAAAATGAATGATACTGAATAAAGCAAAAACTCTAAATGGTACTGCAAAACCATCGATTTTTGAAGTACAAAACAAAGCATCCTTATAAACTTAATATCATGTAGACAAACTATCATGGTATTTAAAGCCAAAAGGCATTCTCAGTTAAATGGAGACACCGATTGTACAACAGATAACTAGTTGGTGTGCTCTTCAGATTACAAAACAATAATCATTTGTGATTTCAACCTGATTGCCCAGCACTACCGATCTGATAGATTTTGTACAGGAATTGGACCAGTTTGATGGTATCTCACATATCTACTTGATTTTGCCAAAAATGGTTGCACAGTTTGAGAAAAGGTTCCTAAAGTCTTTGAAGAGCTTATAACTGTGAACATGTAGATCTATTTATAAAATCTTGTTTGCGCATATCACATGAAAACAGTCTCTCTTTTAATAGACTGTCATTAAGTTAATCTAGACCAATATTAAGTATCGTGATATTGTATCGTATCGCCTGTCTGGTATCGCGATAGTATCGCGATACATTTTTCTTGGCGATACCCAGCTCTACTATACAAACACGAGGAATGCAACGTCTCGATTGCTGGCGCGAGCACCCAACAGCCTTTCCCAATCAAAATCACCCACGAAACAAACATTGATCATAATCTCCTTTAACCTAGCGATAGACAACACATTAATGTACCAGCGACATCCGGCGATACCTCGGTAGACACCTTTCAACCTGAGATATCCGTCATGTTTTACAGCTCTATCAGGACATTTTGACTTGTCCGGGTGGCCATTCGCCGATGTCACAGAAAGTAGTAGGTAGCGTATTTTCGTATAACTGATTAATATTATTTTTTTCGTTTTTTAAGATATTTATGGATATCACATGATACTAAAGATTTTTCTATAAGTAACTAACAAAAGTATTTGAGCACATTCCTTTTTAAAGAAAAGACATTTGACTTTTGTGAATAGGGAAATCCCCCATCAAGACAAGTAACTCAATAGACTTTAATAGCCATCTTCTACCGTTCATGGAAACTATTTCCGAACAGAGTTGTCGTTCGTTAGTCTCACCATACGAATACAAATGATCCATACTGCAAGAGAGTGGCACGCAAAATAAAAATATTAACCCTTTACCAAACAATCCCTGATTTTCACGACCATGACCATGAAGCCTTTTGAAAACATTGTGGTAAAAGAAAGAAAATGGTGGTTACCAGCATTTTCTCCTTTTTCCAGGATGTTTCCGACTCTATCACGAATTCTATCGTTTGAGCAGTTGGTCGTCTGCAAATGATTTTAAATTTAGACTAGTCTAAAATTCTGTTTTTGGTACATTTAAGCTCTGCCTAGGTGTTCGTTTAGTGATGCAAAGTGCATCCTGAGAAACCGCGAATTAAAAGAAAATATTAACCCCTTACCCGACAATTCCTACTTCTTACGACCATGACCAAGAAGCCTTTTGAAACATTGTAGGAAAAGAGAGTTCTAAAAACGTATGGTTACCAGCATTTTCTCATTTTCGAAGGGTGTTTTCTACTGAGTACTCTATCACTTATGAATTAGATCGTTTGAGTAAATGGTTGTCTGAGCAAATGTTTTAAAATTGGTCTAGTCAAAAATGCTTTGGTAGAGAGTTACGCTCTGCATACCTGTAGATTATCCGTTTAGTGCTGCAAAGTGCACCCCAAGAAACCATAAATTATATCTATTTACCAGTTCCATGGGATTTTCACAAAGTAAATAGACCTATAATTAAATTATTTGAAAGACATATACCAGAGGAGTATATTTAGGCCAGGGAATCCCTCTCAAGGGATTCCCTGGCCTATAGGGATCGTAAGCTGCCTATTCAGACAAAAATGTTGGACGGTGTGTCCACTCTATATCGCTGAGTCCGCCAAAACAACTAGTTTCCCAAGTATATACAGAGATTGCTTATCACACAGTGTGAATGCTTTCCTTTCCTTAAAGCTTTCATCAGCAAAACGCCATGGAATTTAATAACTGACGAGTGTGTGTTTTTTATCCCGTTTTTGTCATTAACACTGACCTAATAAAGGCGTTACCTAATAAAGTTAGCTTTATCAGGCAGTTGTGTATTCTTACGCGCTATACGGTTAATATCTATAACGTTATCTCTTGCACTCCGGATCATTCACATTCAGGTACAATCTCCGAGCAGAGTTGTCGTTTGTTACCTCACCATACATCTCGGCGATGGGCAAGAATCTTGTCAAACCGAGGAAAAGATGTTTTGTTACTGTTTAGCTGTTTCATATGTAAAATTGTAAGTTAGACAAAGGAAATATGATTCTGGATACATTATAGGTGTGTTCAAACTGATGAATTTACCTGTATAAAATGGAACTATTTTTTTCGAGCGTCTTCACTTTTCAGAATCTTACGTCGATTTTAACAAAAATAGCTGCGCCCATGAATGATGACAACTGATTTGACACACCGCTGGATCTAAGTTTGTACGATTAAAAATCAAGTTATCGTCCTTTAAAGATATATAGGCTTTCCAGAAAAGATATATAGGCTTTCCAGAAAATCCCTCTTTTGTCCATTTCCTATCACTAAGTCTGATTGGTCCCATGCTGTTTGAACAGCACACGAAACAATTGATATTGGTCTTTCTTTTACCGGCGATTATGTAGCCATTTTGAGTTATGGTCATGTAACAAAAATATGACGTAATGACGGGCTACTCTCTGAGCCCACTACAGTGGTGAATGTAATGATCCCGAGTGCAAGAGAGTGATTCAGGTATGGTGAGATTAACGAACGACGACTCTGCTCGGACTTTGTCTATAGCGTTGTGTTGACATTTGAACATTATCTGTCACAAAACGCGTCTCCACTATTAAAATGCGATTGTAAATAAAGCAAACTACATATAGAATATTGGCCCGTGTTATGTTTATCACTTTTTCTTATGTATATCGACTAAATCTAGGGTACTTCAGCGGAATGCTGGAGAAATCAGCCCCTGGAGAAATCGTCCCCAAACTGCTTGGCCCGTGTTAAGTTTATCACCCCGGAGAAATCGTCCCCTGGAGAGGATTTCTTTGGTGAAATCATCCCCAAATAAAATTTTAGAAAAATCGACCCCAACATCAAATTTCATCCATATCGTTAATCAAGTTGTCTATAAAAATATTTTTGAAATTTCGTTATCTTTAGTATGTACATTATGTGTATTAGTTACCTTTATCCAAGAGTTATTTGGTAGTTTTGTCATTGTTTATACTGCCTATTTCACACTGATAGGATGTATTTCACACCTTTTACACCTATCACAAATAGATTACACCTGCGTGATTCTTAAAATTGTCTTTGATTGACTTTGATTTGAAACCAAATAAATGCTTATATTTTTTTTCTGTAGTCTTTCGCTTGTCATTTAATGTATCTTTTTTTTTTATCTCTCTCTCTCTCTACTAATGTCATATGACATACCTGTGACCAATACCATTTAGCAGTGGCATCAGTGTCTCTGACACGTATATTTCTAGTGTTCACTAGGGTTTGTGTGCATCCGAATATTTCCGGTCCATAACTTCTACAATTGTGGATGGATTTCAAAATAATTTGGCACAATTGACCTCCATCACGGTTAGATGTGCCATTTGAAACATCTGTTCAAGTAGGTTCAAGATCAAGGCCACATTGAAGGCAAATTTTTCGTCCGAACCATAACTCCTACATTTTTGGATAGATTCCGATATAAATTAGCATAATGCATTGTTCTCCATCACGAGTAGAAGTTTATTCAGGTCCAGGGTCTAGGTCAAGCTTGAGAGTCAAGTGTTCGCGGGCTTGACACAAGTTGTCCTTGGACAACGATTATGATTTAGGATTAACGTCTTTTTATATTATGTAGATACAAGTATCGAAGCTCAAGTCACTGTGACTTGTGTGACTTGTCAGTAAAATAGGCAAGTAAAATAGGTAAACCGAGCCTAAACGTTTTCCCAAAACAATCCAACCTTTTCACAGTATTTTATTGAGAAAATATTTTGGCTAAAAGAGAATTCGCTTGCAATAAGCAATTCCTCCCAATTTCTCCAAAATCTTACTTTTCAATATACACGAATATACACGAAGAACTACTTTGGATTTTCATCTACAACTTCCTTCAAATATGACTACATGACCAACTGCCGTATCACTGCAATCTTAATTATTCATTTTACCTTGATATCTATCTTACATGTATTTTCATTGAAATCAATAAAAATAAATATGTTCTTGCGTCATAAATGTAAAAAATAGCTTCATTTAGGACTACAAGACATCACATGTCTCAGAAAATTTAGATAAACAAAGTTGGTAATGCATAGGGCTCCGTACCGGTACTCGATATATATCGAAAACCGGTATTTTACGTTCGATAGATATATCGGATCGAACGTTTCTGTATCGAAGAAAATATCGATCATCAAAAGAAAATAAAAGTAAAGCATATAAATATCCAATTTAGTTGTTTTTAAAGGCGAAATTCATTACGAGTTTACTTTAGGTAATCTCTAAAGTCGAGTAGTCGTAGAGGTAGGTGTGGCTACCTGGGAAACTTACAACCAATCGAAATGCGTCATTCTTTATTACTCGCCCTGTACCCGTTACACAATGGATGACAATTAGCTAATACCCCTATTCTCGTTCCCCCGTCATGTTGTTTGAAATCTGCAAATTATGCATCAATCAGCAGATTTCAGACAAATTTACGCTGATAATTGGTCAATATAGTTGATTAAAGAAAGGTAATGAACATCTCGTGATGTGATCGAGAGGTAGCGATGGAAATAATTGAAGCCGTGACCTTTCAACCTTCCTAAGATTTTATTTGGTCGATCTTTTAATATTGCCGAAAAATGTGGCTCGAAAATCAAATCTCTTTTTCCATTAGATTATCTGAAATCAGTGTTCCGACTCGCGTAAATTATTGTGTAAATCATTTTATAGACTTGAAATTTGCATAACAAATGTTAATCACACGCGAGACCTCACGTAAGAAAAAACATGGACAAAAAAGGCCATTATCTGTTTATCGTGAGTAAAATAACAGGTTTTGATGCTACATGTAGTTCTAATCCTTATTGAGAAATCTATGTCGAAACATGCGAACATACCTATCCAGAAATTAACACGCATGAAAAATTGTTCGGTGAAAAAAAAACCACGGAAACCCATGACACACCAAAATGTCTCCTTGACATTGTCCGATCAGAGTCCTCTTAGACTGTCTTTTCAGCTTTTTAATGAGTAGTAAATGTAGATCTAGTTAGAATTCATATTAATTTAGGCCTACATAATTATGAAATTTCAATACAATCTAGAAGTGTTAAATTTGCGGTATTTTGTTTTTCAGGTATGCTGAAAAAAGAACAAACACAATTTTCGCATTTTTTTCTTTCTTTTATTGAAAATTGAAATATCATATGATATATCGAATATCGATCATTTTGTATCGATACAAATATCGTATCGATCAAACTGACCGATACGGAGCCCTAGTAATGCACCGATTGAATAGGGTTCAATTTTGACTTGGAATTGTTTACAAGCACGACAAATTACTAAGTATTCTAAGCCATTATCAAGCACCGCATAACTGTAAGCACATGCCTAGCTCTGGCTTAATTAGTTTCTGGCTGGTGCTTTCTAGTATCAGTTCAAAATTTCCTGATAAAACCAAGAATTCCAGGGGCTTAGTGGAATCTGCTTGTATCCCTGTCCGTCTACCTGTTTGTATTAATTAAAATTGACCTCATGTATTGTTTCGTATCCTCAATTTCCTGGCCTTCAGTACTATCAGTACTTTGATTTTAATACCTAATGTACTTGGATTAAAAGTCCTGTGTACACCAATCTAACGGTTATTTTGACATATAACATGTACACCTATGACGTACACAGGTAGCGGTTTATTTGAATTTTGAATTCTCCTCCAGGAAAATCGATTTTCAACTGAATGTTGCAGTTTGGTATGTTCTAGAATTGTATTTTTGTTTAGGTATTCATTTCAAAACTTATGGCAACCATGGGCTTAGTTAGGCTGAAAAAAGTCGTATGCATAGCAAGGCCAGGTGGGAAAGCTTGAGAATTTAGAAGGAAATGGTGGGTTTTGGCATGGTTTTTACAGTGTTTTCATTGAAAATATTCTCTGCAAAAATGAAGTGCACAGATATATGGTGATTACCAACATTTGATACAGATATTTTTTACGTGCACGTGCTTACTTACATCATAGGGCAGGGCGCCCTTGAAAGTAGCCTGGCTTGATCTTATAGGCCTATGCAAATCCTTTCCAGAAATGACCTTTGGCCAGTTTGCAATAGACTTACTTTAAACACATCGTAGGGAGGTAAGAAATTGTTCGTAACAAGCAAATGATCTTTTACCCACAATGTTTTCTACCCTGACTTAAAAGCTTATTTTCAGTTTAACAGAATGCTCATTTTCTTCCTACGTTTGGATGATTTCATTTGAGGAAAAGGGTTAAAAAGCCAAAATTTTATATAAAGGTACTTCAAACATCAATTTGTGGTTCTAATCAAAGGAATCTGGTCCTGTAGGCTTTGCTCAGTCGATAGCCTACCTAGCTTGTGCTCTGAAGGCTGCTGTTCGATACCCGTTGATAGAGAACTTGGAGCTCCAAGCAATGGACGGTTCTTGTATTTTTGGGACATTGTTATTGGAATCAATCAAGATAGTATACCAACACAAAACATGGTTTATTTCTTAGTTTTCTTGCCCCTACCCTTACCCTTCTTACTACAAGCTGAACAAAACCAGGTGCTGTTTTTTCTTTTTAAAAACGACTCATTTCCAGTTACACCCACACATTCATAATGAAACCAGCTGTTACACTTATCACATCCTATACTAGACTCTTTGATATCCAATGGGTCCTCTTCACAAACATTACCACAGACACTACAAATAAAGGCATCGTCATGGGAGGTGTCTGCTTTTTTCTCTTTACTAGTGCTTTGGCGCTCTCCTAAAGCTGAAACCTTTGCGCGTAATGCCTGTTTTTTCTTCCTGGGAATATATCGTTTAAACTGTTTCAGTGCATCCACAATTGCTAAACGAAGGAAATGTTGAGTTACGTCTCTAAAAAGCCCGACTACTAGGTCTAGAAAAAAAGTTCCTTCTCAATAGTGTCTTCCTGTTCAGGAGTAAACAAGCTTATCCAATTGGAAAGTAAATCACTTTCCTTGTCAACTGCTGCTCTGCAACGAGAGTGAATGTTTTCTAAATTCAGATGAATATTTTCGTCTGTTAAAATTGATTGTAAAAACAAATTCAAATTCTTGAAGAACTGAAAAACTTCATCATTTTCTATTGTAAGTCCTCGAGTTTTGGTTTGTTTTGAAGCAATTTCAACCATGGCTGGGTCATCCGTACCTAGAACGTCTTCACTTACTTGAAGTTTTTTCAGCATTTTGTCTTTTCGATAATTTAAATCTCGCACAATTTTGCTTGATCTGCTGGTCATTCCAATATTTCTTTCAACTGCCTCTCTCAGTCGTTTTCTAATCTTGTTTACACAAACTCCAGCAATATATCGAATTTTTGCACTGTCAGCATCAGAAAATTCTTTAGTTTGAGTAACAGATGGTCGTGATTGCTTCGCCAAAACAGAGTCCATTTTCGATTGTATTTCTTTGTCAAATAGCCAAAACTATAATTTTGAAGACATCTTGTAACTTTTCGCATTTGATCAATTTTCTGTATCTCAAATGACCATGATTCAGTCGTTTGTTAGACGAAAATCAAATTACTGATCCATAATTATTTGATTTTTTTGCTTGCTTTTGCGTGACGGAAATGCATCAACCCATATCCTGCTAAATAACTAAAAATGTTTCGTTCGGTGGTAAAAACCGAAATATTTCTACTTCAAAGTCATGTTTTTGCAGTTGTACCTCCATATCGGACAGTGTAGATACAATATCAGACTGCATGTTCTGAGCAGTCTCATCTTGATCTACTCTGTTTGCAAAAGATCTGTATGTTGCTGAAGCAAAAGGGTTTGCCAGAACATGGCTCGAATCTTAGGAGTGTAAGTAACATATAAGAGGCGAGACATGTGTTAACAACGACCTGTTTTACCGAAATTTATGATATAAACAATGACAACTTAATTAAATAGCTCTTGAATAAACAAAACATTACGCAAAGTTAATTTGATTACATAAAATGCAAAAGCGCCATAGTTTTGTAATGTTGCGACTCCAGACTCCGTAGTTCAAACCAAGGGAATATCGCGTATACATATACTACAGGGTTTTCATTTAAAGCCGATTGCTGATCAAAAACATCGGTTGAAATCGGCTTTTAATCGGTTGTTTTTGCTGGATCTTTAAAAAATCGATCGCTCTGTTTATATCGAAAATATTTCACGCGTTGGTAACTGTACTGCGACACCGGTTCAATTTTACCGCGAAACCAGAAACAGTTGGTTTATGAATGTTACGCGGTCATTCATTGGATGCTTGCATACAATTATCCAATCGTAGGCCTCGATACGTTGCTCCAATCTCCATTTGGTAATCATGGACGCCAAAGCAAAGCGAAAGAAGTCCGCAAATTGCCAAATTAGACGATGACGCCGATTAGTAAAGTTGACATAAAATTAACAGTAAAGTTTAAAGTGAGTGACTCAGTTTTTTACAGACCGTTTTGGAATTTCAATCCCGAAAAGCGTGTTGTCGTCGAACTATTGTACATCGACAATACATACTTTATGTTTCATATTCTTTTTGTCTTCGGATATTTACCATAAAAGCGAATGCATTGATCTGAGATATATGAAAGATTATTTAATTTGTTAAATGTTTTAAGGTGAATTGGGTTAAATTTAAGATTTAGAAAGTAAATTTAAATAATAAAAATGAAATGTCCTATCTCCTTTGCTCTTTGTAAAAAATCAAATAGGTATGTGTATGTCTTACTCTTAATTGGCTGTGAAGTAAGACATGTTAACATTTGTTTTCATATTTTATACGTGTATTTTTCTCAAAACAGTATTTGGACCTCACTTACATTCTGTATATATGTACAAGTGAGATCCAAATAATGTTTCAAGAGCAAACTAATGACATAATGATAGAGAAAAAAAAACAGATTTACCATCAAGGAGACCTCACAAAATAGGTTTAAAAAAGCTCAGAATCGTTTTCGGCCGGGGGGCTTCGCACCCCTGGTCCCCCTACCAGGGCGTTGCCCTGGACCCACAAGGGGGCCTAGGCGGCCCCCTTGACCCCCTGCCTGTTGTTTTTGTCAATCGATCTGTTGTTTCATTTCAAAATGAAAACCCTGATATAGTTTCACAGGAACTCAACCACTGTAATCCGCACTGTACTTCCTGTGAATTCTGTGACGTCAGCGAATGGCCACCGGGACAAATCAAAATGTCCCGATAGAGCTGTAAAACATGACGGATATCTCCGATTGAAAGGTGTCTACTGAGGTATTGCCGGATGTCCCAGGTACATTAATGTGTTGTCTATCGCTAGGCTAAGGGAGATTATGATCATTGTTTGTTTCGTGGGTGAATTTGGTTGGGAAAGGCTGTCGGGTGCTCGCGCCAGCAATCGAGAGGTTGCATTCCTTGTGTTTATATTATGGGGGGGGGGGGGGGGTTTCCATATTTTATCGTTTATTTTTGTTATAGAATGTCAGATTCCTGTGGTTTTGTGTAGTTTCCAACAGGAATAAGTATACTGATCATGAAAAAGATAAAAAGCATAAAATAATTTCATTCTTTTTAGATTCATATGATTTTCAATTTTATTAATTTGTTATATTGTTAAGATGAA
The DNA here is from genome assembly GCA_943736015.1 of Tridacna crocea. Classification (NCBI taxonomy): domain Eukaryota; kingdom Metazoa; phylum Mollusca; class Bivalvia; order Cardiida; family Cardiidae; genus Tridacna; species Tridacna crocea. Next base: position 16,626,324 of record OX031065.1, read on the forward strand.
CATTGTGAATTCCCTCTATATTTCAGCCCACATCTATTTTTTTATGTCCATCTGAACTTCTTCCCAAAGTCTGACCGCTTCTCCACATTTTGAAAAACTTCGCCCAATTCTCACACAGAGAGTTTTCCGATTTCTGAGAGTTGACATAGGCCTGTGCATATCTGAGATTGGCCGAGTTGAACCCCCCCCCCCCCCCCCCCCCCCCCGAAGAAATCCTGGATCCGCCCCTGGAGACTGCATTTCTATGCTTACATAGATCAAAGTTTTTGTTAAAACATTATTTTCACTTAAAGTTAACCTTTAAAATGCATGATTTTAATAAACATTCCTACTGTGAGTAAAAGTAATAAATTTAATCGTCATGGATATATTCCACCATCCATAACTCGGAGGTTTTTACATAACCCCATAAACATCAATTCAGTCAAATTTTAAAAAGGATGCTCAGTTTGGCACAAAAAGTTACAAAACATGTTAATTTCATAAGAGACAAAGATATTTTCATATCTTAGGGCTAAAGCAAGTATGAATTAGGCTAAAACATGGGGTGTCGATATATCCCAGTGTAAGCAATTGTCACGCACCTAACATTTCGCGGCTTATTTTTAAAAAGCAAGAAGATCGAACAAAAAAAAATTCATATACAAATATGGTTGTTTGCCCTTTACGTCATCAATAGTCACGCACTTTCAAAATTGAGTTATGTATGGGGGACCAAGTGGGTCATAATTCTAACTTACTTATCAATTTGAAGCAGAGTTTATAAGTGGTAAAATCTATAAGTTTTAAGTTTGAAACTTTTGAAAAATCGAACAAAAATATATCTCAAAATAACTAACAGTTTTTGAATCAAAGAAATGAACATATTTACAAATTTGGTTTTTGAAATATTTTAAAGAGTTTATTCTTCAACAGATGCACATGGAAGACTATAGCAAGGGCAATAAAAAAGATCTTTTGCTCCAAGTCGCTAGATGCTGCAACAGAATTTTAATTGCGTCTAGTGCATACAGTTCTCATTTTTTCTGTTTTATATAACAAGTATGGTCTGTTTGGGCCTCCATAATTTCTAGATAATTTATTCATAATCATGTGATAGTCAAGTGACCTCGTAGCCCAGATGTAAACCGAAAACGCATGAAAACTCTCAGTCGAGTTGGATGACTGAAAATGAAAAGAATATGTCACTTTCACCTTCAAATTTTTGGGGTTAAGAAATATGTATCAAAATGACACTGATTATACAATTTGATCAAGAACTTACTGGAAGATTGTTTGCTTTCCACATAATGACATGTGGCGAAAGATCTTTGAATGGAGACGCTAAAATTATCGTATGACATCATGGGTATTTGTGTAGACGACGTATTCAGCCGGCGATCAAGGGTGCGTGATTATTGTGTAGCGTGAAAAAGCATACTCGGAGGATATGGGGGATGTCGGTGTTAGGTGAATTTACTCTATTCATGAAAATTACTTTTCTGGAAATAAAAAACAACAAATTTTTTCAAATATCAATACATCAAAATATCTGCGTTAATTCCCTGAAAATCAAACAAAAAATGAATCTTACTAACCTTCGATGATCGACGATACAAATGCCAGTGCCAAATCTACTAAGTTCAACAGTCTCCCGCACCGTAACTTATTACGAACATGTGCTTCCGGCGGATATTATGTGGCTCCACAATGCGCATGCTTGAGCACTATTATTTAAGCGTAACTAGTAGAATCTTAATCACAGGTAGGAAACTTCATATTCAGAGCCAATGGCTCCGACGAGAAAATGTTGTGTTGGCCTTCCGTTTCTGAAGATGTCGGGTGTAAAACAATCCCAAAACAGGTAGGCATGTCAATATTTGTAATTATGTGTTCTTATGTCTTTAAAATTCAAAAAAAGGAGAATGTCACTCGATGCTCTGATCTTTCAATGTGTTTTCTGCACAACGGAAAGTTGGAACAGGTGTACGATGTTGTGTGAATCATTTGTGGCGTTGGTTGACCGTAGCCAAAATAATACGTCTCGGAGATAAGTACAGGCTCTTTCTGCCCATTAAATAAGCAAAGTAAAGAAATTTATCTGTTCTACAGGCTTAGATAATTGTCTTTGCCGTTTCAATTCACTCATTGCAAGAATCGACAGAAAACTACACGAAAACGGGCGTATGTTAAGAAAGGCTCCGATTGTGTAGGTCGGCTACGCAAATATCGGTTGGCTCCGATGGAAGAGGAATTTCGTTTTTTTTTTTCTAATTTCCGGGTGTATATAAGAAGGTGCGTCGAGTTAAATATGAAGCAACAAGTTCATTTTACGAGGGGCGTTCAATAAGTAATGCCCCTGACCCACTTTCAGTTGTTTGATCTAGCTGAAATTTTGCATGTGTAATGATTTATATCTCAACGTGCTCAAGGGGAGCTTTTAGGATAACGATGTACACGTTCGTCGTGCGTCATCCGTAGTCCGTTGTCAACAATTTTTTTAAGCATATTCTCCTCCTAAAATACTGGGCCGATTTGGACCAAACTTGGCTGGAATGTTTCTTGGGAGGACCTCTTTAAAAAAATACACAGAATTTGATTCCATTAAAAACCCTGGTTGCCAAGAAATTCTTTCAACATCTTCACCTCTGAAACTGCTCGTCAGATTTTAAAATCACTACACAAAGATGTTCCTCGGGTGACCCTTTTCATAAATTGTAGGCGAAATTCTAACCCCTAAGAAACGTGGCTCTGGTGAATGAGGGCTACTTTCACTGAACGGAAATGAAGAAATTCTTGAACATTCTAGTTCTTCTCTGAAATCGCTGGTCAGATTTAAAATAATTTCTCAGAAATGTTCCTTGGGTTACCCTTTTCCAAAATTGTTCGCAAAATTTTGATCAGGGGACCTGGCTCTGTTGAATGGGGGCTACTTGCACTATACAGAAATGAAAAAAAAAAATCTAAAAAACCGTCTTTATTTTGATCTGTCAATAAACATGGCTATGGTGACTGGGGGCTACTTGCACTATGGCCAGGAAGAAATTCTTAAAAATTCTTCTCTGAAACCAATGGTCAGATTTTGGAATCATGTCACGGAGATGTTCCTTGGGTGACCCTTTTCAAAAATTGTTGGCGAATTTTGATACGTCAATAAACATAGCTCTGGTGAATGGGGGCTACTTACACTATACGGAAAATTCTTCTTCCCTGAAACGGCTGATCAGATTTTGAAATAATTTCAGAGAGATGTTCCTTTGGTGGGGCGGGGGGGGGGGGGTGTTGGCCACTTGCATTATACGGCCATGAAGAAATTATTAAAAATTCTTCTCTGGAATGGCTAGTCAGATTTTTAAATACTTTCACAGAAATGTTCTTTGGGTGACCCTTTCCGCAAAAGTGTTCGAGAAATTTTGAACCATCGAGAAACATGGCTCTGATGGCTGCAGGCTATTAACACTATATGGACATGAAGAATTTTTTTTTAAATCTTCTTCTCTGGAATGGCTGGTCAGACTTAATTTCACAGATATGTTCCTAGGATGACCCTTTTCAAAAATCGTTTTGGAAATTTTTAATCGGTAACAGCTTATTGTTGGCACCTGCATGTGGGTCTCTCGTTGGACATATGATTTTAGTCACTTTCGAGCATGTGCTCTTCTGCAAGAAATTTTTCTTGGGTGATCTATCCAAAATTTATTTGCAGAATTCTGATTCGTCAAAATCATTGCTGTGGTGATGATTGTAGGGGTGGTGACAGATTTCGAAATGACTTTTACAGTTGACCTTTTTAAAATTGCATGGCAAAATAATGATTTTGTTTCCAAAGTTTCAATCATATGCAAAGAATTATGTTGATGACTGAATAATGATTCATTATAAACTGCATAATGCAAATTCATGCATCTAGACCATTCAAACACGTGTTGCGTTTATCATTCTCACACTTCTAAAAGAAAATATTTTTCATTATTTGTGCTTATGTGTGGGCTGCACTTACGACAAAAGCACAAAAAAATTTATATATGGACCATTCAGTCTAATAAAAAGCTATGCGGAAGTTTTTTCAAAATTTAGATAAACTAATGTTAAGCAGCATTTTTCTAACGTGACAATACCAGTCCTTTGTATTTTCATACATGCGGCCATATTCTATCCAACAAATGAACTAAATTTTGGACGGAAAGATTTTAATGGAAATGCAAAACTTACGTCCTTACTCATTATTTACAGAAAACTAAAATTTTGAAAGGGAGCCCTCTTGAATCGGTGCCGAGTAACATAGTCAGAGCCGGTCCACATAATCGGAGCCCTTCTTTATTTTTTATCAATTCTTGGGTTTTTCTTTTCAATTTTTGACCAGTAGTGAATGTGACATTTCAGGACATTAATTCACGGTTTTGGGACAGTAAGACTCTCTCTTACTTGCCAGTTCAATGATAATAACAGACTGAATTTATCTCCGAGACGTATTATTTTGGCTACGGTCAACCCACGCCACAAATGATTCAGACAACATTGTACACCTGTTCCAACTTTCCGTTGTGCAGAAAACACGTTGAAAGACCAGAGCATCGAATGACATTCTCCTTTTTTTGAATTTCAAAGACATAAGAACACATAATTACAAATATTGACATGCCTACCTGTTTTGGGATTGTTTTACACCCGACATCTTCAGAAACGGAAGACCTACACAACATTTTCTCGTCGAAGCCATTGGCTCTGAATATGAAGTTTCCTACCCGTGTTAATGCATGTATCAAGAATCTGACACAAGTTTTATCGTAACTGACTTTTTTTTTTGCTGCTCAGATGCGATATACATGTATGACTCGCTCTAAGGGATGAAAATTATAATTACACAATTTTGGCTTGATGCTTTTAATTTTTAAAACGATAGATCGAAAAAAAAAAATCTGCATAATTATGTTGTGTAGACTAAGTGATTTTAATATTTAACGTCCCTGACATTCTTCATTCTAACACTTGGAACGTTGAAATTTAATGGTGAGCCGCTTTTTTTTTTATATTTAGTTATGGTGACGGTTGTATTTATCTTGAAAAAACTATTATGGTTTAAAAAACACGCTATACTGATTTTAAAAATGATCTAAATTTTTGTCTATGTCCACTTAGAAACTGATAACGTGACTGACTGCTATTTATGCGACATTGGTTTCAATATTATTCCGGCGTGCTAAGACTTCGGATACAGTTAATTTCCTACGCCAGTACGTGAACAAGACCCTGCGCATTGAAAAAACAACAACAAAATTTGCAAGCAACAACGTCTGGAACGTAGAGTAGTACGAAGACATGTATAACGTATCACTCCTTTCGACAGCGGAAATTCGCTAAATTTCGGCCCTTTTGGCTGGTTTGAAGGTATTGAAAATGCTTAAAGTGATCATAAAAGCATATCAAATGACTTGGAACTCTTTCGTCAATTGTAATTTGACCACAATTATAGTCTCTGTTCTTGTATGCTCAGTTAGACAGGTTACGACTGCAAAAAAAGTGGTAATGGGCTGTTATCAGGGGTAACGACCTACGCCATAGCATACGTCATCGATCAGAGACATTTTAAATCCGCCATTTTCGTTTTAAAAGGTAAGTTTTCCAGCTTGTACATTATTGTTATTGAAGATCTGTCCTAACAAAGCAGTGCATACGGTACCTGACAACTTTCTTCGTGAGTAACTATATACATTGATATTATGTTCATTAGTTTCGTTGATTTTGCAATTACCTCCGCACAATTTTCGAAGCTGGTGAAACATGTGCGAATTAAAAATAGATTTCATACACAGTGCCGTTATGAATAATTATGTTGTTCAAAGTATTTATCGCTACAACATTATTTCACGGCATTTTGATTTCACGAATCTAAGACAAATTATATTTACCGTCACCAGATGAAGTCGGTTTCTGAATAAATTTTAGATACATCTTTTTGAAGTAATTAATCTGCACCTTGCGCACAAAATGGCGGCTATTCCAACACCTTTGATATGACGCAGGTTGTCATCCTTGTGTTGTTATCTGAGAGTGAGTGTTATGCGATTGCTGCCCGCCCGGGTGGTTCAGTGGTGAACGTGTCGGACTCATGACCTGGTTTGTGTGTTCGATACCCGGTTGAGGCAAACTTTCTTTCCGGCGATATTCGCCTCTCACCTCTGTTGAAGCAAGTGAGAAAAGTAGTCGGTGGCTTTGGAAAGAAAGTCGTGTTAGTACTGGTATGAGAAAGCCAGGAAACACATACGTGTACGTCATCTATCGCCATGATATGACCGTAGCTGTTAAAGTGGCGTTAAAACCCAATACAACCACATGAACCAGCTACAACAAGTTATGCGATTGCTGTCTATAGTAAAGCGACGATAGTGTGTCATTTGAGAAAGGTTAAAACATTGAGTTCTAAATTCAAATAAATTGAATATAACTTGAAAATTTTATTCCTCTAAAGTATAAACCGTGCACCTAAATAGATCTACCTTTAAATGTACTTCTCCAACGTTGTCTGCGCATGCCATATTCTTCGAAGATTCGACTGTCTTATATGACGCATCACTACTAGCCCCGAAAGCGGGCTGACTGATATATTACGCTCTATAAAGTAGCAGTGTTGAAAATAGCTTTTACGTATCAATACGTTTGAGGAGAAATGAGACCTGCATTAGCAACAGATTTCTCTAAACTGGTGATCATAGTTGAGTGAATTGCACGAAGTAGCGTTTTATTGGGTAAACCTTTTTTTTTTTATTTTAAATTCAAAGTAACGGTTTTCGCGTAGGAAAGTGGTTCGGTTCTGTACCCAGGATGCCCATATCAGATAGATGAGTATTTATAGAATGCCATCTAGCGGGAGATAATGACTTCTCCAATGCTATAGAAGTTTAAATCATACATTTCTTTTTTTGTGTGTTGGATTGTTTGTTTACATTCAAGTGCCAGAATACTAACCTTTTCTATACGTTACTCACAGATCGATGGTGGGCGGAGTAAATATAGATAAAGGAGGTGTTTAGAAAAAAGTAAAGAAAAAGTGGCAAAACTTTTTTGATGGCAATTTTGATTCAAATAAAAATGACTAGACTCCTAGACTAGGAATGTTTCAGATAACCTAGATATATCAGGTCACATGCAGGAGCTGAAATGTCGAGCTGACTCAACGGACATGGATGTAGTATTTTTGCTGTTGAGCTGGAATATCGAGCTGGCTCAACGGACTTTGATATTGACGTGTATATGTATTTTTGATGTTGAGCTGGCCGTTGAGCTGAAATTTCGAGCTGGCTCAATGGACATTGATCGAAGCATATGTATAAGTATTTTTACTGTTGAGCTGGTGGTTGAGCTGGAATGTCTAGCTGGCTCAACGGACTTTGATTTTGATACACACACACACAAACACCCACATCCACCCCCCCCACACACACACACACCCATATGTGTGTGTGTGTGTGTGTGTGTGTGTGTGTGTGTATCTTTGTTGTTGAACTGGTGGTTGAGCTGGAATGTCGAGCTGGCTCAACGGACATTGATCGAAACATATACATGTATAAGTAGTTTTACTGTTGAGCTGGCTGTTGAACTGGAATGTCGAGCTGGCTCAACGGACTTTGATCGAAACGTACTAAAAGTATTTTCACTTTTGAGCTGGTGGTTGAGCTGAAATGTCGAGCTGGCTCAACGGACATGGATCTAATATTTTTGCTGTTGAGCTGGCTGTTGATCTGGAATGTCGAGTTGGCTCAACGGACTTTGATAGTGATATGTATGTATTTTTGCTGTTGAGCTGGCCGTTGAGCTGGAATGTCGAGCTGGCTCAACAAGGCTGGTGTTGAGCTGAATGTTGATTACTGAGCATTTCTGTGCTGTCTGGTTTGGATTGTCGAATTTTGACTTCACATAACCCGACAAAAAGAAGTCGTTTGGGTCGAGGTCAGGATGAAGTCATCCAGATATATGCAAAAAACTTAGTTCATGCTTGGTTGTGCTTAGGTACACACACATCTAAATCTGTGACAGACATTTTATATGGTACGTTCGGTGATAGAAAAATATCAAGACAATATTCCGGAGGTCACAGATTGCTGTATATCGTAGCCTGCACACAGTCCCAGCATCAAGCTGCGTAACTTCTTCCTTTGCATTACTTTGAGGTCGAAGGTTTACGGTCCCTACCCAGATAACATAGACATGTTGTTTAAAAATCCTGCAAGTAAACTCAATATCATTGATATTTAAATGTGTCCTAGAGTGATTGACAATTTCATCGTGTGTGTTTGGAAAAAAAGAGCATAAAAGGCCGTCAAATTGAAAACGTCATTAATTACTAAAATGACACCAATCACAAAACGGTACTTCTGTATAAAAGTGCGTATTGTTAAGAAAATTGAATGAAATTACCACACAAAAAACTTGCATATTTTATGTACATATACGTTTAATTATGTTACCAGTATAGTAACGAGAGTATCTTGTAAGGTGACGAACTAGTCTTCCAGCGGAATGGGAAAATAAACGGAATAGGTACAATGACTCAATATCAATAGGAATAATCCCCAAAACATTCACGAGTTGAAGGAGGCCATAACTGCTACGATTCGTGAGATTCCAAAGGAGGAGTGCGTTCGAGTCAATGAAAATTGCGCACGTCGTGTTCAAGTGTGCCGCCAGCGCCGAGGGGCTAATTTTGATCACATTATGGAAAGACGTCATTAAACAAAAAGTGATAAGCCCTGACTAATGAAACTTGGTGTGCAGGCCTTGCGTTAAGTTGAGATAACATGTGTGATGTTTGGTTTCTGTAGCCTGAAAATTAAAGTTTTATTAATATGTTCATGGGTCTCATTTTTTTGGGGTCACCATGTAGAATAGTGAAAAGAACTCGAAAAGCAAATTATTAAAGCTTTACTTATATCTCAGTCAAAAATATAAAAGTTATCCCTTGCTAATTTCTTAAGCATTCTGTTTTTCCTGTACAAACACACATCTTGAATTGAAAAGTGAAACTATATATCTATACATGAATTTTACAGCTTAATACAAATTAATACAAGTAAATATACGAAAAGAGCTAAATTACCTAAAAATATGAATAAATTTCATATTGATCACATTCGAAATCTTAAAATACGCAACAATAGACAATAAGATATGTACATGAAATTGATAATAACAAAAAAAAAAGAAAGTACATAAAAGTCCATCTTTCTTTCTTTCAAAAAAAGAATAAATATAGTTCTCTTTTATTCAAATGCAACTGGAACATAGGTTTCTGGATTACAATCGTTGTCTATCAGAAACTAGTTGTTGCTTTTGAGAGTTTTTTTTTTTTTCTTCTCCTTTTGCTGTTGCTACTAAAACGGAGACTAATACTATTCTTATTTTTTTCAGTAAAAGATTGCAACTCGTAAAAATATTGGCGATGATATCACGAGAGGAAATAACATTCTTTCACCGAAAAGAAAATTAATGCTCCTAACCCTGTTTTGTTAAGAATTTCATCAGAATCCGGTTCAGTTGTTTTCAGTGATTCTCCGTGGCGTAGCCCCCACCCCACACCCCGACATGGGACATTAAGAATGTATTACCAGTTCACAATGAAAACAGTTCATCGCTATAGACCACATTATCATAGAACTGAATTTATCAAATTTCACGGAAAACCACATCTAGTGATTTATTTAAAAAAAAAGATCGACTGTTTTCTCTTTCCATCTTTACTCTTCTGATTTTGTCAAGTTTATTCTTCTGCATTAAAGTGTCGGCCATTTTTTTTTAATTTCAAATGACACAACAAAGCAACAAAAATCGAAAACTTTAATTTGACAGGATCAATAGATGACACTCCTAGTGTGTTTAAGTAAATCCATCAAATTATGGTCCATAGCTTCGTTCACAGAAAAAATAAAATATTATCTGAGTGTTAGTAATTGATTGAAATCTTTAAATCCTTAAGCTGCTAAGCACGACTGAAGGACCTTCGGTGGACAGCGTAGATCAAGATCAGGTGGCACATTCTATGCCGTCTGAACTTGGTCTACACTGTCGGATAAGAAGATATCTTTCTCTCCGAAATACCTTTGAAACAGCAAAATTTCGGTTTTTGCTACGGATTGAAAGTTTCATTTCACTATGTAACGTCAGTAGGATAAGGATTAATCCATTACCACACAATCCCTACTTTTGACGCCCCTGAGAAAGAAGTCCTTAGAAAACATGGTAGGAAAAGGAGAAAATGCTGGTAACCAGCATTTTCTCCTTTTCCCACAATGTTTTCTACCCTTCACACAGCAAATTTCAAATTTTCAGTCACTTTTATTTTGTCGTCTGCAGATGCTTTCAATTTGTACAAACCTAAAATGTTGTCGTTTGGTAATGGGTTAAATGTGATCCATAATGCTTTTAGTGTTGTTCTCTTGCTTTTTTTTGTAAAATATTCATGGTTATGTTTATTTCAAGTTCCAATCGTTCGGAAATAGTGAAAGAAAAAGAAAACAACACAAACAACAAACCAACCGTTTGGCACATTTAGAAATCACTGAGAAGTACTGAACAAGCCATGATTCAGCAACACCTACAAAATTTAACGGGCGGCCAACATGGCGTCAGAATCTGATTGCTTGCACTTAGCTGAATTAAGGGTACTCTTAAAACTGGATAATTCTTTAAACAGAGATACAGTGATGATAAAGCAGCAGTTCAAATATAATTATTATGTGTGTCCAAAAAAAAAGAGAACACGAAAAGAGCAGTATTAAAATATGCACAGTCGAAAGGACATAAAAGAAGAACAGAATTAAAAGGTAAAAGGTATGAATTCTGTACGTTAACCAAATTTTTCATCACGTTTTGAAACGTCACCTGATCAGAAAAGTTGATGCATCCTCATACAGAACACGTTGCACCGTTTTGCAGGAGTTGCTGAACCATGGCTTGTACATGTAATACTCAATTAATTTGCCTTGCGTAGTGAGAAATTATACGCTTAATTGAAAAAACAAGAGGCCAAGATGGCCCTGGATCGCTCACCTGAATTTTTGAGAGGACCATAGCCAATTTTGTTTCAAAATCTAAAAAGCCATTTCAGAGAAGAAGAATTTTTAAGAATTTCTTCATGTCTGTATAGTGTAAATACCCCAGATATATCAGAGCCATGTTTCTTGATGGATCGAAATTTCTCGATCAATTTTTGAAAAGGGTCAGCCAAGAAACATTTCTGTGAAATTATTTCAAAATCTGATCAGCCGTCTCAGAGAAGAATTTTAAAAAATTCCTTCATGGCCATATAATGCAAGTAGCCCCCATTCACCAGAGCCATGTTTATTGACGAATCAAACTTTCATGAACAACTTTCGAAAAGGGTCACCCAAGGAACATTTCTGTGAAATTATTTCAAAATCTGATCAGCGATTTCAGAGAAGAAGAATTTTTAAGAATTCCTTTATTTCTGTATAGTGCAAGAAGCCCCCATTCACCAGAGCCATGTTTCTTGACGGATCAAAATTTCACAAACAGCTTTTGAAAAGGGTCGCCCAAGGAACATCTCTGTGAAATTATTTTAAAATCTGACCAGCGGTTTCAAAGGAGAAGATTTTCAAAGAATTTGATAGAAAATTCCATTTGGTTGCCATGGCAATCAGAGTTTTTGACGGTATCAAATTCTGTGAACAAGTTCAAAAGAAGATCTCCCAAGAAACATTTCAGCCAAGTTTGGTCCAAATTGGCCCAGCAGTTTAGGAGGAATTGATGTTTAAAGAATTGTTGGCGATGCACGACGGACGACGGACACCCAGTGATCCTAAAAGCTCCCCTTGAGCACGTTGTGCTCAGGTGAGCTAAAAAACAACATGATTCATTAACAGTCATAACACGCACTTATAAAAATATCCCTGTTTTTGCTTATGTCAAAGTTAGGTACTGTTAACGGCCATGCCTTTGAAATTTACGTACTGTGATATCTTACGTAACCCTACATTAAGGTTAAAACATGTGAATGAAATCTTCGGCAAAAAAGCAGTGCTGCTCAGCAGTTCTTATTTCTAGTATCATTGCTGTTGCTTTAGGGTTTTCCACATAGGCAAGGTACTTTAAATTAACTGATATGTTTGAATTATTGAGTTATGACGAGTCAAGATTTCATTAGGCTTCACAAACACTCCTGCATCCCCTTTCATCCATTTTGTATAGTTATGTCAATAAATATCCGCGTATTCATATATATTAGCTATGTACAAATTCTATACAATCATAAAAAATCTTTAAGTTAGGCTCATAGATCTATATTCCTGTAGAAAATATCTTGTTCCGGAAATAAGTATACTTACTTGTCTTTGGTTGGCATTATCTACATGTACAGGGTGTCCGAAAAGTTTTGTACATTCATGGCATGGCTCCAAATTTAAGATTAAGAGATAAGAGTATACGTACATGTACATAAAAATGTAAGTTTTTTTTCTCTGTGATAGTTTCATTCAATTTTCTTTCCATTTTTCACTTTTATAGAAAATTTAAATCAGAGGTTCATTTATGTTATCGGCGTCATTTTTGCTATAAATTTTTGTTTTCAATTTCTCGTTGTCTGGACATGTTTGTAAACAAAGTATGCACTTTTCGGCAAATGGAGAATCACACTGTTTTATAGAAAGATGTAAAACTAACTGTATGGTGTGAAATGTCGTGTTCCAGTATTATTGGGCCGTATGTCGTTAAAGACATTATTGACTTCCGGCGCTACCTAATGTTTTTTTTTTGAAAACAAGTTTGTGTTCTCTCTTGAAAAAAAAAAAAAGCCCTTACTTTGCAAAACATAATTATGGTTTATGCAGGATGGTGCTATGGCACACACGTCCAATACTGTGATAGACTCTCATGTGATAAGTTCAGTGATAGGGTAACATCAAACATTATATCCGGAGGTAAAAGATTGTCGAATATAATGGCCTACACACTGTCTCAACTTCAATCTGTGCGACTTCTTCACAATGAGATTATTAAGATTCAAGGGTTTAACTTTACAATTCCCAGCTAGATAGCATAAATATGTTGATTTAAATAATAAAACATGAAATTACAAGACTGACATTAATAATAAATAACAGATAAATAATACTTTTTTCAAAATGATATTTGGAGTTTGATCTCTTTTTATTCATTCATTTTTGACATTGGAATATGTACTAAGGCGAATGACATTTTCAGTGTGCGTTCGCATGGAAAGAGCACGAAAACCTCATTAATTACCAAAATGACTCCAATGACAAAGAGGTACTTCTCATTTGAAATCTGTGCCAAAGTTTGTAATATAATGAAAATTGAATGAAATTATCACACAAACTTATATATTTTTATCTTCATGCAAATATATTTTTATTTCTTAAAATATGAAAGTGAAGTCAATGTTATAATGTAAAAAAGGTGTTACCTTACTTTCCGGACATCCTGTATATTGTTTTGTTTACACTAGAATCGACCTTAGTTTGAATTCTATCCGTCAGAAATTTAAATGGCAAAGTTTTTTTTTTGTCGATACTAAAAAAAGAAAAATAGTGATGACAATGCAATCAATCAAAATGAAACGAAGCTATGGCGTAAAATATGGGATTTTGTCAGTGAGTTTTTACCAGAGCACATGCACCACTTATTAATTCATTTGTCGATAGTTCCGATATAGGTCACGGCGGAACCAATAGTTTACCTCATCAGCTATCCATTGGTCGAGAGTTCCGATACAGATCACAGCATGTCCCTTTAACCCTTTACTCCATAGATACTCATTTCTACGCATTGCTTGTATGAGCCTTTAGAAAACATTGTGGCGAAAGGTGAAATTGCTCGTGACGAGCAATTTCGCCTTTTGTCACAATGTTTTCTATGCTATCAAATGGTGTCATATACATATAAGAAACGGTTTCATCCTTGCTGCTATTTAGGGTCATTTAGAGTTACTATAGAAATGCCTTGTAGGGTAACGGGTTAAAAACTAAGACTTCATTTAATTATTTTAGTTAGATTATGGTAAAACAATAAATTTTATTTTACAGGCTTAACTAAACGAGCGGACAGCGATATATTCTGTTTTCTGTTTATCGGGGGAAAAAATAAAGTGCATGGTTATCGTCGACCTTTCATAAAGGTACTTTTTCACGAAAATGCGTTTTAATTAAATAGACGGTTTCCAAATGATTCGTGTTCTTAATATCCTGAGGAAAAAGGCCTCTTAAACGTTGTGGTGATAGGAAAAAAGCCGGTCACCAGCATTTCTCACTGACTTATTCATTCTGAAAAGTTTATCGTGAAAAAAAGTACTGGTATAGGAGGTCGACTATGACCATGCACTGTATTTTTTCCCGCTAGACAGAATAGAACCTCTCAGAATAAATATTGGTAGTAAAGGCACTTTCAGGAATAACGATTAACATCTACTAAAGTCTTTAATAATGTCCCGCAGGTTCTAAATCAAATATGACGGTTGTTGGGGCAGACACCTGGTCTTGAGCTGCTTTTAAGCGGAGGTATTCGCCTGGAAAAGAAAAGGAATAAAGCACTGATCTTCTGAACACTTTACAAATCGTTTGAAGACAGTTATTTTTCCATTTAATCATTTACCAAACAATCCTATATTTTTGCGACCAAAAGCAAGAAGCCTGATGAAAGCATTGTTGAAAAAGGAGAAAATGCTGGTAACCAGCATTTTCTCCTCTTTCCACAATGTTTTCTACCCTACTGGAAACCAATTATTTTGTCGTTTGCAAGTGCTTTGAATTTGGAGCAATCTAAAAATCGGTCTTTTGGTAAAGAGTTATTTCGCGATAGCTCACTTCTTCATGTGTTACATTGGTATCAGTAACACTAGGCTTCCTGATAGCAGAACCCTGCCTTGCCTTGCCAAAGGACACTTCAAACATGCGGGAGCTTCCAAGTATTCAGCCAAGTTATTCATTGAAGCAGGAAACGCAGAAGCTTACTATAAGTAAAATGCGCCGGTATTATTTTGAAGTATTTGAACTGAATGTTACTTTACGTGGTTTTAAACATTATTTCAGCTACATCACCGGGACAACTCACATATTCATGTGTTTCAATGGTTCTAACCTAGAGTTCTGAAGTATCTTGCTCTTGTGCTTCGATTGAGGATCACACTAGGGTCAGCAAGGTTACAAATGTTACACTTTACCGTTGAGGCAAGCAGTACGCTATGTATGTTGAAAATCAATTATGTTTCTAAAGACAGTGTATATCCATTTATATAGTATCATTTAACTCTTGCGTCATCTTTACCAAAAAATGTAAGTCAAAAATATCTGATTTGTAATAGGCTGACAAGCAGAATCATATATACAACTCGCAGTTTGTTTGAAAGATGCTATAAGAAAGGGTAAAAGAAGCATTGATGCTTGCTGAAAGTCCGTCTCCGATGGTGATAAGTAATAGAATATTACCGTCCTTAAAATAACGCTGGCAGTCGGCCAAGGATTCAAAAGCACTCAGCGTTATTATACTATTGCGCTTGATCCAGCATCCCCGGAAATGACGTGCTACTCGTTGATTTGGGTCATCGGTTGCTATGGAAAATGCTGTAAAAAGTTATAAAATATTTCTTTTTGTTTTTTATCTGTGTCAAGTAAATCACGATTGGGTAAAAACTGAGAGCGCCTGTAGTATACTCTAATCCAGATTCGACTCCATCTGAACAATTGTGAGGTAGTGCTATGTCGGCCAAATCTACCATAGCATTTTAACAGCAACACTTTACTTATACATATCAATACATTTGTTGTATTTGTATAAATAAAACGATGTTCTACAGTCTCACAGCGCAGCAGTCGAAACCATGCCCTGAGGATTATAAATCGAATGTCTTGCACAGTGACTGAAATTGCACATTTGAAAACTTAATGAAAAACAAAACAACAACGACAACCTAAACAAAAATCAGTGACATAAAGAAAAAGAAAATGATGTGTCAATTTTTAGGTCTAAGCCCTAGAGAATACGTGTGTAGCGGTTTAAGGTTCAACTCACCTTTAACACAGTATGGTGTTGCTCTAAATTTTGAGCGCATCAAGTTCTCGGTTGGTACGGAGAAATTCTCCCGGAACCTTTCAGGATCTGAGATCTTTGGGTACTCTGTCATTGCTAGAGTCTTGGCGTGCCCTATAAACATGGATAACAGAATGAGCCATGCTCTGTGAAAAGGGGGTTTCATGCATCTGCAAAAGTGTCTACCCAGGTGATGACTTACTTGGTATCATGAATCAGGGAAATGCATTTAAAAGCCCACTTTTAACAGAGTGTGGCTTAAATATTTGTGGGCCCATTGACCAAACACACTATGCTAGTACCTAGACAGAGTTTACAGAATTCAGTAGTGGTTTTCCTTTGTATCTTGATCCTATAACGCCACATACAAACTAGACATTTTCAGCCTGGTGATAAATCAAAGCGTTAAAAATACTCGAGTGGCATTTTTCAAGGAAGCCATTGCGTGGAATTAATAATTTGAAAGAAAAAAGAGAAATATTGTTCAAATATTGGCTTGAAGTCAACCTATTAAACAAATTAATACCCTTTTTGGTTACTCGGAGAGTACCCCAGATAAAGATAGGTTTATTTTTGTATTGGTGGCCTCCCTTTGATCATTCAGGAGTAGTCAACAATTATGTCCCTAACCAGAAGGATGTATGATGGGTAGAGAGAGAAACCATACACAGATATCGTATATCAAGTTTGCACCTGACAACTTTGATTTTTGAGATATTTTTGGGCGGAAGATCTTATTTCAAACATTATCATCAATTATTTGATCCATCAAGAAACATGGTTTTTATGGATGGGGGCTACTTGCTCGTATACAGAAATGAAGAATTCTTAAAAATTCTTCTTTTTGAAACCGATGGTCAGATTTCGAAATTACTTTTACAGGTGACCTTTTGAAAATTGAAAATATTCATGCACAATCAAATCGCGTAATTATGGGATTCACGAGCCCAGGGACGAACTGAGTCCGGGACCAAGAGGATAGTAGAACAATTTTGTGTAAATCATTGCGCCAATAGAAGGCTATGAGCTGGTGAAGCTGTTGTCAATCAAAAGAAGTATTTCCAAAATAGATGGCCTCACCCATTGTAATTTAATATGCCATTTTAAGTTACATATCTTTGTGCTATCGAAAAACGAATTTGTCGGAGAAAATCTGAGTTTCACTAGGTTTATTTCCTTCGGCTTTGCACAAAATACGACACATAGTCTTCAAAATCCAAAATTCAATATTGAATTCACAGTGGTATTGTCTTCGACAAATGCCACAAAAACCAATCAACTGCAATTTGGAGGTTGCTTACTGTTGGTGGTTGCTTTGGTGGTGGTATACTTTGGTTCGCAAAACCGAACACAGTGGATCATAGATCAGACTTCACGTATTGTGCAGTCTGATCTTGATCCATACTGACTGCAAAGATAACTACCGCCACGAAAGGCATTTTCAGGGTTAATTTTTCATTCAACTTTCGTAAGGAGGAAGACCCCTAATTGAAAACAGCTATTTCCACTATAATATGCTATGATTAAAAATGAGTATCAATGAACTACTTTAACCGAGCAACCTTTTTTCCTTCTTAGAATTATCATTTATACATCTGATACCACCATAACTATTCTTACGACCAAGGGAAATAATAATTACCTCCCTTTTCAGGAAACTAACAAAAGTATCCACAAATATTCTAATGATAGAAATCGAAAGAATTTCTGGTCGGTCAGAAATGTGCGTAAGTACTTTATCAGTATAAACCCTTATTTATCAAGTAACAAAAAATATTCCATGTTTCACTAGAAGCGTTAAGGGTCTATTACCTGAGATTTTGGGGATATTTAAAAAAATTACGTCACTCCCCCCCCCCCCTCTTTTGACATAGGTTGAGACATTTTGCTTGTTGTAAATATTATGTTCAAGCGCCAGATACAGTCAAGTATTAGACTAAATAAATTTTATGAACCCGTCATTATGAAATGACCTATAACACGCAAACATTTGCGTGAAGTATTGTCTGGGATCAGCCTGCGAAGTCCGCACAGGCTGATCCGAAACGACACTTTCCCCTTTTATGTAATTTTCTGTTTTGCACAAGTCTACTGTGGCACAAAATCCAATTTAGTCGAAAACTATTGTGTCCGATTGACCTGCGGGGACTGCGCAGGCTGATCCTAGACTATATTTTACTCAAATGTCCGAATGCCCCTTTCCGCGTGTTGAAAGCCGTGTATGACGGCTCATATATTGGAATGTGCTGTCAGGTGAGAAATTTCTTCAACTTGTATAATAGTTTAAACCTCTGAAAAACGTTGCAATGTTTAAAAAATCCTAGAGAAAAGAGCTTTCGAAAATATGAAAAAAAGGAAATATTGCTAACCAACTTTTACTTGTTTTATTTACATTGTTTTCTACCGTTTGATGACATATTCTAACATTCTAGCCAGATTGAACCTGTAGTCATAACCTGCTTTTAAAATCAGTAAGTCTAGAATCATCCTCGGATACCCCGGGGTCTCCCTATTTGCTACGCTACATCGACCCCAGGGACAAAATTTTAACTAATAAAACTTTGAATCAGCCGTCGAAAATCGATACGAAACGTCATAGCGTACAGTCCACTCGCCTATCACAAAACAAAATGATGATGGAACCAATGAAAAGCCAGCATTCGGCCAGCGGTAAAGCGAGGGAAATTCAATTAATTGTCCCAGGAGTCGATGTAGCGTAGCAAATAGGGAGACCCCGGGGTATCCGAGGATGGTCTAGAATAATGATCTTTGGAAAGGTTAGAATACTGATGAAATCATGTTAAACTAGCATTACTTACGAGGATCAATGGTTGTACTGAGGGGTAGAGCAATGCAATCTGTGGCATAGGGATACGGGAAATCTTTCTGTTTAAACCAGGAATCTCTGAAAATAAAACATACGATTGTACTTACCAACACTGTTTCATTTTAATTCAAATCTTTAATTGCAATACTCACCACACACTTTTCATACAAAAGAGGAGAACCGGAGACAAATTACATACTATTAAAGGGTTGTACTTACAGTATCGAAGTGTTCGAGTGGAGAAGATTTATAGTGGAATTGACCAAATGTGTCGGAATACGAAATGAAGAGTGCAGAGGGATGCTTACATTGACAAAAAAAGGTTTACGTGCATAAACATGGGGGTAATGAAATTGAAAGAATCAAAGAAAATTAACGAACTGAAAGGCTGCTTAACAGGAAAAGTGCGACAGTTTTTTCCGGTAGTTATTGCCAGCAGACTTCTTTTTTTTTAAATTTTTTTTAAAGATAGGCAAATGAATTCACATTTGAGTCGTAAAATCTAACGGTACCTAGATAAGTTATACCTACTTATTACACTTTTGGCCATAACGCCTTTTCCTAACTAGTTCACTAAAACTTTTTATCTTTTCTAATTGTTAAGGTATACTCATTTGAATACAAACCATCATATTCTATTATTTAGATTTGACAAATATCGATAATTTTTCATGATTTTGACAAAAGATCTGTGGCATACCTGTCAAACCATTCTTGAGCTTTACGTAATGATGGGTAGTATATAGCTAGCACACAATAGTTGGTGTCTTCTCTAAGTGGGGCCTGTTGTATCTCCCTGCGACCTCCTTGGTAATATATCATTCTTCCAAATGTCAGCCAGCCATCTCCGCCTTCTTTTATACTAATCTGGTATGTAACAAAGCACCGAAGAAGTAATGACACCTCTTGGCGGTAGGGGCAAAGATTACGTTAACTATAATTATGACGTACTTGACTGGATTGTTGTGTCTGTGGTATATCACTGCATAGTCATCTTTAATGGCCAACTTTTTCTCTCGCATTTTTGTCGATATAGTTTTTATTTTCAAGTACAAGCGGCCATAACAAATAACCATAATGTTAATTTTGCATCCATTAGATTTACTTGAAAAATCACTGTAAAATATTAATTTTTTTACATTCTATCCGTCGGAATAAAAGCATTATACATGTATATAGAATAGTATGGTACTGTCTCGGAATATCAAGGTTATCTTACAAGGTTGGGAGAATTTAATATGAGAAGGCTCTGTCGAGTCATGATAATTTCTCCTAGCCGAGCCAGGTAACACTGATATATCGAGACAGTCCCATATCATCGTATTTATCATGCAATTTACATGTTGTGTAAAAGTGGGAAAAGAAATAAAAAGATAATACATAGGGGATAGACTGTTTTTTTTTTTATATAAATGATAATCGGTACAGCTCCGTGCCAAGAGTGAGTCCAGTTTTCGGAAGGAAGACGTCATCAGTTACATGAACCAATTCGTCAGATGTCACTTTCTATGAAACCGAGGTCACTGAGTTGATTTTAGAGCACAATTTACATAGACGACTTAATTACGTGATCAATCATTGAAAAAAAGTGAAATTCAAATTATATCCCATTGTTAGATAAAATCAAAAATTTGCAATTGGGTCCCTCTATTTGATTTCCTTTGTTTTCACCCTTGCTTTACCCTTGCCTTGCAATTGTGATAATTATAATTGAATAATGATTTATTTGTATGTTTTACATAATATTTGCAAATGATATTACACACACTATTACATCGCAACAAAAAACATAAAAACCATCGTTAGTTCTTGACACGAACTTTTGCATGGAATTCATTTCTGTGTACATGCGTATGTATAGAAAAGATTGATAACTATAGAATAAAATTTGTTACCCCGTATGGTCTGGCAATACCCAACACTGCCCCGCCATCTTTGCTGATCTGACCGGCAAAAGTAAGGGCCTTTCGCACTTGATCTTCTCCCTGTTTGTTAAATCTCAGGAGCAATATCCAACCTGGGTGAGGCTGAAATAGACATGCAATGGTTTGTTCTCTAAATACGGGATTTATGTGTGATCGTTTTGCCTGATATATAACTTAACGTACAACTACGAGGGCTTATTGATTAATCGTGAGCCTTTTATTATTCCTTTACCCAACGAACAAATTGAAAGTGCTTGGAGACAAAAAAATAGACGAAAATCAAAATTTGAAATTTATTTCCAGCGGGGTACAAAATATTGCGGGAGATTGAGAAAATGCTGGTTAGTTAGCTGGTAAAGGGCTAAAGGAAATAATCAGGAATGTCCTTT
Source organism: Tridacna crocea (assembly GCA_943736015.1). Taxonomy (NCBI): domain Eukaryota; kingdom Metazoa; phylum Mollusca; class Bivalvia; order Cardiida; family Cardiidae; genus Tridacna; species Tridacna crocea. Next base: position 16,647,497 of record OX031065.1, read on the forward strand.
CTCAGCCCTACTATTCCATGTCACGGCACTTTCCGATCACATTAAATTTCGTCTTACAGTATACTTGTGCAAGACAGAAAATTACGTAGACATGGAAAGTGTCGTTTCAGATAAGTCTAAGCGGACTGCGCGGACTGCACAGGCTGATCCGTGACGCAAATTTCCATATGCATTTTTTTTGCATGTTGCAGGTCATATATGAGGCTCACAACCTATCAATCATTTCTTGTACATGAGAATGTCTAACTAGTATTTGCTACATGACATACCAGATTTATATTACAAACCTCATTCTAAAATATAGAAAGAAATAAATGTAAAATGGACTGATAGAGGGCACGATGAAAATAATGCTTAATATAAGCATAATATTACTGTAAAAAGTCAAACAAATATATAAAAATCTGTAAAAGATAATAAGCTGAAACAAGAATTACAATAAAAAATGAAATCTCACAAATGATGTGTTAAAAGATAGATATAAATCAGTCATAAAAATGGAATCGAATTTTTTTTTAATTTCAGGTGAAAAAAGTTAAGACAGAGGAACAGGTAGACAGATACATGGAATTCAAAATACAGCGACAACCAAAACATAAAAATTAACACGGCAAAATTGTGCTTGTAAAATAAGACAAATAATTAAGAAAGTTAATGCCATGATGGTTGTTTACCATTCATCAACATGATACATTTTTTAACAGAAGTTGCAACCTAACTTAAATACTCAAACCTAATCAATGACAAATTTATAAATAAAATAATAGAACTCCTGAAAGTACTGATCAGAAATGGTATCCTTTGGAAAAAATGAAATTCGGGATGGTATATGAATTATGGTTTTTTAATAAGATGAAAAAAATGTGTATGTCTTCAATGACCGTTGTACATGTTCTTTGTTACAGAAATACTGCTATGTGATTCTCGGAGTCGTTTAACATTGGCCAATATAGGTTTCCTTCTGGTGGAATATATTTTGCACGTACTGAGAAAGCCAAATATTATTTCGCAGCAAAAATTTAGTCGAAAACGAAAAGGTTCTTGAATCCATTACGAACGGGCTGCCATCTGGTGCAAAACTTTAAATACACGAAAATTATACATATATATAAAAAAAAAACTTATCAGGTTAGACAGTAGTTTACATTTCTCTAAGCAGGTATTTGAGTAGTTATATAAATATATTTTTTTTCTTTTCAATTCAGACTTTCTAAGAAGCATATATACACTTTCCCACAGAGAAATAATGCCTTGCGGTAATGTAGTAAAACATCTATCGATCTCAATAGTCCTGGAAAAGAAGTCCAACACTGCCGCAATTCCAAACCTCTAGAAAAACAAGTCATCTTACCGAAGAGTTAACGAGGTTCGGCTGGCTTGTTCCTAAACGGTACTGATAATAAATGTTTACGTGTATATCTATGGCACACACGTCTGAACTACTTCCCAACTATTCAAGCTAAAAACCACCCAGAAATACTTGCTTATACTTACTCCTCCCTCGCTGCCCTCTTCTGATTCCTCATACTAGGGATATAAAGGTCAGGTGCCAAAAGTGAACCTTGTCTATGAACTTGACTCAACGTTTCTTTTTTTTTAAAGAATATACTTCATTTTTTTCCTTGAGTAAAATTGGTTATAATGATAATGAAAAAAATGAATGGAGATGATAATCAGTAAAGTTCTAAAGTCATTGTCCATTATGAGGAGAAAACATGATTGTGTAAGAAGATGACTTGGAGGTGCCAAGGTGGTTCGAATGACAGTACGAGTAACAAATTTAAAGAAAATAAAGCATAAAATCATAAAGATGTTATAGTGTTATACTGGAATACGAGTAATAATGCTTATACAAAATGTCATTTGCATTTTCTATTGAGCATTCAGTCTTTCCAGGACCTCTGGTATCTTATGTGAAAGGTACACATCAAGATTAGACTTCAAGGATGCTTTACCATTTGGATGCCAGTTCAAAAGTTTTCGTATAGACAGGTCAATCCCAACAATGCCCTCTTGAGACCTTTGTGGAGCAATCGCACCATAGACAATGAAAGGTTAACAGTTTTCTTCTAACTAAAAGCAGACAGTAACTGTTGTCCTCTATCCCACAGATTGTAATAGACACACAGTCCAACTAGACGCATTAGCTATGAAAGATATCCCCATGATGTTGGCGTTTAGAATCACATGTTTAATCCTAAGATCTTTATATGCGAAACCTTATGATAAAGGAATTTAGGGATAAGAACTAGACCTACACAATGTTTGGGCAGTTCTGTATATTCGTGATAAGAATAGAGAAGCTGACAAAACATCTTACTTGTAAATCTAAATATAAAACAATGCCTAGAGTCACAACAATCTGTCTCTCAGTGGTAGAACTGAACAGGAAAATTGTGACTGACGTATTTTGGACGTTCAGGGCAGACTTTTATGTATTTGGATCAACATCTTCACACAATCTTCCTATGACGTCTTATCTTTTAAAAACCATGTTTAAGATAGGAATTTTCGTATGAAAACAAGGGAGTGTTGATCAAAGACTTACCTTGGATTTAGCGTCGTCCTTATATGGATCAAACTGGAATGAGAGAAATGAATTCATGATTAACTGACATAACATCAGATATATATAGCACATAAATGTATGGGTCACATTTTTTTTATTTGATTTTAACCACTTTGTTATCACTAGATTTAGTTCATGCAATGGTTAGAAATACAGAGGGCGGTTTAGATACACGGTAAAGGAAACCTGAAATTCCTGTTTATACATTCTATTTCGCCTTTTCAATGCAGTTTAACAGCGTTTGGCAGATATGGTATTCTTTTCTCTTTTAATATTAGCTCTTCACCAGAACAATGTGGGGCCCATCCATTCTTATGGAAAATATATATTTTCTTTCTTTTTAGTTTATTTACAAAGGAGTTTAACGATGTTCTGACAGCCTAGGTCATAACTTAGCGGTTGTTGCACATATGTGTTCCCCCTTTCTCACATCAGTACAGGTCATGCTAACCACTTAGCTAATAGGTCGGGCTTGATTTTGTCGTGGTGTGTTGACGAGTTTCCTTGAATTTAGATGATGAAAAAATAAAATGTAAATAGATGTTGAAATTCAATCTAACTAAATATATATAATTGTCGCGATCAACAGGGTCTATAAATTGCAAGACCTGGAAAGATAATAACAAGAATGATTAAAGTAATAAAATTGACAATGGTAATAACACGAAGGCCATGATGGCCCTCTATCGCTCCACTTCCTAATTAATTGTATGTGCAATAAATGTCAATGGCACAGATAGTCATCACATTGTCAGAAATCTTATATTGAAATACATTCCCCTTAAATCAACTGTTTCTCATATGCCTCCAAAATGATTTCATATACACAAAAAGTTTTATTTCGAGTATTATTTAAAACAAATGTCAATGAACTCTAAACAAAAGTTTTTCCTCCAGACGGTTTCAAACTAAATGGCAAGAAATGCCCATAATCGTTCTCCAGAGAACACTTTGTGATGCCAAAACTCTTCCATGGAGACAAAATTTAACCATAATGGCAATAATTTGAATAACTGTAGTAGCGGTCCTCGATATTATTCTACAGACCAAACATTGTAAAATTATTTGGAACAAGAACAAGGTTTTGTCTATGAAAAGCATTTATTAGAGTTCTGACCCTCCTATGGTGCGGCGACTTTTGATTAATGGTTATAATTAGTTGATCACTCGATAAGTTCAGTAGATGAAAATACATAAATAATAACATAAATCGAGGCTAAAACATGTAATCATATATGAAATACATAATGAAATAAGTCTAGCCTGTGTAGCCTAAATACATGTTGTTATGAACGAAAAGATATTTTCAGTTTACACGATGTAACCCCCCCCCGCACCCCTCCCCGCATGGCCGCATGGTAGTGATCCAGTTGATGAAGCTACATGCCAAAAGGTTGTAGTAGAATCTATGGTTAGAAACTGTTTTTAATGTACTATAATGCATACGTATTTTAAATTGTTGATCAGAGGCCTAAATAAATAACCTTAAATAGAGGCATTTTCGGAAATTACACAAACAGATTATTACACTTCTAATGGTCAGATACAAACAGATTTTATCAAGTTTTCGAAATATAAAAACAAGAGGGCCAAGATGGCCCTGGATCGTTCACCTGAATTTTTGAGAGGACCATAGCCTTTTTTTTTTTTTGAAGGTATTGAAACACTGGAAACAAACTCATTATTTTGCCAAGCAATTTTAAATGGTCACCTGTAAAAGTCCTTTCAAAATCTGACCAGCAGTTTCAGAAAAGAAGAATTTTTAGGAGTTTCTTAATTTCCGTACAGTGCAAGTAGCCCCCATTCACCAGAGCCATGTTTTTGACCTATCAAAATTTCGAGAACAAAGTTTGAAAAAGGTCATTCAAGGAATATCCCCGCGAAATAATTTTCAAATCTGACCAGCCGTTTCAGAGAAGAAGAATTTTCAAGAAGTTCTTCATTTCCATATAGTGCAAGTAGCCCCCATTCACCAGAGCAATTTTTCTAGACGAATCAAACTTTCACGAACAATTTTTGAAAAGGGTAACCCAAGGAATATCTCTGTGGAAATTTTCCAAAATCTGACCAGCCGTTTCAGAGAAGAAGAATTTTTAAGAATTTCTTCATTTCTGTATAGAGCAAGTAGCCCCCATTCACCAGAGCCATGTTTCTTGACGAATCAAAATTTCACGAACAATTTTGAAAAAGGTCAGCCAAGGAACATCTCTGTGAAATTATTTCAAAATCTGACCAGCGGTTTCAGAGAAGAAGAATTTTTAAGAATTTCTTCATTTCTGTATAGTGCAAGAAGCCCCCATTCACCAGAGCCATGTTTCTTGACGGATCAAAATTTCGCGAACAGTTTTTTAAAAGGGTCACCCAATGAACATCTCTGTGAAATTATTTTAAAATCTGGCCAGCGGTTTCAGAGAAGAAGAATTTTTAAGAATTACTTCATTTCTGTGTAGTGCAAGAAGCCCCCATTCACCAGAGCCATGTTTCTCGACGGATCAAAATTTCGCGTACAAATTCTGAAAAGGGTCACCCAAGGAACATCTCCGTGAAATTATTTTAAAATCTGGCCAGCGGTTTCAGAGAAGAAGATTTTTTTAAGAATTTCCTAGAAAATTCCATTTCGTTGCCATGGCAACCAGAGTTTTTGACGGAATCAAATTCTGTGAACAATTTTTAAAGAGGACCTCCAAAGGAACATTCCAGCCAAGTTTGGCCCAAATTGGCCCAGTGGTTTAGGAGGAGTTGATGTTTAAAGAATTGTTGACGACGCACGACGGACGACGCACGACGGACGACGGACACCGGGTGATCCTAAAAGCTCCCCTTGAGCACGTTGTGCTCAGGTGAGCTAAAAACATATAAAACTTGTGAAATCGGGCAGAGCCAACTTTGAATCCAGGTTTATAATTGTAATGATTTAGAACAGGCTACATTCGAAATTTGGTAGCCCTAGGTCTTCTGGTTAGGGACAAAATAGTTGTTAGTTTTCAGTATGTATTTTAAGCACATGCAAAACCACCCTCGTTGACCCAGTTTCGATTTATAGTGTATGGAGAATAGCGTAATGCTTAAACCTAAATTCCGAGTATGATGCAAAAATTGTGACCCCTGGGATAGAGACATGGCTATAGTCTGAACATTTTTTGTAGAATTCCTCTAGTTAAAGCTGCATGCCAAATTTGGTACCCATAGGATTTGTGGTTAAGAACAAGATATCTTTAAAGTTTTCAGGCTTAAAACTAATATGCAACTCGTGAGCAACGGGACTGAGCCAATTGTAACCCTTTGGTAGAGATGCATAAGGTGAAAAAACATGCCAAATTTGATATCCTTTGAAGAAGAACATTTTTAGACATTTCTAATATTTTTCAGCTTTGTTGCCATTGAAACCAGACGTTTTAACAGAGTCAAGTGTCTTTTTACACATTCTGAAGAAGATTGTGTCAGTATTAATTCTTTAAAGTTTGTTAAAATTATAATGGGTAGTTAAATAAATAAATAAATAAATGAATAAATAAATGAATAACGATGTTTGAAAAAATAAGATGACGAACCAACGTATGATAGAGAAAGACCCATAACATCACAGCTCACAGGCCGTCTGCCAATGGAACTAATAATAATCATATAAAAGAATTCAAGCCAAAACTTCAAGCAGGTGTAATTGTTATATAATGATTAGATTTGTGATACATTTTCTAGCAATGTGTGAAATAATCTGCAATTTGGGTCATAAGAATAACTTTTATTGACGTTATCAACTATCAAAAGATTCGTGAAATAATAAGCGGAGTGCCAATGGTAAATATATAATTCAAGTGTATTATAGCAATAAATTGAACTGATACTGACAAAACATGTTCAAGATATATATAGACTTTTTACCTATTAAAAAGTAGTATTGCAATCAAAATACAGTGATTAAACTAGACAGCCTTTCAATCAAACGGTCGATCGGTCGTCGGTCCGCCTGTCGGCCAGTCCGTCAGTCAGTCAGAGAGATGTAATAAGGAAACGAGTTTCCAATGAAGAATCTTATTTCATAATAAGGAGCTTGTTTAGCCCAAATATCTATCGCCGTATGCAAGTTCTAGAAGCTATAATAACAACGTTGGAGCAACGTTGATGGAAATAATCGTCAGGATACTGTTGTCTTTCGTAAAAACGAACATGAAATGAAAATCAATTTATGTGAAGATACAAAATCTAGTGAAGTTAGGCATAGGTGTGATTGATATGTCCTCAAGAGGGTTTTTAATTTTTCACTAGCACACAATTACAACATAAAATTCAATACCCTCACTCCGAACTGAAATTGAAAACAAACAATTATGATAATTATCTTCGTACTTTAATTATTACAGATACAAACTGACTTGGGCCTGTACTAACAAGCCACTCCTGTTAGAATTCCTAGTCTAATTGTCAATAATTTTGAAAATAATGCATTTTCTGATTGGCTACTGTTTGGTGTAGCCAACCAGAAGTTTTATAACTTATATATCTATACTGAGATTAAGAATGTAAATACGCATGGTTGGTGAGAACCTGTTACTTGTTTACCAAACGACAAAATTTTAGACTAGTCTAAACTGAAAGCAATTGCTGATGTTAAAATAAACATAACTCAAAAATTGAATTTTGTTTCCAGCAGACAAGAAAACATTGTGGAAAAAGGAGGAAATGCTGGTTGCCAACATTTTCTCCTTTTCCCACAATGTTTTCAAAAGGATTCTATCTGAGGCCCGTAAAACCAGGAATAGTTTGGTAAAGGGTTAAAAGCCCCGAGCCTGTATCTACATGGACTAACCGTTATAACAAAAATATCATACTACATGTAAGTCTAATACTAAAGTTTGGTACAGTCAGGGCTATCACAATTAATTCCCCCCCCCCGGCGTGGTTAATACAAATCAGATAGGCTTTAGTCAAAATGCCAGTGCCAGTGTGCCTGTGTAGGTATTTAGGCTTTAGTCAAAACGCCAGTGTGCCTGTGTAGGAATTTAGGGCTTTTCTAATGAACTTTCTAACAATTTCTATTGAAATGTTGGATTTATTATTCTGTTTGGCTACATTAAGTGTATAAGCTGCACATTGTCTTTTTCAGCCGTGACTTATTATAATTGTTGTGCGTGTAGAACATTCACAAACCTATATATAATACGTAAGAAAGCCAACTGTTAGATGAATTCAGAAAGAATTGTCTTTTTCATCCGTGATTTATTATAATTATTTTGCGTGTAATACATTCACAAATCTATATATAATACGTAAGAAAGCCAACTGTTAGATAAAATCAGAAAGCATTTTAACAAGCAACGGACAACTAATAGTATCAACTCTTTTCCAGACAAACAAATTTCAAATCGTCAATATTGAAAGCATTTGCAGACAAAGTAAGAAGTGGCCCACACGATGGAATTAGTATGTGTAGGGGTAATAAAAAAAGTCAGAAACGAAGAGAATATTACTTGCTTGCAGTTTCTTATTTTACCTAGATGCTTTTAAAAGCACTCTTAAACACAGCTTCGTAAAGGGTTCAGGACTTGTGTTCCAATTCATTGAATTAAAAAAAAATGTGCTCTGGGAAAATAAGATTTCATTATCTCAAACAAAGCGTCGCACAAGGTAGACTAATTTTTCTAAAAAGAAAACAAAACAAAAAGATGGACATAAAGATCATGAGGTAGAATATTCTTTTGTAAAAACACTATAGGCAGAACTAGATATGAATCTACAAGATTTCTTGATATCGTGGAAACTGCACGAGTATATTTAGTCAAACGATACAGCTTTCGGCATTTAAGGACTTTTTCTATAGTTTTGATTATTCCATAGAATTACTGTTTTCACATAATTATATAATGTAAAAGTCTTATTCTGTAAACAAATATAAAAATAAAGCGATATATTGACGTGTTCGTTTTATTGTTAAATGCTTGTTTCAATGGTAACTGTATACCCTCAAATTGTAAATAAAAGTGGATTTTGCTTGAAAGTGTCAATAACATAATGAAACAGCTTTGGTTTCATAATTCCTATAAAATCAAACGTTAATGTTTGTATGTAGATCTATTTCATGCACTTCAATATTTTACCGGAAAATAATTGTCGATTATAAGGTTTGATAATTCATGTTTACAACTAGTGAAATTCACCCGTAAAATTTTATATTTGGAACGTGTAATTTCGGTCAGTACAAAGCCAATGCACTACCAAATTGTTGCCCGACTTCAGCGCGTCTCTATTGGGATCGATTACGGTAGCTCCGTTTGTAGTACGTCCATCTCGTTTTAAGAACATTGTCATTCCGTCTAAATACAGGACAGGATCGACGGCAAAAGATTTTGAGCAGGATCAAAGTTCTGGAGCATCCTTCCCGACTTAACCCGTCAATTAAGTTTGTAAACAGATAGTAAATGATTGCTTATAAATTCACTACGTCTGAAAACGGTTTAAGTCCGTTCGGCAAACAATTTTCAGAATAGACTGAGAACGAGTTTGGTGTGACAGGGGTATAACACGGGTGTCATCTTGTTATTTGTAATAACTCTGACGACTTTTACTACATCATTTATGACGCCATCCTACTAATTCAAATGCGAATCCTTGTAATCCACACATGCTTTTGGTGATGTTACATTCCAATTTTTTTTTTCGAAAATTTTGCACAAAATCTAAAAAACCTCAAGAGGCTCTGTAGCCTATGTAGGAAAAATACATTTGAAAAATTTTCCAAATAGTTTCATCTTTATTGATTAATTACCATCTATCGGCTTACTTAAGTGTTTTTTTTTCTTTTTAACTTTGGTGAGACTATAACAATTTTACCAGCATTTCCTCCTTTATCCACAATGCTTTCAAAAGCCATCTTTTTCAGGGTAGTTAAAACTCGTGAATGTGAGGTAAAGGATTAAAAGAAAGTATTTACGAAATATAGAAAATACTGTGATGATATTTGCACGCAATGTTTTCTTATTCCCCCCCCCCCCAAAAAAAAAAAAAAAAAAACAAATATAATAATTCAAGCTAGAGATAACAAGTCGCCTGCTAATGAATTCAGTATATAAAATATTTGATATTTTGTTTGCCTGTTAAAGGGTTCATATTTAAGCGGTATGACAAGAGTGATATTTACAACGTAATGCCAACCCCAGCCATCATGATATGGTCCAAAGCAACGCTAAAAATAGAAAATTTGGTGTGTAAGGTTCTTCTTTCAGCATCGAAATAGAACAGGAAATATTGGTTTTGGTAAAAGATCCATTAAGTTTAATTTTGGGCCTTTGTCTTTCGCAGAAAATTTCAAGAGGCGACCAAATAGCAATGCTACATGTATGTATCCTGCACTGTATCCATAATGTACATGTTCAAAAGCAGATCAAAATAACGTTTAAAATGTGCGTTCTAGAATCATTTTGTGATACAATGCCCCTTATATAACTCAATGGCGTCTTATTACAAAATGGATCTAACAAACGTATTCTTACGTTACACCCTACATTTAGTCTTGATTTCAGTAAATAAAAATATCCAAAAACAGACATGCTTTCATCTTTTTCTGACAATATCCTATAGAGTTTATAATGAACACCTAGGTAGATAATAACGATATAGCACATAGGTAGATAATAACGATATAGCACATAAATTCCATTGTTTTCAGGGTAATATAGCTATTACCTCTTTTTCTATCCAAAACACGTTTGAGATTCGGTTTTGTGATATCATAAAAGAAAGTTAGGTGACGTTAATCTTCAAAACATTGGCCTTTTTTTGCCAGTTACTTCCAGAAGCAAGGTAAGACTGAAACCTATGTGTCAGTTGTCAACTGAACTGTGAATGTATGAATATGGGACAGGTTAGGCTCATGTCATTTTCAGATTTAAGGTCGAAGGATGTCATGTCAGTATTGTTGGAAAGTTCTATGTTCTGAACTAAGATCTGAAAGTACACATTTTTCACAGCGATGAGTCGGACACTTTCATGAATATTTAAATTTTTTATCGAGATTCAACCATTTTGGGTCCGTGAAGTTGGCTCAACGCTCAGTAATCGACATTCTAACTCAACATCAGCCTTGTTGAGCCAGCTCGACACTCTAGCTCAACGGCCAGCTCAACAGCAAAAATACATTGTCAAAATCAAAGTCTGTTGAGCCAGCTCGACATTCTAGCTCAACGGCTAGCTCAACAACAAAAGTACTAGATATATGTCCGTTGGGCCAGCTCGACATTCCAGCTCAACCGCCAACTAAACAGTAAAAATACACATATATGTCGAAATCAAAGTCCGTTGAGCCAGCTCGATACTTCAGCTCAACAGCCAGATTAACAGCAAATATACTAGATTCATTTCCGTTGAGCCAGCTCGACATTCCAGCTCAACCGCCCGCTCAACAGTTAAAATACTTATACATATGTTTCGATCAATGTCCGTTGAGCCAGCTCGACAGTAAAAATACATCTATATATCAAAATCATCAAAGTCTGTTGAGCCAGCTCGACATTCCAGCTCAACTGCTAGCTCAACAGTAAAAATACTTATACATATGTTTCGATCAATGTCCGTTGAGCCAGTTCGACATTCCAACGCAACCACCAGCTCAACAGCAAAAATACATATATATGTCAAAATCAAAGTCCGTTGAGCCAGTTCGACATTCCAGCTCAACAGCCAGCTCAACAGCTTCATGAAACCAATTATATTGATGCCTTATAGTTCACGGTCTTTTCCCTTAGCAATTAGACCATAGTAATACAAAAATGAAAAAAAAATGTTTTAATTCGACTCATGAATGTGTATTATGTATATGAATTTAAGCGTATTTTATCGTCCTAATGACAATGACAATGACAATGTTTATTATAATTAATAAGGCCACCAGCCCATAATACAAAAAATACATGTAGAACCAAACATACAGAATAAATGAGTTACATTTTGACATTTAAAAATTGCACCTTTTAACATGTTTCAAACAAAACTTAGTTGACAAAAAGATGACACTGCGACCTATTATTAAATGATTCATGAATAAATTTGTTTTGGGAAGATTTATGTCGAGCTGGCTTAACGGACATTGATGAAACATATGTATAAGTATCTTCACTTTTGAGCTGGCGGTTGAGCTGGAATGTCGATCTTGCTCCACGGATATGGATCGAAACATGTGTATAAGGATTTTTACTGCTGAGCTGGCGGTTGAGCTGGAATGTCGAGCTGGCTTAGTGGACATTGATAAGTATGAGTATTTTTACTATTGAGCTGGCGGTTGAGCTGGAATGTCGAGCTGGCTCAGCGGACATTGATTGAAACATATGTACAAGTATATATTTTTACTGTTGAGCTAGCGGTCGAGCTGGAATGTCGAGCTGGCTCAATGGACATGGACCTTGTATTTTTGCTGTTGAGCTGGCTGTTGAGCTGGAATGTCGAGCTGGCTCAACGGACTTTGATTTTGACATATGTATGCATTTTTGCTATTGAGCTGGCTGTTGAGATGTAATGTCGAGCTGGCTCAACAAACATTGATCGAAATATATGTATAAGTATTTTTAATTTTGAGCTGGCGGTTGAGCTGGAATGTCGAGATGGCTCAACAGACTTTGATTTTGACATATATTTGTATTTTTACTGTTGAGCTGGTGGTTGAGCTGGAATGTCGATCTGGCTCAACGGACTTTGATTTTGACATATATATTCATTTTTGCTGTTGAGCTGGTCGTTGAGCTGGAATGTCGTGTTGGCTAAACCGACACTGATCGAAGCATATATATAAGTATTGTTACTTGAGCTGGCGGTTGAGCTGGAATGTGAACCTGGTTCAACAGACTTTGATTTTGACATATATATTTTTGCTGTTGAGCTGGCCGTTGAACTGGAATGTCGAACTGGCTCAACGGACATTGATTGAAACATATGTTTAAGTATCTTAACTGTTGAGCTGAATGTTGAGCTGGAATATCGAGTTGGCTCATCGGACTTTGATTTTGACATATAGTTTTTGCTGTTGAGCTGGCCGTGGAGCTGGAATGTTGAGCTGGCTCAACAAGGCTGGTGTTGAGCTGATTGTCGATTACTGAGCGTTGAGCCATTGCAAAAGGCTGGGTTGATAACACTTTTCCAGACTCTTCAAAAAATCTCAACCTCAAACCCAACATGGTGTCAGATCCTATATGTCACTATTTTGTAAATGAAAATCATCAAGGCACATTTTTAAATAATAAAAGCACACACAAAAAAATAGTCTTTGCCCTCCATACTACTGAAACATAGAATAATAGTGATTTTGACGGTAAAAATGAAAAAGAGAGAATTAACGAATCACTAAGAGTTCTTATCTTACAGATATGACCAAGCAGGCGGAAGGTTTAGATCCACAATAAGACAATCTAATATGGATTTATGCCATCCGTAAAAGCCCGTGGTTTCGGCCATGGCCCTGAAAGGTTTAATGAATTGATGACGTTTGGGGAAAAATGAACTTACGCCGATATCTGGAGGTTGCTCATAGTCATGTCTCGATCTTCGAATAGGTTCCTGTGGATACTGCAAGTACATGGATATAATAATAATAATTTGCTTACAACACGTGAAAATGGGCATTCGGAAATTTGCGTAAAGTGCTGTCTTGGATTAGCCTGCGCAGTCCCCGCAGGCTAATCCACGACAGCACTTCACGACTGCATTAGATTTTGTGCTACAGTAGACTTGCGCACAACAGACAGATACATAAAAACGGAGGCTGATCCGAGTAGACACTTTATGGAAATGTATGAATGCCTCCTTTTGTGTGTTGCAGGTCATATAGAATCCTGTTCAAAAACTTTTTCCGATCCCCATATTTGAAGGCAGTAACGAATCTTACTTGTTATCAGGAAACACAATTTTAGATTGTTGATCCAATGTGAGAACATTTACAAACGAAAGTACAAACGAGGATAAATTGTTGGAATTTGCCCAGGAAAGCCTAAACCACATTTTGGGAAGGGAAGAAAGCTGATGACAAGTATTTTCTCCCAGTTCAAAAATGTTTACAAACATTTTCTCTTCGTGGGTCGTTGAATACATAATTGTTTGGTAAAGGGTTGGGAACTAAAATTTCAAAATCAAGATCACGTACTAGACAGGCAGAAACGAGAAAGTTTAGGATTCACTATTACTGTTGAAACACAAACTAAATAAAAGCCCTTTCTCCATAATAAAACGGGATCCGTATGCACCAACTATTTTCAAAACTTTCATTAGCTTATAGGATTTGAAATTAACACAACTTCTGATTGGCTAGACAATTTTGTTTAGCCAATCTGAAGTTGTGTTACTTTTAAAATTAGGACATTCTTGAGAATACGACTGGGAATGTTCTTTGGAAGGGTTGGTAAATACTGACCCTGGTTCAATCAGTTCAAGTTTTAATCATGCTTTTGCCAGAATAATTATAGGGAACAACCACATCTACAGCCTCCGTGTTCAAATTATCGTCTGATGACGATCTTTATTATACAAATGTTTGACTCATTGAGTGTTAACAAAGAGTTGCTCGATGAGATACAGTGAAAGAAAGGAGAAGCCAAAGACGCATAAAAATTAAGATTAAGTCGGCATCAACCTTATTCCTCATTTAATACCAAGTTGCACTCCTAGTTAAAGAAATTCCAGGAAAGTATAAATACATGCAGGTCGCCTTTGTGTGAACGGAAAAAACGAGACAGTCTTTAATTCTCACTTTTTGGAACTAAAAGGTTGGCTTTAAAGACTTTCTCGACGTTCTATATAAGTAATTGCTCAGAAAATCTAGCCTGTAAATGACAGCGGACTTACCGGAACATATGTTTCCCTCTGCACACCTATATCTGGTCTTCCGGCTCTATATGACTATAAAAGAGAACACGTAGTAGAATTAAGTTTTCCAGTCCTTCTGGGGCTTTAGCAGGCAGTGCAGATCAAGATCAGGCATATGCGTGGAAATCTATCGTGAATCCAGATTTAATTTTGGTATATCAACCCAATCAGTCGAAATGCCAAATTCGTGTGAAGCCTAGTTAGTAAAAATAAAAATCAGATGATCAGTAGTATAGTATGTTTTTAGAGTTAATTTCTTACCTGCAGAATATTTTCCTTTTTTTTCAACCCATTGCATACAGATTTAACTCTTTTCCTAATACCATCCACCGGCAAAGTGACTTTAAAATACTGATATGCATAGCGCAGTTTTAACAACTTTTTTTCATTTACATCCAGACGTATTGTTACGGTTGTGTATCTAACAAAGACCAGGATCATAAACCAAACTACACGTATTATGCCTTGTTTTTCAGTTGAATTCACCCTGTATAAAATGTTGTACCTTGTCAGTTCAGATATAGGAAGCAGGGATACTAGTAGTTATTTTTCCCTCTTAGCGCTGAGTAGTTAGTAACTTGCAAAGACTGTTGTGTATTGAACAGACTTCAGCAGTACGTGGATAGTCGCTCTGTCCAGGGTTATATAAATGAAATGTTGATTACTGGCTTTGATATAAATGGAATGTAGGAAAACCCGGACTTAAACACCAATCGATTAAACAAGCAAAATATAAAACTGTTATTAAAGAAGTACCCTTTCTTCGTATTCCCGTCGTGGAGAGTCACCGTAGTATTGCGGGCGTGGTGGTATCCTTTCTTGTACTTGAAAAGGCTAGAAGAAAGACGTATTTGCACCAATTAAATCAATGAATGAGATGTCCCCGTAACAAAATAGGTAGATCAAGTTCAGGCAGCACGTTGTGCGATCTTTGGCAGAAACGTGAATTTAGCTCGCATCCTTTTCACTACAAATACCATTTGCTGTACCGACTGATCTGCAGAGGTTCGGTCAAGTATAGTAATTGTTATAGTAAATAACAGCTTTACTATCCAACGACTTTTTAGATTTTTTCACATCTCACCAAATTAAGAAATATACATATCACCGAAATTTATATGGAAAAACAAAACAAATCATCAATAATTAAGAATCATAAAATTACAAAAAAAATGTGTTTCCTTTCTATAAAGTGGCATTTCATTAAGTAAAACAAACACCATTTGTCTGTGGCGTGTGATAAACAGTATAAATATATTTCATAAAGATATTGTTCCACAATGAAAATATACATCAAGCCCCCCTTTTCCATGACACGGAATTACATCGGGGAAAAAACATATATCGGTGGACTATCATAAGAAACATGTGTGTGAAGTTAAATAAATTTTCTTCAAGAATTTTAGAATATACTTATCCGGATGGACGAGCGACTGACGGACCGACGGGAGACGCATTAAACTATATATTCCTCCGCCTCTGGCTCGGAATTATAATCATGATTAGGCCAATGCTTCTCTTTAAGTAGTCCCTGTTTTTTGCCCCTAAAGAGCACATAGACTTCGCAAATTCTCATTTAATGATGACCAATACTAAAACTTTTATTCGGATATTTAGGCCTCTGGCCCATATACCATTACTCATTCTAACATGACACGCGACTTTGGCTCTATAAACACAGTGCAAGGCAAACGTGGTGAAATCTGCGACAATCCATGTAGAGTGACGTCATTCAATGAGTGAATTATTCAATGGAACATTATCTTCATCCGCGTTTTACTCCAAGTTTGAACTTGTTTTCCTTTCATTAAGAATTGGCCATGTTAGAATCGAAATAATGTTCTTTCTATCGTGGTATATCGTTCAATAAACCACGTTGTGAGTTATGAGGCGCAATGAATAACCCACTCGGGCTATCACCCTCGTGGATTATTTATTGTGCCTCATAACTCACAACTGTGGTTTATTGAACGATATACCACGATAGAAGGAAGATTATTCCTTAAATATACCATAATTAGTGATGTTTCAATAAAAATAGAATTGAACTTTTGTTTATTTTTTTGTAACTGTGAACTGTTGAAATAATATCTAAGTGAAGTTGAGATATTACAGTATAATTCAAGACGTTACAGATTTTAATCATTTTACACACAAAAAAATGTATTTTGGTCGATCAAAATGTTTTCCCCTCTGAAATTCTACATGACAGCTCGTCAGTGGATATCCTTTGGGACCCGATTATCAATAAATTCATAGGGAAGTAATTCTTGCTCGACCTAAAGCATAAAGTTTGGGATGTGAACTAATGCAAACTGAAACCATAATAATTCAATGTCTATTGGTTAAATTGAGACATTTTATATTCCGTGAATTCTACTTCAATTAGGCTCGTATTTCGACTTGCCAAACCGTCATGTATAACTCCTATCCTGTTCGACTCTGGTAAAAACCACATAAACGGTATTCCGGTAATATAGAAGAAAAGTACCTACTAGAGTAGGTTGTGTCTTAAGTTCAATTATAATACGCTAAATGAAGAAACTATATGAGTATACTGTGCAATCTAGATAGATAGAGCAATCTCAACAAGTGTGTGGCATTAAGAATCTGTCACAAGAATGGAACGTGATTCAGTTGAAAAAGAAGTCCCAAAGACCAGATAAATTGAACCACATTTGTTTGCCATAGATTTTCAAGTATGATACAACAAGACAAATAACCACTTCTATACACCTACATTCTTTTTTTCAGAAGCAGCTGATGTGTTAAATGACGTAAAGTTTGTGAACTTCAGCGCAACTGCGCGTACATAACGTCATTTTTCCTGTTTGAAAGGCACGTGCCAGTTACCTAGGTAACAAGTGGACACGACTCCCTGAGTCTGCCTTGGGTGTGGATTACATAAATACACAAATGTACATGACTAAAGTTTAATGAGAACAGATTTATAAATTTCAAGAATCTGAATTCAGGCTTAAAGGCACAAAATTTGTATGAAAAAACTTACGAATTCTTAGTATAGCCATTATGAAAGTTCAAAAATAGTAACTGGCTTCCGGTACAACTGTTATCTTTAGTGAAGCTGAGTTAGTTATGGCAGTCACGAAATTTGAAAACTTAAAAAAAAAACACTAATAAATTTTAGTATACCTTTTTCACTGTTAGGAATATAAGAGATAAAACTTTGATAGTTACCCTGTGTTCAACGTTGTATCTCGGAGATTCCATGTACTGTGGTTGACGGTTTTGTCGCCTCTCTTGAGCCTGTAAAAGAAAGCGTAGTTCTTGAGAATCAAAGAAAATTCGAAAAATAAAATAAAAAAAATGTAAATGATTTTGTGAAATTTTCTTCTAAAATGAGTTTGTATTTATGGGCCAAACGCATAAAATAATGCAATCGGTTGAGACAGTGGAAGCACCCGTACATTAAAATGCAACACTCAAGTTAATGTATGAGTCTTGAAACTTCTGGTAATGAACCTTTAAAAAATGGTAGAACTTTGGTGTTAGCTTTTGCTAATGAAAAGATTAAAGAAATGCTTTTTTTAAATCTGGAGTGTAGACTGTGCGAGTATTAATTTGATGACAATTTTCAAAACGGTTACACGAACCATCACCAAATTTTTTGTAAAAAACACCAGTGTAGAACACATAAAGATTCCTCGTTTTAACTAAAACTTTGCAAAATGCCAAACTGCAGCGTTAATCCTTCCGATACAGCATAACAACTAGCACTGATACTTCTGTCATTATCATAAAGTACAAAGTGTTAGAATTTTAATACAAGTCAGGTCAGAATGTTGAACAATATGAAATAACCAAATAAAAAACAAAACCACTCTGCACATCGTACTGACCAAGATCGCTAGTAACATTTCTGTGCAAAAAAAAAAAACATTTGTTTTTGCTGACGGCAAAGGAAAGATCTGACTCCAAAGAAAGTTCAGTCTGATCCTAGACCCAAACCGTAGGCTTGTTTGGTGAAGTCTCTAAGAAAAAGTCTGCCAAACTACCTCGAAAGAGGTCGAGTTGACATAGCTGGCACTAGGAGTTAATGTGCCTTTTAACAGGCAGTTTAATTGGAAAATGTTAGATTATGTGAATGCCAGTGATTCTTCTGTTGTTGAAAAATGCAAGTTTCAGTGCCGTGACGTTCTAATGAATAACAAGTATAGCAGGTACATGTATACTGTTAGTAAAGATGAAGGTCACCCATAATCTTGTATACAAAAGTAGTTGAGAAAAGGTGAGACAAAAACACAAACATAATTACCACTTCTAGAGGGTGTGCTCCGATTGGCCAATTGTGGTATGCTCGATTGGACTGCAAAAGGGAGGCATTTCCAAAACAATGCAAAACCAAACGATTTGCCTGATTTTACCAGGATTTAAGTTTTGTTGACGTTATAAATGAAATGATATCATCAGATAAAGCATGTTACTTTGACAATTAAGAGTACTCATTTTATCGAGAAAATGCTTTAATTGGATAAGTCATACTTGTAACTGTTCTTCCAAGTAAAGCAAAATATACCTGCGGAATTTAACCCTTTCCCAAACAACAAATTTTGGACCCTTCCAAACTGAAAGAGTTTGCAGACGATAATTTTAGATTTGGAGAAATTGCAGAAAGCTCTCAAAAAGGGTAGAAAACACTGTGGGAAAAGGAGATATTGCTCGTTACGAGCAATTTGTTCTTTTCCCACAGTGTTTTCAAAGACTTTTATTGCAGACACGTAAAATCCAGGGCTTGTTTGGGAAAGGGTTAAAGAAAAATAGTTGAAAACTGAAGGTAAAAACGAACTTATCATCAGTTAAACTTAATGTTCAAATCTTTCAAAATTTCGCCAATTTTTCCAAATATATAAGCTACTTCAAGCTAGCAGAGGATTCGAATTATTGATCTAAGAATGTGTATTTTACTTGTCTAAGATTGCACCTTAGCCAAGCCATGAAACGATGAATGTTCTGAAGACCTTAAAGTTTAATAACTTAAACCGGGTCGTTTAAACATTATTTCATTTCATAAATTAATTTTGAACCCTGTGATTATTGATGCCCTATAACCAATTTCTGTTAAGGCTAACCTATACATAGTTCCTTTGTTCTATTACTTGTTTTTTGCTTCTTATAGGATCCATTCAAAATCAAAGACGACCAAAAAACATAACTGATTCAACTGACAAGTTTCCTGTTGCCGAATACCAGATGGAACATATTTTTACTAAAACATGCGAGTCAAAAGTTTTGTGTAACTGTGGAATAGGCCCAAACGGTCATGCAGCGTGTTTAATAAAACCGTACATTTCGAATCCCGCTTATTGTCACTTTAAATATCAAAAACGACTTCGGTATTTGTGTTGGATCTTGCTTGCCTTCAAACCCTTGCGTGTGATTTCCTCTTAAAAATTTAATCTAATTCAAGCACAAAAGTTACATTAGTTTTACGATCAAGTGCTTCCAACCCAGTGCACAAACTTACTTCTGGAATCGCGGGCGGTAAACTTTGAGGTCTTTCTTTTGGCTGCAAACGAACAATCATAATTTAACACTAGTTGTATACACATATTCTTTCAATACAATACATTGTAAAACGCATTATTCGGAATATGTTTTGGTATTTAAAATGGCATTTTTTTTTTTCTTCCCAATTCTATAGCCTTGAATTAAAAAGGACCAACATTCAGATTTGGTAAAAATGCAGTTCTGAATTTAAAAGCAAGGCTTTTGATTTACCAACAAATTATTTGGTAACCAACAAGAACATTTTTTAGTGAAGAATAATAAAAATATACATGTTTATATATACATTTATTTGACTTGACCATATTGGTGTAGGTTTTAAATACGCAGACACCAAAAGTTTTTCATACCACTGAGCTATCTTAATTCTTTTGTAGTTTCAAGACACTAAGTTCAACAACAATCATAGTATAACTTACAAATCGAAATTAACTAGGGATGAGTCTCCTACACAATACAAATGCCAACCTAGGTGAAATGAATGTCTACACATCGACTTTAAGGCAGAGTGTATAATTAGAACACAACTATTTTATTCTGATCCATAAGGGGAACAACATGTTCATGTAGATATTGCTCGCCCAGGAGACCACTTATCAACTCGAAATGGCGCTGCATCTCTTTCTGATAATATATATTACATGTATTTACATACTGACTGATAATTTTATTAGCCTAGAAAGATGGCTTTTACTCTTCGCAAGAGAAAGAAACCATTAGATAGATAGATTTATTTCTGTATAGAATACAGATCTATGACATCATAAAAACATTACACATGAGATTACATAGACGTTCACGTGTCTATATTAAAGCATTTGCAGACAATTACTATTAAAGCAATAAATGCTGTTAACCAGCATTTTGTTCTTTTCTAACAATGTTTCAAAAAGCCTTTCCTTCGGTGTCGTTAAAACGCAGAATTGTATGGCAAAGTTCAAAGCTGACACAGAAGGAAACATGAGGAATCTCCAACTTTTTCATTTTCTGTATTTTTCTGTTGACTGTCTTATCTTTATTGCCACTGGGTAGCCTTACTGGAAAAAATATAATTTAAACACATCAGTTGCACAGCCACCCAAGCAACTTGTAACTGATTCCTTATCGAAATAATGATCACCTCTCTTCTAATTTTCGTTATTTTGGTCACATTTTCATAATTTAGTTTCAAGGAGTTTAACCCTATGGCTTTTCAGCGCGACCCACTGACTTTTTGCGGACAGTGTTGATCAAGATCATTCTGCAAAGAACGTGCAGACTTATCTTGGATCTACACTGTCCGATAAGAAGATATTACTCCCTAAAACATGACTTTGAAATACCAATATCTGGGTTTTTACTTTCGAATTGAAAATTTCATTTTAGTAATTTAGCAGGATAAGGGTTAAATGGTCTTCAGAACCTTAGTGCTGAATGTTGATTACAGGTCTATCGCACACATTACGACACTTTTAATCTTGCGGATATGCTACCTAGCCATACTGATAATAATAGGAATATTGATAAATACAATATAGATCTATCGCAAACGACTACATGGCTATAAAAATGTCTTGTCGTTTTCCTAAAAAAAAAAAGAGAGCTGAATTAAAAGGTAGCAATGTTTTTATGTTGCTCATCTCGTAGTTCAATGAGCGAATAGGCCCAGCATGTTCTTGTGGTTGTACTGGTAGCCGTATCACCCAGGGAGACAGAGCAACACCATATTTTGCTAGCAATATGTTCTCAACTGCGCGTCAATATACCTTCAACATTTCTATAACTGGCTTACAACCCGCGAAAAAGGGCATTCCGACATTTATGTAGTGACGGCTAGGATCAGCCTTCGCAGTCCTTGCAGGCTTATCCGAAAAGGCACTTTGTGACTACAATAGATTTTGTGCTACAGTAGACTTGCGAATTACATTAAAACGAAAACATCGTTTCAGATCAGCATGCCCAGACTGATCCGAGACGATTTTTCACGCCAATGTTTGAATGTCCCTTTTCAGGTGTTGCAGGTCAAATATAAGTGTACCTTCGAGCTCTATCACCTTAACCCTTCACTACACAGTTCCGAGTTTTATAGAGCCTGATGAAGAAAGCGTTTGAAAACATTGCAGAGAAAGGATAAAATACTTATAACCAGCATCTTTCTCCTTTTTTCCATTACATCTTCCTCCTTCCGACGGTAAGCCTTATCATTTCAGCAACGCTTAAATTCTCGTTTAAAAATGCCTTTAATGTGGCATGTCTGAAATTTTGTTGTGTGTTAAAATTTTAACAAAATGACAAAATTCTATAACAGGGCAAATTAAAACCATTTGCAGACGGGAGACTGAACGTGTCTAAACTATTGGATATCTTTGGAAATGCATGGGTATAAAACATTGCAGAAACAAGAGCTTCGCAGAGCGGCGCATATATACGCCCGAAGGGGCTTGTCAGTGAAATGAGTTGCATTGACCAATGGGCCATGTATGAAGAGTAGTTATTCTCCATGATATGTGAAAAATATTAAAGGGCAATAACTAAAAAAAATAAGGGTGGCAAATTTACAAATTGTGTGAATTGCCCTAATCCACAAGGTGTTCTATCAGTCTTTGAAGGTCCCAGATCATATCTTTTATATTTTAGAAATTATAGCCCAGACGAAAATTTTACTATTTAAGGGCAATAATTCAAAAGGAAGGATGGCAGTGTCATGGTTCTTGTGCAATATCTTTTATATTTTAGAAATTATGGCCCAGACGAAAATTTTACTATTTAAGGGCAATAATTCAAAAGGAAGGATGGTAGTGTCATGGTTCTTGTGCAGTGCACTTTTTCATAATGTGTTCTATTAGTCGTTAAAGTTTCAAGATGACGGCTTTTGAAGTTTGGAAGTTATGGAATTTACAAAAATTCAAACTGAAAATTAACAAATGGCAATAACTCAAGTAATTAAGGTGGCAGAGTTACGATTCTTCTGCCGTGCACTTCTCCACAATGGGTTCTATCAGTGTATGAAGTTCCAAGTTAATAGCTTATATAGTTTGGAAGTTATGGCCTGGACAAGAATTCAAACTGAAAATTAACAAAGGGCAATAACTCAAATAATAAAGGTGACAGAGTTATGGTTCATGTGCTGTGCACTTCTCCATAATGGGTTCTATCAGTGTATGAAGTTCCAAATTAATAGCTTTTATAGTTTAGAAGTTATGGACTGGACAAAAATTCAAACTGAAAATTAACAAAGGGCTATAACTCAAATAATAAAGGTGGCAGAGTTATGATTCATGTGCAGTGCACTTTTCCATAATAAGTTCTATCAGTGTATGAAGTTCCAAGTTAATAGTTTTTATAGTTTGGAAGTTATGGCCTGGACAAAAAATTCAAACTGAAAATTAACAAAGGGAAGTAACTCAAAAAAAGGTGGCATAGTTATGGTTCATGTGCACTGCACTTCTCCATTATGTGTTCTATCAGTGTATGTAGTTTCAAGTTGATACCTTTTATAGTATGGAAGTTATAGCGTGAACAAAAATTCAAAGTGAAAAGTTGGTTATTTCAGAAATCACGGGCAGATAATTTTAGAACGCAAACAACGATCCAAATTCTAAGACCCAGGTGCACAACTAGACATCATGGAGATTCATTGTGGCATGTTTCAAATAATTCTGATGGAAACTGTAGAAGGAGTTGCGCACACAAGAAATTGCTAAGGACGGATGGACGGACGGACGGACGACCGGGGTATAACATAATACGACCCTTCGGGCGTATAAAAAGGTGACCAGCATTTTCTCATTTTCAAGCAATGTTCTTTAAAGCCTGCCTGTTTTTTAACCCATTACCACACAATCGCTAATTTTGACGACCCGGAGAAAGAAGCCGGTAACCAGCATTTTCTCCTTTTCCCACAATGTTTACTACCCTTCACAAAAGAAATTTCAAATTTTCAGTCATTTTTATTTTGTCGTCTTCAAATGCTTTCAATTTTGACATGCCGAAATTTTTGTCGTTTGGTAATGAGTTCAGACCCTCAGGATTGTTTGGTAAAAGGTTAACAAACTGTGCACCGATTCTACATCATAGCACAAAATTCACCTTTAGAGCACCAACTAAACCGAATGGCTACTATCATTGTCAAAAAAGACTTCAACAGGAACAATATGCCCTTGTCCAGGATATCTTATTAAAGCGTACAGTGTATATCTAAGATTAGACTACACGTTTTATGTAGCCTCATCTTGATCTACACTGACCGGTAAAGCTGCCATGGTAGTGAAAGGCGTGCGAAACTGGTTAATATTTACAACTACAGCCATTCTACCACGGTATACAATGAACTTCCAGAATCCCAATCTTTGGTGTAGATCAAAGATCAGAGTGGACGTTCTATGCAGTCTGATCTAAATCTACACAGTCCGCGATGCTTCTACAATCGCCGCCATTAAAATCAGCGTCAATAGCAGATTTGAAGCAAAAGAGAAGCTTGTAATTCCTGGAAGAATTCATCATTGTAGATCCGTGTACTTACTTCCGACATGATGAACGGAAACTTTTTACGCAACAATTTCTGTTAAAAGCAAGAATAACAAAGACAATATGTCCTATTCCACAATGTCCTATCCACTCTCTCAGTCTGTATGTCTATTTCTTTATCTTTTAGTGTCTGTCTGTGTGTGTGTGTCTGTTTTGTCCATCCTACTCTCTCTCTCTCTCTCTCTGTCCTCTACCTCTCCTTCTATCCTCTTTTCACCCTCTGTATGTCTCTCTCTGCACCCCATCTTTCCTTTTATCATCTTCTTTCCCCCTCTTCCCCTTCTCTCCCTACTCTCTCTCTCTCTCTCTATCTCTCTGTCTGTCTGTCTGTCTGTCTGTCTGTCTCTCTCTCTCTGTCTATCTCTCTGTCTCTGTCTCTCTCTCTGTCTCTGCCTCTGTCTCTGTCTCTCTCTCTCTCTCTCTCTTGAATCGAAAACACTTGAATGGCGTTTATGTCTGTAAAATGTTCGGCTAAAGTGACAGAATAACATAAAAGCAATAGACACTAAGGTAATCATAACAGGTATAAAGGAGTCGGAGTAAAAAGAATAGGATACTATGGGGAAGACATTTGAGGTATTCCAAACTTACATATCCGTCCAGCGCCTCCGGTCTTTGCTGGTTGTAATTCTCGTAACGTGACCCGAGCACGTGCTGAAAGACAACAAACAATGATCATATGAACCGATAATGTTTGTATGGAGTCTTTCCATCGTCTACCATCAACCCTCATTTTGTATTTAATTTTGAATCCTAAGTTTGATTAGAAATCTAATCTGTATACAGGTGACATTTCGCTCTGTAAGAAAGTTTGTCTTTGGATTCAAAAACAGATTAAAAGTAAGAGTTTTGTGAAACAATCGCTACAATCTGTTACTTTGAGGTCAAACGTCATGATCCTGACAGATACTTGTTCACGATTTATACTTTACTGCCGGCTTACAATGTAATGAAGCTAACAACTTCTATTCAAAGAAAATATTCAAATGTCATTTCATTGGTATTTTAGCTGGTTTCAGTAACGTTTCTTCGAAAAAAAATTCATCAAAAAACTTTCTCGTCGAAAACGCCCTTTCCGCTGAATAAGACGTTCTGTTGTAGTGGCACTGTGCCGAAGCCGAAAGTATCAAGCTAGAATATTTCACAAAATAGAAGGGAGTAACGATACAAGACATTCAGTGTAGTTTCATCATGATCTTCATTGCTTACGAACTTTTATGGTATTATCTCCCAGTAGATGGCATTCTACAAATACACTTCTACCTAATTTGGTAATTCTGGGTACAGAACCGCACCACTTTTCAAAACAACTGTTACTTTGAATTTTAAAATGGAAAAAAAAAAAAACGTTTACTCAATAAAACGCTACCTGATGCGATTCATTCAGCTGTGATCGGCCAGCATATAACCTATGCATCGGCCATTTATTAAAACAACCTCTATATGCTTGGATAATAGGTTAACAGCTCCGGTATTTAGCCCTACTTTTTCTAGGTATACTGGGGATGGGTGATGCGTCAGAGCTGACAGCTCAAATCTTCGAAGAATAAAAGTTAGCTTCTTTAAAAAAGAAGTGAGGAGAGGTCAGCATCAATGTTTTCAATTAGTTTATTCACTTTCAATCTCAATTTATTTTAGTACATGTAAAACAAACGAGTAAAAAAGCCGCCGTGTAGAAACCTCATATTCTTTACATGACGGTAATTTGACCTTCTTGTCGCGTTTTCAGGTTGTATGTCCTTGTCCTGCGGTCTTCTTTCTCTTTATCAACGAAATTCTTCTTATTTTTTCTTCTACTTGGAATATTTGCTTAATGAAAAAAATCTACAATTATTAGAGAGGTTATTTTCGGCCATGACAAATTACTAAATTATTTTTTTCTGAAATTTGTCATTTATAACAAGTCCATTTCCTGTTTCGTTTTTTTTTGTTTCGCTTCATTTACAAAACCATGACGAAACAGACTGTGTACGCTAGAAGAAAGAGAATTAGACAGCAAATTCTGTGGCAGTCTGCCTTTTAAACTCGCCACTGTTTGAGAGGTCTGATGACATACGCAGAAAACGTAACTGTAAAGTTACCGTACGGGAGGTAACTCGTGGGTCATAATATCAATATTTCAAGTATTTGTATCCCGTCTCAATCGATACAAACATGTACTTATCCCTGTGAAACCTTTTCCACAATCCTGTCTGTTAAGGACCAGGATGACGAAGCCTTTTAAAAACACTGTGAAAAAAGAAGGAAATGCTGTACACATCAGTGTTTTAAATTACCCTTTCAGTCGTGAAAGGCGCTTGATCGGCTATTGGTTAAATGTACGTTCAAAATATGGCTGGCTTTAAAATAAATAACGAGCATCGAATCTATGGTCACTAAAACACACCACACACAGAGAAAAATTGGAGCAAACTTTCTACTCTATTATTAACCTGCAGCACGCTGAAAGGGCCATTCAGACATGTGCTTAAAGTGCCGTGTCGAATCAGCCTGCGCAGTCCACGCAGGGCTTATCTGAAAAGGCACATTTACGTCAACATTAGATTTTGTTCTACAGTAGACTTGGATGAAATCGAAAATAACACACGATCAGAAAATGTCGTCACGGAACAGCCTGCGCAGGCTGTTCCGAGAAGAAACTTTACGCAAATGACAGAATGTAGCGTGTTTCAGGCACTATGTGTATGATGCATGCACTGTGGAAAAAAAAGGAGATCTAATACATCTCCGTGATGAACAAAATTAAACAAGACATCAAATATAGAAATCCACAAATCCATTTATTCTGACAACAGACTTGAACTGGAGGTATCTAAATGGCGTACATCACGCGAAAAGGGTATTCAGACATGTGCCTAAAGTCCGTGGCGGCACTTTACGGCTACATTATATTTTGTTCTGCAGTAGGCTTGCGTAAAACAGAAAATTTCTTTTTAAAAAAACCGGAAAGTGTCGTTTCGGATTAGCCTGCGCGGACTGCGCAGGCTAATCCGAGACGACACTCTACGCAAATGTATGAATGCCCCTTTTCGTGTATTGCAAGATAAATGTTCTTTGGACCTTCATAAAATTTACAAATATAAAAGAGTTTCAACCCAGGTCAGCCTGCGCGGACTGTGATGGCTGACAAGAATTGATACGTTTTGCAGGTTCAGTTAACCCAATTTACACAGGCAAATAAAAAAGATATCGACAGAAATTGCCAGACATTTCCAGTTTGAAATTATCTAATTCTATCATGCAACAATGTTTTAAACTCGTCTTACCGGAGTGAAAGCAATAGTAGTCAAAAGTTTAAACATGGCAGAAATGAAAAAAAAAAAAATGTTTTGTAAAAGTTGGAAAACATTGCTTGAAAAGTAAAGTATGCAGGTAAGCAGCATTTTGTCGTTTTCCCATATATTTTTCAACAGTTTTACTACTGAGGGTCGTTGAATTTTCTGGATTGTTTGATAAATGCTGAAAGCATGGCAAAGAACAGGTTTGCAAAGGTTGTCAAAAACAAGTAGTTTAAATGAACAAAAAATATTTGGTGGTCGTTAATTTTCTCCTATTTGCCTCTCCGCCTTTTTTTGAAATTTTTCCACATGTACTTAATAAATGACATGTTATAGCTAATAATTCATTTTTAATTCACTTGCATTGCTTCCTTGTTGCGATTCACCAATTCTACGTTATTTGTTTAGAAAATAGGATAAAGATATTGCCTTTCTTTTTTACAGAAAGCAGAAGACCATCATCTTACTGATTGCTTCAAAACATTTTGTTTATAATGCAATGTACACGCGCATTTTGTTTCTGCTTTTATAAAAAAAAGTCCAAAAAGGAACAAGTAATGCGTTGAAGATAGATCGATACAGAAAAACAATAAATTGATATAAATGTAAAATAGCAATAGCAAAGTGTTCGAGGAATATCAAGAGTGTAAAACAATGAAGCAATTTTGGTCCCAAGCCGTATGGGATAGAAAAATAGTGATCTGTATAATCCTTTTCCCAAACAATCCCGAGTTTTAACTACCTTAAAGCAAGAAGCTTTGAAAACATTATGGGACATACGGAAAACGCTGGTAACCAGCATTTTCTCCTTTTCCCATAATGTTTTTACATTTGTAAGGACAAATCTAATCGTTCAGAGACAAATCTTATCATTTAATTTTCCGCCTGCAATACTCTGAACTTGGTAACTTGGTCAGGTTTAGAATTTTGCAGTCTGGTAAAAAACTAAACCTGTGTAGTATATAGGTGACAAAATTTATTTGCCCGTCATGGGTTCGAGTACCGTTCTCTCGAGGATGAGTGTGGTCATTGCTAAGCAGTTTGTATTTCGACCATGCTTTTGTTGCGAACTTTCATGTTCGTTAGAAAAGTCTGTCGAGAGCCAAGCGCCTGTGGTTTCAGCCCATAAAGACAAGTCTTCAAATTGAGTATAAACACAATATAATATTGTTGGTTAATATGACAACGCTAGTACCCAGAGGCAATCGATTCATACACGTAAGTTAGTTGAATTCTTCGTCGAAAACTTTGGCTCGAAACCCGCTTGCAGCATTGATCACTTTGAAATGGCGCGACACAATAGAACCCCGACATAGCACTGTTGGATCATATTTGTAACAAATCATATATGTAACACCTGTTACATATATGATCACATATGTAACATGTGTTACATATATGACTCGGAAATCAAGCATAAATGTAACATATTTTGTGACGAATATGATCGATGCCGGTTTTTGATGTGACATGAAATCACATATGTCACAGGTCAATTTTGATTTAAAAACAGTACAAAAGAATGCATATTTACATCTGAAACACATTTAGCTTAATGTGCTAACTATTGTTTTGCAATCGAGAATAAAATCAATAGTGTAAAGAGTATAATGATGTTGCTATTGCTGTTAATTGTTTGAATACAAATAGACAACTAAACCTGTTACATATATGCTTCTCATGTCAACCCCCATTTCGGACAAACACATTTGTAACACACTTTATCTGTTACGAATGTGATCATGTACGTAACAAATGTGTTACATATATGATTTGTTACAAATATGATCCAACATAGCACAAACTATACCAAGGTAAGACATAGAAAAAAGCTTTGGCTGTAATATGACACGATTGAAATCGACATAAATACTATTTAGTAACGTGTTGGCAGACTGTGTCGATAATGTACATGGCTTGAAAGAATGGGTTTGCCGGTTTAATTTCACAATATCTCGAGGAGGAGGATGTTCATTGCTATATACACATTCATTCATCTTTGCCGGTCGAATATTGTTTGCTAGACGTTCTTTCGGGAAAGCAGCCAGTTTTTGAAAAGGGCCACCCAAAGAATATCTCTGTGAAATTATTTCAAGGTCTGACCAGACGTACATGAAGAAGAACTTTTCAGAATTTCTTCATTTCTGTATA
The DNA here is from genome assembly GCA_943736015.1 of Tridacna crocea. Lineage (NCBI taxonomy): Eukaryota > Metazoa > Mollusca > Bivalvia > Cardiida > Cardiidae > Tridacna > Tridacna crocea. The sequence goes on from OX031065.1 coordinate 16,677,368, forward strand.
GTTCAAGTAGCTCCATTCACCAGAGCCATGTTTCTTGCCAAATCAAAATTTCGTGAACAGTTTTTAAAAGGGGTCACCTAAAGAACATTCCTGTGAAATTATTTAAAAATATGACCAAGGGTTTCAGAGAAGAAGATTTTTTTAAGAATTTCTTCATTTCTTTATAGTGCAACTTAGATATAATAACTGAATCACTAAAATGATTATAAAAACGATGTTAATCACCAGATAAACCAATGTAACTTTAACATCATCTTGGTGTAAATAAGTTCCCAAAGCTCCTTTTGTTGTTTCTTAGCATGCTAGAAGGTACAAAAAGACTCTAAAAGAAACACCCTGATAAAAAACCGTAAGTTTTAACTCTTAACCAAACCACAAAATCTTAGATTTGCCCAAATCAAATCATTTGCAGATTTTTTTTCTCTAATAAGGCTATCAAAAATGTGGAAAACGGAGAAAATGCAGGTTACCAGCATTTTCTCCTTTTTCCCAGAATGTTTTCAAAAGGCATCCCTCCCTGGATCGTTAAAACTCGGGATCGTTTGGTAAAGTGTCTAACTACCTCTAACACCTTGCAAGTCTTACCTCCTTGTACCGGTTTTGTGATATCTGGTACGGCATTGTAAAACCTTTATCCAAATAAGGCTGAAAAAGGCAATCATTATCGTTGCTAGACTGGTAAGCGCCCCTTATACTACTACGTGTTTATAATATAGGTATACAATGGTAGAGTAGAGTAGAGTAGAGTATTCTTTATTGCCTCCTACATAGGAGAGAAGTATATAGACATATATACATGTATAATACATACACACAAATTAATGACAGCAACAATAGCAAACAAACATTCTGACAGACAAACAAGCAATTAATCAAACAAACAAACAAACCAATTACGTATATACATAAGTTTAAGCAATTAGCAAGTAATATACAATATATTGTATAGTATATTGTATATATATTGATTAGCAACCCCCATGAAATGACCGGGAAATTCTGTCAGCAAGCATTCTGGGCACCTCACTCTTTATGATCGGGAAATTCTGTCAGCAAGCATTCTGGGCACCTCACTCTTTATGACTGGACAGAGATTAGGTTTGCAGCCAATTTGTGCAAATGTTTGATGCACAATTTGAAGCAGCCCACTCTCTGTTCGTCAGTAAATTGTAAATCCAGACAGCCAGACAATAATTGTAAAATTTGCTGTTGTGGGGTTGAATTTATCAGTGTAGTAAAATTTGCATCTCCTGCAAAAGTATGTAGATCTGCCCACATTTGCTCCCTTTTACATTCGTTAAATGGACAAAATAGAATTAAGTGAGTCGCTAGGCTTTCAACTTTTTGTTTACAAAGGGAACAGATCATTTGATATTTTCTTGAAAACAGTCTTGCTATAATTTGAATCACAGTATAGCAATGCTTTAATTGATGTCGGTAGAGCCTGCTGAAATACCAAAGATTGCAAGGTTTAAACTCACTTTGGATAAGTGTAAACTCTTTCAAACTTTGGTCAGCATCAATTTTGGCAAATATGTATTTTTCGGTGTGACGTTTTACAGACTGATTTATTATTCTTTTCCAAGAATTTGCACTCGGGAATGTAGCATTTTTTAAATATTCTGTAAGCACATTTGTCAGCCCGTATTTGCCTAATACTCTATATATATCAGGGAAAAATCCTAGTTTGTTCCTTGGGCTTTGCATAAATGACACAAGTCGCAAAGCAAACATATGTTTTATACGAATATCTGATCTTAATCTACACATCTGACCCAATAGGATAAGCTTCCTTTTATCGATATATTGTTCAATGGGCATAACGCCTAAACAACATAAAGCTATGGGTGTGGATGTTGTCCGTGGCAAGTTCTGAATATGCTTAATGCATTGCCTATGTGCGCGTTCTAATGATGTAATTTGGCAGTCGGTTAGTGTATTCCATAGCTCGCTACCATATAACGCTTTAGACAATACCACTGTTTCATATATTTTTTTAAGTGACAGTGGATGCAAGCAATCACGACTTATTCCGGCAGCATTTAAGCTGAAGTAGGTACTTCGAAGTTTGGAGCAACACTCTTGCACCGAGTCATCAAGAGACATATTTTTTTCATTTAAAATACCTAGATGGTTGAATTGACTGGATTCGTCTACACTGTCCGGACCGAGAGCCCATATTCTTTTTTGCTGGCGATAGTCAGCGTCGGTCTCGTTGTATACAACAACCTTACTCTTAGAGGAATTGTACGTATAATCGTTTTGCAAAGAATTGATGTAACATTTTGTCATAAGACGTTGTAAGCCACTTTTTGTGTATGACATTAACATCATGTCGTCTGCAACTGTAGGACAGCCAAAATTAGTGTCACACAGTTTATAAGAATCGGAGCATGCGTCGAGATCGTTCATTATATCATTTATATACACGAGATATAGTGGAGCGCTTAGGATTTGTCCTTGTCTGGCACCTTTTAAGATTTGGAACCAGTCCGATGTGATTCCATCCGAGCGAACGCAGCTATAAATATCAGTTAACAAGTTCTTGATAATTTTGAAAACTGAAATGTCTATACCGGTTTTATATAACTTGATCAGCAAAAGCTTATGGTTTACATTATCGAAAGCTTGCTTTACATCTAAATAGCATGTAAACAGTTTGCAATGGTTTTCTGTTGCACTATAGATGGCCTCACGTATCATAAAGGACGTCAGAGAGCAACTGAGATTCTTCTGGAACCCTCCTTGTAATGGGCTCAATGTATTATCGAGATTTACATGTCGTATAATTACCTTCTCATAAAGCTTGAGGATGGTTGAGCAAAGTGAAATTGCCCTGTACGAGTTCGGATCAGACTTATCTTTGTTGCCTCCTTTGTATAGGGTAGTAATTATGCCCCTTTTCATCTCGATCGGACAATGTGCAAATTTAGCCATAGCGGAAAACATATTTCTTAAAACTTGTAATAATAATTGCCCGCCATAAATAATATGTTCATAATAAATCTCATCAGAGCTACAAGCTTTATTTTTTTTGCAAGTTCTGAGTGCATTGCTTATGTCTTCAAGAGAAATAAATAATGGCGATTCTTTTCCATTTGAAGTATCACACTGCTGCTCGATTACACATAACTCTCTTTCATCTTTTTCTGGAAGCTTGGTTATGTTGGTGCTATACAGTGTTTTAAAGTACTCCATCCAACCCTTATTTATATCTGTTGACGAATTACATTTTTTACCGTTGAATTTCATTTCGAAATTAGGCTGGGCTTTCTTTTTCCTTCGTTTATTTATAAGCTTCCAGAATGCGCAGTTGTCGGCTTCGGCAGTCTGATCGATTTCTTCCTCTATTTTCTCTAAATATCTTTTTACGCTCTTTCTATGAGCATTTCGAAATTCGCGCTTTGCTGATTTATAGTCTATATAAGATGAACAGGGCCCGTATTCACCAACCGTTCTTGAGAATATTCTTAGTCTTATTCTCCAAAGAATTCTACATTTGTAAGTAACACAACTTCTGATTGGCTAAACCGAATGGTTTAGCCAATCAGAAGTCGTGTTACTTACAAATGCAGAAAATTCTGGAGAATAAGACAAAGAACGTTCTTAAGAATGGTTGGTGAATACGGGCCCTGGACGCGTCTCTAGGTCTATTTTCCGATATCCATTTTTGGCGGTATGATTTTACGCGCTTATGGAGTTTTGATAAATTTTCATCCCAATAGGGCTTTATATGCGGTTTAAATGTGGAAGTTGGTATACACTTGTTAGATGCAACTTTTATAATATGTACAACTTGGTTATAGATATAGTCAATTTCTTCTCGATTATTTATTTGCATCTCCAACAGAGTCTGTAGTAAACTGTTTGCATTTATATATTCTGTATATTTTTCGATCTGATTCATTTTTACATTTTTCCAAATGACGCCCTTACTTTGTTGTATGCAAGGTTCGTCATTTTGGAAAATATGTTGTACACCGCACGATATGGGTCGATGCGTAGATACATTTATGCTATGATCATCATGCATTGAGCAGTAATCGACCATTATCATGTTATCTTGTGGTATAAAAATATAGTCAATAAGTGTTTCTCTAGTACCGTTGTAAGGTACGTTACTGAACTTCGGACCTTCACAAAATGGGAGACAATTCACCGGGACCAGATTAAGTCTATCAATTAACTGACAGAGTAATTTGCTCCTTGTATTCAGATTTGTCATATTTAAAGAGTTCCATTGAGGTAATTCAGCGTTAAAGTCACCCATGAGTATTACAGTTCCACAGTTACCATAATAATGAAGAATATTCTCTATCTCTTCAAGACTAGTTTTATAATCACGTAAGGAATGATTACTGCATGGTGCATATACTTGGAACACAAAATAGTAGCACCCAGGCTTGTACTTATATTGTATTCCAACTATGCTTTTGCAATTTAATGTTAACGGTGCTATTTTGTTTGATAAACTTTTTTTCCATAGTAGGCATAGCCCACCTTTGCCCACTTTTCTATTGCTGACTAAGTCAAGATCGGGATCAGCTATTGCATGATAGTCATATTGATTGTGGATTGAACCTAGAAAATGTAAATTATAGCTAAACAGCCAATGTTCACTTATTCCACATATGTCCACGCCAAACTTTTCCAGAAAGTCGCTTATATAGCTAGCACTGGACATTATTCCAGTAGCATTCCATGTTGCAAAATGTGTTTTCTTGTATATGTTGATTTTATAATTATACATTTTTATATCTTTATATTTATTCATTATTTATCATTTTTTATTTCTATATATAACTGTTTTTTTTAGTCCATGTATAATAACTTATTATCAGTACTTAATCTATCGCAGAGATATCACCTAACACAGAGTATCGTTTTTGATTTGTATAAACACTGTTACAGTAGATCTCTTGGTACTCATTCATTTGTCCTCTTTCATCGAATCTGGATTGTCGAACGTGTCGTCTGCTTTTAGGTTGCCAAAGGCGACAAACGACACCCCATGGCCAAAAATAGGGATCGTTTATTAAACACTCAGTGTTTCCGTCGTCTTCTACACTAACACGGATTGTAGCTCTATCGTACTTATAGTTACGATATATTGTAACCTTTGTGACCCTTATACCACGTTCTCCAATGTAACCGGAAATGTGATTTTCGGATACTGTAGATCTAAATCCACCGACGAAATATTGAATAGTTTTTCTCCTTATGTGCTTTTCGAAGTCGTCACCATCGCCATCGTTCAATAATTCCATCGGCGGAGAGTAGCCCCTACCATGTTGGGTACTATTTCTCTTTTGATGCTTTTGAGACGATAATTCACTATTTATGACAGAAAAGTTAATTTTGCGGCCTATATAGGTTTTGCCGCGCCTTTTATGAGGATGAGATTTCTCTTTTTCTGTTTCCTTTCTTGAATCACGATTTGTGATTACTGTTGGAATCTTCATGTTACCAAAGGTTGAGTCAGTTTCCATCTTATCATCGAAGCTACTTGAACAAAAGCCAATGCTTTTTACACAGTTTGTACTTTCATTTTCATTTTGCGTGGGAGTCTCTTTTGTATTTGTATCTGATTTTTCCGGAGATAGGGACTTATTGATATCTTCTGTGACAGTATCGGACTCAGTATTAAGAGGTTTGGACACAGTATCGGACTCAAGACTAGGGTTACACATGTCAGTGTTGTTTGATGATCCATTTTGGGTTACTAAGACTTCCTTATTATCTTGCATTTGAGATGCTTCAATTTTTGTCACTACTTGCATAATTGACTCTTGTAGATTTGTAACATTGGAGTATAGAATGGATATACTCTCCTTAAACTCATGCACGGTTGAGTTCAGTTTATTAATAGACGTTATATTTTGATGCTGGTCATTCTCTATAGATCCCATACTAGATTTGACACTGGTAAGATCCTTGTCTATTTTTGCACGGTAATCAGCAAGTTCCGTATTGAGGCTTTTTATAGATTCGGCTATAGAATCAGAACTGGTTTTTCGGATATTCTCGGATGCAACTTGGCGCTGTTTTAGTAGAAGCACGTCCGACTTTAGCCCGTTTATTGTTTCTTTTAACATTGCTATTTCAGCACTGCAAGTGCACTTAGGCTGATTTACAGAGTTTTTTCCAGAATTAGATATTGACATTGGCCGTGATGATTTCTTAGATGAACTTATAAGGTCTTTCACCAAATTTACATCGCCTCCATCGATGGCCATCAATAGCGTGTAAACATCGTTTGCAAGTTTTACGGAAATACTGTCTCCATTTTTTGATCGCGTCATTACCCGACGTTTGAGTTCACAATTCTCACCGAAAGGAAAGTCGCCAGATCCACGTAGTATTTCAAATAACATATTTCTCGTTTGATCTAATGTTTCACTACAGTAACTATAATCAATTAGTATTTGGTCGACAAACAAGTCGCTCGGTAAGTTCTTTATCAAACCCTGTAGGCGGTTATATTCTACTATGTCTTGAAACATTTGGCTGTTATTTGTATCAATTTCCATAGAAACAGGTTTGTTTGAGTTGAACATTGGTGATAAGGGGCTATTTACGAAAGATACTGGAATCTTTACTTCAGTATTATCGTCTGTTGTACAGGGTTCAAGTTCTGTATTACAGGTCCCCTGCGTATTGTGACTGTGATCCATTGTCAAAGTATAACTAGGTACCAGGTATAGAGCTCACTACAGCACCGTTATAATGTGCTCGCTATTCAGAGGCTATAAACACTAATCACACCTTTCTACCTATTCATATAATGTTAGTCAGCCATATCATGACCTAAGGCCAATATACATGTAGATACTATGCTTCAGAAAAATATCAAAAAGATCAAATACCGTGTAAAGTTTTGTCCATATCAAAGTTCATTTATACTCAACTGATACTTCATCACATCAGGCGCAGATTGATGCAAAATATCACAATTTCAGACGCCGGCCAGTATAAAAAATTCACAGTTGTACAACACGTCGTAAAACACGTCTTCTCTCCCCGACCGCTGGTTAGTGGTACAAAAAGACTCTAAAAGAAACACCCTGATAAAAAACCGTAAGTTTTAACTCTTAACCAAACCACAAAATCTTAGATTTGCCCAAATCAAATCATTTGCAGATTTTTTTTCTCTAATAAGGCTATCAAAAATGTGGAAAACGGAGAAAATGCAGGTTACCAGCATTTTCTCCTTTTTCCCAGAATGTTTTCAAAAGGCATCCCTCCCTGGATCGTTAAAACTCGGGATCGTTTGGTAAAGTGTCTAACTACCTCTAACACCTTGCAAGTCTTACCTCCTTGTACCGGTTTTGTGATATCTGGTACGGCATTGTAAAACCTTTATCCAAATAAGGCTGAAAAAGGCAATCATTATCGTTGCTAGACTGGTAAGCGCCCCTTATACTACTACGTGTTTATAATATAGGTATACAATGGTGGCCACTTAATATCGTTGCATCACGCACGAGCCATGCTCTGTAAAAACAGCGTATAATGCCTCTGTAAAAAAGTATCGATCTAGATCACTCTGCGCAGTCCTTGCAAACTGACATGGGTCGAAATATTTACCGATGCATAAATTTTCTGCATGTCAAAGGACCATTCGTCCTCTAGATAGAGCTGGTTGTTAGCCAAGATGGATTTCATGGATCCATAATTATGTGATGACTTGCTTTATGTGATGCATCATGGTGATGTGTTAACTCATTACCAAACGACAAAATTTTAGGTTCGTCCAAATTGAAAGCATTTGCAGACGACAAATAAAAGTCGGACTGAATATTTGAAATTTGTTTTATGAAGAGTAGAAAACATTGTGGGAAAAGGAGAAAATGCTTGTTTACAGCATTTTCTCCTTTTCCTACAGTGTTTTCCAAAGGCTTCTTTCTCAGGGTCGTCAAAAGTAGGGATTGTGTGGAAATGGGTTAATCCCCATTTTGTAAGATCATGGTTCCTATTTATTTGGCCAACTGCTTTAGGTCTGTTAAAGATTTTGCTCCTGATCTGGTGACCAGACCTAAGGTGGGGGACGCTTTACCTCTCACAAATGAACCATGCGCTGGCAAAACGGGGTTAAATGTATATCCCAGTATAGTTTACTATACAGGGCAGGTCATCAGATAACCGTTATCCTGCTAAATAACTAAAATGAAATTTTCAATTCGATAGTAAAAACCCAAAAATTGTTATTTCACAGTTCTGTTTTGGGGGAACATTATCTCTTTATCGGACAGTGTAGATCCAAGATCAGACTGCACGTTACGTGCAGTCTGATCTTTATCTACACTGTCCGCAAAAGGTCGGTAAGTAACGTTAAGCTGACAAAGAGTTATTTATGAATCCGTAAAATCCATTTTATCTGACGACCGACGGAGTCCTACAGTCCAATGGCTCTTCCACATGCAGTAAGTTTACAGAAATGGGGAGAAAGTGACAGAGGAAAAGTCAGAGGGGACAGGGGGAAAGGAGAGAGAGACAGAGAGATAGAGAGAGACAGAGAGAGACAGAGAAAGGGAGAAGGGGAAAAATGTATGAGGGGATAGAAATATGGATGAAAGGATGGAAAGACAAACAGATAATTAAACAAAAGGATAGACAGAGGGAGAAAGAGAGAGAGACAGACAGAAGACGGGAGAATGGGAATGATAGATAAGGGATAAAGATATAGAGGAAATGACAGACAGAGAGACAGACAGACAGACGGAAGAGCGGACGGACGGTCACACAGACAGACAGACAGGCACACTAAACACAGACAGACAGACAGACAGACAGACACACTAACAGACAGACAGTGGGGAAGGAAGACAGACAGACAGGCACACTAACAGAGAGATAGCACACTAACAGATAGACTGACAGGGGGAAGAAGGAAAGGTAAAGGCTTTAAGAGTCTTACTTAAGTGAAATGGGGTTTGAGGATAGAGATTAAAGTTATAACAAGGAAATACCTATAAATAAAAGATAGCGTAAAAGGGGCCCAAAGCATTTCACTAATTTCATTTTTTTTTAAAATTTATTCATTTGTAATCAGTTCCAAAAAGTAGGTAGTAAGCCAGCACATTCAGCTACGCTAAAATACCGCGGAAACAAACCAAGAATGAGGAAAGGATTGATAAGCTTCTCGTGTTAACTCTTATCCTGCTGTATAACAAATAGTAAATTTTCAATTCGATATTAATAACCGAAATATTGCTGCTTCAAAGTTATGTCTTGGGGAATAACATCTCCATATCGGACAGTGTAGATCATAGATCAGACTGCACGTTCCGTGCAGTCTGATCTTGATCTACACTGTTCGCAAAAGGTCAGCGAGTCGCGCTTAGCAGCCTTAAAGCAGTGACGTAAATTTGAAAATGTTTACATTGTGATGACATAAATAACTTAACCCCTAGGCTACTGAGCGCGACATAGGAATATTCAGTGGAAAGTGTAGATCAAGATCAGACGGCACATAAAGTAAAGGCTGATCTCGGATCTACATTGCCCTATAAGAAGATATCTTTTATCCCCCCCCTCCCCCAAGAAAGAGCAAAAATTAAGGTTTTACTATCTTGGTCTACCTTGACTGTTTCATTCCACTTATTTAAAAGGATATGGGTTAATTCCTCTGATACAATAGAATACTTATATTACTAAGCAATGGTGAAGACTTCTGTATTGATTGCAGAACACGAAGTACAAAATCAATATTTTTTTCCACATATCTAAATTCATGACATCTCAAACCGAATGTAAATAAACTAAGTGGTCTTTGAAAAAGAAAATAGAATTGTCTAAACTGAGAGCATTTTCAGACTACGAAGTAAATATAGCTTAAATTCTGAAATTCCTCTGTAATTGTGCTAACACTTTTCCCGCCAAATTACCAGATTTTTTTTTTATTTCTATGGTGAAAACCTAAAAATTGATATTTTAAAGTTTTGTCTTGGGGAATAGTATCACCTTATCGTACAGTGTAGATCCAAGATCAGACTGCACGTTCTGTGCAGTCTGATCTTGGATCTACACTGTCTGCAAAAGGTCAGTGAGTTACAATTGTATAAATTTAAAAGATAGAAAGAAAGGTTACAAGAAGTTGATGCTTTTCTCATGGTTTTCAACAACCATCTAGTCTGAAGCGCCACAGATGGTATTTGTTCAATAATGGACTAGGTCAGATACCAAGTAAATTGGTTTCAAACACCATCCCAAATAATCGCGAGTTTTAACGACCTGGAAAAATGACTGGTTTTAAAAACACATTGGAAAAGGAGAAATGAGCTACGGGACAGCATTTGGACCTTACAAACAGAAAAGAGACGCTGGCTTCCAGAAACTAAACACCGTTTCGTATAAATATTTCAAAACAAGAGGTCTTGACTATATCGCCGAAGTGGCTCCAGTTACAATGTGCCATGTAAACAGTCCCTGTTCTTGGATAAGAATTTAACCCTTAGAACGATAACCCTTTACTAAACCTTTAACAATCTGAGGTGATCCCCTCCGCCACCTTGGGCCCGTACTCATAAACCATTCCTTAAAACATCGTTTGTTTCATTCTTGTGTTACTTTCTAACTTAGAAAGTAACACAACTTCTGATTGGCTAAACCATTTGGTTTAGCCAATCAGAAATTGTGTTACTTTCTATATCTGTACGTAACTTTCTAAATCTAGAGTTAGACCTTGTCTGAAATTAAGAATGTTTGTTTAATAATGACTACGTTTTTAAAACCATTGCGCTACAGAGGTCCAATAAGGGTTATGTATGAACAGAAAGGTAGCAAGGTCAATGAATACTCAATGAAATGTTGCTATTTGCACTGCGGATCATCGATTGTAAATACCCACTTAACGAACAAGTATGAATTCAAAATCAGTTTACTTTTTGAAGGAACAATCTTATCTGTCACTTTAGTTTACCCAGGCCTAAACAAGCAGGGGGAAAGGAGATTTTGGTTATCTTGAATTAAATTGTAATACATTATTTCAAGTTTAAGGCTGTTTATGGTCTGAAAATGATGGCATACATGTAATCCGCTATTCTAAAAGTGAATAACACTCTGTTCCAGTATCTAGAATATAGTTCGAAATACTGTTAACAGAAACTCCGGGAAAGCATGGATAGATGCTCTGGTGGCGGCGATATAACCGAAATAATTTTGAAAACTGCGGTATCAATCAATCAATTAATCAATCAATCAATCAATCAATCCAGATCCATCCATCCTTCCGTCCGTCCGTCCGTCCGTCCGTCCGTTCATCCATCCATCCATCCATCCATCCATCCATCAATCAATCAATCAATCAATCAATCAATCAATCAATTTGTGTTTTACTTCGACGAGAAAGAAAACAGGTAATGTACCATATTAGTTCTATAAATTGCAATGGACTAAATATAATATGCAACAGAAAATCTTCAAAGAAGCGATATGTTGCAATGATGAAATACAGTCTGCTGGATGTAGCAGCTAAGCCCTTTCGAGGGGATAAAAAGGTTCAAATGCCTTTGCCGAATACGGTGTATATCGGTCCAGGCCCCAGGCATCTTTGCCAAGTATACATTTCTAGTTAAAAATACTTGTTTCGTCTAATATATTAAATAATCATATACGAATAAAAAAAATCTGCCGAGTTAAAGATCTGAGGTATGCTGTATTAGCTCCTGGCTAACCTTGGCCAAGGGCTCATACAGTATACCTCGGACCTGTAACTCTTAAGATAAGAAAACACTCTGACAATTTTATTATTAAACGGCCAGGAAACGTAGTCCATTTTGATTTTGATATCGGCCTATTCATAATGGCTTTGTGTATCAGTGACCTGCAACACGTGACAAGGGGCATTCGGACATTTGCGTAAGGTCTCGTCTCGGATCAGCCTGCACAGTCTGCGTAGTCTGATTCGAGACGGCACTTTAAAACTACATTAGATTTTGTCCAACAGTCGACTTGCCTGAAACAGAAAATCACACACGATCGGAAAGTGTCGTCTTGGATCAAACTACGCGGATTACGCAGGCTGATCCGAGACGACATTTTACGCAAATGTCCGAATGGCCCTTTTCCCGTGTTGCATGCCACATTGGCCGTGCTTTTCTCGAAGTGGCCGAATTGGCTGATATTTGTAGAGACTGTCAATTGGTTGCGAACGAATCATAATTTAAATGCCATGATGTCTGTTAGTTGATAAAATAAAGTGTAACTCTATGTGAAACTACAAAGTTTTAGATTTAGTCAAATTTAGAGCATTAACTTTGGGGAAAAAATGCTGCTCAAATGGTGATATTGTCGCTTGGAAGGGGGCGTAGAAAACGTTCTGGCTTGTGTAAAAGGAAGAAAATGCTTCTTTCTAGCATTGTCTTCTTTTCCCTTTTTCATCAGGGTAAATAAACACGAGATTTTTTGGTAAAGAGCTTAACCATTTACCACACTGAAAGAGAAGGCTTTAGAAAACATTGTGGGAAAAGGAGAAAATGCTGGTATCCAGCATTTTCTCCTTCTCCCACAATGTTTTCTACCCTTCTTACGGCAAATTTTAACTTTTCAGTCACATTTT